>CM070733.1:16756321-18003696 GCA_036346275.1 Otatea glauca | reverse complement strand
GGCAACAAACCCAATGAAGGAACACCACCACAGCAAGCATCGCCAATGGATCTGCAGAACTTGGGAGCTTTCTCACTGCGCAAACTCACTTGATGCAAACCATGATGCAACAGATGACCACCAGGGCTACATCCAACAACCCTGTGGCCCAAAATAACAATGGTGGACCTCGTTCTTACTCAAAGTTGTCCGATTTTATGAGGACCCGACCGCCAACATTTTCGGGCAATGTCAACCCCTTGGAAGCCGAAGATTGGCTAAGGACCATCGACAGGAAGCTATACATCACCCAATGTGAAGGACACGAGAAGGTTCTTTATGCATCCCATCAGCTGGAAGGAACTGCTGCAGAGTGGTGGGAAAACTACTGTGCGGCTCATGACGCAC
Organism: Otatea glauca; assembly: GCA_036346275.1. Classification (NCBI taxonomy): domain Eukaryota; kingdom Viridiplantae; phylum Streptophyta; class Magnoliopsida; order Poales; family Poaceae; genus Otatea; species Otatea glauca. Next base: position 18,003,309 of record CM070733.1, on the reverse strand, counting down.
CAATGGAGATCACTTGGGAGGAGTTTACCACAGCCTTCCATCAATACCATGTGCCAGAAGGGATGATGGACCTAATATAAAGAAGGAGGAGTTCAGGGCTCTTAAGCAGGAGGCCAACCTGTGGCGAATACTTGAATAAATTCACAAAGTTGGCTCGCTATGCTCGGAGGATGTGGCCTTGAACAAGGCGTGCAGATCCCGCTTCATGAAGGGGCTGAATTCGGGACTGCAGGTTGGGCTGATCACCCACAGTTTCCGAGACTTTCAGGAGTTGGTGAATAAAGCTTTAATCCTGGAGGATAAGCGCAAGGAGCTTGGGAGAATCGCAAACGCAATGACCAACGGGGTGGGCGTCCTAACCACTGCGAATGAGAATGACACCGCAGCAGCTTCTCGATTCGGCCACGGCCGCCAGCAGGCGGTGACACTGCGTCGTGACCATCCGGGCGGAATTATCGACGCCGGCCAGAAATAATGCTCCAGGAGGTGTTCAGCAGACAATTTGCTAGGAGGTGTTATGATTGCAACGAGTTGGGGCACTTTGCTAGCAGTGTCCGCAGAAGGAGGCGTCACGCCCGTGCGTTTCAATCTTGGAACAACACCTACTAAAGCAATCATGTCGAGAGCAAACCGGGGCTGGTCGTGGGAGCAACGCCTCAAGCTACTGTGAGGCGAGTCAACCACATCACTGCAGATGGAGCCCAAGAAGCATCGGGCGTTGTCTTTGGGTAAGTTTTAGTAAACTCGGTACCTACAATCAGTTTTATTCGATTCTCGAGCTTCGCATTCATTTGTTTCTCGAGCTTTTGCAATCCCGAAAATGGTATGAGTGTGAAAAATCTTAAATGTGTGATGCTAGTCAAGCCCCAAGATCTGAGTTAAGATCTAGCCTTGGGTGTTTGGGAGTTAAGTCATTAATTAATGGGGTAGAGTTCTAGCGAACCTAATCATTTTGGATACCCAAACCCTAGGCGTTATTCTTGGAATGGATTGGTTGTCCAAGCATAAGACGATATTGGATTGTGGTTGAAGGGTCGTATCAATCGAGAGCCCTAAAGGAGAGAAGGTGGAATTTCAGCGACAACGATTCGTGATGGGAAGTTAATGATCAATAGTGTGAAAGTCACGGCATAGAGGATGTACCAATAGTCGAGAGAATATGCGGATGTGTTTCGTAAGATTTACAGTATGTCGCGACCGGGATCTTGAATTCATCATTGAGTTAGCAAGAACAAGCCCGATAGCAAAAGACCTTATCGGATGCCTCTTGATGAACTAGTAGAAATGAAGAAGCAAATTGAGGCTGTTAGAAAAGGCTTTGTCGGACCAAGCTCATCTCCATGGGGAGCGCCAGTATTGTTTGTTAGGAAGAAGGACGGAAGTCTTAGGATGTGTATTGATTATCGTGCACTTAATGAAGTAACGATTAAGAACAAGTACCCGTTGCCAAGAAACGACGACTTATTTGATCAGTTGAGAGGAGCAGGAGTTTTCTCCAAGATAGACCTTCGTTCAGGATATCATCAACTGAAGATTCGAGCAGAAGATGTCCCGAAGACCGCATTCTCGATGAGATATGGACATTATGAGTTTACAGTCATGTCATTCGGATTGACCAATGCGCTGGCATATTTCATGAATATGATGAATAAGGTTTTCATGGAGTATCTGGATAAGTTTGTTGTTGTCTTTATAGACGATATCCTGGTTTACTCGAAGACAGAAGAAGAGCACGCTGAACATTTGAGGTTGGTTTTAGAAAGGTTGCGAGAACAACGTTATGCGCTAAGTTCGACAAGTGTGATTTTGGAAGGAGAAGGTTGAATTTCTTGGTCATGTGATGATCGCGAAAGGAGTGGCAAGGGACCCGAGCAAGGTGGAGAGTTACGCTTTGACCGGGAGCACGAAGTCATTACTCCAGTGCGTAGTTTCAGGAATGGCGAGGTTACTACCGGTTTATAGAAGGATTCTCAACAATTGTGAGACCTCTCACGAATCGTTGAAGAAGGAAAAGAAGTTCGCATGGGCGCCAGTGTAAGAAGAGCTTTGAGGAATTAAAGCGTTTGATGATGACCCGATATTGGTATTACTCGATGTTCAAATGGTTTCGATATATACTTGGTCTTGTCGAGACAAGGTCTTGGATGTGTATTGATGCGAGAATGGTAAAGTAGTCGCGTATCGTCAAGGTAGTTAAGGCCGCATGAAGGAAATTATCCTACTTATGATTTGGAGTTAGGCTAGTAGTGCATGCCTTGAAATTGTGGCGTCACTATCTCATTGGTAATAGATCACGAGGTATATACGGACCACAAGAGCTTAAAATATATTTTACCCAATCAGATCTTAACATGAGGCAAAGGAGGTGGTTGGGCGATAAAGGATTATAATGTTGGAATTCACCACCATCCGGAAAGGCTAACGTAGTGCTGATGCTTTAGTCGTAAAGCCATGTTGCAAATATGATGGTGCAAGAAGATCGATCGAGCTTGTAAGGAGTTTGAGAGGTTAAAGCGGAAATGGTTCGGAAGGATTCGTAGCTGCTTTGGAAGTGAAGCCGACGCAAGGATCGGTTCGGGAAGGGCAAAGGGATGATGAGCAAATCAATCGGATCAAATCTAAAAGGATGAAGGTTTAGCCTCAGATTTTTCAAAGGATGATCAAGGTACTATGTGGTTCAAAGGGCTAATTTGTGTGCCAAACAAACGGACCTTAGCGGTGATCTTAGAAGAGGCGCCGCGATTCCAAGTATTCAATTCATCGAGAATCGCCAAGATGTATCAAGACCTAAAGGGAGATTTTGGTGGCCTAAGATGAAGCGTGAAGTTCTTGAGTATGTTGCCACTGTGTGACGTATGCCAAAGAGTTAAAGCTATACACGGAGGCCAGCGGGTTTGTTGCAACCATTAAAAATTCCGAATGGAAATGGGAAGAAATTGGTATGGATTTTATCACCGGGTTGCCAAGAACTCAAAATGGGTATGATTCTATATGGGTCATTGTGGACCGATTGACTAACGTTGCTCCCTTCATACCGGTTAAAACAACTTACTCAGGGGATCGATTAGCGGAGTTGTACGTGGCTAGAATTGTGTGTTTGCATGGTGTACCTAAAAAGATAGTGTCCGATAGGGGTACCCAATTTACCTCGAGGTTACGGGATAAGCTACATGGAGCCATGGGAACTCGGTTAAATTTTAGTCAAACATATCACCCATGAGACAGATGGTCGATTGCAGAGGGTGAATCGATTCTTGAGGACATGTTAAGAGCTTGTGCATTAGCTTATATTGCCGTGGGACAAATGCGCCATATCACGAGTTGATTATAATAACAACTATCGAGGCTAGCTACGGATGTCACCATTTGAGGCTCAGATTGTCGTGCTTGTCGTAGCCCGTTAAATTGGAACGAGACAGGAGAAAGATTGGTATTCGAACCAGATATACTCAAGGAAGCCGATGAACAAGTGGCTATGATAAGAGAGATTGAAAATCGCGCGATCAAGGCAAAAAGCTCTGTGACAATCGACGTCGTGATTTGAATTTTGAGCGAGGATTTTGTGTATCTTAGGATTACTCCTCACGAGGGTGTTAAAAGATTTCGCACTAAAGGGAAGCTTGCTCCAAGATATGTTGGACCATTCAAGATTTTGAGTCGTCGAGGAGAGGTAGCATATCGGTTGGAATGCCGCCGTCTTTAGTAGGTGTGCGCGATGTGTTCCATGTGTCAGCTTAAGAAGTGTCTTCGAGTGCGGAAGAGCAGATGCCATTGGAAACAATTGAGCTATGAAAGATCTAACCTACAAGGAGCACCGATAAAAATTTTGATGTCATGGATCGCGGGACGAGAAACAAGTCTGTTCGCTTTGCGAGTTGATGGAGTAATCATTCAAAAAATGAAGCAACACAGGAGCGAGAGGAGGATCTGAAATCGAATTCCCAAACCTATTCCTAGTCGACCTTGAATCTCGGAATTCGAGATTACATTAAGGAGGTTTGTAACATCCCAAAAATTGCTCATAATATTATTCTCTCATTATTTGTGCATTTTATGTTTTTCCAATTTATTGGATTTTTCTCGAATTTATTTGAATTTACTTTAATTAAGAATATTGAACCTTTGGTGAAAACTAATTATATATAGATAAAGCTAATATAAAGTTTTGCCAAAATATTCTACTTGAGTTCAAAATGTATCAAAGTATTTATGAGAATTTTAGGATTTTCACGATATTTTAATTGCTTAAAACCGATTAAACTAATTTATGAAATTATTTTAAATCAAAACCGTTTAAATCAAAATGAGCGATATTGGATGGAACCCAAGACTTTGTGCGTGCGTAGCCGCCATTGTCAGCGGCTTCTTTCGACCCAGCGTCGCCACGAAGCCGCGAACCGTCAGATCTTCATCGTTTGGTCTTCATCAAGCCGTTGGATCGCTAAGGGACGCGTGATTTAAAGATGAGATCGAAACCCTAACGCTGCGGCCGTTGGATCAAGATCGAGCGGAGGAGGTTGAGCCGCGTTATTTAAGCAAAGGTTAGATCGCATCAGCTTGGATTTGGAAGGCGCGGATCGGGTCAAATCGGTACCGATGCAATCGTAGCCGTTCATCATCGAATGGTCCTCGCTCATCGTCTCGGATTCGGTTTCAAATGCGCCCGTTTAGCGCGCCCATTGCGTGATTTAGGGTTTCCATCCTAGCGCCGCATGCCGAGGCTATAAAAGCCGCGTCCCACACCCCGAGGATCGCCATCCCAAGACGCACTCCAAGAACTCTAGTCGCCGCCCGATTTCATCGCCGTTTAGCTACAAGAGCTCGCCGTACTTCGTAGTGCCGTCGCGGTTTTCTTGATTTTCTTCGCCGTTTAGCCGTTCGCCGTGTGGGTTACGGTTCTAGATTCGCCGCGTCGACACCGGAGTTGCTATCTCTTCATCGCCGGAAGGACCTAGTTCGCCGCCGGTCTCACCGTCGTCTTCGTCTCCGGGAACTCATCGCTGCCGTGATATCGCTGTGACTCGGAGCTTCGCTCAGCCGTCGGATCTTCATCGATCTGTCCAGATCGTGCCACGTCTCCATCGTCAATAGTGTTCTGCTCGGGTAAGCGTTAGCCGTTAGATTTAGGATGAACGGTTATGATTGAGCCACGTATTAGTAGATCGTTAGCCGTTGGATCCTTGCGCGGATGTGTGACGCGTGTCGGCTCGGAAGCCGAAGCGTTGTGCGCCGAGTGAACGGTGGACAGGCACGTACCGTGGACGTAGTCCGTAGATCGAGCAACGTGGCGCAACCCGATTGGTCCACGTGTGCGATGACGTCATGCAGACATCATCCGGTCCACAGCACAGTACCTCGAGTCCACGGTGGACCAGCGTGATTTCGTGGACTGAGTCCATGCACCGAAGTCATGTGTCTGTCTCTGATTGGTCCATGTGTCGCTTGCGCATTAATTGGTAATTTCCGGTTGAAAAATAATTCTGGAAAATCGGATTTTCTTATTTCTGTATTTTTAGTATTTATTCAAACTTCAAAAGGCTATAACTTTTGCATTTTAACTCGGATTTGAGTGATTCAAATTTCTAAAAATTTGTAAAATCAAGATATATTTAATGGTGCTTCTTATTTGAAATTTTAGAGCCTGTTTACTCTCTGTTTTGGGTGTTTGTTGCTATTTCATCTCGATTCGCGTAGACGTTGAATTGCTCGGTGCTCCGGAGGAAGATTCGTCACTTCAAGACCCAAGTTCAGAGCAAGACCAGCACCTGTTCTAAGGCATGTTATTCTTTGATCATGTTGCACCTAATTTCACAAAAATTGCTATTTTGTCTTTAAAATTTATGCATGATATTTTATGTGTATAAATGATTTCAATTAATCAGGGAACTAGAGAATATGTCTATTTGAATTAAATCATACCTTGCCAATTGTATGCCATGATCTAATTGTCACCCTAGGATATGGAACTATAGTTGATTAGTATTAATAATCAACATGGGACAAGTCGAGGCCGTATTAGTTGCTTAGCCATGCCACGTCATCACATGTATCCGGAACATTGATATTTAATCTTGACTAATAGAATATGGAACAATGTTTATAAATTGGTGTGTCGTGTGTTGTCACAGTGATATTGAGTTGTCGTGTCGAGGAGGTCAAACAACCGGGTGGTAATCATTTTAGATCAGGCGGTGGCAAGAGGCGATATGCCAAGTGAGCTGTTAGGCGGGGGTATGTGGAAGTCTTGCCTCGGTCACTTTAAGGACTTAACCTTGCAAGCCTTTGACACTGAGTCTTTCTTGCTACCATACGTGCGGAATGGGACAAACCTAGCCGACTAATTTGTGATGTCTAGATTTGATCTTCTTTGTGGTGTATAGTGAGTCCGGGTGTGCGGTAGACTCACGAGGCGCAAGAAGGGGCCCGGTCGCGGTAACAGTCCCTTCCGTTTTGAAACCTCGTGAGCGATACAAGGTCGAAGCAGAGCATTGTAAAGGTTTTGTTATGGTCACCCACCTGTGTGGTGTTTGATTATATCGTGTGGGTAAAGTGCATAACCTCGTAGAGTGTACAAACTGTTCAAATAGCGTGATCACGGAATTGAGCAATGCTCGGAAATTACAGTCAAGGATTAGACTTTAGTTAAATAAAAACTTGTTGGGATGGTGGATTGCCATAAAAACCTGGAATTGACTTAGGATGGAAAATCCTGTTTACTTGAAAAGTCGAATCTATTATTTACAAATATTTGTTTTACTATCTTTTAATCTATTTACTGTATTCTTTTATAAATGCTGCTTTACTGCAAATTAGCCATGTTAGCCTTCCTTGAAATAAGCCAAGCATGTAGAATATTAGACTTGCAATCATGCACAACTTGTTGAGTGCTTTATGTACTCACCCGCAATAACAAACTTGAGAGGAGGAGTCTGCAACATTCTTAGGGGAGGAGTACCATGTGCTGATGCTTAGGGTCCGATCCTCGTCGATTGCTGTGTGGTGAAGCTGGGAGTGCTCGTTTACTTCATTTCATTCTTTGCTAATTGCTATTTCTTAGTTAAGCCTCATGAGGCAATAATCATGTAAGACAACGTTATTATTAATTATTGAAGTTATGCTATATTCCTTTGTGTATGACTAAGATAGCATCTATGTTGAGCTGTGTGCACTAGCGTGATCTGGACTAGTGCGATATACACAGAGGTTCCAAATTTGAATATTCGGGTCTCGACAAGGGCCGTTGTTACCGCTCCCAAGCTGGTAGCACCGCCCTACAACCAAACCAGAGAAGGGTGCTCTCTGGAATTTTCACATCGGATATTTGGGCTGGTGCTACCGCTAGCCCGTAGCCTTAGAGCTACCATGGGCAAAATCTTAGGACCGCCAAGATGCCCAAAAACGCACCTCTCTAGAAATTTCACACCGCTCTGCGAGGCCGATGCTACCGCTCGGTCGGTAGCAACGGGCTACCATGGCGATGCACCATGCGGCCAAAATCCTAAAACACCCTCTCTGGAAATATCACACACGTTGGCCATTTGGTCGGTGCTCTTGCCTTGCCGGTAGCAGGACTACCATGACACGTAGCAGGAAAAAACAGAGAGACCTCAAATTGCTTCAAATTTCAAATCAATTCAAATTAAACTCAAATCAAAGCATACCAAGCTCAAGTTTAGTCAAAATACTCATCACAAACCTATGTAGACCCTCCACATGGTCCTTCACATTGATCATATTTGAGCTCTAGCTAGTTTCCAACTCTCTTGTGTGCATTAAATTCTCATTTTGAGTGAGTAGGTAGCAATTCAAATGTTGCATTTAGTGTTGAGCCTTTAAAAACTTGATTTGACCTCAAGCAAGCCTCTTAGATGGCTTGGAGGTTGCCGCCTCTTAGATGGCTTGGAGGTTGCCGCCTCTTATTACTCTTGGAGGTTGCCTCCTCCTAGATGGTTTGGAGGTTGCCGCCTCTTAGATGGCTTGGAGGCGTTGTGCATGTTGAGCTTCTCGACAGAGATTGTGAGAAACCCCGGCAAGTTTGTTAAGGCCAGAGTTCGCCTACCCAGAGCGGGGAAGAACTAACATGTGATCGAGGGAGGCTCAAGTGTGAATTGGAGCTGGATTGAAGTTGATCAAGTTTTCTCAATGTGGATTAGGGAGACCAGGCCAAGTCTCAGAGACCACGGGATAAATCTTCATGTCATTTTCTCTTGTGGTTTGATTTATTGTTTCTTGTGTGCAATTTACATTCCTAGCAACTTAGTGTAGTGATCTTGTGACTAGGATTGTATTATTGCCTAGTGTAGGTTGTTAGTGCACTTAGTGGGACCTATATAATTTCTGCTTTAATTGTCAAAAATTATAATTCTTGCTTAGACCTTTTATTTATTGTAATTAGAGTCGAAGAATTTCAAAATCTACTATTCACCCCTCTAGTCGAGTTATCCTTGATCCTACAATCTAAACAAAGATGCACTAGAAACTGGTAATTCTCCCATTGTTCACTTTATGCAGCTCCCCATTCAAAACATTGTTTCACTTCTTATAAACCCTTTCAAAATTGTGAACCTTCTTGATATTTGGGACTTAAGAAATCACCCTCATGCATATACTTTGTGTACATTAACTACTTACGCATTCATCCTCCTGTTTTGGGTTAATTTCCAATTCCACTTAACATGCAAGCAAATGTTCATTAATTAACCTAGTTTCATGTAATATCAATCCCTCAAAATCTTTACGTTCCACAAAGAGATTTCCTTTTCACCATATGAATTTGAAATTTCTTCTAGCCCCCTGCTAGAAAAGACTTATCTCGGATTTTATCCATATATATCTTTATGTAAGTACTCTAGTAACAAGTAGAAGCCCATCTTATAAATAGGAATAGTACTCAAACAAGGGTTTGTCAAAATTAACCTCCCACATGAAGAAAGTTGCTACCCCTTCCATGGATCTAATCTTTTTGTCATTTTTCAAGCCTCTCCCAATTATTAGATCATCATTTGGCCACAGATCATCTACAGGGAGAGGCTCGAAAATGACAAAAAGATTAGATCCATGGAAAGAGAGCAACTTTCTTCAGTGGAGGTTAATTTGACAAACCCTTGTTTGAATACTATTCTATTTATAATCATTTGGCCACTTTGAACCAAGATCTCCTCGGAAGCCAAGTTCGATGAAGAAAGTGGGCGATCACGAGCCATCGACTTGGAGGCGGCGTCGGGCCGAGATGATGATCAAGCTCGGGCTCTGTCGCCGATGTCGGCTCTCCCGGGATGATCCGCCACTTACTATCTGTCGAGCATGTCCATGACCACGAACACAGCTATTCGAATAGTTTTACACTCTGCGGAGGTTGTACAACTTTACCCACAATACATGATATTCTCCTTATGCCTGGCCATTAGCACACTTCCTTTGGTGTGCGGCGGGAAAATCACGACAAAGCCTTTACATTGCACTTGTCTAAACTCAGTCTTGCTGCTAAGGTTTCGCTCTTGAGGGCCCCTCTTGTGCTTTGCGAATCTACAGTCCATCCGGAACCCACACCACCAATTGGCGTTACTCAACGCTAGACATTGCAAATTAATTAGCTAGGTCATCCCATACGGTGTGTGGTAGTATGGTTAGGCCCAATTCAATGGAGCACAAGATTAAGTCCTTAAGTTGTCTCGGGCAAGACATCCACATCCCAATGTGCTAAGCTCCCCTTCTCGCACGATCACTTGCAGAGGAAAACAAATTCGTTCAATCAAGACCAATGGCAACCCTGCCATGGTACAACAAATTTTACAACAGTGGCTATCAGTCACAATTCAATATCCCATTAAGTCAAGATTAACATTAATTCACATGTGATATGGATCCCATCGTACAACTAAGCATGTCTAAGCATAGCTACGGTAACCTAGTGTTGGTAATATGATCATGTCCAACTAATAATGTCCCAACCTAGTGGCTAACAATGGATACATGGCATCCCAATAATCAATGTGGCATAATGTCAACTAGGTGTATAACTATTCCCATGAAATAAGGATTGATACACAAATAGCATGCAATTGTATAAAACAAAGAACTTTTGCAAACATAGGTTCAATATGATCAAAGGTTATGACTTGCCTTGCTGATCTAATTCTGAATCTTGGTCTTCGAAGTCTCCATTCGCTCCTTCGGAATTAGCGTCTACTGGAAAAGAAAGCAATGATTTTAGAAACCAAGCAGAGACTCAAACAAGCTCAAAATTGAAAATAAATGGCTCAGGAGCTAGAGCATGATTTTAGAAAAAATTAAAAACTTGAATCGCCTCAATCGGAGTTCGTATGAAAAGAGCGGGCCTTGAAAGATTAAATTCACGTAAAAATCTGAAAAAGAGAACAACGGGTGTTACGATTTATTTTCTAAAGGAAAGCAGATTTATCACAGGGAGAGCCGACATCGGTGGGGACGGATAGTAAGTGCCGTATCATCCCGGGAGAGCCGACATCGGCGGGGCAGAGCCGGCGGCTTGATCATCATCTCGGTCGGCATGTCGCCCTCCAAGTCGATGGCTCGTGATCGGCCTACTTTCTTCATCGAACTTGGCTTCACGAGGAGATCTTGGTTCAAAGTGGATGGCGGATGCACGAGCGATGCATTACAAACCACGATGTAGTACTCACCTGCAGTGAGGATTGGCGAATAATACGCCTAAATCATAGCGCTAGGTTCCAAGCGCTAAAACATCTTGCTTAGCACGAGGAGATGTCCAAGTCAAGCGGATCGGCAAGCGATGAGTCGATTCACCACTCATCGACTAAAGCAAGGAAAGCGAAAATGTTACAAGTACTTACTTCGGGATTGTCCTTGGTAGCGTCATCAACTCGGAGTAGTCCCGGGCCAAGTGATCCCAACACTTGGCGGACTCGATCAGCGCGTGATGAAGTCTCTAGCAATATGCCATCGGTCAACCCAATCTTCCTTAACTCCTCGATTTTTCGATTTAATAAGCATTGCGGGGTCGAATGAAGGGCTTTCATCCAAAGGTCAATCAGTTGAGGAGGTGATCAATAAGCTAGAGGAAGTTCATTGTGTCGGTGACGTAAAACCATCATTTCTTCGATTCATTGCCGGAGAATGCAGAGGACAGAATATATGCATTTGACACGCCACGCGGAGGTGGAAGCTGCACCCCAATAGCCTCGTTCTTCGTCGCCCATTTGAGGTTATAAAAGTGGCAAAACAGGTTGAGGCTGGGCTCGATGCTCAGATAAGCCTCACAAAGATGGACAAACACGCTGAGCATTGTAATTGAATTGGGGCTAAGGTGGAAATCTTTGGATCTACTAGAATTCGAGAGCCGAGAGAAAAAGCAGTAGGGAGAAAGTTGAGTCCTTGACGGAAGAAGGCCTAAAAACAACGGTCTCACCCTCGTCCTAGGGGTGGGATCTGATTCACCTTGTGTGACCTCCAATGGAAGAACTCTGCGGAGAGCAAGCCATTCTTTGCCAATTCGGCAAGACACTTCTCAAATCATCATCAACTTTTGCCACACCCTTTGGAGGGCTTCATCCTCAAATATTTCCTCATCATTGTGGAGAGTGAATGCGGCCGTCTTGGGTTTTCTTTCCGACGGTGGGAAGTTCTAGCACGGTTGAAGGGCTAGACACCATTGGAAAAAATGTGGGACGAATTCTTTGAAGGTGGCGGTGTTAGGGTTTGAGTAGCGGGGCCAGAGGCTTGAGAAAGAGGCGGAGGCAAAAGGCGTTGAATGGTTACAATTCGAATCTAGGAATTTATAAGCCAAAACCTTTTTAGCGAGCGATTCGCTCCCACGACACGGTGCCTCGTCAGCGGGAAAAGGGAATGATGGCGCTACACCAATCTTGGCATTGCCGTTGAGAGCAATAAATGCTCAAGCGACCAAGGTTTAGATTTTTGGATTTTTTCTAACTCTGCTCAGTCGAGACAATAAAGCGGCATCGAGTGATGATAGGGCGCTTGACCTGAACATCCCTACTCGATGCTTAGCGATTCCCAATCAAATCGAATCGTTTGACCACAAGCGGCGAGCATTACTCGACCAAGCTCGAGCTTAGCGTGTCGACCAAGCGCTTGAGCGGACCCTCCATTAGGCGAGAGTTAGGGGCTCTTGTCGAATATCTAAACATGGGGTATGTGTACATAAAGGATACACAAAGGATATGTCTAACGACATATAGAAGCTACGAATATCACGGGCCTAATTCTATGGGATAAGATATGCGCGGAGAGGAAGATAATTCCATACCAGGGTTCGATCGCTTTCTCATTACAAGGAAACCAACTCGAGTACGCCTGGTATCTAGGGAAGTTTGGATATGCTGCGAAGATCACACGACAGACTCCTCATCAATCACGATCTGGTATCCCAAACCGACTACAACTCAACTTTGAGGCGGAGCTATCCCGACTATATAAGGCTAGGGTAGGCATCCTCAAAGGAGGAGAAGGGAGAAAAAAGCTCGAGCGAGAAGACCATCGTGAGCTTTTAGAAGGCGCGAGCATCCAGAGCCAACGAACTACGCCGTCAATCTTTAGTCATAGTTTAGCCATTGCCTAGATCCAATCTTCATTGTGCTTAGGGCTAGGCAACCTACTTTATAGTTGGTTCATCAATTCCATACATCATCCTTGCGGGCGTAGGGTATTACTCCATTTGGGGGCCGAACTTGTATACATCGTGTCTTGCATTGTTTTAGTGCTTGACTCTAACAACAAAGGTACCAAGTTATAAGTTTATTGTTGATTTCTAACCTTCTACAATGCGGCCCCCACATGGTCATTATCACGTGCACAAGCTCTCTGGACATCTGCAATCAGCTTCTTCTCTCCAGCTAACAAGTCCTTGAGCACTCGTCTCCTCCTATTCTCAATCGGCTTTCTCCCAAGATAGACCGAATGGATTCCACCAAGGTACTCATTCTAATCCCTAACAGCAATGACCAATTCTACCTAGGGCCGGTAGGAAGTTTAGATACCGATACAGTTATAAACGAAGAAGTCCCTCGTCTCCCGTTGTCAGCTGCTGGTTACAACATAGTGGGTTAGAGTAAGAGCTTTAGGGCTTGGCCATGGCCTTTCGAAGGATGGAAGAGGCTGGTTCAATCGGGTAGCTTGACCAGGAAGAGAGATATGGGAGAGAATGGGGATAGTCGGCGCTTCCCTCTTTGCTTAGCCGTTCGAGGCCAATGAGCCCTTAGTGGCCCACGACTTACTATTTTTGGTCGGATACATTTAACACTTTTATGTTTCACACAGGTCTCGTCGGCCCAACTCTCACGGGCGTGGCTCAATTATGTTGCCTAAGGTCGGACGGAGGCGGATATCGACTTATAGTGCCAAGCCCAAGTACAAACTTATCAGATCCAAAGGTGAAGGGTGGGCCAAGTATATCAGCAATAACAACAAAGTGCATGGGCCAGTATCGGACAAAGAACACATAGCTTTTCTCAACCTCTGGCTAGATCGGTATATGTTTTGCGGTGCTTCTCTCGGGCCGACTCAGGTGTACCAAACCATAGCACAGCAACTAGTAGAGGGCCGTCGGCTAGCCCTAGGAAAGATGCTATTGGGAGCGGTATACCAGATGATTTATGTAATAAGGAGTCGACTTTTTATGGGGTTCGCTAGTTTCTCCATCGGCATGGTAGGTGGTCCCCTTTGGTTCATCTAGATCTGGCTGTATCTTGCTGTTGGTAGATCATTCAACTTGGATCCTTCAGAAGACATAGCATTTCCACGAGAAGACACTCCAAACGGAGAGATTCCTCAATCCAGAGCCAATCGATCGTATGGCGAAAGATTAATGATGTGCTCTGGGAGTGAGACAAGGATTATGCCCATCGGCTCAAGAAAGTACCTGTCGTTCTTCCTTCAACTCGACAATGAAGATTTCAAGTAACGAGGACTTATTGATTATAGTGGAGTGGCGATTTTCCTTGGCCATCATTCTTGTATCTAAAGCGATAGTTCTTTGATGCCTCGGAGACCTTGAATTTTTACAAGATTTTCATCTCTCCAAGTATTCTTCATGTCGGCCTTATCTACGAGAAAATGGGCGTTTTAGCATCCTACCAATTTTACCACCCCTCCATCTATACTAGGTAGCTGGGCTTTGGGCAAGTGACCCCAAGTTTCCCACTGCTTGATCGGCTTCAGCCAAGAGCTCGCGTTTGCAACATAGTCGCGGCTAATATAGTACTGCATATAGCCGACGAGCTTTAAATTAATGACTTGCCACATTTCTTCGTGAAATGTGACTTAATTTTGAATTTTTGCCTTTTCTAAATTTTGATTGAAGGAAAACTCAATTTCTTTACTGAACTTCTCTTTTCCAAATAATGAAAATCAAAATCACAAAATAAATAAAGTGAAAAGAAAAAAAATTACTTTTAGGATTTCTGGCATTATTTATTTTCATGGGTTTTTGCTCTAAAGAAAAGCTTTTAATGGTAAAAAGTAGTGATCCTTAATTCTAAGTTTCAAAATCAAACAAACATAAGATCATTTATAAAGAATTGTCGGGACCCGAATCTGCAAATCCGGACCCTTTGTGTATTCCGCGCTAGTCCAGGATCACGCTAGCACACCTGATCTTCTGAGGTTGCACATCACAAACATTCACAGCGATATAAAAATAAATAGTGCAACACTTATATAAAGGCGAGTTATGCGACCTTATGGTCTCCTTACATAAAATCGACCATGCAGGTATACATTATTGAGTAAGTAAACGAAATAGCGTGGAACAAAATAAATGTCGTGGAAGCCTTCATCTTGCCACGAGGCAACCAGTGGGCTTGCCCTAATTGCTCGGATCCTCAATGTACTCCTCCTCCCGGTGGTGTAGACTCTTCCACTTATGTTGGTGTTGATAAGCAAGGAGGGTGAGTACACAAGGCACTCAACAAGTAATGCAGTGCAACACTATTACTATATGCAAAGCTTATTCCAAAGTTGGCTTAATTGGTTCTTTTGCATCAAACGGCATTTGTAAAAGAGTATTTTATTTAGATTAAAGCGATAAAAGATTATGATAGTAATAATTTCTTCAAATAGTTTTTCTTGAAGATTCTCGGACTACCACCTTATGATTCATTTTTAACAGCGGCACACACCACCCTTTCCACATTTTTATTTATGAAGATCTACCCCTTGTTTGTAATCCCGAGCAATGCACATTACAGCGAGCACGGCTATTCGAGTAGTTTTGACACTCTGCGAGAGGTTGTACACTTTACCCACAAGATACATCGCACACCACACGGTGATTGTCGCAACAAAGCTTTTGGGAACCTCTACCTTAACCAAGAACCTCTCGTGTGCCTTCACTATCACTTCCCTCACGAGCGAAGTATAGGACGGGCCAAACACCGTTGGATGGGCACCAAGCCGTAGCAGTGCGCTCCTCGTGCAGATACACCCCGTGCCTTTGTCACCCGAGGTATCGGAGGAAGATATCAGAACCCTAATCAACTAGGTGCATCCCATACGGACATGTGGTTATGCGGGTGACTCGGATCAATGGCTTGCAAGGTGAAGTCCTTAATTGACCAAGGCAAGACTTCGGCCTCAAAAGTGGCACACGACCAATTGTAGCACACAGACTCACAACACTCATCAACCCAATGCCACAGGCCCACGGCACCTGACCTCTTGCCACTTGCCCCGGTCTAAATCATTTCCCACCCGAGTTGATTATTGTGCAACACATGCGGCAATAACTCAACATCGGTATGAAACCACAGGTCTCCATACTTCAATGTCATCAGTGGCAACATCACACCACTTTCAAAATACATTCAATATTCCATTAGTCAATATTGTAGCATTTTTCCGAAAGATTATTCATGATTCGTTGCCAGGCTAAGCATCTATTCACGGTCTAGCCTCCCGTGTTGGCATAGTATTAATATCCAACTAATATAATCAATCTTAGGGTGACAATGATTTAGGGCATACAACTAATAATTTCAAGGTGGCATAACAAAATGGGTTGATTAACTACATTATCCCAAATTAATTTATATTCATTTTTAATAAATAAGCATGCATAATTTCAAAGCATAAATTACATTTTAAAATCTGGGATCAAAATGATCAAAGCATTACTTGCCTTCAAATAGTTGCTGGTCGTGTTCCGAAGCTTGGTCTTGGGCGACGAACTCTTCCTCGAAACCTTACGGCAAATTTGCGTCTACAGCGTTACAAAAAAATGCAATAAATAGCTAATACAGAAGACTAAATGTCTTGAAATTCAAATAAAATTCATCATTAAATAGTTCACAATTTTATGAATTTTTAGAAATTTGAATCACCCAAATCGAGTTAAAATACAAAAGTTATAGCCATTTGAAGTTTGAATAAAATCGAAAATACAGAAATTAGAAAATCCGATTTTCCAAATTATTTTTATACTGGAAAAATCGCATTTATGATGTCAGCATCGCATCATGATGAAATCGGCCTGAAAAGAATTTGGCCAAAATATTTTTATATATAAAATATTTATGGCGTCGACATGACACGTGGCGACCTCTGGTGCCACCACGTCGCCTCGGTCTATGGGCTCGGTTCCGCGGCTCGGCTCACGGTCTACCGTGGACTCGGTCCACGAGCAGCGCATCCACATGGCAAGATCGAGCCGTTCATTAAAATCAATGGCGGATCCACGCGTCACCCGCCTTGCCTCAAATCCATGCGACGCGCGCGTCATCCAAACGGCGCTCGGATCAGCGGTGGATCCCACGCGACTCGGCGATGCATCGCATTCTCGCCTCCGCGTCGCGGATCCGATGGAACCGGATCCGGCGGTGGATCTCGCGCGTTCGGCGGCGTCTCGGTTCACGCAGCGGCCACGTGGCAAGATTGCGGTGGGCGCTCGAAATTGATGGTTGGATCTGGTCTGCGCCGGTAAAAATGCCCACGTCGGCCGCGTGATTCGGCGAGTGCGGCGCCATCACGCGCATGTTCAAATCTGAGCGGCGCGGATCCTTAAGCAAAAACGGATCAATCTCTACCGTTTAGATCTAATCTAACGGCCCACGGTACGGCGGTTTCTTGTTCACCCTAGCGGCGCGGCACAATCTCACGCGTTCACTAACGATACAGCGGTGAGATCTAAACAAGCAGAAACTAAATCTAATCGACCTTTGTTCAATCTAGATCTAACGGTCAAGATTAGCGGCCGATGCGAAAAGGGAAGCAGCGATGTAGGCGTACAAGAACCGTGCGATCACGGTCGAGCGATCGGCGGGCTCGGTGAAAGCGGCGGCGAGAAATGAAGGTTGCGGAGCTGGGGAAGGCAGCGACCAGCGGCGCTCACGGGGCTTTCTGGCGAGAAGAAGTGGTCCACTCGATGCGGCTTGCCGGTGAACTTCGGGGCGGGGTCGAACCGCGGCGGGCGGCTCGGACGGCGATGAGAGAAGCAAAAACAACGGCGGCGAAAAAGCAACTACGGGAGCTACGGCGAGGCGCTAGAGGGTCTCGGCGTGCGTGCAAGAGTCAAACCCGATCGGCGTTGAGTCCTCTGCGAGCAGCGCTCATCAGCGCGGCAAAGGGCCTCGGCGTGCGCGCGCTGACGGCGAAAACGGCGGAAGCGGTCGGCGGCATTAGCTCCGATGATCTCGCGAAGGCGGCGGCGTGGCGCAATCACGGGCGTCCATGCGCCAGATCCGACAGCGCCGCAGCGTTCGGCGTGAACGCAACGGCGCGGAATTACGATCGGACGGCTCGGCCTTGCGGCGACTAGGGTTTTAGCGCGGTGGGCGTGGCCGCGCGATAGCGATGCAGGCTCGAGCCATTCTTTATTCATCCGATTTTAAAACATTTCTGATTAAAAATAAATCAGATAAATAAACAAAGCCAAAATAAATAGCAAAAATACCCGGAAAAATCCAAAAAAATTCTAGAAAATACTTTGAGACATTTGGAACTCATATAAAATATTTTCAATAAAACTTTGTATAAACTTTTGCATGAATTTATTGAAATTCAAGAGAGGTCAGAAATAAGTAAATCCAATTTAAATTCTAATAAATTCTCAGAAATTCTCAAAAATCAAAAATACTTCAAAATTTAAATTAGAGCAAATTTTAGGGTGTTACAAACCTCCCCCCTTAACAGAATCTCGTCCCCGAGATTCAGAGCTGTCTACAGAAATAGGTTAGGGAACTCCTTCTTCAGATCTTCTTCACGTTCCCACGTTGCTTCACTTTCCGAATGGTTGCTCCACTGAACTCTGCAGAAACGTGTTAAGTTGTTCCTTGTCTCTCTGTCCATTATGTCCAGAATCTTCATCGGATGCTCTTTGTAAGTCAGGTCTTCTTGCAGCTCGATTGCCTCTAACGGTGTTTGCTCTTCCGGTACTCGAAGACACTTCTTCAGTTGTGATACATGGAATACATCATGCACTCCTGCCAAAGACTGCGGTAACTCCAACTGATATGCAACTTCACCTCTGCGGCTCAAGATCTTGAACGGCCTAACATATCTGGGTGCGAGCTTCCCTTTTGCGGGAATCTTTTGACTCCTTTGAGTGGCGTGACTCTGAGATATACATAATCTTCAGGTTCAAAGCTCAATTCCCTACGACGGTTGTCGGCATAGCTTTTCTGCCTTGACTGGGCAATCTTTAGTCTTTCTCGATCATGGCGATTTGCTCTTCCGCTTTTGTAGTACATCAGGGCCAAAAACATTTCGTTCACTGTCTCATTCCAATTCAATGGTGTTCGACGGGATCGACCATCTGAGCTTAAAATGGAGACATCGTAAACTTGCTTTGTATTTGTTGTTATGGCGAACTCGGCATAGGGCAAACACTTATCCCGGGAAGTAGAATATGCCAAAGCACGGGCTCTCAACATATCTTCAAAATTTGGTTGACTCTCACGGTTTGACCATCATCTGCGGATGGTATCTTTATCTTGAAGTTCAAGCGAGTCCCCATTGCTTCATGTAGCTTACCCCAAAATGCGGAGGTAAATTGGGTACCTCTGTCGACACTATCTTTTTGATTACTCGTGCAAGCAGACAATTCTTGCCATATAAAGTTACGCTAACGGTCTCGAAATAAGTGGTCTTTACCGGTATGAAATGTGCCACTTTAGTTAAACGATCTATTATGACCCATATGGAATCATATCCCCCTTGAGTCCTGGGCAACCCGGTTATGAAATCCATACCAATCTCTTCCCATTTCCATTCAGGTATCTTTAGGGGTTGTAATAGCCCTGCTGGTCTCTGGTGCATAGCTTTGACTCCTTGGCATATGTCACATAATGCAACATATTCGGCGACTTCCCGTTTCATGCTTGCCACAAAATCTTTCCTTTAAATATTGATACATTTCGCACTTCTGGATGAATTGAGTACTTGGACTCATGGGCCTCCTCTAAAATTATCTACTTCAATTCCTTTTTATTCGGCACACAAATGCGCCCTTTAAACCACATAGTACCCTTCTCATCCAATTCGAAATCCTTTGCCTTGCATCCATCTTGTCCTTAATTCTCTTGATTTTATCGTCATCTTTACGCCCTTCACGATCGATCTTCGGGGTAGGTTTTACTTCAAGGTTGCTAAAAATCATTACGGTACCATTTCGGTTCTAATTTAAAATCCTTACACAATCTGCTGACTTGTTTCCAGCGACTTGCTTTACTTGTGGTTCTTTACTGCTCAAGGCATCAGCCACCACGTTGGCTTTGCGGGATGGTAATGAATTCCAACATTATAATCTTTGATTAACTCAATCCATCTTCTTTGCCTCATATTCGGGTTAGCTTGCGTGAAGATATACTTAAGAATTTTATGATCGGTATACACTTCACATCTGTTTCCAATGAGATAGTTCGCCATATTTCTAGGGCATACTACAATAGCTAATTCTAAATCATGAGTCGGATAGTTCTCCTCATGTGGCCTCAATTGCCTCGATGCATATGCTATTACCTTTCGGTTTTGCATCAATACACATCCCAATCCTTGGCGTGATGCATCACAATAGATGTCGAAGCCTTGATGAGCGTCGAGTAAAACTAATACAGTCTTGATGTTAATCGTTTCTTCAACTCTGAAAACTCTTCTCGATCCTTCGATGAAAGCGCGGTAATATCCCACCATTCCAAGGAACTACGGTTTGGGTTACCGTCTTTGGTGGTCCCAATGCAAAATCGTCTCCACTTTCTTTTGATCTACATAACTCATACGCTATCATTATGTGTCCAAGAAATTCAACCTTATTCTTCCGAAGTCACATTTACTAAATTTTGGAAACAATTGTTTGTTCTCTCAACTTTTCAAGAACTAACCTTAAATGTTAGACTTGCTCTTCTCTTGTCTTGGAATAGACAAGAATATCATCAATAAACACGACGACAAACTTATCCAAGTATTCCATGAAAACCTTATTCATTAAGTTCATGAAATATCTTTGGTGCATTTGTCAAACCAAAGACATCCTTTGTAAACTCGTAATGTCCATATCTTGGCGAAATGCGATCTTTGGAATATCCTCGATTGAATCTTCAATTGATGGTATCACGATCGAAGATCAATCTTGGAGAAGACTCCTGCTCCCCTCAGCGATCAAAAAGTTAGTCGATCTGGGTAGCGGATACTTATTCTTTATCGTCACATCATTGAGTGCGATAGTCTATACACATCCTAAAACTCCGTCCTTCTTCTTGGCGAACAAGGCAGAGTGCTACCCATGGCGATGAACTAGGTTTTATAAATCCTTTTCAGCGGCTCCTCAATTTGCTTCTTCATTTCCACTAATTCCTCTGTGGACATCCTGTAAGGTCTCTTAGCTATTGGAGCTGTCCTGGAACAAGCTCTATCACGAACTTCGATATCTCTATCTGGCGGCATTCGGGTAAATCTTTGGGAAAACATCCGGATATTCATTGACTATGGAAACTTCCTCCAAGTGTCGATCTTCATGTTGTTGACCATTAATTGTCCATCCGTCTTGTTTTGCTTCAAATTCAACCCTTCTCCCTTAGGGCTCTCTATTGATATAACTCTTTTTCATGATCCGGCACTACCTTGTGTTTGGTTAACCAATCCATTCGCAGGATAACATCCAGGTTTGGGTATTCAATATAATTAGGTTAAGCTAGGAACTCTATTCCAATAATTATTAGCCTTACCCCAAAACATCCTATATTGGATCGGAGTTACGATCCGAGGATTGGACTATAAGTACACACTTAAGTTCCACAATATCCAAATTATTGCGAATGGCAAAATCTTGAGAAACAAATGAATGTGATGCTCGGAGTCAAATAAAGCGATAGTTGGTCTTGAGTTTACTAGGAACTTACCCGATACAGCGTCAGTGGCGTTACGGACTTCATCCGTTGTAATGTGGTTGGCTCGGCCTCGTGCGATTCCTTGAGATGGAGTTGCGATGTGCGCTGCTCCGCGGTTCACGTTGGCCTTGGAGTCCTTGTAGGTGTATTCCCGAGTTAAATCGGACCGGGTGACACCTCCCTTCTTTAGGCGATTGTTGGCGAAGTGCCCCAACTTCGTTCTTGATGATAACAATGCCTTCCTGGCATTGCGAGGTTCCTCGATGCAGTACCATGAGTTCTGGTGAGATGCGGCATTACGACCCCTTTGGGCGATTTGCGGCGGATGGTACCACATCCGCCTGCCTCAGGTGATGCCGGATGAACTATTGGGGTGCCGTCCTCTGCCTCTGCTGACCCTGACGACCTCCTTGTTGCGCCATTCTGCGCTTTCTGTTGTCATCCAATGTCGACTTTTGTAGTCGGCAATGAATTTATGGGGTAGGCGCTCGATCTCAAACTCGAAGGTCACACAAGACAAGGGATTTAGACAGGTTCAGGCTCTCGTGGAGAGATAATACCTAATCTGTGTCTTTGGGATTATGCGGATCTCTTGGATCAAGGATGCTCAAAGCGCAATGTGCTCAGGCGATATGAGGTGTTTTATGCTCTAGGGCTTCTTTCCTCTGTTGTTGCCCACCCTCTCCCTTATATAGTGGGGTGAGGCGACTTCGATGTCCAAATCGGATAAGAGATTCCGATCGGTTACAAGATTCTAGTCGGTTATAGGATAGAGTTTACATCTTTATCTATCCTTCTAACGACTCGGATTACAACTGTATCCATCATTTCTAAACACAAGTTCAACTTCCGTTATGATATATCCCTTTCCGTACGGTTAAGAAGCCTGACGTGGAACATATCTTCTGGGCCTTCATCTTGGACCTTTCCTGAGGATCCCCTGGAATCTATATCCCACGCTGACCCCGAGTGCTTCATGATCAATTGCCTTTCTCGGGCTCCTGCACTGAAATCCGTGGTTTCCTTATCCAATCGAAAAAAACCTTCCTTTTGCAACACGCGAATTATGAAGAACTCGATCATAAATTTCGTCCTTTGTTTTTCTCAAGTGCAAATCTTTTCTGAGAAATGATTTATTGCGAGCGACCTCACTGGACTTCTTATCATGTCACAAGCGTAGATTTGATACTTTTCCGCTGAAGTCTTTAATTTTCATCGCTTGCGGTCATTGGCGGTCTTGAGGTTGCCTTGTTTTCCGTGCCAACTTGTTGTTAGGAAAAAACTCTTAAATCTTTTGAAGTTGCATTAACACCAAACCTCTTGACTTAGGCGCTTAATATCCGGCTCTTGCTTGATTTCGTCTGAATTGTCTATAAAAAGCGCTCTAATACTTGGAGATGTATCCATTCGCTTTCTATCCTCCATCTTTTTGCTTTTAGCTTTAGCCTTCATCATGCCACAGTGGTATCATCAAGTGAAGCGGACCCGAACTAGTTAAGCGTTGGGAGGAATTTGATCGAGCTTTGAAGTCTTCTTTGGAGGAAGCAGTGAAGCAGCGTGACCATGAGGCAATCAACACTTTCCTTGAGTCGTGCCGCCCTTAGCGAGTTAGGAACCCCTCGTCGAGATCTTGGGCAGGTGCGCCAGGGAAGTGTAACCCTCCTGTGTATACAATTTCTATACATAGTACTTTGGGCATTTTGTATAATGTAATAAAATACCTTTTGTCGAAGAATCTCTGTTTGGTCTTTTGGCAGTGGATTGGACCCGTTATACGGCGTCTTGGATTTTGTTCGTGACTTGAAATTGATGACACGTTTGACCGCTGCGAGACGTAGTTTAGGGTCAACATGAAGTTCGTGTTACTCTGCGCAATCCCGAGTCGTGCAACATTCATCGCCGTCTCAAGGCTAGACGACGTCCAACTCGGACTTTCGATGGATGTAGCCTGATGCCAATTCAGAGTGAATCGTGGCCACAGCCAAGCGATCTGTGTCCAGTGCTGCGCAAAGAATAGTCAAGTAATTGGTTTGCGTCATGCGAGGTTCTTCTTGGCTCATGGCGAATGATACCCGTCCTAAGACGCGGCCCAGCTCTCTTGGGCGTATCATGATTTCATATGGCTCTTTGCGAGTGATATCTTTTCCGTGATATCGGAGGCGGCTTAGGCTCTCTTGGGCGTATCACGTTTAGGCGACTCATGGCGAGTGATACTCTTTTCCGTGATGTCGAGTTCGACTTAGGCTCTCTTGGAGCATATTACTCTTGACGGCTCTTGGCGAGTGATACCCTTTCGACCGATGTCGGACCGGCAAGCTCTCTTGGGCGTATCACATTTAGATCAGAAGGCGTGCGTACTTGTTTAAAGCGAATCACGGCATTCTCGGCCCTCGTGGAGCACGCCCATGGATCTGTGCCCGTTTGGGCTCAATCTGCGGTACATGATTAGTCATGCGGTAACCACCGAAGGCCCAGCGTGGGGTGTACGCAAGAAGATAAGTTTTATTCAAGTTGGAAACTATCCACATCCGTTTAATACGGTAAGTGAAACAAGCCCCATCGTAGAGCGGCGTGGCTTCTCGTGATCGGTCAAATCTGTCAAACCCGTAAGTCGAGCGGCGGGCACGCAAATCATTTATGTGGAATCGAAAGGGTGAAATGTTTATGACCTTTTCCCTTGGTCAGCGAGACCTTATTGCTCTCCTTTAAAAACTAGGTCATCTGGCGCTTGACAGTTCATCTTTCCGTCGAGCCTTTTCTCCTTTCACCTTCTCGCCTCCTGAACTCTCCGCCACCAAGGTTAACCTTATTTGTTCTTGCCTTCTCGAGTCATTTGTCAATCTTTACGCAAGAATGTCTTCCTCTACTCCTTCTCCGCCTTCACCACAAGGTTGGGCGACCTCGACAACAATCGAGGAGAAAATGAAATCCATGGTGGATGGCGGGATCTTGCAGGTTGGCCACGATCTCCATGCGCCCGACCACGGTGAATCCGTCCGACTCCCGCTCACGAGGAGGTGGTGGTTTGAATCCTTTTTCCACCATGACCTTGGTCTTCCGATCGAGTTCTTTCCTTGCGACCTTCTTTTCTTTTATGAAATAGAATTGGTGAATCTAAACCCCAATTCTATCCTTCAAATTTCCCTCTTTGTCCACCTTTGTGAAGCTTTTACAGGCATTAGCCCCATTTAAACTTCTTTCGTCACCTTTATCTCCTGAAGCCTTATCCCTCCAAAAATGACCCAAGGTTGTTGGGGCGCTGGATTCAGTGCGGGAAGAAGTGAAGAAGGACTACTTTGCCATTCTGTCAAGACCTCCAACAAGAGTGGCATCGGGAATGGTTCTCTTTGCGCCAACCTCGAGTCATCTTTGCCTCCGTTCACGGGCGCCGTCCCAATGTGTCTATTTCTGGGGTTCTACCCTAATTCTTCCGACATGGATCAAGTGTTCGAACTCTTGGCATTGATCGGAAGGCGAAGGATAAGCGGGCTTACTGAGTGGGTTTGGCCCACCACTTCATCGCCGTCGGTGCAGCCCTGAAGGGCGAGTTCATCAGGGATTAAACATAGGGAAAAAATGACCCGACAGAAGCGCGACGACTTGCCAAGGAGAGTTATGCACGAGTGGAGAACTCTTTATCCCGAGCATCGACATATTATCCGTCAAGTGCCCGAAATCCTTCAACATCTCATGCCCCCTTCCTGCGGTAGGCGAATTTTATTGGGGACCTTACGTTTCCTTGTTCTCTGAAGTTTTGCTAACTCTTGACTTTCATCTTCAGGATCGCATCGCGTTCTTTAGTATTCCTCCCCTTACGGAAATACCTCCTCGCCCAGTTTGTTCTCGAAGCGCTGGCGCGGTCTCTAGCGAGAGCCCGCTGCGAAAAAGGAAAAACATTGTCAGATTACCTCGTGGCCCCGGCCCGGTCGTGGTCCCAAATCGAAGATCCGCCCGCCACGAGCTCAGGCGGGTTTTCAAGAAAGCCAGGGCACCGATCGGCGGTGGTCAAGTGGTTCTTCCGGGTAGGCGACTATTAGCAAAGCCCCGATGAGAATGAGGAAATCCAACGGTCAGTTACTCAGTTGACTCCTTTTTATTCTTGGTCTTCTTGGCGATTCTTCTTCACGGGGACCCTTCGGCGATCGCCGTCGGTCTCCGCTGGGGCCCTGATGAGTTGGACCTCCGAAATTCATACTTCGGCGAAGCGCTTACGAGGGCACCAAAGTGTCTCCTAGTCCCCGGCGCCGTCTCTGCTCGCGTTGCCCACAGCAGATCGTTGCTCTGAACCGGCCTCCTGCTCGTCCCCTGAGGTTAAAGAGATTCGCTGAGTCCCGACCCTGCTCGCCCCGGCTAATACGAATCCGCCTTTGCCGATGACGAGGTTTGAAGCTTTTGGGCGACCGGAGGAAGAGCAAAGAGAGAGGATGATTTTTCATCCATGCCAAGGCTTGTCGCATGCGCCAGGTGAGCATTCCTCCAAGACCATTGTGTCCCTACTTCGCCCATACGCCACGCATTTACCTTTTGCTATGATGATTATAGAAAATAGGGGCGCTTGGCGAAAGTCGATTACATTCAAGGATGCTCCACGAAATCCGGACGCGCGGGAGTATCGGCCGACCTAGAACGCATCAAAGCGGAGTATGCGGCGAGTGCGATCGCCGGTCGAACTCGGACATCACGGACGAAACAACACGCTCTGCGCCCGGAGAATCTGGATATCACGGCTCCCTCAGGGTAGCTATCTCTTGGGTTGTTTCATGTTTTTGCTTAGTCGACTATCTTGCCGATCTCTTGTGTTTGCTCGGCTCGGAACTCGGCTTTGAAGCTCGAAGGAAAACTTAAAGCGCGGAGGATTCGGCGAAGTTGGAGAAGTATTTTGAAGGTGTAGCTGTCAACTAGTCTTTGTTTGATCCTTAATATCCTCTCTAATGCTTTGCCTTCCAGTTATAAGGTCAAAACTTCAGTATGATACATCGTCTTGGCGAGAGAGTTAAAGCTCTCGAAGCTTCTGCTTGTTGAGCTCGGGCGCTTCTAGCCCCTTCTTTGAGTTCGCTTCATCCGGATGGCGAGAGGCCACTCGATAGGGGTGAAGTCGTCGTCCGGTGAAGAAGCCGGGGCCCTCAAGAACTCTTGAAGGAAGCAGACCAGCGGTGCCGGCCGGACCAC
This sequence comes from Otatea glauca, assembly GCA_036346275.1. Classification (NCBI taxonomy): domain Eukaryota; kingdom Viridiplantae; phylum Streptophyta; class Magnoliopsida; order Poales; family Poaceae; genus Otatea; species Otatea glauca. The sequence goes on along the minus strand of CM070733.1, from coordinate 17,976,805 downwards.
AGTGATTACCAAGTCCTCTATCCCGAGTGGATCTTGAGGCCCTTAGGAAGGCTACGCTCGTGATGTTGACAAAGATCGGGCTGCCGAGCTCTGGGAGGAAGTCAGGGACACTTCTTTGTCGATTGTAGAGACTCTTGACCTTTAAAGGCATAAAAAGTGTTCCCTATTTCTCCTTCATGAAAGTATACATCTTCGAGTGGTTTGACCAGAGACCTTTGTTCATCTGACTCCAGCCCCCAGGCTCTGGGATATGATTCATGGATCTTGTCCACGAGTCTTAACATAAAGCGAAGCACTCAAATTCATGATTATAAAAGAGGTTATATAAAGCGACTTTTCAATCGAACTTTTATTCACAAAGGATTAAAAGAAGTACAAAAACTTAAGTGAAAAAGCGGCGTAGTGTTCTATATTCCAAGTATTCTTGATTGTCGATCCATCTTCTCGCTTAAGTTTATAAGCTCAAGGACGAATTATTTCATCGATGATGTAAAGGCCCTCCCAACTTGGGAGAGTTTATGTTAGCTCTTTTGATTCCTCCTTAGGACTAGATCTCCTTTGGAGAGCGCGGCTCTTTACATTGCGCCCATGATAGCGTCGTAAGCCTTGGAGGTATTTTGCGAGCGAATTGTTGCGATATCCTGGCTTCTTCGATCTGTCGAGGTCTTCTAGCGGTGTCTTTTGAAGCGATCTCTTCATAACTCCGAACCGCGGGGATCAATTCTAACTTCGGTTGGTAAGACCTTACGTGCCATATACGAGAAAGAAAGGTGGCTGCCGGTTGCTCTGCTTGAGGTAGTTCGTAGCCCAATCTTGAAGGCGGTTCTTTGACCCACCGAGTAGCATATGGTTGGAGTCGATCGAAAATTCTTGCTTTTATGCCTTGGAGCACCATGCCATTAGCTTCGTTCAACTGTCAGTTACTTGAGTGCGCGCGATCTGAAGCAAATTTTATGCCCAACTCCTCGCACCAATCTTGAAATACCTTGCCTCAGGCGAGTGCCATTATCGTGATGATTCGGTTGGATCGCCAAATCTAACCACGATCTCGTGAAAGAATTCTTTGGCCTTTGCGCGTAATGGTGGCAGCTGGTTTAACCTCAATCCATTTGGTGAATTTATCAATGGCAGCGAAGAGATGAGTATAGCTTCCTTGAGCCTTTTCAAAGGTCCCACCATGTCGAGCCCCGGACCGCAAATGGCCACGTAATTGGGATAGTCGTAATTCCTGCTGGCTTGTTCATTTGGCGATGCAAAAAGCGACATCCTTCGCATGTCGGACGATGTCCTCCGCATCTGTGTGATGCATAAAAGAACCCTTGGCGATAGGCTTTTCGACCGAAGTCGATGGCGCGCATGGTTCCCACAAATTCTGAGTGGATTTCTTTGAGCGAGTCTTTCCCTTTTTGTTCGATATGCATCGTCGCGGTATGCGGAGGAGCTTTACGATAAAGCTCCTTTCCAGCGACTACATAACTCTTGCTTGGCGCATGATCCGCTCGGCTTGGGCGCGATCCTCGGGTAGCTTGTCTTACATCGAGCGATCCGGTATGGAGATGTCAATGCAGGGTAATAATCAAGACCTCTGCCTCTTCCCTTTTTCTCTTGGGTATGCGCTTTTGGTAGCGCTAATCGTGGGTTTATGAATTTCTTCTACAAATATTCCCACGGGTACCTTGGGCCGGCGGGATCCATCTTCGCCAATTCGTCAATTTGCCGTTGTCCGTTGAAGCCGTGAGCGAGCTCGAGTCCATCGAAGTTGCTTTCTAGCTTGCGCACTTCTTGGCAATATCTTTGCCATGTTGTCCTCGATGCAAGACCATTCATACGCACTTCATTGACCACGAGCATCGAATCTCCGCGAACCGCGATCGTCGAATGCCGAGAGATATGGCGTCTGGTCTGTGAATGAGTGCCTCATACTCGTGGCGTTGTTGGATGCAGAAAAAATATTTGGAGGACATACCTCAATCTTTCTCCACTTGGTGATATGAGCACTATACCAGCCCCATGGCTGCTGAGCATGAGGAACCGTCAAAGTACATCGTCAATACTCGAGATCTTTAGTAATCGCGGGTGCTGCAATTTTGTCCACTCGGCGATAAAGTCGGCGAGTGCTTGGGATTGATGGCCGTGTGGGGCTTGAATTGAATGTCAAAGCCCGAGTTCAAGCGCCCATTTGGCAATTCTCGATGGCCTCTGGTTGTGAAGTATGTCTCCGATCGGGAAGGAGGTGACTCTGAAATGACATGCTCTTGGAAGTAGTGTTTAAGCTTGCGAGATGTAAGGAGTCGTCATATAATAACTTCGCACTTGTGGATACCGTACCTTGGATTCACTTAGGACTTCAGCGAAGTACACGGGTCTTGGACTCTATGCACAGGCCGTTCCTCCCTCTCTCGATGATCGTGGCGCTAACTACATGTCCGTTGCGCGATATAAAGTAATAGGGGTTCTTACGGCATTGGTGAGACTAACACGGGAGGTGTCGTCGGGAAGGTCTTGAGATCTTCAAATGCTTGTTGCGCTTAGGCGTCCACTGAAACTTATCTTGTTTCTTGAGTAGTTTCAAGAAAGGCATACCTCGCATACCCGTCGGAGATGAACACCTTAGACGCCATACACCTGTAAGCTTACGGGCGTCTTTTTGGTTAGTCGGCGGTTCCATATTTGATATGGCCTTAACTTTCTCGGGTTGGCTTCAATGCACGGTTGTGACCACGATAAATCCGGCGGTATTCGAAGATACTCAGAAAACACACTTCTCGATTCAACTTCATGTTGAAAGCCCTTAACCTTTCGAAAGTCTTGGCTAGGTCGATGATAAGATCTTTCCTTTCCCAAGTTTTTACGACAACGTCATCTACATACGCCTCCGCGTTGCACCCAGTGGCGTGAAAACACATTGTGTCGCCGCGATAGGTCGCGCCGGTGTTTTTAGCCGAATGCCATCGTGGTGTAACGATAAGCTCGAAAGGCGTGATGAGCGAGGTCTTGATATGATCTTCCTCCTTTAGGCGAATATGGTGATAGCAGAGTATGCATCAAGAAAACTCAAAATTTCACAACGCGATCGAATCTACCACGATCAATTCGGGGTAGTCAAAGGGATCCTTGAGACACGCCTTGTTGAGATCGATATAATCGGCCTTTTATCGCCAAGTTTTATTCTTCTTTTGAACTAACACGAGTTGCTAACCAATCGGGATGATACACTTCTTTGATGAAACCTGCGGCTAGGAGTTTCGTGATTTCTGTTTTATGGCGTTAGACAATCGGGCGAACCGCAGAAGCCTTTGTTTGTGGGTTTGACTTCTCATCAACATGGAGAGAGTGCTCGATCACCTCCTTGGTACACATGGCATATCGATGGTTTCTGGCGAAAATGTCCCTGTTAGCTTGGAGGAAGGTGATGAGCATGCTTTCCTATTGTCCTCGAGCCTGTCCGATCCGGTTGTTTTAGGCGTGTCGGGCGGGTCAAGAATGATCCTTTTAGTTCCTTCGCGGGCTTAATTCCGAGGTGGACTGCTTTTTGATGGTACTTCTCCTTCGTCTTGGGCGTGGCGACCTCGGCTGGATGTTTTTGCACAGGTACACGCTTCCGCAATTCGGCAAGTTCATGATTCTCGGTCGCATTGCGAGTTGCTTGATGTCGCCACGAGTGTGATAACTCCTTTGGGTCGACATCTTCAACGAGTAAGTGTAATGAGGTATGGCCATGAATCGGCTGGGCGAGCCTTCCCAAGATGGCATGAAACGCCGTCTCGAAATGGCTACCTCAAAATTGATGAATTCGGTCGGAAATTATCCTTGGTTCGAATGTAGCGGGTAATGAAATCTGTCAGGGAGCGAGGGCGCCCGAGATTACTCAGTGGAAAGGTGGGTGCTTGGCCTCGGCTCGAGCGGGGATGCTCATGTCGTCGAAAGTTACGGCGAGCGGGGCGTTGAGACCACTTCGCCGTCGATCGAACCCTCTTGAGCTTCACGTTGCGCTGGCGGGTCAAATCGCGAGAAAACTTACTCGGATGTGGGACCTGTTTGGGGTGATCTCTACGGTCAAAGGTGATCGGGACCTCGGACCATTTCGGATATTGAGGAGTAGCGGTTCCACTGCGTTGATCTCGGCGGTAAGTTTTGCTTCGCTTGGACTCGTATCGATTGATCCCCGTAGATGTAGTTCGGCTCTGCTCGGGCTCTGGAAATCTTCTTCATTCGGGAGTTCCTTCTTCTTGATTGAGCAACTTAGCCCTTGGTCGAGGCTGAATTCAGTTGACTTTCGCGCAAAACACTTGAGTGGCGATCCTTGGCGGCGTGCTTTCCCTTGGGGTGGAAAGGACATATCGCTTCCATGGCGGTCTTTGTAGTCGGTGCCTCTCTCAGAGTGGCTCGGGGCGGTTATGCTCGGCTACGCGATCGCTCCTCGCCCTTGCGCTTCCTATCCTTTTGTTTAGAGGACTGAGGTTTATCGCCCTTGCTCTTTTGTGTGGGATGATCTTCTTGCCGCTCAGCCAGAGCATCTGAGGCCGTGGCGTAGTGGTCGGCTAACGCAAACATTTCTTTTCAGGTCGGGGCTTCTGGACATTTTTAATAAGATCGGGATCGCTTACCCCTTCTCGGAAGGCCGCCACCACCACCGCCTCGACATGTCTCGGCGGTGTTCTTCTTACGCATGAAGCGCGGATGAAGTCTCTCAGCGTTTCATCCTTCTTTTGGTGCAGGTGTCACGAGTCCCACAGTCTGGGCCTCTCATAGGTCCCCTGAAAGTTGGCGATGAATTGCTCGCACGAGTCACTCGAGAGTCTACAGGAGTTGGCGGGGAGGCCGTGAGCCATGCTTGTGTCGAGTGAGATTGGCCGGCAAATAGTTTGCCATGACGATCCCGATTTCCTCCTGCGCCTTGGCCGCCCGGCGTGAACTGCAACCAAGCTTACGGGTCGTTCCCGTCGAACTTTACAATGCCTTTGGGGTTGAATCCGTCCGGGCCAAACCACTCGGCGGCCGGGAGTGGCAACTTGGATCCTCGATGGATCTTTCATCTTGCCGGGGTGGACTCGTGGAGATCTTCTGGCTCGGTGATGACCGTCGAAGCGTCGAGTGAGGTTGGTGCGCGAGTCATTGACTCGGCGTCGTCGTCACTTTCACTCGGCGATGATGAACTCTGCGATCGTCGTGGTCATCGTGCATTCGATCGTTCGCCGATCGTAGCTTATCTTGCAAGCGCTTGTAGTCGTCGCGGCGTCCATGTCTTTCTTCCTCGTTCGCTCTCGTCGCTGGCCGTGATGTCTGGCGGAGTCGTGATCAAGAGATCTGTCGGCGTCTCCGATGGCGGTGCGTGGCGCCGGCCGCCAATCTCCGGTGGTTGCGATCCGTGCTGGCGACCACAGTGGCGCGTTAGGCGCGAGTGCGCTTCTCGGTAAGCTTCTCTAATTTTCTTGATAGTGCCGCCGTCACCATGGCCTTGATGTGAGCCACAATCGGGGCTGCTGGGTATCGCCCAATGCAATCATCGGGTCCGGTAGCGTCGGAGCGTCTTCAAGCGGCGGCGTTTAGCATCGGCGTGCGAAAGGCGGTGATCTCCCAACTTAGATTGCAGGATGTCCTCCGGACATTGCGACCCAAAGATCGGAGAGACCGCGTTTTGATCTCCTTACCCTTCGTCGGCGATCTTCTTCGCGGCGTCACGATCTTCTTGATGGAGATCGGTCTTACATCCTTCAATTGAGAAGATCTGCGAAAATTGCGGCCGCTCCTAATGGAGCCGGCGGTTTTCGGATAAGTCGAGTAATGTACGAGATGGTTCGCCTGGATTACGCGATTGGATCGGTTTTTATCGGTGACAAGCTCTCCATGCATATTAGCGGCGAAATCCGGGCTTGGCGGAAGCTTTGGCGGAGATGAATCCGCCGGTTGGCGCCATCAAATGCAGCAGGGAAAGATTGAGCGCCCCTACAGCGCGCCAACTATCGACTTTTGTAGTCGGCAATGAATTTATGGGGTAGGCGCTCGATCTCAAACTCGAAGGTCACATAAGACAAGGGATTTAGACAGGTTCAGGCTCTCGTGGAGGAGACAATACCCTAATCCTGTGTGTTGGGATTATGCGGATCTCTTGGATCCAAGGATGCTCAAAGCGCAATGTGCTCCGGGCGATATGAGGTGTTTTATGCTCTAGGGCTTCTTTCCTCTGTTGTTGCCCACCCTCTCCCTTATATAGTGGGGTGAGGCGGCTTACAGAGTCCCAATCGGATAAGAGATTCCGATCGCTTACAAGATTCTAGTCGGTTATAGGATAGAGTTTACATCTTTATCTATCCTTCTAATGACTCGGATTACAACTGTATCCATCATTTCTAAACACAAGTTCAACTCCGTTATGATATATCCCTTTCCATACGGTTAAGAAGCCTGACGTGGAACATATCTTCTGGGCCTTCATCTTGGGCCTTTCCTGAGGATCCCCTGGAATCTATATCCCACATCCAACTCTCGGCGCTTGTCCTCCAAAATAAGAGCCTTGTTAACTAGCTCTTGAAAGTCAGGGAATGTGTGGGTGAGCAGTCCCACCTGCAATCCCGCGTTTAATCCCTTCATAAAGCGGGATTGTCTGGCCTTATCTTTAGCTACGTCTTCTGGTGCGTAGCGTGCCAACTGGGTAAACTTATTCGGTGTCGGCCATTGATTGGCCACCACAGCTTGAGGTCAGAAATTCCTCTTTCTTAAGATCCATGATACCCTCGGGTACATGGTATTGTGAAAAGTGAGGTGAATTCCTCCCATGTGATTTCTTGGGGATTCTCATGTGCGGCCTGAAATTCTCCCACCATTCTGCGGTTCCCTCTAGTGGTGAGAGGCATAGAGTACCCTCTCATGTCCCATACACTGGGTTATGTGCGCTTCCTTCGATTGTCCTTAGCCAATCGTCCGCTTCCATCGGATTGGTGTTGCGGAGAAGGTGGGTGGGCGAGTTCGCATAAACTCGACAACCTTGAGTAGGGGTGTGGTCCATGGTTACCCCAGGTTGAACATTCGCGGCGACTGATTGGATATTTCTTTGCATAGTGCATACCATCGTGTTCATAAGTTGAGTTTGGGCAGCGGAAGGCTCCCAGTTACGCATATCGACTTGCGGCGGTTGAGGATTGGCTCCTCATTACAGTTGTCGGCTGACTCACTCCACTTTCGTTGGCTCCAATGTTTCCGTGAGTCCTCACCATCTTTGTAAACTTCGGGGTTAAGAAAAGAAGAAAGCATAGACAAGTAAAAGAACTTATGTGGGGGAAACAGGTGTAACTTAAATTATTTAGCAACTTTATTGATGTAATATAAGGTAGTATGGTTGCTCACAAGTGCCTAAGGCAATGCAACACATCTGAAACACTCACAACCAAAAACAAGTAAGCAGCGTAGGACTCATAGCGACTCACACCTAATGGTGACTACTGAAGCAAAGACGCGACTCAAACACTCGAGTCTCGACACTACCCTCGACTAGACTCGATCACTCATTGAGCCAACCCGGCTGCGGCTCCCCCTGAGCGTACACCGGTGGGTGCTCTGGCATCGGGGCGAACTGGTCCTGATGACCTACTGCAGCTGGTGCAAATGACCCCATCGACTCTGCTGGTCCCGGTGCTTGCTCTGTCTGCCGCGGCTCTGCCCGGTGCCTCTTGCTCTGGCTCCTCTGGATCTGGATCGTGCAGCTCTAGGACTGGCTCAGGCTCGGGTCCATACAGAGCCATCTCCAACTCCTGGATCTTCTGCATGGAGTGAGCTAAGCCCTCCCGCAGTTGAGTCCTTGCCTCTGTGACCTTGTCGCGGGTCCTCTGCAGCTCCTGTACAGTCTCGTCCAAGGCGTCCTCCTGGGCGATAACATACCTCGCCAGGTGAGTGATCGTGGCGTCCTCCTCCAAGAGCTCCACCCTGTCAAAGCGATTATCTTGGCGCGGGTGGTGACGAAAGACGGTGCTCTCCAATTCTGCGGAGTAGGTGCGGGCAATCTGCCGCATCGCCAGACGTGCCGTCTCCTGGATCCCAGCCTCAAAAGAAGACCTCCTGATCGTGATGTAGATAGGACGGCTCGCCCTTGTCCTCTCTCGGGCATATCTTGTAATCTTGACATCGAGCGATATCAAGTCCTGCCCGTACCACCGTGGTCCCCCGATAAAGCGGTCATCAAATCCTCGGCGGTGCATCATACGCCATAACTCAACGGCGTAACCTCCAGTGCGCACTCCATACGTGTGGATCATCCTCATATGCCAAAATAGACCTCGTTTAAATTAGACAGAAAATAATAATAAGAATTCAGCATAGGTATGAAGCAAAGGAGAAAAGATAAATCGATATTTCATTGATATTCTTGCTCAAGTTGATTAAGTCTTAGTAAATAGTTTTATCCTCCTAGGTACAACTAATCTAGTTTAGGGTCAAGACCTACAGTCAGCCTGCTCTGATACCACCTCTGTCGGGACCCGAATCTGCAAATCCGGACCCTCTGTGTATTCCGTGCTAGTCCAGGATCACGCTAGCACACACAGTCTTTACATGGTTGCACATCATAGACATTCACAGCGATATAAAAATAAATAGTGCAACACTTATATAAACTGAGTTGTACGACCTTATGGTCTCCTTACATAAAATCAGCCACGCAGGGCTTACATTATTCAGAGTAAACGAAATAGCAGCGGAACAAAATAAATGTCGTGGAAGCCTTCATCTTGCCACAGGCAACCGACTGGGCTTGCCCCCTAATTGCTCGGATCCTCAATGTACTCCTCCTCCCAGCTAGTGTAGACTCCTCCACTGATGTTGGTGTTGATAAGCAAGGAGGGGTGAGTACACAAAGCACTCAACAAGTAATGCACGGAATGCAATGCTATTACTATATGCAAAGCTTATTCCAAAGGATTGGCTTAATTGGTTCTTTTGCATCAAACAGCATTTGTAAACCAGTATTTTATTTAGATTAAAGCAGTAAAACAGTTATGATAGTACTAATTTCTTCAAATAGTTTTCTTGAAGATTCGCGGCACATGACCTTAACGGTTCATTTTAAGCACACAGCCACCCTTTCCACATTTTTATTTATGAAGATCTACCCTTGGTGTAATCCCGAGAAATGCTCATTACATGAGCACGGCTATTGAGTAGTTTTGACACTCTGCGAGAGGTTGTACACTTTACCCACAAGATACATCCGCTCACCACACGGTGATTGTCATAACAAAGCTTTTAGGAACCTCTACCTTAACAAAGAACCTCTCGGTATGCCTTCACTATCACTTCCCTCACCGAGCGAAGTATAGGACAGGCCAAACACCGTTGGATGGGCACCAAGCCGTAGCACGCGCTCCCGTCTGAGATACACCCCGTGCACAACACCCGAGGTATCGGAGGAAAGATATCGAACCCTAATCAACTAGGTCTGTCCCCATACCGACATGTGGTTGTACGGGTGACTCGGATCAAAGGCTTGCAAGGTGAAGTCCTTAGCCGACCAAGGCAAGACTTCGGCCTCAAAAGTGGCACACGACCCATTGTAGCACACACTCACAACACTCATCAACCCAATACCACACAGCCCACTTTGCACATGCCTCTTGCCACTTGCCCCGATCTAAATCATTTCCCACCGGTTGATTATTGTGCAACACATGCCATCAATAACTCAACATCGGTATGGAACCACACAGGTCTCCATACTTCAATGTCATCAGGTGGCAACATCACACCACTTTCAAAATACATTCAATATTCCATTAGTCAATATTGTAGCATTTCTCCGAAAGATTATTCATGATTCGTTGCCAGGCTAAGCATCTATTCACGGTCTAGCCTCCCGTGTTGGCATAGTATTAACATCCAACTAATATAATCAATCTTAGGGTGACAATGATTTAGGGCAAACAATTAATAATTCCAAGGTGGCATAACAAAATGGGTTGATTAACTACATTATCCCAAATTAATTTAAATTCATTTTTAATAAATAAGCATGCATAATTTCAAAGCATAAATTACATTTTAAAATCTGGGATCAAAATGATCAAAGCATTACTTGCCTTCAAAGAGTTGCTGGTCGTGTTCCGAAGCTTGGTCTTGGGCGACGAACTCTTCCTCGAAACCTTCCGGCAAATTTGCGTCTACACGTACAAACAAAATATGCAATAAATAGCTAATACACAAGACTAAATGTCCTCAAAAATTCAAATAAAATTCATCATTAAATAGGTCACAGTTTTATGAATTTTTAGAAATTTAAATCACCCAAATCCGAGTTAAAATGCAGAAGTTATAGCCATTTGAAGTTTGAATAAAATCTGAAAATACAGAAATTAGAAAATCCGATTTTTCCAAATTATTTTTATACTGAAAAATCACATTTATGACGTCAACATCGCATCATGATGACGTCAGCATGGAAAAGAATTTTGGCCAAAATATTTTTATATATAAAAATATTTATGACGTCAGCATGACACGTGGCAGCCTCTGGTGCCACCACGTCGCCTCGGTCTATGGGCTCTCTTCACGGCTCGGCTCTGGTTTACCGTGGACTCGGTCCACCAGAACAGCGCATCCACGCGGCAAGATCTGAGCCGTTCATTGAATCAACGGCCAGATCCACGCATCACCCGCACTGCCTCGAATCCATGCGACACGCGTCGCGCATCCGACGGTCGCTTGGATCCAACGGCTGGATCCCACGCACTAACTTGGCAACGCATCGCATTCTGCGCCTCCACGTCACGCATCCGACGGAACTCCCGGATCCGACGGCTGGATCTCGCGCACGTTCGGTAGCGTCTCGGTTCACGCGCGGCTGTGTGGCAAAATCGCAGCGGCGCGTTCGAAATCGATGGCTGGATCTGGTCTCTACCCCGGTCAAAATGCCCACGCGTCGGCACGCCATTTGGCGAGGGTACGGCGCCATCACCGCCGCACGTTCAAATCTGAACAGCGCGGATCCTTAGGGCAAAACCAGATCCAATCTCTACCGTTTAGATCTAATCTAACGGCCCACGGTACCCGAGCGGTTTACTGTTCACCCTAGCGATGCGGCGCAATCTCACGCGTTCACTAACGATCCAACGGCTGAGATCTAAACAAGCACCAAAACTAAATCTAATCACCACCGTTCAATCTAGATCTAACGGTCAAGATTAACGCTGGGTACGAAAAGGGAGCGGCGATGTGGGCGTCGAGCCGTGCGATGCGGTCGAGCGGTCGGCGGGCTCGGTGAAAGCGGGCGGCGAGGAAATGAAGGTTACCGGAGCTAGGAAAGTCGACACAGCCAACGACGCTACGGGGCTTTTTCGGCGAGAAGAAGTGGTCCACTCGATGCGGCTTGCTTCGGTGAACTTCGGGGCGGGATCGAGCATCGCGCGCGGCGGCGGGCGACGATGAGAGGAAGCAAAAACAACGGCGGCGAGGAAAAGCAACTACGGCGAGCTACAGCGGGTGCTAGAGGGGGTCGCGGCGTGCGTGCAAGGAGTCAAACTGAGTGGCGTTGAGTCTTCTGCAGAACGCGCTTATCAACGCGGCTTAAAGGGCCTCGACGTGCGCACTACAGGCGGCGAAACGAGCGAAAACGGTCGGCGGCATTAGCTCCGGTGATCTCACGAGCGAGCGATGTGGCGCAATCACGGGCGTCCGCGCGGCCAGATCCGACGGCGCGCGCGTTGGCGATGTGGCGCAACAAGCGGTGCGAATTCTCATCGGACGGCTCGGCGGCGGCGACTAGGGTTTTAGCGCGGCCGTCTTGCGGCGTGCGATGTGAGCTCGGCCCATTACTGTTCATCCGATTTTTAAAACATTTCTGATTAAAAATAAATCGGATAAATAAACAAAGCCAAAATAAATAGCAAAAATACCCGGAAAAATCCAAAAAAATTCTAGAAAATACTTTGAGACATTTGTAACTCATATAAAATATTTTCAATAAAACTTTGTATAAACTTTTGCATGAATTTATTGAAATTCAAGAGAGGTCGGAAATAAGTAAATCCAATTTAAATTCTAATAAATTCTCAGAAATTCTCAAAAATAAAAAATACTTCAAAATTTAAATTAGAGCAAATTTTAGGGTGTTACATAAATTAATATTAACGAAAAGACTAAAAACCACAATTAAATTTACAAATTAATTCTTATATATAAATACATCGTAGTCCTGTAAAAACCTACCCAAAAATTAAACCCCTAAAGTTATGCCTACCCTTCCTAGTGTACGCTCTTAACCACTCAACCATAATACAAGACCTTGCTTCCACGAGGCCACATACAAAAGCATATATGTAAATATATACGTATACATATCCGCATAAAATTTCCCGCACTACATAAGTAAATATATATGCAAATGTTTATACATACAAGCACACATGCTCACAGATTTCAGCAAATAACACATATTTGTATGCACATTTAATATTCTCAATCTCTCAAAGATTCCAGCAATTATATTCATGTATCCATATACACATCTCTATACATGATCACACTAAAACCACTTATACACATAGTCAATTCCACTCAGATTGTAACCTCATTCATACCCATTCAAAGTATTAAAGAGATTAAACAGATTCAAATTACATACATACATTAAGTTTACATCTCTAAAGTATACAGGAATGTACTTCTTCCACCCAAACCATCCTGCACTTTTGTTCTTCCCCAATCCCTGCATTGCACCGCAGCACCCTTATCTTTTCCTTAGCCCTCAAGTAGCAGCCCATCCCTCTAAGGCCAGCTACCAAGCTGCATGCATGCCAAGCATTGCATGTATGCCACTACCGCCTGACTGTCCTTCAAACCTTAGTTCCATTAAACCGACTTTCTTTGGCTGCCATATAAAAAGCAAAATGTTTAGCTTCATTTGCAACCTAGTCTATCTCACCACCCTACAGAATTACCAATCTACCTTTTTAGTCATCATCTCTTCTCTCTTGGCTCTTTTCCGTTGAAGGCAAGAGACAACAGCAAAGAAAAAGAAGTGAAGCAACTACTTGTCCTTTTCTTCTGCCCTTGCTACTCTCCATCTTTTCCCTGCAGCAAAAAGGTACTCATCTTTAGTTTGAGTACTTTACCTCTCTCTAGCGGTAAATGAAAGTCAATCCTATTCCTTAAAAACATAATGTCACAAAGAAACTAGAGGATATGTTAAGGGATTACAGATTAATCCTAAAACTGAATACATCCAGTGTCATTACTGTTTCAATCTACCCAGTGACAGCAATCAGAAACACATACATAATAAGTTCGAATGGTACTAATCAACAATCTGAAACTTAGGTTCATGGTTAAAGCTAATCACATGGATGCAATACTCAGATTGAAGTGTGAAGAGCACATAAATGATTGGCATAAATCACTTTAGACCACCCTCTATCTAATCATGATTGTATCACTCTTAGACCCACGCATACTATAGTATAACAGATCACATCTTTGCACACCACACAGATGTTCCAAATGGAAGCAAACAGAGGTGCACAACAATTAAGCCTTGATAAAAAGAGGACACAATAACAACTTTTTCAATGTGGGATCTTATGCATAACCATGGCATTAACAAACTGAGCTAATACACAATAGTATGTTCATCACCAAATGGCAGTAAATAACTCACTCATTTGAATTGAGCCATAAAAATACATGAAACCCAGTTGGGCAGTTAGACTGACCCAAAATAGAACAGAAAGCATACACAAATCACATAATACATACACCTGTGTTGGCCACATTATACAGAAGGACAACTTAATTGATCATATATACATGAATTCCAGTTGGCACTCCGCAAGTACTAGCAAGATAAGACTCATATTGCAGAAGCCATGCATGAGACACCATCAAGCAATGCACTCTATTTTGAATATGAGCATCCAAATCATTAGTACATGAATGCTTATCACGATCTCAGCACACAAAGACCCTAGACCACTTAATCACATAAGAATGCTTAGCACAAACTTACACATAAATTTCTTGACAAATAACAGCATATTATACTAAAGAACCCATTTCTGATAATCAAGCTAATGGATAGATAGTTCAATAAGCATAATTCCCATTTCACAGAAGAGCAACCAATTTGATCAAACACACCTTAAATTACTGGAAACAAGAACACAACTAACAAATGAACTAACACTAAATGTCTTAAATCTTTACACCTAATTAATGGCATAAGGTTTAGCATGCAAGTTTAACAATAGTCAGCTTAAGCTAGAATACAATCAGTAGCATTCAGTAGTAGTAAGAGAGGGGAGATCGGGTACTTAGCTTAAGAGGCAAGGGGTGTCCTTGGCCGAATTTTTGGTCAGTGGCAGTGATGGCCGACTGCTTGTGGGTGCTGGGCTCCTGTTGAGTAGAGGTAATCGTCGGCGTGGGTAGCCACCGCACCCCAATGAGCGTGTGCCTCACCACTGAGCAAATCGCCGACCACGCGTCGGCTGCCTGGAAAAAGGGGATAAGGGAAGATGTGCGGAAGAGTGAGTAGGAGGAAGAGAGAGAGAGGGGAAATGAGAGAGAGGGAAGGGGGAGACCTCGGGGAAGTGATGGCATTGATGGCGTCCGGGGTCAGCGGTGGCATCGCTGGTACCGAAGGCCACCAGGTCCGCAGCGGAGCCCGAGAAACGGTGGCTGGCTCACCGAGAGGGAAGGCGGTGGAGGAGAAGAGGCGCAGGCAGCGCTCGGCGCAGAGAGGAAGGGCCGGCACAGTGAGAGCGCGGGGATCCAGCCAGAGGAGGCCTGCGTCGACACTTGAGAGGAGAGGGGGACAGAAAAATGGAGGTGGTGTGGAAGAACTGAGGGAGTGGGTACTCGGGAGAAAAGTGGAAAGGAGCAAAGGTAGAGGGAGAACCAGAAAGGCGGCGGCTGGCTCGCTTGAGAGGGAAGGTGCGGTGGAGACCGCCAAATCCGACGGGAATCCGGCTGGAGGCCGGTGAAGGTGCAGGAGGAAGCGGCGCCCGGCGCAGAAGAAGGCACGGCTGGGATGGGGAGCTGCGGCTGAGGAATGAGAGAGAGAGAGTGAGGTGCTGCGCGAGAAAGGAGAGAAGGGGAGTGTGGCGGCTGGGTGAGGAATGAGAGAGGAGAGTGAGAGAGAGGTTAGCTAGGTTTAGGAGCCAGCCGGGCCGAAGTAATGGGCCGGCTTGGCCCAAAATCAAAAAATATATATATTGATAAAATATATTAATAAATATATAGAAAAATAAATAAGTACATAGAATATATATATATATAAAATATGTCTCTCAGCGAGGGCCAAAGTAAAAGTAGAAGAAGACGGGCTGGGAAAATAATAGGAAACAAACAATTTATTTTGTTTTCTCTTTTCTAATATAATTCAAACCTTGAAATACAGATACATTTAGAAGTAAACACTAGATACACATGGCTCACCATAAAGTGACTTATGTCTTAATTTTTTATAAATCTAAATAATTTTAGCCTCTTGAATTCGTAACAAAACAGATACAGTCGAGAAACTCTAAACCTAAACTACAACTGTTATGTGTAATAAATTTCTATTTGATTTTCCATCTGACTTCTTTTTGCCCTTATTAAAATTGTTATTTGCTATATTTCGATGAGCTACGTGTAGCCTCCGACATTCCAGAGTCTACGACAGTCGACTCTGACTTCACGACTGAAATCAACAAGCAAGGAAAGCACCCCTTTGATCATATTGATCCCATTATTAAATTTTCATTTGTTTATCAAATTGTTTCATGCATGCGCTTATATTCTGTAAATTCGCTATTTTGTGGTATCGGTAGGTATACCCATTGTTTCATGGGACTTCCTTGATAAGTATTGACATGTGAACCTTGACAAACCTAGAGTTATGACTAGACAATATATAATGTCACTTTGGGTATATGTGATTTAATAATCATGCTTAGCCATGCTTTAGATTGAGATGATCAAATTGGATAAACTGATCATTAGAGATATTGAGACAAGATGATGGTTTCTAGTATTTTGGTATAAAAACTCAAAACAAAACTATGGTTTTGACGAGGGTGATTATTGGCAATAGCCAGAGGTGCAGGTATTGCACGTAGTGTAGGGGGAGATTATCGCCCGTGTCAGATTAAGGACCGAACTAAGTGTACGTTATATCCAAGAGTTTCTGTACAACCACAAGTGCTGGTATGGGACAGCCTTAAACCAATTAAGTTATCTAGTTTAACTTTGTACATTGGAAGGCTGGAGTAGTACGGGCAATTCCCTTATGGATAGCTCGAAGGGACGTCCACACCGAGGTGATCACGAAACAAACGTTTATCGATACATCGGTGTACACCATGCTATGGGGAAGTTCCATCATTTTTATGCTCTGAGTTCTTCTGCCATAGTATGGGTTTATCGTCACCGTGCTGATGCAAAGTTAACCTAGGTAATGTAAAGGTTTTCATCATGAACATTCTGTCCACACGCCAAAGGTGCGTGAAACATGCGGCAAAAAGAAATGGTCATGACTTGTGGGTAAAGTTGTACACCTCTGCAGAGTGTAAATCTTTTCAAAAAGCTGTTCCCGCGGTCAAGGGACACTTGGTGCATCTGCACTAGTTAGTTGTTTTATTTTCAAAATGGCTTGGTTTCATCTGTTTGCCTCGTGTTGGCAAAGAATGGTGTTGGCAGGAATTGGATGTCTCAGTGCTCACGTCGTGGAGGACTGTGAATTATTACTTATGCTTTACTTACTTGTTATTTTTATATCAGTCAAACTTGCTTTTACAAATTTCGTTTGCAAATTACAACTTGATTTATAAATCGAATATTGCTTTATGCAAATTAATCGTAGAAGCCTCCTTTGACATAGCTTGCATTACTGCATTTGCAAATACCACCTTAAGTCTTGTTGAGTACGAAAGTACTCACCCTTGCTTATTTGTTGGTTTTAGGTGAATATGTGAACCTCCAGATGACATATATTGTGACGCAGGTTTCGGGGATTATCTTAGCATGTTTTTCTAGGGTTTATGCCTTGTCAGTTGCCTGAGGGTAGGATGGGCATACTACAAGACTTTTGCTTCTTCCGCTACAATATATTTCGAATTGTAAGACTACTCTATATCAATAACTCCCGCTTTAATAATATTGTATATGGTTGTGATTCCAATTGTTGTAAATGTGCGTACTAGCCACTTATCATGGGACTAGTACTGTATGCACATAGATCATCCTTCTTGGTATTCTGTACCAAAAAGGAGGGTCGCTACAGACAGCTGTTGTAGCCCCAGAGTATTCTGACCCAACCAACTTGTTGGGTTTTTGCTTGGCTAAACTAGAAGACCCTGAAGTAATGGCCACAGATGACTAAGATGCGGAATTAAGAAAAATCCTCGAAGTATCGAAAGAAGCATTGGCTGCAGTGACATTAGCTCCGGGGACGCAAGAAAAGCTCGACAAGCTCTTTGACTTAGTAATGAAGCCGCAGGCAAAATCATGAGCAACAACCAGTCGATCCATGATGCGATGGCTGCCGTTGAAGCCGATTTGCCCCCAGAGGCAATGGCTGCTCTTTTGGACGTCTGCCACCTAGATGGCAAAAAGGCATAAGTCGACGCCGCCAAGGCCCGAATTGCTCATAGGGCAGCAAAAGAAGTAGATCAAAAACTGCTGGACGAGTTGGTGGCCGACGCCAAAGCGAAGAAGCGCAAGTTTGACACTGAAGCCCATTCGCTCAAGATTAATAAAGAAGCAATCTCAATGCTTGAGTCGACGAAGAAACTCCTCGAGGAGGAGTTGGTCAAGTTAACAAAGCAAATCTCTGACAGCCAACAGCTCATCGAAAAGTCCACATCGGCTATCAAGGAGCAAAAACTTGAAATCGCCTTGGCCGTAGCTAGCGTCAAGAAACAAACAGCTAAGGTTATCCCTATGCCCGGAAATGCGAAAGAAGACAAGATGATCCTGGATCAGGTACAAGAGACGATAGCAAAGGCAACAGGAGCTCTATCAACTTTAGGCGCAAGACTCCATGGCTCTGGCCTGCAACTCTAATTCTAACTTATAATAAGGCAAGAAACGCTATGGTCAGCTTTTGATTGAAACTATGGTTGTAAACATTCTGTAACTTCCATTCGGCTATTTAACTGATTGCTTATTTAAGCCTTATTCATGTGCATAATTTGCTTGTAATCGTATTATTCTGATTGTTAGCCAAAATTAACTGCATTGTGTTCATTTGGCTTTTCGTGAGACGATCATCTGTAGCTGATTAAGAACCAATCCAAATGCTAGGGTAGTACTTCTTTAAGTACTTCCTGTTAATCGCCTTAGGAAATACTACACCTCCCAAAGTTTCCAAGATATAGGAATTCCCATCAACAAGCTGATTTATCCTATACAGCCCTTCCCATGTAGGAGATTATTTTCCAAATCGGTTATCCCTAGAGCCGATAAGAAGTATAGTTTTTCAAACTAAATCGGCTTCATAAAAAGACTTAGGCATGACCTTTTTGTTGTAAGCCCTAGCAACCCTTTCCTTGTTCCTTCTTAGCTGATCCAATGTACAAAAACGCAACTCTGCCAAATCGTCTAAGTTGTTATTACTCTTGGTAACCTTAAGCCGATAAATCATTTTGTCTGGCTACTCGTATAGAATCAATGTTTATCTCCACTGGAAAAACGGCTTCTTGGTCATAAACTAGCTGATAAGGCGAATGTTTTGTTGCCCCATAGTATGCTAGCCGATAAGCCCATAATGACTCCAACAACGTTGAGTGCCAATTCCTAGGTTTCTCGTCGATTTTTCTTTTAATCAGCTTGATCAATGTCTTATTAGACGATTCAGCTTGTCCATTGGCTTGGGCATAATAGGGTGATGGGTTCAATAACTTGACACCTAAACTCTTTGCAAAATTTTGAAACTTATCGGACATGAACACAGTGGTTTGATCGGTCGTAATGGTTTGTGGAATTCCAAACCGATGTATGATATGCTCATTAACAAATCTGATAGCTTCGACACTTCTAACCTTTTTGAGTGGTACGATCACGACCAAAATGAATTTGTGGCCTTTGCTCTAGGCAGGAAATATTTGGTCGATGACATCTATCCCCCATCCTCTAAACGGTCAGGGCTTAATGATAGGATGCAAAGCCGATGTTAGAGCCAGTTGTACGTTGCCAAATTTCTAACAAATCTGGCACCCTTTATAATATTGAAAGTAGTCCTCCAACATCGTTAGCCAAAAATAACATGTTCGTCTAAGCATCCACTTCATCTTGTAAGCCGATTGATGAGACCCACAAATACCTTCATGTACCTCACCATTGGAACCTTAGCCTCATCGGCTCCAAGGCACGTTAGCAACAAACCTTCTAATGTTCGATAATATAGCACATCATCCAACATGACATATTTTAAAGCCTACTGTCTAACTTTACGTTCCGTCGGCTTGGAAGAGTCGATCAAGTAGTCTTTTATTTTCATCCTCCAATCGACAATGTCAATGCACATCAATGCTTTCTCAACTGGCTAAGCTAGCAAGTTTGCTCTATCATTCATTCCACTAGGAATATGACTAATGGAGAACGAAGTAAATGAGCCGATTGCAATAAGGCATTGGTCTAAGTATTTAAGCAGTGTTTCATCATCGCATTGATATTCTCCCTTAATTTGTTGCACAATTAATAGAGAATCGCCATAGGCCTCAACAGTATCTACTCCGATATTTTCCAGCAATTGTAGGCCTTTAAACAACGCTTCGTACTCTGCTTGATTGTTAGAGCATCGGCTATTTAGCCGAAATGCAAATTCAAAGTTGTGTCCCTTAGGCGAGATAAGCACTATTCCAATACCATCACCTTCTCGACACACCGATCCGTCAAAATACAACTGCCAAGGGGCTATAGCCACTAGATCAGTAGTAGTCTCACGTCCTGTCATGAAATCAGCTATAACATGTCCTTTAACCGCTTTAGCTGATTTATATGATAGGTCAAACTCAATGAGCACATAGGCCCATTTACCAAGTCGACCACGCAAAATTGGAGCTGATAGCATATATTTTATAACAACGGTTTTACAGATAATTTTACAAGTCGATGCTAAAATATAATGCCTCAGTTTTGTACAAGCAAAATACAAAGACAAGCAAAGCTTTTGTACAAAGGGATACCTGGCTTCAGCATCAAGTAATTGTCGGCTTAAATAGAAAATCACCCTCTCTTTGCCATCAACTTCTTGTACCAAAACAACTCCGATAGTTTCCTCCTCAGCCGATATGTATAATTTGAACGGATCCCTTTTGTGGTGCAGCCAATACAGAAGGATTAGTCAAATATTCCTTAATATTGTCAAAAGTTTTTTGCTGATCGGCTCCCCAAACAAACTCTTGACTGTCCTTTAATTTTAACAATGGGGTAAACGCACGGATAAGGTCAGAAAGATTTGAAATAAACCATCGTAAATAATTGATTTTGCCGATCAACTTCTACAATTCGTTTTTGCACGTCAGCAGCTTTGTTTTGGCTTTGGTCCTCACTCTTTCTTGATTGACTTCGATCCCGCTTTGATGAACCATGAAGCCTAAAAATTGACCAACCGACACGCCAAAAGCACACTTGTAAGGATTCATCTTCAAACCATGCGCTCTTGTGTTCTTAAAAACTGTCTCTAAATCGGCTAAATGCTACAAATCCTCTTTAGAATTTACAACATCATTAATGTAAATCTCTACAACATGGCCGACTAGATCATGGAAGATTAAATTCATCGCCTGCTGATATGTGGCACTAGCATTTTTTAAGCCGAATGTCATCACCGTCCACTCAAACAACCCTAAGGCGCCAGGGCATTTGAAGGCAGTTTTTGGAATATCGGTTTTCGCCATGAATATCTGATTATATCTGGCATTGCCATCAAGAAAACTGATGATTTTATCCCCTGATGCAGCATCAATAAGCATATCGGCTATTGGCATCGGATATTCATCTTTCGGTGTAGCCTTATTTAAATCCCTAAAGTCGACACATACCCTGAGTTTACCATTCTTCTTCATAACAGGAACGATATTGGAGACCCACTCAGCATATCGGCATGGCCTGATAAACTTGGCCTCTAGCAACCGGTCTACTTCTTCTTTTATAATATTGTACAAGGCCAGATTTAAACCCCCGAGGATATTGTTTAAATGGCCAATAACCCGGCTTTATAGGTAGCCGATGTTCAACAAGCTGTCGGCTTAAACCAGGCATCTCGTGGTATTCCCGGGCAAAACAATTTTTGTAATCCCTAAGGATTTTGACCAACTTTCTCTTGTACTCCACATCTAATTTTGCACTAATAAAAGTAGGTCTTTTTCTATCACCATCTCCTATGTCGACCTCTTCAAGTAGGACGTCGACGTGAATCCTTGGCCCAACTTTTCAAATTCTTGGAAATCTTTGATGGCCTCGTAGTTATCTATTATTTGCTGATAGCTCTGCATCTTGTCATGTAAGGTCCTTATTGTTTGTTTGGACTCCACCGGCACAAAACTTCATTTGTCCGATCAAAAGTGCTAGGCCGTACATTGATTGGCATAAGTCCCGTTTTACCAATACAAATGAAATCATAGTCATCCAAAGTTTTGCCTGATATACACTCGGCTTCATCATGCTGCCAATTTGCATCTGAACTAGCCATAGCAATATGAGCTGATGTATCGGCTAGAATGACTTCGACCTTATCTCCGTTCCACTGGACAAGTAGCTGGTGCATAGTCGACGGGATACAACAATTTGCATGAATCCAATCCCGCCCAAGTAGTACACTATAATTGCCTTTGGCATCAATTACAAAGAAGGTCGTCGGCAATATTTGCTACCGACAGTCAACTCTGTCACCATGACACCCTTAGCTTCAGTGGGATCACCTGTGAATCGTTCAAAACCATGTTAACTTTGATTAAGTCTTCATCGGACTTACCCAACTTTTTGCAGGTGGTGTATGGTATTAGGTTAACCATCACTCCTCCATCCACAAGCATCCTTGAGATCAACTTGCCGTTAATGCGCCCTTTCAAGTATAACGGCTTAAGGTGCCAATGAGTATCCTGTGGCTTTCCAAAGACTGCGTCTTGAGCACCTAAACACAGATGAGCGAAGGTCTTCTTAGTTGATTCAATTTTTATTTTGAATTCAGCTGGCAGCATGAACACCATGTTAATATCTATTGGAGGAGTGTCATCTCGAATCATCGGTGAATCTAAGTCATCGGCCGAATCCAGTTCCTCCTCAACCTTCTCCTTCTTCCTCCATTCTTTCTTAACAGTTTTAATCGGCCGAAGCTCATTAAATGCTTGGTCGCTCTGCTTTTCTTGTTCGGCCTCTCTGATCTCTTGGGTCCTGAGCCTTTGAAGCTGCCTGTGCTGAGATAGACTAAGGCCTGGAGGACACCATCTAGGCTTTGGCTCAATCGGCTTACCGATCCTGCCATCCAGGTCTTCCTGCATTGAAGACATCGACTCTTCTGCCTGTGCCTTGGCTTGATTCGGTAAAGAAATTCTTTCCAAATTCTCGGGCCAATATAAATTGTTTAGATGACGAGGAAGATAACGCGGTCGATTGTCCATCCTCTCATACTTCTCTAGCAGCTGAGAAAAAGTTGGCTTAGGCCTACTCATCGATCGTCACGGTGGTGATTTTTCTGCCTTGTACCACTTGCCAATCTGCGGATCTCCCTTTGGCTTAACAGTCCTTGAGTTTTTACCTTCATGATCGGCTGATTGAATGTTGACATGTCGAGCCCTTTTTGGTCCTTCATCATGCATTGGCTCTTTTCCTTTTCACGAACATTGCACCATGTTTATAGGAAAAGGGTCGACGTCTACCTGCATTGTTGGCTCATCCGCAAATTTGAGCCGATCGTCCTCTATAGCCGATTGTATCTGCTGCCGAAAAATATTACAATCGTTAGTATTATGAGAAAAAGAATGGGGCCACTTGCAATACGTTCATTTTTTTATCTCATCGGCTGATGGTATAACATGTCCCTCTGGCAATCTTATAATCATCTCTTGCAACAGTAAATCAAAAATACGATCGCACTTAGAGACATCAAACGCATACTTCACCTCCGACTTACTTTTAATCGGCTTAAGCAAAGAACAGACCAAAGATTTTTTAGACCCTTTGACCCACTCGGCTATATTTACCTCTACTTCATCGTCCTGAGAGGACTCACTTGAACAATAGTCGACCATATTGACCTTGGTATTGTCTTTATCTTTATTATTATTTATCTTGAATTTATCATTGAACCCTCTGTTATCAGGAAATCGGCTTTCCTGAGCTGATACCCGATGAAGCAGGTGAGTCAAATATGTGAACTCTTGTCCCCCAAACTTCTTCCTAAGCGGGGAACTAACCCATGGAAAGCTAAATCGGCTAATTGATTGAAGTCACACTAAAACACTGATTTCTAACTTCTCTAAATCTTTTAATATAATCCGTCACTGATTCTACAAACTTCTGATGGATAGAGCTTAGATCGGAAATCCTAAGTTCTAGACTGCTAGAGAAAAAGTACTCATAGAATTGGCTTTCCAAATCGTTCCAGAAGTGAACCAAATTTGGGGGTAAACTAGTAAACTAAGTAAAAGCAGCCCTCGATAATGATAATGGGAACAATCTAATTTATGCCCGTCGGACTAAGCTGCTTAACCGCATTGAGCGATAAAGCGTCCGACATGTTCTAATGTTATAACAGAATCATCCCCAGAAAACTTAGCAAAATCAGGAACTTTGAAATTATTCGGGTAAGGCATGCGATCTATATAATCAGGATACAGCTTTCTATAGCCGATAACTTTGCCATTTGGTTGTATACTGAATTGATCCCTCAATACGATAAAAATTTGGTCAGCCCAATTAACATTATTGGCCGATGGGATATTAGGGTTTTCCAATTATGATCATAATTGGCATTCTGCCCCCGAGCGCAAGCTCGGACTGTCGGTTAGATTAAGCCGATGGATATTGAGAGAATTGATCATATCCATCATTCCTTCTAGTTGGCGGCTCCGGCAATGGGACAAAAGGCTCTGAGTAGGTTACAACTTTATGTGGGACTGGATTCCTTGGTGGAATCGACTCAGTGTTTAGTGGATACCTATTAGAATCAATTGGCTGTGGAACCAATTGTGGAAAGGCATAAAACAGGGCTGACGATGGCAAATTATCCGACGCATTTAAGTTGGCGGCATCAATATATGCTTGATAATGCGTGGCCCTGATAGGGCGATAATCTCGTGGTAATATAATGGTGGGTTGGGTTGGCATCAACGATGGAGTTGCAGCCGATAACTTTGGATCAGTCACCATGTTTTGAGTACTTTGTGCCACCGAATAAAAAGCGTAACTTGGCAGTGCTTGCATCAGGTCGAGCAGGCTCACAGATGATGCCAACTCTTGAGCTATTGTCTTAGCACTATTGGCTATCATCGGCTTAAGGGTTGTAACAAGAGTCAATGATTGATTGACCAAAGCATGATGCATAGATTGATTAATCATAACCGATAGTTCGACCTATGCAGGCATGTAATGACTCTCCGGGCTATTTGTGACTCCTGCATCTGAAATTTCAAGCTCCATTAAGATGGTTTTGGTGTTAATGACAAATCTAATATTGAGACTAACTCTTTTGATAATCATAATATTGATTAGTCTCAATTGTTAATTAATGACAAATCTTTTATGAGACTAACTCTTTTGTTGAGCTTAACTCTTATTAGTCTCTTTTGGATGAAAAAGATGAAATATCAAAGGTATGCATTCGAGTTCATATTATCATATTTTGTTGCATTCTTTGATGACAAATATGTTATGATTGATAAATCTAAATGTAAGACTAACATGTTTATTGAGTATATTTTTGAATAGTCTCGTGAAAAAGAAAAATGGAAATCCAAAAGATATGTATCCAATGCAACTTTATTATTTCTAGATATATTTCTTAGATTCAAGATAAAGGGTGAACCCCATCATTGTTTTAACCTCAAGATGTGCATTAATGTTTCAACTCCATATATACATGAATGCACACATTTAGGGGGAGTTCATGCTTAATCTTGAAGTTTCAAAGTATTGATCTAATTTATCTTTCTATATCAAGGATCATTACTCCGAAACAATCCCTTGAGTATATTTAACTTGTGTAGTTGTAGTATACTCATGGTAATATAGGATAAACTCAAAAGCAATCAAAAATTGAATATGTGCATATTGATTCAAGTTCAATTATTTGTATGCACACATCTAACGGAGTTTATTTTGTAATTAATGGTCTTAAGAGTATTGGTCCCTTTCCACCACTCCATATAAATTGGATCAATACTTTTAGATTCCATCGAATTGAGTATATGAGACTTGTGTAGTCCTGACTTGGAGAGAAGATGATTGGAAATCATAAAAGCTTCAAGTGGATCGCTAGAGGCAAAGGTATAACTAGCTAGGGCTAAGGATGTGTTCCTAGTCTTTTACCGATCTCAGTGTTTGGATGTGAGACCGGGTTGCTCGTTAGGTGTCGTACTATTAAGAGGGGTTGAGTCTCTTAGCTTGAGCCTCATCATGTGTTGATGAACTCAATCCGGTTCACTCTAGCTCACACTCTTGTTTGGTGTTTGTATGGAGCTAACCATTTGGCATATGTTGCAAATAGGTGAAGCTCGTGCATTGGATTTTGCATGAGCGAAGTATTTGCATGTGTTGCAAATAAGGGTGCTCATGCTTGCATCTTAATTGAATCTTATTTGATTTGGTTTTTGCGTGGAGCTAAGTTTTGCATGTATTGCAAAAGGAGAGAGCTCAAGCAACTTGATTTGTTTGTGGTTGTTTGCATGGTACTATAGATTTGCATGTGTTGCAAATAGAGAGCTCATGCTTTGGTGTTTTAGCTTGTGATTGGATCATGTGTTGATCATCACAAGGCTAAGCTTGGTTTATGATTTGTGTTTGCAAAATGTGTTTTTGCAAAGTATTGATTTGTTATTTGCAAATGTGTTTTGCAAATAAGCTGGAAGTTATGAGGTTCGATCCTAGAGCATGTGTTGGCATTTGCAAATGTGTTTTGCAAAGTGTCGAGATCATGTGTTGATCCTTACATGGCTAAGAGGATTGATCTTATAAGTTCGTGGTTTATTTGCGAATGTGTTTTGCAAATAAGTTGGAGTTGTTATTTGCAAATGTGTTTTGCAAATGAACTTGAGATTATGGGTTTCGATCCTAGAGCATGTGAATAGGGTTTGCAAATGTGTTTTGCAAATTGTCTTGATCATGTGTTGATCATCACATGGCTAAGAGGATTGATCTCATAAGTTCTTGGTTTATTTGCAAATGTGTTTTGCAAATAAGTTATGCTTAATGAGATTCTTTGGAGTATGTGATTAACATGTGCAAATGTGTTTTGCATAGTGTTGTGATCATGTGTTGATCCTCACATAGCTCAAATAATGAATCTTTAATGGTTTGGAGAAAAGTTTTTGAGAAAAACAGTGTTTTCTCCCCAAGGCCGGTCGTATCGCCCATGTAGGACCGGTAGTACCGCTTATGGGAGCGTTAATGCCGCTTGGCCGGTACTACCGCCCTTGTAAGGCCGGACACGGTGCTACCGCAGTTTGGTCGGTCTGGTCGGTGTGAAAATTCCAGAGGAGGTGTTTTTGTGTTCGGTTTGGATCCGGTGGTACCGGGGTCCAAGGCCGGTGCTACCGCCCGAGCGGTAGCACCGCTCCCAGTTGGCCCATACTACCGGATTTCCTGCAACGGCTAGTTTTGTAGCCGTTGGCGAGGAGGCCGGTGCTACCGGTCCTAGTAGGGCGGTAGCACCTGGTTTGCTGGACTTTTGCCCAATTCATCCCCAACGGCTAGTTTTGGCTTGGAGGCTATAAAAGAGGCCTTAGGGGGCAAGGGCAGTGTGGGTTACTGTTGCTGGAGCATTTGGGTGTTTGCAGAAGTTGAGTGCATGTGTTGCCCTCTTCCATTTGCTTCTTGAGCTAGTGTGAGCCTCTAATTTCATGTGTTACAATTAGGAGAGGATTGAGAACCTCTTGTGCATGTGTTGCACTTGAGGAGGATCCTAGTGCATGTGTTGCACTGAGGAGGTCACCGGAGTGCATGTGTTGCACTAGGTGAGGTTCAAGCTAGAAGGCTTGACTTGTTACTCTTGATGTTTACCGACACCTAGACGGCGTAGCGGCGTCGTGCGTGGGAGCTTCTCAACGGAGGTTGTGAGAAGCCCCGGCAAAGTTTGTGAAGGTTGGAGCTCGCCCACCCGGGAGGGAAAAAGAGCTATCACTAGCGGATTCAAGGTGGGTGCTCAATTCATGGAGCCGGTCCAATTCGTTTGGGCTAACCTCAACGTGACCTAGGGGAGACCGACAAGTCTTCGAACACCACGGTAAAAAGTATTGTGTCTCGTGTGCTTGCATTGTATCCGTTATTTATATTCAAGCAATTTATATTCATAGAATTAAATTGATTGATTGGTTGTCTTTAGGATTGCAATATTTGTTAGAGACATAATTAGTTAGTACACATAGTGAGACTAGTTAATTTAGGCTTTGATTGCCAAAACCTTAGTTTATCGCTTCGCATTAATAATTGTTAATGTTTTGGCATTAGGGTAATTTGGGATGAATTGCTTTGTAGAAATTAGTAGAGAGATTTTTAAAAGCCGCCTATTCACCCCGCTCTAGTCGGCATCCTCGACCTTACAATGGAGTTGAAATATTAATGCATATCTTGAGGTCTAAATAATGGTAGAGTTCATCATTTTACTTGAATAAAAAATATTGTCGGGACCCGAATCTGCAAATCCGGACCCTCTGTGTATTCTGTGCTAGTCCAGGATCACGCTAGCACACACAGTCTTACAGGGTTGCACATCACAGACATTCACAGCGATATAAGAATAAATAGTGCAAACATTTATATAAACTGAGTTGTACGACCTTATGGTCTCCTTACATAAAATCAGCCACGCAGGGTTTACATTATTCAGAGTAGAAGAAATAGCAGCGGAATAAAATAAATGTCGTGGAAGCCTTCATCTTGCCACACGAAACCGACTGGGCTTGCCCCCTAATTGTCCGGATTCTCATTGTACTCCTCCTCCCACGGTGATGTAGACTCCTCCACTGATGTTCGGATTGATAAGCAAGGAGGGGTGAGTACACAAGGCACTCAACAAGTAATGCACAGAATGCAGCGCTATTACTATATGCAAAGCTTATTCCAAAGGATTGGCTTAATTGGTTATTTTGCATCGAACAACATTTTTAAACCAGTATCTTATTTAGATTAAAGTAGTGAAACAGTTATAATTAATACTAATTTCTTCAAATGGTTTTTCTTTGAAGATTCTCACACACACCTTAATAGTTCATTTTAACAACGCACACAGCCCACCCTTTCCACATTTTGTTTTTGAAGATCTAACTCTTGATCAGAATCCCGAGCAATGCTCATTACCATGAGCATGGCTATTCAATAGTTTTGACACTCTGCAGAGGTTGTACACTTTACCCACAAGATACAACCGCCACCACACAGTGATTGTCCGCAACAAAGCTTTTCAGAACCTCTACCTTAACTAAAGAACCTCTCCAGATACCCTCACTATCACTTCCCTCACACAGAGCCGAAGTATAGGACAGGTCAATCACCGTTAGATGGGCACCAAGCCGTAGCACAGGTACGCTCCCCCGTACAGATACACCCCCGTGCACTGCCACCCCGAGGTATCAGAGGAAAGATATCAGAACCCTAATCAACTAGGTCTGTCCCATACCAGACATGTGGTTGTACGGGTGACTCAGATCAAAGGCTTGCAAGGTGAAGTCCTTAACTGACCAAGGCAAGACTTCCAGCACTCAATAGTGGCACACAGCCCAATGTGGCACACAGACTCACATCACTCCTCAACCCATTGCCACACAGGCCCATCTGGCACACAGCCTCTTGCCACTTGCCTCAGTCTAAATCATTTCCCACCTAATTGATTGTTGTGCAACACAAGCCAGCAATAACTCAACATCAGTACGGAACCACATAGGTCTCTGTACCTCAATCTCATCATGTGGCATCATCACACCACTTTTCAAAATACATTCAATATTTCTTTAATCAGTATTGTAGCATTTTTCCGAAAGATCACTCATGATTCGTTGCAAGCCTAAGCATCTACTCACGGTCTAGCCTCACGTGTTGGCACAATATTAACATCCAACTAATATAATCAAACTTAGGGTGACAATGATTTAGGGCATACAATTAATAATTTCAAGGTGGCATAACAAAATGGGTTGATTAACTACATTATCCCAAATTAATTTAAATTCATTTTTAATAAATAAACATGCATAATTTCAAAGCATAAATTACATTTTAAAATCTGGGATCAAAATGATCAAAGCATCACTTGCCTTCAAAGAGTTGCTGGTCGTGTCCCGAAGCTTGGTCTTGAGCGACGAACTCTTCCTCGAAACCTTCTGGCAAATTTACGTCTACGCATACAAACAATATATGAAATAAATAACTAATACAGAGGGCTAAATGACCTCAAAAATTCAAATAAAATTCACCATTAAAGATATCACAATTTTATGAATTTTTAAAAATTTGAATCACCCAAATCCGAGTTAAAATGCAAAAGTTATAGTCATTTCAAGTTTGAATAAAATCTGAAAATACACAAATTAGAAAATCCGATTTTTCTGAATTATTTCTATACTGAAAAATCATATTTATGATGTCAGCATCGCATCATGATGACGTCATCATAGAAAAGAATTTTGGCCAAAATATTTTTATATACAAAAATATTTATGACATCAGCGATGACGTCAGCATGACACGTGGCAGCTCCTGGTGCTGCCACGTCGCCTCGGTCTATGGACCGGGTCTATGAAACGATCTTGGTCTCACGGTGGATCGTCGTAGCGTGCACATGCATTTGGTAGACGCGTATCTTGGCGTTACTCGGTACGGTCCAGCCAATCACCGATCGACACGCGGCGTTAATTTGACAATCGAAACTCGATTCAATCTCATCCATCCGATTTTAAAACGAACGGCTGAGATTGACGCGACGTTTCGACTCAGATCCAACAGAACCAACACGTGGCTTCACCGTGGCCATTGGATCCCGATCGGATGGCTATGATTAATCGGGCGACCTCGACAGAAACGGCGGCGCTGGCTCCTCGATTTCTGTGCGACACGCGTCCACATGGAACTGGCCCGATGCGCGGTGCGATCTCGTCCATCCGATTTAAAACGAATGACCGAGATGAGCCCAGGTTTCGACTCTGGCTTACTGCGGGCGCGACACGCGGCACGATCCAAGACGACCGACGTGCATCCAATGGCTACGGTACTTACGCGACGCGGCAAAATATACATCCTACGATCTAGATCTAACGGCTGAGATTAAACTGTCATGAATCTAGGCGGAGCAATCTAAACCGTTGATTAGATCCAACGGCTGAAGGGTGAAGATGAGGATTACTGTTTAAATGGCGACGTGGACGAATCTGGAGCGTTTGGCGATGGTCGGACGGTCGACGAAGCTCGGCTGGCAGTGATGTCGCAGCGGCACAGATCTCGATGGAGAGGAAGAAGACGATCGCTGCGACGGCGCTGCGGGGCTTTTCCGGCGACACGAAGTAGATGGGTAGATGCGGCTCCGTGCAAGGAATACTCCAGTGGCCTCAACGACGGCGGAGAGGGAACGACGGTAGTGCAAAGACGGCCGAAACGTCTCGAAACTATGGCGAGCTCGTGCGACTGCTACGGTGAGTCTCGGTGAGGAGAGATGGGGCAAACTGTGCGGAAGGAAATGCTCTACACGGTGCATTAGCTTAAGAAGAGGAAGAATAAACACGCTGGCGTTAATCGTGCAAAATCTCCAGCCGTAACGCGCGGCGGCGGCGTTTTCGGAAACGCACAATGGCGGCGTGGTGCAATCCCACCATCCACGTGGCAGCGGATCGATGAGCCGGAAATTCACGCAACGCGGCTTCATCCGATCCATCCGATCCCGATCGGACGGTCACCTGCCGGCGGCGATTAGGGTTTCGTTGGGCTGGGCCAACAGTGCGCACAGTAACGGGCTCGGCCCAATACTGTTCACAGCCGTTTTTAAAACCTTTTTCATTAAAATAATTCGAGAAAATAGTTTTGGCCAAAGAAAATAGTAAAAATATCAGAAAAATTCCAGAAAAATTCTGGAAAATACTTTGAGACAGTTGGAACTCAAATAAAATATTTTCAATAAAACTTTGCATAAAATTTTGCATGAATTTAATTGAATTCAAGAAAGGTCAGAAATGAGTAAATCAAAATTAAATTCTATTAATTTCTCAGAAATTCTCAAAATCCAAAAAATACTCCAAATTTTAAATTAGAGCAAATTTTAGGGTGTTACAAATATGCATTGAGATATCGTAAAATGAATACGAGTGCATACCTTGGGTTTTCCATTTTTCAATGAGATGACACTAATCAAAGATGTACTCAATAAAAGTGTTAGTCTCATATTTGAGTTTATAAATATGATTATGAATATTATATCCAAAGAATGCAACAAGATATTATAATATGAACTCGAATGCATACCTTCGATATTTCCATCTTTTTATCCAAAAGAGACTAATGAGAGTTAAGCTCAACAAAAGAGTTAGTCTTATAAAAGATTTGTCATTAATTAACAATTGAAACTAATCAATATTATGATTATCAAAAGAGTTAGTCTCAATACTAGATTTGTCATTAACACCAAAACCAACTTAATGGAGCTTTGAACTTTCAGGGAGGCAACAGTGGAGGATGTCAAATTCCCATCCCCTCCAGTTGCAATTGTCAAGAGATCTTTGGCAAGTGGTTTAACATTTGCAGATGAAGAAAGGCCAAAAAGAACCTACAATAATCACTAATTACCTTTAGGAAATGTCTAATTTGTGATTGTAAGAAACAACAAAAGTGATGATCCAAGTAGTGTAATAAGAACAAAGCCCAAAAAGTGCTAACAATGACACGGGGTGCGCTTTTTAGATCCAATAGAGGATCGTTTCTCCTTTAGCAAAGCAGCACATTTCTGATCACGGATCTGCATTCAAGCTAAAACATTTTAGGCAACAGGAAAACAATGATAAGGACGGTCATGATCAGACTATTTTAACATCAAATCAACTAAAATACAAGCCAAAATGTACTGAGCACCACCTATACCTTGCTATTCACAATTCAAGGCAAACAAAGGCTCAAATAACAAATTAAGTGACTTCGATAACAGACATATAGGCTTCAAAATCATATAAAGCTGATTAAAATAAAAAATTTGAAGCTTTTCCTGTTTATCTAGCAAGAAACCAAATGAAAGAAAGAAAGAAAAAGAGCTTTATGTAAGTTGAAAGCTTGTAATAGATAGTATATAATCTTTACACAGAGGGGCTTCCCCTGCTGTTTATTCTCAGAGAAAACTAAGCCCAATTGAACAATAACATATCCAACTTAACCACGCCTACAGGGTTACAACACACTGCAATTACTTTATCGGGTCAAACAAACTGAAGCAATCTAAGGGCCTGTTTGTTTTAGCTTCGAATTCTCTAAAAGCTGATTCTGGATTGTGGTTGTAGAGAAGCTGATTCTCTAAAATCTGGAATCCAAAAGCATATATAAAGTGGATTGTGAATTCTAGTGTATATGGGTAGGATGGATTGTGAGAATCAAATTCTAGAATTGGGCTGTTTGTTTTTTATTCTGCTTTTTAGATCAGAATCCAGAATCAAAAGCAAAAACAAAAAGGCCCTAATTCGGTCAAAAATTGTAAATTGTAAATTCAACTGAAAAAGGTTAAGCTTGTCGTTAGCCAACATAACTCAGGGGCCAGGGCTTCCAACATAGTCATACGGAACAGTTTCGCCATTCCTAGAATTCCCAACTTCGCAGCGACCATAAATACAACACAAGCTAACCTAATCCTAAGATATTCCACCCTACCTATTCTAATCACTAAGAAATCCCTTGCACATGGGAACAATAGTACGAATATAATTCTTGCTTCCTCAAGGCTCAGAACAGTCAGATAAACTAAAAGCAATCACTAAAAGCTTAAAATTGACCAGCTTTACAAACCACCCGAAGCAAACAGTCACAAACATAACTAACTAATAAAGCACAAAAAGGAAAAATAGACAGTGCACAGTACTAAAATCTCACCGCCTTGCTCCGCTGGACGCATGCGGCGCAGGCACCCTTGATGGCGGTGCAGTTGCCGTCGTCCGGCTTCCCGCTCCTGACCTTATCTGCCGAACCAGACCCGCCGGACAGTGAGATGAGGGGCTACAGGGTGGGGAGGAGGGATGAATGGAACGGGAGGCGAGGGGAGATGACAAGGAGAGGTTAAGCCATACCGATTTTGTGCGCGTGGCGGGAGTGGAGGCAAAGCGGCTCTTGTGCGGCTTGTTCACCTGCGGGCACGAGCCACCCATCTCGCCGTCGGCGGCGACGGCGGCAAAGGGACAGAGGGTGTGGAGGGGGGGTTAGGGCGCCGCGCGTCGAGGCCACCGTCCACCGAGCCAGACGTATCGCAGCAAGCACGGAACTAGCCACGTCGTGCAGCGACACACGGAGCCCAATAGTCACCTGCGACGAGAACAGCAAGCACCTACAGGTAGATCTCGGCGTCACAGTCAGTGAGCTAGGATTTTGTCAAGCCTTGGGCGCGAAACTATACACCTATTTATATCAAAGAGTATGGATATTGAGGTATAAAAAAAGTACAGCAGAAATGTAGAAATAAAAATAAATTTGAACTCCACGCTTAACATAACAAAATAGATAAAAATACGTTAGAAAATATGGCGTAGCGGAGCTGTAGAAAAGTTAATACCTAATTAACGAATGTTTAGTGCATCCGAGCCTATCATATCGTTGTCAACAATAGTACAAGAATCAGAACCTACAAAAGATGAAATTGTACATGCAAATTAGGCACACAAAAGTATGAAGGTGACTATTGAGGCAAAATGCATAAGAAGAATGTGACATACAAGAACATTAATTTATTTTCTATGAAATCTTAACCACATCCATGTTATAACTGCCTAGTTCATGGTCTTGTTTTATTTGCTTCTCCATATTCCAGCTGCATCTAGCAATGTGAGTTTTGTGCTCTTGAGCAGAACACTCTAGAATTGTATACAAGAGTGCTTAGGTTGCATCTAATGAAACAAATGGAAGCATACATATTAATATTGGTACGGTGCATTGATATCTGTACAATCCATTCATCATGTCAATATAATGTAACCCAAGGACACATACACGTGAGTTGGAATCCAACTCTGATTCGGTGTCCGATTTAACAAAAAAAAATTGTACACGGGAAATGCTACTCAGAATCGGATACGGGTGTCGGAATCTGACTCGGATTCGAAGTGTTCAATTCGGCAAAATTATTTGAACACGGGTGTCCAAGTAACTGTCACGGGTTTGCAAGGCTTCGATAATGTCTTCTATTGGCGAAGGAAAACGGACCGTAATATGGAAGCAACAACTAGGGTCCAGTCCGGCAATATTCAACCGTAGGACCCTGGCGTCTTGGCGTGAGGCGTATTAGGCAGGGTAGTTATTAGTTAGTCAAGAAAATCAATTGTTACCTTATCTTGAGATAGTTTCTATTGTTAGGACTTTTTGCATCTATAAGTATTGAGAAAATCAATGAAAACGGCATGAACTTTTTACCAACAATCTTGCCTTGGCGGTGCCTTCCGATAACAAGGCCGGTAGCTCCGTTCGCTCGTATCCCGTCGAGTCGTTGCAACGGCCTCGACGTCTGCAACCTTCCGTGCCAGTCATCGACCCGGTACGCATTTGTATAACCAAGCCCACAACAAATTGGTATCAGCTTCAGGCGATCCTCCGGTCATGACGCAATCATCTCTGGAAGAGCGTGTCGGCCAACTCGAGATTTCCCTTGAGGACATGAAGACTTCCATTGGCGAACTTCTAGCCATCTCACGGGCTGGGATCACAAACCATGGCGACACCGGTCAAACTAGCAATGCTGCCGACAACACTGACCGTCGAAATGATCCCGGGGTGGAGCGACGCGAACGCCTGCATGCACCAGACCTTCCGGGTTACAGCGTGCACGGCTTCATCCGCAGGGCACGTCTGCAGGCGGCTGAACGGGGACGCTGGGAACGCCAACCGTGGGAGACGGGTGGTCCTCTTCGCGATGCAGCCGAGCAGCGCCAGTTTCCAGAGGATGCGGAGGACAAATTCAATCAGCGTCGGTGGACTCCACGCACACCGCGCCTAGACCTTCCGACCTACGACGGCACGGATGACCCACTTTTGTGGCTACGTCAGTGAGAACGATACTTTCACCTCCATCAGATTCCAGCCAGGGAACATGTTGATTTCGTAGACCTGCACCTCCGCAGGGAAGCGCAAGAGGTGTTGGATAATTGGCTGCTGGAGGAAGATTGGATTTCTTGGGAAGATTTCTTCAACACTTTTTTGCAGAGGTTCACGCGCCAGACAGGGGCTGGACCATTGGGTGATTTGGTTAATCTCAAACAAGGAACCAGTCACGTTGACGACTACGCCCGGGAATTCCAATGTCTTCTTGCTCGAGCTCCGCGAATGGCACGCGCCGATCAAGTGGAAACATTTACTGCTAGGCTTGCCAAAACGTTGGCGGCAGATGTTCGACGCGAAGACCCCGCGACCTCTCAAAAGCAATAGGGTTGGCGCGGAAAGCAGAGGAACGCAGGACTTGTGGATTGCTGGCGCTATGCAAGGCTATGCGTCACAAGGCCGTGCGCGCCAAACATTTAGTCATGGCGCTGCGTCCTCTAATGTCCCCACGATGCAGCCAGTTGCAGGCCAAACTGGAGTGCAGCCAACCTCCACTGGAGGAGTTAGCCGGACATCTGTTTCCACTTCGGTGAGCATAGCATCCATCTCTTCACCCGCCGATCGATTACGACTCAATGCGGACCAACTCGCTGAGCAACGCACGAAGGGTCTTTGCTACCACTGTGACAAGGTCTATACACGTAGCCACCGATGCAAACGGCTTTTCGCCATTGAGATCAACAATGATGACCCAACTAATCCAATAGACCAATCACTCGGGATTGACTTGGAAGAAGACCCAGAGGATCAGTCCACACCATCGCTGTCCTTACTGGCTATTCTCGGACCGACTTCCAGTGCTACCATGCAAGTATTGGTGCTGTTGCGAGGGCGTCGTTGCTCGGTCTCATCGACAGCGGCAGCACCCATAACTTCATCAGCAGCCACGCGGCTGTTTGCAGGGCGTTGTCCCAGGGGCACACATCCACCCAGCGTGTTAAGGTAGCAAATGGCTGCCAATTGCCTTGTCTGGGTGACGTTCCAGTAGAGGAATTCGCAATCAACGAGCATTCCTTCACAGCACCCTTCCTGGTCATTCCTCTCGACGGGTTTGACATCATTCTTGGGGTGTAGTGGCTCTAGACACTAGGCGATATTCATTGGAACTTCAGCACACTCACTATGTCCTTTGCCCATGCCAGTGCCGTAGTCACCCTGCAAGGCTGTCAGCGCACCAAACGGCTGCATCTCATGACCATCCAGGAAGAGCATCATCCTGTGTTACTCTCACTCCTGGCGGCTTTTAATGACATCTTCTCTGAACCCCAAGGCCTTCC
Organism: Otatea glauca; assembly: GCA_036346275.1. NCBI lineage: Eukaryota > Viridiplantae > Streptophyta > Magnoliopsida > Poales > Poaceae > Otatea > Otatea glauca. Next base: position 17,940,095 of record CM070733.1, on the reverse strand, counting down.
TCCAGTATGGGCGTGTGACCATCGCATTTGCTTGCGAGAAGGCTCCAATCTGGTGGTGGTCCGCCCGTACTGGTACCCATACCTCCAGAAGGACAAGATTGAGCGCCAGTGTACTGCCATGTTGGAACAAGGTATCATCCGACATAGTCGATCTCCTTTCTCTTCACCAGTGTTGCTAGTCAAAAAGGGGGATGGTACCTGGCGGTTCTGTGTAGACTACCATGAACTCAATGCCCAGACGGTCAAGGATAAGTTCCCCATTCCGGTGGTTGAAGCATGGCGCCAAGTTCTTCACCAAGCTCGATCTTCGCTCGGGGTACCATCAGGTCCGAATTCATGCGGCCGATATTGCCAAAACAGTGTTTCGGACACATCATGGGCACTATGAATTTCTTGTGATGCCATTTGGTCTCTCCAACGCGCCATCAACATTCCAAGCTCTGATGAATGCGGTTCTCTAGGACTTTCTATGCAAATTCGTCCTCGTCTTCTTCGACGACATCCTCATTTATAGCCCGTCGGCCGACGCCCATATGGCCCACTTACATATTGTCTTGGAACAATTACGCAGGAACAGGTTGTACCTCAACAAGTCTAAATGTGAGTTCAACCAGCAACGGGTGCGGTACCTCGGTCACGTCATTTCGGCAGATGGTGTGGCCGCCGATGCCGATAAATTGCAAGCTGTGTCAGCCTAGGCTCGCCCCACTACCGTCACGGCTCTTCAGGGATTCTTGGGCTTGACCAGTTATTACCGAAGATTCATTCGCAAGTATGCTGATATTGCCGAACCTCTGACTGCGTTCCTGTGTCGCGGTAATTTCCAATGGATGGCGGAAGCTGACACTGCCTTTATCGCCCTCAAGGCAGTGCTTACGTCGGCACCGGTTCTCACTTTGCCAAATTTTGCGCTTCCTTTTGTCAATCCTACAAGCTTGTATTTCTCAAAGCAACACCATATCTGACAAGTAGGTGAGGACTAATGACCAATCATTTCATTAGCGATTACACTGAGAATAGTTCCAACCTTCTTGAACAAATAATGTTGCTATTATAGTCTTATTACAGTGAGTACTGAATAATGAAGTGGATCTCAACAATAAAACTGATGTTACACATAGGCTTAATTTGATCATTTTTTAATAAACTGAATCACTTTTGATCTTAATCACAAATGAATGAGTATCTAAAGATTGATCAAAGATGGATAAAAACTTTAGGCTTCCAAGATCCAAGGTAAATAGTAGCAATGAATTTAAAGAAATAAAATCATTCGTTCCTGTCCATGCCTTTCTGTACCAAGCAAAATTCTATCTTTTGTTCCCCTCACAAAACTCCATAGTAACATCTCTTAACAATCAATGTAGCAGCAATTCCGTATCCACAGTGGAGTGCTCCAAAGATCAAAAGGTCTTACTAAAGAAAAGTCTTTATGGCATCAAAATCAAAATACTTTTATGGCCATGCAACAGTCTATTGTATCAATTACATATCAACACATCAGAACACCCCATCTTCTCACATCATAATGTGCTTTTCATGATCATTTTGCCAACAATTTTTTGCCTAGTCTACAGAGCAGAAGAAAACACGTAAATTCCATCTCCCCCCTGTCAAAATCACATGAGCTCCACCAAATGTTCCCTTGGAATTCGCATTCTTTACATTAAAGCATATCCCCGTAGAATTTCGAGGGTTAGATTCCAGAATTTTAATTGCCATATTCTTCACACCGACCTGAGCTACTTAGCAGCATAAGAAACACACACAAAAAAAACAATCTCTTTCCCATTGAATTACATAGTAGAAGACACCTAAAGATTATTCAGTTCCTAAGAACTCATATTATGTGGTCAGAACGATTAGAGATTTTAGGACGGCCTGTAAAATCTCACCTGAGCAAAGGAGGATACGGTGGTGATGGATGTGCACAGCGCCACCATGGCCGTCTTGTAGCTGTGCCCCGCCTCATCCAGCGATCCACCGGGGTCAAGGCCGCTCCCCCACTGTCGCCGCCGCCAGCCTTGTCGCAGAGGCATCGAGTCGATCGTGGTAGGCGAAGCGGCGATCGGTGTCTTTATTCTTTGGTGAGAGGAGGAGGACGACCAGCTCCAGCGGTCCAGCCTCCAGGCGTGAGTTCGTGGCGACGGCGGCGGCCGGCTGGCGGGCGGGGGCAGTGTGAGTGCGTGACAGCACGTGAGGAAGAGCTCGGGCGTGCGAGGCTATGGCGTCGCTCCTGGCCGGGTCATGCTGCTGCTGCCTTGTGTCAGCCCTCGGGCCCTATTTTAATTGGGCTATACTGCACAACTGATATTTGGGTTAGGCCTCGTGCGATGGCCTCACTGGCTCGAGGCCTAGCTCCGCTCCTGATCACAGTTCTAATGCGCACCTCACGTCACACTTTTCTTCATTGTAACAGTGTCGGCAACCATCGTGATCAAACTACAGCGATTAGGGCTTCCACCGCAACACCGCTCCAATGGCCTTCTGACGAAGATGGTGCGCGCACAAGACGTCTCTCAAAGAGACGGAGATAATGCGACCAACAATGGCCCTCGAAGCTCACGGACGGCGATGAATCTTGGACTTCTTTCTCTCGACAACCTCCACAAAAACTTGCAAAATCTGGCGATCCCTCTACCACATCTGACAAATTGATCTAGGGCTTTTGTTTGCAGACTCATGGCGAACTAGAAGTGCACCTTAAATAGCCGAAAGAGTCCTTTTCTCGACCGATCAACCATGGAGTCCGTGCTTTAGACGATGGCAGTGCAAAGCAGAGTCTTGATCAGACACGGGAGAACAACGACTAAGTAGCGTACGCGTGTCACGATCGACGGGGATGCGCATGTGATGCTGATATGTTCATATATAGTTTTGCAAAATGGTGTGCCCAGCGGGAGGTGTGGGGCCAAGCCAATTCCATGAGGCCCATACAGCCTATACATGGCCTATGTGCCCTCCTCCATCTCGTTCCATATATGCCATCAAAGAAGAAAGGAAAGAAACAAGAAAGAAGAAAGGAGAAGAAAGAAACGAAGGAGAAAATTCAACCATCTTCAAATAAAAGAAGAGATAACCATGACATTGAGAGAAGAGATTGTTTCCAACTCGATGGACACTCCATATGGCAACCTTTATCTGAGACTGTTCATGCGGCACTATTCAAGTTCGAGTACTGTTCATATCTGAGACTACTCACGTGTTTACTGTTCAAACAGAATTCATCTGAGAAACTATTCATGCCCCTCTCCTATATATATATGTGTACTCCCTCTATTGTAAAAACAACTACGAATTTTCAGATTAAACATATACTCTTGATTCTATGGCTTGTGCTCCAATGCCCCCATTAGAATAGAGAGTTCCAATCTGAAATTATCACCGTTTTTCTTGCAACTTCTTCAGAGTGATTGCAAGGAAACGTGTGTCTACTTTCGCGTGGTCAAGTAGGCAAGGATCGAAGCGTGTTCTTGGGCGAATTCACGTGTCGCAGGTTGGCGTATCAAGACGGTGGTTGGCACCAGTATTCGTCAGGGTTCACGGGTCCGAGTTATCATATTCGTCATCGCAAGATCGAGCAACCCCTGTTGGCATCAAAAACTTGATGTAGGGTTTCTGACAGCAGCACACCAGACGAACACCGGGTTCAGAGCGTGCCAGTCGATTTGACCTGTAACCGACAAGGTAAAAAATATAAAATTCACTCAAAAGCCAATCGTGAAGATCAATCGGCTTAGACCCAATCAGCTTGAAGCCAATCGAGATCGAAGTAATAGGATAAATCTAATTAACCGATTAAGGCTAATCAGAGGATAAAGGTAGATCGATTCTGAAGAAGGCGATGCGCAACAAAATCAGAATAAATCGAACCTGGGATGTAATTGACGAAGATCAACAATCGGCGATGCGCAACTTTATTGATCAAATCGATTACAATGACTAAGTTACAAAAGCTACTCCTAGTCGATAGGAAAAAGTAAGAACAAAGGCTGGTTGATTGTATTGTGTTGGATCCCTCTTTGTAGCTTGCTTTGGCCTTTCTTTTATACCCTTCGGCCGATCGTGTCCCAGTACAACACGTTTTGTAACTTGATCCGTATCGGCCTTGTTTGGATAACCTTTCCCAAAGATTTTGTCGTTACCAAATACTTTCAAATCTTACCAAAATATCTATTAGTTTCCGTGTCTTTGACTTTATTGCCGATTTTGACTTGACTTGCCAAATTCTGGTGCAAACATATGCCCCCCATTTTTGAAAGTTGACTTGTCATCTGTCAAAAATCACAATAATCTGCTTTTCCCATCGGCTAACTATTGAACTTCGCCCAATAACTGCCGCTTTATTTGCGCCGTAATTTTCTGACACACAGGTGGTGCGTTTTAATTACTCATGTCTTTTGAGATTCACCTTCCGCCGCTTCAAATTTTCACCTCGCTATAAAATGCAGCCCCCACTCGGTCATTCTTCACGCTTCTCGGGCTTTGATCACTCGAATCGGCTTCTTCTTTCGCTTCTGTCAATCTCCCATCTAAGCGCCTTCCTTCCGAACCAATCGGCTTTTGCATCAAGATTGGCTGAATGGATCCTTCTCAGGTACTCATCCCAATCCCCAATAGTGTTGATCAGTTTTTCCTCGGCCCATTAGGAAACTTAGACGCAGCTACAGTTATTGATCAAGAAGTAACTCGTCTCCCCTTATCGGCTAGAGGATATAATATTGAGGGTTGATAAGAGTTTTAGGCCTGGCCGATCGCACTTAAAGGTTGGAAGAATTGGTACAATCGAGTAGCAGCCGAAAAGAGAGTCTTGGGAGAGAATGGGCATAGCGTAATGCATTCCTTGAGTTTAGCCCATCCAGAGGCCAATGAGCCCTTAGTGGCCACGGCTTGTTATTTCGGTCGGATTCTTTCAATGCTTTTATGTTTCGCCTTTGGTATGGTCGGCCCAACCTTGCCGAACGTCGCCAACTCTGTTTGCGAGACCGGACGGGGAACAAGTGTCGGCCTTCAGTGCCAAACCCAAACATAAGCTTATCCGATCAAAAGGTGAAGGCTGGTCCAAGTTATTGCAAATAACAATAAAGTAAATGGATTGGTATCGGACGAAGAGCATATTGCTTTCCTTAACCTGTGGCTTGATCGATTTCTGTTCTGCGGTGCTTCATTAGGGCCAACCCAAGTATATCAGACAATTGCAGAAGGATTAGTAGAGGGCCGTCGGCTTGCACTTGAAAAAACATTCCTAAGAGCAGTATATCAGATGATGCTATGTTGCATCTTTAACCGACCTTTTGACTTAGAACCTACCGAAGATACAGCCTTCCCAAGAGAAGACAACCCCGAGAACGCCATTCCTCAATATCAAGCAAGCCGATCTTTTGGCGAACGGTTCATCATGTGTTCCGGCGACGAGACAAAAATTACAGCAGCTGATTCAAAGAAGTATATGTCCTTTTTCCTTAATTTGAGCGATGCGGAATTGAGGCAGTGAGATTTTTTCAGCTATAGTAATGTGGCCGATTTTCCATGGCCTTCGTTCCTTAATCTTGAAGCCGACAGCTCTGCGATGTCCCCGGAGACCCTTGGTTTGTACAGAATTTTTATTTCCTCTTGCATCCTTCACGCTGGTCTCCACACAAGAAATCGGATATACCAACCCTCTTATGAGTTCTACCATCTGTCTGTTTAAGCAAGACAACTGGGATTTGGTCAAGTCATCCCAAGTTTTCAGCTTCTTGATCGGCTTGAGCCAAAAGCCAGGGTCCGCAATGCTACATCTGCTGAGATCATCCTTGAAGTAGCCGATGACCTACAGCTTCAATCTTTGCCACATTTTTTCTTGAACACCAGACGGGCAGGAGGCTATACTTCATGGTGGTCAGTCATTACAGAAGCTATGTATCGGTCAAAGTCTCCATCTAACATTGTTGATGAATTCTTCCCAAACCTTCTGGAGCCGACGCTAGTATCTAATGCCGATTCTAGCAACGAGGCCACTTCGTCTGGATATACTAACACGAATGTAGATGTTTCTAGCGAGGTATCGGCTTTTAGAGTCCAAATTTCCCATTTTGCATCCCATGAAGTTTCTTTGAATCTAACTTTGCTTCTGTGCATGACAAGGCTGGAAATAAAGTGGCTACAGGCCAATCGGGTGACGTCCAACCCAAAAAACAGCAACAATCGGCTGCCATTACAGACTACGCCTCCGAATCTTTGGGAATTCAGAGCCCATCTTTATCGAACTTGGAAAAACAAAAACAACCCAGTAAGTCTTTATCGGCTTCATTCTAATCTCCGATTATTTTTCATCTAACAAGACGTTTACCCGACAAATTTTCAGAAAAGAAGCGAAAATACACAAAGGCTGCCGCCAAGAAGATTTCTAAGCCCAAACAATAGAGCAGTGAGAGCTCGCCACACACGTCGGCCACTGGAGAGGTAAAAAATTGACCTTTATGAGTATCCAAGTCTTTCGATGCATTGGCTTACCCTTTATTATTTTTTATAGCCGACACAATCAACTCAAGTCGAGAAGATCTTAGCCGATCTTCTGAATATTTCTGCTGTGCCAATTCCTACGCCGCAGCCGAACCCCACTGCTCCAACCGCTGATCTGCCAGAGCTATCAGATCCAACAAACCTGCTAGGATTCTCCTTGGCCGATCTTGATGACCCAGAGATCATGGCCACCGATGATTATGATGCGAAAATTAGGAAGATCCTTGAAGTGTCCAAAGAGGCATCGGCTGCCGTCACTTCTGCCCTGGGCATTAAGGAGCGTCTTGATAAGTTTTTTGATTTAGTGATGCGGCCCCAATTGGAGATCTTAGCTAATAATCAGCCGATCAGAGATGTTATGGCTGCTGTTGAAGCCGACCTTCCTCCGGAAGCAATGCAAGCCCTCCTCAATGTGTGCCACTTGGATGATAGGAAGTCTGAAGTGGAGGCGGCACAAGACCGAATTCAACGTCGTGAAGCCCAAGAAGCCGATCATAAGCTCTTGGATGAATTGGTCGCTTACGCCAGGGCAAAAAAATGTAAGTTTGATACCGGTGCTCAGCAGCTTAAGTCGACCAAAGAGTCCCTTTCCAAGTTAGAAAAAACAAAGAAAATTCTTTTGGAAGAGTTGGCTAAGATTGAAAAGCAAATCGGAGAAGGCCAACAGATCTTGGAGAAAACTGCATCGGAGATGAAAGAGCAAAAGCTTAGCATTGCCGTGGCCGTTGACGGCAGGACGGCTAATCGCCAAAGTAAAGCCATGCCGGTGAATGCCAAGGATGATGATCGCCTTCTTAATGAAATCCAAGAGACCATCGCAAAAGCAGCGGGTGCTCTGTCGGCTCTGGGCGCGACTCTCCCCGGATCGGGCATTCAATATTAGATCATGGATTGTAAAACTTTGTTAAATATCAAATGACTTGTCTGAATGCTTGTAACTTTTGACAATCGGTTGTTTAACCAATTTAATTATGCTTCCTAGTAAATACATTTCTTTTGAATCTTCAACCCTTTTAGCCGATTAACATCATCGTGTTAACTTGACTTTTTTGAATGTGGTCCTTAGTCGGCTAAGCTCCAATCCAAACGCTAGGATAGTATTTCTTCAAATATTTTCCATTAATGGCTTTAGGCAATACATACCCTTTCAATGTCTCTATTATATACGAATTTCTGCCGACTAGCCGATTAACTTTGTATGGTCCTTCCCACGTAGGTGACCATTTTCCAAATCGGTTATCTTTTGATCCAACTGGTAATATTGTTTTCCACACCAAATCGGCTTGATCAAAAGATTTATGCACAACCTTTTTATTATATGCTTTTGCAACTCTGGCTTTATTCTTCTTGAGCGATCAAGCGTAGATAAACGTAATTCGCTTAGTTCATCCAAGTTGTCGATCATTGAATTGTTATAATCTCGGCCGACAAACCGCTTTGCTCGGCTACTCGTATTGATTCAATGTTGATCTCCACAGGTAGAACAACTTCTTGACCATACACTAATTGGTAAGGTGAAAGCTTCGTTGCTCCGTGATAGGATAACCGATACGCCCAAAGTGACTCCGATAGAGTTGAGTGCCAATTCCTCGGCTTTTCATCAATCTTTCTTTTGATCAGCTTGATTAGCGTTTTGTTGGACGACTCGGCTTGTCCGTTAGCCTGAGCGTAGTATGGGGAAGAATTCAACAATTTGATCCCTAGACTCGTTGCGTAACTCTGAAACTCGTTAGACATGAATACCGTACCTTGATCGGTCGTGATTGTTTGTGGTATTCCAAACCGATGGACAATATGTTCGTTCACAAAACCAATTGCCTCAACACTGGTCACCCTTTTAAGTGGTATAGCTTCAACCCACTTTGAGAAATAATCGGTTGCGGCCAAAATAAACTTGTGGCCTTTACTCGAAGCAGGAAATATTTGGCCGATTACATCTATTCCCCAACCTCTGAACGGCCATGGTTTGATAATTGGATGTAAAGTCGATGTTGGTGCTAGTTGTATGTTGCCGAACTTCTGACAGGTCTGACATCCTTTATAATACTTGAAACAATCTTCCAACATCGTCGGCCAAAAATAACCTATCCGTCTGAGCATCCATTTCATCTTATGTGCCGATTGATGAGAACCGCAAATGCCTTCATGTACTTCACCCATTGCCACCCGCGCTTCTTCGGCCTCAAGACATCTTAATAGAAAACCTTCCATCGTCCGATAATACAGTGTATCATCCATAACAATGTATTTCAAAGCTTGTTGTCGTAGCTTACGTTCTGTTGGCTTAGATGGATCAATCAGGTAATTATTTATTTGCGTTCGCCAATCCGCGACACCCACACACATGACGACTTTATCCATTAGCTCAGTCACTTGATATTGGTCGAGGTCTTTGTACCCTGATGCCTGTTGAGCCAGGGCATTAGCTCTATCGTTCAACTCTCTAGGGACGTGACCGATAGAAAATGACGTAAACGAGATGATGATCTCTAGGCATTGCTCCAAGTATTTCAGTAGTATCTCGTCTCGACATTGGTATTCTCCTTTGATTTGCTGTATAATTAGCATAGAATCCCCATATGCCTCAACCGTACTTGCTCCGATATTTTCCAATAACTGCAAACCTTTGAGCAACGCTTCATACTCTGCCTGATTATTTGAGCATCGGCTATTTAGCCGAAATGCAAACTCGAAATTATGCCCTTTAGGCGATATGAGCACTATACCGATTCCATCACCTTCTCTGCACACAGACCCATCAAAAAACAATTGCCAAGGGGCTACGGATACCAAATCAGCAGTAGTATCATGTCCTGTTATAAAATCGGCTAATACCTGCCCTTTGACTGCTTTGGCCGATTCATAAGACAAGTCGAACTCAACCAAGGCATAAGCCCATTTGCCAAGTCGACCCCGTAGGATTGGAGCTGATAACATATATTTTATAACATCGGTTTTACAGATTACTTTACAAGCCGATGCTAAAATGTAATGTCTTAGCTTTGTACATGAGAAGTATAAAGATAAGCATAATTTCTCAACGAAAGGGTACCTGACTTCAGCATCAAGAAGGCCTCGGCTTAAATAAAAGATAACCCTTTCCTTTCCATCAACTTCTTGCGCTAAAACAGACCCAATAGTCTCCTTTTCGGCCGATATATATAACTTGAACTGAATTCCTTTTTGCGGTGCGGCCAAAACCGGAGGATTAGCTAAATATTTCTTAACGTCGTCGAAAGCCTTTTGCTGATCGGCTCCCCATACAAACTCTTGATTATCCTTTAATTTCAACAGTGGGGTAAAGCGCGGATCCGTCCGAGAGATTCGAGATGAACCTTCAAGATAGTTAATTTTGCGATCAATTTACGTAACTCATTTTGCGTCGGGGCATTGTATTGACTATGGCTTTGACCCTTGTTTGATTGACTTCAATCCCTCTCTCATGCACCATAAAACCCAAAAACTGCCCAGCCGACACGCCGAATGCACATTTGAAAGGATTCATCTTCAAACCATGCGATCTTATATTCTGAAAAACTTTTTCTAAATCGGCCAAATGCTACAAGTCATCTGCAGACTTTACTACGACATCATCGATATATATCTCAACTATGTGGCCGATTAAATTATGAAAATCAGATTCATGGCTCGTTGATATGTTGCCCCGGCATTCTTCAAACCGAAAGTCATAACCATCCATTCGAATAAGCCTATGGCCCCAGGACATCTAAAAGCTGTTTTCGGTATATCGGCTTCTGCCATGAATATCTGATTGTATCCGGCATTACCGTCCAGAAAACTTATGATCTTATTCTCCGACGCAGCATCGATAAGCATATCGGCTATCGGCATTGGGTATTCATCTTTTGGTGTCGCTTTGTTCAAATCTCTAAAGTCGACACATACTCAAAGTTTCCCGTTTTTCTTCATAACTGGAACAATGTTGGAAACCCACTCCGCATATCGACAAGGCCTTATAAATTTAGCCTCCAACAATCGTTCTATTTCTTCTTTTATAATTTTATACAAGGCCGGATTAAAACGTCTAGGGTACTGTTTAAACGGCCGATAACCTTGTTTAATGGGTAGCCGATGTTCGACCAATTGTCGGTTTAAACCAGGCATCTCATGATATTCCCAAGCAAAACAATCCTTGTACTCTCTAAGGATCTTGATTAACTTTTCTTTATATTTTACATTTAATTTTGCGCTAATAAAAGGTGGTCTTTTTCTATCACCATTACCTATATCAACTTCTTCAAGCAGATCGGTGGACGTGAAGCCTTGACCCAATTTTTCAATCTCTTCAAAGTCTTCTATAGCCTCATAGCTATCCGTCGTTTGCCGATAGCTTTGCATTTTGTCTTGTAACGCTTTTACTATTTTTCTTGTCCCCATCGGCGTAGCACTTCGTTTGCTCGATCAAATGTGCCTGGCTTGACACTGATCGGCACAAGTCCTGTCTTGCTCACGCAAATGAAATCGCAATCTTCTAGGTCTTTCCCGATATGCATTCTGCCTCTTCATGTTGCCAATTCACATCAGAACTGGTCATGGCAATGTGAGCCGATGTGTCAGCCGTGATAATTTCAACATCTTCTCCGTTCCATTGGACAAGCGCTTGATGCATGGTTGATGGTATGCATCAGTTTGTGTGAATCCAGTCCCTTCCAAGCAGAACGCTATAGTTTCCCTTAACATCAATAACAAAAAACGTAGTCGGCAACGTTTTACTGCCGACGGTCAGTTCTGTAACCATGACACCTTTGGCTTCTGTGGGATCGCTTGTGAAGTCGTTTAAAACCATGTTGGTTTGGATCAAATCTTCGTCAGACTTACCCAGTTTCTTGCAAGTCGTATAGGGCATCAAGTTTACTGTGGCTCCGCCATCTACCAGCATCCTTGATATCGGCTTCCCATTTATATATCCTTTCAGATATAACGATTTCAGATGCCGATGATCGTCTCTTGGCTTCTCGAAGATTGTGTTTTGGACTCCCGAGCATGATTGGGCGAACGTTTCTTTAGCCGATTCAGTTTTGATTTTGAATTCGGCCGGCAATGTGAACACCATATTGATGTCCATTGGAGGTGTATCATCCCTAATCATGGGAGAATCTAGATCGTCTGCCGATTCAAAGTCTTCCTCGGCTTGTTCCTTTTTCCTCCATTCTTTTCTGACGACCTTGACCGGACGAAGCTCATTGAAAGCATCATCCCTCTGTTTCTCAGCGTCGGCTTCCTGGATCTCTTGAGTCCTTAGCCTCTGAAGTCGTCTGCGTTGCGATCGGCTAAGGCCAAACGGACACCATCTAGGCTTAGGCTCTACTGGTTTTCTTATCTTGCCGACTAGATTTTCTTGGTCCACGTTTGGCCTTCGCGTTTGGACCTGGTTTGGTACTTGCTTTGGTCCAGATATCCTTTCGTGAACAGGCCTTCTGAAACCTTCGCTGTAACCCCGAATCGGCCTAGACAGCCTATCTTTAGCCGATTGCCTTGGCCAATCGTCGCGGGGGTAATGCTCCATCGGGCACGTATACGAGGATGGCAGTGCTACTCCCCTTTCCCAACAAAACTGCCAAAAAGGACATCTTCTATGGGCCCTCTCCACATTATCAGTGTGATATAAATTATCCGACCGGTAAGTAGGACGTCGTGGTCGGCTACTTATTTTTTCATATTTCTCCAGTAACTGTGAAAATGTCGGTCCCGATCTTCCAGCTGACGGCCTTGACGGTGATTTTTTAGCTTTGTACCACCTACCCACTTGAGGATTTCCTTTGGGTTTAATGGTTCTCGAATTTCTCCCTTCATGATCGGCTTCTATTTGTAATGAGCTGTAAGGACCCGAATCCACTGATTCGAACCCACTGTGTTTACCGCACTAGTCCCAGGATCAACGCTAGTGCACACAGCTCAACATTGGTACATATCACATCATACACAACGATAATAGAATAATAGTTCATTCATTGATATATCTAAAGGTATGATCTTATGACCAACTTACATTATTAAACCACGCAGGGCAAGACTGGAAATATAAACTAGTAATTAAGCAACGGAAAGTAGAAAACGTAGATAGCTCATCAGTTCACCACAGGCAACCGACAAGGCTCGGACCCTAATGACTCGTGTCTTCCTGGACTTCCTCTTCCAACACAGGTGTAGATTCTTCAACTGTTGATTATTGTTGTTTGGCAAGGGTGAGTACTTAAGCACTCAACAAGTTGTGCATAGAATGCAATTCTATGTATCTATATGCAAGGCTTATTCCAATGGATAGGCTATCATGGTTATTTTGCAATAAGCAGCATTTATGAACAAATACAGTAAATAGATTGTAAAGAATGTAAAACAAATAACAATAGTAAATAAATTCAGTATTTCTCAAGTAAACCAAGTTTCCAATCCTAAGTCAAATTCCATCTTCCATATGGCATTCCGCCATCCAAACCAAGTTGTCCAATTAATTAAACTAACCCTTAATCAGTAATTCCGAGCATTGCTCAATACATGAGCACGGCTATCCGAATAGTTTCACACTCTGCAGAGGTTATGCACTTTACCCACGCTGATACAACCAAACACCACCAAGGCGAGTGATTATAACAGAGCCTTTACAATGCTCGCTTAACCTGATACTACCCGCTAAGGTTTCAACACACGTGGGTCGAAAACCATAACCGGGGCCCCTCTTGCGCCATGTGAATTACACCCTAACTCTGAACTCACACCGACCACGATAGTACCAAAATTAAGACATTGCAAATTACTCGGCTAGGTGGCCCATACTGACATGTGGTTGCATGATTGTCTCAGTCAAAGGCTTGCAAGGTTAAGTCCTTAGTGTGATCAAGGCAAGACATCCACATACCCTCGCCCATCGGGCCCACCTTGGCATCCTCGCCCCTTGTCACTTGCCCCAATCCAAGTTATTATCACCCAGTTGATTACCAAGCACCACGTGCCATCAACAATTCAACATCGTTGCGTGACATGACTCGTCACAACAACTCAATCTCATCGTGTGATCCCACATGACACACAAGTTCATAATATTGTTCCATATTCCATTAATCAAGATTAATTATCAATGATTCTGACACATGTGATGACGTGGCAAAGCTAAGCAACTAATACGAACTAATCCTCCAATGTTGATTATAATTGTCAACCAACTATATTTAACCAATCTAAGGTGACAATGGATCATGGCATACAATGACAAGGTAGGGTGTAGATCAATCTGGTATATTAGCTAAGCCCAATTTAAATTGAAACAGTTGTATACTTGAAATATATGCAATAGTGTAAATCAAACATAGCAATTTTATAAACATGGGTTCAACATGATCAAAGCACAACTTGCCTTGGAATAGGTCCTGATCTGGTTCGGAACTTGCTCTTGAGTTCTCGGATCTTCCTCGAAGCGTCGCACAATTCAACGTCTACGCGTACCGAAGGAGAAAAGCAAATAAATACTAAAACAGAGAGAAAATGAACTCCAAAAATCAAATAAAATTCACCATTAAATAGATCTCAATTTTACAAATTTTTAGAAACTGGAATCACTCAAATCCGAGTTAAATTGCAAAAGATATAGCCTTTTGAAGTTTGAAATAAATACTGAAATCAGAAAATCAGAAATTACGAATTAACAGATTTATTTTTAATTCGAAAACCGACTTATGACGTAAGCATGACGTCACGCTGGCGTCAGCCCTGGCGCCAGCCAATCAGACGTTGCCACGCGTCCCGGTCCATGGACTCGGTCCACGGGACCGCCCTTGGTCCACCGCAGACGCGGTCCACGGCGCCTCGGCTGCTGAGCCCGACACGCGGCGATGCTTGATTGGCTGCGGCGATGGCACAATCTGATGCGTCCAGATCCGATCGAACGGTCAAGATCTAGGGGACACGCGGCTAAGCCTCAATCGCCCGATCTAAATCCAACGGCTTGTACCTCTCGAGTGGCTCACCGACGCGTCACAATCTGGAACGTCCAACGAAGATCCAACGGTTGATGGCAGTCGAAGCTTTCCGATGGTGCTGCGGCGATGATCTCGCCGGCCGAGGACGGCGAAAGCGGCGCAATAGGCGCTCGGTGACCAAAGCGCAACGAAACCACACCACTTCGACGCGCGCGGCTTGGCGGTCTCGAGATCCGGTCCTTGGGTCCACGAAGGCACGGATCGGTGGCGCTTTCGTCAAAAACGCGGCGGCTTCGAAGGTGTACTCGGCGAGCTTCTACCGCAAACGGCGCGTCAAGCTCGTGAATCCGGTAGATGCGCGCGAGGTGAGGAAATCAACGCCCGCCTCGGTGACTTAAATAGCCGCGACGGAAGGCGTGTCCGGCACGGACTCGAAGACGGCTCCGTGGCGGCGCGGACTCGGCGACAACTCGTAAAAGCGCGGCTGCATCGGCGCGTACATCGCACACTCATCCGACGGCCCAAAGATCTCCGACGACGTGGGCGAAACTCGGCGCACGATCAAAATCGCGGCTCGGATCCAACGCTCTAGGTTTTACCCGAGACCAATTGGGCCGCCTCAACGAGGCTATGGGCCGCAATATTGGGCTTCGCCCGATCATCGCTTTCTAAAAGATTTTAACACTTTAATAATTTAGATAATTCTAGGAATTCATTTAATTGGTTTTAGGCAAATAAATAATCAGGAAAAATCCAAGAAAAATCTCAAAAATACTTTGAGACATTCTGAACTTAAATAAAATATTTTTGGCAAAACTTTATTTTAACTTTGAATAAATTTAAATAGATTCGAATAAAAGGCAATAAACTTGATTTGAAATTTAATTCCAATAAATCCAGAAAAATCCAAATAAATTCCAGAAAATCTCAAATGCACATTTAAGCAATAAAAACTTAATTAACCCAAATTTTGGGTTGTTGCAAACCTCCCCCCTTAACAGAATCTCGACCCGAGATTTAGGGCTAACTAGAGAATAGGTTCGGGAATTCTGACTTTAAATCTTCTTCTCGCTCCCAAGTGGCTTCACTTTCGGAATGATTGCTCCACTGAACTTTGCAAAAGCGAATAGACTTGTTTCTGGTCTTGCGCTCCATAACATCCAAAATTCTGATCGGTTGCTCTTTGTAAGTCAAATCTTCTTGCAGCTCTATTGCATCCAACGGGGTTTTCTCTGTTGGCACTCTGAGACACTTCTTAAGCTGCGACACATGGAATACATCATGCACTCCTGCCAATGACTGAGGCAACTCTAACTGATAAGCTACCTCTCCTCGATGGCTTAGAATCTTGAACGGACCGACATATCTTGGTGCGAGCTTCCCTTTAACGTGAAATCTTTTAACGCCCTTAAGAGGGGTAACCCTGAGATACACATGATCTTCTAGTTCAAAACTCAAATCTCGACGACGGTTATCTGCGTAACTCTTACATCTTGGTATGCTATCTTCAACCTCTCTCTGATCATTGCGACTTGACTTTCGGCTTCCTCGAGAATATCTGGCCCAAAAACCAAACGTTCTCCTATCTCGTTCCAATTTAATGGAGTACGACAAGCACGCCCATACAATGCCTCGAACGGTGACATCTGTAGGCTAGCTTGATAACTATTATTGTAACTGAACTCTGCATATGGCAAACTTTTATCCCAAGATGTAGCATAAGCTAAAGCACAAGCTCTCAACATATCCTCTAAAATCTGATTTACTCTTTCCGTCGACCATCATGTCGGGTGATATCTCAGATCTTGAAATTCGAGACGAGTCCCCATTGCTTCGCAACTTATTCCAAAATCTCGAGGTAAATTGGGTACCTCTGTCAGACACAATCTTCTTGGGCACTCCATGCAAACATACAATCCTCGACATGTACAACTACGCTAAACGATCTCGGAGTAAGTGGTCTTTCTTCGGGCTAAAATGGGCGACCTTGGTTAGACGGTCCACAATTACCCAAATGGAATCGTAACCTCTCGAGTTTTAGGTAAACCGTGATAAAGTCCATTCGATTTCCTCCCACTTCCATTCCGAATTTTCAACTACGCAACAAACCAATGGTCTTTGATGCATAGCTTTACCCTCGACATCGTCGATAAAGCAACATGCTCGGCTACTTCACGCTTCATATTAGGCCACCAAAATCTCTCTTTCAAATCCTGGTACATCTTGGCACTTCCTGGATGAATCGAGTACTTAGAATCATGAGCTTCCTCAAGAATCAATTGTTTCAGTCCCTTTTTATTCGGCACGCAAATTTGGCCTTTGAAAAACATGGTTCCTTGCTCATCCGCAGTGAAATCTACAACTAGGCCTTCTTCCTTTTAGCCTTGATCTTAGAAATTTTATCGTCATCTTTACGGCCTTCTAAATCGACCTTCCAGCGTTGGCTTTACTTCCAGGTCTGCTACCATTCCTTGCGAACGACTTCCAACCTTAGTTTCAAATTCCTTGCATAATTCGTTGATCCTCCATTGTTAGCGTATTGGCGCTATGGCTCTTTCGACTCGAGCATCTGCTACCACATTGGCCTTTCCGGATGATAATGAATTCCCACATTATAATCCTTAATTAGCTCTAGCCACCTTCACGCCTCATATTCAGATCTGCTTGAGTGAATATGTATTTGAGCTCTTATGGTGCAGATATATCTCACATCTATTTCCTATGAGATAATGACGCCATATCTTTAAAGCATGCACTACAGCTGCTAACTCCAAATCATGCGTTGGGTAGTTCACTTCATGCGGTCTTAACTGTCTCGACGCATAAGCAACGACTTTGCCTTCTTGCATTAACACGCATCCCAAGCCTTGCTTTGAAGCATCGCAATAAATATCAAATCCATTACGCATATCCGCAACACTAATACGGGTTTGTCGTAAACGCTTCTTTAATTCCATAAAGCTTTTCTCGCACTCTGGCGTCCATGCAAACTTCTTTTCCTTCTTCAATAACTGCGTCAGGGGTTTAGCAATTGTCGAGAATCCTTCTATGAACCGACGGTAGTATCCCGCCATTCCCAGAAAACTACGGATCTGAGTAACATATTTCGGTTGCTCCCAATGCAACACTGCATCCACTTTGCTGGGGTCAACTGTAACTCCTTTAGTAGTCATTACATGACCAAGAAATTCGACTTTTTCCTTCCAAAATTCACACTTGCTAAACTTAGCATACATCTGATGCTCTCGTAGCCTCTCTAGAACCATCCTCAGATGTTCTGCATGCTCTTCCTCTGTCTTCGAGTAAACCAAGATATCGTCTATAAAGACTACAACAAACTTATCCAAATATTCCATGAAAACCTTATTCATCATGTTCATAAAATATGCAGGGGCATTCGTCAATCCAAATGACATGACTGTGAACTCATAATGTCCATATCGCGTAAAACGCAGTCTTAGGCACATCCTCGCTCGGATCTTCAGCGATGGTATCCCGAACGAAGATCTATCTTGGAGAAAACTCCAGCTCCTCTTAATCGATCAAATAAGTCATCGATCCCGGCAACGGATACTTATTCTTGATCGTTACTTCATTCGATGCGATAATCGATGCACATTCTAAGACTTCCGTCCTTTTACGAACAAACAAAACCGGGCTCCCACGGTGATGAACTAGGTCTAATGAAGCCTTTCTCTTGCAGTTCCTCAATCTGCTTCTTCATTTCCACTAACTCGTCGGTAGGCATCCGATATGGTCTCTTTGATATCGGTGCTGTCCCTGGTGCTAATTCAATGACAAACTCGATGTCGCGATCTGGCGGCAATCCTGGCAAATCTTCTGGAAACACATCTGGATATTCTCTGACTACTGGCACATCTTCCATGCTGATGGCTTTCACGCTGTTGACCATTAACTGCCCATCACGAACTGCGGTCGCTTGAAATTCTACCTTTTTGCCACTAGGGCCTTCCAAAGTTACGATCCTTCGGCCACAATCCAAAATAGCCTTATGCTTAGACAGCCAATCCATTCCAAGGATGACGTCTAGGGATTGCGCATCTATCAAGATAAGATTCGCTAGAAATTCTATCCCATCCATAAGCAACTTAGCTCCCAAACACCCAAGGCTAGATCTAAGCTCGGATCCTGGGGCTTGGACTAAGAGCACACACTTAAGATTCACCACCTTAAATCCATTCTTGGTTGCAAAACTTTGAGAAACGAGCAAATGCGAAGCTCCAGAATCAAACAAAACTGTAGCAGGTACCGAGTTGACCGTAAACTTACCCGATCGACGTCCAGAGCCTCCCGAGCTCCATCCGTGGTGATGTGGTTGATCCTTCCGCGCCCGTTGATTGCGGGTTGCTCGAGTTGACTGGCGCACGATTTCCTCCTGAGGTTGGTGCCTTGGCAGGTGTTGTTCCCAAGTTGAAACGAACTGGCATAATGCCTCCTTCGTGGACACCTATTAGAAAAGTGCCACGGCTCGTTGCATGTATAGCATCTTTTCACTGCGCATCGCTGATTCCCTCTGGTGCATTGTTGCCTGTCTTTGGTGTCCGAAGTTCGATTGGCGTGGCGAGGTGCAGGGGTTGATGTCTTATTCACAGCTGGTGGTTGGAATCTAGCAAATTGTTGTGGTGACATCCTCAAACGTAGATGGTTTGGACGTCCACCCTGATTAGTCATCAAGCACTTGCGGTTCTCACCCACTCTTTGCGCTTATCTTCTAGGATCAAAGCCTTATTGACTAACTCCCAAAATCTGGAAAATTGTGGGTGATCGGTCCCCACTGCGATCTGGTTCGGTCCCTTCATGAAACGAGGCGCCTAGCTTTATCTGGCGACGTCTTGAGGGCATAGCGAGCTAATCGAGTAAACTTGTTGGTGCTCGGCCACCGGTTGGCCTCCTTGTTTCAAAGCCACGAACTCTTCCTTCTTAAGGTCCATCATTCCCTCCGGGACATGATCTTGGCAAAAGCATTAGTAAACTCCTCCCGTGTGATCTCTTGTGGGGCTCCATGAGCGCACATTAATTCTCCACCATTCATGCGGCGGTTCCTTCAAGTTGATGAGAGCGTAGAGCACCTTCTCATTGCCCTCACACCGAGTGATGTGCGGCTTCTTCTCAATTGTCCTAAGCCGGTCCATCGGCTTCCAAAGGGTTCACATTCCTCGAAAAGTTGGTGGCCTAGTCCTCAAAAACTGATAGCTTTGAGTGAGGTCGGGGTCCACCATGGTTGTTCGAGCTGTGGTTGTTGTTGTTGGTCTGCGTTGGTCATCTCACGCATCTGCCGTGCATCATAGTCTGCATCAGTTGAGTCTGCGCTGCAAGAAATGCTCCCAGATTCTGCATGTCAACTGGCGGTGGTTGAGGGCTGCCTCCGTCATTGGGGTTGTCATTCTGGCGCAGTCCACTTCCTGAAGCTCCGTTGTTTCCTCGAGTATTCACCATCTGATGATTGCCTCTTAGGTTAGGGAAGGTAGATGTAGCATAGATAAGAAGTAAGAATTTCTAAAGCGGGGAGATAGGTTATACCCAACTGAAATAATTCTTTATTATTCTTGGTATGGCCGCTTATTTAAGCCTACAAGCTTTGCAACACATACTGCACACTCAGCATTACAAAGAAGCAAACTAAACACGAAACCTTAACGTCAACTAAAAAGGTAAAGACTAACTTAAAGACGCGACTCACCCTTGAGTTTCAACACAGCTCCAAGGCTGACACTCACTCATCCAGCCACCCTGGCTGAGGCTGACCCGGCGCATACACCAGCGGGTGAGCTAGCATGGGAGCGAACCTATCCTGATGACCTACTACTGGGTCCTCTGCAACAACAGGGTCTACACTCTCCTCTGCTCCCACTCGCTCCTCCGATCCTCCTGGACTCTCCAACGGCTCTGAACTCCTCGAGTCACGCGCTCCAACTCGTCCTCGACCGCCTCTAGGGCCTCTCCACCTCGGTGATCATCCCGATGGTCAAGCACGGGTCACCTCAAGCTCTGCTCGCTACTCGAGTGCCTCGTATACGCCTCCACTCTGGGTAGTATCTCTCATATGATCCTCCTGGGCAAGGGCGAACTCTGCGAGGTGCGTCGCAGTAGCACACTCGTCCTCCACGATCCGTCGGCTTCGGCACGCTTGAATGTCTGGGTGAAGTCAGAACACTGAGTCGTGAAGCTCGTCGGCATAGTCGCGGCAGACACGGCGAAGAGCAAGTCGAGCAATCTCCTGAATTGCAACCTCGTACGAGAATCTTCTGGCGGAGATGTTGATTGGTCTGCTAGCTTCCTCGTTCTCCCGAGCGTAGATAATCAGCTTGCAAATAAATCCTCGGTGTACACCATTGACTGACCAGCTGCCTCCTCGGTAAAGCGGACGATAGAAGCCTCCCAGCGTCTGAAGAACTCTCCACAACTCCATGGCGTAGCCACCAGCTGACTCCTCAAAGGTCGGAACGATCGGCATCTGCTTCACAAGAACTTTGAATAAGTTCTCCACCCGAAACGGCAAGTAAAACGGGTAAATTCAGCAAAGGCGAGAAGTAGAGAATGAGATGAGTCGAGAGTGTTTTATTAGTCAAGTTTAGATTTTCTTTTAGAAAATAATTTTGGACTCACACAGACACCTCCACACTATCTAGGGCCATGACCTACAATCGGTGCTCGATACCACCTCTGAAGGACCGAATCCACCGATTCAACCCATTGTGTTTACCGCACTAGTCCTGGATCAACGCTAGTGCACACACTCAACATTGGTACATATCACATCATACACAACGATAATAGAATAATAGTTCATTCATTGATATATCTAAAGGTATGATCTTATGACCAACTTACATTATTAAACCACGCAGGGCAAGACTGGAAATATAAACTAGTAATTAAGCAGCGGAAAGTAGAAAACGTAGATAGCTCATTAGTTCACCACAGGGAACCGACAAGGCTTGGACCCTAATGACTCGTGTCTTCCTGGACTTCCTCTTCCAACACAGGTTAGATTCTTCAACTGTTGATTATTGTTGTTTGGCAAGGGTGAGTACTTAAGCACTCAACAAGTTGTGCACAGAATGCAATTCTATGTATCTATATGCAAGGCTTATTCCAATGGATAGGCTATCATGGTTATTTTGCAATGGCGGCATTTATGAACAAATACATAAATAGATTGTAAAGAATGTAAAACAAATAACAATAGTAAATAAATTCATATTTCTCAAGTAAACCAAGTTTCCAATCCTAAGTCAAATTCCATCTTCCATATGGCATTCCGCCATCCAAACCAAGTTGTCCAATTAATTAAACTAACCCTTAATCGTAATTCCGAGCATTGCTCAATACATGACCACGGCTATCCGAATAGTTTCACACTCTGCAGAGGTTATGCACTTTACCCACACGATACAACCAAACACCACCAAGGCGAGTGATTATAACAGAGCCTTTACAATGCTCTGGCTTAACCGGATACTACCCGCTAAGGTTTCAACATTGGTGGGTCTGAAAACCATAACCAGGCCCCCCCTCTTGCGCCATGTGAATTACACCCTAACTCGGAAACTCACACCGACCACGATAGTACCAAAATTAAGACATTGCAAATTACTCAGCTAGGCTGGCCCATACCAGACATGTGGTTGCATGATTGTCTCAGGTCAAAGGCTTGCAAGGTTAAGTCCTTAGTGTGATCAAGGCAAGACATCCACATACCCTCTGCCCATCGGGCCCACCTTGGCATCCTCGCCCCTTGTCACTTGCCCCAATCCAAGTTATTATCACCCAGTTGATTACCAAGCACCACGTGCCATCAACAATTCAACATCGTTGCGTGACATGACTCGTCACAACAACTCAATCTCATCGTGTGATCCCACATGACACACAAGTTCATAATATTGTTCCATATTCCATTAATCAAGATTAATTATCAATGATTCTGACACATGTGATGACGTGGCAAAGCTAAGCAACTAATACGAACTAATCCTCCAATGTTGATTATAATTGTCAACCAACTATATTTAACCAATCTAAGGTGACAATGGATCATGGCATACAATGACAAGGTAGGGTGTAGATCAATCTGGTATATTAGCTAAGCCCAATTTAAATTGAAACAGTTGTATACTTGAAATATATGCAATAGTGTAAATCAAACATAGCAATTTTATAAACATGGGTTCAACATGATCAAAGCACAACTTGCCTTGGAATAGGTCCTGATCTGGTTCTGGAACTTGCTCTTGAGTTGCTGGATCTTCCTCCGAAGCGTCGCACAATTCAACGTCTACGCGTACCGAAGGAGAAAAGCAAATAAATACTAAAACAGAGAGAAAATGAACTCCAAAAATCAAATAAAATTCACCATTAAATAGATCTCAATTTTACAAATTTTTAGAAACTGGAATCACTCAAATCCGAGTTAAATTGCAAAAGATATAGCCTTTTGAAGTTTGAAATAAATACTGAAATCAGAAAATCAGAAATTACGAATTAACAGATTTATTTTTAATTCGAAAACCGACTTATGACGTAAGCATGATGTCATGCTGGCGTCAGCCCTGGCGCCAGCCAATCAGACGTTGCCACGCGTCCCGGTCCATGGACTCGGTCCACGGGACCGCCCTTGGTCCACCGCAGACGCGGTCCACGGCGCCTCGGCTGCTGAGCCCGACACGCGGCAATGCTTGATTGGCTGCGGCGATGGCACAATCTGATGCGTCCAGATCCGATCGAACGGTCAAGATCTAGGGGACACGCGGCTAAGCCTCAATCGCCCGATCTAAATCCAACGGCTTGTACCTCTCGAGTGGCTCACCGACGCATCACAATCTGGAACGTCCAACGAAGATCCAACGGTTGATGGCAGTCGAAGCTTTCCGATGGTGCCGCGCGACGATCTCGCGCGCGAGGACGCGGCGGCGCAGCCGGTGATCAAACGCAACGAAACCACACCACTTCGACGCGCGCGGCTTGGCGGTCTCAAACCGGTCCTTGGGTCCACGAAGATAATGGATCGGTGGCGCTTTCACAAAAACCGCGGCGGCTCGAAGGTGTACTCCGTGAGCTTCTACACAAAACGGCGGCGGCTCAAGCTCCAGAATCCGGTAGATGCGCCGGGCGCGAGGTGAGGAAATCAACGCCGCCTCGGTGACTTAAATAGCCGCGGGAAGGCGTGTCCGGCTCGACTCGAAGACGGCTCCGGTGGTGGCGGACTCGGCTACAACTCGGAAAGCGACGCGGCCAGCATCGGCGCGTACACGCGCACTCATCCGACGCCCAAAGATCTCCGACGACGTGGGCCGAAACTCGAGCGCCGCGATCAAAATCGTGGCTCGGATCCAACGCTCTAGGGTTTTACCCGAGATGAGCCAATTGGGCCACCCGAATGGTTACTGGCGCGATGATTGGGCTTGGCCCGATCTCGTTTCTAAAAGATTTTAACACTTTAATAATTTAGATAATTCTAGAAATTCATTTAATTGGTTTTAGGCAAATAAATAATCAGGAAAAATCCAAGAAAAATCTCAAAAATACTTTGAGACATTCTGGACTTAAATAAAATATTTTTGGCAAAACTTTATTATAACTTTGCATAAATTTAAATAGATTCGAATAAAAGGCAATAAACTTGATTTGAAATTTAATTCCAATAAATCCAGAAAAATCCAAATAAATTCCAGAAAATCTCAAATGCACATTTAAGCAATAAAAACTTAATTAAGCCAAATTTTGGGATGTTACATGAGCCGATTGTAATTTTCAAGGTTTGACCGCCGCTTGATTCCGACTGAACATTGACCTGCCGATCCCTCTTCGGCTCATCTCACATCGGCTCCTTTCCTTTAACCGAGCATTGAACCATGTTGATTGGGAATGGATCAGCATCGACTTGCATGGTTGGTTCATCAGCAAATTTTAGCCGACCGTCCTCAATAGCCGACTGGATCTGTTAACGGAAAATATTGCAGTCGTTAGTATTGTGAGAAAAAGAATGGTGCCACTTGCAATACCTGCGTTTCTTGATCTCGTCAGCCAATGGTATAACATGTCCCTCGGGTAACCGTATTATCTGTTCTTGTAACAACAGATCAAAAATACGATCACATTTGGAAACATCAAAGGCATATTTAACTTCTGACTTATTTCTAGTCGGCTTTAGCCAAGAACAGACTAAGGACTTTTTAGATCCCTTTACCCATTCGGCTATATTTATTTCTGCTTCATCGTCCTCTGAAGAATCACTGGGACAATATTTGACCATATTGACTTTGGCCTTGTCCTTCTCCTTATTAGTATTGTTCTTGAATCTATCTTTAAACGCTTTACTATCAGGGAATCGGCTTTCTTGAGCCGATACACGATGAAGTGACTTAAATCAGCGAACTCTTGCCCTCCAAACTTCTCCCTAAGCGGAGGAATCTATGCTTGAAACGCTAAATCAGCAAGTTGATTATCGGGCAAAGTGACGCTAAAACATCGATTCCTAGTTTCCCTGAACCTTTTAATGTAATTACTTACCGATTCCCCAAATTTCTGACGAACAGAGCTTAGATCGGAAATCCTGAGCTCCAAACTGCCCGAAAAGAAGTATTCGTGAAATCGGCTTTCCAAATCATTCCATAAGTGGACCGAATTCGGAGGTAAACAAGTAAACTAGGTAAAAGCTGCTCCGGACAATGACAACGGGAACAGTCTTATTTTTAGTCCATCGAACTGAGCCGCTTCGCCGCATTGAGCGATAAAGCGTCCGATGTGTTCCAAAGTAGTAGTTGAATCATCGCCAGAGAATTTCGCAAAGTCTGGTACTCTGAAATTGTGAGGGTATGGCATGCGATCTATGTAATCAGGATACGGTTTTCTGTAGCCGATAACCTTCCCCTTTGGCTGTATGCCGAATTGATCCCTTAAAACAGCGTAGATCTGATCGGCCCAATTTACATTATCGGCCATTGGCCTAGTAGGCCCTTGATAATGTTGGTCATAGTTGGCAGCCTGCCGCCCGAGTGCAAGCTCGGGTTGCCAATTATGCTGCGTCGTCGGCACACGACCATACTGATCGTGCCGATTATGCCTGACTTGAGGTTCTGGCACTAGGACAAATGGTTCTGAGTATGTTACTACCCTATGTGGACCTGGGTTTCTAAGCACGGTAGGCTCTTGTGAGAATCTCTCGGAGCCAATCGGCTGTGGAACCGATTGGGGAAAAGCATAGAACGGAGTCGACGGAGGCGGATTTATTGATGCGTCTAACTTAGCGGCGTCGGTGTAGGAGTGGTAATGGCTCACCCCACTTGACCGAGGGTCCCTAGGTAATATGATCGTGGGTTGTGTGGGCATCATGGTAGGGGGTGAGGTCATAGCTGATGGTTTAGGATCGGCTGACGCGCTCTGCGTATTTTGGGCCATTGAAAAGACAGGATAA
The DNA here is from genome assembly GCA_036346275.1 of Otatea glauca. Lineage (NCBI taxonomy): Eukaryota > Viridiplantae > Streptophyta > Magnoliopsida > Poales > Poaceae > Otatea > Otatea glauca. The sequence goes on along the minus strand of CM070733.1, from coordinate 17,914,220 downwards.
TTCGGCAGAGCTTGTAATGGGTCAAGCAGACTTCCTGACGAGGCTAACTCCTGGGCTATAGATTTAACGCTATTTGCTATCATCGGCTTGAGCGTTGTCACGAGAGCCGATGATTGATTTATTAAGGCGTGGTGCACAGACTGATTAATCATAGCCGATAATTCGGCTTGAGCAGCAGATATCGGCTTACCGGTTCTGTAACACCCGCATCTCCCAGGGCGTTGACCGTCGGCAGGGCGGATTTTTGAGTGATGCCACATCTAGTTTTCTGATAACAGCTTAGCATTATCTCCTCCAACGCAGTCTTCCGAGCCTCTATTTCCTGACGTTGTTCCGCGGTCAAATCGTCCATTGTTGGGACGATTATGGCTTCTATGTTGAGATCGGATGGTGGAATCGACTTTCCTGATGAAGACATTTGTCCCACCGGGCGTGCCAAGAGTGTGTTGGCGTCAAAAACTTGATATAGGGTTTCTGACAATAGCACACCAGACGAACACCGGGTTCAGAGCGTGCCAGTCGATTTGACTTGTAACCAACAAGGTAAAAAATATAAAATTCACTCGAAAGCCGATCATGAAGATCAATCGGCTTAGACCCAATCAGCTTGAAGCCGATCGAGATCGATGTAACAGGATAAATCTAATTAACCGATTAAGGCTAATCAGAGGATAAAGGTAGATCGATTCTGAAGAAGGCGATGCGCAACAAAATCAGAATAAATCGAACCTGGGATGTAATTGACGAAGATCAACAATCGGCGATGCGCAACTTTATTGATCAAATCGATTACAAAGACTAAGTTACAAAAGCTATTCCTAGTCGACAGGAAAAAGTAAGAGTAAAGGCTGGTTGATTGTATTGTGTTGGATCCCTCTTTGCAACTTGCTTTGGCCTTTCTTTTATACCCTTCGGCCGATCTTGTCCCAGTACAACACGTTTTGTAATTTGATCCGTATCGGGCTTGTTTGGATAACCTTTCCCAAAGATTTTGCCGTTACCAAATACTTTCAAATCTTACCAAAATATCTATTAGTTTCTGTGTCTTTGACTTTATTGCCGATTTTGACTTGACTTGCCAAATTCTGGTGCAAACACCCCCTTATCAGCATGGGCGTGGCTCCATCCAAGAAGTTCACGACATCCAATGGCCATAGCCAACTAACCCGATTGATCTCCACCACATAGCCCTGATCTGACCGCTGAGATACATTAGGTTTTCCCAAATCTATCCAACTGGCCGATCGAAACTCAACAGTGATCACAAAAACAAGAATCTGGCGATTATAAAGGTCCTACAGCTCGTCCATGAGAATTTCTTTTTCCTATATTAGCAAGCAGCAATGGAAATGTTCAGGATCTAAGCAATAGTAGTGACCATATTTACATCAGCGCGTAAACTAGCAAAAATCATACCATTTCATTCTCATAGAAGTATACAGTCATGGTGAGATCTATCGATGATCGATCATGGAAATAGACATTTACCTTAGACTAGATCTCGCACTTCACATTGCACAAAGTGAAACAAGGCACCATTAATTAGATCCATCCATCAATTGATTAGTCACACACACCATTGTCCAAACCCTAGCTTGACCAAATCACACCGAAATCAAAACATAAAATAGAGAAGATAGCTCAAGTATCCACACCAGTTCCCGCTATACTAGTAGTAATCAAAACAGAGATAGATATAGATAGGCGCAAATCAGATGAGATCATAGGAAATCAAATCACGGGGAGTTATTATGAGGATAGCTGGGTTGGGGGATCGATTCGATCCATTCGGGTTCACTTGGCGATGATGTGGCAGATGAAGTCATTGTAGCGGATGGTGCCATCAGGGGCGACATCGACCTCGTGGATCCACTCATCAAAATCGTGCAGCTTGTTCTTCTTGCTGATGGAGGTGAGGATGTGGTTGAAGTCGGCGACGGAGACGAGACGGTCCCAGAGGCGTCCTTGTCAGGACGTGGGAGGCGTCGTGAAGCAGGCGGTTGAAGGGCTCCGAACAGAGGTGGGCGCGCATGCATGAGGTCGAGGAAGCGCAGGGAGATCGAGGGCATGGGGCGGTGGGGATTTTACGAGCACATCTATGTCGGTTTTCACTGAATCGACACGGATGCCGAGGTTTACTCCCAGCGGGGATTTTCGGTTTTACTCGTCGACAAAGATGAGCACATCTATGTCGGTTTAATTCAATCGTTTTCACTCCCAACCTACACAGATGAGCAAGTACAATTACAATCGGTTCTCACGTCAGAATCAATTGTGATGTAATAACCTCACAATCGGTTTTTACTCCCAACCAACCCAGATGAAGTGATAGTGTTGTACCATTTTGTAGTAGTGCCAACTCCCCACAAAACATTCCCAAACTAGGATATCTGGATTAGAACATACTGCATAAAGATTAGGAAATTGCACTTTCAAAGGAGTTAATGTTCCTATACTGATGTAGTATCCCAAATTTTGCCCTCAAACTATTATTTAAGTTTCTAAATTATTCTCCTACATTTTTCATAAATTTTTATAATTTTCTGGATTAAAGAAAATACTTTTTACTTTCTTGCCATAGTTTTTGAATTTTAAATATTTATTCAAAACTATACCAAGTTTAAAAATATTTTATTTAGGTCTTAAATAATCTAAAGTGCCTCTCCAAAAAGTGTTATAAATTTTGGAGTTAGGTTGCTATTTTTGCAAGTCAATCTTTGCACCTAGTATAAAAATAGTGGCACTAAAAGAATTTTTGAAAAAAATTGAAGATAGATAAAATTCTGAAAATTTTACACAACCATCAGTACCACTCAAAAAAATATTCATAGATTTTTGATACCCCTAGATATTCCTAAAAATTAAGATAGAAATTCTTATAAAAAAACAGATTTCAAATCCTCTCACCTCTCTTAATGGTAGCCTGGGCCTACGCGTCAGCCCTCTCCAACTCACTGACACGCCGACCCCACATGTCAGCTGCCTTTGTCTCTCAAGATGCATTCAATTTTTTTCTTTCCTGAAGGAAAGCGCCTTCTTGCAGATACGCCTCCTCCTTTACAGTTGCTAGCAGCCTGGGCCCATCTGCAGGTCTTCATCTCCATGGGGCTCCTGGCTATGGCTACACACAACTTTTCCGCTGCCTCACCTGGTCACACCACACGCCTGCCTGCTCAACCTATCACATCGCCTTGAGCTCCCTACCCAATGCCTCCACTTTACCGCCTGTGAGTAGCTGCCGTGCGCGGGAAACCAGGGCATCACAAGTTTGTCTAGAGGAAAATGATGAGGAGAATAGCCTTGCCCTTTAAATCCTCCATACAATGTCATGCCCATTTTGCCTAGTTGCAGACCATGTCCTCACCGAGCCAGTCGGAACACTTTCGTTGTCCCTAGCTCCAATGCACGCGCTCCATCATGCCCCACCAAAGCTATACTTCTTCCTGGTGAGCTCTAGCCTCAACACCCACATCGTCATGTTCCATTTTTCTTCCTCTTCAAAAGCTGACAGGACCCAAACATGCAAATCTGGACACTGACAACTTAAACAGATGCGACTCAAACAAGAGTCTCATCCAACCACCCAGGCCGAGGTCCTCCTAGTGCATACACCGGTGGGTGGCCTGGCATGAGTGCAAACCTATCCTGATGACCAGCAACTAGCACCTCCATGTCCACACAGACATCACGCTCCTATGGCTCCATCACAAGCTCCTCAGGGTCTTCTTCTTCTTCCTCACCCTACCCCTGTACAACTTGATCACCACCACCATACAAGGCCTCTCCATGATCCTCTCAGTGGCTGCGATGCGTGTCTCATGAAGCTCCTCGGCAACCATCAAGGCCTCATACACTTGCTTCAACTCTTGAGTTGTATCCTTCATGTGAGCATCCTAAACAGCAACAAACTTGTCCATGTGTACCGCAGTTGTATCTTTCTCTTCATCAACCTGCTGGCATTGTAATGTACATCCAGTTGTATGCAGCCTTAAAACTGTGTCCTCCAACTCATGAGCATAATCCTGGCAGATCCGTTGTAAGGCAAGACGTGAAGATTCCTAGATCCCGATCTCAAAAGCAGCTCTCCTCACAGTGATGTTGATTGGCTTGTTGGCCTTCTCATCGTCCCGAGCGTAGATAAGAATCTTGTAAATAAATCATCACTCCACACCATTGAACACCCAGTAGCTCCCTCTGTAAAGCAGTCGAACAAAACCTCCAAGGACCTACAAAACCTTCCAAAAATTCTGCAGCATAGCCTCCCTCCCACTCTCCATAGGTATGAGCCATCCTCATCTATTAAAAGAAACTTGGATGAGACCTCCACTCAAAATGGTAGCAAGAAGACGAAAAATTCAGCGAAGGGCAAGATTAAGAGAATAAGAGGATTCAAGAGTTTCTTATTAGTCAAATTAAAATTTTTCTTTTGAAAATAATTTTGAACACACCTAAGATATAACCATACTATCTAGGGCCAAGACCTACAGTCAGTATAGCTCTGATACCACCCCTGTTGGGACCTAAATATGTAAAACTTAACCCTCTGTGTATATCACACTAGTCCAGAATCACGCTAGTGCACATAGGCTCAACATAGATGAATATCACAATCATACATAGCGGAAACATAATAAAGACTTCATATATTAAATATAACTGGTTGAATGACTTTATAGTCAACTTACATGATTAAGCCACGCAAGGCTAACTAAGAACATTAAACTAAGACATGTCAGCGGAATAGAAAACGTAAATAACCCTTCAGTATATCACAGGCAACTAACAAGGCTCGTACCCTAAACATTCACATCCTCCTGGTACTCCTCCTCTAGAACTGGTGTAGACTCCTCAGCTGGTGATGTTGTTGTTTGGCAATGGTGAGTACTTCAAGCACTCAACAAGTTGTGCACAAAATGCAATTCTAACATAACTATATGCAAGGCTTATTCCAAAGGAATGGCTAACATAGTTATTTTATAATAAAGCAATATTTATAAATGGTTACAATAAGTAGATTGAAAAGACAATAAAATAAATAACAGTAATTAATAACTTTCAACATTTCTCAAGTAAACATGGCATCCAGCCCTAAGTCAAGTTCCAAACCTTCCAATGGCATGCTGTCATCCCAACCAAGTTTTTATTTTATAAAATCTAACTCTTGACTTTAATTCCCGAGCATTGCTCAATACCACGAACACGGCTATCCGAATAAATTCTACTCTACAGAGGTTATGCGCTTTATCCACATGATATGAACATCTCTTTGTGCAATCAATATTAACACACTTTTTTGGTGTGTTGCAGAAATATCATGACAAAGTCTTTACAATGCTCTATCTTAACCCAGTACTACCCGCTGAGGTTTCAGCACTAAAGGGACTGGTTACCACACTCAGCGCCCCCTCTTGCGCTATGTGAGTTCATAAAAAGGTCAAACCTCACACCACCACTGGTAGTACTAAAGCTAAGATATTGCAAATTAATTAGCTAGGTCTATCCCATTCCAAACATGTAGTTGCACGTTTGACTCAGGTCAAAAGCTTGTAAGGTTAAGTCCTTAAGATAACTAGGGCAAGACTTCCACATACCCTCTGCCCTTTCGGCCTACCTTGCCACACTGCCTCTTGCCACCTGTCCCAATCTAAATTATTACCACCTCAGTTGATTACCAAGCGCCACGTGCTATCAACGAGTCAACATTGTTGTGTGACCTCCTCATCACAATAACTCAGCATCATTGCGTGACAACACACACCAATTCTATAAACATGTTCTATATTCCAATAGTCAAGATTAAGTTGATATTCCAAAGACATAAGTTGAACATGGCATGGCTAAGCATACTAGACAAGGTCTAACCAACCCATGTTGATTATTAATATTAACCAACTAGTAATAAACCAACCTAGGGTGACAATTTATCATGGCATACAAATGATAAGGTAGGGTATAGTTTAATTGGGTACATTAACTAGATTTTCAACTATTTTGAAACAGTTAAAAACATAAAATATCATGCATAATGTAAAACAATATAGAAATTTTATAAACTGAGTTCAACATGATCAAAGTACAACTTGCTTTGGAAAAGTTCTTGCTCTTGCTCTGGAACTTGATCTTGGGTCAACGAATTCTCCTCGGACGCTCCAAACACTTCGATGTCTACGCGTTACGAGAGAGAATACCAAATAAATACCAAAACAGAGAGCAAATAAACTCCAAAAATCAAATAAAATTCACCATTAAATAGATCTCAATTTTGCAAATTTTTAAAAATTTGAATTGCCTCAATCAAAACTAGTATGAGGAAGAACTAGCTCTCGAATGATTTGAAAATAAAGAAAATACCAAAAATAAGAAATTCATTAATTAACTGAATTATTTTTATACTAAGAAATCCCTTTATTGTGTCAGCACCCAAGCCAACCAATCAGAATGCGACATGCGGCATGGTGCATGGACTGAGTCCACTGAACCCCCTTGGTCCACTGTGGACCAAGAGCAATGTGCTATGCATCCGCTGACGCAAAGCAATGACATCACGCTGACACAAGCTAGCACACGTGGAAAGATCTAAGAGCGACACGCGGCCAACCGATGCAAGACACGTGGCAAGATCCAAGCAATAGACAAAGATCCAACTACCGAAACTTACTAATGAGGTTTTACTACTGGAGCAACCACGTGGCACCATTTAAACCGCACTTGACATATCCAACGGCCCCAAGGACAACAATTCACGATGCAATCTCAACCACCTGTACTTGATCCGACGGCTACGACATTAACAACATGCAAGCACAGAATGACACTACACATGGCGCGCATCTAGCCAGACCTAGCAGATCCAACGGAAAGGAACACGCCCGACGTGGAACGGCAATGGCATGGCGGTGACTTACCAACAGGGAAGAAGACGACCACGAACGTGGCGCACAACGACCGTTTGGCTTCAGGAACATGCAGATCTGGAGCGGCTCATCACAACAAACCCGATGATACCCATGGCGGCAGCGAAGACCAACTGACGATGATCAGATCCACAAAAACCCACGACGACCTGCGTTCAACTTTGGTGAGCTCTTGTGCAACGATGGTGACGGTGCAGGCGATGTTAACTAGGGCTTCAGGTGCGGCTTGGAACGGTGATTCTCGTAGGATGCGCAGCGCCTTAAATAGCCATTTCGATGGTCGCGTATGGTGCGGGGATTATAATCAACACGACAATGACACTTTTCTAGAGTCCGCCATCCACACGAAGATTACTGAATCGCGCCATCCACGTGTCGAGACAAGCGGCTAGGATACACCGCTCGTGGATCAATTCAAAATGTCCGTAGATACCGACGGTCGGATCACGCTAGGGTTCGCGTCAGCCCTGATCAATCTCAGGTGCACAAGCTTGATCCAACGGTCACACGCGTTAGGGTTTTCCCCGCTTGAAAATGATCGTCCGATAAGCATCTAACGACCGATGATACACCTTCTAGAAAATAGGCCAAATGGCCGGCGTGCACATTACTGGGCTTTCGGCCCAACACTGTTTACTGATTTTCCTGAATTTCTGATTTAAAATAATTTCTGAAATTAGTTTAATTTGGTTAAGGCAATGAAAATATCAGAAAAATTCTCAAAAATATTTTGAGGCATTTGGAACTCAAATAAAATATTTTTAGCAAAACTTTAATTTAACTTTCTCAATATTTTAATAGTTTTCACAATAGGCCATATTTACAAATATTACATAAATTCAAATAAAATCCAAAAAAATCCAATAAATTTAGAAAATTGATAAAATGCATATTAAATTCAAATAAAGGCATTGGGATGCTTAAAAAGCCCTAAGATGGTGTAGCTTATTGTGTAGCGTAGCGCTAAAACCACCTCATCTTCTTCATCTCTGAACACACTACTATTGCCGAGCAACCACTCCCTCTGTGGATAGTCCCGGCTTTGATCATGGTCCTTTTTAGCTTCTTCGTGATGTGATGAAGCTAACAGTACTCTTATTTTTCACTAGCTCCCTCTATGATTGGCCATTGCCGTGAAGCTTACTTGTGTCGTCACTGTTCTCCGGTGACCCGCTACTCAGGACCTCCTCCACCGTCATCAAACCTTCCTACATGATTGTGGTGAGCTCTTGTCCCTCACATGTCACTTATATGAGCTTGAAGTAATGGTTTCTATAGTAGTCGCCCAAGCTCTATTCTGTGTTGCCTCTTTTCTATCCACTGACTCACCTTTGGTGACCATCAGTCCCTAAGCCAACCCTTGTAACTTCGCCTCAAGCCCCTGGACTTAATGCGATGATCTGGTGGCCTCTGATTGCTTTCTTCTCCTACTCTATCACTAGCCTGAGAGCACTCACCACTTCTCGCCAATGTGTCGATGCATTCGTCCACCTCTTCAGCCAACATAGCCTCCTAGAGCTTTGCCCTAATACCCTCTGATACGCACACGCCTCGACTTAAGATGCGTGCGCACGTGTTTGGTCCCGATCTTCCGTCGTAGGAGAAATTCTTCAAGGCGAGTTGTGACCTTGACGAAGGGGCGGCTAACCACGATCAAGAACGCGCCTAGCATCCTCACAATCGCTAAACCACTCCTCAATTGGTTATCAACCGTACCAAAACACGACTGACCTGTTCACGAAGAACGGCCCGAGCAATTCGACGAGAATTGAAAGAGCAACAGCGGAAGAAAAATCACTCCAAGATGAATGATTGATTTGAGAATTCAAGTATTTGGGGCCAAGAGGCCTTACAATAGCAGTAGCTAAACCAAAATCCCAAAAAAACCCTTTCTCCCAAGAAAAGTAGAATAAAAACATGTTCCTACGTGCTCCAAGTTGCATGCATGCAAACTTCCTTTTAGTGAATCCATAAAAATAGGAAGTGTTGATTTTCTAGTGTGCGCCATGGTGATGTAATGCCATAAAATTAGGATCAAGAATTCTCCCTCACGGCTGGAACAATAGGTGGACCTTCCATGCATGCGCCTCCACAAAAAAATATGGCAAGAATTTTCCATTGCTGACAATAAGTGGCGTCGCGTGCAACAAAAATGGGAATTGTTCCTTTTTCTTGCATACAACCATTTTAATCCTCCTGTTCTTCAGGGTGTCCTTTGCTTTTCACAAATATTTCTTCTGAGGCGCCTTCGCATGTAATAAGTAAACAACAATCATTAGGTAGTATCATTTGTTTTGTAATTAAATAATTGATTTGTTTAAGAAATGAATTCACCTTTTGTCTAAGGCGCCGTGTACGAGCTCGAGTCATTGGCCCTTGTATATTAACTGAATCTTCTACGTGTGAGCTAGTGATGTCCTCATCATACTCCCCCTCTTGAGAAGGAGTCGACCTCGACTCTGGCTCATCCTCAACACCAGTGTATGGAGATAAGTCAATAACATTGAATGTGTCACTCACTCCATATTCCTTGGGCAGCTCTAACTTGTAGGCATTATCATTGATTTTTGCAAGTACTTTAAACGGTCCATCTCCTCGAGGCATTAGCTTGGACTTGCGTTGTCCAGGAAAGCGATCCTTGCGCAAATGCAACCAAACTAAATCACCTTTTTTTAACAACATTTCTTTTCGACCCTTATCTGCATGCTTCTTATATTGGGCCTGCATCTTCTCAATGTTTGTTTTGGTCGTCTCATGTATCTTGCGAATGTACTCAGCCCTATTTTCGGTATCCAGATTTACCCTTTCCTGAGGTGGCAAAGGTAGCAGATCAATCGGCGCTATGGGCTTGAATCCATAAACAACCTCAAATGGACAGAGCTGTGTCGTTGAATGAACAACCCGGTTGTGTGCGAACTCAATGTGAGGCAAGCACTCCTCCCATAGCTTCAAGTTCTTCTTTAGTATTGCTCTCAACATTGTACCAAGTGTGCGGTTGACAACCTCTGTTTGCCCATCGGTTTGGGGATGGCACGTTGTAGAAAATAACAGCTTTGTTCCTAGCTTTCCCCATAGTGTCCTCCAAAAGTGGCTCAAAATTTTGGCATCACGATCGGAGACAATAGTCCTGGGTACTCCATGCAAACGAACGACCTCCCTGAAAAACAAATCAGCAATATGGGTAGCATCATCGCTCTTATGACAAGGTATAAAATGAGCCATCTTAGAAAACCTATCAACGACAACAAATACACTGTCTCTCCCCCTCTTAGTCCTAGGCAACCCTAACACAAAATCCATAGATATGTCTTCCCAAGGTGCTTTTGGAATAGGAAGGGGTGTATATAAGCCATGCGGGTTTAAGCGAGACTTAGCTGTTTGACAAGTAGTGCATCTCCTTACATAGCGCTCAACATCGCGCCTCATCTTGGGCCAGTAGAAGTGTGTGGCCAGCACGTCCTCAGTTTTGCGAACACCAAAATGACCCATTAATCCACCTCCATGGGATTCCTGCAACAACAAAAGTCGAACAGAACTTGCAGGAACACAAAGTTTGTTAGCCCTGAACAAATATCCATCATTCAATACATATTTATCCTTACATCTCCCTTCTTTACACTTGGCATAGACTTCTTTGAAATCCATATCGCAAAGACATATAATTCTTTTAATCCTTCTAAGCCAAGGACTTTGCAATCAAGTTGAGACAATAATGTGTACCGTCGAGACAACGCATCAGCAACTATGTTGTCTTTACCCTTCTTATGTTTCACAACATATGGGAAGGTTTCGATAAATTCTATCCACTTAGCATGCCGACGGTTCAATTTGCTTTGGCTACAGATATGTTTCAATGATTCATGATCTGAATGTATGACAAATTCTTTTGGCCAAAGGTAATGTTGCCATGTTTCTAACACTCTAACCAAAGCATATAATTCATTGTCATATGTTGAGTAGTTTAAGGTTGGGCCATTGAGTTTCTCACTAAAATAAGCGATGGGTTTTCTATCTTGCATAAGAACACCTCCAATTCCAATACCACTAGCATCACATTCTATCTCAAATGTTTTATCAAAATCAGGAAGTTGTAAAAGCGGTGCGTTTGTCAACTTACCTTTCAAAATGTTGAAGGCATCCTCTTGTGGTTTTCCCCACTTGAACGGCACATTCTTCTTCGTCAACTCATTGAGTGGGGCGGCGAACGTACTGAAATCCTTTACAAACCGGTGATAGAACCCAGCGAGTCCGTGAAAACTTCTCACTTGTGTGATTGTTGTAGGTGTGGGCCAAGCTCGGATAGCCTCCACCTTCATTCATCCACTTGATTCCTGCTGCAGTCACAACAAAACCAAGAAAGACAACTCGATCTGTGCAAAAGGTGCACTTCTCGAGGTTACCAAACAAGCGCGCGTCTCTCAAAGCAGTAAAAACTTGGCGCGAATGATCCAAATGTTCTTCTAAAGACTTGCTATAAATTAGTATATCATCGAAGTAAACCACCACAAATTTTCCGATAAAAGCTCTCAATACTTCATTCATTAAGCGCATAAACGTGCTAGGTGCATTAGTAAGACCAAAAGGCATGACCAACCATTCATACAGACCAAACTTAGTCTTAAAAGCAATTTTCCATTCATCACCTAGCTTCATTCTAATTTGGTGGTATCCGCTCATAAGTCGACTTTAGAAAAATAATAGAGCCACTCAATTCATCAAGCATATCATCTAGCCTAGGAATAGGATGACGATATCGAACAGTAATGTTGTTGATAGCTCTACAATCAATACACATCCTCCAGGATCCATCTTTCTTTGGCACTAGTAAAATAGGAACAGCACATGGACTTAAGCTTTCTCGTACATACCCTTTATCGAGAAGTTCTTGCACTTGGCGTTGAATTTCTTTCGTCTCCTCGGGGTTGGTTCGGTATGGAGGACGATTAGGCAAAGATTCCCCTGGAACCAAGTCAATTTGATGTTCTATCCCTCTCAATGGTGGCAGCACCGTCGTTATCTCGTTCGGGAACACATCCTCAAATTCCTGCATTAAAGAAACAACCGAATCTGGCAAGGTAGAGAGTGAAGCATTAGTGGAGAAAAGGATGTCTTTGCACACAAGTGCAAAGCACTCTCGGGGCTGGTTTTTGAACTCTTGCATCTCACTTTTTGTGGCTAACAAAACATGCCCCTTACATGGTATCTCACTTTTCTTTTCACTCTTTTCTTTCTTTTCTCTCATTTTTGGCTGGTGGCTCTCGCTCCCTATTTTGTGGATGTCACTCACCTCTCTTTCATTTCTCTCACGCTCAGCCCTATCTAAATCGTCTCTGAGAATTTCTTCCGTGACATCGTAACCAATGAAACCTTCTTATCTTTGTGAATGAAAGAATACTTGTTGGAGCGCCCATGATGTGTAGTATCCTTGTCGTACTGCCTTGGCCTCCCAAGTAACAAAGCACAAGCTTGCATCGGCACCACATCACAGTCTACAAAATCAGCATATTCCCCAATGGAGAAATGCACACGTACCATTGCCATTACCTTCAATTTGCCACAAGAATTGAGCCACTGGATGTGGTATGGTTGCGGGTGTGAGCGTGTGGTCAAGCCAAGCTTCTCGACCATCTCTGTACTTGCAATATTGTTACAGCTCCCGCCATCAATTATCACCTTGCATGAGTGCCCCTTGATCACAAATTTTGATTGGAATAAATTGTGTCGTTGTCCTCCCTCAGCCTTCTCCATTTGAGAACTGAGAACTCGACAAATAACCAGGCTAGCATGACTTGTATCAAAGGTGATCTCTTCTGAATCAGAACTGGAATTGTTCTTGAACTCCTCATGATCAGATTCTTCTTCCTCTACTTATTGGCGATATATACTCGCCATCTTCCCAGATGACGAGTGCTCGTTGGTTTGGACAATCTCGCATATAGTGACCCTTTCCCTTGCATTTGAAACACTCGATCTCTCTTGTTCTTCCTGTAGAAGCAATTGAAGATGAACTTTTGGTAGGGGCAGCAGCTAACTTGTTGGAATTAGTAGGCTTGTGTGATGACGGTCATTCGGCTTGTTGAATTCTCTCGAGCAAATGGTGCAAGCAGCTCTACTAGCGAAGGAACATCACTTTTTTGTTGCTGATTGGCCCCCTTTGAAGGTGCGGAAGAGCCGGAGAAGGTGCGGCCAAATTTATTGTAACTCTGTCTCTTCCCTTGAACTTGTCTTTCGGCTTTGCATGCATAATGAAAAAGCTCATCCAAGGAGTTGTAATTCTGAAAATCAAGTATATCTTGTATCTCTCTGTTCAGGCCTCCCAAGAATCTTGCCATTTTCGCATTTTCTTGTTCTTGCACATTAGCACGAAGCATACCCACTTGTAGTTCTTGATAGTAATCTTCCACAGTTTTGCTACCTTGAGTCGATCTTTGTATTCTATTAAGCAAATCTCTTCCAAAATAAGCGGGCACAAATCTGGCTCTGATCAAGCGCTTCAATTCATCCCAAGAGTGGGGAACTCTGTTCCTTTGATGGATCTGATTCCACCAAATAGAGGCATAATCTACAAATTCACTTATGGCAGCACGTACTCGACCGTCTTCCGGGTAGTGATGACAATTGAATTTTTGTTCAACCTGCAACTCCCAATCAAGATATGCTTCTGGATTAAATTTGCCGTCAAAGCTCGGCACAATAAATTTAATCTTCCCGAGAGGATCATCTCTTCTTGCTTCTTGGCGGTGATGTGTATGTCCTACATGATCACCCATACCTTGACGGTTATATGCAAAACATCACTGATCACGCCACATAAACACATCTTCATTTTCAGCAACGAATTCACCATCTCTGCCTTCATTAGCAGCCTCTTGAAATGTAGCATTTAGATCATCTCTTGGACGAAGCGGGTCAGCAGCCGCAGCAGCATGATTAGCTGCACCAACTGGACCTCTGGGGACCCGAGGTGGTGCATGTTGTCGTGGAGGAGTGTGTTCAATTTGTTCAAGACGGTCCTCAAAACCACCAAGATGATTCTCCAAACCGTCCAGGCGAGCAAGCACTGATCATTTAACATCCTTTCAAAAGTATGTGCAAATTGATTCATTAATGCTTAGGAACACGGAGACAGGGGCACGATAGGTTGTTGATCCACGCCATTGGCATCATCATCTGGTTGCGTTCCGTCACGAGCAGTTCTTGAACCTGACATGGTTAACAAGAAAAAAAACAAAGAAACCTACCAATGCTAATATATATGTGGAACTCACAGCCCCTCAAATCTTACCAATTGAAGCTCTTACCCTTCTCGAACATCACTCGCGCGTTTGCTGGTTCGTGATAACTTTCAAAAGGGAGTTAGTAAAGCGATTGCAAAGTGCTAGAACACGCTGATCAATGGCAAATTTGTGGAGCTCTAGGTGGGGAAAATTTTGTAGCAAAGGAATAAGCAATCTGTAATCCCAAACTTGCGAAATTGAATAAACGTTCGTTCAAGTACTAGTCTTAGTTGCTGATCACAGGAGGTTTCAAAAGGCAAACTCAAACTAATGGCAAGAGAGAACTTTGGAAAAATTGGAAAATTGGATGCAATCGTGACACTTTTTTTTTTCACCCTTCTTTTTTTCCACCTTTTTTCCTGCTGACCAAATTGGCAGCAACTGATCAAACTTGTAACACGAGCAGATTTCAAACCACTACACAGAACACCACGAAATTTTACAAGAAGATGGGTTTTTGAGTTATGAAGCCAACAAACGTGGTTTGGATGGATTTGGACTTCTAGAGACAAGGATATTAACGTTTTGGTGACTGCTGCACGGAGGGAAAAAATCCAGACGAAAATTGGATTTCCGATCTGTGGTTGTTTCGTTTTTTTTTTTGGAAGGATGTCTAGGTTATGCATCAATAGATAATAGACCAGCAACAAGACATGACAAGATGAACATAAACTCAATAAAGCAAATTGAAATTAACAGATGGAAACAGTGAGAACGGGCTAGGAGTTGGATAGTTTGTATGGCAATTTTCAGGATATAGGTAAAACAAAAATTAATCTACTACTAAAGGATAGATGAAATCCTACAGGCAACGAAGGCTCTGATACCACTTGATACGCTGCACACGCCTCGACTTAAGATGCGTGCGCACTTGTTTGGTCCCGATCTTCCGTCGTAGGAGAAATTCTTGAAGGCGAGTTGTGACCTTGACGAAGGGGCGGCTAACCACGATCAAGAACGCGCCTAGCAGCCTCGCAATCGCTAAATCACTCCTCAATTGGTTATCAACCGTATCAAAACACGACTGACCTGTTCACGAAGAACGGCCCGAGCAATTCGACGAGAATTGAAAGAGCAACAGCGGAAGAAAAATCACTCCAAGATGAATGATTGATTTGAGAATTCAAGTATTTGGGCCAAGAGGCCTTACAATAGCAGTAGCTAAACCAAAATCCCAAAAAAACCCTTTCTCCCAAGAAAAGTAGAATAAAAACATGTTCATGCGTGCTCCAAGTTGCATGCATGCAAACTTCCTTTTAGTGAATCCACAAAAATAGGAAGTGTTGATTTTCTAGTGTGCGCCATGGTGATGTAATGCCATAAAATTAGGATCAAGAATTCTCCCTCACGGCTGGAACAATAGGTGGACCTTCCATGCATACGCCTCCACAAAAAAATATGGCAAGAATTTTCCATTGCTGACAATAAGTGGCGTCGCACGCAACTAAAATGGGAATTGTTCCTTTTTCTTCCATGCAGCCATTTTAATCCTCCTGTTCTTCAGGGTGTCCTTTGTCTTTCACAAATATTTCTTCTGAGGCGCCTTCGCATGTAATAAGTAAACAACAATCATTAGGTAGTATCATTTGTTCTGTAATTAAATAATTGATTTGTTTAAGAAACGAATTCACCTTTTGTCCAAGGCGTCGTGTACGGGCTCGAGTCATTGGCCCGTGTATATTAACTGAATCTTCTACGTGTGAGCTAGTGATGTCCTCATCACCCTCTCTCCATCCCTGGCCTCCCATAAGCCTCTCCGCCACTACTTTACCGCCGGCAAGCTCAAGAGTTAGCTCGACCATGGCGCCAACTCTTTGTCCCTGTTATGTCTCTGACATGTGGCCCCCCAATTGTTAGAAATGTCATTAAATTTAAGATTGGTTTAATTAAAACCCATTTAAAACATATAAGTCTAATGAAATGTGGATTGGATTAGGAAATAATGATGTAATATGATGATGTTGATGAGTACATGAAGTGGATGGCCACTTGGTAATGTTGGTATATGGTAAATGATTATAGAAAAGTATTGCATCGCTTGCATTCACATCATGAAAAGTGCATATGAGCCAGATTCGTGAGAAAGTCATATAACTAATCCGGAGTGCATGCGCCAGGTCGGTGAGAAAGTTATATGACTAGGTCCTGAGTGCTCTTGAATAAGGCCTACTTCGATAGGGCCCCTCCATGGAATAGAGGGGATAAAATAGTGTGACATCGACAGGTGTGCACTGAGATATACCGGTATAAGCTATGAGATATGCATATGTGCATACATATATATTTGCATTGTATCACTAATTAGATGAATGATGACTAATTAGATGAATGGGGTGAATGGTTATGATACTAAGTTGTGGACTCATCCAAAGATGACTAATAAGGTAAATGTGATGAGTGATTATGTTATTGAGTCATGGACTCATCCAAATATGATTAATGTGATAAATGTGACTTATGGCTTTTAGTATTATTGTATTACGTACATACTGATTTTAGATGTGATAAATGGTTATGTTCTTGTTTTATTATGTACTTACTAAGTCGTGGACTCACCCATGCTTTCTTTAATGTTTTAAATGAATATTAAAGGCGACATACATGGGATGGGAATAGCGTAATTATGTCACTTGTCACATCGTCTTCACAATAATTTAGTTTTAGTGTTCACTCATGAATAAGATAGTGCTTAACTATATTTGGGTGATGAAATGATATAGTTGTAACATTGGGTATGTAAACTTAGTTAGTGGTCTTTGTTAAGTTGAGATGTGTGGTAGTTAATATGTTGTTTACTTAATCTTGTTCGTCATACCCAAGTACGAAGGCTTGGTCGTGCTTATGTGCATGGTTCCAAGTCATATTATTGTTGTTGTTTATAAGATTATGCAAATTATTGTTATTGATGGCTTAGTATTGGTGATAATTGTTTAGGTAGTATGCTAAAATTATGTACTAATATTATGGTAAAAGTGAGAAAAAATGGTAAATAAAAGTAATATCTTGAGCACATGTTATGCTGAGTATTATAATATTCTTTAGTTCGTATTCAGTTTTTAAAAGAGAAATTATGTTTTTTTTGCTGAAGTTGTTGTAGAAAATAGTTAGTTAATTGTGAGAAATGCATAATGTAGTGACATTCAGCACACTTGGAGCGCCAGGGTGTTACAAGTTAATAGGCAATACTCCCAATGTATATTATATATTAAAGTTGTGAGGATTGCTGGCCAGTGAGGGCCGTCACCTCAGCACGTGCGCGAAAAGGCCCTCTAGAAAATCCGAAATCGCGTTTAGGTTCTTCGGTCGGTTTTTAACAAAAAAGGATCCGAAAAAACCAAAATTACATTTAGGTCCATCTACTGTTTACGTTCAGGTCCTCCCGTAGGTTTTTATAAGATTGGACCCCAAAAATACGAAATTACGTTTAGGTCCCTGTACGGTTTACGTTCAGCTCCTCTAGCCATTTTTTTGCAAAATAGACCAAAAAAATAAAAAATACGTCCGCAGTTTTCTCCCAAAAAAACACAAATTCACCGAAGGTTTATAACAGTCCACAAATTCGCCGACGGGTCCTATCAACCCATTTTTACACGAAAAAATTAAATGATGTTTAAATCGTTATTTTTTAAAATGGACGCGGTTTTCTTCCAAAAAACACAGATTCGCCGAAAGTTTATAGCAGTCCATAAATTAGCCGACGGGACCTACCAACCCATTTTTATGCAAAAAAACTGAATGACATTTAAATCATTTTTTGCAGAATGGACCTGAAAAAAAATCAAAAAATACATCCTCAGTTTTCTCCCAAAAAAAACACACATTCGCCGAAGGTTTATAGCAGTTCACAAATTAACCGACGTGTCCTACCGACCCATTTTTACACAAAAAATTAAATGAAGTTTAAATACCTCCGTGGTTTTCTCAAAAAAAATCCACACATTCGCCGAGGCTCCTAGCAGCCCTTAAAAAAACACTGATTCGCCGAAGGTTTATAGCAGTCCACAAAATTAACCGACAGGTCCTACTGACCCATTTTTACGCAAAAAATTAAATGACGTTTAAATCCTCAACGGTTTTCTCTAAAAAAAATCTACATATTCGCCAACAGCTCCTAGCAACCCATTTTTTTATATAAGAAAAAAGAAAACTGAAGTTAAGCGTTTTTTCAGAATATCCGTCGGACCAAATTTCGCACGTCGCAGCGTCGCGCGACTGAATTTCCCAAATTTTGCACGTCGCAGCATCACGTGCCGAAATTTCGCACGATGTAGTGTAGCGCATGACGCTGGCTAGATTATAATTAAGCATTCTTACGGTGGAAGGCTGGCAGTGATTAACTCTATCTATTATTCACAATTGTGCATTCTTAAACTGCCACAGGTTGTCATTGAGCAGATTGATAAATATGGAGGTATTGTCTTTGGTGGCTTGGAATAAGGTTTGCAACCTGGAAGTACAAAATGCTGCTCTCTTGCTTAAAAATCTGCATAAGTTTGTCGATCATGCAGATTTGCCTTGGGTCAAGCTCATTTGGGAAGTTTATTACAACAATGATAGACCTCCAGATAACATCACTGATGGGTCATTCTGGTTGAAAGATAATCTCAAATTGATGGATCTTTACAAAGGAATTGCTTCCTGCATACTAGGTAAAGGAAATACAACTTATTTTTGGAAAGACTTATGGAATGGCCACCTTTTGTTGGTACAGAAACCTGAATTGTTCTCATTTGTTAAAAGTGATAAGAGCACAGTAGCATCAGTCCTAGAAATGGAAAATTTCCTGGACTTGTTTCACCTGCCTTTGTCGCAACAGGCATATGTTCAGTTTGTAAAAGTACAGAATTTGTTGCGAGAACTTCAATTATCTTCAGAGAATGCTGCTTGGATTTACATCTGGAGTAATGTACGATATTCTTCAGTAAAGGCCTATAAAAATCTTATAGGACATACTCCAATACCGCAGTACAACAGATGGGTTTGGAAAAGTGCATGTGTGCATGTGAGCTCAGACATAAGAAACTTGTTAATCAAGGACGGACTTAATGCAAGAAACTTGTTGCGCAGGAACAACTTTTATCTTGATGATTATACATGGGTGTTATGTGATCAGAGAATTGAAGAGACTCCACCATCTATTTTGGAGCTGCCCTTTTGTTCAGCCTTGCTGGGATTACATCTGTCCTTCAAGAACCCTGGGCCTTTCGGTCCATGAGACCATCTTTGACCTCATGTATAATATTGCCCAACCTTTTTATATGGAAATCATTGTCTTGGCTGCATGGGCAATCTGTATAACAAGGAATAATAAGGTTTTTCAGAAAATTGATCCAGATTTTTCTGGTTGGAGAAACACATTTAAGCATGAGTTTGCCATGGTTATCCATAAAGCAAAGAAGTCTCATCAACCTACCGTTGAGGATTGGTTCAATAGTCCTGGATAATTTTCCCTTTTCTTATTTGTAAATTATTTTGTAATTTTATTATATTAATATAATTATATATAGTAGGATCCTTTCCTACTGATTTCCTTAAAAAAATATTATTATTAAGCATAAAAGCAGCTTCCAGCTATTCTTCTTGATAGTATCTCATGACTATGGCCTCACTTTTATTGTAATTAATCGTCATGCCTGACGTAGTTATATTGACTTACAGCAGTATAGAATTAACAAGAGATTAGTTATATTTTCTTCCGTGTTCTTGCTTATGAGAAGTGTATCATCTGTGTATTGTAAAAGAGCGGTGCTTTTTGAATTGGCGACAGATGGCACCCATAAAAACGTCGTGCAGCCAGGGGACCAGGCGAGCCAATCAAGATCAAGAGAAAAGAGAGGAAGAGGAGAGGAGAGGAGAGAAGAGAAGAGGAAGGGGAGGGGAAGAGGAAGGAGGGGAAGAGGAAGAGAGGAAGAGGAAGGAGAGGGAGAGGGAGGGGAACAGGAGGAGGGGGAGGAGAAGAGAAAGAGAAAGAGGAATTGGCTACAAATTTTTGTGGTAAGAACTTTTATTTCTATGATTATGTTTTATAAATATGGTAGGTTAGCAGCTGAAATAATTCGATGTGTATTTGTGTAGGTATGTAGGTATGTAGTTCTGTAGTTTTGTAGATATATAGGTATTTAGTTATGCAGATCAGTAATATTTGTGTAGATATATAGGTACGTTTAGATATATAGTTGTGTAGATATGGTTCAGGGCGGATCGGATAGGTTAGGACAAATTGTGAAAATTATATTGAAGAGTATGGAATTCAAAAATAAAATTTACTAACATTTGCAGCATTTCTTTGTTGTAGTATAGAATAGCCTTTTGTGATACATAGGTATAGTGGTGCGCTTAACTTTAGAATTCATTAGGTTTATTACGTATTGCTTAAGACAATGACATTACATCGTGTACATAATAACAATTTGAGGAAATACTCGATAGGTATGGATGAGCAAGTACATTTTAAAATACACTGTAGAAAAAGGGTTCGATAAATGGGTGTAGAAGGGGTGCAACTAGGTCATTTTTCAAGTGTAATGGCTAGCATATCACTTGTAGGAGAGCGTCCATGGGACACTGTTATGATATAGTTGTACCACTTATTCTAGTTGAACCATGAGTTGTATGATCTGAAGTTACTCGGTGTTGGTAGTCATGCATGGGAATGCACGTATTAGGAGTTAGTGGAATTGAAGGGACTAAATTCATGGAGCTCGTATGTACGATTGGCGAAGGAGCAAGGATAACCTCTAGTGTTGTTGGTGCATGCATTCTAGAAAGTTGCTTCTGGCCATGTGATGCAAAAGGAGGCCAATGCTGATGAAGCCGAAGAAGTTAGGGAGTCAAACCATAGTCATGCAATCTCATTAAGGCAATATGTGGGAGGGGATACGAGTCAGTGTAAGGTGAGGAACTAGATGTCATCATGTCGAAGGTGTAGGAACCGATGGGCATTGCAGACAAAGGAAAACAAATCGAAGGCTTGGTACAACGAATAGAGGCTTAAGACCGCGACTACGAGGCTTTATCTGATGAAAATGGTTGTGATGATAGGGAGGTTGGACATGAAGAGGGTATTCCTATGGACTAGAATGAGGTCCAGTTCGACAAACTGGTAGTCAATGGGGTGAAGGCGTTGCATGGAAGTATCAACGGAATAAGGTGCTACAAGGAGGGATGTACAAAAGTAAGTGGGAGGTGCAGAAAGTAGTGAAAGTATGGGTAGTGTCACTGCGAATAATATTTAATGTTGTGAAGTTAGCACCATGAGTGTATAATGTGAGATGGACGGCTGTCCATGACGCGTAACAGTCTAAGTGGGCCACCCTTTGGAAGTACTCAATAGTCGTTCTACACACATGTAATCCCCCGACATCCAACCCCTACCACCACTGCTCTGAGTATTGCATCAAAAAGATTGCTGATGCCAAATTAGGTAGCAAGCATGCTTGTAGTTTCTATAATTGTGCTTAGATTCTTCACCCATAGATATTATTTGGGGTGATTTATTCCATCCGGAAGCTAATTGCATGCTTTATTTGTCAAATTACTTTAACATAATATGTCTCATGTAAATTACAGAAAGGTTCTTATAATTAAAATGACTAAGTGTGATGGTTGCTAGACTAAAAGTATTTAGAACCTATGGGTGTAATTCCCTCTCCTCTCTCTTCAAAAATGTAACAAATAATTTGTGTGCTAATAATAGATTCTAGCCATAGTGCTTTGCATGGTGCTTCAGTTTCATATGTGCTGAAAATTAAAGGCTGCAGCATGAACATATTGATGCATGCATGAGTTTCAGCCATTGAATAGGTATTAAAGCTTCGATTTCATTCATTAATGGATATTAAATGAAGGAAACTGACGTATTAAGTGCGAGGAGTTTCCAGGAAAATGACGTTCCTCTGTAACTCTCTTGTTACAGAGGAGCCTCTCGTTGGCTATAAAAGGAGGAAGCCTCCTGTGCTTCAAATGCATAAGGAAAGAACGAAGCACAAAAAGAAATAGTACACACATCAAAGAAAAGAACAGAAACTTCTCTGACCATTGAGGGAAGTATAAAGATTAAGAAGAAAGAGAGCAGAGAAAAACTCGATATGCAAGGTGTTGCTAACACGTCGCAAGGTGGGTTTGTGCTTTTGCACATATAAAGGATGATTTGTGCTTCTGCACATATAAAGGTTGCTTATTCGGTTAAATAAAATTGTGCTAAATAATTTTATAGCTTCCGCGTTTCTGCTTACATTTGGTATCAGAGCATGGTTTTAGCCTTTTGATTCACCATTATAATTGTTCTTTTGTTGTATGGTGTAAGCGCATAAGTGAAATTGCATTTGTTTATAGTTTTTCCTTATGCAATTGCGTGATTCATCATAGTAATGTTATTTAGAGTAGTAAAATATTATTTCTTTTCCAGTATTGTTATTTGGATAATTCACAATAAATATGTTTGCATCTGTCTGTAATGTTTAAAGACGGAATTTTCTTTTGTTCATAAGATCATAGTTTATTCTTATGAGCATAATTAAAAGTGATATGCCAATTAAATATTTATATTATTGAAAGCATGTTTGTCACCAAAGTGGCCTTGCTTAAAAAGGATCATAGATATTTAGTTGAGCATTTCAATTGTTCATATTCTATTTGATGCTATTAATTGGAAAATATAATGGACAATTGAGTTCACGAATTGTAACACTAGGAGGTCGCCCAAAGGTGGACCATTGCTTACGATTGGTGATATGAAAGAGGTTAATCAACATGCTTGGTCAATTTGTTAGTTTATCCAAAGATAGCATGCACATTGGCTTGAGTATAGTTTATTATCTCTTAAAGGTGTTTGTTTTAGCATTATTATTGATTCCAGCCGTGTGTCTAAATTTCATCCAAAGATGTTTTTATATACACACTTAAAGTTTGTTATTGCATGAATCTATTTTGTTTACTCAAAGTATTAGTCTGTGAACATATTAAATTTTGCAGCATCTATTAATTTAACGAGTCAGGGTTTTATGCTTGTCAAGTTTAATGGGCTGAACTATGTTGACTGGTCCGAACAGATCTGATTTCAACTGGGTGTAATGGACTTAGATCTAGCATTAGTTCTTGATGAAAAGCCTGCAACCATTACAGATGAAAGTACTGATGAGGATCATTCCCTTTATGAAGCCTGGGAACGGTCTAACAGGCTAAGCTGGAACTTGATACGCTTGACGATTGCTGAAAACGTCAAGCCATCATTGCCTAAAACTGATAATGCAAAGGATTTCATTACGAAGCTAAAAGAATATTCTCAATCAGACAATACAGACAAGTCTGTGGTTGGAAGTCTTATGAGTGAACTAACGACCAAGAAATTTGATCGGTCTATTCCCGTGCATGATCATGTGATTAGCATGGCAAATATTACCGCAAAGTTAACATCCATGGGAATGGATGTAAGTGAATCATTTCTGGTCCAATTCATCATAAACTCCCTACCTCCTGAATTTGGCTCGTTCCAGGTGCATTATAACACCATAAAAGAAAAATGGAACCTTCAAGAATGCAAAGCCCAATTGATTCAGGAAGAAGGGAGATTAAAGAAAATAAGGGATCACTCTGTTCATCTCACAATGCACAGAGGTGCAAGTAGCAGCAAGGAAAAGACAGGGAAGAAAGGTAAGGACAAGGCTCCACATCAAGTTAGTGATGGCCAAATCCATAAAAAGCTGAGATGCCACTTCTGCAAGAATGTTGGTCATTTCAAGAAGGATTGCCCTAAGAGAAAGAAATGGTTCGAACAAAAAAGGGATACCTTTCAATCCAACCCATAAGCGGATCTGAAAAGTTTTTGTACATGGGGAACGAAATGAAGACACGAATTGAAGGGATCGGGACTTATAGAGTAATCCTTGATACCGGTCTACATTTAGATCTGAAAGAGTGTCTTTTTGTTCCCGAATGTACTAGAAATTTAGTATCTATGGGAAAGTTGGATATAACAAGTTTTAAGTTTATGGTTGGAGACGGTATATTTTCAGTATATAAGAATAAGTACTATTATGGTTCTGGTACTTTAATTGATGGTTTGTACCGCTTCAATCTTAATGCTGATTTTTCTGAATACCTGTTTCATGTTGAACATACTATTGGTAACAAACGTAGTGCACATAATGAGCGTTCTGCTTTCTTGTGGCATAAAAGATTGGGTCACATATCCAAAGAAAGAGTTTTGAGGTTATTGAAAAGTGATTTTTACCTCAGTTGGATTTTGTTGACTGGAATGTGTGTGTGGATTGCATCAAGGGCAAGCAAACCTCACACATATCAAAGCACCCAGCTACAAGAAGTACTGAACTGTTACAGTTAATACACACTGATATTTGTGATCCATTTGATGTTCCTTCCTGGGGTGGTGAAAAATATTTTATCACCTTTATTGATGACTTCTCACGTTATTGTTACTTATACTTGCTGCATGAAAAGTCTCAAGATGCGAGCATCCTAGAGGTGTTCGTTAATGAGGTGGAAAGGCAGCTCGATAGGAAAGTCAAGGTGGTGAGGTCGGATAGAGGTGGTGAATATTTTGGAAAGTTTGATAAAAGTGGACAATGTCCAGGTCCATTTGCAAAGTTTCTTGAAAGCCGAGGCATTTGTGCACAGTATACAATGCATGGAACACCTCAACAAAATGGGGTGGCTGAAAGGCGGAATCGTACTCTCATGGAAATGGTTAGGAGCATGTTAAGTTACAGTGATGTGCCCTTATCTTTGTGGATGCACGCATTAAGGATTGTTGTGTACTTACTGAATAGGGTTCCTAGTAAGTCAGTTCCTAAGACTCCTTATGAACTGTGGACGGGAAGGAAACCTAGTTTGAGGCACCTGCATGTTTGGGGTTGCCTAGCAGAATTAAGAATATACAATCCACATGAAAAGAAGCTCAATGAAAAGACCATTAGTGGTTACTTCATTGGCTATCCTGAAAAATCAAAAGGGTATAGATTTTACTGTCCTAACCATAGTACAAGAATAGTTGAGTCTGGAAATGCTCGGTTCATTGAGAATGGTGAAATCAGTGGGAGTGGTGATCCACGAAATGTGGATATCAAAGAAATTCAGTCCAACCTTACTCCTAGCATTGTTGTATCACCGTTACACAACACTGCAGAAAATACAACTATTGAACCAGCTACTAATGTGCAAGTCACAACTGAAAAGGAAATTCCACATGAAAGTATATTGCGAAGGTTTGTACGGAATAAAAGACCAGCTATTTCAGATGATTATGTGGTTTATTCACTTGAACATGAATGTGACTTGAGTATCGAAAATGACCCGGTCTCATTTAAGCAAGCCATAGAATGTGATAATTCTGAAAAGTGGTTTGATGCCATGAAAGAAGAGTTGAGATCAATGGATGACAATAAAGTCTGGGAACTAGTCGAGTTGCCGCAAAGTTCAAAACAAGTCGGGTGTAAATGGGTCTTTAAGACCAAACGCGACTCAAAAGGCAACATTGAAAGATATAAGGCTAGACTTATCGCCAAGGGTTACACTCAAAAGAAGGTATTGACTACAAGGAGACCTTCTCTCGATTTCAAAGAAGGACTCTTTGAGAATTATTTTGGCTCGGTGGCACATTATGATTTGGAGCTTCACGGATGGATGTGAAAACCGCTTTTCGAATGGTGATTTGGATGAAGAAGTGTATATGAACCAACTCAAGGATTCATGGTTCGAGGAAAAGAAAATTTGGTGTGTAAATTAAAGAAGTCAATATATGGGCTGAAACAAGCTTCCCGACAATGGTATATAAAGTTCAATGATACCATTTTGAAGTATGGTTTTGTAGAGAATACCGTTGATCGATGTATCTACATGAAGGTCAGTGGGAGCAAGTTTATTATTTTAGTCCTATATGTTGACGACATTCTGCTTGCTACTAATGATAAATCTTTGTTGCATGATGTAAAGAAATTTCTCTCCAATAATTTTGAAATGAAGGATATGGGTGATGCATCCTATGTGATTGGAATAGGAATATTCCGTGGTAGAAATTATGGATTATTGGGACTGTCTCAGAAAGGTTACATTAACAAAATATTGGAGAGATTTAGAATGAAAAATTGCTCCGTGGGAATTGTTCCAATTCAGAAAGGGGACAAAATTAGTGAAATGCAATGTCCAAAAAATGATTTGGAATGGAAGGAGATGGAAACTATTCCATATGCATCAATTGTTGGGAGCTTAATGTATGCTTCGACATACACTCGGCCAGATATTAGCTTTGCTATTGGAATACTTGGTCGGTATCAAAGTAATCCTGGAATAGATCATTGGAAAGTTGCGAAGAAGGTTCTTCGGTATTTACAGGGCACCAAGGATCATATGCTCACATACAAGAGATTGAGCCATCTTGAGGTGATTCGCTAATCAGATTCAGATTATGCCGGATGTGTAGACTCAAGGAAGTCTACATTTGGCTATTTGTTCCTTTTGGCTGGAGGAGCAATTTCATGGAAGAGTGGAAAGCAATTTGTCATTGCTACTTCCACTATGAAGGCTGAATTTGTGGCATGCTTTGAGGCCACTATTCAATCACTGTGGCTGCGGAATTTTATGTCTAGCTTTCATATTGTTGATAATATTGAAAAGCCCTTAAGGATTTATTATGACAATTCCGCTACAGTTTTCTTCTCCAAAAATGACAAGTACTCGAAAGGAGCAAAACATATGGATTTGAAGTACTTAACGGTAAAAGAAGAAGTGCAAAAGCGAAAGGTATCAATCGAGCATATTGGTAAAGATCTGATGATAGCAGATCTGCTAACTAAGGGACTACCCAAGACTTTTAGTGGCCATGTTGAGAGGATGGGCATTACAGATAAATCCCTGTTAGAATGATGAGTATATATATACATGACTTTGAGTTGCTCGTGTTCTTTATGAACTTATGAATTCAATAAAAGTATTGTTTTGCTGGTTATCCATATTATCGCGTATACAATTATGGTAGTGATGGATAACAATAAAAGTTTCGCATTAAAGTTAGTTTAAATTATGTCGATTGTGATACATGGAAGGGATCTTGTCACTTTAAGACTTGTGACCGCCATGATTCTGTCACCACAATTCAATTTAACGATGACTTGAAAGATTCGATGAAAGGTGTACACCTAAAAATTTTTGAATCGTCAAGTTTTTACAAGGGCCAAGTGGGAGATTGTTAAATTATTTTAACATAATATGGCCCATGTAAATTATAGAAAGGTTCTTATAATTAAAAGGTCTAAGTGTGATGGTTGCTAGACTAAAAGTATTTAGAACCTATGGGTGTAATTCCCTCTCCTCTTTCTTCAAAAATGTAACAAATAATTTGTGTGCTAATAATAGATTCTAGCCATAGTGCTTTGCATGGTACTTCAGTTTCATATGTGCTGAAAATTAAAGGTCATGCAAGATGAACATATTGATGCATGCATGAGTTTCACCATTGAATAGGTATTAAAGCTTGGTTTCATTCATTAATGGATATTAAATGAAGGAAATTGCGTGATAAGTCGAGGAGTTTCAGAGGCGGCGTTCCTCTGTAACTCTCTCGTTACAGAGGAGCCTCTCGTTGGCTATAAAAGGAGGAAGCCTCCTGTGCTTCAAATGCATAAGGAAAGAACGAAGCACAAAAAGAAATAGTACACACATCAAAGAAAAGAAAAGAAACTTCTCTGACCATTGAGGGAAGTATAAAGATTAAGAAGAAAGAGAAGAGACAAAAACTCGATATGCAAGGTGTTGCTAACACGTCGCAAGGTGGGTTTGTGCTTTTGTACATATAAAGGATGATTTGTGTTTTTGCACATATAAAGGTTGCTTATTCGGTTGAATAAAATTGTGCTAAATAATTTTATAGCTTCCGCATTTCTGCTTACATTTGGTATCAGAGCATGGTTTTAGCCTTTTGATTCACCATTATAATTGTTCTTTTGTTGTATGATGTAAGCGCATAAGTGAAATTGCATTTGTTCATAGTTTTTCCTTATGCAATTGCGTGATTCATCATAGTAATGTTATTTAGAGCAGTAAAATATTATTTCTTTTCCAGTATTGTTATTTGGATAATTCACAAGAAATATGTTTGCATCTGTCTGTAATGTTTAAAGACGGAATTTTCTTTTGTTCATAAGATCACAGTTTATTCTTATGAGCATAATTAAAAGTGATATGCCAATTAAATATTTATATTATTGATAGCATATATGTCACCTAAGTCGTTTGATTGGTAGAGAAAACTAAAGTTTTAGTTCAGTGATATTGCAATGATATGTGTGAAGTTGACAATATACAACTATATGTTCATTGGACAACCACCACTTGGTGTTGCTTAATCTATAATGAATTCCCGCTCCATTCAGATTACTATATAGAATGCAATGTGTGGGACTGTTTTGTGAGAACATCAGATTTGGCATTATAGTGTTGACTCTTTCTCTTTGGACAATTCTTATAGGTAGTAATTATTTTACAATTCGAGTTGTTTTTATTCAAGCTAGAAAATAATCTATACCCCTTTATAATGCACCTAAGCAATTTTTCCTACGTCCACCCTAAATAATGCACCTCATTAGAGATGGCCCAATGTTCGTGCACCCAGCAAAACGTCCCCAGAAACTTGCATTCATCAAAATGAACGTCTCAGATCTTTCCTCAGTTTTACTCACCCACATCCGATGGACGTTGTTTAATGTGTCTAACTCATTCATTCATGTGGCCTACAACAGGAGAGCTCGCACATATATATTTCAATTGAACTATATATATGGAATTTATGTTGCAAATCTAAACTCATTTGATTTCGATTCAATATTTACCATACCAATCAGTACCATGAATCGCGTGCTTAATTTTCTTCCATTCATGCATGTGCACCACATCCTATACAAGGCGCTCACGTACCGCCGCCATAATATTATTTAGCGAAAAATATTATATAAGGAATGTGTGTATGAAATGCAATTATCGTGTGGTAAATATAAGGAATAAGTTCATTTCAGGACTTATTCCTAAATACACTATGGGAAGTAACAGATATTCTGATAATAATTAGCCTCAATCAGGACGCACAAATGGTGCTATATGTTAGCATTCATATTTGGATGATAATTAGGGAAGCCATTATTGGTCCAGCTTTCGAGATGAGATCTCGCTTTGCCGCGGCGTTCGACCCGCGGCGCCGACTACACCAAGGGCTTGCGCCGCGCGATCGGCCTGCCAGAGATGGACGCGTACCTTCGCGCGGAACGGGAGGCGGCGGAGGCTGTCGACGCCGCACTCGCGGAGGCGATGCTGGCGAGCGCGGTACGTGGAGGAGATCAAGGGCAACACCTTCGGGCTGGTGGTCGCGCAGGTGGAGAAGATCAGGAGGATGAGCACGCTGGAGGGGTGGGACGTGCGGCGTGTGGACTGCACGGAGGTGCTGATGCACATGGCGGGCGGCATGAATGGAAGAAAATTATGTTGCAAATCTAAACCCATTTGATTTTGATTCAATATTTACCATACCAGTCAGTACCATGAATCGCGCGCTTAATTTTCTTCCATTCCTTCATGTGCACCACATCCTATACAAGGCGCTCACGAACCTCTGCCACTTCCCACGATCCGGCACATATGCTCGTCATGCACCGATCCACGATGGACGCCGCCGCCGTGATCAGCCCGACGGCCAACAAGCCGAATTTCGTGTTCGTGCTCGGCGCGATGGCCACCGGCAAGTCGAAGCTAGCCATCGCCCTGGCGGCGCGCTTCAGTGGCGAGGTGATCAACTCGGACAAGATCCAGGTCTACGTCGCCCTGCCCGTGATCACCAACAAGGTGACCGACCACGAGCACGCCGGAGTGGCGCACCACCTCCTCGGCTGCGTGCCGTGCCCCAACGCCGACTTCACCGAGGATGACTTCTTTCGTGAGGCCGCCTGCGCGGTCGAGAGTGTGCTCTCCCGCGGCCGCCTCCTTATCGTGGTCGATGGCTCCAACAGGTATGTCAAGGCGCTGGTCGAGGGCAGCGGTGGGGCGTTCCGCGTTGCTCACAACTGCCTCTTCGTCTGACTGGATGCTGCGCCAGAGCTCCTCCGGCGGTTCACCGCAGCTGGGTAGACGACATGTTGCGCGGGCTGGTGAACAAGGCCCGCCCGGCGCCGACTACACCAGGGGCTTGCGCCGCGCGATCAGCCTGCCGAAGATGGACGCGTACCTTCGCGCGGAGCGGGAGGCGGCGGAGGCTGTCGACGCCACGCTCGCGGAGGCGATGCTGACGAGCGCGGTACGTGGAGGAGATCAAGGGCAACACCTTCGGGCTGGTGGTCGCGCAGGTGGAGAAGATCAAGAGGATGAGCACGCTGGAGGGGTGGAACGTGTGGCGCGTGGACTACACAGAGGTGCTGATGCGCATGGCGGGCGGCGCCGACGGTGAGGAGGCGTGGAAGGAGGTGGTGTGGGAGCCCGTGGAGAAGATGGTGAGGCGTTTCGTACGTAGGGGTGACTGACTGGGAATACGTAGGTCTGTTTGGTAGAGCTATAAATCTCAGTTTCATCTAAGATCTGAAACTTGTAGGTTAAAATAAAGTGAATTAAATTTATATTTTTAATCTAAAATTTTTAATCTAAAATTTAAACAAGATGATCTATCTAAACACTCTAGATTGTGCGTTTTTTGGCAGGGTGTTATTTGGAGAACTGTTAATGTTGTGCACCAACTTCTCAGGGATGCTACTTCATTGAAAGCCCTCAGTTCCTCAAGGTATGCATGCATGCGTCGATTTGCAGTTGTCCCTAGATTTGATCTTTACTTCAAGTGCTAATTCACACGAGATGGAGCAGCTAAGTGCAGCATCTGTTGTATCCATCTGAAATTTTAATCCAGGATAGATGAATGACAACGGGTGCATTGTTATTTGTACATAGTATTTTTCTTGATTTTTATATGTGCCACCCTTCTTTATGCACAAGCTGCTGTGTTGTTTACATCTTCCCGATTAAAGATCAGGTGTTTTGGAAAAGCCTAGAAGCTCGGTTATTGGCGATTAGCTGAAACTGCATCATAAGTTAAGAGCATAGGATTTCAGGGAGAGTGCTCAAACTGTGCTTTTGTATTTCATACATTCAAGTTTGTCTAATCTTCTCAAACTTCTAACATTTCTTGATAGTATAAACTCCACGAGACAGAAAAATAATAATAAAACAGCTTGTCTGATTTAGAATCTTAAGGTGTACATAGATTCTGACCTGGAAACCCCTAAGGCACATGACTGCATCCCGAGTTTGGTTTCCATTTGGCATGGTCTGCTATTCCATATATGATATATATCCAGTTTAAAAGCCCGAAAAAAAGAGAGAGAACAGTTTGAAGCCAAAAATCCAAGTTAGCCTTGAATTCCCTTTGCTTAATAAATTGTTTGACGCTTTATTATGCTATATATGTGTGCAAAAGATATAATATCTATATTTGTAGATTATGCTGCCTTTTTATCACGGAGGACGATTCAGCATGTTATCGTTCGACATGAAGGACAGGGTTATCTTCGTTATTGATCCAACACCTCTACCTGGATGGGTTCCAACGGATAAACCATCCGGTTACTATCTTGATAGAATACAAAAAATTGGTATAATATTCGATCGTGCTATAAAGATAGTAAATCCCTCATGGAACGACGATATCTATGATTGGCGTATTGTAGCTTCAAAGTCTGTTCCAAAAACAATAGACCGGTAAGTTATTTACACATGATTAGTAAATAGTTAAATTTTTGTGTACCTACATGTAGCAATTAAATGTTGTGCAGGAACTTGACAGGTTATTTTGTCATGAATTTCATGCACATCTGGAATGGTCAACAGTTTAATGCACGGATCTACATGGTCGGTACTCTCTATTTTATTAATCAGTTTTTATAAGGTTGTAAAGTAGGTATATACTGATGATGCTCTACAACGTACTTACAGGGTTCATCAATCCTCAGGAAGTGTTTCTTAATTGAAATACTAAAATACAAGTGGAATGAGTTCGCAGAAAACATCCCTCAAGACATAAGAACAAGTCTTAAGAGCATACGGGAAACGTTTAGCGAAAAATATTATTGAGTGTTATATCTTCATTTTTGTACTCGCATACGGGCACTGTGATTATTTATTATTAAGTGTTATATTCATATTTATCTTCTCATTTAATTGATAAACGGGTGTACTGCCGTCGTAGCGTTAACACAAGCACTATACTAGTTATTGATGAACATAGAAAGTTAATGATAGTATTTTTTTGGCCAAGTTTATTCGATGGCTATCGGCTTATCTCAGTTGATCTTGCATATGTACCAGAAGATTAGAAGATTATTCTATAGCTCTTTGATTATCACAGTTGATCCGGCGCCTTGTATACCATTGATTATCACAGTTTATCTTTTTTTCTATTTATATATAAATTTGGATTATACAATAGTACAAGACTAAGTTTACTCTGTTTATGTTAATTTAGTCTAGTCCTTTAAGCCTACCCTTTGTTTTCATCCTGGTTTCACCACTGCATCGACGTTTTTCAGTTCAACACACATGGTTCATTTAGTATATAAGCATACAATCCTCTTATTACAATTTGTGTTACGAGTCCGTAATAATCCCGTGAACATGATTACTTTTTTACTAGATCCACTCCTAAACGTCATCGCCACTGCATGTTCACAGTCTACACACCCTCTGTGCCTAAGAGAAGTGATCACATTTCGAGCCTCTATACCTTATTTTTTTTGTAAATCTAACTCCTCAAACAGAATTGCAAATGGGTTAGGTCTGGGCCGACACGGCACGAAGCAGGCACGAAGCGCAAATGGGTCGTGCCTGAGCTCGCCGAAGGCGAGCTGGGCCGGCACGGCACGGCGAGCACGACGGGCCGTCGCGGCCCGGTACGGTTCAAACACGAAGCACGATGAATCTGCGGGCTAGTA
Organism: Otatea glauca; assembly: GCA_036346275.1. NCBI lineage: Eukaryota > Viridiplantae > Streptophyta > Magnoliopsida > Poales > Poaceae > Otatea > Otatea glauca. The sequence continues at coordinate 17,881,061 of CM070733.1, read as the reverse complement.
GTGCGGTCTCCCGCGCTCCCCGAAGAAAGGAGGAATAAATTTTCAATTTCGTACCGGTCTCTGAGACTAATCTGTAAAAAAATAAGGTGTCCAAGCTAGAAAAGTCACTTCTGCGGCTCTGCCTTACGCCAATTCTTCCGTGCAATTCGCGCAGCTCAAACTTTATAAGCCGGCGCTGCCGGCCGACTACCACTACTCTACTGACCGTGGATCGCTCGAGCTCCCGCACGCGACAGCAATGGCCTCCCGCGCGGCCCTCCTAGTAGTCATGCTCCTCCTCGCCAGCGGCTCGCCACGATGCCTCGCGGCACCGCAGGGCGCGCTTGTGACGCGCGTCCCAGGCTTCGACGGCGCCCTCCCGTCCAAGCACTACGCCGGGTACGCACGCACAGCTAATAGTTAACCTTGTCGCCTGCGTGAGTATGTGATGGCTCATCGACGGGCTCGGCCGCCGCTGCTGTGCGTCGGTGCACGCGTGTGCAGGTACGTGACGGTGGACGAGCAGCACGGGAGGAGGCTGTTCTACTACCTGGTGCAGTCGGAGGGCGACCCGGGGATGGACCCCGTCGTGCTGTGGCTCAACGGCGGGCCCGGCGGCTCCAGCTTCGACGGCTTCGTCTACGAGCACGGTGCGTACGTCCGGTCCACCATCCATCCGTCCATCCTCCCCTCCGCCGCCGGTGTCCACTGCGGTGGCGCAGCGATGTTGCAGCCTTGCAGGGGCAAAATGGGAAATTACTTTTTCCTATCCATGGTAATGGGGATAACGTGGGGGTTGCGGGGTGGGGGTCCGTTGCTGTTACAGAGTCGTTGAGGCGGACGGAGAAAGCTGGTGAAATGGTGGTGGGGTGGGCCCCTGCAGCGCTCTGCTTTCCAGAGGGGAACTCATCGCGCAAAGCAGGAAGCGATCACTAGGGGTGAAAACGTGTTGGATACGGGCGGATATTGCTCTTTTCGTATCTTAACTCATATTTTTTTTCCGGATTCGGAACCGGATATGGGCTAATCGGATCCGGATACAAATCCGAATAATTCGGGATACGGATATGGGTCGGATATGTGACGGATTCGGATCGAGAACGGATAGAGATATACGGATAACACACGCATACACTGAGTAATATATGGTGAATCAAATCACATAAATAAATGCCTTACTATTATCTAATGATATTGTTGCTTATACACAAAACATCAAGCAACTCTGATGACAAACACACAAAGAAACCAATGACCAACAGATTTATGAGAAATAAGAATGGAAACATGTGATTTATAAATTAGAATGTGTTCTGTACCTACATACCTTTATACAAAGGATGGCAGCTAATCTAGTCATTGAACTCTAGAAACGGTCTCCATTTTTTGCATACCCATCGGTATCACTCAGATCTGAATCTGATGAGCTTAAATTATATTGAGAAGATTCACTGTCCAAACTTCCCTCTTCCATCTTTTTTTCGTAAATGAGGTGGTCTATATCGTCCAAGATCAGAAGTCCTGGATTTTGAATCTGTTTTATTTTCCTTTTGGAGATATTGCAGGTGGCAAAGATGACCTCAGCCCATACACCAAAAATATTTGCAAAGTTGCCACAAACCCTGCTACCTTGAAGTTTTATGCACGACGTTACAATCAGAACGAAAAAAAGTCTAGCATATTTGCTATAATCACAGAAATATTTTTTTTCCCTTTTATGCTTACATGCCCTGAAAGTGCACCTTTAGGTTCTGAAAGAACCGAATGCAGACAATGAAGAAAGGAAGTACAGATTCTGCAAGACAATGAGGTTTAGCTTTGATTTTAGCATTCATTCATTTCAGTGTCTGTATGTAATACATGAAGCAACCAAGTACTAATCTTGACATAATGCAAATCTCTATAATAAGGTTCCTTGCTGTCACAAAATCCATCACTTTCCTCAAGATCTACAAAGTGCAAAAGAAGAGATTGGAGTTAAAAGAGAAGATTGAACGCACACCAGCCAAATGCATGAACCTATTTGAGCCAAGAGGCACTCAACAGACCTTACTGGGTTGTGAATCAAATCATGTTTTAATCCATCAGATCCTCATCATTCAAGAAATAACAGATTCGTTTTCAAGAGAAAACTAACAGATCATTTTTTCCTAGAATATCGTACCAACAACTCTCCCCAACTGAATTAACGAACTGAGCCTAAATAACATGCAACAGCCGTAACAATAATTGTACGTGAGGGCACGCAAATGCAACGAGCAGTAAGTACATCTCACCATGGTTGGGATGGTGGTGACTATCTCGTCGAGCTTGAGCTTGCAGAGGATGGTGGTCTTTTCGGCGGCGTCAAGACCGACCATGAGGATCCGCATCTCCTTCTTGGCGAAGAGCCTACCGAACGACTTCATCAACGCTAGCCCCATCTTTCGCCTCCTCCTTAGCTCACCTGCAACACAATTCACCACACGCCATCCCTAGCTCAGATCTCCACATTTTCCCCAACTCCACGGCCAAACGGATCACGAACCATAAGCAAAAGCAAATCGCGGCAAATCAAAGCCCTAACGCCGCGAAGCTAACCTAACCAAAAAATCGAGCAGGTCGCACCAGAAACTCGTAGAGATCTACGAATCCGCACCACACGCACGTCCCGAAGAAAGAAATCAAGATTGGGGCTCACTTGATCCGATCGAGGCGTGACGATTCCGGAGGAAAATTTTGGGAGCCTAGCCGGTGGAGACGCCATCGAGGGGTGAGGGGCAAGAGCCGCAATAAGACACGGCCGTCGACCGGAGTAGATCGGATCTAGGCGACACCACGATAGGGACCGAGAGCTTGAGGCGCTGGGGTAGATTGGATCTGGGCAACAGGGACCAGGTGGTCGGGTGGACGTCGTCGGCCGGGACTTGAGGCGTTGGGCGAGTGGGCTGGGCGAGCCTCCCAGTACCGGGTCTTATCCGGATATCCGGAAGGGTTTAATATCCGATATCCGATATCCGTCCCATATTTTTCGGATACCATGTACTCCGAATCCGGATCCGGATCCGACCGGATATCTAAATTCCATCCCGAATTCGGTCCCGACCGGATCTGGATCCGGATCGGGTGGGAATTATCCGTCCCGTTTTCACCCTAGTGATCACTGTACTGCGCTCGGGCGTTTTTTTTTCAAAATAGAAAAAAAAATTAAAAATATTGACGTGTCACTTATATGCCTACTGCGGGATTAGGACGGCTTCCGCGCGCACATACGCCGGCCAGTGAGGTGGGCACTCGGGCCGGGCTCTTTTGGGCCGGCCCGAGGCACGACATCACGGTCCGGCACAAAGCCCGACCCGGCACGACACTGTATCACGGGCCGTGCTGGGCTCGAGAATCAGACACGATGGGCGGCACGACCCGGCACGATACTGTAGAATGGGCTGTACCGGGCCCGATAACCCAGGGCATGAGGAAGAAGCTTAGCATGAAGGTCACTGGCTCACAGAGCATGACCGCTATGGATGCACCCAGTAGTATGAACGTCACCCATATCGCCGACACCTGAGAGAGACGGACAAAATAGGAGAGAGAGAGCTGAGAGAGATTGAGAAACGGTGCAAGAAGCTGCTCTCTCTCGCTCGTCCCTCTCAATCTCTTCACTCTCTCTCCGCCTCTCAATCCCCCTCACAATCTATCTCGTCTGTCTTACTCACTCTCTTTCTCGCCCATTGCCCCCCCTCTCTCGCTTATATTGAGTACATCCTTCTCGCTCTATGTAACTGTTCAATAATAAATAAATTTTAGTTCCTTTTCTCATAATATTTGCATTCACTGCCTCAATTCTATGCATCTTTTCCTCTCGTTGCAATAGTGCAAATGGGTCGGACCTGGGCCGACACGGCACGAAGCAGGCACGAAGCGCAAATGGGCGTGCACGGCTCGCCGGCGAGTAATTTAACACGCCCGACACGACAACAGCACGACGGGCCATCGCGGCCCGGCACGGTTCAAGCACGAAGCACGATGGGCCCGTGCCGGGCCGGGCCGACACGGCACGACGCCCACCTCTACCGGCCACCACTTCGCATGCCAAACAGTGCATCACTGGAGAATTGATGTTCTTGTTGTTCATTTGGCTGTAGCTTTGCACGTTTCCAGAAAAACATGCACTGGGTTGCGCGGTGCTCCGTAGCCTCCATGCTCCCGAGTCCGAACCTTCTTTAGGGATGCCAGTTTTACCCATAGGTGCAGGTATCCAAACCAATAAGAGTGGGTATGTGTAGCACTTCGGATCCATGGGTTTTTGAGTTTGAGTATCCGATAAGGACACATGATGAGTGTAGGTGTCAATTTGTACCCATGGGTACCTGATGAGTATCCTATTACATATGGTCCTCACTTTTTATAAGATATATATTAGAAAATTGAAAATATAACTACCTAAATGAGAGGCTGAGACACACATAAGGCTTTAAAAGGTAATACTATGTTCAGGAATTTGTTGAGCATATATTATACTCTGAATTTGTTTTTGCACATATCATGCTCTGAATTTGTTGTGTATATATCATGCTCTTTTTTTAGACAATGCTCTATTATGTATTGGCATCTCTGCTATCACTGTAGTCATAAGTGTTGAGTGTATGCTATGTGACTGAATTAAATGCAGGTCAATTGAGTTTCCTATCTTATCTTAATCATTGAATGAGCTTACATATCACTGTCCCACATTTTACTCTAATACTTATCATCTTGTTCATCGAAACCAAATACAATATCTATGAAAACACATTTGTTTCTATGAAAATATTATGGAATGGTGTAGTATTTGCCATCAAATAACTTATATGTATTCACTTGAACTTGTAGTATCATTGGTCACCTATAGCCTATGTTAACTCTTTGTTTTCAGTATAGCCTGCTACCCATGGGTATCTATTGGGTATCGGGTACTCATCGGGTTTGGGTATGGGTACAGATCTGTGCCCGATAAGTCTAAGTGGTTTGGGTGAACAGGTACTCATCGGGTTTGGATATGGGTACTCATGGTTTCGGGTTTAGGTAGACGGCAGTCATACCTGGAGGTACCCACTCGATTGCCATCGCTAACTTGCTCCGTCCTCTCTCTGTCTCTTGTGCATGATACAACTATAAGCAAGAGGCAATGGCAAGCGAAGCAAACGCCAAACCATCCAAACTTGCACTGTTTTGCACACCGTGCTTTCGCAGTGCGCATGCGTGGAAGTAGCCTTCCATGCTAATCTTGCACAGCATCTTGGTAGGCCCAACCTAGTTGGGACCATGACAGGTGATATACATCACCTGTTGAGTTTTCTGCGGTGAGAACGAAGGTTGGTTTTGAAGAAAAAAAATGTGCGAGGGCTAGAACAGCAAAAATTTCGTAAAGCAGCTGCGTTCGTTATCGATTTCTCCGCCCAACCACGTGGCCGCCTCATTACTTACCCGTTCGGTAAGGCGCGGCGGTGACATACTGACACGGGGACGGGCGCGTCTCAGGGGCGGCAGCGCGGCACGGCTGGCATGGCGTGCGTGCCTCGTGTTCGACACAGACGCGCGGCTGTTTCGGCAGTACGGGCGGGCACGACCGGACTATATGAGTGATGCTCCAGCACACGGCCTGGGCGCTATGAGGAACGACGATGTGCTAGTACCGCGGGTATGGCTCTCCGTGAGTGGACAAAGTAGATGACCATGAATCCAACGAACTAATGATCCGACTGTTCCATGATCTTTCGAGTACTAGCATTTACTCTCCCTCAGTTCTTTCTGATGTTTATAGGTTTAAAACCATTTAAATGGCTATATGAAAATTATATAATTAGATTGGATGTTAAAAATAGTTTCATACTATTATAATTTTTTAGTAAATGTTAATATAAAGTTATAAAAAATAATGGTCAAAGTCGCATTTCTGACGAGTGAAAAGAAAAAAAAATCAAATAAAATAGAACTGATTGAGCAACTACGTTCAAGTCAAATATCCCTATCCAATTTTGAACTCCAATTCGCCATTTGCCATGGTGTTAGGTGGCCTATAATGTAATATCAGAGTGGATACTAGCATAATTCAAATAAAAGAGGGAAGAAGAAGAAGAATCTATACTAGTAGTGGCTGCTACATGCTACGCCCTTGAGCCCTGCATATTCGTGCTACTGACTGCTTAAACACTCAAATCGTCTATTAGATCATGATGCTTTCAAGGGTATTTCTTGAGTATGTAATAGCTCGACACATTGAACAATATGCTCTACTTCTGTTTTCGTTTGATGACTCGTACTCAACTTATTACAACAAATATTAATTGTGATTTATCTTGCTCATTTTGTTATCCTGCAGAGATCATTTAAGGCACTACTATTTGCTTAGGAACACATGCGTAGGGTGCTGTTACTTGTACTACTGGAGTTATACTCACATAGTGATCATATGGTGGACAGTTACTTGTTGGTTTATGTAGTTTGTACATAGTTATTCATTTTATCAGTATAATCGGAGAGAGCAGAACTATTGAAGGCTGACTTTTCTTCACTAATCAGTAATCACTATGTTGCGCTATATTCCATTTTCTTGTTCAGTCATGAAGGAAAGCTTTAATAGTCTTTTTAGAATCTTTAATTGCTTTTTCTTAGACCAGAAGAGCATACCAAGCTTTATTAAGAAAGCCAAAGTATAGAGAGCATACAGGGGAGAAAAGAAAAGGAAGTTGAAGAGGTTCAGACGGTACGCTGTTACAGATAAGAAGCATTCGGCACACAGGCCCAGTTTTTCAGATTTCCTACATGAACGTAAAAGCCATTTTTCGGAACAGCAATACACCTCCTAGTTTCCTGTACTCAGCAACACTTCCTCGCTTCTTGCCCCCCTTCTACTTGACCTCCTGAGTCTTCTGGCTTTGCTCCTCAATGCTTCGGCCACCAGTTCTATGTTCCCCTTCTCTTGATTCTTCAGAAGAATACGCCATCGCTATATAAAAGCAATCATATTGAAAGCTTTATTTGCTTAACTTGAATTCTAGCAAACTGTTGGGAATATAAATATATATGAGTTCGTAATGCCTCTGTAGTTTGTTAAGTTCCTTCCACTCCTTGTAACTTTTCATGATGTGCTGATGGTTCTTATTATAAAATTTGATTCTTTTATACCAATTCATTTGTGGTTTTCTTTCAGGACCATTCAATTTTGAGTCAGCCAGGTCAGTTCAAATCCTACCAAAGCTTCATCTCAACCCCTATAGCTGGTCCAAGGTTGGATATTTCCGTTGACCCTGTGTAATTAGCACAAAAATATTTGGTGTTCTGTCTGAATGAGAGTAGTGATTTTTGTCTTATGGCTTAGGTATCTAGTGTTATATACTTGGACTCACCTGCTGGTGTGGGGCTGTCATACTCAAATAATGTTTCAGATTATCAAACTGGTGACCTCAAGACTGCCGCGGATTCGCATACCTTTCTTCTGAAGGTATGTATGTTCTTTCATGTCAGTATGTGGTCAATTAATCTTCTGGTTGTGCAAGAGAAAGCTAAGTTCTGTGACTTCTGACCAGTGGTTTCAACTGTACCCTGAGTTCCTGAGCAATCCATTTTATATTGCTGGGGAGTCATATGCTGGGGTTTATGTTCCTACTCTTTCACATGAAGTTGTCAAAGGTGCTGACTTTGGGATCCTACTCACCTTACAATAATTACGAATCACTTTATATTCTTGTTGCTTACAAATTATTCCACAGGAATTCAAGGGGGAGTTAAGCCAACTATAAACTTCAAGGTTACATACTGATGAGATGAATTTTCTTGATTTGCTGCCTCGTTGAGAACTCTGAACTTGGTTGTCAAGGAAATCAAAGGTCTAAAATTTTGCTATGTACTCTCATGTTAGGGCTACATGGTCGGAATGGTGTTTGTGACACTGTTTTTGATGGTAATGCTCTTGTACCATTTGCTCATGGAATGGGCCTAATATCAGATGACATATACCAGGTAGATCTGTAATTCAGACTGACATGCCCATTTGGATAGTTACTTCCCCTCCTTATTTTGAATGACAGAATAAGATCACTATTTTCGTATCCTACAATATATGCTACAAAATATTTCTTTACCTTCCTGTGATCTTGTGAGAATACTTCTCTATGTGTATAATTGTGCTCATATTTTTCAAATAGAAGCTACTCCTAGCTAGAGCAAAGGGGTCTTTGAAGTTTGAAATGGTCAGCTGAATTAACCGCCATTTCTGTAATGCTACTCACAATGCAGGAAGCTAGTACTGCATGCCAAGGGAATTACTGGAATGCTAGCAATGATAAATGTGAAAAAGCACTATCCAAAGTTGATATGGTAATCCATTGTACTGTCACTTATTTAAGTGAAGAATCAATGCTTTTCTCTCATGATATACTTTGTTTTTGTGCAGGAAATCGGCGAACTAAATATTTACAACATTCTTGAGCCATGCTACCACAGCACAAATATCAAAGAAGTGACCCTACAAAATAGCAGATTGCCTCAAAGTTTCAAAGATCTTGGTGTAACTGACAAGCCCCTTCCAGTAAGAACGAGAATGCTTGGGCGTGCGTGGCCTTTGAGAGCTCCTGTAAGAGATGGGCGTGTTCCATCCTGGCAGGAACTTGCAAGTGGAGTTCCATGTATGGTAAGCACAATCGCAGCATCCTTTCCCTCGGAGTCCCAAGTTCAAAACGTTGGACAGCAAATTCCCCTAAACAACTTAAATTTGGTCACAGAGATAGTCCAAATATGAAAAGGAAATTTATGCTGAATAAAAATGTTGAGTCCCTTGATGAACATATTAGTTTTGTCAGCTTAAGATCGTACACATAATTACAGTAATTACAGTGTTCTAGATCTGTCAAAAGGAGTGTAAAAAATGACAATTATAGTATGATTTTCATGCAACTCTGCAGCATATGTTGCAAGAGTTGTCAGCATATGTACTTTTCCATGAGGAACAAATTAAATAAGTATTGTGCATTCAGGTGGCAGAACTGAAATTACTGGAAACAACTAAACAACTCTGAAATATAGGAACCTAAAATGTGACCGTGTTATATTACGACTGATTACTTTGCTTCAATTTACCACATTTAAACTTCTTGCAATTCCCGAAATAGACATTTTTTATCATGAAAAATACAGGAGTTGCTTTGACTGCAAGAGATGCAGGACTCATTTTGCAGTATCTGACCACCTTTTGTTTGCTTAATCTGCAGAGTGATGAAGTTGCAACAGCATGGCTGAACAATGATAGCGTCAGATCTGCAATTCATGCCCAACCGGTACAATAATCATTTAGTAACACCCTAGCATTCAATGGAATTTGAAAATACTTCCATTTTCTAACTCTAATTTGTCTTGCTCATTTTAGGTAAGTTCAATTGGCCCGTGGCTTATAATCACAAATGTTTTGAGTTTTCATCATGATGCTGGGAGTATGATCCATTATCACAAGAACCTTACAAGCCAGGGTTACCGTGCTATCATATACAGGTATGCCTTGCACCTACAAAATGATAGTCTTCACTTATTTGTGTTCTTCTTGTCAAAGAATTTGGCGTGTTTACTTTTCTGGAGACATTTGACATGTTTACTTGCAGTGAAAAATATTTCCTGAATTGTCAACTAGCATTATCCTAGGTAGAAGGAAGTTAAGAAACCAAATTTTGATGCCAGATTTTACTAATTGATATCACGTCCTCTGCTCTTACAAAAGCTGCTTCGTTTTGATATTTCCTCTTGCATTTCTTTCAGTGGTGACCATGATATGTGTGTGCCTTTTACTGGGAGTGAAGCATGGACTAAATCGTTGGGCTATGGAGTTGTTGATTCATGGCGACCATGGTTCCTAAACGACCAAGTTTCTGGGTATTGAACAAATATGTTCCCACTATTTATTATCTCACAAATAGAACTATCCTTGGATATGGATTCCTGCTCAACCGAAGTTACTATTGCTTTCATGAGGGAAAACTTTAAATTAAAATGAATAAACCTTACTATGTTAGTTTTACCTGCCACGTATCAAACTATTAATGTTTGTATGTTGTTCAGGAAACAGAATTAGCCAGATATAATCATCTATTTTTGTTTGTTGAACTCCTCAGGTACACCCAAGCATATGAACATGGCCTCACATTTGCTACTATTAAGGTGAACATACATTTTCTAACTTGGTCATTACAACTTTGATCCTACCTACTCAAAAATAACAAAATTAATTTTATCCATTGATATGAATTAATGCATTATTGAAACATGAAAAATCAAAGCTTCAAGGTTAAATTGCCTCAACTATACTATCTGTTTTATTGTTTCGTTTTGCACAGGGTGCTGGACACACTGTTCCTGAATACAAACCACAAGAAGCATTGGCTTTGTACAGTCGTTGGCTTGCTGGTTCTAAACTGTGAAGCTTGACAATCCAAATGCCAATAATGGGAAACATAGTTGTGCGTACAGTCATGACTCGAACCGAAGGTTGATGTGAAACAAAAATTAATCTACACGCCTGATTAGAAAGTCACGTATTCAGATTTCAAAATAGCTAATGTCAACCGTATATGTTTTCTTTTCTGCAAATAATAGATCAATGCATCTTGATTCGTTTAGATGCTCTGCTCACTGTAGCGAATAATTTTAGTTTATATTTGATATTCTCAAATTATAAAATACAAAATCGCATATTCTGTTTTTACCAAAGAATACCATATTACAAATGGTTAAAAGGTCAATACATCAAAATTCAGACGATTCTTGCAAGGTATCAAAATTCTGGCTTGGCAACACATCATACTTCCAAAATTCAAAATTTTATGCTAATATTAGAGGATTGCAGTGAATTATTGCAGAGATGTATCCACGATCCGTTCAACCTTGAGCAAACTAGGAAGGATTTATGTTTGGGTATGCCTAGGCATTAGGTATCTGTTTTTTCTTAAAAATCAAATACATTTTGAACCATATGATCGATTTAAGAGTCGTGTGAACCATAATATACACCTCCTCCTTTCCTCCACCCTACTCTATCTAGACACCAGCGTCTGCCCCCGGGCACCATGCACGCCCCCCTACCGTAGCCAGGCCAGCTCCATCCCCTGCACCGGCGCAGCCCTCCTGTGTGCCACCACCACCTTCGCCTCCCATAGCAGCTACCGAGAGTGGCGCTAGCACGGCTCACCTCCTCCACAACTGCCACACCCCTACCGCCTCCTCCACCCCGCGTTCACCCTTCTTCCCTATCTTCGGTCGCCACCGCCAGATCCACCACCTCGACCGCCTCCTGCCACCTCTATACCAAACGCTAACTCATCACTTGCGTCGTCCTCGCCTCTATTGTCAACTCTGCTCACCAAGCCATGCCTGGTGGCATCCCTACCACCTCCACGACCGTAACATCCAAATTTTTGCCTCTTTGAAGTTATTTGAAGTATTTTAACCCTAGATTTTTTTCATAATTGTTATTGTTAAATAAATCTTAATTTGGAATTTTCTTAATTCAAAAAATATTTAATATGATTAAAGCTCAAGTGAACAATTGTGAAAATTATTTTATTTGGATTCTATATGCTCTAAAGTATTTTTACAGATTTTTGGGAATTGTTTGAGTCTATTTGCTATTTATTTGAAGTTCATTTGTATTTTTTAAAAAGAAAAACCAAATAAAAATGCTCTAATAGTGTTTGGGCCGAAACCAGCCGGCCCAAATCTGAGTGGCCCAACCCAGCCATCCCCGTCGTAGGCCAACCCTGTCCGTGCTGCGTAAGTCACTCATAGGTGGGGCCAATACAATAAAAACCTCATGTAAAGGCACTTTCCAATAGATATTTTTTATTTGCCTCTATAAATTTCTATAATATATTGCAAAGATAATTTTTTGCACTATACTAGTAGGTTACCTAAATGTAGAGACACTATTTTGAGACATTTTAGATAAAGAACATGGAATATGGATCGCAGCGGTGTTTTTTTGACATTTTTAAATTGTCAAAACAAAATTCATATAGAGATATTTTTTGAGACACTTCTTAAATCAACCTTATGTTTTAGAGACATTATTTGAGGCATTTTTTAGTATCTAAAGACATTTTTTTAGATGTTTAAGACATGTTGTGTATTACTCTTAAGAATTACAATATGAGTATAAAAAGTTGTGATATAAGGATAAATTGGTTAGTCCTACTTGTTTATCCACAAGATCTCAAGTTCGATGTAAAAAATTCCCAAAATCCTATCTCCTAAAACCCTGTTTAGCTATCCCACAATTTTCTTCAATATCATATCAAGATTTAAACTAAACAGTAAAGTGCAGTATAGTTCTACTAATTGGATTGACCATAAACTCAATAATAACAGTAAGCACATCTAATATTCTCTATTATCCAAAACTTTAGTGATCATATTTATATATATGTACACGCATTTCTATTCAGTTACACACTAATCTCAACTCCAAATACATCTCATGTTCACCTAAGAAAGACTTCAGATCAGCCACTTCTTAGCATTATAATCATTCATAAACATCCAACTTATCAAAGAGATTAAACGAGATTCAAATTATATACTCATATTGAGTTTACATCTTAAGTTTAGTAGATTACAATCAGTTGAGCCAAAGCTCCTACTTCTTATCTTTAAAGAAAATCAGGATCCATGCTTACCTCCTAAATTATTCTCAAATCTCAATATCATTCTTGATTCTAAAAGTGGTCTTACTTCTCTATACCTACCTCTCATCAAATCTCTTGCACATTTACTCATTCAAGTGTATCCAACTTGTTTGAGGCACACAATTTAGCATCTCAAGTTTAACCCAATTAGTAATTTTCCCAAAGCAATAAAATTCAAGAGTATATTCAAGCATCAACAATATCAGTGGTGCACACTTAACATCCTCAATTATTCAAAATTTAACAATAACATTCATGATTATACACATTCTTATCCATTTCATTTTTATACAGTTCAACCTCATGATCATTCCCTCATAAGTTCACTAAATCCAAATATTATCAGTACTCTACAAAAATATATATAACCTCTTTATCATGCATACAGACTATCACCCATACAAATCGTCAAAGTGCTAAGACAAGTTCAAATTCATTCTTTGGCATTAGTTTACATAGCCTCATTCAATCAAACATTCAGTCATTTACTATTGGCGTCTAGAGGAAAGCAATTGTTTTTCTATTGAACCGACTTATGTCAAGCCAGCCTGGTGCCCTTCGTCCTTCTCTCTCTCTCTCTCTCTCTCTCTGCCTATGCTTGCAGCTAGCTGCCAACTTGCCCATTCTGCCAGCTTGAGGCTAGCACTCTTTTGCCCATTTCTGCAGCTGACTACCAGCTCTCCCTGCCCTTTCTTCTCAACCAAGTGGCAGCAAGGGTGGCTGCATGCAGTCCACCTAGCCTTTTAGCCCATGGTTTTTCCTTGCACACAGCCTGGTTTCAACTACTCAAAGTGGTAAATCAAGCAGTATAAATAGAAGTAAATGACAGTACATCCAAAACATTTACCCCCTCCCGACACTTCCTCACCTGGGTATTCACTGTCCTTCACTGCCATCACCACCCATTTCACTGGTGTCTTCTGCTGGAGTCAAGGTCATTTGACCTAGAAGCAGGGGAAGAAGGACGTCCACTGTTCCTCTTTCTCCTCCTGCCATCCCTTTTCCTTTTTCACTGCAATCACAAGGTACCAACCATGAGTAAATGCACTTTTCTCCTCTTCTCAATCAATGAAAATATGTTGTCAGATTAATCAAGCTTATATCAGTCTTGCATGTTAACTAATCCAATTAATGAACAAAGCTATACATGATCATGTACTTTAGTATTCCATAACCAAAGGATCCAGTAACCCTTGGCGACTGATTTAAGGCATGCATATTTGTGTAAACCACAAAACTAAATAACTAGATAAGTTGCTAGGATTAAAAGCCATTGGATAAAGTTAAACAAAGGCCTACTCATAAATCAATGCATGGTTAATCATTTGGTAAACTTAATACTCGCATGACTCTCCAGGACATAAGGAAGATCTAATTGAGCAACCATTCAAATAATATAGCCTATTACCAATCATGGCAGTGCACACAAAACAATCTTAACTACTCATGTGTGTGTGTGTGTATATATATATACACACACACACTACTCTCTATCCCTAAAAGGAAAGGCATCACACAATCCAGCCCTGAACTATACACATCTTAGTTACAATAGTTAAGAACTCAAGACAACTTTTGCTATGTAAAAATCAACCATGCTAATAGGTGTGTGGTTATAAAACACTATAATCTATAGGCTTTAGTATACATCAATGAGCATATCAGGAAAAGGTTAAGTACTAATTTAAGCAGGCTCTTAAGACCACAATTCCACTAGCATAATCATGCACATATGAATATCTCTGGTTGCACTCAAGAGTCTGAAATGTCATGGTTTTTGCAATCAAAGTCTCAGCACAAATTGATCTCCTCAGATGCAATCGTACTGAGCCTCAAAGTAAAATATCATTCAGAACATTCATACTAAAAATTATCCATACACAAAAGTGACACTCTATAATCTGGAATTAAGACTTGAACTTCCAATCCAAGCAGTAATTCGAACTGTACTCATATGGTATTAAGAGTTAGGGAATCTACTCAAACTGTTGCATGCAAAATACTCAAATGACAGATTAACCATTGCAGAAAGCAACCTAAAATCTTTTTCTATGTCTCAATGATCAAACAGTGAATACATACACTACTCCCTGTATCTAATCTTCAAAAGTATTAACATATACATCCTCAGTCTAATGTTAAATCATCAAGATCAATCATAGGAACCTTGCAATCCTGAACATGTCAGTAGTAATTCTAGTGAATGTAATCAATAAATTTCCAAGTACACATAATGCCACCAGTAGCTCAACAAGATTAAGACAAAGATAGCCTTGCTATAAAAGCAAAATTTTGATCAGTGGGCATAAGATAAAAATCAAAAAGGAGCTTTCCTAAATCTATAACACATACAGCTCAGATCACCAACACATCTATGTAAATGCAACTATACTCATGCACATCTGAGCACATATCAGCATATATATATATATCTTTATGGTTAAGACCACAAGAGCAATCATCTGAAATTGACAACCATTAACCTATAGAGATGAACACATCAAACATACATCCAGTGCACCGAAGGCTGTTATAAATATTCTGAGGCCAGTTTATAGATCAAACTTATCATGCATACCCATAGCATCCTAGTTGGTTAAAAAGGGGGGAAATCAATAAATACTTAGCTTGTTGTAGAGGGGAGGGTGTAAACCCAGTCGGTGGTGTCAGCGTCGGCACCAAATCGATGGAGGAACCACGGGGACCGGAGAGGGAACTCTCAGCTCCGCGGTTTTGAGGAGGGCCGGGAGGCCGCTGGCGTCGGTGCACGGCCCAACCGCATAGGTACAACCTAGAGAAAGAAGAAGGGGGTGAGGAGATAAAGAACCTTGGTGGAAGTAGTAAAGGAGGGGAGGAATTCGGTACTTAGCTTGCCGGCTTCGAGCGGAGAGGAGGTTGGAGCCGTGGTGGCCGTGGGTGCGACAACGCGTGGGCAAAGTAGCCGAGCCGTTGTCGAGTTCGATGATGAGGAGAGGGGCAACGCGATAGGTAAGCCAGAGGGGCACCAAATCGTGCGGATCCAGCGAGGATTCGACCGGGGACTGCTGGATCCAGCGACAGCTAGAGTCCGTAGGACTGCTGCGGCATGGGGGGATCTGCGGAGGCGCAAGGGAGAGACAAGAGCGAGGGGGAGAGGAAGAGGTAGGGATGTGGCGGTGCAGCGGGAGGCCGAGAGGCCGACGGCGCTCGGCGGCGGCGCGCGGCGTAGGAAGGGGGCAGTGCGCAGGAGTGTGACCGAGGGAAGGGGAAGCGAGAGAGAGGAAGGGGCCGGGCGGAAGAAAAGAGAGAGAGAGGAGAGTGAGGCGGCGATCAGGTGAGGATGAGAAGAGAGAGGGGATTAGGGTTAGGAGAATGGTCGGGCTTTTGGGCCAGAAGAAAAATTGGGTCGGGTTGGCTTCGAAAATAAAATGTGTTTACAAAATAAAAGGTAATAAATTGTTAAATAAATAACTAAACAGAAAAAGGATGATGATTGTATAAATAAAAATTTAGAATGAATTAGTTATATGTTCTACCTGAACCAATTTAACGGAACAAGATTATAGATCAAGAAAAACAATAGAATTAGATCCAAAATTTTATTTCTTGTTTTTCTCTTCTTTTCACTAAATTAATTAATAATCTAACTTCCAATAAACATATGTAGATGAACATGTAAAACATTACAAAATTCAATTTTAGGCATTAATAAAATTGTTTCGTAGATCGCCCAAGAGAAAAAGTTATAAATTAAACCCAAAATGAGGATTCTTGAATATTAAAATTTTTGGTACTCTTAGTAGGGAATCTCCCCAATAACAACAAGGGGTAGCTAGAGCCATTTCCGGCTGTGGACAACTCTGTGATCACCCATCCAGGCAAGTCGCCCTTTGACCATGTCTTGTGAACTGGTTTTGTGGTTTGGGTTGTTTTGAAACTCTTGCATTCATCCCAAAAGCTTAATTTCTAAAAGAAATTAAAACATGTCAAGTGGATCGCTAGATCCAGTAATAAAACCATAACCCTGGTGGGGTTATGGAGAAATTTGGTGGGTGGAGGAGTTCAGGGTATGAACAAACCCTGTTGGGTTGTTAGGAAAGTCAGGGCTCCTCCACATAGGATATCATTTAAGGACAAGCCAAACTGGTGCTTACATCAAAATCGACACAAACCGTGCTAACCATAGACCCGGTATGGGACGGGTTGAACTAAGTAACCGATAAGTAGCTGACTCTGCCAAGGTGAGAAAGGTGACTGTGCCGATCAGTCACCCTAAGGCGAGACGTCGGGGGAGGAGTCTTGACCCGCATGCCTTTGGTGAGGCGAGGCGGTATGGCAGAGTTAGAGTACGGTTGGCCAAATGTTCTGTTTCCTTGGTTTATTAGTATGCCTAAGGAAGTGCACTGTGACAATAAGCCAAGTGATGCTATGGGCAAAGCAGTACACCTCTGATCAGAGTCAAATGTGATATCACTCCTAGCTTTCGGGTTTGGAAGTGCGTCGTGTGGGTTTTCCTCTAACACTGGATGTAAGACCCCACGTTGTTTTGCCGTCAGTAGATTTGGAAGTTAAAACTTGACACTTTCTAATAAATGGGTAAAATGGTACTTTGGATAAAGTAGTACTTTGGAGTAGCGACTCGGTGGCCGAAAAAAGTATAATTATATACCCATGCATAAATTTTTCGCGGCTTGCTAAGTACTGGAGTACTCAGCCTTGCTTTCTCTGTTGCTTTTCAGAACCTGTTGAGTCCACCCACCTAAATGAGGTAAAAGGCGATTTTCTTGATGATGTGAATTTTTATGATGTTGCTGTGGAGTGATATGAATATGAGGGAGCAGATGACCAAGACCTAGCAGAAATAAAACTACCATCAAGAGGAAGGCTTGTAGAATAATATTGTAACATTAGGCGGGCGGTGTAGAAATAGAAGTTTCTATTCGTACATGTGTTGTTTTCCTTAGCCTGATCCTTGCACACTCTGCTCTGTGATGTTTCCACTGGATCTGGCCTGGCCAGGCAAAGTGGGGGCGTCACATTCGATGATTAGTTTCAACATATTTTTAGAATATATTTTTCATTCTCTAGAGGGTGCTAGAGACACAATATAGTACAATTTACAAAATGTCTTATATGGAATGTAAAGACATTTTAGTAAGTTCTTTGGCCATAGCGACGCTACATGTAGAGGCACTATTGCGGTATTTTGAAAGATGCCTTTAAAATTATAGACACATAAAAGTATATCTCTACTGTACAATAAAAATGCCTCTACATGATGATTCCCCTGTAGTGGGCACCATCTATCTAGCTCGTTGTCTCCGTGCGCGAGCAAGACATAGTGCCCATGTCGTAGTCGCCATGGACACCCCACCCGATTTGAGTGCTAAACAGACGCCAAGGCTGCTATAAAGGGAGCACCAAGACCACAACAAGCACCTCGACCGAAGCCCTAACCCTAGAAGCCGCGAGTTATTGTTGTTTTGTTTGATTTTGGAGTTTACCGAGCATGCCGTCGTTGGAGTCTTCGCCTGGTTGCATCACCATCGGTGAGTCTTCATTCCCTTAGTCTTTGCCATGAAGTTCCTCGTCTCGTGTTCTACCCATGTGCGCATCATCTCTCTCGGAGTGTGGCCGTAGGTCGATGTCACCGCAAAGGTCATCATTGCCGCTGCTCGCCATTCGCCGTGACACTTGCGTCAGCATGATCGTCGTGCTGTGCTCTTGCCGACGGTATGACCCAAAGGTCACTGGAGCCATGCCAATACTTGCTTCCATTGACCCTAGGTCTCTAGGCTTTGTCGCCAACGTGGCAGCAACATGGTGCCATGTCAATTGTCACGAAAGCTAGTAGATCTAGGTAGGTTTAGCTCACCGTGAACCAAGTTTCTAACATGTGGGATCCCCATGTCAGTGAGTGAAGTCCGTGAGCCAGGTTCACCGGACCAAGCTTAGTGTTCATGAACTTGGTCCATAGACCAAAGACCCCACTTGTCAGCCTCATTAATTTCTAGAATTTCAAAAAATAATTATAAAATAGAAAATCAGCCTGGGCCCGCTTGTCAGCCTCTTGGGAGAGAATATTCAAGAATATTCTCATTTCGCTCTCTTTTTCATGATTTATTTGTCTGGTGAATTTTTTTGAGAGTTTGTTCTCTTTCATACAAACTCCGATTGAGTTAGTTTAAGTTTCTAAATTCAAGATCTATACTCCCATGTATTTTATTTGATTTTTGAAGTTGCTTTTGTCTATGTTTTGTATTTATTTTTGTTTTCACTGTTTGTTTCACTTAGATGTTGAAGTACTAGGAGCGTTCGAAGGTGAAGAGTTGATTTAAGTACAAGGACCACATCAAGATCAATATTTGTTCTAAGGTAAGTTATGCTTTGATCATATTGAACCCAGTTTTACAAGTGCTATTTTATTGTAACTTATTGCATTTTATTTTAAATTATATCTGTTTTCAAATAGTTTGAGAATTAGTTATTCAACCCATATGAATTATGCCTACCTTATCATTTGCTCTGCCATGATTATTTGTTATCTTAAGATGGATATTTATTATTTAATTGCTAATATATGCCAATGTAGGTTGGTTAGTGTAACATCCCAAAATTTGCCCAAATAATATTTTATTGCTTAAATGTGCATTTATGATTTTCTGGAATTTATTTGGATTTTTCTGGATTTCTTTGAATTAATTTTAAATTAAGTATATTGACCTTTTGTTCAAATCTATTTAAATTTATGCAAAGTTAAAATAAAGTTTTTCCAAAATATTTTATTTGAGTCCAGAATGTCTCAAAGTATTTTTGAGATTTTTCTTGGATTTTTCCTGATAAATTAATTGCTTAAAATGAATTAAATGGATTTCGGCAATTATTTTAAAGGAAAAATCTTTTTAAATCGGCATGAACAGTATTGGGCTTGGCCATTTGCTGTGCGGGAGTGGGCCGGAGTAGAGTGGCCTATTCGGCCCGCTTTCTAGAAATCTAATCCCAGCCGTTGGATCCGGATCGGAGGTGAGGTGAAGCGTCTGCATTCGGGACTTTGTTCTATCGTCGCCGTCGGATTTGCCGCGTGTCGTCGATCCGGTCATCTTCTTCGCGTGTCCGTGCCGGATTCCTCTCCGTGTCCGCCGTGGACTCCGCAGGGCAATCGGGTGAGGTAGCCGCCCCTGACGCTATAAAAGGGGAGCATGGGCTGTGCAATACCCCAAGCGACCGAAACCCTAAGCTAGCCAGTCAAGAAGCGCCGTCGCCTCGCAGTAATCGAGGGTTTTCCGATCAGCGCCGCCGCATAGGGAAGTCGTCGATTCGTCGTCGTTAAGCCGCCCCAAGGTCCGGGACCGATCGCATCAGCTTCGCCTTCACCCAGAGCATCCCGTGCGCGCGTCAGTTCTGTCGGAGCATCGTCGGAGGAGGAGATCGCCGTGGAGGTCGCCGCCGCCGTTGAAGAAGACCTCACCGACTCGGTTCCAGTGAAGAAATCACAGATCCGTTCGCGTCACCGAACTCTTTTCGTCGAGCCTAACCCGAAGGTAACCCCCTTGGTCGCCGGCGGTGACCGTAGGGCCGCGTGCACCGATGAGTGACGTGGCGAAGCTTGCGGTGACTCGTGGACTGGCGTGGCGCGGATCAGCCTCATGGCTTGCGTGGCAGTGATATGCTCGCCCGGTCAGCGTCGCGCGTGGCGATCCAGTCAGCTGAGACGCGGGCCCGCGCGTCAGAGAGCATGACCCGTGTGGACCAGGTCCATCGTGAACCCGAGGAAGATCATGGACGCAGTCCATGGACCGAGTGCTACGTGTCGTGCTCTGGTTGGCTCGGGTCAGAGATGACGTCACGCTGACGTCATAAATCGGTTTTTCAGTTTAAAAATAAATATGTTAATTCTGATTTTTGCAATTTCAGTATTTATTTCAAACTTCAAAAGGCTATATCTTTTGCAATTTAACTCGGATTTGAGTGATTCAAATTTCTAAAAATTTGGAGAATTGAGATATATTTAATGGTGAATTTTATTTGATTTTTGGAGTTCGTTTGCTCTCTGTTTTGGTATTTATTTGCTTTTCTCCTTGATGCAGCGTGAGCGTTGAATTGTGCGACGCTTGGAGGAAGATCCAACAACTCAAGAGCAAGTTCAGAACCAGATCAGGACCTATTCCAAGGCAAGTTGTGCTTTGATCATGTTGAACCCATGTTTATAAAATTGCTATATTTGTTTTACCCTATTGCATATATTTCAAGTATACAATTGTTTCAAATTAGATTGGGCTTAGCTAATATACCTGATTGATTTATACCCTACCTTGTCATTATATGCCATGATCCATTGTCACCCTAGATTGGTTCAATATAGTTGGTTAGTAATTATAATCAACATTGGAGGGTTAGTTCGTATTAGTTGCTTAGCCATGCCACGTCATCACATGTGTCAGAATCATTGATAATTATTCTTGATTAATGGAATATGGAACACTGTTATGAAATTGTGTGTCATGTGGATCACACGATGAGATTGAGTTGTTGTGGCGAGTCATGTCACGCAACGATGTTGAATTGTTGATAGCACGTGGTGCTTGGTAATCAACTGGGTGATAATCATTTAGATTGGGGCAAGTGACAAGGGGCGAGGAGGCCAAGGTGGGCCCGATGGGCGAGGGTATGTGGATGTCTTGCCTTGATCACTCTAAGGACTTAACCTTGCAAGCCTTTGACTGAGTTAATCATGCAACCACATATCCGGTATGGGCCACCTAGTGAGTAATTTGCAATGCCTTAATTTTGGTACTATCGTGGTCGGTGTGAGTTCGAGTTATGGAGTAATTCACACAGCGCAAGAGGGGCCACGGATGTGGTAACCATCCCACCGTGTTGAAACCTTAGCGGGTAGTATCGGGTTAAGCCGGTAGCATTGTAAAGGCTTTGTTATAATCACTCGCCTTGGTGGTGTTTGGTTGTATCACGTGGGTAAAGTGCATAACCTCTGCAGTGTGAAACTATTCGGATAGCCGTGCTCATGGTATTGAGCAATGCTCGGGAATTACTGATTAAGGGTTAGCTTAATTAAATGGACAACTTGGTTGGGATGGCGGAATGCCATGTGGAAGATGGAATTTGACTTAGGATTGGAAACTTGGTTTACTTGAGAAATCTTGAATTATTTATTCTTTGTTATTTGTTTTACGATCTTTATAATCTATTTCTTGTATTTGCTCATAAATGTCGCTTATTGCAAAATAGCCATGATAGCCTATCCATTGGGATAAGCCTTACATATAGTTACATAGAATTGCATTCATGCACAACTTGTTGAGTGCTTAAGTACTCACCCTTGCCAAACAACAATAATCAACAGTTGAAGAATCTACACTGTGTTGGAAGAGGAAGTCGGGAAGACACGAGTCATTAGGGTCCGAGCCTTGTCGGTTGCTGTGGTGGGTGATGAGCTATCTACGTTTTCTTCATCCATTGCTTAATTATTAGTTTATATTTTCAGTCTTGCCCTGCGTGGCTTAATAATGTAAGTTGGTCATAAGATCATACATTTAGCTATATCAATAAATGAACTATTATTTCTATTATCGTTGAGTATGATGTGATATGTACCAATGTTGAGCTGTGTGCACTAGCGTTGATCCTGGGACTAGTGCGGTAAACACAGTGGGTTCGAATCAGTGGATTCGGGTCCTTACAGTTAGATCGTGTTTAATATGCTTAGTCATGCTATGAATAACTATATCTTTTTTGAAAGTGCACATTCAAACTTGACTAATGGTTTATAGAACTTGTTTTTGAAAAGGATGTGTTATGTGTTGTCACATAATGATGTTGATGATTGTGGATATCATGTGTTGCACAATAATCAACTAAGGTGGTAAATAATTTAGATTGAGACAAGTGGCAAAAGACTGTGTGCTATAATAGTGAGTCTGTGTGTTATTTGGGTTGGAGATTCTGTGTGAATTGATTGATTTGGTTAACTGAGATTAATTGAAAATCTTATCTCAGTCAATTAAGGACTTAACTTTGTAAGCTGTCGAACTAGGCTAAATCATACAACTATATGTCTAGAATAGGATAGACTTAACTAAGTAAGTTATCGAGTCTTGACATATAATATCTCGAAAAGATAACCAAGCTATGTGTATGGTTGAAGAAGGTATATTGCAGTGGCTCTACATTTTGAACAGTGGTTGTTCCTAGTCCAATGATGTGTCCCTCTTATTTTTCTATTCTGCGTGAGGGAGGAATAGTAAGATCAGACTTTTCGAGAGTATCTATGTTCAGATAGAGTCTTCAAAAGGTTTTTATGATCTTTTTCGCCGCACGCCTAAGGAAGTGTGTCAATTGCATGACAATAAGAGATTAATCATTTCTTATGGGTAAAGTGTATAACCTCTATAGAGTGTACAACCTATTCGAATAGTCATGTCTCCGGTTATGGACAATGTTCGGAAATTTCACTTAAGGGTTAGATTTTATAAAATTAAACTTAGGAGTGGAGGCTATGTGTAAACGGAAATAATGGAATTGGTTTAGGCTATGTGCTAGTTTAACTTGACAAATATCTGATAATCTTATTGTCATTTGTTTTACTCTTTGTATAAAATTTACTATTGTATTCATTTAAAAAATACTATTTTTTTGCAAAATAGCCATGTCAACCATTCTTTTGGAATAAGTCTTGTATATAGTTATAATAGACTACATTTTGTGCATAACTTATTGAGTACTTTATGTACTCACTCTTGCAACAATAAATTAATCAGTTGAAGGGGTGTCAGCACCCGCTACGGAGGAATTCTAGGAGGAAGCGAGTTACTGGGAATCGAACCTTGTTGATTGCCTGTGGCACGTCGATGAGTTATTCATCGAAGTTTTTCGTTCCACTACAGACTTTTTAATAATAAGCTTTTAAGGTATAATAAGTGTAAAGTTGACCTCAATGCATTCATTCGTTTAGTCTATTGTGAATGTCAAATGCAGGTGTTTCTAAATGGCGAGTTGAGCACTTGGACTAGTTTGGACAAGTTCTCAATATTGTTGCTGGTGGTCTAATTCTTTATTCTTACTAGTGGTAGCTTAGAAGCTGATGATATAGACCAATATATCCTCATATATTTTGATTTGTACATCTAACTATAAGTCCATACAAACTATATATAAAATATATATAAATAGACTGAAGCCCTGACTCTCGTGAGCCTGAGGCGAGCGCACTCGCTACCCATGGCCTTAGGCTGGCCTTGGTCAAGACGAGATGAGGTCCGCCTTACGCATGTAGGTGGATCTCAAGGCGGACCGACAGCAGTAAAAAAGAAAGAGGGCGAGGTGAAGGTGAGTGACAGAAGCTAGCACACAGCAGCCCCGTCACTTCACTTTGGTGGTCTGGCCTTTCCGTCTGCCGATCACATTTGCCGTGTCACCCTATGCATTAGTCAAAAGTAGGATGAAAACGGAAACAAAATTTTCGATCGTTTGGAGAAAAGCGAAAATATAAGTTATTTTTTGAAGTAGAAATATAAAATATCGGTATAGAAACGAAAAGGAAATTTTTTTTGTGGAATTTTCCATTTTTATTTTCGTATCCGATCCGTTCCATTCCTCATTTGTTTCCGTTACTATCCATTTCCATATCTATTTCTAGGGTTTTCGATTTCATCTCCGTTACTAGTAAAAAATGTGAAAACGAAAATAAAATAACTACTTACCTATGTTTCGGTTCCATTTTCATCCTAATCCAAAAGCGACTCCGTGACGGACAGTCACAGGGTCTAGACTAGGGGTGCAATCGGCTCGGATTCGGTCGAATATCGCTCTTTCCATATCCTAAACTATATTTTTTGTCAGATTCGGATAGTACCGGATACGAATGCGGCACGAACAATATCGGTCACGGATTTGAATCGAATACGGAACGGAATTGATACGGTATCGAATAATTTTTGTTGGATAACGCGTGAAAACTAAACAATCTCATATGCCCATAGGCACACAATAACAAACACGTGGCAGAATCTCAACTCTGGCTTCACCCTTTTTTTATTACTTACTTGGCTTAACCATTATACAGTGTCATCAAGGAACTAGCTCGGTTGGAAGCATGCCTACTATGGACAAAACTCAAGGAGTTCATGACCACTATTTTACCTGGTCCATAACGACAAGCATATCCCTAACCACATAAAGCCATCGTGTAAGCAGATAATGGGCACATAGCTCGCAGCTCAATTAAACAGAAGCAAACATAGTTTCATGAAACACTAAATTTTGGATTCTGGCTAATAATTAACACAACAAATACATCTGATCTTTAACATGGAGGTATGAATTGCTCAATCTACAAATTATATGGTAATTGTATACAGCTCGGAAGAAAATGCAACAAAAAACACTTAGCGGCATAGTCCTTAGTTTTCACATCCAAATATGAATCAGGAAGAGCCCAGCGGACTTTGGGCAACTCTGCAAATCATTAACAGGCGTAAGATCCAAGTGAGAACATGTGAAGGTATTCTATAACAAAACTTCCTTTAACATGTGAAGGTATTCTATAACAAAACTTCCTTTAACATGTGAAGGTATTCTATAACAAAACTTCCTAAAGGTTGCTTCATGAAATCATTAATACCTTTAAGTTTGTAGGAAAGCTCCTCGGAATATCAGATACAAGGGGCACCGAAAGCAAAGTAATGATGAGTTGATACCGAATATATCTTCAGCCTAGCTTCTTCCTCACTGGAACATGGAATTGGTTATAGATGACAAGATAGATACATTTGAATATTTTTTTAAAAAAAAGGTAGCAACAAGCATTGCATGTTCATCAACCAAATTTGCATGGATACTACGCATGTATACCATGGTAGGATTGCAAATATTTTTTCGGATAAAATGAAAAAATTTAAGCCTATGTAAAATTTAAGATCAAAGTGAATGTCAAGAACTATTTTTTAATATATATATATAGGACGCCAAAATGGGGCACCATGGAGCCTAGGCTCCATGATTTCAAATGCGCAAATTCAAGCCAAATTCGGGTATATTTTTCAAATATTGTAGTTTTAGGGTATATACCCATCTATAACAATTCAAATGAAACACATACCTTTGAAAAAATATACTCAAATTCAAAGATTTTAAACGAATTTAGATTGCTTGCTTTGCTGATTTATATATATAATCAGCACATACCTACAAACAAACTATTGTCAAAAAAGGAAACTCTAGTTTAAATTTCAGCTCAAACTTGTTTGAACTAGTTAGTAAACTAGTTAAACTCAACATCCTAAAAATTTTAAAAAATTAAACTTATAATACATAGGAGAATATACACGTTTTGTATCATGGAGCCTAGGCTCTATTGTGCCTCAAGTAATTATACTATATATATATATAACCAAGATTGAACAAAACAACACATAAAAAATGCTGCACCCTCATAAACATGAAAACCGGTAACCTCGTAATATCAGACAAAATATAATTAACACGATGAATCCAACTTCAAAATATCACACACTAGAACAATAAGGCGAAAGAACACACCTAGTGCCATCTTTACTGATATCAATAATAAAAACCCCTACCCACCAGAACACATCAACATAAACAGAGCACCATCTATTTATGATTCTATGCTTTTCCCTTTGACAGTTGTACAAATATTAAAGCATGAATGAATGGTAGATGGTGATTACTTACCCTTTCGCTTGCTTCAAAATTTGTACAACTTGTATTAGGAGGGAGAGCATTAAAGCACCGCTGAGAGGGGAATTACGAAGAATGAACACCACAAAGAGAATAACCGAGAAACTGATTCAGATCCAAACAATAACCAGTTTAATCAACTCTCAAATTCCCCTCAGCTAAACATTACTATGGAACGTCAAACAACCCTAGGCTGGAATAATAGCACACTGCTACATCCCATCCATAAGCTCATACCCCATCACCCAACAGAGTAAATAGGGACAAGATCAGAGAAATGGTTCCGGCGATACCTTCTGACAACCTGCGTGAGGGTCTTGATGTAGCTGTCGATGATCTCGGCGCGGGGGACATCGAGGTTGGAGGCGTCGCCGGGGAGCGGCTCCATGACGACTAGCCAGTGCTCGAAGTCGCACCCATTGGGGAGGATCGTCTCCTTGGGCGGGCGGTTGCTCCAGTTGGGGGACGATGGATGAATCCCGCAGCAACAATGTCGCCGGCTGCGTCGCAAAGCAACGCACCACCCCGAGCACCGCCGTCGGAGCAGGCGAGGCCGCTGTAGGGAGGAGGGTCGCGGCGGTAGCTAGAGGGTGGAGGAGGCGAGATGCAGCAGCGACGAGCTGGCGGAGGAGGACCACGCGGGACGCCATCTCCATGGGGGTAAAACCCTAGTAGACGTTGACGTGAGGAGATGAGGTCGGGACGGAGGAGATAAGTGAGAAGATCAGAAGACTCTAAGGGTTATCTGGTTACACATGTTGGAAGGATCGGATATCCGAATAAACTTTACCGAATATATCCGAGAAAAGTTTCGAAATATTCTGATCCGACGGATAGTGGTATCCTGAATTCGAATCTGAAATATAGTATCTGAATCCGATACCGAATCCAAAAACTATCTGAAAAATTCGATTGCACCTCTAGACACAAGAACCAGATGTGTAGGCTTGCCGGTTTAGATCAACAAACCGGCGCGTGCGCATGCACCCTCACTCACATCACCACATGTTCTCACATCGATCGTAGTCAGTAGACTAGTCACTCTTGGGCATTTTGTTGGGACCCGATTTAGAGAATCTAGACTCTTTGTGTATTCTGTGCTAGTCCAGGATCACGCTAGCACACACAGATCTTCTGAGGTTGAACATCACGGACATTCGCAGATATAATAATAAATAGTGCAAACATTTATATGAATCAATTATGCGACCTTATGGTCTCCTTACATAAGATCACCACGCAGGGCTTACATTATCAAAGCAATTAAAAGATAACAGCGGAAAGCAAATAAACTTTGTGGAAGCCTTCATCTTGCCACAGGCAACTGACTGGGCTTGCCCCCTAATTGTCCGGATCTTCAATGTACTCCTCCTCCCAGGTTGGCGTAGACTCCTCCAGTGGTGTTGGGGTTGATAGGCAAGGAGGGGTGAGTACTCAAGGCACTCAGCAAGTAATGCACAGAATGCGGTGCTGTTACTACATGCAAGGTTTATTCAAAGAATTGGCTTACTTGGTTCTTTTGCATCAAACAGCATTTTTAAACTAGCTTCTTATTTAGATTAAAAGCAGTGAAACAGTTATATATAATGCTAAGTCTTTCAAACAGTTTTTCTTCAAAGATTCCCGGCACACAGCCTTAAACAGTTCATTCTTAGCACTGGCACACAACCACCCTCTCCACATTTTATTTTTTGAAGATCTACCCCTTGACTGTAATCCCCGAGAAATGCTCAATACCGCGAGCACGGCTATTCGAATAGATTTGACGCTCTGCAGAGGTTGTACACTTTACTCACAAGATACAGCCGCTCACCACATAGGTGATTGTCCATAACAAAGCTTTTCGGGAACCTCTACCTTAACCAATGAACCTCTCCGGTATTTCCTTCACTATCACTCCCCTCACACAGAGCCGAAGTATAGGACAGGCCAACACTGTTGGAAGGGCACCAAGCCGTAGCACAGGTACACTCCCCCTCACAGATACACCCCGTGTACTGTCACCCCGAGGTATCAGAGGAAAGATATTAGAACCCTAATCAACTAGGTCATCCCATATCGACCATGTGGTTGTGCAGTTGACTCAGTTCAAAGACTTGCAAGGTGAAGTCCTTAGTGACCAAGGCAAGACTTCCATCACTCAACAGTGGCACATAGCCCAATGTGGCACAGACTCACATCACTCATCAACCCATTGCCACAGGCTCACGACACAAAGCCTCTTGCCACTTGCCCCGATCTAAATCATTTCCCACCCGTTGATTATTGTGCAACACATGCAGCAATAACTCAACATCGATCTGAACCACACAGTCTCTCATGCCTCAATCTCATCATGTGGCATCATCACACCACTTTCAAAATAAATTCAGTATTTCATTAGTCAATATTGTAGTATTTCCGAAAGATTATTCATGAATCGTTGCAAGGCTAAGCATCTATTCACGATCTAGCCTCCGTGTTGGCATCATATTATTATCCAACAAATACAATCAATCCTAGGGTGACAAAGATTTCAAGGCATATAGATAATAATTTCATGGTGACAATAACAATATGGGTTGATTAGCTACATTACCCAATTTAATTTAAATTCATTTTAAATAAATTAGCATGCATAATTTCAAGATAACATACATTTAAAAATTGGGATCAAAATGGTCAAAGCATCACTTGCCTTCAAAAAGTTGCTGGTCTTGATCCAAAGCTTGATCTTAAGCGATGAACTCTTCTTCGAAACTTTCCGGCAAATTTGCGTCTACGCGTAAAAATAACATTTGCAATAAATAACCAAAACAATATACTATATAACCTCAAAAATTCAATTAAAATTCACAATTAAAAAGAGCACCATTTTACAAATTTTTAGAGACTAGAATCACCTCAATCGGAGTTAAAATGCAAAAGTTATAGCCTTCCAAAGTTTTAAATAAAATATAAATCAGAAAAGAGAATTCCCGAATTAAACCATTTATTTTTCTACTGAAAACTCGGTTTATTGCGTCGGCATGATGTCGGCGAACACGTGGCGCCTTCTGGTGCTGCCACATCACCTCGGTCTATGGGCTCAGTCCACGGCTCGGGTCGGGTTCACCATGGACTCGGTCCACCAGAATAGTGCACCCACGCGGCAAAATCTGGACCGTTCATTGAATCAATGGTCAGATCTCATGCGTCACACCGCACTGCCTCGAAATCTACGTGACACGCGTCGCGCATCGAACGGTTACCCAGATCAAACGGTGGAATCCCAAGCAGACTCAACAACGCTTCGCGTTTTGCGCCTCCACGCGTCGCTCATCCGACGGGGCTCCCGGATCCAACGGCTGAATCTCGCGCACGTTCGGCGACGACTCGGTTCACGCCGCGACCACGCGGCAAGATCGCGGCGGCGCTCCGCAGCAACGGTCGGATCTGGTCTCGCCCGATCAGCGCGCTGCACGCGCTCGCACGCGATTCGGTGGGAGCGCGGTGTCATCTCCGCCGCACGTTCTAATCTGAACGGCGCGGATCCACGTGGCACAGCTCATCCCACAACCATCGTTCAGATCTAATCTAACGGTCTAGGGTACCCGAGTTGTTTACTGCTCATCTTAACTGTAAGGACCCGAATCCACTGATTCGAACCCACTGTGTTTACCGCACTAGTCCCAGGATCAATGCTAGTGCACACAACTCAACATTGGTACATATCACATCATACTCAACGGTAATAGAAATAATACTTCATTTATTGATATAACTAGGTGTATGATCTTATGACCAACTTACATTGTTGAGCCACGCAGGGCAAGACTTGAAATATAAGCTAAGAATTAAACAGCGGAAAATAGAAAACGTAGATAGCTCATCAATTCACCACAGGCAACTGACAAGGCTCGGACCATAATGACTCGTGTCCTCCTGGAACTCCTCCTCCAACACAGGTGTAGATTCTTCAACTGTTGGTTATTGTTGTTGGCAAGGGTGAGTACTTAAAGCACTCAACAAGTTGTGCACAGAATGCAATTCTATGTAACTATATGCAAGGCTTATTCCAAAGGATAGGCTATCATGGTTATTTTGCAATAAGCAGTATTTATGAACAAATACAATAAATAGATCATAAAGACTGTAAAACAAATAACAGTAATAAATAGTTTCAGTGTTCCTCAAGTAAACCAAGTTTCCAATCCTAAGTCAATTTCCAACTCCCATGGCATCCTGCCATCTCAACCAAGTTTTTCATTTTAATTAAGCTAACCCTTAACTGTAATTCCCGAGCATTGCTCAATACCGCGAGCACGGCTATCCGAATAGTTTTACACTCTGCAGAGGTTATGCACTTTACCCACACGATACAACCATACACCACAAAGGCGAGTGATTATAACAAAGCCTTTACAATGCGCTGGCTTAACTCGGTACCACCTGCTAAGGTTTCAACACTGGTGGGACTGGTTACCATGTCCAGGGCCCCCCTCTTGCGCCATGTGAATTACTCCATAACTCGGGAACTCACACCGACCAAGATAGTACCAAAGTCAAGACATTGCAAATTAATCAGCTAGGCTGTCCCATACCAGACATGTGGTTGCATGATTGACTCAGGTCAAAGGCTTGCAAGGTCTTATCCTTAGAGTGATCAAGGCAAGGCATCCACATACCCTCTGCCCATCGGGCCCACCTTGGCATACTCGCCCCTTGCCACTTGCCCCAATCTAAGTGATTATCGCCCAAGTTGATTACCAAGCACCACGTGCTATCAACAATTCAACATCGTTGCGTGACATGACTCGCCACAAACAACTCAATCTCATTGTCTGATCTCACATGACACACAAGTTCATAACAATGTTCCATATTCCATTAGTCAAGATTAATTATCAATGATTCAAGCACATGTGATGACGTGGCATGGCTAAGCAACTAATACGTCTAACCATCCCTGGTTGATTATCATTACTAACCAACTATAGTTAACCAAACTAAGGTGACAGTAGATCATGGCATACAAATGACAAGGTAGGGTATATAGATCAAATGGGTAGATTAACTAGATCCCAATTTAAATTGAAACAATTGTATACTTGAAATACTATGCAATAAAATAAAACAATATAGCATTTGTATAAATATGGGTTCAACATGATCAAAGCACAACTTGCCTTGGAATAGGTTCTAATGTTGCTCTGGAGTTGATGGATCTTCCTCCGAAGTGTCGCACAATTCAACGTCTATGCGTACCGAAGGAGAAAAGCAAATAAATACCAAAACAGAGAGCAACTGAAATCCAAAAATCAAATAAAATTCACCATTAAATAGATCTCGATTTTAAAAAAATTTAGAAATTTTAATCACTCAAATCCGAGTTAAAATGCAAAAGTTATAACCTTTTGAAGTTTGAATAAACACTGAAAATATAGAAATTGGAAAATCCGATTTTCCCGAATTATTTTATACTTAAAATCATATTTATGATGTCATCATAACCTCATGATGATGTCAGCATCGTAGAATTTCAATCGAATTACTTTCCAACGAAAAATGCGATTATGGCGTAAGCATGACGTCGTGAAGATCTAGAACCAACCACGATGCGCCACGTGTCACGGTCTATAGACTTGGTCCACGGCGTGGCGCTGGACCACGGCTGACTCGGTCCACGACGCTTCAGCTGTTGAACCCGACACGTGTCACAACAGGAT
Organism: Otatea glauca; assembly: GCA_036346275.1. Taxonomy (NCBI): domain Eukaryota; kingdom Viridiplantae; phylum Streptophyta; class Magnoliopsida; order Poales; family Poaceae; genus Otatea; species Otatea glauca. The sequence goes on along the minus strand of CM070733.1, from coordinate 17,849,017 downwards.
TGGTCCGAGACGCGCGCAATCCGGATCGTTCGATCTAATCTAACGGCTCACACGGCGAGCTACTTAAGCACGCACGTGGCTCAATCCTAGCGATTCGAGGATGATCCAGCGGTCGATACCTCACGGTGCGGCGATGATGGCACAACGGCGCTCCTTTGCCGGACTTGAAGATGATGGCGACCCCACGGTGCTCGGCGATGCTCGACGACGAAACTCCCGAATCCGACGCGCGCAACCCGAAGAACTCTGATCTGGAACCCACACGACGGAAGACAGCTCGATGGCTACACAGAAGCGCAAAAACGACGGCGGCACAACTAGAACTACGGCGAGCTTTTGCGCTAAAACGACGGCGGCTCAGACGCTTGCGGCTAGGGCTACGGATGCGCGACGGAAGGAAGAACCTCGGGAGGCTAACCTCCCCTTTTATAGCCTCGGCGAGCGCGCTCAAAATGGAAACCTAGCTCACGCGGCGGCGGCGACGTATCGGCGACGGACTCCGAGTCCCGATCGGAGATGACAACGGACAGCCGTCCGATCAAGGATCAATGGTCACGATGATTCCCAAGCTGATACGATCTGATCCCCTCCTTCCAAATCCAATGGGCACGATCCTCCCTTTCCTAAACCAACGCGGCTCAATCTTCACCGCTAGATCTCGATCCAACGGCCCACGGTCGCTAGGGTTTCCAACTCAACCTCAAATCCCAGCCATCCAATCCGATCCAACGGCTGGGATGCGTATTCTAGAAACAGGCCGAGCAGGCGTGGCATAAAAAGCTTTGGCTGCAGAGATGGGCCCCACGTGCATAGTATTGGGCTCCAGCCCATTACTGTTCACCTGATTTAAAATGGTTTTCTGATTTAAAATAATTACAGAAATTCATTTAATTAGTTTTAGGCAATTAAATTATCACGAAGAAACCAAGAACATTCTCGAAAATACTTTGAGACATTTTGAACTCAGATAAAATATTTTTGGCAAAACTTTATTTTAACTCTGCATAAATTTAATTAGTTTTCAACAAAAGAACAATATACCTAATTCAAAGTTAATTCAAATAAATCCAGAAAAATCCAATAAATTCCAGAAAATCGTAGAATGCACAAATAACCCATAAAATAATATTAAAGCAAATTTTGGGATGTTACAAACCTCCCCCTCTTAACAGAATATCGACCCCGAGATTCGGGGCTAACTAAAGAATAGGTTTGGGAATTCTGACTTCAAATCCTCTTCGCGCTCCCAAGTTGCTTCACTTTCGGAATGATTGCTCCACTGAACTCTGCAAAAGCGAATAGACTTGTTCCTGGTCTTGCGCTCCATAACATCCAAAATTTTGACTGGCTGCTCCTTGTAAGTCAAATCTTCCTGTAGCTCTATTGCGTCCAACGGGGTTTGTTCTGTTGGCACCCTAAGATATTTCTTAAGCTGCGACACATGAAACACGTCATGCACTCCTGCCAAGGACTGAAGCAATTCCAACTGATAAGCTACTTCCCCTCGACGGCTCAAAATCTTGAACGGACCAATATATCTTGGTGCAAGCTTCCCTTTAACGTGAAACCTTTTAACACCCTTAAGAGGGATAACCATGAGATACACAATCATCTGGCTCGAAACTCAAATCTCGACGACGGTTATCAGCGTAGCTCTTTTGCCTTGACTGCGCTATCTTTAACCTCTCCCTAATCACCGCAACTTGATTTTCTACTTCCTTAAGAATATCTGGTCCAAACACCAAACGCTCTCCTGTTTCATTCCAATTCAGCGGGGTACGACAGGCACGACCATACAACGCTTCGAATGGTGACATCTGCAAGATAGCTTGATAACTATTATTGTAATTGAATTCTACATATGGCAAACATTTATCCCAAGACGTAGCATAAGCTAATGCACAAGCTCTCAACATGTCCTCCAAAATCTAATTTACCTTTTCTATCTGGCCATCTGTCTGCGGATGATATGCTGTATTGAAATTCTCGTCGCTACGGTGACTTTCCGGCGTGAAGAAGTGGCTCGTTCGACGCGTCTCGGCGAGGGTGTTACTCCGGTGGCCTCGGTGACGGCGGAAGACGATCGACGGCAGCGAGAGGAAGCAAAAATAGCAGCGGAGCGAAAGGGCAACTACGGCGAGCTACTGTGGAGTCTCTAAGGCGTCTCGGCGTGCGTGCGAGGAGTCAAAAGAAGCGACGAGAAGAGCTCTGCACGACGCACTCAACGACTATTATAAAGACGCCTCGACGTGCGCGCAATCACCGGCGGAATAAGCGGTAACGCTGGCGGAGTTTGTTCCGACGAACTCGCGAGGACAAAGCGACGTGGCGAAATCCTGAGCGTCTGCGTGTCCTCGGATCAACGGCTCGCAACGCGCACGCGACGTGGCATCTCTCAGACCGCAGGATCTCAATCGGACGGCTTGGGTTTGTTGGCGGGTTACGATGTGCTGGGCCAGCCCAGTACTGTTCATGTCCGTTTTTGAAACCTTGTTCATTTAAAATAATTCCAAAAATTCAAATAATCCAAGAAAATAGCCAAAAATACTGGAAAATTTCCAGAAAAATTCTGGAAAATATTTTGAGACATTTAGAACTCAAATAAAATATTTTCAATAAAACTTTGCATAAAATTTTGCATGAAATTAATTAAATTCAAGAAAGGTAAAAAATAAATAAATCCAATTAAATTCTAATAAATTCTCAAAAATAAAAAATACTTTAAAATTTAAATTAGAGTAAATTTCAGAGTCTTACACATTTGCTGTGGTAGTACGGGCTACAATAAAACTTGTTTGTGCTTTTAGCTTGGGATGCATTGGGGATCTCGCTGGGATTGCAGCGACTAGTATTTTCTTCATCTCTTGCGTGCTTTCTTCTCCTCAGTTCAAATAGGACGTAAGTCCTTTCCAAAACTGTTACTGCAAAAGAGCTTTACAAATATCGAAAGAGGTGGTGTGAGTCAAGGTTAGAAATCTTGGCGAGATATCGCGAGATCTTGTTCTCGAAGTTAGACGAAATTTTGATTATCGGCCGAATTCAAAAATCTAAAAAAATTGTGTTGCTACAGTAATCTCATTTTTCCGGCAGGATTTCGCCCTTACCGTCCGGCATCTCGGGATTTGAACCCGGAATTCAAATTTTATTACCGGATTTAGCCAGATTTAGGTCAATTACCCAGGAAAAAGTGATCTTCCGTGATAATTTGTTGAAAAACCATTTTTGAGATATTTTTTAAAAACTCCAGAAGCATTGTCAGATTTTTATAAAATTTTACATGCTTTATCCTGATGTGAAAAATTTATGGTACCATCGTAAGAAGTGTAGGGTCATATATAAAAATTTCAAAGTAATTTAACTTCATTTGTTATCTTCAAAAAATCAAAAACAGAATGAACATAATTGGGACAGTAACATTGTTAGAATTTTATAAATTTTCTCGTGTGTGATCATGATCTAAAATTTTTATGAGAGATTAATAATTGATTCAGCAATATTATATAAAAATTTTGAACTTTTTTGGTTTGCTCAATCAAATCTATATATGTATTGAACTTCATTTGTTATATTTCAAAAATCAAAAACAGAAAGAACATAAATGGTACACTATACTTGTAAGAATTTTATAAATTCAGTGGAGTGCGATCATGATTCAAAATTTTATTATATCTTAAGAATTTCCTTCTAACCCTTATGCAAAATTTTCAAAAAAATAAAAAAAAATTCGTTGCTAAAACAAATCTATGTATTGATCATCAAGCTTTTATGAGGACGTAGCACTGTCAAAATTTTTGGAACTTCTTGAAGCTTGATGATAAGATGAAAATTTTATATAAACATTAATTATAAATAAGGACCATCCACAAAATTTTTCAAAATTTTCTAACGTGGTTTGTACTGTTTTTCATTTGGTTGAAGTTTGTCGGTAAAGCTTTTATCAGCACAGTAGCACTATACGAATTTTTAAAAATGCATGATGCTTGATCATCATCTAAAAATTTTATGAGAACATTAATGATGCATCATAGTCGTGCACAACAAATTTCAAAATTTTCTAACGTGGTTTGTTTCATATTTCATTAGGTTCAAACTTGCCGGTCAGCATTTTATCAGGATAGTAGCAATGTTTGAATTTTTAAAAATTTCCACAGGCTTTATAATTTTCTAAAATTTTTATGACAACATCATCAATGTGTTAAGAATCTCTAAAAAATAATTTTAAAATTTTTTGACTTAGTTTCAACCAGATTTCACCCCGTCCAAATTTGCCGAGATCTCTGCTATACTGGTGGCAAAAAAAACCGGAATTCAAATTCTATTTTTGTATTTCGGCTAGAATTTGTTTGAAATGCCGAGATATCGCCGAGATTTCGTTCTCCAGTCACGGACGGTATTTAGAACGATATCGAGATTTCAATCCTTGGTGTGAGTGATGATGATTAGGATGCTCTGTGCATGCTTCCCTTTTGTCACCATGAATCAACCGCGGCATGATCTTCATATGCATCGTAGTGTGTATCATTTTGTTTATATGTATGTCATGAGATCTTTAAAAAATAATTTTGAAATGTGAAATTTGTTGTAACGTCTTGCTGAAACTTTCATGAAACTATTTAAATTTTGCTCTTTGAAATGTGAAATAGTTATTGTAATTTGATGAAACCACTTGAATTTGCCTTTTGAAATGTGAAATATGTTGGAACTTGGTAAAATCTACTTTAATTTTCTTTTGAAAGGTGAAACTTTCTAGAACATTGTGAAATCTTCTTAAAAGTTTGATTCAAGTTTCATAAAATTTCATGAAAGTTTCATTAGGTTCTATGCAAGTTTCATGAAATTTCATTTAAAAGTTTCGTTAGGTTTTATGAAGTTTTGTTAAGTTTCTCATCAATTTGTCATGATTCCTCTCTAACTTCCTCTTCATTTTTTCTTCATGTAAGTTTCGAGATATCTCAGTTATAATTTTGTAAGTTTCATAAAGGTCCAATAAGTTTCAAGCAAGCTTCATTAGGTTTCATAAAATTCTAGTTCAAGTTTCGCACCTATTTGTAACAATTCCTTTCTTACTTACTCTTCATCACGAGACTGCTTGAAACTTATGAGACGTGCTTAAAACTGTTTTGATTTGTCTATTAGAACTTGAAAGTTGTGCAAAGATGCATGAATAGTAATTTTGAAACATGAAACCTTATATTTTAAAACGTAAAACTTGTTGAAACTTGCTTTTAAACATGCATAAAACTTGAAACTATTTTACTAAAACTTCTTAAAAGCATCTTGAAACTTGACTGAAACTTTCTACGAAACACGCGAAAGCCTTCATTTTTTTTTTTCACAAAACACAAAACCTTATGAAATATGAAACCTCATGAAACCCCGTAAAATTATTGTATTGTTAGAATACACTCCAATCGTATAGCGCAGATTAATAACATTGCGATGTAAAGACACACACACTAGTTATACTTATTGTATTGTATTGTTAGAATACACTCACGCTTTAGTAGGAAGCGAAGTGATCCTTTTGCTAAACTAGTTATAAACCCGCAAGGTCCCCGACCCGTCGGTTCTCACCTGCAACCAATTTCATGCTGCAACAGCGCGCTCCCGCCAACCCCTTGACGGCCGCGTCCCTCCACGCGCACGTCCTCCGCCTCCACCAATGCGGCGGCGGCGGAGGCCACCTCCTCCTCCGCCGCTCCCATGCCGCCGCCCTTGTCTCCGGCGCGCTCGCCGCGTCCCTGCCCCTCGCTGGCGCGCTGCTTCTCTCCTACGCCGCGCTCTCCGATCTCCCCTCCTCCCGCCTCATCCTCCTCCACCACCCGCTCCGCCTGCGTTCCGCCTTCCTCTGGAACTCCCTCTCCCGCGCGCTCTCCTCCGCCTCCCTCCCTTCCGAGGCCCTCCGCGTCTACAACCTCATGCTCCGCTCCGCGGTGCGCCCGGACGACCGCACCTTCCCCTTCGCCCTCCACGCCGCCGCGGCTGCCGCTGACGCGCACCCCGACAAGGGCCTCGAGCTACACGCCGCCGCGCTCCGGAGCGGCCTCCTCGCCGACGTCTTCGCCGGCAACACGCTCGTCGCCTTCTACACTGCCTGCGGCCGCGCCCGCGACGCGCGCAGGGTGTTTGACGAAATGCCCGCTCGGGACGTCGTCTCGTGGAACTCCCTCGTCTCGGCGTTCTTGGCCAACGGGATGTTTGACGACGCGAGGCAGGCTTTGGTGAGTATTATGAGGAGCGGGGTCCCTGTGAATGTGGTAAGCTTGGTGTCAGTTGTGCCTGCCTGTGGTGTGGAGCAGGAGGAGGGGTTTGGGTTGGGTTTGCACGGGTTGGCAGTGAAAATGGGCTGGACTCTGTGGTGAATCTTGGTAATGCATTGGTTGATATGTATGGGAAGTTTGGAGATGTGGACGCGTCGATGCAGGTGTTTGATGGAATGCCAGAGAGGAATGAGGTTTCTTGGAATTCTGCAATAGGTTGCTTCCTTAATGCAGGGCTTTATAGAGATGTGCTGGGCACGTTTAGGAAAATGTCAGAGCATGGATTCATGCCAGGGTCTATCACATTTTCAAGTTTGCTGCCTGCTTTGGTTGAGCTTGGTTGTTTTGATTTGGGGAGGGAGATACATGGGTATGGTATAAAGAGAGAAATGGACTCGGATATTTTTGTTGCCAACTCACTTGTGGATATGTATGCCAAATTTGGTTCGTTGGAGAAAGCATCTACTATCTTTGAAACAATTGAGGCACGCAATGTGGTGTCATGGAATGCAATGATCGCGAATCTTGTGCAGAATGGAGCTGAGACTGAGGCATTCAAGCTTGTCATCGAGATGCAAAAGAATGGGGAATGCCCAAATTCAATCACCCTGGTGAATGTGCTTCCAGCTTGCGCAAGGATGGCCTCTCTAAAGATGGGGAAACAGATCCATGCATGGTCAATCCGTACAGGATTAATATTTGATTTGTTCATATCGAATGCTTTGATTGATGTATATGCAAAGTGTGGGCAGTTGAACTTGGCACGAAATATTTTTGACTTGTCAGAGAAGGACGACGTGTCATACAACACTTTGATTTTGGGTTACTCACATAGTTCATGGTGTGTTGAATCCCTTCATCTTTTTGGGCAGATGAGATCTGTAGGAATTGAGTATGATGCTGTTTCTTTCATGGGTGCTTTGTCTGCATGTGCTAATTTATCTTCATTTAAACAAGGCAAAGTAATTCATGGTGTTTTAATGAGGAGATCGTTAAGTAGTCATCCCTTTCTGGCTAATTCACTGCTGGACTTGTACACTAAAGGTGGAATGCTTGATACTGCATCAAAGATCTTCAATAGGATTAAAGAGAAGGATGTCGCTTCATGGAATGCTATGGTCATGGGATATGGCATGCACGGTGAAATTGACATTGCATTCCATTTGTTTGATTTGATGAAGGATGATGGCGTTAACTATGATCATGTATCTTACATTGCAGTGCTGTCAGCATGCAGCCATGGTGGGCTTGTTGAGAGAGGAAAAAAATACTTCAGTCAAATGCTTGCTCAAAATATAGAGCCACAACAAATGCACTATGCTTGCATGGTTGATCTTCTTGGGCGTGCTGGACAACTGACTGAATCTGCTGAAATAATCAGAGACATGCCTTTTCATGCTAATTCCGATGTGTGGGGAGCGTTGCTTGGGGCTTGCCGAATACATGGAAACATTGAATTAGCACAATGGGCAGCAGAGCATTTGTTTGAGTTGAAGCCAGAGCATTCAGGCTACTACACTCTGCTGGTAAACATGTATGCTGAGGCTGGGAGGTGGAATGAAGCGAACAAGATCAGGAAATTAATGAAATCCAGGAAGGTACAGAAAACACCAGCCTATAGCTGGGTACAGAGTGGCAACAAGCTACAAGCTTTTCTTGTGGGGGGTGGGTAGCCATGCTGGGATAAGTTTGAATTGATTGGCAATGCAACAGATGGTGCGCTCGTATGGTGCTATGAAATTTTTCACCAGGAATGAATTGGATATAGCAATAGAATATGTCAAGTGCACTAGCCTGATAAATGTTCTCACCGGAATAGCAAAATCTAGCAATACTGTAGATAAGTATTGCCATGACTTGCAGAAGGCTGTAATTGGTGTAGCTGTCAACTGCTGCAGCTAAGAAAACTTGTTTCTCGACCTGAAATAAATCACATTAAGATGAGTAGATATTAATTGATGCTACCAATCAATTATATATCTTTGCTTATGGGCTCTATCCTATAAACGGAAGAGAAGGTAAGCATTAAAGCATCTAATTTTATGTTGGTATAGTCTGTAAAATGGTATATTGATTCTACCAATGACCAATCTATTACTTTTTGATAACTTGTCTCTACATAAATAACTTTGAGCAGTTCTGAAGTTCTGCTTAATTTTCTGCACACGTACAGACATTTCCATCATATTTTCTGTATAGGAAAATTTACCTTATGCTAGTTCCTCAACTTTGCACTTAGGATAACCAAGAAGATAATACTCAAAATTTATCTGGTGTGTCAATCCAACAATAACTGAATCTGTAAATAACTGTCGTATCCAGAGATGACAGAGATGCAGATATGGTACGGGTTGATATGCAAATTTGTATCTGGATAATGTATATATAGAAAATAAGATACATATCAATAAACTATATGCATCTATTATATCTGTGATATGCATATCCACATCTCACATCTGTTTCCATCTAATCCGTATTTGTTTTGATGTATGTCCATAGTTTTATCTGTATGGCTGCATCCTGTTTTAAATATGGATATAAATATGGCATTTACTAGTAATCCAACCATACTTGATCTGTTTACATCACTAATTTGGTTTCTATTCAGTAAATCAATAAGCTGTTCTGAGCACATATTTAATTTTAGAGGAAACTACAGTAATCCTTTTTTTTTTGCCTTAGGTATTAGAGAACTTTTGGGATTTCAGTGGTTTGGCTGCTGAAGTTTTCCAATGATTTTGATTATTTGGCCTGATCAATGCTCGTATGTTCTGTCTTGCTGTGACTATTTTGCACAATATTAGAGAATTTCTTATGCCAGGATGCTCCCTCGTCACGAAGGCAATTAAGCAAGAGGAATAGCAATGGTTGGAGTCCATCAAGCAGGCAAAATCAAGTGATGTTGCAGGTGTCAGTTCATCTCTACCTACCTCACTTGATGACTTGATGTTCCATCATCACTGGACGTGGAGGAAGATCAGCTACAGCCTAAATCACTACCAGATTAAGGTAGAGAAAGAAGAGGATGCTAGGAGGAAGAAGCAGCAAGACCTGCTTTTGTTCCTGAGGCACGGTTGAGCAAAGTGGATGAATGGCTGACACAAATGCAGCTCTTTTCGCAGTTCCTGCTTGCGAAGATGAAGGAAATCACGGATGTATGAGTTTCTTGCTGTTTGCAGACTGTGTTTAGGTTTCCTTTTCTTTTAGGATGATTTTGGATTCTTGTCGCTACCTATTTTGCTTATTTACTGATGATGGTGATGTTGGCTTTTGGTCAAGCAGCAAGGTGTCAAAAATCAAGTTGAGAGGAGCTGGTAGAACAGAGACAACTGTATGACGCACGAGAAGTGGGAATACTGCAAAACTATACAATGATGTGAGTACAGGCTTAATATTTTTGTCCGCTGCTTTTTGCTAAAATGCTGTATCACCCTGACTTCTAATAGATGGGTTACGTTGTACATATGGTTGTCATATACTATGTCTAGTCTGTATTACTTGCGCACCGACAATAGTAATACCGTGGTCTGGTCAAAACAATACTAGTACCATGCATGTATTGAAACAAGTGATGCTTCTGGAATAATTCCAGGAAGGGTGTTGTCCGGGCTGCATAATGCCTACTTTTCAAATTTTACTGATTGGGCTTTCCAGCTGTAGATTCCTTTCAGAATTTGAACTAATTCCAAAAAAAAAACTCAGTCCAAACATGGAGATCCCCTTCACATATTATTCAATTTTTTTAATCAAGATCATATTCGATATAGAGTCCTCGTTCTAATCCAAGTGATTACAATTGGGTCTGACCTATGATCCCTTTGTTTTTCTCCTGATTAACGATAATTACTTTAACGTCTATTATTTTGTATACACTAGAAAAATACAATCGATAGAAGCTAGCCTATGGCTAGATGGCTAGGCGTGAAGTGTGAACTCAAGCCAACAGGGTTCAAGTCCCAAATTTAGCGCTGATGTGCACCAATTCTTAGAGTATACACGTGTGTATGTGCGTGGACGGTGTGAGTGCGGTGTGTGTGAATAACTATTCGTACTCTCTCAAAAAAAGAGAAAAATGTTCTCAATCTAAAGTAAAATAGCAAAACCAAACAAAGAAATGAAAGTCCATTTGACCTCCCTGAATTCCTTTGAAAGTCTTTAAGTTTCAACATTAACCATAAAACTGGACATTTGACACCCCATCAGGTATAATTGTTAATTTTTTTCCCAAGGACCGATTGAAGGCAGTTTGGCGCCAACGTGGAAGCTATTTTGATATAGATGCAGCTGACTTGGTGTCGACATTGTCTTCCTCGTAGCACCCAGTTAGAGGTGGGCATCGGGCTATGCTTTTTTGTGCCAGCAAGTGGCATGGTGGGCATGACCCGGCCTAAGGCTTGGCCCGCCCGCATTCGAATAGGCCATGTCGGCATGCCACGATTACTTGGGTCGTGCCAGGCCTACCAACCGGGCATAGGGGGTAGTAGAGCATGGCATACTCAAATGGGCCATGCTCGGCACGCCACAGTGGTGAGTGTGCCACGACATAGCCTGCCCTGCGCGCAGCACATCAACACGTGCATGGCATGGCCCATGTGGCCGATGGCAGGGCCCGTGGCACACGGTCGTCGTGCCCGGGGGCCATGGCAGGGGAGGGGAGACTAGAGAGAGGCGTACGAATACTTGGTGACCGATGCCCCTCGTGCTCAAGCTTGCCCGCCAGGCTGCCACCAATGCCATGTGCACCCCGCCGAGGTCACCTGCCATGCTGAGCTCGCTCGCCACCGATGCCATGCCTGCCAAACCAAGCTCACCTGCCACTACGACCCGCCGAGCTTGCCCACCACCTTGCCTGCGCACCGAGCGGATGCCCCGTCGAGCTCGCCTACCAAGCTACACGTGCATCAAGGCGACGCCCCACCAAGCTCACCGGCCACACCGCCCATGCATCGACACCGAGCGTGGGGTGAGGATTTGGACGGAGGGAGAGAGGCGGGGTGGCTGTGGAGCAAGGGGATGGCGATGAAGGGGGAGGGGAGGCGAAGGGAGAGGGAGGCGGGGGAGCCAGCATCTCGGGCGTAGAGGGAGAGGGAGGGAGGGCGTCTCGAGTGAAGAGAGAGAAAGGGAAAGAGTATGGGGGAGGGGGAGAGAGACAGAGAGAAAGAGAAGGATACTGAGAGGGAGAGAAAGATTCCTTCAGAGAAAGTGAGCGCAACGGTCAAATGACAAAGAGAGACAGCAATGTGATGGGTGAAAGAAATAAAGCCGATTCCAAATCCATTGTTCGCCTAATTGATCGCTATAAAACCCTCCTCGGCCACTTGTTTCTTCAGCACATGAAATATTTCTGATTTTGCTCTCTCACCACTCTCTAAAAGAACAAAATATTTAGCAAGAGCAGGAGAGCACGCCCTCACACTCCTAGTCCCCCTCCTTTGGATCAAAAGATCGATCCGAGCCAACTCTCCTTGGGCATGGGAGATTATGGTATGGATGACCGTTATATGGATGATACGTAGGACATCGAGGATGCCTCTTACTTTCCTGAGGAGGCGAGCTACGCATTGAACCCCAATGCTGCTACATCGGTGCAACAAGTGGCTGGAGGCTCTAGTAGTTGACGGGCATGGTACTGGCAACATATGGATAGAATCGTCGAAATTGAGGAAGGAATATATGATATAATAATATAGGGAGGGAGTCTTTTCTGTCTTGAGGGTTTTATTTGTCTAGACGCTAGGAAAAAGTGAGGATTATAGCTTCTGCCCATAAACCATTCGAAAAAGAGCCTAGCGTATGCTATTTGTAAATACTATCAAGCTAAATTATCTGCACGTGCATGTGGAGGAATAGGTCATCTCAAGCGACACATAGAGACATGCTTAAAGAAGATATCGACTAGACGAAGGTTAGGAACGAAGGCAAGGGTTTTTCCCTTAATATCAACACGTTAGTAAGAGAACAACTACACGTAACATATATGTAATGTATAAATGTAAACTAGCAATGTTGAAAGAAGACTACACGAGAGTTAGTTTTTCCTTTGCTTTGATCTTAGAAATATGGACTTCACCCCACCAAAGAGCAACCTATCTTTAGTGTTTTCGTACATTACTTGGGAGAAGACTATAACATAAACAATTTAGGTCAATCGATGAGGCACACACCGGAGAGGCTATCGCTGTATGTGTACTTAAGGTTATTAGGTAATTTAAAATAGAAAGTAGAATTATTGCTATTACTCTTGACAATGCATCAGCTAACACGACAGCCATAGAACATCTTGCATCGCACTTGAAGACAAGTGCATATGTCACATCATTAATTTCATTGTGCAGGCAGGTTTGCATGTAATGAAACCTAGTATGGACAACATACACGATGCTATCTAATTTGTTACAGGTTCGACTGTAAGATACGCCCAGTTCTCGGAGTACTGTAAGGCCAATAATAAGATGCTAAGAAAATTCAACCTTGACATGATGGTTAGATAGAACTCTACGTATACTATGCTGGAGTGGCGCAAGAACTACGAGTATATTATCATTATCTTCGTCAATTGTAATTCTAGTAAGCAGTTGGTTAATGATGTAGATTGGGAAGTTGCTGGCCTTTTTGTGATTTTTTTTAATTTTTTACGATGCAATCAAGATTTTATCCGATGTTTACTACCCAACTTCTTGCTTAGTCATTGAGTGGCTTTGGACTTTGCTAAAATTTAAAATATTTTCAAGCTATTCCACATATCTACTATTTTGGATTCTTTGAGAAAATTATCTGATTTGTAGGGTGACTTCGAGGGAATAGGTGAAGCATTTAATCATGATTTTTCTGTGGCCTATACTCATGTTCACAACGAGTTTTTCAGGGTTTTCGACAAATATTATGAAAATTTTGGCAGTAGAAGTTAAACAAGAAGATCTTCCTCAATAATGCAACAAGCACGTGGCAGTTCGACTGCTTCAAGCATGTGGAAGAAGCTAAAAGGCAAGGCGTCTAGTTTGTCTTCCGAAGCACCGAGCAGGTCGCAATAGAATCCACGTGTAGAGATCAACCATTATCTTGACATGCCTTTCCCGGAGACTAAGCTTGACATCGGGGATGGCAGTGAACTTAACTTGCTCTTGTGGTGGAAGAATCACCAGCGTATTTATCTTGTGCTATCGCAATTTTCACGGGATGTACTTGTGGTTTCGGTGTCCACTGTCTTGTCGGAAGCCACTTTCAGTTCAGTGGGGAGCATAGTTGAGCCAAGGAGGTTATCTCTCACGCTTGAGATGGTTGAGACAATCACATGCCTCAAAGTCTGGGTGTGTACAGATGAGAGAAGACAACATTAGACCAAGGATTCGGAGACCGCGGAGGCGTTAGCCGACTTTGATCACCTCGACCTCGACTAGTCTATGTATATGTATATAGTTATTGTACTCTTTTCCTTATTGAGATACCCCACACCGGGGTGTAAGGGTTTTAACAAGGTAGTAACTCTGTACCTATTCAAGAATGAATAAAATTTAGTTCTTTTTCCCTCAATATTTGTGTCCATGCCTCAGTTCTGTGCGTCTCCGGCTCCTTTCCTCACGTCACAATGGACCAGACCTGGGCCAGCACGAATCACTAATGGGCCGTGCCTGGGCTCGTCAAAGGCGAGCTGGGTTGGCACGGCACAGCATGCTGGCCGAACCATGGTTGCATAGCATGGTTTTGGCACGCGGTCCGTCGTGCTCATGCCCGTGCAAGCCTGGCCAGCACGACGCCCACCTCTACTATTATGTTCAAATGAATGATATTGATAGTTGAGGGGTTCAATGCCCGGTTTTGTAGTTCAAAGTTGAAACTTAGACGTTCATAAGAGTTCACATGGGTTTCGAATGGAGTTATTCCTAAATAAAATGACCAAAAGAGGTAGAATCTCGTCGGCCTGTTGGTGGTCTATGGTTGAATATGGAAAAAAACATTCTAGCAAATTCAAAGAAAAATTTACACCTATAAATGCATACATTTGCAATGACAGATGCAGAAATTCGATCCTTTAGCGAGAAATACTAAACTTTACAAACTACAGGAATAATCAAATTATCATTTTGCATTTGCCTAAGTATCAATTGTCTTGTTTGTGGTTAAAACATACAAACTACAGTAGCTTCCAGATTGCAAAACATGAACGGCCAAAGTATCAACACAGAACTCAAGATCAACCAGCTTCACATTACAACAAGGAGTTGCCTGAATCTTGTGCCTCTGATATCAAATTTCAGCTATCAAATCACACTACTGCATTTCGACAAATATAAAAATCTACAGAATCCATACGATTTGAATACTACTTAAAATGTAAAGATAAGTTTCTTCTCCCATTTTCTTCTGATCACCTGATTAATGAGACGATAACTACAATTGCAGTAGCTTTTGTACAACTTCTGTCTTTCTCTTCTCATCGCCTGAATTACATACAACTAAAGAAAACAAATACCCAACTACAGTCACTCATAAGTAGAGCAGAACAATTCAAAATTCAAATAGCACATGGGTAGTACATTCTTCTTAACAAGCGAGTGAGCAACCAAAATGGCGACCCCAACAGCAAAGAATGCGGTTCCCTTCACACAATTTAGGATATTATACACGGTCTGTGATGGAAGAACAATTGAGAGAAGATTTCTTTCATTCATTTTCTTTTTGCAGTTCTGTAAGATGCTATCTTATTGTTACTCCTACTTGGTAGTCATTCCTTGCTAAATTCAGGATACCCCTGTATTAGGGTCTTCGACTTCAAGCCTTGTCTGGTGGCCAGTATTGTTTTCCCCTTTTATCTTGCTTTCTTCATAGCATTGTACATTGCTTCTTTTTTTGTCTGTCTAATGTAACTCTTTCGCATCAATCCCGAAAGTGAGATGCATTGTGGGTTAGCTTCATATTGCCCACATTGACCGCAAACATTTATGCGGGATATTGCGGTAGCCCGCGAAAGGCTTGTGCGGGCAATGCGGCGTCCACAAAACCCACAAAATCTTATAATTTTCTTTTAGTTGAGATAATACAATAGTTTGGGCATGAAAATTTGTGTTTGCTGCTGAATGTTAATGTTCTAAAATACAATAGTTTGGGCACTAACCATGCAAATGTTAATGCTCTCTACCTCTACTGCTTCTTCTACCGTACCGTTGCTCTGCTAGTACTAGTATATAAGTCTTATGCTAATAGCCTGATAATGCTCCGCTGCTTCTTCTCTATTACTTACAAAGAGCAAAAACAACAGCAAGTCACGAAAGAAACGTCATATCTGGTTCTTAAAACAAGAAACATCATATCTCTTGTTTTGATTGGAGATCCAATGTTGTTTCCATAGAATATGATGTTCAAAACTTAACTTAATACAGATCACTCTAATAACAACGGTACCCAGATTTGAGAAGTTTGCACACTGCACTTTCTGCAGAAGACATGAAAAGAGCAATCTTATTATCATTGCTTCTATACAAAACAATATACTAGAGGAATCCACACTACATCTTTATTATTATAACCATTGAAACTAATCCAGTCCATACTACACACTTGAAACCAACCCAATCCAAAATAATCTTTGCAACTGACTCCAATAAAAAATTCTTTCAGCTATAAACTTCACAGAGGATCTACTTTTCAAACAGAAGCGTGCCGACGTCGAGAGCCGAGAGGAGAGGCTGTGAGAGGAGACTCGGGAGAGGCGGCGATGAGACGAGGGCATAGAGGGAGCCCTTCATGTAAGAGGTGAGCGATGCGGGCTTCGCAGGCTAATTTATTAAATAAGATGTGGGTGTCCACATAACATTATTTGGTGGGCTAATTTAAACGGGTTCGCGAACACCCGCGTCCACTTTTACCCTTATCCGCATGTTTTTTTGCCCTAACAAACAAATCTAAGGTACTATTGCGGCAATATGTACTTTTAGGCTATTTTCAGGGGTTTCTACAAGTTTTCAGGCTGCAGTACAGGAATGCATTGAACCTAGGTAATATTTATGGCTCTCAGTTTGACAACTTGTAAGTATAAAAGTTGTCCATTAGTGCATCAGTTGTGAGTAGGGGTGCAAACGGAGCGGATACGGACGGATTTCACTCATTCCATATTCTATTCCAAATTTTTTCTCGGATACAGAATCGGATACAGACAGTGCCGGATTCGAATACAAATGCGGATTACTTCGGTCACGAATACGGAGTGAATACAGGTCGTTCTGGATACGATTAGTCTCGATCACGAATAGTTAGTCGGATAATGCATGAAAGCAGAAACCTATATGTCGCGCATATTAGGATCAATCAGCCATACAAAAAACTTTACTAGAACCTTCAAGACATGTAAGTGTTTCAAATTCAATAATAGCTGCCTTCCCTACATAAAAATAATATGCAGCCAAGTACAATTCCAATCAACATATGCACTTATATGATGTAGCACATCCAACCGCAATCAAGCGTTTTTGTTTTTTGTTTTCCAAAAACCATCTGTCCAAACATTCCACATTTCATTTACACTACGACGTAGTAACTGGACTGCACATTCAACCGCAATCAAGATACAGTGGTAGCTGGTTTCACATAGTGCATTGTATATGCAATACAGAGTGATTAGTTCTTACACAAGCTATGACTGTGAATCCTAGGAAGCATCAGCAGGTATAAGAAAAATGTATCTAGGGCAAAAGGGTGGCCTAAAAAACGATAAGGGTCTGCACACCAAGTGACATGCAAAAGTACCAGTGATCTCTTCGCAGATCCGAAAAAGAAGCATCAACAATGAAGCACTAAGTATAAAATGGAAAACTATGTAAGAAAGTCTTAGTGTCTATAAAATGGTATATTTTGGCAACAAGAAAGCGTACCATTGGCTTAACATTCACTGGCCAATCACCAACATATCATCCACATTTATCCTATCATCCTATAAAAAACATTTCGATTGACACAAAAAATGGTGTAAAGGAGCTCAAAACGAAAACAAAGAATAAGTCCAACTACAAATTGACAATTAGCAAACCTCCTCGTTCATGTATGTTGTAGCACATTCTTTATCCTCTAGGTGCAAATCCAACTCATTAGCAAGTGATGTTATCTTCTCCTTAGAACCTGTAATTTAAAAATGTTATAAAGATAGTAAACGAAAATTGAAAATGGTGTAAACTATGAACTTAATGACTTATTATTATCTTTCCTCGATGAAGATACCCGGTCCTTGGTACAAATTGGAGCCTCAACCACCTCAAGCTCTAGTCGACTACGAAATGGATCAACAACACGTCCACCAGCACTAAAAGCCAACTTTGAAGCAACAGTTGATACTTGAATAGCTAACACATCACGGGCTAGTCGTGAGAGAATAGGAAATGTCCCTTGATGTGTGTTCCACCATGACAATATATCAAACCGTGCATCCTTACCACTAGGATCAACCCATCGAATTGGTTTTTCTTTCATGTATACCTCCAATTCATTTATACCACCATGTGTTGTCAAAGCTGCATCCTCATACAAGAACTATTCAATGTCAAAGTCGGCATCACCAAGTGGGTGAGAAGGTTCTTTTTCGGGATTAGACTTTGATGTTTTAGGTGTGTTGGATTAGTAAGCTTCGAACAATTTTTGACAACATCAATGAAGTGATTAACTTCATGGGCTGCCCTCTCATGATAAATCCTCCCCATAAAATATTCAACTAGCCTTTTCTTGTATCTAGGATCAAGAAAGCATGCCACAGCAACAGCTATGTTAGACTTGTCCCAATACTTGTCATATTTGGCTTTCATAGCCTCTGCTATAGAAGATATATTATCATCAACACTATCACACCATTCTGCAAGTGCAATCTTAATCTCACAAAATTTCCACCAAAATGGGTTTGATGTTGGATATTGATTTCCAGAAAATATAAGAGTAACATCATTGAATTTTTGCAAACACTTGCATAGTAATTCAGCCATATCCCATTCTTCATATGTTGGAGCACACTTCTCATATTTACCCTTATTCAAGTACAATAGCCTATCAAAAGCCCTCCTATAGTAAATAGCTTGCCTTAACATTTCATATGTGGAGTTCCATCTTGTAGACACATCCAAAGGAAGACCAGATTTGTTGTCTAAATCACATTCTGATGCACACTTCTGAAATTCCTCCCATTGCATTGGAGAATTCTTCACAATTGCAATAGTAGCTCTAATATTTTGAACTGAAGATGAAATTACTTTCAAACCATCTTGGGCAACAAGGTTTAGTATGTGGCAGAAACACCTCACATGAAAAAAGGCCCATCACAAATCAAGGGAGAATACTTATTAAGCTCGGTCACAACTTCTCTAACACATTTATCATTGGATGATGTATTGTCTAGAGTGAGAGCAAATAACTTCTTCTCAATGTTCATAGACATGACACCCTTGACAAATTCATTTGCTAGATTAGTTCCTATATGGCTCCCTTTGACATGACTAAATTTAACTACTCTTTTTTGCATACGCCAATTATCATCAATCCAATGCATAGTGATGCACATATAGCCTTTATTTTGATTAGATATCCACATGTCCATAGTGGCGAAAATCGGCATGAAAGAGTTTTAAATTGTTTATACAACTTCTTTTCATCCCCAAACATTTCCAATATATCTTTTCTAGTGGTTGTGCGAGACTTGAATGAAAGATCAGCATGTAGAGACTTGATGAAATCAATAAAGTACTTATGCTCAACCATAGCAAAGGGATATTCATGCATAACTATTGCCAAATAGAACTTCCTTAGGCTAGCTTCAAATTAAACCTGTAAGTCTGAACAGTTGTACTATTTTCTTCACCTTCACCCTTCTCAAGTTGGAGTTGTTGCTGGTCTTGCTTTACGGCGTGCTTGAATTCCAAATGATTCCACAAGGCTTTCGTGCCCCTTGAGGTTTCACATCTAGCTTTGTGCGGACATTTTTTACATTTCACCCCAACTTAGTTCTCCTCCCCACCATCTTTTGCTAGGCTTATTTTGTGCAATGGCAGCTATGTTTCATTTGATGTCTTTCAAATGTCGTTTAGCTGAGACTTAGAAGCTAATAGGGCTATAGCATCACACTTCATTTCCTATTAGAATTGCAATTTGTTGTGATTCAATTGCTTGCTCCTTGTTAACTTTCCAACAAATTAGCTATGCCTACGTGTACTGAAACGGCTTGTTTGGCCTAGCTTAGGAAGGTACAACCGTATACGCTCAGTAAACTTGCTTATTAGACAAGCTTTAGTGACTGTTTAGGTAAAAGCCATTTTAGACATTCCCCATAAGACACCCTCCTCTGGTTGGAAGGGTGGCGTAAGCGCAATAATCAATAGTTAAGACCAAGATAAAGCTGCTTTCTTGGTGCTGGGTTACTTACTACTGGGAATCCTAAGTTTTAGCTAGGCCAAATGGATTCTAAGATTGATCCATTTCTCTTACTGAATGTGTATTCAAGTGCTATGCTTTGAATTTAGGTAGCACTTGCAGTGTTGCTCTGAACCTTATATGAAGTAAACTTTGTATTCTATATATTCGCTGTCCTGACATGACCTCTCTTTAGTTGGTGTGTATGTAACCTTGTTTTGTTTTTGAGCTTAACATTAAGTAGTTCAGCCCTGAGTTTTCTCGTCCAACAATCCATTATCATACGGAACTGTTTATGTACATATGTACCACAACCAGTTCCTATGTACATTTTTGCCGGATTGGGGATCTTGACTCTTACCTCTTCGCCGGACGGGTTGGGGACGGTGGGGACGCAACCGATCTCACAGGAGACTGACCGGAGAAGGGAAAGTCGGATGAGGTGGACCAGCGCGAGGACACGGACGGGCATAGAGGCGATGCGGGGACACGACGGGGACCGAGCTCGAAGGAGGCTGACCAAAGCGGGTGATGTGATCATGCTGGCCCAGCAAGCCATGCTTCTACCTCAAGCCAAGATAAGGGCTCAACAACTTTTGACGCTCCAAGCCCAGCCTGAGATCAAGTCCAATTCGTTCACGAGTCTAGTTCGACCCTCAAGAGCAGTCCAACTAAAAACGACCATATCTAGGTCATACGAAATCCGTTTGAGGCGATCGTTGACACTACGGATAAGCCCATGATGAGAGCTTTCCAATGGAAGTGGTTTCACGGCCAAACTCCTTCTGGATCAATGGGGATCGTCAAATCAATATAACGAACAGAATTTACCAGGTGCTGCGTCACCTCCACTTGGGTCCAAAGGCCTTGTACGACCTAGGGTTGCACGGCTATTCCCTTGGCCGCCTCCCTTGCCTTCTTCCTCGTATATATTTAATAGCCGTCGCTAGAATAATTGGGTTTTGTTTGATTAGTTTAGTCAAGTGCAAACTTTGAGTCTTCGAGTTGTGCTGAACAGCCACCTTGTCAAGATCTTCAATAGAACCCCACCCTATTCTGCCTTCATTCATATTCACAATTTCTTATTGCGTTTACTATTGTTCTTGCTTGTTCTTCGGTTTCTTGCAGGAATTGAACCTCTTGTTCAGGTTGATCGTGCCAACGGCAAGATCAATAACCCTCCGGAGTTGGTTTAGCGATTGCTAAGGTGCATCGTCATCATACATTGTAGTCAGATTGTCAAAGTCAGTTCCACCAAATCGAAGTTATCGCTCTCATCGAAAGATCGGGACACAATCTTACATCAGCGGGGAAATGTCGGAGAAGGTGAACTAGCGTGGGGACACGGCCGAGCCTGGAGGCGATGCGGAACACGGTGGGGACCGAGCTCGGAGGAGGTTGACCTAAGGCGATGCGGCCGGCCAGCGGCCGCGCGACTCCGAGTTCAAGGCTCTGAGCGACGCGAGGGCGAGGCAGGGCGAGGCGGCCGGCCAGCGGCCACGAGATGAGAGATCAGGGCTTGGCAGCGATGATTGGGGACTAGGGATGGGGAAGCGGCGCGGCGATGAGTGGGGAGAGAGGATGGGGAGACAGGGAGTCGGTCAGGGATTTTGGAATTTGGATAGCCAGCCGCCAGGATAGGGACGAGGACGGGACCAGATAACCAGAGTCAACGGGTTTCAATTCGGATAGTTTATCGGATATTATCCGGATATATCCGAATAAAATTACGGTTATATCCGAATCCGACGGATAGTTTTGTTCCGAATCCGTATCCGTATCCGGAAAAAACTATCTGAATCTGTATCCGATATCCGAAAAAAGCCGGATATCTGAAATTACGCTCCGAATAGTATCCGAATTTATACGAACGGACTGACGATCGGGAATTATCCGCT
Source organism: Otatea glauca (assembly GCA_036346275.1). Classification (NCBI taxonomy): domain Eukaryota; kingdom Viridiplantae; phylum Streptophyta; class Magnoliopsida; order Poales; family Poaceae; genus Otatea; species Otatea glauca. The sequence continues at coordinate 17,827,479 of CM070733.1, read as the reverse complement.
CTATTTGCACCCTAGTTGTGAGGCAATGTATGTTTTGATCACAATTGACAAACTTAATTACATTTATTTCTATAAGTCAAGAGCAGCTAACAAGAGCAAAATTGAGAACACATCAGCAGTGCTTCACTAAGTTAATCATCCAATGTGAAGACGGTATAGTTTTTTTTTCCTTCTACGTTAACGCGCAAAAAGAGAACATTTGTGTCAAGCAACAGGATTTTACCACTAATTAGAAATTCTTTCTTAATAGCAAACAAGGAGATATAATTAGAGCCTAGTGGGATGTAAGTGCTGTCACTACTAGGCTGCTACAAAATATGTAGCTTGATACTCCCAATTCACAAATGAAGCTCATTTCACCAGCAAGCCTATCGCACCGTAAAACTTTGCTAATAACGTCATGATATGTCTTCTAAAGACCCAAACTACTACTATGTCATCTAAAGTCATATCTCAAGTTTTTTAGGGCCTCCCCTTCCTCAATCGCACTTCTAGCGCCGCAACCTCTTCAAATAATCAATTACTGTTTCCAACTGAACCTTTTGTGCTCCTCGATCTTCAGACGCCTCTCTAATCATTTCCCTCGTCCCGACTTCCCGTCTTGGTTGGTAAACTCCTGCATCTGCATTTGTGTCTCTTGCATTGCTGTCCTGAACTTCTTTCACCCGCTCAAATGTTCTAAGATAGTAGCGCATTTTAGTTGAAATTACTCTCTTGACTGGTTCAGCATATCCATTTACCAGACTGCTACAACACGTCATTGTTTCCTACAAAAAGGAAGAAAAGGTTGCATCAGAACAACTTGTGATGATGTTTCATTTGCCCCTCTGCCAGTTTGAAATATAGAATTGCCACTTCATCAATTCTCGTACCTGAGCGCTTTCTATTGACTTCTATGCGATGTTCCAATAGAGGCTGTTCTTGATGTGATGCTGAGATGACTTCATTTGCTTCTTCTTCACCTTCCAAAGCAGCCAATTTTTCCTTGTCCGCCTTGTCTCTCTTATCTCTCTCCTGTAATCGTTCATGTCTGCATTTCTTTAGTGGATCTTTCTAAGAGATCAACATTAGTTTGATCAGTAGCGACATGAGTTACTTTCAGCTGGTTCTTGTCTGAGAGAAATATCGTTTAGAACAGTAACAAGGTCATAATCAGAATTGCTTGGCACCATAATGTCCTTCAACACTGGGCTGTCCTGCACTCCTGCTCATCATTTGTTGTGCTGACCAGCTGTGTTTCCTCATTTGGCTCTCGTAAGGTGGATGATGCTGTTTCCAATTTGCACCCACCTCATCTTAGTTCCATGCCCAACTTCATCAAACTCAAGTCGCTGATCACCACGACATAATCACAACTCCATTGCACCATAACTTTTTCGACACTGGGCTATGCTGCTCATCACTTCCTGTGCTGACCACCTGCCTTCTTCATTTGGCTCTCGTAAGCTGGATGTTTCCACCTGGGATGATTTCAGATGCACTGCACGCACCTCGTGTTATTTGCCCAATACTTACATCAAATTCATCATCACTGATCACCACGTCTTCAAGTGTTGACTACATACCAGCTAGCGTTGTATACCGTTCCGTAGATTTTCTCAAAAAAAAATGTACGCAGAATGCATGAGTTACATTCATATGTACTGTTAACTCTCTAACCTCTGGACAAACATATGCAATGAGGTTCATCTCAGAGGGTAACTCTCAAATTCAAAATACCACAAAAGCAAAGCTGTAGGTGACTTCGTGCTTACCTCCCATAACATTTTAGAACATTAAAATTATTTCAGTGCTATCGCAAAACAACAGACCCGTAAGATAACAACAAATTTCTCAAGATACAAAACTTGCACTGCCTGAAACATATGAAAGAAAAACTCAAGGTCTTCCTTGTAGGCGCTTTTGTCGCTGTCTTGAACCATTGATGTCATGCCACATAATCAGAAGGAAAGCACCAGCTCGTACAAGCGAGGTTAATATTCTTTCAGATTATGATTGAATCCTGAATTCAGCAAGCATCAACAGCTAGATCTGATATTACACATGCATTCATTCGCAATATAGCAGGATCCGACTAAACAGATAATCTGAACAAAACCGAAAATGCCAATCTAACAACAGTTGCATCCTGTAAGCACAGCCGAAGTTGCACTTGGTTCCTTTTCTACTTCTTTCTTCTCTTACTTCGCCTCTTGTCACTCTCATCTGAGCTTGATTCTGACTCAGAATCAGACCCTGAACCAGAGCTTTCTGAACTAGACCCTGAACCAGCTGATTCTGACTCAGACATGGCAGGCTTCTGTTGCTGCATTATAAGGCGTGGCATATTCTTCAAGTACTCTCTCAGGCTCTCCGTGATACCCCCAAGACCGATGGAGGTGAAGAAATTTATAGAGAATCTTGTGTTCTTTGGATGATCCCTGGGGAAGATTGACTCGAAGGAATCATGCATGTTAGGATCGTTCAGTCTCTCATTGAGTAGACGTATACCAAGATGCTCTGACAATTCCTGCATAAGAAACAAGTAATTTAATTGTCTGGTATGACAAAAGACAAATGGCCATATAAAAGGAAAGTGGCATATTTACAACATACCTGAAAGAGAATTTTAATAAAAATTCGAGAAGAAGATGTGGTGTCTTCCTCTGTCAACGGATGTAAGCCAAAACATGCCAAGGGAGCGCATCAGTCCCCAACAAATGCGCAAAAAACTTGGCAACATTCCTCAACTTATTTGTTTCGAGGCGGTGAATCATCGAATACTGCTGCACAAAACACTTCTCAAAATTTTCTTGATGAATTTTGTTAATCATGCAGAATCGCTGTCCGAGTAAGCCGTAATATCGAAGGTATGTTCTCTCTTGACTGCAACACTCAAGAAGCATGATGCACAGCTCCATCTGTCAAATGAAATAATTGATTTAGCTTAGCACAAAATACCATATTCTGCAGATTCAGCATCAAGCCATCAATTGAACACATAAATCAACTATAGAAGGAAAAAACATTAGGAAAGCCAGAGAAAATTCTAAAGTTGGTACTATTAGGACCAAACCAATCGATCAGATTACATATAGAGGTACAATCAGAAAAAAAAAGATTTGTTTGGTATGAAGCAATGTGCAAAATCAAAAACTAGTGACTAGTATTAACATATGGAAGCTTCATCACCAATGTTTTTTTGTTCTTGTGTGTGTTATTTAGTTGGATCTAGCACCAGTTTGTAATTACCAACCAATGTACTGGAGTTTTATTTGCTTACAGGGATTTCCGATGTTTATAAATAGTACGACAATTTTAGTAATTTCAGACATTGTAGAGAGAACTAACAATCTTAACACCAACAAATAAGGAGAAATAACTGAACCCACAGGTCGGTCTAAAATTTGGGTTCATCATGCACCACATATTACCAGTTCATTATTACACTAGTAGTGCCCACTAGCAGACATCACTACATGAATCATGTCTACGGATACATTCATCAGCTCCGAGCTACATGCAACCCTAAGAAACTTCTAAAAGTAGCCTTGTCTCATCCTGAAACTTTCAATAGCATATAGGCTTATAATGAACTTTCCAAAAAGCAAATTGCTCAAATGCAAAATAGTGGCCCAACATAAAATGAGATATTGACCACCAGCTAACATAAAAGATCTATAAGAAAAAATATTTGTGATGGAAGTGATAAGCTTTGTTATTTGACGACCAAACCACATGTTTTCTAACAACCTTAGTAACCTAATCTCCAAGAGAAACACTAAAAACATATAATGTGTAGCAACTCGAGTAAGCATACCTACTTTGATACAAGATACAGCATGTCATCAACTCATCAAATGTACACCTAAATGATCCTATAAGTTATAGACTATTTTAATCAACTCACAGTTACAAAAAAAAAATCAAATAAACTCTACAAAGTAAAAAATGCATTAATGACCACTTGCATTGTTTTGCTCCTGTTAGCAATTTGGTACATTTACAAAAGCCCAGGTGACAGGTAGATGATGACCTAGTACTACACTACTAGTATCTATTACAAAATGCATTTATCTGGACTCGGAAGGCTTTGTATAGCAGGAAACAAAAGAAACCGCACAAACAAGGAAATAAAAAAAACAATTCTGCCAGACAAAACTGAAAACAATATTTTAATACCCAAATTTCCTATAAATACTAAATACCAAAATCAGGTGATCTACAGTACTTACCTCTTGACCAGGCTCAAGTTTAATTTTTAGAAGCTTGTGACCAGCTTCTTCAAAATCAACACTGGACATGATTGTCAAATATATGGTTCTTCGAAGGTTGACAAGGTTGGTCTCAGTTTTATCCCTTATCTCCATTTGTTCTTCATCCTCTTCATCATCAGATTCTTCTTCGTCCTCATCATCAGAAGCATCATCAGATCCTTCTTCATCTTCAGAAGATTCTGCTCCCAGGATGCTTCCCTTTAGGTTCTCATAGGCTTTCTCATCCTCAACGAAATTTGGGTTTGCCCTGAAAACATCTGCAGGTTGAAAAAAGTCAGTGCTAGACCACACAAAGGTGTAAGTTTCTTCACCCATCTCATAAAAGCAACAGAGAGCAATGCCCATGTAGGAAGCAAAACCTTACTTAGATTAGTCTCAGGGTCTAGCTCATCTTCAAGGGATATCTCATGAGTGAATTGGTCATCCTGCTCCACAAGATCCAACTCTGGACGGATGGCTGGGAATCCCTTTACATACATGGAAAAGAAATCATATTATCAGAATTTGTTATGAATATGCAATAAAAAAAAGGCACCAGTTAGGACAGCTATTAATTTACCTGAAATTTAGCCTTTCTAATTGCAAAAAGGCCTTCAATTAGAAACTGAACACGCTTGTCTATTTCACCTTCATGAAGAATGCCTCGAAATCTTTCAAAAATAGCTGCATAGATTGAGTAATAGGTGAAATCCATTGAGAACAAAAACACATAAGGTGGAAAAGACTAACAGAAATCAACAAGGAGATCAAGTAAATTATTATCACAAACAATTAGAGTTGCTTTTTCAAAAAGAAATACATTTAATAACAAATATGGAAAAATGATTTAGTTCAAGGGATAAGTATCATGATTAAAAATAATGTGTTCCCACAAATATAACCATGAAATTAACTACTCTAGTTTTAACAGATATATTGCATGGGTACTACCAGGATACTAAAAAAATTTGAAAAGCTCCAAAAGCACTGCACTCCTGCATCACGCCAACCGTCCTCTTCTTTATCTCCTTTGTAAAGGTAACAACATTAATCTCATTGTCTAGTTCTGTGCTTCAAGGTGCATCTTGACTATGAAGTTCAACAGTTACAAGCCTACAGCTTCATACATAGTTGAATTGCTCAAAAGTGATGCTTGTCATCATATCTTAAGAAGTCTTCATAAGTCAACCACTCGAGGAAAATAAGGGACGAACTAACGAAGAAGGGGAAAAAGTAGGCACACATCCACTACAGCACGCATGTATGGCACCCCACTTACGCTTTCGTCCTCACTTCGTGTAAAGGGGTTAACCTGAAGGCGCTATGTTTTGACCAAACATGCACAATATACTACTACAACTCACTTTGCACAAGTAATGTAGGATTAATCTCACCACCACTCCACATAGACCTTCACATTAACGAGCCAGGTATTATATTCACTTCCCCTAAGGGCTGACACCCTCGACAGCACACCGTATACACGACAAATGCCTAGAACCACCACTCAGTACACGTCCGTACGTCCAGTGCCGGCCAGTGTTTCCCTGGGCGTTAGGCGCTAGTCAGACGGTAGACCGACGCCTAGCGCCTAATCGCCGCCTAGGTGGGAAAAATTGGCCTAGGCGGCTAGGCGGGAAGGAGGGGCCTAGCGCCTAGGGGAACAGTGGTGCCGGCATATATGCCATGCTGTATAGCCACTCCAGGCCCATACGCACCATGCACCATATGCCCGTGCCCCCTATCCCACACACGCCTATGCAACGAAGGTTGATGTTCTGATATCATCTGTAACACCCTGGCCCAAAATCTACTCATAGCCTAGCCCACGTGGGGTAGGCCCATACATGCATAACACCCCACTTATACTTTCATCACCACTTCGTGTAAAAGGGTTAACCCAGCGGTGTTATGTTTGGACTCAACATGCATTATATACTACTATTACAACTCAATTTAGACGAACAATGTGTGACTAACCTCACACTGCTCCACATGGGCCACATGGGCATTCACAATAATGGGCCAGGGTATTACACTTGTCCTTTAAGCCCCTATACATTACCACAGTTTCCTAATAGTTAACTCTTTGACACTCATCATAAAGACAAAAACTTTAAGCTAAGCATATCTTAGTGTACAATCTGTCAATTACAGAAATATATTTTGCCAAAATTTCAAATGTGCTAGTGCAGTGTACATGCCTCAATGACTCAGTCATGAGTACCCAAAAACATGTCATGTATCAATTAATAATTTTTTTGTGGACACCAAGGAAAATATAAAACATGGGCCAGACATCATTAACAAAGTTTTAGCCCTCAGTTTGAAGATATATGTAGAGTGGATTATCTTGTTTGGGAAAAAAAGTTCTTTAACCATATTTAACAACTTATATTTTGATCACCAACTTGAACCAATTTTTTTATTTAGCACAAAAAGGATCTCTCCAGAAACAATGCACCTGTGTAAAAGGAACTCATTGTAACATGTTTGAAAATTCCTAATAAACCTTTCAACCGAATGCCTATATCTAAGAGCATTGTACTAGTCATAGACTATAGGTACATATTGCGTTGTATATATTTGTGGATGCCATAACCATTACAAGGTCTAAATGCATCAACACATCGAGAGGCATGCTCCTCGATTTACTACCTATCTGCTTCGAATATCAAACATTTCTTTGAAACATTTTGCATTATTACAGTATGTCCCTAAATAGTATCTACAACAAAGGAGTGTTTGTGGTATATGTAATTGTATTTTTGCACTTTATGTACACTTTTCAACCATCCTCTACTCTTCCTACAAGTGGGAGTGCTGGTAGTGTTAAAAAATGTGCAAGAAGAAAAAGGTTGAGAAACTTTCTGTAGCCAGAAGTTGTTTGCCATGTCACTTTGGAGAAATCTGAAAAAAAGTTGTTTGTAACATATTCATCCTCTTAACTTGTGTTATATATTACATTTGCTAATTGCTATTTAGTTCAATACCTAGCACACATTTTGGTGGTGTTGTCAGATTCACTTTCATTCATAATTTCATATCAATCGTTGTACTCTCTATATTAGGTTTACAACTAATGTTTTTCCAGAATGTCCAAAATCAAGAACAACACGTCTAAAAGCTCAATGTATGTTAACGCTAATCATCTCCCAGGTTTCAGACAAAATCTACAGCATCACATCGTTTAGCTAACAATCTTATGGTTTCAAAATATTTTAGACATGATATAGAATTCATGCCTCCTATGTAAAACAATTTGATGGTCCATAAATGAAATGATTATTATGTCTTATAAATCCAAAATAAACATGGTTGATAAAATAATGGTGCAAGTTAAAAGGATCAGCGAGCCATGTACTCAAAATAAGAACAAGCAATAAAAGTTGATTTCAACAACTCACCATGAAGCCCTTGTGGAGACAAGTCCTGCAGCATTGCCCCACATTCTTTAACAAACCCTACTGCTACCTGCCAGATGAGGAACATAAGCACATACTTCAGAAATGACATTAAGTTCTTCACAATATGAAAAGCACATAAGAACCAAGATATGCACCTCAACACTATCATCAGTTGGATTCTCAAGAAGTACTGTAAGAAGCTCAAGCGCCACGAGCTCATGCGCAACCACCTGATTAACCAAGTGGGCTATGAACTTGGTTGCTGCAAGCAATTGGGGCTGCAATCAACAAGAGTTGTAGTCAGCACTTTATGAAGAAACTCGAAATTAGGTGCATACATAATTCTTCCCTAGGCACCATCATAAGCACAAACTCCAAACAACAATTTATATTAGGTCTTAAACTTGATCCCTAATATAAAGTGAAAGTTAGCCCTATGTACAGAAATGACATACATCTGGGTACATAAGCCCCAACTTTAAACAGCAATTTATGTTATTTCTTATACTTGAATCCTGAATGCAAAGTAAAAGTTTACCCTATGTAGTTATGGAAACAGCATATATTTGGGTTTAGGCCCAACTACAAACAACAGTTAATATTACACTTGGATCGTGAAGATGTGAACATAAAGTAAAAGTTTACTCTTTGCAATTACAAGACAGCATACATTTGGGGTTGACTATCATTTCATTCATGGGTTTTGCTGCAGCTGTGGTAGCCGATTTTGTTCTTTTTCTCGAGTAACATGATTAGAATAGCTCGTCCGAAAAACACAGTATTATGCTATTACATCCTCAAGTATTTCCATATGAGTTATATTTGAGCCAGTAAGTACCAATTTTACATGATAAACTGATCCAAATAATGAGGTAACTCACCTTGTCGTTTAAACTTATATGCCCTCTTGAGCTGGAGCAAAACACGAACAAGAAGCAAGCGGCCAATCTCAGGGAACTTGGTATTCACAACCGCAACAAGCGCAGAAAACACATCTGTGAACCCAGGTGAAGCCATCTGCGACTTGATGCACGACTGGCAGAAGAGTCCCCGCCCACGAACCAGGTTCTCAGCGAACAGCTCCGGCACAATATTCTTGATATTGGTGGCATTCACCTTGTTAACAAGCCCGTTGATGCTTTTCTTGAGAGCATCCCAGCTAAGCCGCTGGTACTCGGGGCTAGCCTTGTCCTCCACCTCCCGCATCATCTGCACCATGCGGAAAGGTGGGATATAGATTCCTCCTGTGCGCCCAGGGATCATCTCAGGCAGTAGTGGCGGGGGCGGGGGCAGCGGGGGCGTCGGCTCCTTCTTCTCAGGGCTCCAACGGCGCTCTTCACGGTCGCCGTCCTCATCCCGGCGCCTTCGGTCATCCCGCCGCCTCGAGCTCTCATCACGACGGCGGCGGCGGCTGCGACGGTGGTCAGGGGAGGATCCCGAGTCCGAGCTGGGGTTCCTGCGACGGTGGCGGCGTCTGTCCCGGTCCCGGTCGCGCTTGCTGCGGCGGTCGTCCCTCTCGTCGTCGGAAGCCCTAGAGCGCCTCCGCCGACGGTCGTCCTCCTTCTCGTCGTCCGAAGCCTTGGAGTGCCTCCGCCGACGGTCGTCCTCCTTCTCGTCGTCGGAAGCCCTGGAGTGCCTCCGCCTACGGTCGTCCTCCTTCCCGTCGTCCGAAACCCTAGAGCGCCTCCTCCGGAGGTCACCATCGTCTTCCCTATCAGAAACCCTAGCACGCCGGGGAGAGGGGTCCTCGTCCCTGCTAGACTTAGGAAGTCCGTTGCCTTCGGGCTTGGAGTCGCGGCGGCGGTCGCGGTCGGGATCGGGAGGGGAAGCCCCAGATCTGCGGCGGCGGTCGGCGTCGCGGTCAGAGGAGGGCGAGGAGGACAGGAACGCGCGGGGCTTGAGGTGGTCACGGCGGCGCGGGGATTCATCGGGTTGGCGGCGGCGGCGGGGCGGGGAGGCAGCGGGCGAGACGGAGGCGGAGGCGGAGGCGGCCATCGGGCGGAGGGGTTTGTGGGTTCTGGGAAATTTGGAAGCGATGTCGTTTAGATTTTTCAAGAGACCAAAAGAGGAGGAAACTAGACAAGCTTGATTAGCCCGTGGGTTAATTGGATACATGTCACTATAGGAATCGGTTATTCGAGATTTACCATAGTTCTTTTGCTTGTTCGAACGATGCTATTACGAAACCGTGCTTATTCGAAATATGCCACCGCTCGCGACACGTATCCCGTCCGGTCAAACCGAGCGCAGGACTCAGCCCATTCGGACGATTTTGTCCCTCCGCACCTAACCTGGCTGGGACCAAGAGCCACGCAAGATCAGTACCCTCCCCCATTCTCTCCCGTGCCACCCAAGAGCCAAGAACCCTAGAACGATTCCCCACCCAGCGACCGCGACGAGCCCTAGCAATCCAGTGCCGTCCGGCCCTTTTTGTGGTCGGAGTAGCAATGATGTGTGCAACCTTTTCATGTGGGAGGATGAATCTGTTGCATGTGGCCATGGAATGAGTACAATGCGAAATCAGGCAGAGCAATGTGGCTCGATTGAAGGTTGTGTGCATTTGAAGCAACTCTGTGTCGATGTCAATACATTAAAGAAGCAAAGTGAAGAATTGATTGCAGTTGTAAACTGGATGAAGAATGTTGTAGGAATATGGATTTTTTTCTCTTTTTTCGTAATGTCAATAGTTGTAGCAGTTTCTTTGAAGTAAGCCTAGTTTGTTGCAGCAATGTAAGCTTTCAAATTTGTTGCAGCACTGTAAGCTTCCTAATAAAATGGAAACAAATATAACCAATTGAACAAGGTGATGGAATGGGAAACTCGTGTCTTTTTTCATCACAGAAATCTGGCAACATGTTAGGATCATATCTCTGTAATGACTGACAACAAGTGCCCTTATATGAATATGTGACCATAGATTACAAAAGTTCGCATGCATCAGGGAACACAGACTACAAAAGTGAGCATGCATCAGGTATACAGGAATTTTTTATCTAGCCATTCTGCCCACTTGTTCTTGATAGGGGTATTCTTTGATGATGTCTTGCTTTGTGATGTTCTTTTGCTTGGTGTGCTCCTTGCAGCATCTTCAGATGCCCTCTTCCTTGGTGATGCCATTTTCCTTGGTGTGCAGCTTGCTGGCTCCTGTGTTGCTTTCCTCCTTGAAGATGCCCTCTTCTTTGGTGTGTTGCTTGATTCATCCTCTGCTCCCTTAGCCTTCTTAATTGGTGCAGCCTTCTTTTTTGTGGGAGCCCTTTTCCTGCAAAAAACAACCATATACATGACATGTGTAGACAGTAAAGACATCTGTAATGCACCAAAGGACATGCATAGCATTACCTCTTTATGGAGCTTTCAGGTTGTTCAGAAGTGCCATCATCAAACGTGACTTCTAATTTGCATGTTTTTTCAGGTTGTTCAGCCTCTGCTTCCTTGGCCTGCCTGCCACCCTCTTCTGCTTTGGTGGATGCACCTTATGCCCAACATCAACATGCTTCCACTGAGTCATGTCTGTCATGCTGGGGATAATACCTTGATAAGCTTCTTTGAACCTCCGAATCGAGTAGTAGTCATCCACATGATCTTCTATGCTTGCTCCACGAATGGAACAGATGAATGCCATTGCATGTTTACAAGGCTTCCCCGACACTTGCCATTGCCTACATGTACAGGACCTCTCATGTAACTTCACAGAGTGCCTTCTGTCCAACAATTCATTCTCAAATGTGACCTCTGCCTCAGTATCATCAGACCTGGTGATCTTTGGATGAGCAAGTCCAGCTTGCTTGCTTACCACAAACAACTCCTTCATCACATTAGGAAGGATCACTCCTTCCATTGACCTACCAATACTCCTCCTAACAGCAAACTTGCTCATTATCAGTTCTCTTATTCTATCCACAAGTTCATAAGGGTGCAGACCCTTGAAGTCCTTTATTTGGTTATTGAAGCTCTCAGATATGTTATTTGTGAGGTAGTCTACTTTGCTAAGCTCTGAAAAACCACATCTCTACCACAAACCATGGTGATGCTTCTGCAAATAATCTACAGCATCTGGGCAGTGCTGAAAAATTTTGGACATGTGCCACTGAAATCTAGAATCTGTGTAGGACCTAGTAGTAGGATATAAGTGATCTGTGTATACCTTGTCATGGAATTTTTTCATGAAATTACTATACAAATGTCTCATACACTCTCTGTGCTCAGCATTAGGGAACACATTTTTTACAGCTGACTCTAACCCTTTACATGCATCACTAGATATCACTAAACCATCAGGACTTCCTACAGCTTTATTCAACTGGTTCATGAACCATGTCCAGTTGTCCTCAGTTTCAGAATAAAAAACACCATAAGCAACATAAAAAAGCCAGTTATGACCATCTACAGATGTTGCTGATGCTAGTTGTCCCTTATATGTACCATTTAGGCTAGTGGAATCCACACCAATGTATGGCCTGCAGCCTCTCAAGAATCCATCTATACAAGGTTTAAATGCTACAAACATTATGTGGAAACACATCTTATTGCCATACTTCTTCAATTCTATTTCTACAATTGATCCTGGACTCCTATATTCTATCTCAGCCTTCCAGTTGAAAAGCATTTGGAAGCTATCCTCATATGCACCATGTATTTGTCTAAGTGCTATTTGCATACCTGCCCATGTCTTACCATAGCCCAACTTGATCTTGTATTCATCCTGCAGCTTCATATGAGCCTCTCTTGCCCCCTTATTTGGGTTCTTTCTCAACCAGTCCCCTAATCTGTCTGCCACCCAATCTTGTGTAGTCATCTTCCCCTCCATCATCTTTGTACTAGAGCAAATGTGCTTTGAATTAAGAGTTTTAATCTACAAATACAAGAAACACAGATGTTAGCACATTGCAACACATATAATATAGACACACACACAGGAAGGTGAATTACCATAATGGCACATCCATCCTGCATTTTAGAAGCATGAACTCTCCAAGAACAACCCACATGTTTGCATTCACCAATAAACCTACTTTGGTCAGACTTGATTGTATTTATTTCAAAGTCATTCAGGATTGCATAATGCCTAATAGCCTTTCTGAAAGCAACTATATCAGGGAACATAGCCCTTTTGACAATAGTTGGGTTGATAAGATCATGTGTAACTGTCAGCTCTTCAGGATCGTCATCTGCCATCTCTGCTTCACTAGGCTCAAAGCTACTAGGTTCACCCATGTAAGAGGGTTCCTCTGCAAAATTGTCAGTGCCTCTAGCATCCCTGTACAAGTCTTCATCATCTACACCAACATACTCCTCTGCATTATCAAATGGATCTGGTCCTCCATCATCAAGAACAAAACATATAAAAGTGATTTCCTTCTCAATGTTGTACATCTCAATCAAGCTCCTGACATCAGTATCCTTAGTGAATTCAGCATCCTCACCGCACTGCCTGTCATAGTAGTACAAATAACACATTTGGTTGGGTCCCCATGTCACATGCCTATGCAAACCTTGTTTGATGACATAAGCTAATATCCTTCTCATCGGTTAACCATGTCAGCTTCCTTGACCTAGTGTACACCTTCCTACCACTTTCTTCTATTGTGGAGAAGGCCTCCACCTGAATAACTACCCTAAACTTTTCCAGCGAATCATCGCTCCTATAGAAATCCCGAAAGAGTCAAAACTACATCTAATTTACCAAGCTAAATTACTATGCAAACAAACAATCAAAACTACCATGCCAACAATCTCAGCACTTACTTCTCTGAAGCACACGGCGCGGTGGCCATACCAGGTTCGACAGCCGCATCCATTGCCGTCACGTACATCCGATTAGCCGAAGCGGAGTGGGAATGACGCGCCTTTAGGCCACCGCCATGGAAGCAATCGCCGAAGGCGCTGGATTGCTAGGGCTCGTCGCGGTCGCTGGGTGGGGAATCGTTCTAGGGTTCTTGGCTCTTGGGTGGCACGGGAGAGAATGGGGGAGGGCACCGATCTTGCGTGGCTCTTGGTCCCAGCCAGGTCAGGTGCGGAGGGGCAAAATCGTCCGAATGGGCTGAGTCCTGCACTCGGTTTGACCGGACGGGACACGTGTCGCGAGCGGTGGCATATTTCGAATAAGCACGGTTTCGTAATAGCATCGTTCGAACAAGCAAAGGAACGATGGCAAATCTCGAATAACCGGTTCCTACAGTGGCATATATCCAATTAACCCTTTTTTTTCATATCTAGTTCCCTTCGACTGAAATTGAATTCTAGCCTTCTTTGTCACTGTAAAAGCAGTGAAAAACGATATGTGTCACCTGCCGTGTTTTTCTATTACAGTACCTCTCTAACCCCGCGACAGCATGAAGCACTGCGACAGGTAGGGCAGAGGCCCATCGTGGCAGAAGTGTTGTTTCGCTCCCCGACTTGGTAGCAAACGTGCTGTGCTCCCCCGACCCCCATAGCACAGCAAATTCCTGCCGATCTCTCCCCCTCCTCGATAAGATCATGGGTCCCACAACCGTTCCCTCGTCCATAAAAACCACCGTGCGGTCCCCTCCCTTCTGCACTCGGTTTGGTCGACGAGGGAAAAGAGAGGGAGAGGAGAGGAAAAGGAGAGGGAGAGAGAGGGAGGGAGAGAGAAAGGAAAAAGATAAATTTTTAGGGGTGATTTAGAGGAAGTTAGGTTTTGTGAAAGTTATAAATCAAGTTAGAATTTCTAGTTAATTATTTGTTTATTAGCATTTAATTAGTATAATGATTGCTTTGGAGGTGTTGTTATATTATGTATGATTGTTAGTTCATTTGTATGTACTATTATATTCATGTTAGTGGCCATGAGCATGTCATTAATAATAAATTAGTGGAATGATTATTTTGATAGTATTATTTATGTTACATGCACATGGTACTTGACATGAATTTGCTTTTGAAATATTTATGTTAGACATGACAATCTACTCGGTAAATGTTGAATTAGTAAAGTAGTATTAATGAGGTGGACAAATAATATTGGTGCGTAAGTAGTGGTAGTAAAGTGAAAAAATAAATTTTAATACTTAGAAAATGGAATAAATTTAATTATTTGTTAATTCACTCGGTAATGTTGATTTAGTTACGTGCTAGTAGATATGCATGCACATTTGATAGATATGTTTTAGTTGTTATTTAGTGACATCATTAATAGGTAAAATGAAATATTAGTATAATTGGTAGTATACATGCATGCACAAGTAATATGCATTTAGTAGTATTAGTGAGGTGGAAAAATAATTTTGGTGCGTAAGTAGCGATGATAAAGTGGGAAAATAAATTTTGGTACGTAATGGAATAATTTAAAATACTAGTATAGTGCCCTGTCTTCCGGTTTCCTTTTCCCAGCACGTAATATATGATCTTTTCCTTTTCTAGAACGTTTGTTTCCTTTTCTTTAATTCCAGGATATTTGTTTCCTTTTCCTTGAGATGATGCTGGAGGTGGGGGGAGATCTGTTGTGGGCCACAGGGATGAGTTAGACACATTAAACAATAGCCATCAGATATGGGTGAGTAAAGCTGAGAAAAGATCTGAGAGGTTAATTTTGATGGAGGCAAGTTTCTGGGGACGTTTCGCTGGGTGCATGAAGGTTAGACCATCTCTAGTGGGGTGCATTATTTGGGGTGGACGTAGAAAAGAATGCTTAGGTGCATTATAAAGGGGTATAGATTTGTTAATTTACTTGATAATGTTGATTTAGCTAAGTACTAGTAGATGCACATGCACATTTGATATATATGTTTTAGTTGTTATTTAATGACGTCATTGATATGTAAAGTGGAATAGTAGTAAAATTGGTAGTAGACATGTATGTACAAGCAGCACACATTTAGTAAGTATTAGTGAGGTGGAAAACTAATTTTGGTGTGTAAGCAAGCAGCATGGGTAAAGTGGGAAAATAAATTTTGGTACGTAGGAAATAGAATAATTATAAATATTTGTTGATTTATTGGGTAATGTTTATTTAGTTATATGCACATTTGATATGTATGTTTTAGTTGTTATTTAATGACTTTATTAATAGGTAAAGTAGAATATTAATATAATTAGTAGTAGACTGCATGCACAAGCAATATGTAGTTAGTAGTATAAGTGAGGTGGAAATATAATTTTGGGCGTAAGCAGTGTCGGTAAAGTCAGAAAATAAATTTTGTATGTACAGAATGGAATAATTTCAATTATTTGTTAAGTTACTCGGTAATATTGATTTAGTTACCTGATAGTAGATACGCATGCACATGTTATATGTGAGTTTTAGTTGTTGTTAAACAATATCATTAATAGTAGATTATTATATAATGACTATACCTAAATTATTACGGTAGGTATGTGATGTCAGATAGATTTGTTTGTGTTTTATAGGGATGATATCGCCCGCGATGAGCCATATGGAGTGCAGTTATCAAATTACGAACATAAGGGGATTCGGGCACCAGGTTTGAAGGAGATATGTTTGGCTGAGCTCTAGATGTGCATACAGAGCGCATTTGGTAGAGAGATTGCAAGGAATAAGCTGATCATCGAGGCGGTAAATGCCATAGTGGTCGGCTGGTCATCGGAGTATGTTTGGGAGCTAAACAAGGTGACAGGCAGCGCACTGTGGGGCAATATATGCAAATTGTAACGAATCATGTTGCTGCGATACACAGTAGGCCGATGGTGTACATGTGGTTTGTGTAGAAGGGAGAATCGTCAATTTGGGGTGAGGCCGGTAAGGGTGGGGCTTGGAAGTGGAGGGTTTGAATGGCGGTGGCGCTGTAGATCCCGCTGTTGGGGATGATGAATACCTGAGAAGGCGTGGTGATGATTTTCAGACTAACGAAGGTGTAGGGCAGTGGTAGGCCACCCGCATTGACTGCCATGAATATCTAGAGGGCCTAGAGAACACAATGCAATCTGATATGATGGCGAGGCGGACGTTCAAACCGATAGCAGTATAGATGGGGGAGACGAAGATGCAAGCGGTGGTGTCCAAGTTAGTGGTATTGTATAGACCAATGTGGAGTACGTGTCATCAAGATTGGATGAGATGGCAATGGCTTCCCTTATTTTGGCACAGGAAGGTGGTTTTGAATGGGCGTTCGATCAGTACACTTTGTTAGTAGGGCAATGCTCCATTAACAAGAGTGTTATCCAACAAGCCATAGCGAGACATACATTGAACATTAGCCGCACATATCGAGTGTATAGGTCAAACCAAGAGACATACATAGTGAAGTGTATCAATGCCAAATGTCCTGACAAGGTCTGTACGCAGAAATTCAAGGATGTGGTATGGACTTTAGTATCATAGTGGTAAAGGATCACACATGTGAGCTTGCTAAGCCGTTACACAAGCACAGAAATGTCACATCGCCATATTTGGCTAGCCTAATTATTTACTTGTTCCTTGCAAACGTAACAGATATGTCGAAGCTGTTGATGGTGGATATGGTCATCATAGTGGGATATCCAGTAACCTATAGAAAGGTATGACGAGCAAAGAGGAAGGTGATATAGGGCATGTATGTCACATACAAGGAGGTATACAATCTTGTCCTGAGAATGCTTCACCAGATTGCTAAAGAAAATCCCAAGACATACATAAACAAGATATATTTCTGTTTTGCAGACAATCTGGCTCTACTTCAATCTAAGTTTATTTTGTCCCTTTGTTAATCATGGGATTGTTCAAGATTTTCTTCTAAATAATCCCTATCATTGGATATTTACTTTCAAAACTTATTACATCTGTCATGACTATATTCTTGAGGGCTCTTCTCTGCTTGAATATATATTACTTTTGAATGTTGATTTGATCTACTGGGAAGTTTCTCTACTTCTTTCCCTAGCAATTATTCTTGCTAGGATTGTGATGATTTTTCCACTTCCCTATGGCTATGTCAAATCATAATAGAAATTGGAGAATTCTTTGTTGGAATGTTCGAGGGATGAATTTTGATGAAAAACTAAGAACGATTAAAGGGAAAGTTGAGGAACAAGAAACTAAGAGAGAAAATTTTGATCACGCTTATCTCAAAAAAATTGTTCCAAGGTCCATTGACAAATTTATCTTTACTCCCTTATTAAGGCATTCACATTGCTTGGGCTAGTTCCCTATTTTCTGGCACTTTAATATATCAAAGCTCTTTTGCTATTACAGAGAATTTTGTTTCAACTCACAATGCAGAATCATGGTCACACAAATATTTATGGCCCTAGCGTAGGGCCTACAAGAGATGAATTTGTAGCATGGTTAACTCAGCTTTATTTATCTCAAAACCTGAAATGGATTTTTATGGGTGACTTCAACTTTATGCGATTAGTTCAAAATAGAAACATGCCAGGAGGAAACTTACATGATATCATGCTTTTTAATAGTCTTATAAGTGGGCTTAGTTTAATTGAATTACCACTCAAACGACGAACCTTTACATGGAGTAATATGCAAGAAAATCCCCTCCTAGAGCAATTAGACTGGTTCTTTACTTCGCCGGAATGAACTTTATCATACCCAAATATAATGGTATCAACTTTGGCCAAAAACATATCAGACCATGTGCCTTGTGTGTAATTAGTATTGAGACAAAAAATTCCTAAGTCTACTTTATTTCACTTTGAGAATTTATGGGTAGATCATCCTGGTTTCATGGAGGTGTTACAACAATTTTGGAGCATACCAGTCCAACAAACCAATGTAGCTAGTTGTCTTAATGCTAAATTCAAAAAATTTCAGAAGAGGGCTCAAGATTTGGAGCAAAAACCTCTCTCAGCTATCTAGATTGATCACGAACTATAATGTGCTTATCATCTTCATGGATGAATTGTAAGAAAGGTGTTCTCAATTTCAAACTGAATTTAACTTCCGGAATATTATCAAGGATTCCTCAATTTCAAACTGAATTTAACTTCCGTAATATTATCAAGGATCAATTATTAAGACTCCTGCAATAGAAACTGAAAGACCATGTGGAGGTCGATCCATTTTTGTGATGAGTATTTGACTTTATTTGAGCAAGGTGTGCTCAAGTTTGAGTTTGATTTTTGATTTTCAAGCTAGAGCAATTTGAGTGGCTGGTCGGAGACCAGTCGTCCGACCCCGAGTGGTCAGGGCTGTGGTTGAGTCGGAGACCGACCGTCGACCCGAGTGGTCAGGTCTTTGGTTGGTCGGAGACCAGTCGTCCGACTCCGAGTGGTTGAGTCGGAGACCAGTCGTCCGACTCCGAGTGGTTGGTCGGAGACCAGTCGTCCGACCCCAAGTGGTCTGGGCTTTGGCTGGTCGGAGACCAGTGATCAGACCTCGAGTGGTCAGGATGGAGACCAGTGGTCAGACCACGTGTGGTCGGGGTTTTGCTGGTCAGCGTAGTGTATTTCCTTCTGTTGAGATGGATATGTGTTGTTGGACATTGCTATGTGATGTGGTTTCCTTGTCTATGATGGTTGCAGGACTTTGGAGCTAGGTCATGGTGAGGCGAAGGAGATTAGGACTAGGCTGGGAGAGCTGAGGTCCAGATGATCAAGGTGTCGCCAAAGATGACTAAGGCTAGGGAGTAGCTGCAAGCCAAGAAGACAAAGGAGTGGATGAGATGCTAACTTGAAGCTGCTCTGATCAAGGAGGACCGTTGGATCACGGTCAGGAAGATAGAGTAGCGGGTCAAGTTAGTATGATTTGAAAAGCATGCAAAACCCGTTGTGTTGTTGGGTTTCGGGTCAGCCCATGCATAGCTGTGTGAGTGGGTAAAATCTCAGCCCTTGATGGAGTGCTCTAGGGTTTAGAGGCTCATCCAAGGGTGGTAGGTGGTCCAAGCATGCTATAAATAGACAGGGAGAGGGGTGTCTCCCTGGGGTGAAGAGTATGTGAGGAAAGTGTACGTGAGTAGGTGAGAGTGCTCTGAAGGCCTCTGTGCTCCTGAAGCTTTGCCCACTTTGTAGTGAGGCTTTGTAAACCTACCCTCTGGCAATGAAAGACTGCTTTCCCGTCTTTGAGTTCACTTTCCTCATTTACATTATGCTTTAAATTCATCATTTAATTTCATGCACTTTACCTTCTGTATGGTTGAATTTTCTTCCTCTCCTTCTAAGTGCTTTTGGATTTTATGCCAAGGATGAAAGATTCTTTGGATGAATCTTCTATAGATCATATCCCAATCATCTAGGCAATCTACAACCTCTTCTATTCGGTTTGCAAGAATCCAATTTTTGTGCCTAGTAGAAGAAAGTGCCTTGGATCGTGTTTCTATTTGTTTGAAGGGTTGTTTCTTCGTGTACTTACTTGCTATGATTTGTGGAGAGTCATCCAAGGATATTCTGACTATCAACTCCCACCAGCAAGTTAGGGGTGAGGTCTGTGTTTGTGACTCTGTTTTTTGGTATTGCATTTGTTAAACTGAAAAGGGACGGAACCTTGGTATCAATTCCTTCGATTGATGATTGAAATAGGTTCCTGACATCCTTAGGGAGGTGCACACCAATTTTCACTGTTTTTGGATCAGCCGATCAAAAGTTACATCGATTTCTCTTTTTTAGATTGTGCTGATTTACTGTTCACACGATACTATTCACACCGAGTACTGTTCATCCAACCTCTTCAGGTCGGAAGTACTGTTCATCTGACCAGTTCTGGTCGGGGGTACTATTCATCTTGAACACTGTTCATCCGACTAGTGCTGACGACCTGTTCGCAGTACTTTGCTAATCCGAACACCGTTCATCCGGCGAGCTACCCGACCGGTCACGGTTTTACTATTCACCCGACCTTAACTAGTCGGTGCCTCTGTTCATGCAATTGCCTGATCGATGGTTCAGTTATTTCTTTTTGGTCTTTTGGTGGTTTGAATTCTAGGGGGAAAGTTTATTCGGAAATTTTATTTGGGATCATTCACCCCCCTCTGATCGCCATTTCGATCTTTCAGAAACAAATATACTGGAAAAAAGATGTATTATATGATGGATGATATATGGAGATGAAAATATAAAATTCTGTCATTCAATTGCTACAGTAGATATAGAAAAACACTATCACTCATTTGCAGGTGGAGAATGGAAGAATAGTCACTGATCACCATAGCAAAGCGGCTAGCTTTTGGCAAGCCTTTAAAAAAAGAATGGGAGTTTCTACACAACCAAATATGCATTTTGACCTTTCAAAATTAATTCTACTGGTAGAAGTTTGAGCACACTGGCGGATCCCTTCACAGAACAAGAAATTGATGAAGCAGTAAAATACCTGCCTGTTGATAAAGCACCAGGTCTAAATGGTTTCGATGGCATGTTCATAAAAAAATGCTGGCCCATTATTGCAGATGATTTCTACGCTCTCTACCATGAGTTCTATTTAGGAAATTTCAAACTTCAAAGTATTAATGGATCTTACATGACCCTGGTCTCAAAAAAAGCTTCTCCGGAGAATGTCAATGATTACAGACCAATCTCTCTTTTAAATTTGGATCTAAAATTGCTTACAAAAATCTTGGCAAATAGACTACAAAATGTTATTATGCAATTAGTGCACTAGAATTAATATGGATTCCTTAAGAACTGAACTATACAAGGTTGTCTAGCATGGGCTTTTGAATACTTACATCAATGTCATCAAAGTAAAAAGGAAATAATCATCATAAAGCTAGATTTTGAAAAGATTTTCGATAAAATAGAACATTCCCTCATAGTAACAGTAATGCAGAGAAATGGATTAGGTGGATCCAAGAAATCCTCTCGTCAGGAAGCTCTTCAATTCTTCTCAATGGAATCCCTGAAAAGCAATTTACATGTAAGAGAGGAGTAAGACAAGGAGATCTTTTATCTCCATTACTCTTTGTACTATGAGCTAACTTGCTTCAACACAGTGTTAATGAAGATGCTCAAAGAGGTGTTCTACAATATTCAATTACAGTTCATGGTGTCTTAGACTATCCTATAATTCAATATGCTGATGATACTTTGTTAATCATGCTGGCTTGTGCAAAGCAACTCCTATGTCTCCAAAGTCTTCTTAACACTTTTGTTGATTCAACAGGGCTTAGAATTAAATATCAAAAATCATCAATGTATCCTATCAACATTGATGATGATAGGTTTGCATGTCTTGCAAATACTTTTGGTTGTGCCAACGGGAACATACCTTTCACATATCTTGGATTAACCTTGGGAATTTCTAAACCAAATGTAAGGGACTTTTCACCTCTGATGGATCGCATTGAACATCGATTGTCTAGCAGTGCTACTTTTCTCTCTTATGGTGGGCATCTTACCATGGTTAATTCTGTGATGTCTCTTTTGCTGATTTATTACATGTGCTCATTCAAACTACTAAAGAATGTGATTGCACAAATTGACAGAGCACACAAGAACTATTTATGTAGAAGATCTAGTGATCTTACTACCGATGTAAATCATTAGCAGCCTGGACATGGTCTGTAGGCCAAAAAATAAGGGAGGTATGGGAATTTTAAACCTAGAGGCTCAAAACAAAGCTCTCCTTTTTAAACATTTACACAACTTCTACAATAAGAAAGACATATCATGGGTTAAACTTTTATGGAACACTTGTTATAAAAATCGAGTTCCACACTCAGCATGTGATCTTGGATCATTTTGGTGGTGACATATCATGAAATTGTCCAATGAATTTCGTGGAATAGCTACTACAGTTGTGGGATATGGGATAATAGTTAGTTTTGGAAAGACTTCTGGAATGGTCATATGCCATGTTATAAATTCCCAAGGCTCTATTCTTTTGTCAAAAATAATGATATCTCAGCCTTTGCTTTACTTGACAAAACTAACTACATAGAACATTTTAATTTACCTCTTTCACTTGAAGCTCATGCTGAATTTGAAGAAATGCATAATCTCTTTGACGAGGATTAAGAGCCAGACCCTGTTTTGGACCCGTACCTTTATAAAAATAAGCCCATAGAGAAAAACAAGGCCCACGATCAATTACCTGATTACGGCTTCGACCAGTTTACTAACATGTACTCTATTAGTTTATACTGGTTCGCTCGGACCAGTGATTTGACTGTCCCAACCAGATTAACTGGTTAGGATAGATAGTTACTTCCACAGAAAAATAATGTGCTGACAGTTTCCTTGATAGGTACAAATAATTGATAGAAAATTACCCCAAAAAGGCACCTCCCTTGAAGAGACACCTTTTGGCGTGACCAGGAGGCATCTATTGAAGGATAACTGCCACCCCTTTGTTCTGTATAAATAGGGAGGCCTTTGTGCCATTTGGGAGAAGAGGGTTATCGAAGGTTAGAAAATCGACAATAAACTTATACTTTCGGGTAGCAAAGTCAAGCATAAAATCAGAGGCACACGATGTAGATAGGTTCGGGCCCCCTGGCTGAGTAATACCCCACTCCTGTATGGATGATGTATGAAGTCGATGAACAGAGCACAGAGCAATGTGTCTAGCCCTAGCTACAAGGAAGATGGGATCAAAGCTATAGCTAAACTACGGCTAGAGGTAGGCGAAGCGTGATCTGCCGGCTTCGGGTTGCTCTGCGCCAAAGGTCTTCTCGCTTGGAAGCTCTGGACGGCTTGTCTGCTAATAATTGCTTGTCTTTCCTGAGGACGCCTACCCTCGGCCTTATATAGTAAGGGTAGCCCAGCCTCAAGTCGAGTTGTAGTCGGTTTGGAGTACTAGATCGTAGCCGATGTGGAGTCCATCGTCGCGTGATCTTCGCAGCATATCCAAACCTCCCTAGATATCAGGCGTACTCGAGTCGGTTTCCTTGTAACGGGAACATGATCGAGTCCTTCCTAATATGGAGTTATCCTTTTCGTACATATCTTATGCCATAGAACCAGGCCTGTGATATCCGGAATCTCTATATGTCGTTAAAACATATCCTTCATGTATCCTTCGTGGATACATACCCCATGTTTAGATATTCGACAGTAGCTCCCGAAGTCTGATCAGCGGAGGGTCCGCTTAAATGCTTGGTCGATTACTGCCAAAGCCTTGCTTGGTCGAGTAATGCCTTGCCTGCTTGTGGTCGAATGACTTAAGTAGATTTGGAATCGCTGAGTATTGAGTAGGGATGTGCTTGGTCGAGCACCCTACCATCAGTCCGTATCGAGTCCTTAGGGTAACCGCAGGTTACTCGATGTCGACTTATTGACTTGACTCTTATCAGAGTTAGAAATTAAAAAAATCTAAACTTTGGGCAGTTGAGCATTTATTGCTCTCATCTGCAACACCAAGATTGGTGCAGCGCCATCTGCCTTTTGCACTGATCGAGATGCCGTGCCATGGGAAATGAACCATTCACTTGGAGAGAGGATTTTGGCCTATAAATTCTCAGACATGGAACTGTAGCCATTCCCTCCTTTTCACCGCCAGCCTTACTCTCGAAGTCTCCATCGTGCTCCTGAAGCCCTAGTGCCGCCACCTTCAAAGAAATTATTCCACATTCTCCTCAATGGCATCCAATCCCTCAACTAGCACCGGAGTTGCTGCACCGCCGGAGAAGAAACCCAAGAAAACCGAGGTGGTTTTCGAGGATGAGGCCCTCGAAAAGGTGTGGCAAAAGTCAATCATTACAGAGAAGTGTCTCGCCGACTTGGAGAAGGACGGCTTCGTCCCTCCGCGGGAGTTCTTCCACTGGAGGCCATCACAAGGTGAATCATACCCCACCCCCGAGAATGAGGATGAGACCGTCGTTTTTTGGCCTTTTTCCGCTGTGGGCTAAGCTTTCCCCCTTCTCTATTTTTGCTCTCAGTTCTTGAGCTCTACCAGATTCAACTTTTTCACCTGAGCCCCAATTCTATCACAATGCTCAGTGTGTTCGTTCATCTTTGTGAGACTTTCCTGGGTATCAGTCTAAGACTCAACTTGTTCTGCCACTTCTATAATCTGAAGAGGGTGACAAAGAATGCAGCTGTTAGGGGTGTTGGTTTTCACCTCCGCAGCGGCGTGTCAAATTCTTATATCCTTGTCCCTGTTACCTCCTCCTGGCAATCGAACTGGAAGAAGCGATGGTTTTATATTACTTCTCCAAACACCGTGAACCTTCCTTTAGCCTATCGACCATTTTTTCTCAACTCCATTGACCTCTGGACGAAAACCCCTCCTGCGATCGCTTGAACTTCTTATTATGTTCGGAAGATCGAGGAGCTAAGGAAAATCGGGTTGACCGGGTGGCACGTCGCTAGAGACTTCATCACACGCCGGTCGAGTCTGCTGAGGCGCAAAGACCACCTTGCTTGGGACTACTCTGGAGTTGAAGATGCCACCAGGGATAATCCTGAAGGTAAGTATTTGCAATACTTTTGTTTCCCTCGCTTTAGTTGATGAGTGGCGAACTGACTTGTTTTTTTTTCTTTTTTGCCAGATCTGTCGAGCACCGAGATTTCATCTCGACTGAGCAAAATGTTTCAAGGCTCGAAACTTGGTGCCTACAGCATCGAGGCATACTCACTTGCCAATCCACAGCCAGAGGTGAGTATCTTGTCACAGTTCTCAATGCATCGCTCGTGCATCTGTTGTCTGTTTTGATTTAGCGTCTCCTTAGGAAGTCAACTTCGATGAAGAAAGTGAGCCAGTTGGGGGAACCATCAACTTGGATGATGACGAACCGACTCGGGGTGATGATCGAGCGCTAGGCTTTGTCACTGCCAATGCCGACTCTCCTCAAGATAGCTTGTCATGAGAGCGAAGGGACCCAGGAGCAAGTGGCGGTCGATCCTCCCCAAGAGAGGAGGTCGGTGTCTCCGACGCACCATCGACCAACCAAACGACCTCAGACTTCAGCTCCAAGGCCGTCCAACCAGGTGACCTTCAACTGCTCCCTTGGTTGTTATGAAATTTCTCCCGTCATAATCCAACAAATGTTGGATGATCAGCGAGTCGCCTGGGGGGTCAAAGCATGAAGGTCAATGACTCCTCCGCAGACGTCTCCTTGAGAGGGATCTCCATCGACCAGACCAGTCGGACATGTATCATTACTATCGAGCAACGTCTCCTTTATTGGTGAACTTTCGCTTACAGTAACTTCTTGCTTTGCAGATTACCCTGTCCCCCACTGGTGACGCCGATCGACGAACCAGCCACCAGAGTCAAACCGGTCCTGACGATGAACGTGCAGGCAAAAATTCATCTGGCGAGGTGAGTTATCCTCCCTCTCTCCTCATGAACTTTTTCTTTTTGTTTGTCAGAGGTGTTTAGGCAAATAGCCCCCTTTTTTGCAGGAAGGGTGCGCCTAGCGGTGCTACGGATAAAGCAACTGCGGCAACATCATCATCCTTTGACACGGCTAGCACTGCTGTAGCTCCCCATCAGGAGGATCCTACTAAGCATACCGGTAGATCTGCAATGGTGACCATCCAAGACCCTTCAGCTTCTCCAGCGCTTTAGGTGTTCTGGTCTGCTCTGAAACCTCAGATCGAGGTATGCGAACACGAAACCTCCTGTTCTGCCTTCCACTCTTTCCCTCACTCTATTTTTGATGCTTCTGGCTTCATATCGCAGCACACGGCCAACACCCTGCTTGAGGCCAAAGCCTTTTGCGATCAAGCCCACCAGTAGACCAAGCAGTTCATGGCTTCCCACGATCAAATACTCAAAATGAAGGACACCGAGCTAGATGCGCTCAGGGCCAAACTGAAGGATACTCAGGCTGAGGCTGAGAAGCGGGAGGAGAAGTTGAAGGCTGAGAAGGCCACTGCAGAAGCTGCGCTGGTCGAGGCGAAGGCCAGTCGGGACAAGGCAGAGGCGGGCAAGAAAGTAGTCGAGGTCGAAAAGGCTGCAGCAGATGCGGAACTTGCCACTCTGCAGTCGAAGACACTTGAGCACATGACCACCTCGGCTCATCTTGCGACCTCGTACATGCTTGGCATGGTGAAGAGCCATCATCCAGACTTGGACTCCTCAGGACTAGACGAAGGATTCGCGTGTGAGGAGAGTGAAGCTGCTGTCCATATCGAGTCCATCGCAGGCATTGCCGAGAGGTTTGTGGCCAGATTGGAGCTATTGCTTGGCGATGATAATCCCAACCAAGGTCCCTCGGCCTATAACCATGTCGATGTAAAGATCGACACTTTTCTTGTTACCACGGTCTTTATTGACAATACCAATTGATCTGCTTGTCTATCGTGCTTTGTCTACTATTTTCTTGTCGATGAAACAGAATAGCACAAGTAGATCCAATTTTAGCACTCATAGACCCTCAGTAAACGGCTTCGTGGCTGAACGCATGTCTAATAGTATGAAGATTACGTGGATTAGGAAGGTGTTTCTCAGACGATTGCCTGTGGCATGTCGAATGGTCTAAGTTATTTTATTTCCGCTACAACAGTTTATTTGTTTCTTAAGCTCTTAAGGCATAGTGGTGTAAACTTTGACCATAAGGTCTGATGCTTTACTTAATAATAATTTGCCTCTTTCTTAGTTAATTCATTGTATGGAATGATATTTCATCTATGTTTCCACTGTGTGCACTAGCGTGATCCTGGACTAGTGCAGTATACACAGAGGGTTTCGGATTTGCAAATCCGGGTCCCGACACAATCTGATGCTCGTATGCGCACATGATAGAATTACTCATTGCCGGATACAGGCATGGCCACACTTTAGTTTTGTTTACTGATACGCTAAGTGCGCAATCGAGTAAATGCGTGCAAAAAATCGCATGTTCCAAAGAGAAGATTGTGCTTACTATGCCCTGCTCGATAACTGTATTGATCGGAAAACAGAGAGCAAATAAGGTACAAGGTTACCTATAGCCCCTGACTTCTTACTCGATGATGTGTCATTGGGTAGGTAGTAGAGTGACATAAGCACAACGTCTTGATGTAGCCCCTGACTCTTTACTCGATAGCTGGATCGAGTCAAAAGAGTGAGGCGTTAGCATCACCGACTGTTGCAACTCCGAATCTCTTATTCAATAGATATATTGACCCGAGAGTGGAGCTAGGTAAAGAAAAAATCAAGCGATGTAGCCCTCGACCTTCTACTCGATGAATGCATCGGGTAGATGGTAGAGCATATGCATCAATTATGACCTTTACACATAGAAGCATGAGCCCCCAAGCATATTGGTCGAAGTAGAATCCAAACGGACAAAGTAGATGAACAACATAACTTCGTTGCAGTGATTGAACTCTGTTATAGTTTTTCGTGCCTTTCAGCTTCCACGCGGCACGCCATAAAGTAGCGTCTCTTCGGTTTGCGCACTTGTGTGGAAGTGCGACCGACGTCTCGTGGATTGGGACTTACGCGTTTGTGGTTACAGTGCAACCCATCCCCTGAGCTATAAATAGACGGGGCCTATAGTCACCTGCCACATCTCATCTTTTCTCTTGTCCTCTTCTCGCGTGCCTTAGTTCTGCTACATCCATGGCTTCGCCTCCATCATCGCCTCCCTCTGTGATCATCCTTGGCGAATCCCCTCCCCCTACTCCACTGGCCATAGTCTCTCCAGGGAGGATCATCATCTCCTCTGATGAGGAGGACGAGATCGATTGGGAGACTATTGAGAAGAAGGTTTGGCCGCAGGAGGAGGATGAGGTCACTAGTAAGCTGAGGGTCGTCGCTGAAGAAGACGAAGCCACCTCTGCTTCCCTCGCGAGAGCAGATGCCACCGTCGACACATGAGGAGAAGAAGGTGAGGCCGCTGGCGCCGGAGGAGGAGGTGAAGCTCAAAACAGCTTCATCGGTCCGGCGCTTGCTCGCCCTCCAAGCCATCTCGGCGCTGGGAGGCCTCCGACGGTGGAGGGCTCTCCTTTCCCATCAACTAGTCTGTGCGGTGGGCGCCTAGTCTTCGCGTCCTCTTTTGATCCGTACAGAGGGCGCAAGCCCATCCCGGGGACTATCCTTTTCCAGTCCCCGTTGATGGAGGGGCGGCGGCATGATGCCTCTGAGGACAAGTAGTAGTAGTGTACCTATCTTATGATGTAATAGGATAGACTTTTGTTGGTAAAATTTTAATGAAATCATACTTACCTGAATCTTAGTTGCAATGCAATGTCTTCTTCGTTCATGTATGAAATTTTCTCAACTGATCGACATTCCATGAGTTTTCAAGTATTACCCCTTCCGATATAAATAGCCATACAAATCCTGGTCGGGTCATTTCGACCACCACATAGGGACCTTCCCACTTAGGTGATAGCTTATTGCTGTTATCTTGCTTCTACACCTTTCATAGTACTAAGTCCTTGGCAACGAGCGCTCTATCCTGGATTCTTTGGCCATGATATCTGCGTAAGGATTGTTGATACTTGGCCGCTCGAATGGATGCTTGATCTCTGTACTGTTCGAGTAGGTTTACATCATCTGCTCGCGCTTGCTCTTGTTCCTCTTCCAAGTAGTTACCACTCGAGGTGACCTGAATGTTAACTCAGTCGGAAGCACGGCTTCTGCTCTGTAGACCAAGAAAATGGCGTTTCACCAGTGGCTCGACTAGTCGAAGTACGAATAGCCCATAGCACCGAGGGGAGTTCTTTCGCCCACCGGGTCGAGTAAGCCTTGACACTATCGAACACGTGGGTGTTGATCCCCTGTAGGATTAGGCCATTGGCTTGTTCGACCTGACTGTTACTTTGAGGATGAGCCACGGAGGCAAAGTAGAGTTTGATATCCAATTCTTCGCAAAAGACTATGAAAGCATTGCTTTTGAACTGGCTACCATTGTCTGTGATTACTCAATTAGGGATGCCAAATCGAGTAACAATTCTCCTCATGAAATTCTTAGCCGCTTCTGAGGTGATGTTCCTGACGGGTTCGGCCTCGATCCACTTAGTGAACGTGTCGATAGCCACAAAAAGAAACTTGTAACCTCCTTGGGCTCTTGGGAATGGTCCCAAGATATCGAAGCCCCATACAGAGAAGGGCCAAGACAGAGGAATAGTTTGTAGTGCCTGGGCTGGTCGAGTGGTTTGCTTGCCATAGAATTGGTAGCTCTCACACTTTTTCACCAGCTCGCAAGCATCCTGGAGGGCAGTCGGCCAATAGAACCCTTGTCGAAAAACTTTCCTGACTAGGGTGCGATAGGACGCACGGTTGCCACAGATGCCTCCATGGACATCGAACAATATTTTATTGCCCTCTTCCTAAGTGATGCATTTCATCAAGATTCCGTTACTCCCCTTTCGGTAGAGCTTACCGTTTACCAATGCGTATAGCTTGGAATTACGTGCAATTTTTTCGACTGTTGCATCATCGTCAGGGATCTCTCGACCTTCGAGGTAGGCTTGGAATGGAGTCATCCAAGTCGGCTCACGTTCAAGTAGTGCAGATTCTGTGTCTATAGGTTCTGCCTCGCTAACTCGACTAGGCTGCTGGTCGAGTTGGGCAGCATCTGCCTCCCGTATAGGGGAGATGGATGGTTTAAGGAGTTTCTCGATAAAGACTCTTGTGGGCGTGGGCAAACGGGATGAAGCGAGCCTGGCAAGTTCGTCGGTGGCGAAATTGTCACATCGCTTGATATGCCTTACCTCGAGCCCTTCGAACTTGTGCTCTAGCTTGCGAACTTCGCTCAGATATGCCGCCATGTTGTTGTCCGAGCACTGGTACTCCTTTTGCACATGGTTCATGACTAGCTGTGAGTCCCCTTTCATGAGTAATCATCTGATGCCAAGTGACACAGCCATGCAGAGACCGTTAACTAGTGCCTCGTATTCTGCAACATTATTTGAAGCTTGAAAATCGAGTTGGATAACATATTTTAGCTCCTCACCTGTTGAGGATTTGAGCATGATGCCAACCCCTGAGCCCTAAAGCGTGAGCGACCCATCAAAGAACATTGTCCAGTGGTCATCGACCGCCTTGTGCTCCTTTTCCTTGACGTGCGTCCATTCCGCGATGAAGTCTACCAAGACTCCCTACTTGATGTTGATTTGTGGTGCAAAGTCAATCTTGAACTCGTTAAGTTCAACCGCCCACTGCGCGATTCGCCACATTGCCTCTTGGTTGCGTATTACCTCCTTAAGCGGATACGTTGTCATGACCGTAATCTTGTGCACTTGGAAGTAGTGTCGTAGCTTTCGAGAAGTCATCAAAATGGCGTACAACATCTTCTGCACCTGAGGGTACCGCAGCTTGGCATCATGCAAGACCTAGCTCACGTAGTACACCGGCTTCTAGATTTTAGTCTTTTTATCGGGGCAATCCTGCTCGGCCACTAGAACTGTGCTTACTACTTGAGGGTTAGGTGCAATGTACAAAAAGAGCTCATCTTTTTTGTTAGGTGAGGTTAAAATTGACGGAGACGATAAATACCTTTTCAGATCTTGAAAAGCTTCTTTTGCCTCCTTAGTCCACTCAAAAGTGTTCTACTTCTTAAGCAACTTGAAGAAAGGCAATCCTCGTTCACCCATCCGAGAGATAAATCTACTGAGGGCAGCGATGTAGCCCTTGATATTTTGCACTTTCCTCAGCGTCCGTGGAGAACGCATCTGATCGACAGCCTCGATTTTGCGTGGGTTTGCCTCGATGCCTCGACTGGACACTAGGAAACCGAGAAGCTTGTCGGACGAAACGCTGAATATGCACTTCTCGGAGTTAAGCATCATACGATACTTCCTGAGGTTGTCGAGTGTTTCCTCGAGGTCGCTGATTAAGGTGTTCCCGGTTTTCTACTTGACTACGATATCATTGACGTACGCTTCCACATTGCGCCCAATTTGGGACTTCAAGCAGTTTTGAATACAGCATTGATACATAGCACCAGCACATTTTAAATCGAAAGGCATCTTAACATAACAGAATACACCAAAGGGAGTAGCGAAAGCAGTTTTTTCCTCATCCTCCACAAACATGTAATTTGGTGATACCCCGAGTAGGCAACTAGAAAACTTAGCAGCTGATAGCCCGCAGTAGAATCCACTATCTGGTCCATGCGGGGAGAGGGACCTATCTTTAGGACAAGCCTTATTGAGGTCGGTGTAGTCGACGCACATTCTCCACTTGCCATTGGGTTTCTTAACGAGGACAGGGTTCGCCAGCCACGTTGGGTGACGGACCTCTCGAATGTAGCCAGTCTTTAGGAGTTTGGCGACCTCCTCTTGTATGGCTTGCTTCCTGTCTTCTGCGAATCTGCGTTGCTTCTGCACCACATGCTTGGTGCTAGGTTCCACAGCCAATCGATGCTCGATCACCTCCTTGGGGACCCCAGGCGTGTCGGACGGTTGCCATGCAAATACTTCGTGATTTGCCCGAAGAAAGGCGATGAGCTCGAGTTCCTATTTGGGATCAAGGTCAGTGCCTACCTTGATCGTCTTAGAAGGCTCTGACGGGTCCAGGGGCACTGTCTTGACAGCTCCGTCGATCTTCTTATCCTTCTTGCCATCGTCTACTGAGTCTTTGGCGGCACTGTTGGACATAGAGGCCTTGTCGGTGCCCTTGGACCTTTAGCGCTTAGCTCCCTCATCGTCGGCACTGGTTGCCAATCCACAGAGATGCTCGACCATCTCTAGGCTCTTCCTGTCACATCAAACCGCAGCACGCTGGTCCCCTTTGATTGCGAGGACTCCCTTTGGCCCCAGAATCTTGACGGTCTGATACGCGTAGTGGACCACGGCCATGAACTTGGCTAGCATTGGGCAGCCTAGGATCACATTGTAGGTAGTCTCAAAATCTGTCATGTCAAAGAGGATCTTCTCAGTTCGAAAATTGTCTGGTGTACCGAACGTGATTGGCAGCTCGATCCGGCCAAGGGCATCGAAGATGATCGCAGAGTTATGCCATAGAACGGCTCTACTCCGGCCCTGATCTTTGTCCAGGGGATCCCCATGTTCTTCAACTTCTTTGTGAAGATGAGGTTTAGCGAACTTCCTCCATCGATCGAGGTTCGAGTGACCTTAACGTTACGATGGTGGGCTCGACCACCACGGGGTATCGACTCGGATCTGGGACCACGGCCGGGTGATCTGACTGGTCGAAGGTGACTGGTACTTCTGACCACTTGAGGAATCTAGGGAGAGCTGGTGTGGCCAGGTTGACCTCCCTCTCGACTGCCTTGTATTGCCTCTTGAACTCATACATGGCAGATCCTTCGAAAATGTGCACCAGCTTGTGGTCAGCCCTACGATATTCGGGCTCATCGTCCTGGGGCTTCTCCTTGGCCTGCTCGACCCCGCGCTCAGCGAGGGCGGCCTTGAGTTTCTCCTGGACCTTCTTGCTGATCACCTGGCACTCATCGAAGTTGTGTTTGACCGTGTGATGGACTGGGCAGTATTTGCCTCCCCCACGGCTTTGACCCTTGTTGTCACTAGTATTACGCGCCTTGCCTCTTTCAACCGCGAATACGGTGGAATCACTCTTGCACTTTTCCCTGTGGTTCTTATTCCTCTTCACCCACTGCTTGGACGACTCGAGCTTGTCATCACCAGACATGGGGTCGTCGAGATGGTCTCGAGCCTAGGCACGTATGGTGTATTTATCCGCCAACTCGAAGAGCTCTTTGGGGGTTCGGATCTTTCGATTGGCCAGCATTCCTTTCAACTCCCTATCCTTAACACCGTTCTCGAAGGCGACTACGATAGTCTCATTCGAGATGTCAGGGATCGAGTTACGCCTATCGCTGAAGCGTCGGATGAAGCCACGCAATGACTATCCTGGCTTTTGGATCACCCGATGCAAGTCGGTGCGTGTTCTGGTGCATTCATATGTGCATTGGAAGTTGGCGATGAACTGGGTTTGCAACTCCGTCCATGAGGATATTAACTGAGGCAGGAGGTTGAGCAATCAGGACCTCGCGGCACCATCTAGGGTGTTGAGCAGGTAATTGGCCATCACCTTCTCGTTTCCTCCAGCAGCCCTCTTGACTGTAGTGTAAATCTGCAGCCACTCGACGGGGTTGATTTTTCTAGGGTACTTCTCGATGGGGCCCGGCTTGAATTTATCTAGCCACCTTACTGCACGCAGCTCGGGAGTGAAGGCCTTGCATCCTTCATCGACATCCTCAGGGGTCACCTATCACGGACCTTGCCGAGGAGGGAGCCTGCGCCATGCAGGCTAGTGGCCTCTCAAGGGCGGAAATTCGTCCAATCGGGCCCGACGTGCAGGAGATTGGGCCCTCGAAGGCGGGGGCTCATTTTCTTGTGGCTCGCGGTCTTCCTAGTCACGTTCCTCCCTTCGATCGCGCAGGATGTCATGCAAGACTCGTCGATCTTGAGGAATTTGATCTCGAAGATCTTCGGGATGCCCCTGATGGAGGTTGGAGCGAACTGACCTGGAAACTCTCTGGTTAGAACTAGCCACCGCCGATCTTGCTGCTCGATGGTGGTGGGATGGTCCTGACTGTTGGCTTCTAGCGCCCTGCTGACTAGGACGCCCTAGCCTCAAGTTGGCAACTCGAGCGGTCTGCGCTTGTGCTGCATCGAGCAGTGTTTTTATCTGGTCGAACATTGTAGTCATCGGGTTTCTTGGATCTAGTGGCAGAAGAGATTTCAACAGCATGTGAGCACACTTGACATTTGCCTCAGGAGTGCTGAAGATGTCGCTGTTGTGGCTCTGATGGGACACTGCTCTAGGAGTGCGGCCGGGCCTGCAGTTGTGGTTGAGCTGCCGAGGAATTTGTTGTCCCTGAAGATCTCGCGCCCGTGGTTGGGGTGTCATTGGATCATCAAGGTCAAGTTGCCTTGACATATTGGCCACGATCCCGGCTGTAGCCGCAGCTGCTAGATCACGCCGATGATCTGTAGTGTTGGGAGCAATAGCGTTTGCAGGATCATGAGGCGTGATCAAGGGGATCTGGCATCCCTGACCCTCTGCGGCGTCTGCCCTTGGGTTCCCTTCTTGGGAACTACCGATAGTAGCACCGTTGTTGGCTCTGACCATGAACACGCATCGATCTGTCGTGCTACTGTCGTGGCTGCCGTGGCCATCACTTTCGCTTTCCGTGTCAGTGCACATGAGGATGTTGGGCTCCATCGGGTCAAAGTCGATAAAGCTTACCTACTGGCATGGATCCCAAGAACGGGACTCGACGTAACCGATGTGCACTAGATCTACACTCGGTCCCCATCGATAGAGCATGGTTCCGAAGGTGAGATCTCAGATCCGATCACAGGTGCTTGGTTGATGGCGGTGACCGAGCGAAAAATGTCGCAAGGGTAGTCGCCGAAAAATCTAATGTGAGCGCGCACCAAAGATATGCTTGATCTGCAAAAAATAGTTGAAGGCCCCTACCTGGCGGGCCAACTGTCGATAGTTAAAAAATCGACAATAAACTTATACTTTCGGGTACCTTTGGGTTAGCAAAGTCAAGTACAAAATCAGAGGCACACGATGTAGACAGGTTCGCCCCCCTGGCGATGATGTATGGAGTCGATGAACAAAGTACAGAGCAATGTGTCTAGCCCTAGCTACAAGAAAGATGGGATCAAAGCTATGTCTAAACTACGGCTGGAGGTAGGCGAAGCATGATCCGTCGGCTCCGGGTTGCTCTGCGCCAAAGGTCTTCTCACTTGGAAGCTCTGGATGGCTTGTCTGCTAATAATTGCTTGTCTTTCCTGAGGACCCCTACCCCTGGCCTTATATAGTCAGGGTAGCCTGGTCTCAAGTCGAGTTGTAGTCAGTTTGGAGTACCAAATCGTAGTCGATGTGGAGTCCATCCTTGCGTGATCTTTGCAGCGTATCAAAACCTCCCTAGATATCAGGCGTACTCGAGTCTGTTTCCTCATAAGTGGAACATGATCGAGTCCTTCCTAATATGGAGTTATCCTTTCTGCGCATATCTTATCCCATGGAAACGGGCCCATGATATCCAGAATCTCTATATGTCGTTAAAACATATCCTTCATGTATCATTCGTGGACACATACCCCATGTTTAGATATTCGACAAGGGTTGATTATTCTGATCATCTTTTTTGTTACTTACGAACACACAAGACTTTGTAATAATTGTACTCTTTCAAGCCATTTGACTAATAGAAGTTATCCTTTGTCCCACTCTTTGAATTCTTTGGTCGTATAGGCTTGTAACCATTTTCATTCATAAGCTCGATTTATAGACCCCGTGTCTGGAACATCGACAGTTGGCGCTAGAAGGATGGCCTCTAGTGATCAAAATTGCGAAAGTGATGTGCCATCTCCCTAAGCGATGGATAAAGAAAATTCGTTCGACCTCTTCGACTACACCAACCTCGACGCCGATGATTACGTCATGGAAGAAGAAGGTAAGTACGATTTCTACTCTGAGTGCGTTACTGAAGCAGAATTGTCGCGATTAGCGGACCTATCCAATTTGGGTGAAGCCGCATTGGAAGTGTCACTTGTTGAGAAAAAAATCAAAAAGTAAGCACGATCTTGTTCCTGCCCCAGTTCTAGCTGCAGATGTCCATGGCACATATCCCATGAAACTCGACGATGATCACACTCTCTAGAATGATGATAACATTCTTGAGGGCCTAGCTTTAGAAGATTTTCTCTGAGGCCTCAACTATACCCCATCCTGGGATGAGGACGGAGTGCTGAGTGCTCACCCCATCTATCCACTTCTGATTCCACACATGTGCGTTCACGAATGAGACAGATGAGCAACAGGCAGAATGTGAACAACGTGAAGCTCGTGAGAAGGTAGAAAAAACCGCTCAACAGCAACACGAACAATTCATTGCGGCAAAACAAAGAGCTGTGGATGAGGCAAGACGCCAATACTATAGTAGTCAACCAAGGACATCGCAAAGATCGGATTCTTCAGGCAGTCATCCATGATAACTCTTTTCGATCACACCGCAAGTCCCAAGGACGACACTAAGGAACCCAAAGTTGGTTCTGAATAGTTCACAGAAGGAAACCCCAGTAGACAGAATCTGCATTTTAACCGATGCGATTCTATATCAACCAATAAAAGGGAAAAATGAGCATAATTAACGATCATTAAATCCTTAGTTGCTGATATGCAAGAAGCTGCTGTAGAAGTACATAGTATGTCCCTGTCCTCAAGGTCTCAGACTGGTTCACGTGCGGAGCACTCCTCATCTGGTTGGCATCGACAAAGCACAGATCACCAAAAGAGGAATGAACCACAACGAAGAAGCGTCTTCGACAGACTCACCCTAGGTGAAAATACTAATCGTGGTCGGCGACGACCTTGTTCTCCTAAAAGTATGGAATAGGTTCCTAATGTGCAAATATGCTTGGGACCTTACATAGGATATAAATGTTTTCCCCGGGGCTTAGAGACATCACTTGGCCTGAGAAATTCAAATCAAGTCATCTGGAGAGTTTCGATGGAACCCAGAATCCATCGGAATTTCTACAGATATATACCACCACCATCCAAGTTGTTGGTGGCGATGAGAAAGTAATGGCAAACTATCTTCCTATTGTTCTTAAGGGATCGGCAAGAACTTAGCTATTTAATCAGCTCGAGGGGTCTATTTTTACTTGGAAGAATTTATGCCATTCAATCTTGAACAATTTCAAGAGTTATTATACCAAGCTAGGGAAAGAGGACGACCTCCATCGTCTTCGTCAGACCTTTGGAGAAAATTTGCGTCAGCTTATTAAGAGGTTTGTAGAGGTCCACAATACCATTCCTAATATATCTGATGACTCTATTATCTGTGCGTTTAAAATAGGCTCTACGCTACAAACGCTTCACGGAAGATCTCAACATTAATCCACCGTCCACCATATCGGAATTGTTCGATATGGCCGACCAGTGCTCGGACACACACAAGGCTGTTAAATGGAATCGTATGGTCTATAAAGGCCATACTCTATCACAACTAGGTCTGGAGAAGTCTTTTGAGGATAAGAAATAAAAAATGACCTCCAATGGCAATGGATGCTGGTGTCCTCTACACAACACACTAGGACATAATTTGTGCAATTGCCATACTTGGTCAAGGCGCATAAAGGATTTTTACTCTGGTAAAGGGCCTATGCCGACCCTACTAGAAGGACGAACCACTAAGGACACAAATGGCGATGAGGATATGGGCTATCAGAAGGCTGACAATCATGTCAACGTAATCTTCGGAGGGTCATCTGCGTACGCTTCAAAAAGGCAGTTTAAATCTATTGGAGGGAAGTTAACAATGTCGACACACGTCCAGGAAAACCAGATTTCCCAATGTGCACTACTACGGAAAAAGTCATCACAGATGGTTCTAAAAGGTCATCACAGATGATTTTGTGAATCGTATATAAACATGTGTTAGTGATGACAACGGTGAACCGTCTGTGAAACTCACATCACATATGGTTCTTTACTAGAACCGAAGAACCATCTGTGGTATGTTATATATCATAGACAGTTCCTTATATAGAACCGTCTGTGATATTATTTTTTACTGTTAAAATATTTTTTTGTTTATTGGCTAGCCTTAGAAAATTCTAGTCATGCTCTCTGAAACAAGCAGATTACATAGATTATATCGCAAGCAAATTACACAGATTATATCGCAAGCAGATTACACACATCACAAGGTGATTATATCACAGATTACACAACCATTTCAGAAATCAACTCAAATATTATATTAACCAATAGATCAGAGGCTGATTATATCACAGATTACACGACCATTTTAGAAATCAACTCAAATATTATATTAACAAATGGAATGCACAATTAAAATTCACAAATTCACACAAGTTTTACAAATTTACCAATAGAATACTCAAGTTTCACAAATTAGGCAGCGTGGAATGTGCCTTTGGATGTATGACCTGACATATCAAGAAGTCAGAGAGGTGTTCTCGAATTGCCTCCAGATGGGCCTTTTTCAACGCAGTTGCATCGTTGATCTTCTTTGTACAGATGAGGGTTCGCATGTTGTGGCTAACATAGAAGGCACATAGGTTATTTCCCTGTCCCTGCTGGGCGCATTGAAAAAATAGAATTGGTTAGTTCCAGGGGCATTATTATGGAGGATTATTGTGTACTAGCGGCTACCAGAAAGTTAAAATTGTGTTTCAGCTTCGACACATCCTTGTCTGGTCCTCCGTGAAGTCTATAGACTTTGAATGCCCTATGTGATTCCAAAAAAGTAAGCCTTAGTCATTCCAGGAGCTACAGGAGAGTTTTCTACGGAGGAAACGTGATTACCTGTCAAGTAGTCTTCTGATAGGCCTCAAGTCGTGGCTGCCATTATGTAAGGAATCAACGTAGCTAACCCAGTTTTTTTGTTGAAATACAATTATAACCCAGTGGAACCTACACAGGAATGTCACCATGATTACTCAACCTATCTTTGAGTTGCATGTAAGTACAAATCAAAGTATAGCAGATAGTGCAACACTTACGACGGGTTGTAGGGTAGAAGTATGTACTCTACATCGTGTTGAGCCAGTGATGCCTCTATCACGTAATCCTCGATGTAATGAGAATTTTCGTTCATTGTTTGCCTTGAGACTATTTGTGGGTTGAGGAAACCCACCAGTTCTTTGTTCCTTCTAGCTTCAAGGATAATGTATTTATATACACAAAAGCAAGGAGTAATATGACATTTATCGGTATTACATGAATGTATAGACCGTGATTGCACACACTTACAATGTCCAACATCTCATGAGCATGGCATCGATGGCATCGAGGTTGAAGAGATTGAACAAGTCGTTGAAGTCGACCGTGAAGAAGCCCCTCGACGACCGGTTGAAGAGATGCTCATGCTTGAAGCTGATCGAGATACTCGTTATGCATTTTGCCGTCGGCTTTTTTGCTTGTTCCATGTACCAATCATGCAATCTAATGGAATCCTTTGAAAGTTCTTGTAGGCCCTCTTCCGTTACCAAAGGCTCTCCTAGTTTGAATTTCCAGGCCAACGGGGCATATTCATATTCCAGATCCTTCGTGATCTGCTTGGATTTCCCCTTGTCTCCCTTTCCACTTTTGGTCGTCTTCACGGGAGAGGAGTGGGCACGAAGTGTTGTATCGGCCTGCACTAATGCTTTGGGCATGATAGCCTATTTGGTGGCCCGCTTCGATGTAGCTAGTGGCTTCGGTAGCGTTGGTAGCTCCACCGTAGCAGGTGGATCATGTTTTGCATGTTGCTCTGGTGCTGGAGGATGGTCGTTGATGAAGATGTCCCTCTTGCGCCACTAGATGAATGTGTCAACGGCATCCCTTAGTGTCACGATCTCGTTATTTGGGGTCATCTCCAGCGGGAC
This sequence comes from Otatea glauca, assembly GCA_036346275.1. Classification (NCBI taxonomy): domain Eukaryota; kingdom Viridiplantae; phylum Streptophyta; class Magnoliopsida; order Poales; family Poaceae; genus Otatea; species Otatea glauca. The sequence continues at coordinate 17,787,779 of CM070733.1, read as the reverse complement.
AGGCTTGAAAGATTCATGTAGTAGTCCAGAGTGACCTTCACATAACTCAGTGCTACCGGGCGATCATGAATAGTCATCCCTTCACTGGTTGGATACACATGCCCCCAATCAGCCTACAGGGGAAGAGAGCTATCAGCAAGCCTCACTTGGAGGTTACACGGCATGGCCTCCTATATAAAGGTACACAATTAGCTAAGACGTCCAACAGATTATATCTACGGAGCATTCCAGACATATGTATTATCTGGATGTCATCGATGGCAAATTTGTCATCGTGTACGTCTGTCTTAGGGGCAGACTCATAGCTGCTCCTCCGGTTAGTGGGGCTGATCTGTGTCGACGCTTCTGGGGCTTGCGCTTTTTGTGTGAGTTTGTCCGTAGCCACCCTTAGCTCCCACCTTTCGTCAAGGCTTCTTATCTTTTCATCAAATTGCACTTTTAGCCCTACCTCAATCTGTTCCTTAAGCTCTTCCTTAATGGAAGCTACTAGCCATTCCTCGCTCTCGGCTTTGGCTCTTTTCCTACTCCGGTACGTGTCGGAGTCTTGTGGGAATCCCGTTTTCTAGGGAAAGAAAACACCCAAGCCTCGTGTGCGACCATGGTCCTCCTTGCTTCCCAAGGCCGTTGATAGTACATCTTTCTCCCTGTCCGGCTGGAAAGAGGCTTGAGATGATTATGAACTCAACGTGACCTAGAAGAGTCCAACATGTCATGTCACTTATAATTATGAAGCAATTACAAACTACGTAGTTTGATATCTTACTAGGCGTTGGGACACTTCCTCGTTTGCGGGGTTCCTAAAGGACACGGTGCCCGAAGATGTGGTATTTGACCTCACTCTTAACCAGTCAGAAATGGCGGGGACTACGATCGAGGACAATGGTGGGGACGCCTCGTCAGAAATGCCTCCTCATCCTCCCTCCTCCATTGCTCGCTCTTACCTGCTTACCCGGCGGTGCTGAGTCTATGGGGGTGGGTGTTCTGGGTCTGGAAGGCCTTGAGTGCTTCACGTTGATGCACAAATTCTTTTGTTGTCTTCATCTCAACAAATTGTTACCATACGACTTCGTCAATGAAACCATACTTAGAGAATGGAGTCCTATTCTTCTTGACGTAATTTGTGACAAGCATGCTCTTGAAGTTCTTCCACGCTTTTCCCGCCACTAGCAATGCATATCGTCGCACTAGGCGCACGGCATCTTTCGGGATCTGGAACGATGCAAAAATTTCTGTCACTATGTTGTTGCGCTCCTCGTCGGTCAGCGACTTCCAGGATGGACTGGTGATGGGGACCCATTCCCGTCCAACTATCCTGCACAAGCTCTGGAATGCGTTCACTGCCTTCGAAGGTTGGGTGGGAGCCCCATCCTGTGGATTGACCACCGTGATGGAATATTAGCTGTAGGGCCTTTTATTTACACCTCTTGGACCGCGCCTTGGTTTTCCTATCTTTGGCTCATCAGATCCATTCGGCGGTGAGGATTGAGGGGACGTCGTCTTCTTATTTACTAGATAGTGGTTTCTTTATTCTTTATAACAAGGAAATAGATTGATACCAAAAAATGGTATTATCTAATATCAAAGCATAAGAGCAGCTCATATTCAAGTATCTAAGCATGTATATGACAATGAACAGTCTTATCAATCAGATTTCAATACTTGAGGATTAATTACAATAGCCAAATAAAGAGATAAAGAAATTCATAAAATTTATGTCGACTAGGCAATGAATTGTAACATCCCAAAATTTGAAGTTTTGGAATGTTTGAAATCAAAAATAAACCAATTGAATTTTCTTGAATTAATTCCAGCTTAAATTGAACTTTCCATAAATGAAAGGATTTAATTTGGCTAAACTATTCACCAAAATCAAGATTTTCAGTTTTAGTTGGGTTCCTTGTGATCCAAGGATTTTTTTTGTATTTTTGGGGATTTTTCTGAATTTATTTGAATGTATTTGCATTTATTCAAATTTCTGGATATTTATTAAATCGGAAAATGATTTTATTTTCTAAAAGCCCCTCGGGCCGAATCCTCTGTGGCCCACTCCTTTTCCCGCTCGGCTCGGCCCAGTCGCTCCGCTCGGCCCACCTCTCACGCGAAAGCAGCCCGCCAGCCCGCGCCGCATTGGTCGCCCGATGCGCGACACGTGTGTGGCCGCGATTGCGCCACGTCATCGGCCGCAACCAAACCCTAGCCGCCGTCGCCGCTCGGAGTTCGCCTCGCTCACGCCTTGTCGTCCGTGCCGCGTCCGTTGCGCGTCCCCCAAGGCTATAAAAGCCGTGCCGCGCGCCTCCCGAGGATCCTCGCGCCGCCGCTTTTGCCCCTTCCTCGCGCCTGGCGCCGCCGTTGCCGCGCGAAGCCGCCGTAGCTCCGCCGCCGCCGCCGGGCCTTTTCGTTGCCTCACCGCTTGGCGCGTCTTCGCTGCCGCCATTTGCTCGCCCGAGTCCGCCGCGTCGCCCTCTGCCTGGCTCGCTTTGTCTGCCGCTCAACCGCCTCCTCCGCCGCTTGCCGGTCTTCTTCCTCGCTCTCGGTAAGCCCGCGCCCGCCGCGCCGCTGCTCGCTATAAACCCCGGCCGTCCGATCTGCGAAGGGTGCCCTGGATCGTGCCGCTTTGCCTCTGTCTGCGCCCTCGTCCTCGGCCGTCAGATCCGATCGCAGCCGCCGATGCGCGATGCGTAGCTTGCCGTGTCTGCGCTGGCGTGGCCGCTTGCGTCAGCCGCCGCGTCAGCCGATCTGCCTGCGTCAGCAATGACGTCAGCCGTGCGCCTAGCTCACGGTGAACCGAGGCCGCGCCGTGGACCGAGTCCACCGAGAGCCGGCTGACGTCAGCGTTGCGCAATAAATCCTTTTTCCGTATAAAAATTAATCCAGAAATTCTGATTTTCTGGTTTTCTGTATTTTCTCTGAATTTAATTTTCCAGAAGCTCGTTCTCCCTCATACGAACTCCGATTGAGGCGATTCAAGTTTCTAAATTTTTCTAAAATCAAGATCTATCTTCCAGAGCCATTTATTTTTAGTTTTGAGCTTGTTTGAGTCTCTGTTTTGTATTTATTTGGTTTCGTTGCTTCTTTTCCGGTAGACGCTAATTCCGAGGGAGCGAACGAAGACGTCGAAGACCAAGACTCAGCACTAGATCAGCAAGGCAAGTCGTAATCCTTTGACCATATTGATCCTATGTTTGCAAAGTAATTCGTTTTATACAATTGCATGCTATTTGTGTATCAATGATTATTTCATGGGAGTAGATATGTACCTAGTTGTCATTATGCCACCTTGACTTTTGGGATGCCATGTATCCAATGTTAAACCTAGGTTGGTACATTACTAGTTGGACATAATTATTATACCAACATTGGGTTATCGTAGTTATGCTTAGACATGCTTAGATATACGTTGGGATTCATGTCACTTATTCAATAATGTTAATCTTGACTTAATGAGATATTGAACTGTGGCCGTTAGCCACTGTTGTAAAATTTGTTATACCATGGCTGGGTTTGCCATTAGTCTTGGTTGAACGAATTGTTTTCCTTCGGGTAAGTGATCGTGCAGTAAAGGGGGTGCTTTCTAGCACATTGGGATGTGGATGTCTTGGCCGAGACAACTAAAGGACTTAATCTTGTGCGCCATTGAACTGGGCCTAACCGTACTACCACAAGTCTGGTATGGGATAGACCTAGCTGATTAATTTGCAATGTCTAGCCTTGAGTACTGCCAGATGGTGGTGTTGGTTCCGGGATGGATAGGTAGATTCGCAAGGTGCAAGAGGGGGCTCTAAGGGGCGAAACCTTAGCAGACAGTACCGAGTTTAGACAGTGCATTGTAAAGGCTTTGTCATGATATCTCTGCGACACACCAAAGGAAGTGTGTTAATATCGATTACGCAAAGAGATTTCATGTCTTGTGGGTAAAGTTGTACAACCTCTGCAGAGTGTAAAACTATTCGAATAGCCGCGTCCGCGGTCATGGACAAAGCCCGGGAATTTCACACAGGGTATAGAGTGTTTCATAATATGTGGAATGTGGAATTGTTGGGATATGAACGGGGAGTTCACTGTTGTTTTGTTGTATATCATTGATCTATCAATCTTTTATTTATCTTTTTATAAATATGCTTTCAATCTATTTATCGTATTTCAATTCAAGTTACTGCTTTCTGCAAATGAACCATAAAGCTATCCTTGTCAAGCCGTGCATGAATACATTGCATCAATTCTCTACGGCTTGTTGAGTACCTTTGAACTCACGGCTTTATGCCCTTGTTGATCAGTTGCTGAAGGAGATAATGAATCTCATGAGGAGGAATTCTATGAAGACTACGTGGATTAGGAAGGCGTTCCCCAGACGATTGCCTGTGGCATGTCGAATGGCTCAAGTTATCTTTTCTGCTGCAATAGTATTTGTTTCTTAAGCCTTAATGCATAATGGTGTAAACATTGACCATAAGGTCGTTTTCTTTATTTAATAATAAATTGCTTCTTCTTAGTTAATTCGTTGTATGGAATGGTATTTCATCTATGTTTCCACTGTGTGCACTAGCATGATCCTGGACTAGTGCAATATACACAGAGGGTTTCGGATTTGCAAATCCGGGTCCCGACAGAGATGGTATCAGAGCCATATCGACTGTAGGTCGCTATCCTAGTTAGCATGGTCTTCAAAATTATTTTCTAAATCAAACCAACAAAATTGGTACTTAATAGTTTTCGTCTCCTCTCGTCTTATTCTTAGGTTCTTATTCCTCTCCTTTGCTGAAACATTGATTTGAAATCTAAATTGATCTTATCTCATGAAACTTCTCAAAGCCTCGAGTCTTCTGCAAGGAATCAACCAAAGAAGGTGAGGATCAAGCTGTCAAGATTATGCCAAGAAGACTACCATATAAGATAGGTTCCTAGTGCTCAACTGTGCTTGAGCATGTTTTTCCTCTCAGTTTGGTTACGTTTAGTCCGCATATACTAGGATTTTTATTGCTTGTGTGCCTGGTATGTTGTACCCTTGCCCCAAGCACGGTGTTGCAACCATGCCTTTAGTTGAAAAAGTTTTATTTGCCTCTTTAATTTGTAGCCTCTTCGGCTGTGTTCTTTTGTCTCTGGGTATTACCTTCTCCCCTAGATAATCTTACCACTCGTCTCATCGCTTCCCTCTCACCTATCAAACCTTGTGCCGCATCTCGATGGTTGACACTGCTCGAGCCGGTCGCACCACCCGTGGATGCCGGTGCTGCCAACACCAACTCCAACCCCACGCACCACCGCCACCACCAAAGAAGTGATGATCAAAACATGGGACATTTTCCGCAGCTCGACTCGCTTAATGAACACAATGATGCGTAACATGAACAATATGATGAATCAACAGAACTGCATCGCAGCTGTTCTAGCTAACCTATTGAACCAGCAGAACCAAGCTGCGTCACAGACTCCCTCAAGCTCGTCCCACCCAAGCTAGTAGAATTTATGAGGACTCGTCGCCAACTTTCTCCAACTCTTCGTAACCATTGACGCCGATGATTGGATTCGCCCCATTGAGAAGAAGCTCGCAATTGCCCAAAGGCAATCGATCGTGAGAAGGTTCTCTATGCCGCCATCACCGGAGGGCACCGCCACCGAATGGTGGGAGAACTCAAAGGCGCCCATGATGACCCTCGACTATCACTTGGGCGAGTTTTCCAATGCTTTTCGCCACTCCCATATCCCGGATGGAAAAGTGGAGATGAAGAAAATGAGTTTCATGAGCTCAAGCAAGAAGGGATGTCGGTGAGTGAATACCTTAATAAATTCACTCAACTCGCCGCTACGCCCTGAGGATGTAGCCACGATGATGCTCGCCAAGAAGTTCAAGCGTGGACTCAATCCAGACTAAAGGTGCAAGTCATTGGCAATGACTATGCGATTTCCAAAGATCCGTAGATAAAGCTATGCTCATTGAGGAATCTCGTCGTGAATTGGAAGAATCCGTAAGAGAAAGATGATGCGACATGGAGCCCATCGAGTCACCAAAGAGAGTCGTAACCAATGCTCAACGGCCGCTGCGTTTCACTCCTCCGAATGCAATCGTAACACTCGCACCAAAGACTCGCCCAGCTCCTTCAGTAATCGCAACCTCAAGACCAACAAAGAATCCACCTCGAGGACCAAGAATCCAACCGCAGGAGTCACATGTTTCAACCGTCATGAACTCGGTCATTATGCAAATAATTGCCCAAGAAAGCAAGCTGTGACGCCACCCATTTCAACTTGGGATCTACGCCACCAAGACCCCGCCCCAGATCGACGGAGTGCCCTGCACTCTAACCAAGCCACCAGACTCCGCCACTTTGGAAGAGGTCAGTGAATCACGTTACCACCGAGGACGCCACCGCACTAGACGTCATACTAGGTAAGTTCCTAGTCAACTCAAAGATCCGCCATGGTTTTGTTTGATTCGAGCTACGATTCGCTTGTTTCTGAGTTTCACTACAAATCATCAATTAAAGACAATGCCTCTTAAGGCTATTTTATTAGTGCAATCTCCTGGTTCTGATTTGAGTACGAACCAAGGCTGCCCCGAAGTTAAGATATTAATTGGAAGGGTAGAATTTCTAGCCAACCTTATTGTCCTAGACACCAAGTCCCTAGATGTGATCCTAGGAATGGATTGGCTCTTCAAGAACCAAGCAGTTTTGGATTGTGGGAATAGAGAGATCACCTTAACCAGTCCAGATGGAGCCAAGTTAAAAGTTCAAACCGCCTCAGATCAGTCCGAAGGGATTAAAGTTTGTAGTGCCAAAGGAATAAGTTTGAAGATGTGCGATCGCCAATGAATTTCCGATGTGTTTCGCATGAGTTGCCCGGAATGCCACCGACCGAGATATAGAGTTCTTGATAGAACTAGTTCCTGGAACACCACCCATTTCTAAGAGACCTTATAGGATGCCTGCTAATGAGTTAGCCGAAGTAAAGAGACAGATTAAAGAGCTACAGGATCAAGGTTTTGTTCGACCAAGTTCTTCGCCATGGGGAGCACCAGTTCTTTTAGTTGAAAAGAAAGATGGAACTTAGAGAATGTGTGTGGATTACCGCTCACTCAATGAGGTCACCATCAAGAACAAGTACCCTCCGCCTAATCGATGATTTATTTGACCAACTTCAAGGAGCCGAGTGTTCTCAAGATTGACTCGAGATCAAGATATCACCAGCTTGAAGATTCGCCAAGAGGATATACCCAAAACAGCTTTTGTTACCCGGTATGGACAGTATGAGTATACCGTGATGTCTTTTGGATTGACCAATGCCCTGCCTACTTCATGACCATGATGAATAAGGTATTCATGGAATATTTGGATAAGTTTGTTGTCGTTTTCATTGATGACATTCTGATCTACTCCAAAAGCGAGGAAGAACATGAGGATCACTTGCGCCAAGTTTTAACGAAGCTAAGAGAGAATCAGCTTTATGCGAAGTTCAGTAAATGTGAGTTCTGGATGAAAGAAGTTGCTTTCCTAGGACATGTCATATCAGCGGAAGGAGTCGCTGTTGACCCTGGAAAGGTACGAGATGTGCTAAGTTGGGAGTCACCCAAGATAGTACCCCAAATCCGAAGTTTTCTTGGAATGGCGGGATATTATCGCCGTTTCATAGAAGGATTTTCTAGAAAGGCTAGACCGCTCACTCAACTCTTAAAGAAGGAGAAGAAATTTGTTTGGACACCAGAGTGTGAGCAAAGTTTTCAAGAATTAAAGAAGTGTTTGACAACTGCCCCAGTGCTTATTCTGCCAGATAATAGGAAGGATTTTGAGATATTTTGTGATGCATCCCGGCAAGGACTCGGTTGTGTGTTAATGCAAGATAAGAAGGTTGTAGCGTATGCTTCACGACAACTAAGGTCACATGAAGTTAATTATCCTACCCATGATTTGGAACTAGCAGCCGTAGTGCATGCTTTGAAGATTTGGCGACATTATCTCATTGGTAATCGTTGTGAAGTTTATACGGATCACAAGAGTCTGAAGTATATCTTTACCCAAGCTGACCTCAATATGAGACAAAGAAGATGGTTGGAATTGATCAAGGACTATGATATTGGGATTCATTATCATCCAGAAAGGCCAATGTCGTAGCCGATGCTTTGAGTAGAAAGAGCTACTACAACACTCTGATGATTAAGGAAAGTCAGCCAGCCCTTTATAAGGAATTTCAGAAGATTAGTTTGGAATTGGTTCAGGAAGGGTATTTAGCTACTTTGGAAGTACGCCCTACGTTGGAAGATCAGATTCGAGAAGCACAGGTAGATGATGCCGATATCAAGGAGATCAAGAGCAATATGAAGAAAGGAAAGCCCTGTGGTTCACCAAGATGAACAAGGTACTATTTGGTGAGAAGCGATTTGCGCACGGATCGTAAAGAGCTTAAGGAGTTGATTCTCAAGGAAGCGCATGAGACTTTGTACTCCATTCATCCTGGAAGTACCAAGATGTATCAAGACCTCAAGGAAAGGTATTGGTGGCCTAATATGAAGCGTGAGATTGCAGAGTATGTTGCACTTTGTGATGTCTGCCAGAAGGTCAAGGCAGAACATCAAAAACCAGCAGGATTGCTGCAACCATTGAAGATTCTCGAGTGGAAGTGGGAAGAAATTGGTATGGATTTCATTACCGGATTTCCTAAGACCCAAGCAGGTTATGACTCGATCTGGGTAATAGTGGATCGATTGACTAAGGTAGCTCACTTCATTCCAGTTAAGACCACCTATGCAGGAGATAAATTAGCAGAGTTATATATGTCAAGGATCGTCAGTCTTCATGGAGTGCCTAAGAAGATAGTGTCTGATAGAGGAACCCAGTTTACCTCTCGTTTTTGGCAGAGTCTGCATGAAGCCATGGGAACTCATCTCGATTCAAGATCGCTTATCACCTCAAACCGATGGATGATCGAGCATGTGAATCGATTCTAGAGGATATGTTAAGAGCTTGTGCCTTAACTTATGGTGCCAAGTGGGACAAGTGTTTGCCCTATGCCGAGTTTTCGTGCAACAATAGTTATCAAGCCAGTTTGCAAATGTCGCCTTTTGAAGCCTTATATGGAAGAAAGTGCAGAACCCCTCTCAACTGGAAGGAGTCAGGAGAAAGACAATTGTTTGGTCCTGCCATATTGCAAGAAGCCGAAGAGCAAGTCCAATTAATTCGAGACAGGTTGAAGATAGCTCAAAGCAGACAAAAGAGTTATGCAGATAATCGTCGTCGAGATTTGAGTTTCAAGCCCAATGATTATGTTTATCTCAGAGTCACCCCTCTCAAAGGAGTTAAGAGATTTCAAGTAAAAGGAAAGCTTGCCCCTAGATATGTGGGACCGTTCAAAATCTTGGAACGAAGAGGAGAGGTTGTCTACAAGTTAGAATTGCCTTAGTCTTTTGTCGGAATCCATGATGTGTTCCATGTATCGTATGTCGGGACCCGGATTTGCAAATCCGAAACCCTCTGTGTATACTGCACTAGTCCAGGATCACGCTAGTACACACAGTGGAGACATAGATAAAATATCATTCCATACAACGAATTAACTAAGAAGAAGCAATTTATTATTAAATTAAAGCAAACGACCTTATGGTCAATGTTTACACCATTACGCATTAAGGGCTTAAGAAACAAATACTATTGCAGCGAAAAAGATAACTTGAGCCATTCGACATGCCACAGGCAATCGTCTGGGGAACGCCTTCCTAATCCACGTAGTCTTCATAGAATTCCTCCTCATGATATTCATTATCTCCTTCAAGAATCGATCAACAAGGGCATAAAGCCGTGAGTACAAAGGTACTCAAAGAAGTCGTAGGGAATTGATGCAATATATTCATGCACGGCTTGACAAGGATGGCTATATAGTTCATTTGCAGAAAGCAATACTTGAATTGAAATACAATAAATAGATTGAAAGCATATTTAAGAAAACATACATAAATGATTGATAGATCAATGATAGACAACAAAACAACAGTGAACTCCCCGTTCACATCCCAACAATTCCACATTTTATGAAACACTCTATACCCCGTGTGAAATTCCCGGGCTTTGTCCATGACCGCGGACACGGCTATTCGAATAGTTTTACACTCTGCAGAGGTTGTACAACTTTACCCACAAGACATGATCATCTCTTTGTGCAATCGATCTTAACACACTTCCTTAGGTGTGTCGCAGAGATATCATGACAAAGCCTTTACAATGCACTGTCTAAACTCGGTACTGCCCGCTAAGGTTTCGCCCTTTAGGCCCCCTCTTGCGCCTTGCGAATCTACCCGTCCATCCCGGAACCCACACCACCAACTGGCAGTACTCAAGGCTAGACATTGCAAATTAATCAGCTAGGTCTGTCCCATTCCAGACATGCGGTAGTACGGTTAGGCCCAGTTCAATGGCGCACAAGATTAAGTCCTTAAATTGTCTCAGGCAAGACATCCACATCCCAATGTGCTAGAAAGCACCCCCTTTACTGCACGATCACTTGCCCGAGGGAAAACAATTGCTCAACCAAGACCAATGGCAAACCCCGCCATGGTACAACAAATTTTACAACAAGGCTAACGGCCACGATTCAATATCTCATTAAGTCAATATTAACATTATTCACATGTGACATGAATCCCAACGTATATGTAAGCATGTCTAAGCATAGCTACGATAACCCAATGTTGGTATAATGATTATGTCCAACTAGTAATGTCCCAACCTAGGTCTAGCAATGGATACATGGCATACAACTAATCAAGGTGGCATAATGTCAACTAGGTATACATCTACCCCCATTAAATAAGCAGTGATACACAAAATAGCATGCAAGTGTATAAAATAAATTACTTTGCAAACATAGGATAAATATGATCAAAGGTTACGACTTGCCTTGCTGATCTAGTGCTGAATCTTGGTCTTCGAAGTCTTCGTTCGCTCCCTCGGAATTAGCGTCTACCAGAAAAGAAGCAACGAAACCAAATAAATACAAAACAGAGACTCAAATCAGCTAAAAACCGAAAATAAATAGCTCTGGAAGATAGATCTTGATTTTAGAAAAATTTAGAAACTTGAATCGCCTCAATCGGAGTTCGTATGAGTGAGAACGGGCCTCCGAAAGATTAAATTCAGAGAAAATATAGAAAATAACAAAATCAGAATTTCTGGATTTATTTTTGTACTGAAAAAGCGATTTATTGCGCAACGCTGACGTCATCGGTTCACGGTGAACTGGGTTCACGGCACGGCGGTTGTCCATCGTGCACCCGGCGCACGGCTGACGTCATCGCTGATGCGGCGCTTACCGACGCGGTGGTCGACGCGAGCGCCACGCCACGCGTCACAGATCCGCCACCCGACTAGATCGGACGGCTAGGAGCCAAGGATGCGGCGGAGGAGGCGTGGCGCCATCTGGTGCACTCGCAGACGATCGGACGGCCAGAGTTCCTCGGCGGAGAACGCCGGCGAGGCGGCGGCGCAACTCACCAGACCAAGAAGACGACACGGCAAGCGGCGCTACGGCGATGAATCGGCGCGAGACAAGTCGGGCCGGAAGAGGGCAACGCGTGAATTCGGGAGCAACGGCGACGGCGGAGGAGGACCGACGGCGGAGATCCGGCGGCGGAAGCGTCGGCGCGGCGCGGCGAAACTCCGACGAGCTCGCGCAAAAAACGGCGCGGCTCGGGCAAAGAAGGGAGGGGGCAAAAGAGGCGGCGTGGAGAGGATCTCGGGGAGGCGCGGCTTTTATAGGGCTCTCGAGGCGTGTCCGACCCGAAACCGAGCGGACGCGTCGGCGCGAGGACTCCAAATGACGGCTAGGGTTTCGGCCGGCGAGGGCGCCATTGGCCACTGGTCATGGCGAAGCGAGCGAAGGCGGGCATGAGCGGCCGGGCCGAGGCGACGCGGAGGGAAACGGCCGCTGGAAAACGGAGCGGCCGGAGGAATTTCGCCCGAGAGCGCTTTTGAAAATTAAAAACATTTTCCGATTTTAAATAATTCCAGAAATCCGAATAAAACCAAATAAATTCAAATAAATGTCAAATAAATTCAGAAAAATCCCCAAAAATACAGAAAAATTCCTTAGAGCACAAGGAACCCAACTAAAACTAAAATTCTTTAGTTTGATGAATAGTTTAGTCAAATTAAATCCTTTTATTCATGGAAAATTCAAATTAAGCTGGAATTAATTCAAGAAAATGCAAATGGTTTATTTTTGAATTCAAACATTCCAAAACTCAAATTTTGGGATGTTTCATCGTAGTTGAAGAAATGCCTGCGTGTGCCAGAGGAACAGATGCCATTGGAAGCCATTGATTTGCAAAAGGATCTTACCTACAAGGAGCAACCAGTGAAAATTTTGGATATAGCAGAGCGTATCACGAGGAGCAAGATCATCCGTTTTTGCAAGGTCCAGTGGAGTAATCATTCAGAAGAGGAAGCAACTTGGGAGCGCGAAGAGGATTTGAAGTCCGAGTTTCCCCACCTATTCCCTAGCCAGCCTGAATCTCAGGGTCGAGATTCCATTTAAGGGGGGAGGTTTGTAACATCCCAAAATTTGAAGTTTTGGAATGTTTGAAATAAAAAATAAACCAATTGCATTTTCTTGAATTAATTCCAGCTTAAATTGAACTTTCCATAAATGAAAGGAATTTTTCTATATTTTTGGGGATTTTTCTGAATTTATTTGATATTTATTTGAATTTATTTGCATTTATTTGAATTTCTGGATATTTCTTAAATCGGAAAATGATTTTATTTTCTAAAACCCCCTCCGGTCGAATCCTCTACGGCCCACTCCTTTCCCGCTTCGGCTCGCCTGGGCCGCTCGCTCGCCCACCTCTCGCGCAAAGTACCACCACCACCGCGCTGGTCGCCGATGCGCGACACGCGTGTGGCCGTGATTGCGCCACGCCATCGGTCGTAGCCAAACCCTAGCCGCCGCCGCCGCAGCTCAGAGTCCGCCTCGCTCATGCCTTGGCGTCCGTGCCGCGCCCATTGCGCTGGCCCCGAGGCTATAAAGCCGTGCCGCGCCTCCCGAGGATCCTCGCGCCGCTACTTCTTTTGCCCCTTCCTCGCCGCCCGGCGCCGCCGCAGCGCCGCGAAGCTCACCGTAGTTCGCTGCCGCCAAGCCTTTTTCCGTTGCCTCGCCGCCGGTGCGCGTTCGCGCCGCCGCTTGCTCGCCGAGTCCGCCAGACGCCTCTCGCCTGATCTCGCTTTGTCTTCCGTCAAACCGCCTCCTCCGCCGCTTGCCGGTCTTCTTCCTCGTCTCCGGTAAGCCCGCGCCGCCGCCGCCGCTGTTCTCGATATAAACCCCGCCGTCCGATCCGCGAAGGGTGCCCAGGATCGTGCTGCTGCCGCCTCGTCGCGCCTCATCCTCGGCCGCCGATTCGATCGCAGCCGCCGATGCGCGACGCGTGGCTTGTCGCGGGCCGTTAAGCGTGGCCGCTTGCGTCGCCGCCGCGCCACCGCTACCGACCGCTTCGGCAAGAATGACGCTACCGTGGCGCCGAGCGCACGGTGAACCGAGGTCAGCGCGCCGGACCGAGTCCACCGAGAGCCGGCACGACGCCGCCATGCGCAATAAATCCTTTTTCCGTATAAAAATAAATCCAGAAATTCTGATTTTCTGTATTTTCTCTGAATTTAATTTTCCAGAAGCTCGTTCTCCCTCATACGAACTCCGATTGAGGCGATTCAAGTTTCTAAATTTTTCTAAAATTAAGATCTATCTTCAAGAGCCATTTATTTTCAGTTTTGAGCTTGTTTGAGTCTTTGTTTTGTATTTATTTGGTTTCGTTGCTTCTTTTCCGGTAGATGCTAATTCCGAGGGAGCGAACGAAGACGTCGAAGACCAAGACTCAGCACTAGATCAGCAAGGCAAGTCGTAATCCTTTGACCATATTGATCCTATGTTTGCAAAGTAATTCGTTTTATACAATTGCATGCTATTTGTGTATCAATGATTATTTCATGGGAGTAGATATGTACCTAGTTGTCATTATGCCACCTTGACTTTTGTGATGCCATGTATCCAATGTTAAACTTAGGTTGGGACATTACTAGTTGGACATAATCATTATACCAACATTGGGTTATCGTAGCTATGCTTAGACATGCTTACATATACGTTGGGATTCATGTCACATGTGAATAATGTTAATATTGACTTAATGAGATATTGAATCGTGGCCGTTAGCCACTGTTGTAAAATTTGTTGTACCATGGCGGGGTTTGCCATTGGTCTTGGTTGAACGAATTGTTTTCCCTCGGGCAAGTGATCGTGAAGTAAAGGGGGTGCTTTCTAGCACATTGAGATGTGGATGTCTTGCCCGAGACAACTAAAGGACTTAATCTTGTGCGCCATTGAACTGGGCCTAACCGTACTACCACAAGTCTGGTATGGGACAGACCTAGTTGATTAATTTGCAATGTCTAGCTTTGAGTACTGCCAGATGGTGGTGTGGGTTTCAGGATGGACGGTTAGATTCGTAAGGCGCAAGAGGGGGCCCTAAGGGGCGAAACCTTAGCGGGCAATACCGAGTTTAGACAGTGCATTTTAAAGGCTTTGTCATGATATCTCTGCGACACACCAAAGGAAGTGTGTTAATATCGATTGTGCAAAGAGATTTCATGTCTTGTGGGTAAAGTTGTACAACCTCTGCAGAATGTAAAACTATTCGAATAGCCGCGTCCGCGGTCATGGACAAAGCCCGGGAATTTCACACGGGGTATAGAATGTTTATAAAATGTGGAATGTGGAATTGTTGGGATGTGAACGGGGAGTTCACTGTTGTTTTGTTGTATATCATTGATCTATCAATCTTTTATTTATCTTTTTATAAATATGCTTTCAATCTATTTATCGTATTTCAATTCAAGTTACTGCTTTCTGCAAATGAACCATAAAGCTATCCTTGTCAAGCCGTGCATGAATATATTGCATCAATTCCCTACGGCTTGCTGATTACCTTTGTACTCACGGCTTTATGCCCTTGTTGATCAGTTGCTGAAGGAGATAATGAATCTCATGAGGAGGAATTCTATGAAGACTACGTGGATTAGGATGGCGTTCCCCAGACGATTGCCTGTGGCATGTCGAATGGATCAAGTTATCTTTTCCGCTGCAATAGTATTTGTTTCTTAAGCCTTAATGCATAATGGTGTAAACATTGACCATAAGGTCGTTTGCTTTATTTAATAATAAATTGCTTTTTCTTAGTTAATTCGTTGTATGGAATGGTATTTCATCTATATTTCCACTGTGTGCACTAGCGTGATCCTGGACTAGTGCAGTATACACAGAGGGTTTCGGATTTGCAAATCCGGGTCCCGACATGAATCATGTCTATTTAGCAAGTTCTTAAATTATGCACCAAGAGACAACTTCGAATTTTGACCACTTTGACTTTCCAACCTAGTTAATTGTTAAGTTAATAGGAAGTAACTATCTAGTTCAAGGCCAAACTTACTACTTTAATTGTTCAATTAAGCTTCTAAAGACCCAAATATATCATTGAGCATACAACCTGAGAAACATGGAACCCAATTTCCTCATTGAACAAATGCCTCTCCACATGCAAGGTCCCCGAGACAATTAAATTGTCTGACCCCTTTGCAATACAGTAAAGAGTATAATCAGAATATTTTGATAGATAAAAATTTGGCAAGATAAAATACATGCATAAATTAGCATATATATAAAAAATAGGAAAAAGGAGCTGCCTAAACTAGCTCACATACTAGTACCAATACTATTGTTAATACTAATAAAACTTTCACAGAGCAGCACACAAGATCCTAGCTAGCAAAAACTAGTAATGAAGATTGCATCAACAGATAAACATTTGTTTGAACCTGTCATTGCCCTTTTTCTCATATGATAAACATTTTAGGAACAATAGAGAAAATAAAACAAGATTGCATGGCCATAATAAATATCAAATTTAACTAGGACCACACATGCATTATTCTACCTAAAACATTTCAGGACCATTTGCTAACCCAGCATGCACATAAGTAGCACTTAATTGAATTGCACATTTGCACTGCCTCTTTTCACAAAACATTATCAAGAATAAGCACATAGCATTAGATATAGAAATGTAAATTCTTTAGAAAGCATTATCAAGAATAAGCACACATCACATAGCCCCTTCGCAATTATGAATTATATGACAGAGGCAATGAACAAAGAGAGCGAATCACTGATTTATTTTGAGTAAGATTCTATGTAGGAGTGGTATTTGACTTGAAATGATGTTACCATGTAAAAAGTAGCAATTCTGGTCTAGTGATCTAATGCAACCTACTGCCCACACATCTAGAGATGATCATTGAATTAACTCAATAAATGAAGAATAAGAGATGGTAAAAAAAAGGAGAATATGCCCACAAACTAACTTAGGACAATATGCCCACAAACTAACTCAGGTATAATGCTAATATAATTAAGCAAACTAATACTCGTCCCTGGTCGCTTACTTCTCAACTCTATCATTTGGACAACAGCAAATTTCATTAGCAAATCAAACATCCATAATACGTAATGCTGCAATTCCAAACAAACCTAATTTCATTAGCAAGGCATTATGACAAATAATTTTATTTTTTGAGTAACTAATGCTACTCACAACATTCACTAATTGGCATTTCATATAACAACAGAACATAAACAGAAGAATTTGGGGATGTTACCTTCAGATCTGCTACCTTAGGGAAGAATTGAGGAAGAAGGCCTAGGGGAGGAGTCGAGCAGGTGGACGGTGTAGGGGGAGGTTGGCGCGGGAGGAGGCTAGCGCTGGGGGAGGAGGCCAGCTTGGAAGGACTCCAGCGGGGGACAAGGCTAGCGCTAGGGGAGGAGGCCGACTCGGGGGGAGGAGATCGGTGCTGGGGGAGGCCAGCGCTGGGGGAGGAGGCCAATGCGGGGGTAGGACGGCTCGGGGGAGGTCGTGCAGGAGGATGCCGGCGCAGGAGGAGGTCGGTGTGGGGGGTAGGGTTTGGGGCCGAACTGCGCGCTGGTGTTGTTTTATAGGGGGTTATCAAAGACGGTTCTATTATCGAACCATCTTTGATGCGAGGTTATCAGAGAGAAGATTCTATTATAGAATCGTCTCTGATATCATCATATCACAGATGGTTCTATTATAGAATTGTCTCTTATACGTTATAAGAGATGATTCTATAATAGAACCATCTCTGATACTCCATCTTGCATTCTCAGTTCAGATAACTGGAGTTGGATCTCACTTGTCATGTTACTTTTACATGCATGTTTGTCCTAAACTAATATATTTGTCAGTAATGTTTATTTTTCATTGATTTATCTTTACATTTATTTTGTACAAATGTATTTTTGAGATTTGCTCTAGAATAGCATTAACAGATTAGGACAACCATGATGTCCCATTGAAAATAACTTTATTAAATAAATCAGATGCATACAAAAAGATGTTTTTACTTTCGAGCATTTCATTAAAAACAACTTTATTATACTGGAGAGTACACTTAAAATCATAACTCGACTTGCTTATTATTTTGTATAAAAATTAGCCCTTCACGGTGATCGACGCGTGTGTAGCTAGCTTCCTCAGGTTGTTCTTCCTAGACCGTTATGCCATTTTCGATAGGAGGCAACACGTCAAATTGATTGTACTCTTCCTCATCTACTACATTCTCAACTCCGATAATCCTCCTTTTTTCCTAAAGAACTATGTGGTGCTTCTTGTTGGACGGGTCGGTTACATAGAAGACTTGAACAACTTGGTTAGCGAGTAGGAATGGTTTGTCTTGGTATCCGACACGTTCAAGGTCTATAGTAGTGTCGCCGTACTTGTCAACCTTCACCTGCTACAGGTGGACCCAACGAAACCGAAACATGGGGATCTGAAAAGTACGTAGTCAAACTCCCAAATCTCTATGAACCCATAGTAGGAGCTCCTCGTCAACCCAACGGTATTGAACGCATCAATGCGGATATTGCTGTTCTGGTTTATGCTCTTCATATCCTGATCTCTAGTGTAAAAATATACCCATTTAAGTTGTATCCTTTTCATGTGACAACTGTAAATGTTGGCCCTTTTGCCAACCATATCCATGTATCATGACCACCTGATGAGCTGCCAGTGATGGGTCGCTCCTTCTACCATCTGTTGAACTAAAGGTTGTGCTGTCTCGTGATCCAAGACTCCTGCCGCGCTGGATTCTCTTACCGTAGCCAGTGCTTATGCTCTTCGATATACGAGGACACTACAACCATGTGTTGCAAAACCATGAAATAGGCTTAAGCATTGGCAACCGGATTAGGCGTGATTGATTTCCTTTCAATGGTCCCGATACCCTCGAGCCTCTCCTCATGGTGAGATCGAGGCACACCTATCGGTTCGACCTGAGCCATGTAATCAATGCATAACTTGATGATCTCTTTGGTTGTATAACCTTCGACAATGCTACCCTTAGACCGAGATCCATTCCGTACGTAGGACTTGAGAATTCCCATGTACCTCTTGAACAGGTACATGCTACATAGGAAACTGGCCCACACCCCTTTATCTCCCTCACAAGGTGAATAATGAGATGAACCATGATATCAAAAAATGACGGAGGGAAATACATCTCAAGATTACATAGAGTCATCACCACCTCAGCCTGCACAACATCTAGTCCTTCGGGATCGATGACCTTCTGAGCAATTGTGTTAAACAAATAATATAGTCTTATGATTGTTTCCCGGACCTTTTTTGTCAAAATACTTCTAATTGCGATAGGGAGCATCTGTGTCATCAGCACATGGCAATCACGAGACTTTATACCAGTTAACTTCAAATCTTGCATCGAAACAAGTCTCTTCATATTAGAGGAGTAACCGGATGAAACTTTCACACTATGCAAGCACTAGCAAAGTTCAGTTCTCTCGGCCTTGGACAGAGTGTAATAAGCAGGTTCGCAGTACATTCGGCCTTTATCGGTCCCTTTTTGTGCTAACTCAGGTCTGATGCCCATATTGACCAAGTCAAGTTTTGCGTTGATACCGTCCTTTATTTTTCCCTTAATGTTCAGTAAGAGATCAATCAAGCTATCATATACATTCTTCTCTACGTGCATGATGTTGATGCAGTGGCAAACTTCTAGGTGATTCCAATAAGGTAGGTCCCAAAATATTGATCTCTTCTTCCATATGCTCATCTCACGGGTCCTCGATTTATGTCCCTTTCCAAGCGCAACATCCAAATCATTAACCATATCATAAACAACTCTCCCGCTTAAAGGCCTTGGAGCTGAACCGTCCTCGTTCCTTTCGTCGAATTGTTTCATCATCTTGTGGTATGTGTGATTCCTCCGAAGGAACCTACGGTGACGTATGTATACAGTTTTGCGCGAGTGATTCAGCCGCACACTCTCGGTATCATCTAAGAAGCGAGTACAGGCTTTTGCTCCTTTTGTACTCTAGCTTGACAGGTTAGCAAGGGTAGGGTAATCATTTATGGTGCAGAACAACAGGCAGTGCAAAATGAAGTTCTCTCTTTTGTACGCATCCCATACTTGTACCCCAGGAACCCACAATGTTTTTAGATCTTCCACCAATTGTGCTAGGTACACATCAATGTCATTCTCAGGTTGCCTCGGCCCTTGGATTATTATGGACAGCAAAATGTACTTCTACTTCAAAGACAACCAAGGAGTAAGGCTTTAGATACAGAGATTCACGGGCCAAGTGCTATGTCGGCTGCTCATGTTACCGAAATGATTCATTCCATCTGTACTCAATCCAAACCTTATATTCCTCAGTTCTGCACCGAATTGTGCAAACCTCCTATCGATGTTTCCCCACTGGGAAGAATCAGCAAGGTGCCTTAGCATTACATCATTCTTATGCTCCTTCGAGTGCCAACGCAATAGTTTTGCCTCCCTTGGGTTGGCAAATAAACGCTTCAAGCGGGGAATTACAGACAGATAGCACGCCACCTTAGCAGGAGGTCCTTTCTTCACCTCAATGTCCTCGCCGTCGTTTTCTAGTTGATTCTTACGCTTGTACTGGGATGCGTTGCATACCAGACATACATGCAAATCTGCGTACTCTTTATAGTAGAGGATACTCTTTACAGTAGAGGATATAATCGTTCAGACTTGCATGTATTCTTTCTACTTCCATTCCTAAGGAACAAAGAACCTTCTTAGCTTTGTAGATGGTTGTCGGAAACTCGTTTCCCTCCAGAAGCATATTCGCTAATAGACCTAGTAGCGCCATGAAACTCTTGTCGGATCAACCGTTGCTTGCCTTCAAGTTCAGCAGTTCAAGCACGGACGACAACCTTGTGTATTTTGACTTGCAGCCCGGGAACAAAGGTTTCTCAAAGTCATCCATCAAGCCTCAAAATTTACCATACTCTCTCTCACCACAGTTCCCTTCTGCATCGCGCAACATCTAATGCAGGTTGTCATCGTGCAACATGTCCTCATCGGAAGCGCAATCGATATCATCCGGCATATCGTTGACTTTGTCGGCGATGTTAGTACTACCTGCTTCTTGTATAGTCTACTCTTCACCGTGACTGGCCCAACATGTTACCCACTTTTGAAACCCCGTAGAATCAAGTGTGCTTCGATCTGGGCTGAGTTGCCAAACATTTTTAGATTGTCACAGTCAATGCATGGACAAGACATAAATTAGACCCACTTATTAAGCATATCCTCCTCTACAACTCTTCTAAAGCAGAGACCCCATTAATGTACTCTGCACTCGCACGGTTTGCAGTGTACATCCAGCTTCGGTCCATCTACGCTACGTATATAACAATAAGTGTTAAATAATGAAGTATACTAGGAGTGTACATGCATACATTCTTAAATTGGAGTACAAATTAACTAGCTAAACCCTACCATAAATCATAAACCATGTTAGATCTGAAGAACAAATGGATCTACAATCTACATATAAGCTACATTTAAACTTACCAACCTAGCTTCTTAGATCACAAAGAAAAAATGGATCTTTATGTAAGCTACAATTAAACTTAGCAGCTTCAATTCTCTCTTTACCTAGCTAGCTACATCTTGAGTATAATGCAATTAGAACCAATTACTACTTTGGATCACAAAGAACAAATGGATCTACACCAAGCTAGATCTAAACCATCTTCAATTCCCTCTTTACCAAGCTAGATCTTGAATATAATGCAATTAGGACCAATTACTAACCTTAGATCACCAAGAACAAAAGGATCTATAATCACTCTTCCAAATTCATGGTCTCCTTTCACCAGAGCGCCTCTCAATCACAGCCACCTCAAAAATAGTACATGAAACCCAAAAACACTAAGTGGGTCGAGACTCTCTGTACTTATTTCTAGGAAATTCTCATCATAGGCAGTTTTAACCAAGAACCGTTAGTGATGACAACTATTCACATCACTGATAGTTTTTGGCTAAAAGTGTTAGTGATGAGAATTCACATCACTAATTGTTTAATCCAAAAACCGTCAGTGATGTGAATGGTAGTCATCATTGATGGTTTTTTTTTGTAAAAACCGTTAGTGATGTGAGTTCTCATCACTGACAATTTTTGTTAAAAACCGTTAGTGATGTGAATGGTAGTCATCACTGACGGTTCTTAGCTAAAACTTTCTCTGATGAGGCTCACATCACTGACGGTTTTAGCCAAAAACTATCAGTGATGTAAATGGTAGTCATCTCTGATGGTTTTTGGCTAAAACCGTAAGTGATGATCAACTATCATAAACAGTTTTTCAAAACCATCAGTGATAAGGGGTCTAATATAAGCCTTTTTGTAGTAGTGGTGGTCGGACATCACAATCATCTTTCAACATAAATGATTGCCCACAAGGTATCTCCGTCCCTCGTAAGCTACAATTAGTAGTCTCTCCTACAATTAGCAATTGCAAAGTAGGAAGAGTTTTGGTGGATGGGGGAAGTTCTCTCGATTTGCTTTTTATTCACACTTTAGATGAGATGCAAATCCCATGTTCTAAGATGCGACTAGTGACAAACCCATTCTTTGGGATTGTACCCAGGGTTAACAATACCGTTTTGAAGTCGGATTTCGACGACCTGGCGGTATCGAATACTGCGAAAAACAGCTCAAAATTTGCTGAAAATCGAACAATTTGGAAAGTCAAAAGAATTTGAAATCTGGTCAAACCAGTAAGCGATTTTCGAGAGAAATGGATGAAAACTGCTCGAAAATGCTCGAATTTCGAGCGATTTTTGGCGAAAACCGGCGAGAGTTGGAAAAAATGGGGAAAATAAAAATAAAAAATAGGGAAAATTGCCAAAAGATGTTGTGAAATTTGTAAAAAGCCATGTAAGGCCAAAAATAGGAAAATGTAATAAATATGTAAAAAAAGTATGAAAAAACACGAAAAAAATTCCAGCATGATCTTTACTAAATATGATTTTTTTTTACATGACCTTTACTATATTTTAGACAATTGCAAGTTGTAAAGTAGGCATTTAGTAATAATATGTCAACAAATAATCTTTCATTTCAATACTACTCACATATCAGTCTAACAAGTGCAGAAATAAGCATTAACATAATGACATACCAATACCATTCACATATCAACATCATTTATATTTTAATACCTTTTATTTGAAGTTGTGAAGTAGGCATAGCCTGGTCGTTCTTCCATTGTCACACATAAACCATATTTGACCTACATGAATGGAATGTTAGTAAAAATTGAGTTACAATGAAATGAAACAAATTTTGGCATGACCTTTGCAATATTTTAGACAATATGAAGTTGTAAAGTAGGCATGTAGCAATAATATGTCAACAAATAACCTTTCATTTCAATACCATTCACATATCAATCCAATAAGTGCAAAAAATAGGGATTCACATATCAATACCATTCACATTTCGATACCTTTCATTTGAAGTTGTAAAGTAGGCATATTTTTGTCGTCCTTCCCACACAAATGCTATGTTGGACCTAGATGGACACTATGTTAGTAAAAAATCAAGTTGCAATGAAATGAAACATGCAAATGAAACATTACCTTCGGGGCTACGGGTAGTATTGTTGCGTGTACACTTGGTTGGCCATGTTGTATCCCTTGGTGGATAGCAAGGCCAATCGTCGTGTAGCGAGAAACTCCGCCTTGTAATCGTGCCAGCTTTGCCTAACCATGTACTTGTCGTTTGCTATTGTTGGTACAACATGGTATAAAACTTAGGGTCGTGCCACTCGTAGGCCAATTGGGTGGGAGGTTGTGCATAAGCATCGGGAATAATGTAGTCATAGCTACCATATGAGCCATACCTCCGCTGTGTCTAAATATAATTGAACAAATATTGCTACTAAATATAATTGAACAAATATTGGTACTAAATATACTTCGACAAATATTGCTACTAAATATAATTGAAAAAATATTGCTACTACATATACTTCAACAAATATTCCTACTAAATATTGCTACTTGACATAATTGAACAAATGTTGCTACTTGATATGCTTCAACAAATATTGCTACTTGACATACTTGAACAAATATTGCTACTTGTTACTAAAATATGTTGAAGTAAATATTTGTTGGAAACGGTGGCCCGTTCTTTCAATAGGTGGTAGTAAATCGATTGATGGAGAACTCGATGTTGACGATCCGGCTTCCAATCAGAACTGATTCGAATCCTGCAATCGCTTCACCATGGCTCCTTTGGTTATCAACCACGCACAAATACGGTTGATCTCGCCAAGAAAGCTTACCCTTGTATGTGAATCGAGAACATAAGCAAGAACGTAGAAGATGCAATCTGAAATTGCAAATAATATTAAGCACACGAGTTGGGATTCCACAAACTGATGTATGGTGAAAAACTGACAAAGTGTCTAGTTGTAATCTAAGCAAAACCCAAGTGTCTAAGGTGGTGGCTACTGAGTATATGAGATGGAGGGACGTGAGAGGGTCGAATTAGGGTTGTGTGCAACTAGAGGGGCGCACACAACCTGGGCTTGGGCCCCCGCACGCTTACAAGGCTCAAAACAACTCAAAACAGTGATGTAGCACATTGTTTTAATGATTTCGGCTGATCCACGATTAATTTGGAGCTGGGACCAGACCCATTGGAAAGGTCTCATCGTAAGCTTTCCAACGAGCACAAGAAATCCTCCATTGAACTCTGTATGAGTGAGATATGTCTATTTTAATGCAGGGCTGTCTGGTAACTCCGAACCGAACATAGAGCCTGAATTGTGGATGACTTGGAGTCCGGCTTGATTTGGCATGGAAAGGGTGGAGTCCAGCTGGGGATGTGGTTGTGTGGAGGTGATGGCACCCTTCAAAAAGTGCACCATCTTGGTGTAGAGGTGGCCGGTTCAACTTGACGCCAATCTGAATTGCACCAACAAACTGAGATGTGCTTGTGGCTATCCTAGTGGTGCTTCCCCCATGTTCCTAAGTATTAAAACATCACAAATATTCAGTAGCATCCTATCCTCAATAACATTATTATGAATAGCGAGAAATAAGCTCACCTCGTGATTTAACTTACTTGCACGAGCTCTTGTAATAGGACCATGATGTATTATTGGAAAATTGTCGGTGGTGCGTCTATCCGAAGGAGTGATGTCCTCATCAATATTGCTACTAAATAATGCTACTTGACATACTCAAACAACTATTGCTACTACAAAATCATGAACAAATATTGTTAGGTCATCATTTCAGCATGACCACAATGACCATTTCAACCGACAAATGTTGAAGTAAAATGCAAATACATGCATGAACAAGACATAGCTACTAGTACCGAGTGAAAATCAACAAAAACAAAGCGAAAACCGAGCTCATTTCACGAAATTCATGGAATAGCTCGAAATTCATCGAAGACTTCGATTTTTGCTCAAACCGAGCGGTTTTCCATGCTTACCATTCGAGCGGCTTAGCCTGTGAGCTCAAAGCTTGCAGGCCAGCCTTTTCTTTTTTTTTGCCTTTTCTATTATCTACATTTTGAATGGCTCAAAAATGTCTCCAAACTTTGTCTTTTTCAAAAAATATTCACACTAGAGGTCATAAAGCTATTAATACTAATTTTAGGGAATTTTTGGATAATTTTTTTAAAATTTTCTGAATTTTTTGAATTTGAACTTGAACTTCACCGGTAAAACAAGCAGTTCCATTTTTCTAACCGGCGCGATACGGGCAATTTTCACGATTTTTGAGCGATTTTTGTCAATTTTGTAACCTTGATTGTACCTAGTTCATCATTGACTCTGATAGGGCAAATAGTGGTTCCTGTCACTTTCGGTGATGCAAATAATTTCAAAACAGAATTAATCTCTTTCAAAATTGTTGATTTCGAATCAGCTTATAATGCTATTTTGGGTAGACCTTCACTAACTAAGTTCATGGCAGCTACTCATCATGCCTACCAAAGAATCAAAATACCTGGTCCGAAAGGGATGATCAACGTGCAAGGTAATCAGGCTACTGTACTAAATTGCAATTGAAAATTACTTGAAATTTTCAATCAGTTACCATTATGAGATACTGACGATGCAAAAAATCCTTGCAAGGCCGAAAAGCCTAGCAAGATGGAGAAGCTGAAGGCAAATCCTCAGCCCAACAAACAAATCAAACAAGTCCCCATAGACCCCACCAACCAGTTAAAAACCGTTCGGATAGGGTCAAGTATGGATGCCAAAAAGGAAGAAGAGCTCGTTACTTTCCTCTGGACTAATGCAGATGTTTTTGCATGGAAACTATCCGACATGTCCTGGGTCTGAAGGGAGTTAATAGAGTACAAGCTAGCCATACGGCCTAACAAACAACTAGTGAAGCAGAAGCTACAGCGATTCACTACTGATCGGCAAGAAGCCATCTGACAAGAGTTGGACAAACTTTTAGAGGCTGATTTCATTCGCGAAGTTGATCATCTAGATTGGCTTGCAAACCCGGTCATGGTCAAGAAAGCAAATGATAAGTGGCGCATGTGCATCGACTTTACTAGCTTAAATACCACTTGTCCAAAAGATGATTTTTCTTTACCCCGAATCAACCAGTTGGTCGACTCAACAACGGGTTGCAAATTGATGAGTTTCCTGGATGCGTACTTAGGATATCATCAAATCAACATGGGAAGAGAAAATGAAGAGAAGACTTCCTTCATAACCCTATTTGGCATTTACTGTTACAAGAAAATACCATTTGGGCTGAAAAATGCTAGAGCCACGTACTTGCGCGTTGTGCAGAAAATTTTCCTTAGTCAGATAGTGCAAAATCTGGAGGCTTATGTTGATGACCTCGTTCTAAAGAGCAAGAAAAACTCTAAACATTTGTCAGAATTGGCTGAGACCTTCGGTAATTTACAAAAAATTGAGATGAAGTTAAATCTAGAAAAGTGTGTCTTTCGAGTTTCTTCTGGAAAATTACTTGGTTTCCTTGTTTGTTCTCGAGGTATCGAAGTAAATCCTGAGAAGATTCGAGGCATTGAATCTTTAAAACCCCCTCTTCTATAAATGAGGTTCAAGGTTTAACTAGTCAGATGGCTATTCTCAGTCATTAGGGGAATGTGGGTTACTATTCTTTAAGATAATAAGAAAACACGATAAATTTCACTGGTCGGAGGAAGCAGATAAGGCCATCAAAGACATTAAAACTTAATTGCAAAGCCCACTCACACTGGTCTCACCCAACCCTGGGGAATCACTGTTGGTTTACTTAGTGGCTACAAATAATGTGGTTAGTGTTGTACTGGTCATAGAAAGAGAAAAAGGTTCGAAAACAGGTCTATTACATAAGCGAAGTTTTACATGGACCTAAGGAGAGATACCCTCAGGTTCAGAAACTACTTTATGCCCTATTATTGGCTTCAAAGAAATTAAGATTTTATTACCAATCTCCTCTGATTACAGTACCCTCATCTTTTGCCTTGGGCAATATACGCCATAACAAAGAAGCAACTGGTCGGATTACTAAGTAGGCAATTGAACTTAGATATTTTGACATCTATTTTGTTGCCTAAACAGTAATTAAGTCACAAGTTCTAGTAGAATTTATCACCGAATGGACTAACAATGAGCCCTGCTCTACTAATACCAGCCACTTGATATTATATTTTAATGGCTCTCGAAAACTAAAGGGCTTGGGGGCTGGTATAGTACTTACTGGTCACACCTCAGGGCGACCAGTTACAGTATTTAATCCAAATACAATTCCCTGCTACAAATAATGTAGCAGAGTATGAAAGTCTTCTAGTCGGGCTTCGAGCTGCAAAATCCATTGGAGTCTATTTATTTCTAGCGAAAGGCGGTTCGCAATTAGTTATAAACCAGGTTAGTAAGGAATATAAGTGTTTTCATGAGGTAATAGCTCACTACCTAGATGAAGTTAGGAAATTGGAAAAACACTTTAGTAATTTTGAAGTATAATATATACCGCGAAAAGATAACCTCTTAGTGGATTAGTTATCAAAACTAGGATCCTCACGATCACCTGTTCCAACAAGTGTATTTCTTGAATATTTGTCTAAACTTTCTATAGATATCTTTGTGGAAAAGTTACCAACCAGTACATGGGGCACTGCCCGAGGACATTCATGAAAAAGACAAATTAATTCGAAAGGCTTGAATGTACAAACTGCTGGACAATACTCTATACAGAAAGGGAGCACATGGTGTTGTAATGTGATGCATATCCCAAGAACAAGGGAAAACATTGCTTCATGAAATACATGTGGCCTTATGCGGAGCACATACTTCATACAGAACACTGGTCAGGAAAATATTCTAACAAGGTTTATACTTGCCAGTCCTTTACAAGATGCTATGCAACTTGTAAAAACCTGTGAGCAATCTCAATTTCATACTCGACAGGTGCACCAACCTGCTAATCACTTGCAGACCATACCATTATCATGGACATTTTCGACAAAGGGCATTGATATAGTAGGTCCTCTCCCAAAAGAAATTAATGGATTTAAGTTATCTTCCAAATGGGAAGGTTTCTTTATTGTAGTATCAATTACCTGACCAGGCTTTGTTCAGCTTGCTATGGAAGACGGAAGAGTTCTTTCAAATACATGGAACATCCAACACCTTCATAAATTTTATGTGTAAACATCCTATCTCTTACTTAGTTTACATTTATATCTCTCCTGTGTTATGAATAAACTGTTTTTTGTCCTGCTAATTTCTTGAGAAATCACAATATCATCTTTTGACCATAATCTCTAAACAAAGTATGAAGTTACTGGTCAGATTGTGAGATGACTTCTAACAGAGCCTTTTAATGTAAGCCAATACTTACTGTACTAAAACTCATTAGATTGACTTTGTCTCTAATCTGTTGTTAGTTAATACTAAGTACAAAGTGATAGAGAAAACATGTCATTACTCAATTACTGTTGTATACCGATCACGTTGCTGAGCGGCACAAATAGTCAAGGGCTAGTGATATACTTAGAAAAATATAAAAAGCAGACAAGCAACAGAATAAACATAGCACAAAATAAGTTATTCATTTATAACTTAAACATTTACTTATATGAAAATTTTACATTCTTCATATAAAGATCAATAACAGATTGTACTTCTGCACTTTCCTATTAATCTCATCTTGAGTGGGCAATTTCAGGTTGAGCACTAATTTCTCTAGTTCAACCGCTTCTTTGTAGAAGTGCCTTAGCTTCACGAAGACGACACCAATCTAAACAATAATTAAATCACGGAGAGCAGCCTTGATGGTCTGCGCCATGTTGGGGATATGGTCAAGGATATTCTATAACTGATTGTTGACCCCCGCAACCAGTTCCTCAGTAGTCGGGTTCGCCATTGTTAGTTCGACCTCTGCACCCATCAAATCCTTTGCAATTTTCTTTAATTGCTTGAAGATAAAGCCCAATGTGGATTTGCTGATCTGCTGGAACTTAACCATGTCTTGCAAGAGGAGCTTTAAGTGTTCCTTCATTTTCATCATCTCCTCTTGCATTTTTACCCTTAGCTCTTCAGATTTCTTCTTCTCAATCTCTTCTATGGAGAGCTAGGTTTGCTTGGCCTTTAATTATTTTTGTAACTCTATAAACATTCACCAAAAAAGTTACTATCTATTTATTTCAAAAACAAACTAAATAGGTTGGGAACAGAGACATACCTTTTATCTCGGCCTCTTTAGCCCTAAGAAGTACCTGATGCTCCTCGGAGAGCTTTTGAGTGTTGGCTTCATTCTTCTTCAAGGCTACATAGAGTCTGGAATTCTTGTCTTCTTGGAATTGATACTTTTCTTTGGCTTTGACAAGATCAAATTGATAAACTTTGGTAGTGTTTTTAGCCACTAAGAGTTGTTTTTCTAGCTCTTTTATTCTTTCCTCTAAAGATCTGTTTCCAAACATAACTGTTTGAAGAAATTCCTTATAACAAACAAAAGGGGTTTGTTAACAACATACCTCTTTGTTTTCTTGACTTCAACCTTGACCAAAATCCTAGCATGATGACTCACCAGGTCATACATTTCTTACGAATGATGTAAAAAGTGAAAAGCAAATGAATCAAAGTCCTTCTTTCTCTTAAAATTAAGAGAGGGAGAGAGGAAAAGAAGAAATACCTTGGATTGCAAGTTATCAAAAACTTGCTTAAAATTCCTCTCCTGGTCGGAAGCACCAGGAGAAGTGGTTAGTGGCAAGACCACCTCAGTGGTTGCGGTCGCTGTCACAACCACTTCCATCGGTACAGTCTCGTTGGTCGTACGACCAGCACCTCCTCTACCATAGCAACTTCCATTGTCGAGACAGGAATTTCTTCAATAGAAGTCCCCACAACAGTGGAGACCTCTTCTACGATGGTGGTCGTAGTTACTCCGACCACCTCCGCCATCGCTGCAGGAGGAACACTTGCCTCCTCCGCAGTGGGTAGAGATGTTATGACCAGTGGTTCTGTTCTAGTGCTTGAGGGATTTTCACCCCTTGCACTGATTGGGACCACGTCAGTGCCTTCCACATTGGTCGGGCCTTCTTTAGCACCCGCCACAGAAGATGTTAAAGCCTGTTCCAAACTGCTCGTCGCAAGCATGACCAATGGATTAGCCTTAGGCTCCATTTGGGTATTTTTACCCTGATCCATGGAAGGACCAGGGGAATAACTAGGTGGTTAAGACAAAATCAAAACAAAAACATACTTAGTCTCTAAAATTTTTTGCTCATAATAAAAGTTAATGAAAGAAACTTACCTATAGAATAGTCGCAAGTCTATAGCCAAGGACACCAAGGTATCTTCGCATTGTAGGGCACACCTAGTATCCCCTTGGGAACTCATCAACACCCCTACACCAAGGGTAGAGGTCTTCCTCTTCCTTGTAATGATGAGGGGAGCATCTTTGTCCTTCTCAACCTCTTTACCCTCACCCTGAACACAAGGCAACGAAGGATAACGACTATGTGCTGGCTTAGAACGCCAATTAGCATATCTATCCTTTTTACACACTTGTGAGGGGGTCTTCTTCTGTGTCCCTATAATAACTTTGGCCACTTTGGCCCTTTTCTTTTGTGCTTGGGGCTGATCATGCACACGCTTGGAGCGTATACTACTTTACTGCACCAGGGCCCGACCAGTGCTGGTCAGGTCAAACATTGGTTGCGGTGGGAGCCATAGACAATGGCTGTGGATCAACCACCTTCGAGGCACCTCTAGGAGATATCCTCATCTTCTTTGCTGGTGGGGCCTGGGCCACAACCTTAGACTGGTCGCCAGCCCTCTTCCGACTATGCATATAAAAAATTAACAAACTATTAGTATAGATAATTAGTGATCAAATATCCAAAGAATTACTTGGTCCTTATCTCTATGCGTTCATTAATAAAATTGGCAGCCTACCTAATCAGGCTAGAAGGCTGCCTATCTAAAGCATCCTGATCAGATCCATCTGAAGGGACCCTCAGGTTGTATGCGACCCTCAATCGGGTCTCCTCAACAGTCAGAATTGATAGAAAAGGTATAAATAAACCTTTTTGATTAGAAAGAAGATGGAAAAAGAGGTCAAAAAATAAAATTTTCACATACCTCCAAGTTCATT
Organism: Otatea glauca; assembly: GCA_036346275.1. Lineage (NCBI taxonomy): Eukaryota > Viridiplantae > Streptophyta > Magnoliopsida > Poales > Poaceae > Otatea > Otatea glauca. The sequence goes on along the minus strand of CM070733.1, from coordinate 17,756,763 downwards.
GTCGCTAGGATCCTGGTTGCCTTTGATCCTCTAGGCGAATCTACATATCCTCTTCAGGGAGCTCAACTTATGGTATAGAAAATCGTAAACGATCTTCTCATCTGTTAAACCCCCCGACACCAGTCCAACAATGAATTTAACGATGCTTTGCTCTTCATCAGTCAACTTTAATGATTCCTTTTCGTTCTTTACATCCACCTTTGACCACACCAGAGCATACTTCCCGGTGAATCGAAGACGGCTACCCCTTGGAATCTCAGAGTAGAACCACTGATAACATCTAGGTCCCCTCAAATTTTATTATTGTTTTTTTGCTATAATTTTGGTATTAATGACCAAGTTAATAATACTCAAAGCTTTGAAGAACATATGCTGGATTAAAAAATGAAGCAAGTTGGACGAACAAGATTAAGGTGCTCAGTTCTAGTTTATGACTTGGGAAATGATTCAAGTCAAAAGGCTAGGATTGTTTTTCTCTTTTTTGTTGTCTAAAGGGGGACTTTGCACAAGCTAGTGAATTGGATCATAAGGCAAAGACAAAACTAGATTACTCGGAGCAAAAGACACTTAGTCCTTTTTAAATCATATTTCTTAGAGTACAACTGACCAAATTTCTGCTATCCACTTCTTCAGTCCATTGCACTCTCAGCATATCCTTGGAAGTCAAATAAGATTCTTTGGTCAAACTTTGAAACCCATCAAATATCTGATTATCGGATCAAGTCTATTGTCTTCTTATCATTTCATCCTAGGAAAAAAACCTCCTTTAAAATCATCTGATAGCCAAGGGTTTTCCTATGTATGACGGACCAAATATTTGGTCCGGCATACATATAAAAGTCTCTGCTCTGTGACGGACCAAAATGTTCTCCGTTTTCCCATCTACAATGGACCAAATATTTTGGTCCTAAGACTCATTCATTTATAAGCCTTTGGCTGGACCAAACTTTGAAGTCTTATTTATTGAAACCTTATATGAATATCCTTTATCTTCAAAAGAATTTTTACATAGACAACGGACCAAACATTCGTGCTTATATTTTTTCAGTCCGTTGCTAAAGTAAAACGCTTGGATAAAACTTATCTCTGTTGAAAAAGGTCTGTGGCACCTAATTCTTGAAAAGTCCATGTATGACGGACCAAATTTTTGGTCCGACGTACTTAGGTCTCTATGCACAAACCAAACTCTTGAAAAGTCTATGTATGGCGGACCAAATATTTGGTCCGACGTACATGTATCTTTCTCAGTTGCGTGGCGGACCAATCTCTATGAAAAACCCATGTACAACGGACCAAATTTTTTGGTCCGTCGTGAATGCTCAAATTTGGTCTGTCATACACATGTCCAGTATCGCTAGGCATTGTTACTTAGTCCGTTGTACGCGTATATTTCTGGTATTTCTGACATCTGACACTTCCAACGGCTACTGTAGCAGGTGTAACGGCTATATTCAATCAAAATGGCTATATAAGCATTTCCTGAGCCATCTACCAAATATACAGATGAACTCCTAACACTTTGGTATTCATATATAGCTCTCATTCTGAAAAAGGAGTCTGTGCTTCATCTTCACACCAAAATTCTCATACATCTCTAAGTGTGTTAGCTCCAAGCTAGTGTCTAGTTGTGTGAATTGGAAAAGTGAATCAAGAGACAGAACTTGTGCAAAGTTTATTACTCTTGGATCTTAATGATCCTAGACAGCTTGGAGGAAGTGTACAGTGCTACGACCTGTCCAAAAGTGATTGTGGAAGGCCACTATGGTTGTGAGAGATTTGGAACTCACCTCACTGGAGTAGTGAAAGAGTTACCTGAGTGATCACCAGAGCTACTGAGACTAGCTTTGGAGAAGCAGAACTTCGAAAGAAGTGCTTCAACGTGGATTAGGTGTGCGGCTCTGAACCACGGGATAAATCTTTGTCTCTCTTGTGTCATTTCGTTTATTGCTTTCGCTGTTATCATTATTTGCTTTAAATCTATTTTATACTTTGCTGTGAGTTGCTCTCTGTTCAATTTTGTAAGTTGTTTAAAAACTCAGAACTTGTTAAAATTGCCTATTCACCCCCCCCCCTCTAGGCTAACTCGATCCTTCAAGTGGTATTAGAGCTAAGTTTTACATTGTTTAGCTTAATTAGCTTTGGTAATGGCCGAGGGAAATGGATCCGCAACTGTTAGTATTGGTAGAGTACCTGTTTTTGATGGCACAAATTATGCTTATTGGAAAATTAGGATGAGATGCTATTTAGAAGCTGTTGGGTATGATGTGTGGAGGGTTACAGAGAAGCCTTTGCCTCCTCGTGTCATGCCTGAAGGGCAATCTGTATATAGTGAACCCACTCCTAGTGAGATTCAAAATATGCAGTATGATGCTTAAGCCAGAAATGCCATATTTTCCTGTCTTAGCTTAGAAGTCTTTGATAGAGTAAGTAATCTTACATCTGCTTATGATATATGGACAACATTACAAGAAATTCATGAAGGTACCTCTGATGTAAAAGAAGAAAAGTATTATGTTGTCCGAGAAAAATTTGATCAATTCAAAATGCTCTCTCAAGAAAGTGCTAATGACATGTTATCTAGGCTAAATCCTATTGTCAATGAACTAAAAGGCCTAGGAACTAAAATCTCTGATGTTGAGGTATGCAGGAAGATGATTAGAGTGCTTCTTCGGGCATATCACAGTTTGATCACATATCTGTCCAACAGTGGTGATCTAAAGAGGCTCATTCCAATAGAGCTACTAGGTAAAATATCTGCTCATGAGCTCACATTGGCTGATGAAGATGCTCCAAAGAAGAAATCCATCGCACTCAAAGCCAAGGAAGCTATACAAGACTCATCTGACGAAGATGATGATGAGTCAAGTGAGGATGAGGATGAAGATGTGAAGAAATTAGCTCTACTCATGAGAAGAGCTAACAAACTTATGAGAAGAGTCAATTTTAAAGACAAAGAAATGTTCAACTCTTACTCAAAGAAAAATCCTTTTTCTAACGTTGTATGTTTTGAGTGCAATGAAAAGGGGCACATAGCTGCTCGATGTCCAAACAAAATCAACAAGAAAAATAAGGACAAGAACAAGGATGATGAGGATGAGGAGAAGACTCATGAAAAACCCAAGAAGAAGTTTTTCAAGAAAAGCTACTCCAGGAAGTTTGTGAAGAAAGGAAAAGGAGAAGCTCACATAGGAGAATGGGTCACTTATGAAGAAAGTGCAAGTGAAGACTCATCCTCGGATGATGAAAATTCAAAGTCAAAGGGGCTAGCTGGACTTGCATTAGATGAGTCAACTCCACCACCACCTTCATTTCCTCTGTGTCTTATGGCAAGATCAGATGAGGAAAAGGTAAATGACTCACCTTCTTATGATGAGCTAGTAGAACTAGTTGAAGAACTAAATAATGCTTTGCATGATAAAACAAATTCAACTAGAACTCTTAAGAAGACTATCACTGGCTTGCTTAATGATCAAAAGTTGCTAACAGACAAGTGTGGAAAACTTATGCATGAACATGAAAAGTCTGTACAAACTCATAATGATCTAGTTACAAGTCATGCTTTGCTTACTAAGAATCATGAAGACTTGCAGACTAACTATTGTGAGCTAGAAATTGAAAACGAAATGCTAGCCAACAAATCTAGTCATGTTTCTCTATGTGATGCATCTGTCTCATGTGACTTATTTAAAGAAGAAATCATGACTGTCATTTTTTCTGATGCTTGCAATGGTAACTACAAATATGCTTCCTATGCCAAGGAGCTTAAAACTGAGATTAAAGAACTAGAAGCTAAGATAGCCACATTTGATAAAGGCTTAGAAAAATGCTTTCTGGGTAGTGCTACTCTTGACAAAATTCTGGTTGAACAGAAACCCAACTTGGGCAAAAAGGGCTTAGGGTATAAACCCAACAGTTTGCCTAAGAAAAGTGGAACAAGTCATATTGAACAGATCTTTGTCAAAAAAAGCACTCAATGTTATTACTGTCACAAATCAAATCATGAATAAAAAAATTGCTATCTTGCAAATGTTTCTCATGCCAAAAGGGATTGCAAGGTAGATGCCCATTACATGCTATTTAAAGATTTCAGGGGCAAAACAAATGTAAAATATGTAGGCCCCTCAAATCTAAATAAGAAACTTAAAGCTGTTTGGGTACCTAAGGCCATGTTATTAAATGCTTTTAAACCTAAACTGGCTATAACTAACATCAAAGGACCCAAAAGCATTTGGGTACCTAAAGTGAAGAAATGAACTTGTAGGTAAACTATAAAAGTGGAGGCAGACATTGGGTTATTGACAGTGGCTGCACTCAACACATGACCGGTACCTCAAGAATGTTCACCTCAATTGAAGGTGAAAGTGATCCAAGTCACAAAATTACCTTTGGAGACAACAGCAAAAGAAAGGTAAAAGGTCTTGGTAAGATTGCTATATCAAATGATCACTCTATTGACAATGTTCTTCTTGTTGATTCCTTAAATTTCAATTTATTATCTGTTGCTCAATTATGTGATCTTGGATTCCATTGTATCTTCTCATCTGATGGGGTAACTGTGTTTGATAAAAATGAAAAGCTTATATTCAAAGGTTTCAGATTTCAAAATCTTTACTTAGTCGATTTCAAATCTAACTCCTCATGCATCTCGACCTGCCTGTTAGCCAAAGTTTCTCTTGGATGGCTCTGGCACAGGCGTCTTGGGCATGTAGGTATGTCTAATCTTAAAAAGCTTTTTAAAAATGAGCTAGTGGTGGGTCTGAAAGATGTCAAATTTGAAAAGAATAAGCTATGAAGTGCTTGTCAAGCAGGCAAACAAGTAGCTAATTCACACCCAATTAAAAGCATCATGTCCACCATTAGACCACTTCAGCTTCCGCATATGGATGTATTTGGCCCTACTTCATATGTTAGCATTGGTGGTAACTCATATTGTCTGGTAACTATTGATGATTTCTCCAGATTCACTTGGGTATTCTTTTTACCTAATAAAAGTGAAGTTGGAAAAATCTTCAAAACTTTTGCTAAAAGGGCTCAAAATAAATTTGATTGTCCCATCAAGAAAATAAGAAGTGACAATGGATCTGAGTTTGTTAATACAAATATTATTGAATACTGTGATGAATTAGGAATTAAGCATGAACTCTCAGCTACATATACTCCTCAGCAAAATGGTGTGGTTGAAAGAAAGAATCAAACCTTGATAGAAATGGCTATATCCATGCTAGATGAATATGAAACTTCTGAGGCCCAACTTTTGGGCTGAAGCAATCAATGCTGCTTGTCATGCTGTTAATAGGCTTTATCTTCATAGATTGCATAAGAAAACTCCGTATGAATTATTGGTGGGTAGAAGACCAAATGTATCATATTTTCGTGTATTTGGTTGTAAAGTATATATCTATAAAAAGAGAACTCATCTGGGTAAATTTCAAACTAGATGTGATACAGGCATCATGCTAGGATATTCTTCTAAGTCAAAAGCTTATAGGGTATTTAATAATACAACTGGACTGGTAGAAGAAACTTATGATGTAAAGTTTGATGAATCTAATGGCTCATAAGGTGAGCATGAAAATTTAGATGATGTAGGAGATGATGGTTTGGCACAAGCAATGAGAAAAATGGAAGTAGGTGATATTAAACCTAAAGAAGACAAGGATGAACCTCCTACACAATCTATGGTGCCAAATGATGGAACCCAAGAAGAAGAGGAAGAAAAAGAACAAGATCGGCCAGTCTTCATCAAAAGTCACCATGTCATTGCTAAGGATCACCCCACAAACCAAATCATTGGTGAAATCAGTAAGGGTGTTCAAACTCATTCTAGACAAGCTTCCTTCTGTGAACATTACTCTTTTGTCTCTTGTATTGAACCTAAGACAGTGGAAGAAGCTCTAGAAGATGCTGATTGGATAATTGCTATGGAAGAAGAACTTAACAACTTTGAAAGAAACAAAGTCTGGAGCTTAATAAATCACCCAAAGGATCACAATGTTATTGGTACAAAATGGGTGTTCAGAAACAAGCAAGATGAAAATGGAGTGGTAATAAGGAATAAAGCCAGACTTGTAGCTCAAGGATTTACTCAAGTAGAAGGACTGGACTATAGAGAGACTTATGCCCCAGTGGCACGTCTTGAAGCTACTCGGTTTCTTCTTGCCTTTGCTACTCATTTTAATATCACTGTGTTTCAAATGGATGTGAAAAGTGCATTTCTTAATGGATTCATTGATGAAACTGTTTATGTTGAGCAACCACCTGGTTTTGAAGATCCAAATTTACCAAATCATGTATACAAATTATCTAAGGCACTCTATGGTTTAAAACAAGCTCCTAGAGCGTGGTATGAGCATCTTAGAGATTTTCTACTTAAAAAGGACTTCAAAACTAGGAAGGTTGATCCAACCTTGTTTCTAAAAGATATCAAAGGAACATTAATGATTTGTCAAATATATGTAGATGATATTATCTTTGGTTGTACTAATCATTCTCTCTGCAAAGAATTTGGTGACATGATGGTCAAAGAGTTCTAGATGTCTATGATTGGGGAATTGTCATTCTTTCTGGGATTCCAAATCAAGCAATTGAAGGAGGGGACTTTTATCTCACAAGAGAAGTATACTAAGGATCTCCTCAAGTGCTTCAAAATGGAAGAATGCAAAACAATAAAGACTCCCATGGCTACTAACACTCATCTTGATCAAGATGTGGGAGGTAAGTCTGTTGATTAAAAGCTTTTTAGATCAATGATAGGCTCCTTACTATACTTGACAGCATCTAGGCCTGACATCATGTTTAGTGTGTGTATGTGTGCTAGATTTCAAGCTGTTCCTAAAGAAATTCACTTAAGTGCTGTTAAAAGAATATTTAGATATCTTAAGTTTACCTCTAGTATTGGTTTATGGTACCCCAAAGGTGCTCCTTTCGAGCTTCTTGGCTACTCAGATTCTGATTATGCCGGATGCAAGATTGATCGTAAGAGCACCTCAGGAGGTTGTCATTTGCTTGGAAGATCTTTAGTTTCTTGGTGTTCTAAAAAGCAAAATTCAGTACCATTGTCCACTACCAAAGCCGAATATGTGGCTGCAGGCAGTTGTTGTGCTCAAATTCTATTCATCAAACAAATATTTCTAGATTTTGGGATAAAATTTTATAAAGTGCCTTTGCTATGTGACAATGAAAGTGCAGTGAAAATAGCAAACAATCCGGTTCAACATTCCAGAACTAAGCATATTGAAATTCGACATCACTTTATTTATGATCATGTTGCCAAAGGAAATATTGTGCTTAGTTATGTAAGAACTGAGGACCAATTGGCTGATATTTTCACTAAGCCGCTTGATGAGGCCAAATTTTTAAAATTAAGAAATGAACTAAACATCATTGCTTTTTCAAATGTTGCTTGATAATATCTAACTTAGGGGGAACAAGTTTGTTTGCTATGCATCTCTTGATACTCATAGCCCTTGAATTCTTGCCCCTTCTATTTGTGATTCTCTGTTGAAAACCTTTTCGGTTTCCGTAACTTCCTACTTTTTCCGAAACTTCTTTGACTTCGAAGCCGTCTCGGATTCTGATGCTTTTACTGCATCCTAGCTGAAATGGCTATAAAAGGCGAATCCAGGGTACTGAAGATGTAATCTTTCTCTTAGCTTTTCTCTTTTCCGCTCCAAACTACTCTCTTTCTCACGCCGAAAAGAACCTTCAAAGACGATCGGGATGACCCTGAGCTAGCAGAGCTCTGGAGGGAATTCGATTGCGCAATGGCAGAGCTGGCGGAGGAGAGGGCGGTTGACCGTGACCATGCCGCCGTAGACGCTTTCCTTGAAGCCTTCCCTACCCTCTTCAGGGCTAGGGAGGCTCTTGTGGAGGCACTATGGCGCGTACGTAGGGGTGAATCTTAGGTCCTTCTCCTGTAATGTCCTTCCCAAGCATAATAACTGGGAAGTTATATAAATAAAGATGTGTTGTTCTGAAGTGTTCTTTGGATGTTTCCTTGCCTCTCAAGTTTTCTCAAACTGAATGATATTCACATCCATTTGTCGCAAAATACAGATTCGACTAGACGCACAACCATCGTATTAATATCTTACGTGGCTCTTGTGTGATAGCTCTCTGTTTCGACTAACGATGTGGATAAATTCAAAAGCGCTGATTTCAGATTAAATTAACTTTTTGAATAAGCTTTATGACAAAAATGCTGCTATAAGACTCACCTTTCTATGCTCTTTCTTGTCCAATCCTCGATATAGTAACTAAGTCAACATCTATCTTCTTCAGCAAAATGTCCATATTAAGCACTTGAGTTTTTCAGGTTAGCATAAATTGAAAAATACTTATGCTCATTTGAATATCAGACTCAAACATTCCTGGAGAGCTTAATTTTCGTGTTATGTTGGTTTTTGTTGCTAATCTTAGATAAATCTCTTATTTTCAAAATCTTCAGAAACATAGACATTATGCAGACTGAGAACAATTGAAATAAAGTTACAAGGTCCTACTTGGATCGGACCAATCTCAAACAAAATATCAATGCCCGCCGGACTAAAATTTTTGGTCTGTCACTAATAGAAGTTTTGGTCTTAACACCGTGCAAGACACAAACTCCTCTACAACGGACTAAAACTGGTACAGGCTGAGTGTGAATCAATTTGGTCTGGCCCAATTAGTAAACAGTCTGATTCTGTTTAAAATCAAGTCTGCCGAATGGTCAAATGTTTCTAAGACTGATTCTCATCAAAATTCAAATGGATTGTATCTATTTAATAAAACCTTTCTTCTTTTCTCAAATTTCAAAATTTGTTCAAAATCTTGTCTATTGCCTTAGGACTTATCCTTTGCTGACCTGACCTTGTTTTTGGGACTCCCTGTTCTGCTCAAACCGATTCCAAAAGAGGGGTCCCACCACCTTTGCCAGAACGCCTGTTCCTTTCCAACTACCCTGGTTAAAGGTGTCAGTTTCCAAGGCATATTTACTCTCGCATATGCACTCAATGCAGTAACTTCTTCTATCAAATCCTCCCGTTGTTACATCTTTGCTTGCGCAAACTCCTCTAAGTCAGAAGTCTCTCCTCTGCACCGAAGCAAATCCTAATCGGATCTTGGCAACAGTGTTCATCTGTCCCTATTGCACAAGAATCTCTCTCAAAGATCAGTAAGTTCCTTGAAACTTTTCTTTTATCCTCTAGTCTCAAACCATAGACCTGGTTCTTAGACTTTAGTTCTTACTGTTTTGTTTAGGTTCGGTCTTGTGCTTGAAAAGGGTCTGGCCTTGAGTCTGAGCAAAAAGTCAGTGTTTAGTCAGGTCTAAGAATCCAGATAAAAGGGGTTTGATTGGAAAGATCATTGATAAAGTTAAGATCAAGAAAAAGAAAGTATCTAGGTCATCTCCTGAAACAAATCCACCTGAACAGCCTCAAGGACCAGTATTAATTCAAGATATTCACAGTGCTGCCAGAGAAAACAGAAAATTAGTTACCTCACACCCAAGAAAAGGAAAGCAAGTAATTGATTCTGAATCAACCTTTGAGGATAGTACCTATGAGCCAAACAGCGAATCATCCTCAGAAGATACTGAGGTGGTTTCTGAAGTTGATATCTTTAGCTCTGACGAACTAGCTGACCTAAGTACCAAAAGACTAAGAGCAGTTAGATTAGTAAATGAGAAAATCTGGTTTCTAGAGTCCAGACCTGCTCTTGGTGAAAACTTTGTGTCTCTATTGCACAAAAATATATACAATGCTTATCTTCTTAGAAAGGATGGAAAAGGAAAGTCAGTATCTGCCCTGTCATCTCATCAGTATGTAGACTGGGATCAAGTAAACAATATAATTGGCTCAACTGGATTATATGATTGCATAAACTCAACTCCTGGATTGAGTGATATAATGTCAAACAAAACTATACCCTGGAGTGTTTCAAGAACTCTAGAATTCTATGCCTCCTTACTAGTGAACAAACAAAGGAAGTATATCATGTTCACTATAAATGGAAAAATTAGAAAAATCAGATCATCTCAGTTTGAGTCTATAATTGGAGCCACAAGTCCTTTGTCAAATCGAGCAAGAATATTTGAAAAGCTGTACCCTCACCAAAGATGGAGACTAAGTGGTGACATGCCGGATCTTCAAATATCTGGGCACATTTATAAGAATACCTCTAGTGCAGACTTCAATCCTAACAGAGTCTCATGTCTAACTGAGGAAGCTAAAGTGCTACTGCTCATACTTAGGCACACTATATATCCTAAGTCTGGTTACAAGGAAGGTGTGACCTCAGTACAAGCTTGGCTACTGCATCTAATTCTATCAAGACAACCAATTGATTTGGCTGATTACTTTTTGGGACAAATGGAAGAAGCTATTTACAGAAAAATTTGGAAGTTCTCTGCCTTTTGCTCAGTTGATCACCACAGTCCTGTTGGCATAGGGGATAATTTCGCAAGATGATTTGAATAGGGAATTCAAATGTTTCCCAAAGAAATACAACATGCATATCTCTACTGGACAAAACCTAAGGATCACTGGCTTCCTTCAAAGATCACAAGCCAATCAACCAGAAGAACCAGCATTGGCTGAGGAAGAAAGTGAATCAAGAGCTGAAGCTGAAAATAAGTTTGACAGAAACAGTTTCAGAGAATATTCCCAGGCACAAGGCAGTGACTCCTGGCATCAATCCTTTGGAAGTCATATGCCCTCCTATGACAGTCTCCATCATATTTATGAGAGTCCTCATGAGCCTGCTAGGAGTGGACATGACAGAGAGCCTAGTGCTCAAAGTGGTAACAGGAGTAAAGCTGTAAGCCACCATGAATCTTCTCTAGAAGCTACAGAAGTGGTTCTTGGAAAAGAATCATTGAATGTGGATGATGCTGCAACACAAGTTCTCTCAGGCTCAGATGACAGAACTTTAAATGAAGAACAATAGTTATATAACCTTCAACAGTCAACAGCTGCATCAAGGTTCATGGAAGCACAAGCCTTTAGACTAGGAGCCCATGAATATGAGGCAAGAGGATCTGGGATGCCCCAACAATTTGAAACCTATTATCCTCCAGCATCAGCTCACCCGGAGCATGATCAGAGGGATACATTTCCTGGATGGCAGAGTCTCTTTGATTATCCATATCCTACCTCATCTTCTCAAAAGCATGTTGATCAAGCACAAGAAGATACTTTTCAGGCCTCTGAACCCCAGCCTGCTTAGTTTTCAACTTTTGAACAACAATATTATGCTGATCAAAGAGGATTTCAAGTAAGATACTTGGAAGATCAAGCTACAGCTGCTCTGAGATATGAAGAACAAGTGAAATTTCAAAATGAAGTCCTGTCTAGGTTTAATCATCTAAGCAGCAACCAAGACAACCTAAGACAGCATATCCAACAGCTTGATACCAATCAAGATCTGATAAAGAACAGACTGTATGACATGAATCAGAAAATGGATGATCATTACAAGAAATTGAGAAATCAAGTTGAAGCTGCAAGCACATCACATACGAGTAACCAGTTATGGATGAGACATCAGTTGGACCATCTTTCAGATTTCACTGAGGATGCCATGCTTGACTATACTCGTTTGGCACACGATTGCATGTATGATGTGGGTGAGGTCCTGGCTGAAACATGCACCCTGAATGAGTCTTTGGACCAAATGCAGTCAGATCTTCATCAGTTGACCATTCATCCAGGTGACCCAGACTATCCAAGCTGACATGATCAAGCTATGTCTCAAGGGCCAGGAGATCACACTCAAGAAGCTGCTGATGACAAACCAGTCTCCCCTCCAAAGAAAAGCTCAACTCAGGGCCAGCTCAAAAGAGTCTTTTCTAGGTGCAAGTAGGAACCCTTTTTGGCTATTGATGCCAAAGGGGGAGAAAATCTTCATAGCCATAGTCTCTTAGGATCTTTTCTGTAGGCTGGACTTATGTGTATCTGACTTATATGTGCTACATTAATGCTCTATTATCTTTGTTTATGATCTTACATTTTGTTTATATATGCTCTGATACACCCTTTAAGTTATAATACTCCTCTGGTATTGATGCTCTGATATCATGCTCTGATGATTTAATTCTTTAATACTTACCATTTTTGTGCTCCGATACTTATTTATATCTTTTTGTCAAAATTCAGTGCATGCATTCATTAAGGGGGAGCACATTCATTCATAATTTCTACAGTCATTCTATCTAGCTAACTCTGTTTTGCAGAATGAATGAGATATTATTAACTAAAAAGGTATGTTGTCATCAATTACCAAAAAGGGGGAAATTGATAGCATCTAGGCCCCCTCAAATCTTATTATTGTTTTTTTGCTATAATTTTGGTATTAATGACCAAGTTAATAATACTCAAAGCTTTGAAGAACATATGCTGGATTCAAAAATGAAGCAAGTTGGACGAACAAGATTAAGGTGCTCAGTTCTAGTTTATGACTTGGGAAATGATTCAAGTCAAAAGGCTAGGATTGTTTTTCTCTTTTTTGTTGTCTAAAGGGGGACTTTGCACAAGCTAGTGAATTGGATCATAAGGCAAAGACAAAACTAGATTACTCGGAGCAAAAGACACTTAGTCCTTTTTAAATCATATTTCTTAGAGTACAACTGACCAAATTTCTGCTATCCACTTCTTCAGTCCGTTGCACTCTCAGCATATCCTTGGAAGTCAAATAAGATTCTTTGGTCAAACTTTGAAACCCATCAAATATCTGATTATCGGATCAAGTCTATTGTCTTCTTATCATTTCATCCTAGGAAAAAAACCTCCTTTAAAATCATCTGATAGCCAAGGGTTTTCCTATGTATGACGGACCAAATATTTGGTCCGGCATACATATAAAAGTCTCTGCTCTGTGACGGACCAAAATGTTCTCCGTTTTCCCATCTACAGCGGACCAAATATTTTGGTCCGGCACTCATTCAGTTTATAAGCCTTTGGCTGGACCAAACTTTGAAGTCTTATTTATTGAAACCTTATATGAATATCCTTTATCTTCAAAAGAATTTTTACATAGACAACGGACCAAACATTCGTGCTTATATTTTTTCAGTCCGTTGCTAAAGTAAAACGCTTGGATAAAACTTATCTCTGTTGAAAAAGGTCTGTGGCACCTAACTCTTGAAAAGTCCATGTATGACGGACCAAATTTTTGGTCCGACGTACTTAGGTCTCTATGCACAAACCAAACTCTTGAAAAGTCTATGTATGGCGGACCAAATATTTGGTCCGACGTACATGTATCTTTCTCAGTTGCGTGGCGGACCAATCTCTATGAAAAACCCATGTACAACGGACCAAATTTTTTGGTCCGTCGTGAATGCTCAAATTTGGTCTGTCATACACATGTCCAGTATCGCTAGGCACTGTTACTTAGTCTGTTGTACGTGTATATTTCTGGTATTTCTGACATCTGACACGTCCAACGGCTATTGTAGCAGTTGTAACGGCTATATTCACTCAAAATGGCTATATAAGCATTTCCTCAGCCATCTACCAAATATACAGATGAACTCCTAACACTTTGGTATTCATATATAGCTCTTATTCTGAAAAAGGAGTCTGTGCTTCATCTTCACACAAAAATTCTCATACATCTCTAAGTGTGTTAGCTCCAAGCTAGTGTCTAGTTGTGTGAATTGCAAAAGTGAACCAAGAGACAGAACTTGTGCAAAGTTTATTACTCTTGGATCTTAATGATTCTAGACAGCTTGGAGGAAGTGTACAGTGCTACGACCTGTCCAAAAGTGATTGAGGAAGGCCACTATGGTTGTGAGAGGTTTGGAACTCACCTAACTGGAGTAGTGAAAGAGTTACCTGAGTGATCACCAGAGCTACTGAGACTAGCTTTGGAGAAGCAGAACTTCGAAAGAAGTGCTTCAATGTGGATTACGAGTGCGGCTCTGAACCACGGGATAAATCTTTGTCTCTCTTGTGTCATTTCGTTTATTGCTTTCGCTGTTATCATTATTTGCTTTAAATCTATTTTATACTTTGCTGTGAGTTGCTCTCTGTTCAATTTTGTAAGTTGTTTAAAAACTCAGAACTTGTTAAAATTGCCTATTCACCCCCCCCTCTAGGCTAACTCGATCCTTCAACCACTCCCTCCGATAATCCCACCATGTATCCTTGGTCAAGAGGGAGGGGTACTTTGAGGACATATGGTCCTAGATCTTGAAGCAAGCGCTCCCACTGATATCATTAGTCTTGCTATTTTTTGTATACTTATAGAAATAGCGGAAGAGGCGAAGAGGTGGAGGGATGCCAAGGAAAGCTTTGTAAAGATGCGAAAAAACACTCAAAGTCAAAATAGAATTTTAGGGAAGATGATAAAGCTCAATCTGATAATGATCAAGCACATCAGCTAGGAATTCGTTCTTAGGGAGGCGAAAACCTAGCCTTACAAAGGAGGTGAAAGAATGAATCGCCCAGCTCTTGGGGAACTGGTTTCTTATCCTCTCTGTTGGGATTCCACCTACGCATCTCATATGAGGGGATCAAGCCCTAATCCTCGAGCTCTTGAATCTGCTCTTCGGTGAGAATCAATTTGTCCATGGTGGATGGGATTGGGGAAGTTGGCAAAGAAGAGGTTTGAAGACGAAGGGGCTCAAGAGTTCAAGTGTATAAGGGAAGTCTCATCCCCTTATATATATTTTACCATGTCAGTTTTGACACCGATTCTGTTACCGAGGGGAGCACAAAGATCTCCCTTTGATTCGCATTAAAATAGCGAGATGATTGGCATGTGACCCTATGAAAAAGATAAAAAAATCTTAGGTAAAAATTCTTATTCACCCCAGACTCTATTTTGGGTCCATACCTTTATAAAAAGAATACCATAGAGGAAAACAAGACCCACAATAAGTTACCTGGTTAGTTTGCACTGGTTCGCACAGACCAGCTATTCAACTGTCCCGACCTAATTGACTGGTCGAGATAGATAGTTACTTTTGTACAAAAAAAACATGTAGATAGTTTCTTTGACAGATACAAATAACTGATCAGAAGTTACCGAAAAAGGCACCTCCCGTGAAGAGAAACCTTTTGGCAACAAGACACCTTTTGAAGGATTACTGCCTCCCCTTCGTTCTGTATAAATAGGGAGGCCTTTGTGCCATTTGGGAGAAGAGGGTTGATTATTCTATCATCTTTTTTATTACTCACGAACACACAAGACTCTATAATAATTGTACTCTATCAAGCCATTTGACTAATAAAAGTAATCCTTTGTCCTACTCTTTGCATCCTTTGGTCTTAGAAGCTTGGAACCATTTTCATTCATAAGCTCGATCTAGAGACCCCGTGTCTTAATCATTGACACTCTTGGGGAATTTTAATATTAGTCAAACTACAAATGATCAATGGACATACATCCGGGGACAAACCTTTTACAGATCAAAGCGATTTTATCATCATCACTTTCAAACTATATATACTCCTTCACCTTTCAAATGGATTTTGCAAAGCAAATGTGTACCGACTTTGCTTGGCTTCTATTACAAGATCAGTTAAACACAAAAACTATATTGCTTCGAAGAAATTGGTACACAGGTAATGAAATACATTGTGTCCTTTGTCAAACTACAGAGGAAGAAATAGTCCGATATCTCTTCTTCTCATGCCCTTGTGGTAAGAACTGTTGGCACAAGCTTGGGCTTTTGTGGAACTCTACCCTCAATACTATGGAAATGATAGAACAAGCTTCACAGAAGTTTGGAACACAATTCTTCATGGAAATTTTCATCATCGCCTCATGGCATATCTAGAAGCAACGAAATAGTAAAATCTTTAATCCCATTAATCCGTCGATTGCTAACTAGAAGTATAGTTTCACAGAAGATATCACTCTACATTTGCATAGAGTGAAAAGCACTACTAGACTGTTTGTAATTTATTAGCTAAACTCCCTGTAATTATGTTCATTGTTTCTATTTTTATATTTTATGTACATATTATTAAAATATAAATATAACATAGTAGGAGCCGCTCCTACTATTTTCCTATAAAAAACTATTCACAGCGAATTATTTGTTAAGGAGTGGCTCATGTTCAAATTCTACCTCTTCATGCTTAGCACTAACTTCCTCAAACTCAAAGCTAAGTGTGGAGTGTATTTTCTTAAGCACCTTGAACTTTTTCTTCTCCTCACCAAGAATCGGATTTAGCTCTTCAATGATCTCAATAAGTTCATCATATGAAGGAGCGGAGTCAATTTCCTTCTCATCTTGCTTCGCCAGTATAGACTCTGTGAGAGCTAGCCTGGCTAGGCCATTTGGATTGTTTGGCTCCATCTTCATCATCATCACTTAACTCATCATCGGAGCTATCTTTATCCATTATCCACTTTCTAATATAGGCTTCCTCCTTTCTATCACGATTGAGTCTCTTGAAACTGATCCTTTTGCCTTGCTTCTTCTCTCTTTTGAAGTAGCTCTTGTTCGTCTCTTTCTCACATCTTGAGGTTGTTACCCTTCTCATTGCACTCATAACATACAGTATTGGCAAATGACTTCTTATTGTTGGACTAGCTTGAAAAAGATATTCTCGTCCTGTCGTAGTTGTTATCATTGGTGTTCATCTTCTTTAGGAGATGCCTTGTCTTCTTAATGAGCAAAGCAAAGTCATCTATCTCATCATTATCATCATCATCATCCTCTTCTTTCTTATATCCTTGAGAGCAATGTTCTTCTTGGTGTTTAGTCCATCTCTATATTCCTCCAAGAAAAGCTCATGTGCGGTGAGCTTCCCCAAGAGTGAAGTAGGTGTCAACTCGTTCAAGCCACCATTTGTGAGGAGCACCACAAGCGTCTTGTGCTTTTTGAGCAGCATCTTAAGCATTCTTCTCACAATTTCAAGGTTAGACAATGATAACCCAATGGCCTTTAACTTATTCATAATGCTATTCATTCAAGAGAACATATCGTTCACATTTTCACGAGTTAGCATTTCGAAAGAGTCAAATTGGTCCTTGAGAACAAATATCTTAGCTTCTCGCATATTAAATTTGCCTTCATGAATCTCTCGAAGAGTAGTCTAAATCTCATAAGCAGTGATGAGATTTCTCACTCGATTGAAGAAATCAAGAATAAGAGAGTTAAAGATGGCTTTCTTAGCTTAGGCATTGAATTGCATGTTCTTGATCTCCACATCCATGAGTGCAAGTGGATTACACGGAGAGGCAAAACTATACTCAACTACATGTCCAAACATCTAGACTTAAGGCCTCGAGATAACATCACATGCGAACCTTTCAATAAGAATAATTTGTACCATTATATAGAGGTGCCCTACCAATATTTGCACCATCTTATGAACATCCTTACTCAATATAGTAAAGCCTTAATTGAGCAATCAAGTTCTAATACCAATTGAAGTAGATCGGATACCAAGAGGGGGGTTGAATTTGGATTCTTTTGGTAATTAATGTTGAAAATATGCCCTAGAGGCAATCATATAGATGATTATATTTCCATAAATGTTCATAAACTATGAGATTGTTATTTGAATAACATCATGGCTATTGATTAACAAGTAGGTGACTTGATTGTGAAACTCTGCATTCATCTTTATGATATTCATTCTAAAAAGGGGTCCCTAGTCGATAATTATATGAGGACACATATGAGTAGACTAGCATATGTATTGGTCGATGACCATGTTTCACGGGTCATAGATATGGAGATATCAAACCAATAATATGGACACATGTTAGAGAATATGGTGTTGGACATCGACCCACTATGAGACACCGCGAGAACGTTGTATTATTTCATGTCATAAGTTGGTCTCATATACGATGTGTATGCTATATCCTTCGACTTGAGATTGTCACATGTTCTCAAGATGCGTAATGGCTTACTTAAGGGTCGTCAATCGCTACTCTGTAATTGGATAGTTATAAAGATGGCTTTCGGGTTTGTCATGAAACATGCTGCGAGGAGTGGTCGATCAAGATAGGATTTGCCCCTCCATACAACGGGAGAGATATCTCTAGGCCTCGGGTGGTCGGATTCCAAAAACGCATGGTCATGCTACTCGAGTAAAGAGTTACTCGAGTCATTGAGTTAAAGAGTTCACTCGAGGTATTTGGGGATTCCGAGTCACGGCATCGAGAAAGAGTGGTCGAGCCATCTAAATAAGGATGACAACAACTCGCCTTGGGTTTGACCGATATCGTGAGGCAAAAGGAAATGCATATAGGACATCGTTGAGGTTCGAATGATCTTTACATGTACTCAGGAGTCGGTAAGTTCTGCTAGGGGCCGCTATCGACTATTGGTCGAATCCTTGATGATCGAGTAGGAGTGCTCGATGGTCGAGTAGGTATACCCGATGGTCGAGTAGGAGTACTCAACGATCGATAGGGGTACTCCAGCCATGTCCGAGTGCACGTGAACCTATAGGGTCACACGCTTAAGGGGTTGTAACCAATTCAGATTAGGATCCGAGTTGTAATGGGCTTAGAGTTTCTAATGGGCTTCAAGGGTTGAAACCCGTTATGGGATGTCCATATATACGGACGATGTGGTGGCTTTGCATGATGTGAGATAACGAAGAGACACAATAGGAATTCGGAATTCCCGGAACCCTAACCGCCACCCCTCCTCTGTCCAGAACCGCACTATCGGCGCTAGCACTCCGGCATGTGGTGTTCCTATCCCATATGTGTGGATACCTTGAAGGCGTTGCTGCAAAGCTTCAACGCTAGGACGATCCGTATCCTACGACAGTCACAAGGAGCTATTGGGGAGGCGTGAGGCTAGTACGACTACATCTGCACCACCGCGCTACATCGACTCTACTTCCGATACATGTCTCACGTCTAGTGGTAATTCTGTGATCTATTACTGGTAGTGGTTCCTTGGTTATACGGTAGAAAATTTTAATTTTTTGCTAGAGTAGCCTACCCGTTCCCTTACAATTAAAGCTTAATTAAATATTTGAACTTTACAAACCCATCTTAAGTGCGTAATGTTTATAGTGCAGTTTAACAACATAATTCTGATCCTACACAATTCTAGTAGTCTAAGAATTGAAATGCTCCAAAGTAAATGTGGAAATGTAAAAGATACAACGAGAGCAACCAATTTCCTACCGAGGTCTTGGAGATTCGGCGATTTCCCCAACCACTGGTTGGAGCACTCTCGCAAGAGCCTACTTTTGACTTGAAACCACTCAAGGAATCAAGATATCCACTCGAGGTAGTCCTTCACTCTGGATAGGTGGACTCCAAACCTTTACAAGAATCTCAGAGCCTTCCACAAGCACATCTACGAAAGGTTACCGAGCCAAACATCTCCAAACCGTCTAGAAGTCACCGACCTCACAAGGTCAAACAACGAGGAGTAATGCACAAAATAGGCCTATCTGCTCGCTCTAGCACTCAAATATTTTCAATCAAAGCTTTGAAGTGCTCTTTAAGGTTTTCACTAGGATGAACACCGATATGGAATCATCAACCTCTACATAAGAACCCCATAGGGTATATATATAGCTTCACTCCTTAAAAACTAGTTGGTAGACACATATTTTCAAACTCTGCTTTTAGGTCGGATCATTTGACCCAGTCGAATTATCCGACTTACATGCTTTCCAATAGTAAAACATATAACCATTATGTACGATCAGATTGTTCACCCCAGTCGAATCATTCGAGCCACTCGGATCATCTGACCCACTCAAATCATCCAACCTTGTTGAATTTCTTAAGAGCACATTCCCTACCAAATTGATTCGAAGCATGTCCTTTATGAAATTGATCCGACCTACTCAGATCATCCGAGTCCCATTGAAATTTCCAGAATATGCGCTCTATTGAATTGATTCGACTAGTGGTCTAATTGACCTGGATCATCCGACTTCCATTGAAATTTCTAGAAATTGTCCTCCGTTAAATTGATTCGATTGGTCGTCAAACCCACCCAGATTATCTAACTTCAACTGATATTTTCTAACCAAGTTTTGAAATTTCACAGTGAGTCCAAACTTGTCATCTTCACTTGGTTTCTTGCTTCCTTTGACTTGACATGAGCTAGAGAGATATAGTGTGCATCACAACTAGCTACCCAACCTCATCAAACTCAAGCTACTAAACTTGAACCTCCTTGATAGTACGGCTAAAAGAAAAACATAACATATCACTAAAATGACCCAAAACATCACTCCTTAGATTATTTCTAGTCTCTTCATGCTTTACCATCAATACAACCATGTAGGAATCCATGAATACTAAGAATACCTATTTTGTCAATGTCAACCACTAACTCAAATTAGAACTTTGAAAAATAGCTAGTCTTGACAGAAAACGTCATTAATTACCAAAACATAAAAACATTGAAATTAACGGCCTAGATGATTACAACCTTACTAGTATTTGTACTGGTCATCAATCTGTGCATCTTGACGGTCACGAAACTTTTTTAATATTATTTTTAGGGTTGATAATTGTTGTAGCTTTTTAGCTTCTAATTAATAAATATGAATCTGACTTTTTTGTGAGAAACTATAATTCAAAATTATGAAAGTTTTAAATTTATAAAATTTTAAATTTTGTTTTTATATTTTTTGAATCTATATAAATTTTGGTATAACATATATCTAATTTGTGTTTCAAAATTATGTATATTTGGATATTAAATTTGTTTGGTTAGGACCAATTCAGCGAAAAAATAATTTTGGTATAACATATTTCTATAGGCATTA
This sequence comes from Otatea glauca, assembly GCA_036346275.1. Lineage (NCBI taxonomy): Eukaryota > Viridiplantae > Streptophyta > Magnoliopsida > Poales > Poaceae > Otatea > Otatea glauca. The sequence continues at coordinate 17,736,064 of CM070733.1, read as the reverse complement.
CGATCATTCAAAAAAAAATAGAGGGAAATGATTAGGAACAATTCAGCAATAATTGGAACTCCAATTCGTACGTAAATTCCATGCCAAAGTTGGGGAAAAATATCAGCACAAAAAGGGATGCCAGACGTCTGATTCCACCACAAAGACGCCTACAAGGCCGTTGCTCGGAGTCGGATCTCCCTGCTGGCCTCGGCCTGTGACCGCCGTCGCCGCGTGATGTACAGGCTCCCCGGCGGTCTCTCGAGTTGGGAGAGCGGGGGTGGATGGAGGGGCGTGCGGAAGTGGGGGATGGAGGGGAGGCGGCGCTCCAATCTGTGCCCTTGAGGGATGAGAATGGTGTTAGAGTGAGAGGATATTCAGATCTGAGGGAAGAAGAAAAGCAATTGTATATCTATCCAAATTTCCTGGGAGTCGATTCGCAAATGTACCAGAGGAGACTGGGCGCCTACCATCTACCATCTTGTCCCTTCATTTCTCATCCAACGGCAGAGATTGACAGATAACAAAATAACATACTAATAGGGCGCATTACAGGATATATTCTGGGGGAAGGTGAATATATCTGGAAGGACCTGATTGTATAATTTTGTTCCGGAAGCCTTATTTTTAAGCCCCCAACAAACTTTTCATTTTGCAAATATAGCCCTCCTTCGAATAAATTTGCAAAAATGGCCATCTCCTCAACTACAGAAGTCATTTGCCGCGCTTCTGTACCACAATAAGTTTTCCTAATGAGCTTGCCAACGAGGAACATCCAATTTCATTCGAAATTGACTCATTTCAATGTTTAACTAATAAATGAGTGTAATTGGAGTAATTTTGAACCAAGCCAACGAGCCCCACCAACAAGCTTTTTTCTAGTGACGGGGCTAGTTTTTCAAATTCGTTCGTATGAGGGGTAGATTTGCAAAACAAAAAAAATGCTTTAGAGGGCAAAAAAAACTCTTTTTTCTGCCGACGTCAGCTAAATCCCTGTCTTGTCAAATTAAATGAAATAAAAATTACGTAATGGAAAAGCATATGATATGAACAACTGTCTGTCCTCCATACATAACTCGATTTATTGATGACTCCTTTTGATTTTTTTTTATTTTCACAAAGTTCTCGTTAAATTTCTAGTAATTTATTACTTCAGCACCAAGCAAACAAGCGGCATGCTTAGTTTCCAGTAGAACTTGAGCAGAACTTGCAATGGCATCCTTCAGGAGTAGTGCAGTAAACATCGAGCTTCCCGCGACCTTTGGAATTTTTGTTGCATATTGCCACGCATGCGGCCATATCTTGACAAGACATTTTGAAGATTAATATTGTGCACGCCTCAGGGGGGGTTAATGGTCCACCGTCCGTTGTCGTCGCCATCACCATATCTATGAATATGGTCAGTAAGAAACCCAAGGATTCAGATATCAGTGCCAAACGATGTTATACAATATGTTTATAGACCAAGTTAACTAGCAACCTGTCCGCGGGCGTTGCTTTTTACGCGAGAAAGATGGTTTTTTTTTCGGGAAAAAGGCTTAAACGTAATGGTAAAGAAAACGGAAAAAATGTATGTCTTTTTTTTTGCGAAGAAGGATCCGAATAGATTTTTTCCCCGCGAAAAAGGACCTGAACGTAAATTTGGTTTTATGGAAAAGGACCCGAGTGCAAGCCTTAAAAACGCATAAAGGACCAAAGCGTAATATATATTCTTTTTTGGGAAAAAGGATCTATTCATAAATTAAAAGGACCTATACGTAATTTTTATTTTGTGAAAAAGAACCCGAGCGCAAGCCTTAAAAACGCATAAAGGACCAAAGCGTAATATATATATATTTTTTGGAAAAAGGATCTATCTGTATTTTTTTTTTCTGGACGAGGACCCAATTGTAATCTTTTTACTTAAAAAGGACCTATCCGTAAATAAAAAGGACTTGTTCATAATTTTTTTTTCGCTCGCGGCTCTAGCCGAGCCAGCTCCAGCGACACGTGGACAGCGTCCCTTTCCAGGAAATCTTCAACATTAGGAAGGTTATGATTTGTCACGCATCCTACATTTGGTAGAGAAAACATGCAAATCTACAGGGTTACCTGAGGATAGCACCAGAAGGAAAAGACTGAAGATCATCATCTGGCTAGTCCTCATCCTTGTTTATATATAAAACCGTGCCTGCAATAGGAAGATTGCTGGGCGGCGCCGTTCCTGATGGTGCTTCCTACCTATCTACCTTGTGGTGGTATAATGGACTGGCAGTATTTTTATAGTGCACATGATACCTTATCATTTTGGGCATCAATTAATAACGCAACTGCCAAATATGCTTATTATATATATGCATATATAATGCTTATTTATTGGCTTATTAGCTATGCCGATGCATTCTAGATATTATCATGTACGCATATAAATAATAGTATACAAGTCGCCTTAACATTTATAAATTGGAACGTTATTAATGAAATTGAATGCTCGGGATAAGAAACTAAATACACTAGTCATCAATTTGTGTATTTGAACAAGCTATCACTTTTAGATTTATTTGATCATATTAATTACTAATATTAATTTGTGTTTCATATTTATCATGTGAAATTTGAAAGCACTTATTATGTGATTTTTTCAAACTTAAGCATGAAATGATATTATAACCAATGATGTTGACTGGGGAGAATAACTAAATTGGATGTCATAGTTACACGAGGGATGATACTGCAAAAACAAAAGATTACTCATTGATAGACAATGTACGTTTTGAAGGAACACGGTTAGACTACACTAGTACAAACTAAAAATTCTACCGTGTAAACTAGAATGCCAAGTGAGTAAGAGATCATGGATCATTGTCACTAGACGCGCAGTGCAGCGGAAGGAGAGTTGAAAGTAGCCTGATTCAACGTAGCATGTGTCCTCGAGCAGTAGTCAAACAACCCGAACAGCCGTCCTAATCAGCTCCGCTGTAGTAGCAATGCCTCTACCAAAGTCCACACGTTCGGGGAAGGAACGCCGTGCGTCTCACTCCTCACTCAAATAAAATCTTTCGTTGTTCTAGGGTTTTTGCCCGCCACACTCCTCTCTCAAACAAAATCTTTCACCGCCCTCCTCCCCGAGTCGAATTCGTTCGTACGAGGCTAGTTTTTCAAATTGGTTTGTACGAGGGGTAGATTTACGAAACAAAAAAATATTTGAGGGCAAAGAAAAACTCTTTTTTTCCGCCGACGTCAGCTAGGATCCCTGTCTTGTCAAATTAAATGAAATAAAAATAACGTATTAGAAAAGGACATGATATGATCGACTGTCTGTCCTCCAAACAAAACTCGATTTATTGATGACTCCTTTTGATTTTTTTTTTATTTTCACAAAGTTCTCGTTAAATTTCTAGTACTTTATTACTTTAGCACCAAGGAAACATGCGGCATGCTTTGTTTCCCGTAGAACTTGAGCAGAACCTGCAATGGCATCCTTCAGGAGTAGTGCAGTAAATATCGGGCTTGCCGCGACCATTGGAATTTTCGTTGCATATTGCCACCCATGCGGCGACATCTTGACACGGCATTTTGAAGATTAATATTGTGCACCCCTCAGGGATTAATGATCCTCCGTCCGTTCACTACTACAGAATAGTACATCATTGTCGGTTCCAAAACATCAACACTATCGATAATTGGTACCGGCAGTGATATTAGGGGATTATTACTGCCGATTCTATCTACAACCGGCAATGATATTGAACTATCACTGCCGGGTCAAACCAAAATCCGGCAGTGATGATAATTATCATTGCCGGTTATATATAAAACCGGCAGTGATATCGAACTATCACTGCCGGGTTATACCACAATCCGACAGTGATATGTACATATCACTGCCGGTTTTCTCCAAGAACCGGCAGTGACAAGCCGTGCACCAAATATTTTTATTACATATTTTTTGTGCAATATATATATTTTTATACAATTGTTTATACAGTGTCCATATATAGTATATAAAGCATCGTTCAAATTATAATTCAAATATATCCAAATATATAAAGAATCATTAAAATCATAATTCAAATATATTAAAGCATCACAATATTTTGTTTTTACAATGATTTGTTTACAAATGTAGTTTGATTACACCTCATCTCATCTCATTCATTTTGATTTTGCACCGGCTACAGTAGAAGGAGTCGAAGTAGGCATGTCATGGGTCTAGATCGAAGGAATGAGGGCAGTGAGGCTACTCATGGAATTCGCCGTTTGGATTGATGACATCATCATGAATGAATCCGGCGATCTGTTCTTGAATTGCTATAATTTTTGTCAGCGATAACTTATTGGTTCTCAGTTTGGAGCGTTGTTATTGAAGAAAAGAGAAAGTTAATTAATGATGATATATGTTAAATGAAAAAAAAGTAGGCATCAATATGTAATTATGTACCATGGCTTCGTTATAGCCCACAGTCTCTGTGACAATTGAATGTAAATTGTACATACATAGTATGCACATAAATTATTTCCCGGGTCCTGCCTCATACATGGAAAGTCGATTATTATTTCAAAATGTTTCCTGTAAGGAAGATGCCGAACACTTTTCTTGCAGTATCGTGCGAATGCCCTGTGAATGATTTTAAATAGTGAGTAAACTTAAATGCAATAGAATGGAATATTGTTAGAGCAATAACGCAACGATGAGTTTACCTATTCAGCATGTCCCAAAAGTCTTGATATAGATTAGTTGATTTTCTCCTAGATTCCAAGACAAAAATCCTGCTAGCATCTAACTGGATGACGAGGAGGACCCAGTGAAACCTGCACATATATGTCAACGTAGTCAATTACTCCCACATCGTACGTGTTATGCAAAAATAGTAAAAAGATATTAGAAGTAAGGAAATACATACTTAAAGTTATAGGGTAAAAATATGGAGGTTTTGTATTGCAACTTCAAAAAAGTATTAAATAAATAGTCTTCATTGTACTGTGGGTTGTCCCTCACAAGCTTCTTGTTTACAAGCTCTGGATCTAGGAATCCTAGATTGTCATTGCCATTACTTCTACATGTCTGTATCTCCATTCTACATAAGAAAGAAGTCAGACATTCAATTAAACAGTGAAAGAATGCACAATAATATACGTAGAGACGTACAAAGTCCAAAGTCTAAGTATATTCACGTCCAGGGCATCTTGCTGGTACAATATATACAACTCATCGAAACCCACCCAAAAGATGTTATCCCTATTATGAAAATCTTGCTCCATGTATCTAACTACGAACGCCTCTATACCATCGTTGGACTGCTGCATGTACCACTGATGGACGCGTCGCAGTTGTATTGTTAGGTGGTCGAAATGAGCTGGTTCAACCAACGGTTTCCCTATAAAGAACTTCCACCTTAGACCTTGCTCCTGAGTATCTCATTGAGCAGCATCTGCTTGAGCATCCAACCTCAACGCGTCGACACTAGCCGCCTTCAAGTATTGCTTTCTGGATTTGTGCTCGTAGTCCGACATTTTGCAAGGTTCAGAAGCCTGCCACGTCTTTTGCACTTTTGCCATACTCAAGAAAAACTTTTGCGCGTTAGCATCAACTTTAGTCCTCTAAGGTGATGGCACCTTTTTAAAGTGAGATGTTACGCTGGCGCTTACATGCTTTTTCCGTTCTTCTTCAGTCATCTTAACTGGTAATTTCTTCTGGGATTGTCCTTGCTTCACAGATGATTGAGATTTCTTCGAGGACGGTGCTGACTTCCGAGATGGTGCTGGTGTTCGATTCTTTTCAGATTTCGGCGGAGGAGTCGAACTTTTTTGGTTGGTGAAGACAGAGGAGTTGGACTTTGTCTGTGTGGTGGCGACAAGGGTGGGAGGTCTCTGTGTGGAGAGTGTGGCTGATCATTGACGAATACTCATACCAGGGGTACCCCAACGGCCCAGGGTGATGAGCGGGCAGCCTCAAGCATAGCTCAAGTCTAACAGGCCGCTCCAGGCCCGCTACCGACCAAAGCTCCTGCAGGACCACGCAGGACGCCCATTCCCGACCGATCGGGGTAGGCATCCCCGACCAAGCATGGCCCCCGACCTCCGCAGCAGGTCGGATCCCCCGACTCCGACCAAGCATGGCTCCCGACCTCCGCAGCAGGTCGGATCCCCCGACTCCGATCGAACCAAGGCAACCTCCGCCAAGGGCCGCGTGTCGAAGTCTCCACCGGCCCACAGCCACGTGCCCCACGGACGGGTCAACCGGCGGATCAGACGAAAGCGGTGGTCCTTCCCAAGATGGTTTAATGGTGCTGAAGTCAAGCTTCGATCCCATCGACCCGATGCGACGACACGAAGCACGCTCCTCCCGAGGCGGCACCAACGTTATACACAACAACGTCAACACTCGTCGAGCTCACGAGGCGGTGCGCCATTTCCCAACGGCGACTAACCGCTCGCCCAACAAGGCTACCGACCAGCGTGGGCAAGGCGAGCGCCGACTACCGGCGAACGAAGGACCAAAGCTCTCAGCATAGGTCGCCTCGCCCTTCCCCTACTCTCGATGTAACCTGCCCCTTCCTACTGTATAAAGGGAGGCAGGAACCCTCGGGGACAAAGGGGGGACAAAGGGGGGACAAAGAGGGACACAGAGAGACACACACGCACAAGCAACCAGCATTCTTGCGCTAAGGCTCTTGGCTCGCTCTTGTAAACATTGTGTAACGATCCGCCCTAAAGACAATACAATACCACCACACGAACTGGAGTAGGGACGTTCAGCCCGAACCAGTATACATCTAGGGCTTCCGAGTCTAACCATTCAGGGAGTGGGAACGCGCGGCCCCTTAGACTTACAAATTTACTTGCCTGTGCTCGAAACGCCGACAGTTGGCGCGCCAGGTAGGGGCCTTTGCGCGTCTTCATCGACATCTCCGGATTCCCGTTTGCCTCCCTGATGGCATTCTTCCCCCGCGATGGCACGACTGCGTCGGGAGGCCGGATCCGCCCGGCTCGACTTCGCCGCCACTTCGGCAGGAGGGCTCGTGCTTATCCCGGCCGTCTCCGGAGACCAGGCGCCCGTCGGGAGCCTGAGCGCCGTCTCCCACGACCTCGCCAAACTCCGGCTTGGGGCACCCCAACAGGCCCCGAAGCCGGAACCCGAGGAGCACCTCGCCACTTCTGGCAATAGCTCCCGTGGGCTCGGGCAGGTGACCATGTCACCCCCCGCAGGCTCACACCTTGTGGCAATGGCCGGCTACATGCCGGCCTCTATCCATGAGTTGCTGGAAGATTCTTCCAGCCACGATTCCAGCTCCGACACGGAGCACCCCACCCGCGGACGGCACTCTCGCGAGTGCAACATGGCGGGCACGGTCGACTTGACCGTAACCCCCGCGGCTACGGGGGCCCCCATCCGGCGCACTAAGGCCCAGGAGGAGGAATACCAACGCGAGCACGCTGAACGCGCTCAAGCTCGCAGTGCTGAGCTTCAATGATAGCGCGAAGAGCTGGAGGAGCGAAGGGCCGAGCTCGACCATCTCCAGGCCAACCTGGAGCGGGAGGAGCCCGAGCCCCCGATGCCTGGTGGCGCGCGCGGGCGCTCATGCCAGGTACGCCACAAGTGGGTGGAAGAGTTTGACGGCCCTCAGTTCTTCCCCCACGCAAGTCAGAACGTGGCTGCGGCTGCGATGTTGCTCCGAGGCCTTCCCGAGCTAGACGACCCGGAGGCCAAAGCCACGTGCTGTAACCTCCGGTCGGTGGAGCGTCACCGCAAAGACATGCGCACCTCGGCTCCTACCATTCGGGAGCCACCTCTGGCCGCCGGGCCCGTACCGCTGCCCGGAGCCGGTTGGGCCCGGCAAAGGCGGCGGCGCACCACGAACAACCCCAGGCCTCGCGCACCCCAGTGCGCCAGTGCCTCGCTGACGCCTACGACGTCTGCGCCACCCTCGAGGCGCGAAGAAAGGCGGCGGACGAGGCCGCCCGCTCGCGTATTGTGGACGATGGGCGCCACCCCCACCGAAGCCCAAGCCCCGATGGTCCGGGACCACGGGCCTTCTGCCAGGGGATTCGCCATGCGGATTTCCCTGCCAGATTCAGGGCACCGACCAACATTGCCAAATACACCGGGGCCACAAACCCCGGCGTATGGCTCGAAGACTACCGGCTCGCATGCCGGGCGGGGGGAGCAACTGATGATCTTTTCATCATCCAATACCTCCCCATCTACCTTGCGGACTCGGCTCGAGCCTGGCTCGAGTACTTGCCCGTGAAAACCATCAGGAACTGGGCTGACTTGAAGACCCTCTTCGTCGGCAACTTCCAGGGCACTTACAAGCGCCCTGGGAACTCCTGGGACCTGAAGGGCTGCAAGCAGCAGCCGGGGAAACTCTCCGGGACTACATCCGGCGATTCTCCCGCCAATGCAATGAGCTCCCCGACATCTCCGATGCCGATGTCGTGGGGGCAATCATCTACGGCACCTCCTGTAAGGCCTTGGTGCACAAGCTGGGCTGCGTTAAGCCCAGAACCACCAAGGAGCTTCTGGACATCGTCACCAACCACGCCTCCGGCGAGGAGGCTGTGGGAGCCATCTTTGAGGATGGCAAAACCAAGCAAGAGCCCGGCGCCCGAGCCGGGTCCCCTTCCGACCGCTCCAACAAGCGGAAGCGGCATGGAAAGCAGGTCCGCGAAGCCCGAGTGGTCGCAGCTGTCGACCGACCTACCAAGCAGCAGGTGCGACCGACCGTTGCGCCCGACCACTTCGAAAAGTTGATGGATAGCCCGTGCCCAAACCACGGGTTCCCCGTCAAACACAAGTACCGGGACTGTGAGGTCCTGAGGCGTTTCCTCTCCGGCGCCCACACGACGCCGCGGGGCAAAGGAAAGAAGCCAGCCCCGGCCCCATGGGTCGCGGAAAAGATGGCGGACGACGAGTTCCCCGAACCCGACGGCTGCCTCATGATCTTTCGTGGACCGGCCTGCTACGCCGACAAGCGTCGGCTCAAGCTCGCCTACCGCGAGGTCCACACCGCCTCACTAGCCGCCCCTCAATACCTTCGGTGGTCAAAATCTCCGGTTACTTTCGATCGGACTGACCACCCCGACCACGTCCCGCAGCCAGGAAGGTATTCGCTCGTGGTCGACCCCATCGTGGGGAAGAAGCGCCTCACCAAGGTGCTCATGGACGGCGGTAGCGGCCTCAACATCCTCTATGTTGAGACGCTCGACGCCATGGGGGTCCCTCGCTCGAGTCTCCGACCGAGAAAGGCACCTTTCCACGGCGTCATCCCTGGCCAGCAGGCCCACCCGCTCGGGCAGGTCGACCTGCCCGTCACCTTTGGAGGACCGGGAAATTTCCGCACCGAGACCCTCACTTTTGAGGTCGTGGATTTCCCCGGCTCCTATCACGCTATTCTGGGGAGGCCGTTCTACGCCAAGTTCATGACGGTCCCATTCGCCTATCTCAAATCAAGATGCCCGGGCGCGAGGAGTTATCATTGTGGCCTCATCTTTCCAAATTTTGCTTACAATCGCGAGCGAGCGGTTGTGAGCTGGCCTCAGCGGTCATCGCATCCGCCGAGCTCGTCAACCTCCGGAGGGAAGCCTCCGAGTCCGCCCCTGAGTCTAGCAAGTCGGGGGCGGGATCCTTCAAGTCCGCTGAGGACACGAAGAAGGTTGCGGTCGATCCCCGGGATCCGACCAAGACCGTGCGGGTCGGAGCCACGCTCCCCGCTAAATAGGAAAGCACGCTCGTTGACTTCCTCCGCGCCAACAACGATGTCTTTGCATGGAAGTCCTCTGACATGCCGGGAATCCCAGGGAAGTCGTCGAGCACTCCTTGAGCATCCGACCAGGCTCAAAGCCGGTCGCCCAACGCCTGCGCCGCTTCGACGAGGAAAAGCGCAGGATCATAGGGGAGGAGATCGCCAAGCTTTTGACTGCAGGGTTTGTAAAAGAGGTACGCCACCCCGAGTGGCTGGCCAACCCTGTACTTGTAAAAAAAAAGAGTGGGCAATGGAGAATGTGTATTGACTACACGAGTCTCAACAAAGCGTGTCCCAAGGACCCGTTCCCCTTGCCCCGCATTGACCAAGTCATAGACTCCACCGCGGGGTGCGAGTCCCTTTCCTTTCTGGATGCCTACTCGGGCTACCACCAGATAGCGCTGAAGGAGTCCGACCAGCTCGCGACCTCCTTCATCACTCCGTTTGGCTCATTCTGCTACATAACAATGCCGTTCGGTCTAAAAAATGCGGGCGCTACATACCAGCGATGTATGCAAACGTGTTTCAACGACCAGATCGGCCGCAACATTGAGGCGTACGTCAACGACATCGTCGTGAAGACCAGGAAGGCCGGCGACCTCATCACCGACCTAGGGGAGACCTTCGCGAACCTCCGGCGGTTCCGCATAAAGCTCAACCCCGAGAAGTGTGTCTTCGGGGTCCCCAAGGGGAAGCTCCTCGGTTTCATTGTCTCCGAGCGCGGCATCGAGGCCAACCAGGAGAAGATCTCGGCGATTGCAAGGATGCGCCCGGTTGGCAACCTCAAAGGAGTCCAAAGGCTAACCGGATGCCTTGCAGCCTTAAGCCGTTTCGTGTCTCGCCTTGGCGAGCGCGGAATGCCGCTCTGCAGGCTGCTTATGAAATCCGACCGCTTCAGCTGGACCCAGGAGGCTCAGGAGGCCCTCACCCGCTTGAAAGCCTTCTTGTCCTCACCTCCGGTCCTGGTCGCCCCAGCACCAGGTGAACCGCTGCTCCTCTACATCGCCGCCACTGCCCAAGTCGTGAGTGCGGCCCTTGTGGTGGAACGAGCGGAAGAGGGTCGTGAACTCAAGGTACAATGGCCAGTCTACTTCATCAGCGAAGTGCTTTCCGAGTCCAAGGCTTGGTACCCGCAGGTGCAGAAGCTGCTTTACGCGGTGCTCATCACCAAAAGAAAGCTCGTCCATTACTTCGACCAGCACGCCATCACCGTGGTGACCACGTCTCCGCTCGGCGAGATCGTCCACAACCGCGACGCCTCGGGGAGGATAGCTAAGTGGGCGCTCGAGCTCAGCGGTCACGGCATAACATACGTCCCTCGAACGGCGATCAAGTCACAGGCCCTGGTCGACTTTGCCGCCGAGTGGACCGAAGCCCAGGCGCCACCGGCGCTCGAAGACCCCGAGTACTGGACGATGTACTTCGATGGGTCCTACACCAAGAACGGCGTGGGCGCGGGAGTCGTCATCATTTCCCCGCTCGGGAACAAACTTCAATACGCCATCAGGTTGCTCTTCGATGCGACCAACAACATCGCCGAGTACGAGGCTCTCGTCAATGGTCTCCGGATCGCTGCCGACCTCGGCGCTCGCCGACTCTACGTCCACGGGGACTCCAAGCTTGTCGTCGATCAGGTCATGAAGACTGCGGAGCCCCGAGACGCCCGCATGGTCGCGTACTGTCAAGAAGTGCGCAGGCTCGAAGAGCAGTTCAAGGGTTTCGAGCTCCACCATAGCTACAGACGCTACAACGGTGAGGTCGATTACCTAGCTAATCTTGCCTCCATCAGAGGGCCAGTCCCACCTGGGATCTTCGTCTGCGACCTTCTGCAGCCCTCCGTCCAGTTGGACTCGGTGACCGAGCGGTCTCCCGACCTGCCGAGCACGGTCACTCCAACCGCCGGGCGGTCGGGCGTGCACCTGGCCGGGTCGGGCCACAGCGTGCTAACAACTGAATCCGACTGGAGGAAACCTTTTATCGCCCGTCTGACGGACGGGTCGCTTCCTACTGACTCGACCGAGGCCCGGCGCCTCGCTTGTTGGGCAAAATCTTTCGTCCTGGTCGGGCCAGACCTTTACAAAAGGAGTCCCTCCGGGGTTCTCCAGAGGTGCGTTCTGGCCGACCAAGGGAAACAGCTGCTGCTCGATATTCATGGCGGAGTCTGCGGTCACCATGCCGCGCCCCGGTCCCTGGTAGGAAAAGCCTTTCGACAAGGTTTCTACTGGCCAACCGCCTTGTCCTATGCCGAGCAGATTGTACGCACCTACGAAGGATGTCAATTCTTCGCCCGGCAGATGCATCTGCCAGCTCAGGCCTTGCAGACGATCCCCATCACATGGCCGTTTGCAGTATGGGGACTCGATCTGGTCGGGCCCTTCAAGAAAGCGCCCGGGGGCTTTACTCATCTCTTCGTCGCGGTGGACAAGTTCACCAAGTGGATAGAGGCCAAGCCGGTCGTGAGCGTCACGTCGGTACAAGCGGCCACCTTCTTCCACGACATCATCTTTCGGTTTGGAGTCCCGAACTCTATCATCACCGACAACGGGACGCAGTTCACGGGGAAGGAGTTCCTCGAGTTCTGCGACGACTTCAACATCCGCGTCGATTGGGCAGTCGTGGCCCATCCGCGGACTAACGGTCAGGTCGAACGCACAAATGGCATGATCCTCCAAGGACTCAAGCCACGGATCTTCGCCGATCGGCGAAGCATTTCGGCGGGCGATGGGTGGCGAGCTACCCTCCTCCTCGGAGCTTGCGGACCACACCGACTTCGGCGGCCGGTTTACACCGTTCTTCATGGTGTTCGGTCTTTGGCTGCCCCGCCAACCGACACGGAATCTGGCGCCTCAAGACTACAAGCCTTCGACGAGGCTCGGGGGCTCGCCTCGCAACAGGACGCCATCGACCAGGCTTGGCGGCGCGCGATGTGGCCATTCTACGATCGGCCAAGTATCAACAAGCTCTGCGGCGTTACCACAGCCGCCAGGTTCGAGGACGATCCTTCGGCTGGGCGACTGGTCTGCGTCGGGTCGGACCAAAGAAAGACAAACCACAGCTCGCCGCCCTAGGAAGGCCCCTTCACCGTCGCAGAGGTTCTTCGGCCTGGCACCTTTCGACTCAGGGACACGGATGGCCGCGTCCTCCCCAACGCTTGGAACATAGAAAAGTTAAGGCGTTTCTATCCCTAAGTCCTTTTCTTATTCCTTGCGTCGTCTTTACTTCTCCTTCCGAGCACCTGGTCGCCGCGCGACGCTCGGGGGCTACCCATGGGTGCCCCCATTCAGGCTGCTTCTAGTCGGCGCCTATGCGGGTCGGTGACCCGACCGGTCACGAGGTCTTTCCCAAGCGGTAACCCTCTCGACCCGAGTGCTACGGCCTACGCCCCAGCGGCTACGGTTGCTAAGTAGCACTTTGCGGAAGAAGGAAGTACCCGAGCGAAGTGACCTTTGGTCGGTCGGGAACACTCCTCCCCCACGCAAACTAGGCTAACTCACGCGCTCATGCGGGTCGGTGACCCGATCGGTCACGAGGTCCATCCCGAGTGGTAACCCTCTCGACCGAGTGCTACGCCTCGCCCGGCTTTACGGTTGCAAGTAGCACTTAGCGGAAGAAGGAAGTGCCCGAGTGGAACGATCTTTGGCCGGTTGGGAACATTCCTATACCTCACAAGTGCGTGTAACTGTTGCATAGCCAAAAGTTCCTATCCTCTCCGCCCCTCCCGAAGCGACCCGACCAACGCATAAGTGACCCCGGTGGTCATTACAGCTATGGCCGGTCGAGCGCCCACCATGACATAAAAGAGGGCAGGAGGCATACTGGAACTTGCTAAGTTTAAGATTATTTACGAACAATAGTCTTCACAATAAAGGGGTATGAATCTAACTTCTACTTATTCTTCTTGGAGGGCACTCTGCGGCGAGATGTGGCTGGCGATCTCCCGAGCGTGCGGCTCAACTTGGAGCTCGAACCTGTCGATCTCGTCATCGGTTCGGTTCCCAGCGACGCCGCTGCTCACCACCGCAAGGTCGATACCGTCGTAGTGGGAGACGGTATTGACCAGCGCAGAGGAAGCTCCAAGTGCGGCACCTACGGTCAGCGCTCTCTCAACGCGCCCCGGCACTCGGGCCAGCATGGGGGCGAGAGCGCTCGGGCCCACCACGGTTCCAAGTACCCGGTCGTAGACATGCTGGCCGGCCTTGCGAAGGGCCTCCAGTTCCGCGGTCAGCTCGGCCCGACCACCTTCGGCTACCTTCAGCGCCGCCTGCGCCATGTCCCGCGCCGTGACCGCCTCATCACGAGCCTTCAGGGCGTCCTTCTGCGCCTCAATAGCGGCGCTCAGATGCTTCTGCAGCTCTGCGGATTACAACATCTCCAGATGAGCACGCCTTATGAGTCGCGCTGGCAGAATCGACTGAGGAGTTGAGACACTTACCGGCTGCAGAGCTCGCCAAGTTGCTGGTTTCTTCCCTGACTGCCTCGTATGAGGTCCTCAAGGAAGCCAGCTCCTTCCGAGCGGTCTCCCACTCAGAACGCACTCGGTCGGCGTCTTTCCAGGCCTGGTCCCGCTCGTTTCGCAGACGGGTCGCTGCGCTTAAGCGGCCCTCTGCGGTGACGGCGGCATCCTTGGCGCTGGCAACCTCCGCCAGGAGGGACTCGAGTTCCGCCACCCTCGTCCTCAGAGACTTGGCCCCCAGGCGCTCTTCCAAGAGGGCCTTCGTGGCCTGACCCAGCTCTTGGCGGGCCTTCCCCGTTTCCACCCGCCTAATGGTCAGAGCCTCCTGAGCCAGGCGTAGCTCAGGGCGTAGCCGATTGCATTCCTCCACGACAGCCACCCGCTGGCTGTCCAAGCGATGTCGGAGCTCGACCTTGCCCGCGGAGCAGGCCCGCAGATGCTGTAAAATGCAGACACTCCGTCAGTCTCGCCGCAAATTCATTAGAAGGTACGAGAGGCCGGGCTTCTGATCAACTTACCATGCTAACTGGCCGTACTCCCCCGGCTATCGCGTCCAACGCCCTGCCGGAGGATTCGAGAGCGAGAGCCAGACCCTTTCAGATCTGGTCCATCTCAGCTTCGACGTCCTGAGCGCCTTGCTGGAGGGTGGCCCACTCGCTCTCCTCCGCCTCGTCCAAGGTCCCTGACCTACGGGCCATACCCGGCAACAGGCCCTCGGTCGCCCGTTCGAATGGAACGCCGCCCGACCTGGCCACCACGATCAAGGGTGGTGAAATGGGCCCCTCGGGAATCCCCTCGGCGACCCGCGCCTGTGGGGCCTCAACCGATACCTCCCCTTGAGGCACGGGATCGGACGTCTCCAGCACCGGCACTGTCTCTGCCAGTGAGCTCGCGGGTAGCGTCGTCGATTCCCCCTCCATAACAACGATCGCGCCACCCGGCGGCGTCCCCGGCGGAGGCGGCGGGAGCTCCTCACCGACCTCGGCCTCTGAGTGAGGCCCCGTCCCTCCGATGGCGAGCGCGCCCTCGGCGTGCCCTAGCTTGGCCGCCTGCGTCACGACCACCGCCAACCCAGTTGGCGTCTCCGTCACCGACTGCAGCGCCCCACCGCCGTGCGACTCCTCCGGCGGTAGGAACGGCACCGTCCCTTGCGGAGCCACCACAGGGCGCGCCGCAGCCGTGGCCACGGTCACACCCGTATAGGCGCTGCACATCGCAAGCACTTAGAAGCTGTTCGGGCGGCTTTGTGGCAACAATGTTCAAACAAGGGAAAAGGGTACTTACTGAGTCGAGCGGGTGCACGGCAAGCGCGCCCTGTTTGCCGGTCCCCCTCCAAGGGGCAGATCCGCCGGCCGCTTCCCGGAAACCGCCTCCACAAGGGGCGCCTCCACTGGAGGCACGACGACGACGTCAACCGCACGGTTGCCCTCCGCCTGGGGCCCCCCGGCCGCGGTGCCTACGTAATCGCCCTCCGTCGGGCCTCCACTCGGGCCACCTCCGGCTGCTGTCGGTGGAGGTCGCCCCCGCAGCGGTGGTCTCAGACACGTCCTCACCACGCGTGGCCCTCGCCGCGCGCTCCTTCTTCTTCTTCCTCTCCTCCTCCCTCCGCTTCTTGCGGGAGGAGTCAAGCTGTGCGGCCTCCGCACGGGCCGCTGCCCTCGACGCCTTCTCCCCCGGGAGCGACACCCGGGAAACCATTCCCGAGAGCCCCAAAGGCAAAGGGAAGACAGAGGCGAGGAGAAGTCCGCCCAACCTACCAGATTTGGGGTGGCGATCGAAATAACTCGGGTGGCCGCCGCAGCCTCGATGAGCGCTTTCGCCCATAACGGCGGCCACCCGGGCTTCGACCTCGGTCACGGCGAGCTCGGGCTCCGCCATCCTCATCTTGTCGGACGCCCCCTCATACCGGAACAGGGGGCGCGGCCTGTGCATGAGGGGTTGCACGCGCATCCCCATGAAGGCACGCACGACGACGTCCCCGGTGAGCCTCTGCTCCCTTAGAGCCCTGACCTGCTCCACGATCAGGGCCACCTTCTTCTTCTCCTTCTTGTCAGCGCCCCAGGTCCATTCTTCCCCCGCCACAGGAGGCTTGCCGGTGAACGGCGGGGCGCTGTCTTCGACGTTCCGGACGTAAAACCACTCAGAACGCCATCCCTTGTTGGACGACAGTAGCTTGACGTCGAGATACTCCGAGCTCTGGCCGGCCCGAAGCTGGAGGGCCAGGCCACCGATGGGCGCCGTAGCATCCGCTGGCTTGACCTTCTAGAGCCTTGCTTGGAAAAAGTACCTCCACAGCGCCCAGTGCGGCTCGATCCCCAAGAAGGCCTCACAAAGCGTGATAAAGATGGCGATGTGGAGGACCCCGTTGGGGTTGATATGATGCACCTCTGCCTTGTAGTGGAGGAGCAGCCCTCGGACGAATGGGTGCAGCGGCAGGCCGAAGCCGCGCTCGAAGAACGAGGCAGGCACTACGACCTCGTCGTCCCCCGGAGAAGGGGCGGCGGCCCCGTTGGCACCCTCCGGTGAGAGAGATCTGCGCGCAGGAGGAAGCCTTTCTTCACTGCCGAGCGCCGGCTGGCCGGGCGAGCATTCGCCCACGACATCCTTGCGAAAAAGACGGCGGAAAGGTGAGGAAGGAGAAGGCTCTTTTTGCTTTTTCTTGTCTTAGGCAAAGGGTGGAAGATGAGGAAGGCAAGAGCGCGGATCGCCGAGAGTGTCCCAATGACGTATTTATAAAAAACGAGCGGCGCCCGACCGAACACCGCCCCTCGGCGGCGCCACAGTACACCCTCGTCTATCGCACCAGGTGCCTGGTAACTCCCGATTTCCAATTCCGCTTTGCATTTAAATCCTGACAAGACGGCAGGAGCCGTAAAGACACCGCCTCGAGCGGTCGCGCCCTGTGACCTCTCGGTCTCGCCTTTAGGCGGGGACGATTGCCGGGCGCGTCGAGGGCCAGGCGGGCGGCTGCGGCCCGTAGCGGCTAGAGCTCGGCGGCTCGCGCCAGGGGCCCAGCCAAGAGCTGTGGGTTCTAAAAGCATATTCCACCAGATGGATATAAGGCCGCCCTAGCAAAAAACTGAGCAAAGGACGGGTATGAGGCGAGTCCCCAGTGATCCCCACGTTGGGTCGGCTGACGACCCAATCGCCTCTACTCGTGTCCGAGACCATACTTCACACTCTCCGGAGCTCATCGATGGGCGGCGACCGTATGCCACAGGTCGGCGGACGACCCGTGTCCGATCTGGGATCGAGTAAAAATGTTTCTTATGGGTCGCCCCTACGGCAGGCCAGACACCCTACTCGGGACCGTCCCGCTCGGAAGGGTCCCCTTAGGCGGACCTCCGGGACCCACTCGGACTACATTATTAGCTCCACGAGCACGACGTTCAAACCAGCGGGTAAACGCGTCGCTCACCCCTCTAGGTCCCACACCTGCGGACAGGGTATACGTGTGGGATAGACGGCGGCCGCTCCTCTCGCAGCTACCCTCACCAGACGAGGACTCGGGATGGATGCCCCACGTCCAGCTACGACGTAAAACGAGCCACGTACAGCTATGACGTAAAACAAGCCACGTCCAGCTACGACGTAAAACGAGCCACGTCCAGCTACGACGTTAAACGAGCACTCGGACACCCGAACCTCACGAAGAGGCATCCGGTCGTCCCTGCCGACCAAGGCACGGTCCAGCTACGACGTTAAACGAGCACTCGGACACCCGAACCTCACGAGAGGCATCCGGCCGTCCCGCCGACCAAGGCACGGTCCACTACGACGTTAAGCGAGCACTCGGACACCGAACCTCACGGAGAGGCATCCGGTCGTCCCTGCGCCACCAAGGCGCGGTCCAGCTACGACGTTAAACGAGCACTCGGACACCCGAACCTCACGGAGAGGCATTCGGTCGTCCCCGCCACCAAGGCATGGTCGGCTCTGACGTTAAACGAGCACTCAAACACCGAACCTCACGGAGAGGCATCCGGTCGTCCTCGCCGACCAAGGCACGATCCAGCTACGACGTTAAACGAGCACTCGGACACCCGAACCTCACGGAGAGGCATCCGGTCGTCCCTGCCGACCAAGGCACGGTCCAGCTAAGACGTTAAACGAGCACTCGGACACCCGAACCTCATTGAGAGGCATCCGGTCGTCCCTGCCGACCAAGGCACGGTCCAGCTACGATGTTAAACGAGCACTCGGACACCCGAACCTCACGGAGAGGCATCCGGTCGTCCCTGCCGATCGAGGCATCATGTAGCTAAAAACCTTAAGCAAGCACTCGAATACCTCCTAAAAACAAGCATGAGTTCGCACGTCCGACTGCTCGCACCTAGATGGAAACGGTCACCCGCCGATCGCCAATTCCCGAAGGCCGAGTTAGTCAAAAGGAACAACCGAAGAAAGCCCATCACGGAGACATTCATAAAAGAGAAGGGGATTTCATTATAGGCCAACGGACTCGAACTTTACAATGCTACATAAGGTGCTCGGCAGGCTCAAAAAGAAAAAACTACGCAAAGCTACAAGATATGGCGGGGCTATTCTTAGCACCAAGTATCATATCTTGAGCAATCAAGGCGACGTCAGCGCACCCTCTGCCGGCGACACGCCTCCTGGAGCCCGGCGGTGCCGCCACCATTGCGCCAACAACAACCAGCGCGTCGGCCTCGCCGCCGCTGCACTGGCAGCTACCGGTGCGCTCGCGCCATCGCCTCTAAGAGGGCCCCCCTTACCACCTTGAGCCTCGGAACGGCCTCGAGCAGCGCGTCGACGGCAACGACATCGCGGGCTATGGTTTCTTCCTCCTCCCTGAGCTCAGCATCGCCTGGTCGCACTCAGCCCAGAGCTCAGCCAGAGGATCTTCTTCTTCCTCCACGACATCATCGCCAAAGCTGAAGATTAGTGGGTGCCTCGAAGCCATTTCAAGGATTGAAAAAGAGGATTATGGCTTAGGGGTCAATCAATCCAACGAGCGGAAGCGCCCTTATATACCCAGATGGAGGGAGATCAAGCGTCTCCAGAATAAATGCAAGCGCAGGAAAATGAAGCGCCCTTCACCAGAACCCGAAGCAGTCAAGAAGGCGAGCGGGCAAGGCGCACCAAGCCACGCGCGACGCGCGCAACAAAGCGGTTGAAAACCCCCGACGGTTCGAATGCCCCCGGCCAAGTTCCAGGGCAGTCGTCGAATGCGTCGGGGTACACCTGGCGGAAACCAGTTGGCCTAGTCAGTCGGACCGACCAATCGGGCCCAGTCGCCATTCACACTCAAGCTCAACCCCCAACCGAATCTGTCGAACTCGCTCGGGGGTTCGGGGGCTACTGACGAATACTCATACCAGGGGTACCCCAACGGCCCAGGGTGACGAGCGGGCTGCCTCAAGCATAGCTCAAGCCTAACAGGCCGCTCCAGGCCCGCTACCAACCAAAGCTCCTGCAGGGCCGCGCAGGACGCCCATTCCCGACCGATCGGGGTAGGCATCCCCGACCAAGCATGGCCCCCGACCTCCGCAGCAGGTCGGATCCCCCGACTCCGATCGAACCAAGGCAACCTCCGCCAAGGGCCGCGTGTCGAAGTCTCCACCGGCCCACAGCCACGTGCCCCACGGATGGGGTCAACCGGCGTATCAGACGGCGGTGGCCCTTCCCAAGATGGTTTAATGGCTGCTGAAGTCAAGCTTCCAGTCCCATCGACCGGTCACGTACGACACGAAAGCATGCTCCCTCCCGAGGCAGCACCAACGTTATACACAGCAACGTCAACACTCGTCAGGCTCACAGAAGGCAGGTGCGCCATTTCCAACGAAGCAGCTAACCGCTCTGCCCAACAAGGCTACCGACCCAGCGTGGGCAAGACGAGCGCTGACCAGTCGACAGAATGAAGGACCAAAGCTCTCAGCATAGGTCACCTCGCCCTTCCCCTACTCTCGATGTAACCTGCCCCTTCCTACTGTATAAAGGGAGGCAGGAACCCCCAGGGACAAAGGGGGGACAAAGAGGGACACAGAGAGACACACACGCACAAGCAACCAGCATTCTTGCGCTAAGGCTCTTGGCTCGCTCTTGTAAACATTGTGTAACGATCCGCCCTAAAGACAATACAATACCACCACACGAACTAGAGTAGGGACGTTCAGCCCAAACCAGTATACATCTTGGGCTTCCGAGTCTAACCATTCAGGGAGTGGGAACGCGCGGCCCCTTAGACTTACAAATTTACTTGCCGGTGCTCGAAACGCCGACAATCATCATCTTCGTCGTCCTCATCGTCGGAGCCAAAGAGCCAAACTTAATCAAGCTCTTGCGCCACGCGAGGAAGATATGCACGTTTCTCCTAGTTTTTTATTTCCGTCCTCGCCAGGGATCTCTACATCTATTTTACGGTATTGGCAGACTACACTGTCCACTTCGACCCTGGCGAATCCCAACGGTATCGGGCGACAGTGCAAAACTTGCGACTCCTAGCATGGCCAAGCCCTGCCCTCAGCCACCTTGATGGTAATACCATGTGCGAACAAATGTAGCTTGCATGGTGTCGGTTCTTTGATGTCATCCACAGGAAAATAGAGTTCATGCTCTTCGGGAATCCCTGTGGACGCGTAGCTGCTCTTACGAGCACCAGGACTGATGAGCTCAAGGCTTTCACCGGGTGGCGGTCGTGAGCTGAGAGCTTTCTATACTGCTTACTCCACAACCTTATCTAGTTCCGCTTTTTGTTCCTCTAACGCTCTCGTCACAGCATATTTTATTTGACGGTCCAGTTGATCTTCTCTTAATCTCTTTGGACGCTTGTACAACCATGCGTCTGCTGGAAAGGCTTCTTTCTACGGCACTAAACCAACTCCTCGGGTGCGACCTGGATGCTCCTTGTTACCCAGGGATAAGGTTAGCTCGTCATTCTCCCTTTGTGGCCTAAAAGATCCTTGGGAAGATTGCACGTGAGCATATGTGATTCTGCGTGACACTTCCTGCTCTCTATCGCTTCTGAAGCTTAAGCTGCCATCATCCGAGATAGAAGCACCCCTCCCAAGCAACCAGTGCTTCGATCGTTCGCTCAAAGCGGTCGTTGCAGGAATGACACCCTTGTGGGTTAGTTCTTCTTCGGACCGATCCCATGCTGGTATTTTCTTCACATACCCTCCTGTTCCTAGTGTGTGAGGGTGAATATTCTTATCCGTGTTTGCCTTGTTCCTTTGACTTACTATCTGCACTTCTTTAGACCTATTGTATGCCACAAAGTCCTCCCAAAACTCTCTTAACTTTGGGTACATGTCAAAATTCGGCGTTTCATTCTTCTTCACATAGTTCTTATTTAGTGCCGTCTTCCAATTCTTCTACGCTGTGCACATGATGCATAATGCACATTTCTTTGCAACCAGCTCGGTCCCTTGGGGGAACTGGAACACTTGTTTTAGCTTGTCCCACAACGAGTTCTTCAGGTCATTGGGAACCATCCATGGGTCACCTCGGCGGCCAATCCATGATCTGTAGCTGATGGGCACATCATCCCTAGCAAGAACCCCGCATGCTATCCTGTACGGCCCCAACGATGACTCGGGTAGAGCAGATTCCCCGACTGCCGAGAGCTCCACTGTGTTAAAAAGTCCCTTAAGCATCTTGTTCGGACCACGACTTGCGCGCAACCTTCGTTGATCAGACGTCTGAGCCTGCAATTTGATCTTCTTATTAGTCGTCTGGGCCTACAATGTTTTGGGAACCACAGTGTACTAATACTTTACCTCGCCTATGTTAGTGACGTCAGGTTGGTCCTTGGCAGGATCCCGCAAGTTCAGGTAAGACGTTGGGCTATGGTTCGGGCTACCTGTTCCTCCTTCATCCATATTTGAGGGCCCAATTCCCTTCGGCACTTGTCCTTGGTCAAAGGCCATTCCTAGTAAGTTTATCGGAAATTTCAAATTAACATGGTCATTTTTGAAAGACACATACAAATGAAGATTGACATAATGAATGAACATAGATGTAATAGCATATGAGCCTACGTATAGACGCGTTGCTGGCTATACTATTCTTCTGCTCATGATGCCGAACTTATCAATTCAAATAAATAAAATTAATACACATATTTGAAAGGCACATACACTAAAGTTTGGATTGATAAGAGGAAAATATTCATGGTAAGCAAGTTGTAATTTAGATATTTTTCTATAATTTGGTTGTCCATATACTAAAGTGCAGTTTGTGAACATTTAGGGTTTTTATTGTGATTGGATTCAAATGCAAAATAAGTTCTAATTAGGATCTTTTTCCAGATTATGAAAGTATATATATCAAATAATGTTTTTGGGCTATTCCCTCATTATTTTGTATTAATACAGGATATTTTATGGGTTGCCGAAAAAGCTTAAATGACCATGCTACTAATACGTTTGCGGTCCAGTTTTCTTTTTATGATTGCGGCTACACCGTATAAGATATTCTAACCATTTTTCAGGCATAATTAGGGGATATCCCTACGAGTGTTTTAAAGTTACTCCCGTGATATTTTGCACTTATTCGAGATTGTTTTCATATAGATTATCATTAAGGCTTAATATGGATTATTATTAAGGCTTAAACTTAGAAAGCGATGTGATTCGACCTAAGTCATTTTCTCTTCTGTCTTTCTCAATTTCAATTTCACCACAAATTGTAAAATTAAAATACGGCTAATATTTATTGAAAGAGGGAGTACTCAATAATAATGTATAGACATTTTGTGCCGTCAATTCAACGACAAATACATAACAATCCCCAAACTTATCAATTCAAAGAAATAAAATTAATACACATATTTGAAAGACACATACACATCTTTAAAGAACATGTACACATATATATATATTTTTTTATCTTTATACATATACATCTTTGAAGGACACATACACATATACATCTTTTTTTGAATCTGCATGCTCCAGAATAATTTGACCATGAACACAAATATACACCTACACATACACAAGATATATACACATACGCAGGAGATCTACACATACATATATACATATTCTTTTTGAATTTGCATCTGTTTCTTAACGAATAAAAAAGTTATGAGTACAACCTTAGTCACACTTGGTAAATATTATCATCAAGCTAGGAAAATAAAATAATTAGATGTCATAAGTCACAACCAACGTCCCTGCCCAAGGATAGCTAAACATCGACATGTTGACTGAATAGTCATATATCTAAATCATCTTAACACCTTTTGTATGCCTTAAACAAATGTACAGAACTTCAAATACTTACACCACATACATCTTTCGAGGATACATACACATATACATCTTTCAAGGACACATATACAGTAAAAAAACTACCTAGATTTAGATTAAGAGGTTGATTTGGCAACATATTACATTTGGCCTGTAATTAAATATTACATATATATTTTCTTATATCCTCATTTGTATGATTGTGGGTTCAATCAAGAGGTGCATAAAAATTGTGTCTGATAAACATGACAGTGGTTTAATATTGAATTGTTAGAAGATATAAAATTTCCATAATAGCACTATACAGATCATATTTTGCTAAGAGGATGAGCACTTCATGATTTGTACATTGACACAAGCATAAGCAGCTTGTCCAAAAACCTCAAGCTAGCATTGACGGTGTGAAACAAGCAAATAGTGCAAACTTGTTTGCATTTTTAGGTTATACAACATATCCATTAATCATGTGATCCTTTTGCAACGTATATTATAGAACTGATATCGAGTTGTTAAGGCACCAAATGTTGTCTAAATGTTAGATTGCAAAGAACACATATAGTTATTATGAAAAATAACTATATGCTTGCTCTCAAAAGCATATATGTAATTACTGGGAGCCTCTAAAGCTCATGTATAGTTGTACCCGTACAATATATTGGCAATTCACATTTGTTCTAAATTTGTATGAAAGCAATCATAGAATCTAGAATATTTGTCGTCTCTTAGAATGACATATAATGAATGTTGAACATGCTTAATGCACAAAACAATGTGAAATATGTTGGACATTAATCGGTTGATCCGCAGCGGAGGCTCTTCGGCTCGGTCAGCCCACAGGTGAGCATGAACGGCAGCGGGTCTTCGGCGGACTCGGAAGGGAGGAGGAGAGCATGGGGAAGGGAGGGAAAGGGCTTCACCTCAGTGGGGATGCGACAGCTGCGACGAAGGCGAGGGGATGCGATGGCGGTGACTGCGGGGAGGATGAGGTGGCGGCGGGGAGGCTCGATGCAGGCGAAGGTGCGGAGGTGAAGGTGGCGGTGGGGAGGCTCAAGGCGGCACAGAGGCGAAGGTGACGACGGGGAGCCCGAGGCGGCGGGGAGGCTCGATGCGGGCGAAGGTGCGGAGGTGAAGGTGGCAGAGATGCAAGTGATAGGAGAGGGTTTGGGTTGAGTGTGACAGTGATATTTATAGGGGTCGACTATCACTGCCAGGTCCCCACAAGAACCGGCAGTGATAGTATACACTATCGGGTCATAAAGAGAGCCGGCAGTGATAGTGGCCTTATCACTGTTGGTTCTACTAAAACCCGACAGTAATAAGAAGTATCACTGCCGGGGTTAAACAGAGCCGACAGTGATAGTGGCCTTATCTCCGTTGATTCTACTAAAACCTGGTAGTGATACGAAGTATCACTGCCGGGGTTAAGTAGAACCAACAGTGATATGACTTATCACTGCCGATTTATCCTACAAACTGGCACTAATAATATACAGTACTACCGGTTTTCTAGGGAATCTGGCAGTGATAAGCTGGTGTACGCCCAATTAAGTAAAACTTTGAGATTATTTCATTTCAAAGGCTGAGGGCTTTGGGATTTTTGAAATCCTATCAAATTTGATCCAAATTATCTGAAAATTTTTGGAGGCGTACTACAGGACATATACTATTTTATATAAATATTTTCCCCTAATTTTGACTAAGTTCTAAAATTCTAAAAAAATCAGATTGCTCACTATTTTAATATTTTATAAATCAAATAATGCTTCAAAAATTCACACAAATGCTATAAATAATTTCACACAAATGTACAAATTCACACAAATAATTTAAAAATTGCTACATGGATATTTTTAATATAGTCAAAATATATCCTAATTATTTACAATTATTTTCAATTTTGTAAGTAATAAAAAATTGCCAGATGGATATTTACATAATGAAAAAGGTTGATGTATTTTCAAATTTTGAAATAATAAAAAATTGTAAGATGGATATAGTCAAAATATATCCTAATTATTTACAATTATATTGTTATTTGCAATTATATGCTTATGTGATGTTTGATTTAATTATTTGTAGATGGACCGAAGGTGGATGTATGACACGGACCATTGCGGCGCAGAGTTCTTTAATGGTGTGGCTTGTAACAATTCACACAAATGCAGTCAAATCCATTACTTCATATAATACATTAATTGTTACACATGAGAAAATAAACATGTCGTTCGTACAAAATAAAGCATATCTTTAATTTATACAACTAAGCTACGATTTGACCTTCGTTATGATCGCAGCGTATGTACGTAGCTTCCTCACTCTCTTCCATGAGACTTAGGTCAACGTCCTCTCCGAAAGAAGGAAGCTCATCGAATTGGTTGTATTCTTCCTCGTCGACAACATTCTGAACTCCGACAATTCTTCTTTTTCCTTGAATAACTACGTGGCGTTCCTTGTTAGCTGGGTCAGTTACAAAGAAGATTTGTGTAACAGAATTAGCAAGTACAAATGGTTCTTCCCTGTATCCGACAAGTTTGAGGTCCACGGTAGTGATACCGTACTTGTCGATGTTCACGCCCCCTAGAAGTCTGACCCATTGGCATCGAAAGAGAGGGACCTTCAAAGGTCCATAGTCAAGCTCTCAAATCTCTTCTATGAATCCGTAGTAGCTTTGCCTATTTTCATTGCTGTCATAGGCATCTATACGGATACCGCTGTTTTGGTTCGTGCTCTTTTTATCTTGTGCTCTTGTATATAATGTAAAAACATTTATGTCATATCCTTGGAATGTCTGAATTGTAGTTGACGGTCCTTGATCCAACACTTTCAACTGAGCGCACTCTGTCTCTGTATGCATCATGTGCCTACGTAACCAATCGCTGAAGTTATCTCTATGATCTCTCGCGATCCAACCCTCTGACTTCCCTGGGTTTGTTCTAGATAGCATGCTCTTATGTATGTTGACATACGGGGCCACCACAACTGATTGTCCTAAAACTGCCAAATATACTTGTGTGAATTAGATTGGTTGTACGGAGTGATTTCTTGCCTACTGTCCCTTTCCCCTATAGCCTCCCCTCATGCCGAGATATAGGCAAACCAATCGGTTTGAGATCCATATAATCGACGCAGAACTCACTGACCTCCTCGGTTCCCCAACCATCGGCAATGCAGCCTTCCGGTCGATGTCGGTTACGAACATATTTCTTTATAACCACCATGAACCTCTCGAAAGGATACATCTGATGTAGAAACACGGGACCAAGAATCCGTATCTCTTTCACAATGTGAACAATGAGATGTACCATAATATCAAAAAAGATGGAGAAACACATCTCAAGCACGCATGCAGTGTGGACCACGTCTTCTGCGCACTTATCTAGTTTTAATGGATCGATGGCCTTCTGTGAAATCGCGTTGAAGAATGAGCACAACTTTATAATTGGGTCTTGGATTTTCTCTGGCAGAACACCCCTAATTGCAATTGGAAGCATCTGTGTCATCATCATGTGGCAATCGTGAGACTTTATGTCAATTAATTTTAAGTCTTTCATTGAGACTAGTCTCTTTATGTTGGAAGAGTAACCAGACGGAACTTTGACTCCATGCAAGCATTCGCACACGCTAATTTTTTCTTTCTTGCTTAGAGTGTAGCAGGCTGCGGGAAGGTACTTTTTGCCTGTATCCATGTCTTCGTGATGCAGCTCCTTCCTGAGTTTCATATCTTCAAGGTCCATCCGTGCGTAGAGGGTATCTTTTGTTTTGCCAGGTATATCCAGTAAGATACCAAGCAAGCTGTCACACACGTTCTTCTCTATGTGCATGACATCGATTACGTGTCAAACTTCCAAGTGTTGCCAATAAGGTAGGACCCAAAATACTGATCTCTTTTTCCACAAAAGAGCCTTATCACGGGAACTCAGGATAGATGTACTTTCGGCTCCCTTTTCGTGAATAATATGAAGATCCTTTACGGTCGCAAATATCTGTTTCCCAGTGCAATTCTTCGGAGCTAAGACAGTCTCCTTTGTCCTGTCAAAAGCTCTCTTATTATTGCGGTATAGGTGATCCTTGCGAAGGAACCTATGATGCCGCATGTAAGCCATTTTTCGACAGTTCTTCAGCCACCAGCTAGCTGTATCATCCAAGCACTGGATGCATCCGTTGAACCCTTTTGTTGTCTGTCCCGACAGGTTACCAAGGGCAGGATAATCACTAATGGTTATGAACAACAATGTGCGTAGGATGAAGTTCTCTCTTTTGTACTCATCCCATACCCGTACTCCATTGTTCCACAATATTAGAAGATCTTCAACTAATGGTTTGAGGTACACATCGATATCGTTGCTAGGTTGCCTGGGCCCTTGGATTAGTAGTGGCATCATAATGTACTTCCGCTTCATACAAAACCAAGGAGGAAAGTTGTAGATACATAGAGTCACCGGTCAAGTACTGTGACGACTACTTCTGTTGCCAAAAAGATTCATCCCATCCGTACTCAACCTGAACCTTATATTCCTCACATCATATGCAAAGTGCTTCTTATATTTTCTGTCGATGTTCCTCCATTGCACAGAATCAGCAGGGTGTCTGAGCATTCCATCCTTCTTACGCTCTTCGGCGTGCCACCGTAGCAATTGGGCATGCCTTTCACAAACAATTGCTTCAGACGGGGATTATAGGGAAATACCACACCACCTTACAGGGGGATCTCTTCTTCTTATGCTCCACCCCGATATTATCGTTATGGATATCATCGTTGCCCTTATACCGCTTTGCTTTGCAAACAGCACAGGCATCCAAGTATGCAAACTTATTGCGATACAACATGCAATCTTTGGACATGCGTGTATTCTTTGTACTTCTAGTCCCAACAGGCAGACAACCTGGTTGGCCTGGTACATAGTTGTAGGCAACACGTTACCCTCTGGAAGCAAGTCCCCCAAGAGACATAACAGCTCAGTGAAGCTCTTATCGGACCAACCATTGCTTGCCTTCAACTGCAGTAGTGTAAGCACGGTATGCAGTTTATTTTGCTCCTCCTTGCAGCCCGGGTACAATGGTGTTGTGGAGTCCTCTACCATACGCTGGAACTTTTAAAACTCTCTTTCACTCATGAAGTCCCCCTCTCTATCACGCAACATTTGATCCAGATCGTTGTCGTGGCTATCGACAAACGTATCTTCGATCGCCGTCATAACGTTGTCTCCATCATCTTCATCAATGTTTTGCCCTTCATATCATTGTCTCCGTCATCTTCATCAATGTGTTGCCCTTCAGGTATAGCCAGGCTTGAAACCCCTTCAAAGCAAGTGTGCACGTATCGACTCTATGGTGGAAAATAACTTCTCATTTTTGCAATCAACGCATGGACAACACATATAGTCCGCCAGATTCTTCGACTTATGCACCACAGCCGTGTTTACAAAACAAGTCACACCATTAAAGAACTCTGCGCCGCAACGGTCCGTGTCATACATTCACCTTCGGTCCATCTACAATTAATTAAATCAAACATCACATAAGCATATAGTTGCAAATAACAATATAATTGTAAATGATAAGATTTAAAAATCCATATAGCAATTTTGACTATATTAAAATACATCAACCTTTTTTCATTATGTAAATATCCATCTAGCAATTTTTTATTATTTTTAAAAATGAAAATAATTGTAAATAGTTAGGATATATTTTGACTAATTAAAATACATCAATCTTTTTTCATTATGTAAATATCCATCTTTCAATTTTTTATTATTTAAAAAATAATAAATAATTATAAATAGTTAGGATATATTTTAACTATATTAAATTGCTTCAAGTTCAAAATAAAATTCAAAACAAACTCAAACTTGAGTACCACATATTCAAACACTATCAATAACTCATCACAAATATGGATAGACCTCCACATGATCTTTCAATCTCCCCCTTGATGAGTATATTGACAAACGCCACAAAAGGCACAAAAAAGCAAAAGACGAAAGCAATTTGATTGCAAAACCTCACTTGGTCCAAAGCAAGAGAAAATAAGATCATGACCAAATTGGCAAGAAGAATTTTAGAGCAAGCCAAGAAAAAGAATAAATTTTCCACAAAATCTATAAAACTCCAAGAAATATCACAAAGAGCTCAAAAGCACTTATGATCCTAAGGAAGAATAATTTTTATGAACCAAGATGCAACCATATTTATTCCCATTTTTCTTTTTGAAGATGTTTTTTCTATATTTTCTCCCCCTTTGACAATATAGGCATCAAGACAAATTCCCCCCTTTTTCACATGTATGCATGAGATGCATCCTAAAAGAGCTTTGAAAATTATCCAAGTGACCATATAGACAAAGTATGACACCAAACTACTCAAGTTTAGATTATGCTAGTTTAAGGCATGTCTAAGTGCAAATTGTAAAATCCTTGCTAGCAAGCACAAATAAGACAATTCCATTTTTGCATGATTTCAACAAGTGCAACACTTAGCACTATCTCTAAACTAGAAACATAGCCATACAATAGATCAAATGGATAACCTAGAGTTTAACCTAGTCAACACTTTAGGGAGCTAAAAGTGCATAAGAGATCCTTCATGCTCAATCATCTTTAATACAAATTTTAGATTTTAATGCACACAAAAAGGTTTGGAGAGCTTATCCTAGCAAAGCACATCCTCGATTAGAAGCTATCAACAAAGGCTTCCTAGGCTTCACTCTCTTCCTTATTTTTATTTTTATTTGCATTTCTTAATTTTTGATTGACTCAAGCCATAGTCGACCATCTCAAACATCACTATTATAGAAGGTACAATACTATCGATTCATCTGGGTTGGTTCCTAACTTTTTAGGAAAAACCGATTGTGATAGATGATTTCAGAGTGGGTGTTAATAATAATCACAATCAGTCCTCAGGTTAAAACCGATTGTGATGTAGCATTAGGCATATCACAATCGGTTCTAACATGAGAACCGATTGTGATGTGCATCGTACAACACAATCGGTTCTTTTCTCAGAACCAATTGTGGTGTGCATCGTTAGATTATTTATACTCTCGGGCTGAACTCTCCTCTGTTATTGTTCTAGAGGCAAAAAAACCGTCGCTGCCCCAAAAAATACCACATAATCTGGTTGGAAGCAATGCTTGGGTGAGAAATTATGAAATCCTCGAGGTTGAGTGTTAAGAGGGTAAAGTTGAAGCCCTAGCTTGAGGATATTTCCCCTTAATTTTTCCTCATTTGTGGTTTTCTTCAAAATGTGAGCATTCCTTCAAACCCCTTCAATTTTGCACTAGGTAATTCGATATGTCGCAAAGAGAGTTTAGGTTGCACTGGAATTGTGTGTATTCTGTCAGATTTCATACCCTTTATTTGACAAGCACACATCCATTTATCTTTGTAGTACTCTCGTGTTAATCTGAAATTATTGTTGCTGTAATATGATGAATGTTAGAGTTTACGTTGCATAACCTACATCTCCCGTCGAGGGTGCTTGTTTATAAATATGCTGAAATGGCATATTTATAAGTAAGCACTCGAATTGTCCACATTGTTTTGGACAGTTCGAGGATATGTGGCTAGGGAAAATTCCTAAGCTGTTGTACAACTCCAAATAAAGTTTTAGTAGCATCTCCCTGGTGTTCTCCGGATACACACCCCTTTTGATTTGTTGTCGAGACGTGTATTTGGAGAACAGCAGGGAGATGCTGCCGAAATTTTCTCTGAAAATGTACAACAGCTTAGGAACTTGCCCGAACCACATATCCTCGAATAGGATTAGGACCTAACCTAATTAGAGATTAGGAGTCACCGTGTTGATACGTACTTAGTTGGTCAACAGATAGAGGTTTCTTTAAGATCATTCAATTCGTCAACTTTGTTAATGCTTGCACCCTTATTTTCTCTCATTGAAGTCAAAAGAATTGCAAGCTAACTGCATTAGGTAATTCGATATCATTGTTGATGTTTTAAATGTATATCTCCTAAGTAGGGAATTGAAAGCTCTTAACTAGGAAAGAAGGTACCGAGAGTAAAATTATATATCTTGGAACCCATCTCTATTTTGCAAAGGTAATGAAATAATGTCTCAATATTTAAAATAGCTATCTGTAGCTCAAGTTTTTTCTTAATTTATTGTTTAATTGATGTAACAGAAAAGCCGTGTAAGTGCTGAATTTCAGAGAGGTGTTAAAGAGTTCAAAAAAATTGCAAAAGAAGACATGGTGAAGAGGGTGTAAACTTCATATATTATCATTGCTTTGATTGCACCAATCTCAGGAGATTTAACAACTCAGCTCAAATTGAAGACCACTTGATTCAATGTAGCTTCTTGAGGAATTACACGTGTTGGATCCACCGTAGGGAGACAAATAGTACCTGTCCGGTATGCAACGAAGATATGGTGGAACCCTATCATGATTTGTAGCGTGATATGTTTGAGGATAATTTAGAGCAAATGTTGTGAGACGTGGAGGGAAATTACATGAAAAGAGAGTTTGAAAAAATTAAAAGCTTGATGGAAGACAATGCCAAACCGTTGTTCTCGGGTTGCAAAGTGGAATACACTAAATTGGGTTCGATCCTTGCATTGTTCGAACTGAAGGCAAAACACCGTTGAACAGATACAAGTTTCAATGCACTTTTAGTTCTTCTATCGGATGTGCTTTCGGAGGGAAACGAGTTGCCAACAAGCATTTATGAAGCGAAGAAGCTACTATGTCCTATGGGAATGGAAATAGAAATGATACATACATATCCGAATAATTGCATCTTGTATTGTAACGCGCATAAGGAATTGCACATTTGTTCAGTTTGTGGTGTACCCTGGTACAAACAAAAGGAGAAGAATAAGAGCCGAGACGACGACGGGGAAGAGGTCAACAAAGGGGCACCGGCCAGGGTATTATGGTACTTGCCCATAATTCCCCATTTTGAGCGGTTGTTTGCAAATCCTAAATAGGCAAATTGTTGCGTTGGCATTATGAATCTCGAAAGGAAGATGGCAAGCTGAGGCACCCCGCTGATTAAGCTGAATGGAGAAATATTGATTGGAAATATGAGGAGTTTGGTGCTGAGATGAGGAACATAAGATTTAGATTGAGTACCGATGGAATGAATCTATTTAGTAATATGAGCAGTCATCACAGTACTTAGCCAGTTCTATTGTGTATGAAGCGGAAGTATATCATGATGTCATTGCTAATCTCAGGACCTAAACAGCCGGAAAATGATATTTATCTGTACCTTGCACCATTGATCGAGGATTTGGTAAACTTATGGAATGAAAGGGTCGCGGTGTGGGATGCATACAAAAGAGAGAACTTCACCCTACGCAGAAGGATATCATTTATTGGGAACACAATCTAACATGTGTACCCAAGAGATCACCAAAGGCACGGATAAGGTTCCTGTGCAGTTCCTATAGGGACTGCGAGTTAAGTAGTCCCTATAGGGCAGGTCTATCTGATCGAGTAAATAAACGGTCTAGATTTCTAAACAGTACTTCAGCTGCTACAGTACCAAAAAATCAGAACAGTGTTCTGAACAGTATTCTCTGAAGATCTGGACTGTCGTTTTTTTGATCCAACAGTCCATGAACAAATGCTTACAACCCAACACGAGTGCATTGGATCTCTTTCCCAAAGGCACTGCACAGAGACAGGAGTATCTATGTCCAAACCAATTCATGTACACGATGCAACCCCAGAACAATCAAAATTCAGCACCAAGAACAGTCACACGCTAGTGCAATCCAATAAAAATGCAAGCAATATGGACATGATGCGGAAAACCCTCGCCTTAGAAAAAGGAGAAAATTATTTTAGAAACAGAGTTTGAACTGTATGAAAGATCACGGACCATGAATGATTAGGATACTCTGATGATCACACATACATATGCAGCACCTACACTTGATTCTACTAATGATAAGGTGAATTTATTCTTTAGTTCATGTTATCTGGATAAAAGAAAATCGATGCTACCTAATGGTTTAATAATTAATTGTAGGGATACTGCTAATGTACAAGAATTAAATGAGGAAGGGGAATGGCTGCATGGCACCCAAGAACAGAAATGCACGCATGCATGTGCTGCATGTATGTGTCGCATGGGAGAAACGGGAAAGCCAAGAGGAGCCTATGTGCTATTGCTGATTCCTGGACTTGATAAGAAAATAGAAGAGCAGTTTGCATGGAAGTAGGATTCGGTTTTTACTTCCTCAATAAAGCCGAACTGGTTTTGACTCGAACTGTACAAAATCACCGGGAGTCTTCTATCACCGGAAGCCTATTCTTGGTCATGTTGGAGCTTCTCCTTTTCTTCTATGACTTCATCAATCACATTCTTGATGTCCACGTACTCAACCAAGGACACCTTGAGAAAACATATCTTCGAGTCAACCTTCAAAGCCAATGCACCAATGCGCCATTCCATGCCTCTGTTCTCTGCAATAGCTTGCAGGTTTAATTGCCAACAAAATATAGATAGCCATTTGAATTCTGTCCACCTTATGGATACCATATTATACTGCTAGTGCTAGTGTTGGTGTGGTGGTTAGCTATGAGCCTATGACTTTCATCTCATACTTTGTGCCTAAAATTGCTTCTATGAGTCACACCTCAGGTCAAGGTTCAAAACCCTGGCAAATTTTGGAAATTTTGACAAGATTTTGGATTTCAGCTGGGGACGAGATTCCAAATCCTGACTGAATAAAAAAAATCAAACTTCTATAGTAATTTCAGAAAATTCAGCAAATTTTACCGAAATGTCGGTAATTTTAACCGGATTTTGAATTTTTTGGACCGGATTAGACCGGATTTGGGTTGATACCCCTTAAGAATATCATCTTCTATGAAAATATTTGAAAAAACTGAATTTTTGAGTCATTTTATAAAAATAACAGAAGCACTGTCAGATTTTTATAAAAATGTACAAGCTTGACCATGCTCTAAAAAATTTATGGTATCATATTTAGAAGCCTAGGATCATACATAAACTTTTTCAAAATAATTGAACTTCATTTGTTATCTTTAAAAAATCAAAAACAGAAGGAACATAAATGAGACAATTACATTGTCAGAATTTTATAAATTCGCTCGAGTGTGATCAAGATCCAAACTTTTTATGAGAGCTTAAGCATTGTCTCAGAACCATTCTATAAAAGTTTCAAAAATTCTAAACCTTTTTTTATTGCTCGGGCAAATCTATGGAAGCAATACAAGTAGCACAAGTGAAGGACCATGTGGAGGTCTATCCATGTTTGTGATGAGTATTTGACTTTATATGATCTAGGATAGCTTAGATTTGAGTTTGTATTTAAATTTGATTTCAAGTTGGAGTTGCATTTGCGACGAACCAAATTTTTGAGAGTTTCAAGTGTATGCCGGACCAAATCACAGTGGGGTGCCGGACCAAATTTCTGTGAGTTTCACGTGTATGCCGGACCAAATTCCTGTGAGTTTCACGTGTATGACGGACCAAATTTCTGTGAGTTTCACGTGTATAACAGACCAAATCTCAGTGAGCTTATGTGTATGACGGACCAAATGTCTCGTGAGTTTCACGTGTATGACGGACCAATTTTACCCGTGTGCAGTAATATGCATTTTTGAAGGTCTTGTCGTGCTCAAACAATTATCTAGTCTACATGAAAGTTGAATATAATTTCAAGACGCATCATTTTCATGTTGACAAGTTTTTCATTTGAGCAACATAAAAAATCATATAAAATCGGAAAGGTTAACAGAGAATCTCACGTGTATGACGAACCAATTTTGACAGCGTGCAGTAATATGCCTTTTTGAAGGTCTTCCAGTGCTCAAACAATTATGTGTTCTACATGAAAGTTGTAGATAATTTCGAAAAGCAACTTTTTCATGTTGACAAGTTTTTCATCTAAGCAACATAAAAAATTGAGAAGATTACTGCTGTATTGAAAACAGGATGTTTGCATTTAGTTGAAGTGTTTTGGTCTGTACTAACCCAAATTCATGATAAAATTGATGTGCTGGGTTCATAGTGGAACCAAAAAGGGTTTTCTTGTCTTTGTGAATATAGGACTCCATTTGGTGGTCATGGTGAGGCGAAGGGAGGCTGGAACTAGGCATGGGATGGCCGAAGGTTCAAGTTGGTCGGATGTTCACCGGAAGATGGTCGGAGATGAAGTCGGTGCAGTTCCAAGAGACAAGAGATTAGTGGAGAAGCTAGCTTATCACTACTTGGATCATGGAGAGCTGTTGCGTTGCAGTTCTGGAAGATAGAGTAGTGGATAAGTGTAGTTTGCTTTGAAAACCGTGCAAGAAAACCCATGTGTGTGGTGGGTTCTGGGTTAGCCCTTGCATGGCTGGTTGAGTGGGTTAATCCTAGCCCTTGATGGATGCTCTAGGGTTTAGAGGCTCATCCAAGGGTGGTAGGTGGCCCAAGAGTTGTATAAATAGGGGTGGAGGGGCAGCCTCTACCCGATGAAGGTTTTTGATGCTCCTTTGAGCTTTGCCCACATGAATGTGAGGCTTTGTAACCTCTCCTTCCAGAAATGAAATGTTCTTCATTTATGTTCATGTTTCATTTCCTTTACGCATTTACTTTACGCATTTAAATTACGCAAGTTAAATTCCGCATTTACTTTCTTGCAATTTACACATACGCAATTTGGATTTGCCTCCTCTCCTTCTACATGCTTACGAATCTTTGTTGAGGTTGATGTTTGATGAATGATTCTACTTCTGAATTCTTGTTCTCAATCATCTAAGAAATCCATGTGTTCTTCTTGTAAGAAGTTGTTCTTTGCGTTCTTGAATGTGTGATTTTATAGAGTGCGTTTCCTTGAACTTCTTTGTGTTCTCTTGCTTGCTGGGACGTGTGGGAAGTCATTCAAGATCACTTTGATCATCAAAACCCCACGAGCAAGCCTTGATCGAAGTTCTTTCGATTTTTGTCGAAACTTGGTATGTTCTTCGTTCTCGGGTATAAAGGTCGGAACTTTGACATCAATCCTTGTGATTGAAGGTTGGAATATGTTCCTGACATCCCAAGGACCTTATCTACCAAGTTTGGTTGAGTTTGGATCAACGGATCAAAAGATACATCAATTCTCCCATTTGATCCCGTGCTGAAATCGTTGTTCATTTGCCTGATTTTACTGTAGCTACAGTCACAGTAGTTCCACCCAGTCTGATAATCTTGGCCTCGGCTGATTTTTGTGAAAATTGACCATTTCGTTTCCATTTGATATCTAAGGGTTTTGGCTTGGTTTCTTTGGGTGAAAATCTGCATTTGTAATCTTCCTTAGATAACGTATTTTAATTTGGGATCATTCACCCCTCTCTGATCGTCATCTCGGTCTTTCAACAAAGCTTTTATCAGGACAGTAGCACTGTCACAATTTTTGGAACTTTCTCAGGCTTTACCATCATCTTAAAGTTATATGGGAATATTAGTGATTCTTCATGACCATCCAAAAAAATTTCAAAATTGTCTAACGTGGTTTGAAATATTTTTCATTCGGTTGAAATTTGCCGGTCAGCCTTTTAACATGACAGTAGCACTTTCCAAATTTTTAAAAATTTCTTAGGCAAGATCATCATCTGAATATTTTATGGGAACATTTTTTATATGCCATAACCATCCAAAAAAATTCAAAATTTTATAACATGTTTTGAATCATTTGTCATTCGGTTGAAATTTGTTAGTCAGCCTTTTATTAGGATAGTAGCACTGTCAGTATTTTTAAAAATTCCTCAAGCTTGATCATCATCTAAAATTTTTATGGGAGTATTAATGATGTGTTAGGACCATCCACAAAAATGTTCAAAATTTTCTAACATTTTTGGACCATTTTTCGCTCGGTTGAGTTTTGCCGAGATTTCGAAAATTTCGTTTCAAAAATTCCAGATTTCAAATTTTCTTTTTTATTTTTGACCGGATTTCATGCAAAATTTTGAGATTTCACCAAAATTTCGGATTTCGCCCACCTCCGAGATGTGAACTGAAAACGAAATTTTAAACCCGGCCTCAGGTAATTGTTTACTAAAAATGGCACTAAATGAACCATGAACGTAAGATAGTAAATAGATTGAAAGATAAGCATAAGGCACACATTTCATTTGGACCATTCAGAATTTCACCAAGGCTAGATATGGATCCATAATCAAGTTTTGTTCGCATGTTCGCTATTGTTCAGCTCATGAATTTTTAGGTTCACTATTGATAAGATAATGCGCGCTTCTCTATGTTATTTTACTTTTTTTTTTGAAAGAAGGGATTTGCTTCTCCATTTTATCTCTTGTAGAAATAGAGGAATCAACGCCACATTATGTTCACAAAAAGTAACCACGGTATCAACATTGATCAGAACAATTGATCAGCACAATCTAACATATGTTTCCCTAGAGATCACCAAAGGCATTGAGCAGAGACAGAGTATCTATGTCCAAGCCAACACGACCCTAAAACAATCAGCATTCAGCACCAAGAACAGTCACACACTCGTGCAATTCAAGATAAATGGTGAGCAATATGGTATGATACAGAGAAAACCTCACCTTAGAAAATGAAGAGCCACCGAGATGACAAGAACCAGCAGCAATGCGATGCCTACACCGCTAGCCCTTAAACCGATCTGAAAAGGAATAGTCAAGTAGGTAAGTGAAGGACCAAAGGGAATTAGGGAAGTAGCAGCATACAAACTGAAATATAGTTGAAAGAAAAAATGCAGGAGATCTATCAAAGGCACAACAACTATGATGGACAAGGTGGAACGGTAGCCCAATCGAACCAAGAAGAAACCAAGAAACAAAAACCAGTAATACAATGTCTCCAACTTCAGAAGAACAAACAAAAAGTCCCTTTTTTTCTTGCCACGGAAAAGGAGCAAGAACAAACAAGGCGAATCCCAATTTGCAATGTGCAAGATCTGCACTTTTTCTTTCAGACAAGAAGCCCAAAATCACAAACTCAGGAATAAAGATTTCTTTCTAACCTCCAAAAAGAACCAAAATTGAGCAAGCGAAGAATTAACAAAGGGGGAAGTGCGGCTTTTTTCAAGAAAGGAGAGTAGCAGAAGGGAGATAAACACACATTAAGAACGCTCCCTTCATCCTTGTGAAAAATATCACCTTCAACCTTCCCAACAAAAACAGACACCGAAATATCCAAGAAACAAAGCACGTGGAAAATCTAGACACTCTAGAAATGGGCTACCTAGTGAAAGAACTCTGAATTTAGAAAGCACAAAAGAATCGAAGCCTGACTGAGATGGTCTGATCATCTCCAAGACTCCAAACAACAAGAACAGTCACAAACTTGCACAAAATAACAGCACAGGGAGTCAGGAAGAGTGAGATGAGACGAAGCAAGAAATCTGCACCTTTTACCACACACAAGAACTCTGCACCAAAGAAAAAAAGATCACAAGAACAGAGTTGTTGGATTTCAGGTTCTGTTTGCACCAGAATTTGGTAAGTCTAGTCAAATCGGCAAGAAAGTCAAACATACGGAAACTAACAGATGATTTCAAAAGATTTGAAGATATTTGGCAACGGAAAGATCTTTGAGGAAAAGCTATCCGAAATAAGGCCGATACGGATCAGGTTTTGTAACGTGTTGTAATAGGACATGATCGACCGACGGGTATAAAAGAAGAGCCAAAGAAAGCCGCAAAAAGAATCCAACACAATCAAACACACCAATTTACATTACTTTTTCCTACCGACTAGGAGTAGTTCTTGTAATTTATTCTTTGTAATTCGATCTTGATCAATAAAGTTGCGCATCGCCGATTATTGATCTTCTTCAAATTACACCCCAGGTTTGATTTATTCTGATCTTGTTGCGCATCGCCTTCTACAGAATCGATCTACCTTTATCCTCTGATTAGCCTTAATCGGCTAGTTAAACTTATCCTGTTACCTTGATTTAATCGGCTTCAAGCTGATTGAGTTCAAGCCGATTGATCGTCACGATTGGCTTTGAGTGAATTTTATATTTTTACCTTGTCGATTACAGGTCAAATCGACTGGCACGCTCTGAAGCAGGTATTCGTCTGGTGTGCTGTTGTCAAAACCCTACTTCAAGTTTTTGACGCCAACACACTCTTGGCACGCCCGGTGGGACACAATGTCTTCATCAGGGAAGTCGATTCCACCATCTGATCTCAACGCAGAAGCTATAATCGTTCCAACAATGGACGATTTGACGCCAGAAAAACGTAGAGAGATCGAAGATGGCAAAGCTGCGCTAGAAGAGATGATGATAGGCTGTTATCAGAAAACTAGGCGTGGCGTCACTCAAAAATCCACCCTGCCGACGGTCAATGCCCTGGGGGATGCAGGTGTCACAGAACCGGTAAGCCGATATCTACCTGCTCAAGCCGAATTATCGGCTATGATTAATCAGTCTGTGCACCACGCTTTAATAAACCAATCATCGGCTCTTGTCACCACGCTTAAGCCGATGATAGCATGTTAAACTATCGCCCAGGAATTGGCCTCGTCCGGTAGTCTGCTTGACCCATTACAAGCTCTGCCAAATTATCCTGTTTTTTCAGTAGCGCAAAACACGCAGAGCACACTAGCCGATCCTAAACCATCGGCTATAACCTCACCCCCTACCATGATGCCTACTCAACCCACCATCATATTGCCTAGAGACCCTCGGTCAAGTGGGGTGAGCCTTACCAGGCCTACACCAACGCCACCAAATTAGATGCATCAACAAACATGCCACCGTCGGCCCTGTTCTATGCTTTTCCGCAATCGGTTTCACAGCCGATTGGGTCTAAGAGATACCCACTTGAGTCTACCCTACCTAGAAATCCAGGTCCGCATAGGGTAGTGACTTATTCAGAATCTTTGTCCCAGTACCAGAACCCCAAATCAGACATAATAGGTACGATCAGTACACTCGTCTGCCATCGGCTCAACCTAATTGGCAACCCGAGTTCGCAATCAGGGGGCAGAATGCCAACTATGACCAACATTATCAAGGGCCTACTATTCTAGTGGCCGATAATGCGAATTGGGCCGATCAAATCTCTGCCGTCTTGAGGGATCAATTCGGTATATAGCCAAAAGGAAAGGTTATCAGCTATAGAAAGCCGTATCCTGATTACATAGATCGCATGCGTTACCCTCACAATTTCAAAGTCCCAGATTTTGCAAAATTCTCTGGTGACGACTCGATTACTACCCTCGAACATATCGGACGTTTTATCGCGCAATGCGGCGAAGCAGCTCAGTCTGATGGACTGAAAATAAGACTATTCCCGTTGTCATTGTCCGGGGCAGCTTTTACTTGGTTCACTTGTTTGCCTCCAAATTCGGTCCATTTATGGAACGATTTGGAAAGCCGATTTCACGAATATTTTTTCTCAGGCAGTTTAGAACTCAGAATCTCCGACCTAAGCTCTGTTTGCCAGAAATTTGGAGAATCGGTGACTGATTATATTAAAAGATTTAGAGAAATCAGGAACTGATGTTTTAGTGTCACATTACCCGATAACCAACCCGCTGATTTGGCTTTTCAAGGGTTAATTCCACCACTTAGAGAGAAGTTTGGAGGACAAGAGTTCACCGATCTAAGTCATCTGCTTCATCGCGTGTCGGCTCAGGAAAGCCGATTCCCAGATAATAAAGTATTTAAAGATAGATTTAAAAATAGTAATAATAAAGAAAAGGATAAAGCCAAAGTTAATATGGTCGACTATTGTCCGAGCGATTCTTCAGAAGACGATGAAGCAGAGATAAACATAGCCGAATGGATAAAAGGGTCTAAAAAGTCCTTAATCTGTTCTTGGCTCAAGCCGACTAGGAATAAGTCGGAAGTTAAGTATGCCTTTGACGTCTCCAAGTGTGATCGTATTTTTGATTTGTTGTTGCAAGAAAAGATAATATGGTTGCCCGAAGGACACGTCATACCATCGGCTGACGAGATCAAGAAACGCAGGTATTGCAAGTGTCATCATTCTGTTTCTCACAACACTAATGATTGCAATATTTTCCGTCAACAGATCCAGTCGGCTATCGAGGATGGTCGGTTAAAATTCGCTAATGAGCCGACTATGCTAGTTGATGTTGATCCATTCCCTATTAACATGGTTCAATGCTCGGGCAAAGGAAAAAAGCCGATGTATGATGAACCAAAAAGGGATCGGCAAGTTGACATTCAGTCAACTTCAAACGGCAGTCAGACATTGAAGATTACAATCGGTTCATTACAAATAGAAGCTAATCATGAAGGGAAGAATTCAAGAACCATCAAACCCAAAGGAAATCCTTAGGTGGGTAGGTAGTATAAAGCCGAAAAATCACCATCAAGACAGCCAACAAAAACACCGGGATCGATGTTTTCTCAGTTAATGGAGAAATATGAAAGAATGAATAATCGACTGCGATATCCAGCTCATCGGTCGGCTAATTTGTATCACACTGAAAACGTGGAGAGAGCGCATAGAAGGTGTCCTTTTTGGCAGTTTTGTTGGGAAAGGGGAGTAGCATTGCCATCTCCGTATACATGCCCGATGGAGCATTATCCCCAAGATGATTGGCCTAAACAATCGGCTAGAGATAGGCTGTCTAAAACGATTCGAGATCATAACAAAAGTTACAGAAGGCCTATTCGCGAAAGGATATTTGAACCAGATCAGGCATGAGACCAGGTTGTAACACAAAAGCCTAGTTCGGATCGGGAAAATTTGGCTGGCCAAATACGAAAGCCAGTAGAGCCCAAACCTAGGTGGTGCCCACCTGGCCTTAGCCGATCACAGCGTAGAAAGCTTTAGAGACTAAGGACTCAAGAGATCAGAGAAGCCGATGCATAAAAATAGAGGGATGAGACTTTTAATGAGCTTCGGCCGATCAAGGTTATCAAGAAGGAATGGAGGAGAAAAGAACAGGTTGAGGAAGATTTTGAGTCGGCAGATGACCTGGATTCTCCTATGATTAGGGATGATACACCTCCGATGGATGTCAATATGGTGTTCACATTGCCGGCCGAATTCAAAATCAAAACCGAATCGGCTAAAGAGACTTTTGCTCAGTCATGTTCAGGCGTCCAAAATGCAATCTTCGAGAAACCGAGAGATAATCATCGGCATCTAAAACCATTGTATCTTAAAGGGTATATAAATGGCAAGCCGATATCAAGGATGCTGGTAGACGGTGGAGCTATAGTAAATCTAATGCCGTATACAACTTGCAAGAAATTGGGTAAGTCCGATGAAGACTTGATTAAAACTAATATGGTTTTAAACGACTTCACAGGTGACCCCACAAAGGCCAAAGGCATTATGGTTATAGAATTGACTGTCGGCAGTAAAACTTTGCCGATCACATTCTTTGTCATTGATGCCAAGAGAAATTACAGTGTTCTGCTTGGTCGAGATTGGATTCACGCCAACTGCTGCATCCCATCGACTATGCATCAAGCGCTTGTTCAATGGAATGGAGGGGAAGTTGAAGTTGTCACAGCCGACACATCGGCTCATATCGCCATGGCCAATTCTGATGCGAATTGGCAACACGAAGAAGCTGGATGTATATCGGGAAAAACGCTAGATGACTGTGACTTCATTTGCGTGAGTAAGTCAGGACTTATGCCGATCAGTGGATCAGTGTTAAGCCAGGCACGTTTGATCGGACAAATGAAGTATTGCACCAATGGGGACAAGAAAAACAATGAAGGCATTACAAGATAAAGTGCAAAGCTATCGGCAAATAACAGATAGCTATGAGGCTGTAGAACATTTTCAGGAGATTGAAAAGTTGGGTCAAGGCTTCACGTCCACTGATCTGCTTGAAGAAGTCGATATAGGTAGTGGTGATAGAAAAAGACCAACTTTTATTAGAGCAAAATTAGATGTAAAATACAAAGAAAGGTTGATCAAAATCCTTAGAAATTATAAAGATTGTTTTGCTTGGGAGTATCATGAGATGCCTGGTTTAAGCC
Source organism: Otatea glauca (assembly GCA_036346275.1). Taxonomy (NCBI): domain Eukaryota; kingdom Viridiplantae; phylum Streptophyta; class Magnoliopsida; order Poales; family Poaceae; genus Otatea; species Otatea glauca. Next base: position 17,692,761 of record CM070733.1, on the reverse strand, counting down.
GACAGTTGGTAGAACATCGGCTACCTATCAAACCAGGATATCGGCCGTTTAAACAGTGCCCTAGACGTTTTAATCCGGCCCTGTATAATGTTATAAAAGAGGAAATAGAATGATTGTTCGAGGCAAAATTTATTAGGCCTTGCCGATATGCGGAATGGTTTTCCAACATTGTTCCAGCCATGAAGAAAAACAGAAAACTTCGGGTGTGTATCGACTTTAGAGATTTGAATAAGGCAACACCAAAAGATGAATACCCAATGCCCATAGCCGATATGCTTATCGATGCTACATCAGGGAATAAAATCATAAGTTTTCTAGATGGAAATGCCGGATACAATCAGATATTCATGGCGGAAGCCGATATACCAAAAACAGCTTTTAGATGTCCTGGTGCGATAAGTTTATTCGAGTGGACGGTTATGACTTTCGGTTTGAAGAATGCTAGGGCAACTTACCAGCGAGCCATGAATCTGATTTTTCATGACTTAATCAGTCATATTATCGAAATATATATCGATGATGTCATAGTAAAATTTGTAGATGACTTGCAACATTTGGCCGATTTAGAAAAGGTTTTCTAGAACATAAGATCGCATGGCTTGAAGATGAATCCTTTCAAATGTGCATTTGGCGTGTCGGCTGGGCAGTTTTTGGGCTTTATGGTACATGAAAGAGGTATTGAAGTCAATCAAGCAAGGGTGAAAGCCATAGTTGAAACAATGCCGCCAACATGCAAAAATGAATTACAAAAGTTGATCGGCAAGATTAACTATCTCCGAAGATTTATCTCAAACCTTCCCGGCCGGATTCGTGCTTTTACCCCACTGTTGAAATTAAAGGATAATCAAGGATTCGTGTGGGGAGTTGATCAGCAAAAAGCTTTTGACGACGTCAAAGAATATTTAGCTAATCCTCCAGTTTTGGCCGCACCACGAAAAGGGATTCCTTTCAGGTTATATATATTGGCTGAGGAGGAAACTATCGGAGCTGTTTTAGTACAAGAAGTCGATGGTAAGGAAAGAGTTATCTTTTATTTAAGCCGACACCTACTTGATGCTGAAATCAGGTACCCTTTCATTGAGAAATTGTGCTTGTCTTTATATTTCTCATGTACAAAGCTAAGACATTATATTTTAGCATCGACTTGTATGGTGGTCTGTAAAACCGATGTTATAAAATATATGTTATCAGCTCCAATTTTACAAGGTCGACTTGGCAAATGGGCTTATGTCTTAATAGAGTTCGACCTGATTTCCGAATCGGCTAAAGCAGTTAAGGGACAAGTTCTGGCCGATTTTATAACAGGGCATGATACTGCTGCCGATTTGGTGTCCATAGCCCCTTGGCAATTGTTTTTTGACTGATTGGTGTGCAGAGAAGGTGATGGAATCGGTATTATACTCATATCACCCAAAGGGTATAATTTTGAATTTGCATTTCGGTTAAATAGTCGATGCTCAAACAACTAGGCAGAGTATGAAGCATTGCTTAAAGGCTTGCAATTGTTAGAAAATATCGGAGTAAGTGCTGTTGAGGCATACGGGGATTCCATGTTGATTGTACAGCAAATAAAAGGAGAATACCAATGTCGAGATGAAATACTGCTAAAATATTTAGAACAGTGCTTCGAGATTATCGACTCGTTTACATCATTTTCTATCGGTCATATCCCTCGGGAATCAAACGATAGAGATAACGCGTTAGCTCAACAGGCATCAGGGTACAAAGATTTTGGCCAATATCAGGTAACCGAACTAGTAGACAAAGTTGTCATGTTCATAGACATTGTTGATTGGAGAACGCAAATAAAGAATTACCTGATCGAACCATTTAAGCCAACAGAACGCAAGATAAAGCAACAAGCTTTAAAGTACGTAGTTATGGACGACATGTTGTACTATCGGACGATGGAAGGCTTGCTGTTGAGATGTCTTGGAACTGAAGAAGCACAGGTAGCAATGGGTGAAGTACATGAAGGTATTTGCTGATCTCATCAATCGGCTCATAAGATGAAATAGATGCTTAGACGGACGGGTTATTTTTGCACGACAATGCTAGAGGATTGTTTCAAATATTATAAAGGATGTCAGACTTGTCAAAAGTTTGGCAATATACAACTAGCGTCGGCATCGGCTTTGCACCCAATTATCAAGCCATGGCCGTTCAGAGGTTGGGGGATAGATGTATCGGCCAAATATTTCCTGCTCTAAGTAAAGGACACAAGTTTATTTTGGCCGCGACTGATTATTTCTCTAAATGGGTTGAAGCTATACCGCTTAAGAAAGTAACTAGTATTGAAGCAATCGGTTTTGTTAATGAACATATTGTCCATCGGTTTGGAATACCGCAAACAATCACGACTGATCAAGGTACGGTGTTCATGTCTAATGAATTTCAAAGTTACGCGAAAAGTCTGGGGATTAAGTTGTTGAACTCATCCCCATACTACGCTCAGGCTAACGGACAAGCCGAGTCGTCTAACAAAGCGTTAATTAAGTTGATCAAAAGGAAAATCGATGAAAGACCAAGGAATTGGCATTCAACCCTATCGGAGTCACTTTGGGCGTATCGGCTGGCTTATCACGGTTCAACAAAGCTTTCACCTTATCAATTAGTGTATGGTCAAGAAGCCGTTTTACCCGTAGAGATTAACATTGAGTCTATATAAGTGGCCAGGTAAAATGGTTTGTCGGCTCAGGAATATAACAATTTGATGATCGATAACTTGGATGAGTTGGCAGAGTTACGTTTGTCTACGCTTGATCGGCTTAAAAGGAATAAAGTCAGAGTTGCAAAAGCATATAATAAAAAGGTCGTGCCTAAATCTTTCGATAAAGCCGATTTAGTGTAGAAAACGATACCGCCTGTTAGTTCGAAAGATAGCCAATTTGGAAAATGGTCACCTACGTGGGAAGGGTCATACAAGGTTAATCGGCTAGTCGATGGAAATTCGTACATACTGAAAACGTTAGAAGGGCATGTTTTGCCTAAGGCAATTAACGGAAAATACTTAAAGAGATACTATCCTATCGTTTGGATTGGAGCCTAGCCGACTGGGAATTGTGTTGAAGGCCAAGTTAACATGGTGTTGTTAATCGGCTAAAAAGATTGCAGACTCGTAAAGGAGAAATAAAATTACAGAAAGGTAAACTTAAATCGATTAAATAGCTGATCATAAAGAGTTACAAAATATTCGGATAAGTATTTCCAAAACAGCCGATAAAGTTTTACAACTCATAAAAACTAATATTGGATGCCTGAGCCCAGAAGAGTTGCGCCTAAAGCCGACAGAGCACCTGCGGCCTTTGCAATCACACATTGAACTTCGTCAATGATGCGATCGTCTCTTTTGTGCTTCCTAGCACTGGCACCACCTTGGCCATCTGTTTTTTCACGCTGACCACGGCCATCGCAATGCCTAGCTTTTGGTCTTTGATAGCCGACGAAGTCTTCTTAAGGGTTTGCTGGCCTTCTATGATTAGCTTCTCTGTCTTGGCCAACTCCTCCATGAGAGAGTTCTTGGTCAATTCAAGCTTGCCGATGGAGTTCTTCGTGGTTTTTATCAGCTCAGTGTCAGCATCAAATTTCTGCTTCTTAGCCTTGGCGTCAGCGACGAGCTCGTCCAGAATTTTCTGATCGGCTTCTTGGTCCTCGCGCTGTGCTATGCGTGCTTGAGCTGCCTCCACTTCGGATTTCCTCTCGTCTAAATGGCAGACGTTGAGGAGAGCTTCCATTGCCTCTGGGGGCAGATCGGCTTCAACCGCAGCCATGGCGTCTCTAATCCGCTAATTGTTGTTCAAGATCTTCGACTGGGGCTTCATCACCAGATCGAAGAGCTTGTTAAGCCTCTCTTTCATACCCGGAGCAGAGGTGACGGCAGCCGATGCTTCTTTCGACACTTCAAGATTCTTCCTGATCTCTGCGTCATAGTCGTCGGTGGCCAGGATCTCTGGATCGTCAAGATCGACCAAGGAAAAGCCCAACAAATTTGTCGGGTCAGAGAGCTCCGGCAGATCGGCGATCGGAGTTGTTGGAGTCGGCCGTGGTGGAGAAAGTGGCGCAGATGAAATCTTGGGAAGATCAGCCAAGATCTTCGTAACTTGAGCTGATTGCGTCGGCTAAAAGAAGTAAAATGAAGGGTAAGCCGACGTATTGAGAGATATGTCACTAACTAAAGGTACGATTACCTACCTCTACAGTGGCCGACGCATGGGGCGAACTCTCGTCGCTCTGCTCCTGGGGCTTAGATCCCCTTTTCGCTGGAGCGTTGGTATATTTTGTTTTCTTCTTTTTTGAAATTATAATCGGCTAACAGTCAGTTGTACAAAGATAAAAAGAAATAACAGCCGATTGTGTTATACTTGGTTGTTTTTTCTCAATGTTCGACAAAGACGGACTCTGAATCCCCAGGGTACCCGAGGTGTACCCAGTGAGGCCACCGATCGTGGGTGGCCTTTTGACTTAGCCCTTTGCCGATTGGCGAGGCGAGCTTCTTGCCAGACCTTGGTCTGCAGAGCGAAAATAAAGGAGATTAGAAAATGTATCTAGCGAGACCAATGTATAAAAGAAAATTATTCGAGTGATACCTTATCAATATCTACAAGACTTGTATTAGTATACCCCGAAATTAGTCTCATCGCTTGAATCATTTGTTAGTGACTACCGTCAATTTGGGAAGATTTGGGAAAAACTCATTGATAATAGCCAACATTGACTTGTCAGAGTAAAGCGCTTCTGTGATAGATAACCACCAGGAAGAAAAGCGTTCTGACCGACGAGTATTCAGTATAAAATGCGGCAATTCTTTGATCTGAAGTTCATCGGCTATTTCAAGGACAAGGTTGGCCGCGACTGCATTACGGACTCTAGCTCTTGGTTGAAGCCGATCGAGTAGTGGCAGACTCGGAATAACCTGACCAAAGCCTAACGGTCTAGCATAAACTGACGGACTGTAGAATTCATATGAAGGTTGAAAAGTCTGATTTCTTGTATGAAGACTGACGTGCAAAATGCTTGGCGAAATAAAAAGCTTAAACAAATCCAAGGTATCTTGCGGCATTAGAGCACTATCGGCATCTAAGTGAAGGAAGGAAGGCCATGGGAAATCGGTTGTATTTGTATAACTGAAGAAGTCATTTTGTTTGAATTCATTACTGTCAAGCTGAAGGAAGAATGATAAATATTTCTTAGAGCCGATAGAGGTCACTTTTGTCTCATTCCCGGAGCACATCATGAATCTCTCACCATACGATCGGCTGGCTGTAAACTGAGGCACCATGCCTTCTAGAGTATCTTCGCGAGGGAACGCCGTGTCTTCAGAGGGATTCAGCTCAAAAGATCGGTTGAACAATGAATACAACCAGATCTGAATAAATCAGAGTGGTCCTCCGACATTGCCAACAGAGAAACTCGTGAAACCAGTAAAAAGCCGACATCTTATTATATGCATCATCTGGTAGACTGCTCCTAGAAGTATTTTTCCAAGTGCTAGCAGACGACCTTCTATCAATTGCTCTGCTATGGTTTGGTATACTTGAGTTGGTCCCAAGGAAGCGCCGTAGAACAGAAATCGGTCTAACCAGAGATTCAAAAAGGCAGCATGTTCTTCGTCCGATACCCGCCCATTAAACTTATTATTATTTCTGATATATTTAGCCCATCCTTCACCTTTGGACTTGATAAGCTTGTACTTAGGCTTGGCACTATAAGCCGATCTTGATCCCCATCGGGTCTTAAGCAGCACAATTGGGCTACATCCAGGAGAATTGGGCCGACAAGACCGGTGCGGAATACAAAAGCATTGAAGGTGTCCGACCAGAAATAGCAAGTCGTGGCCACTAAGGGCTCATTGGCCTCTGGATCGGCTAAGGAAAGGGGGAGACATTCAGCTATGCCCATCTTTTCCCATTCACCCCTCTTTTGGGCTGCTACACGAATGTACCACGATCTCCATCCTTTAAGCGCCGTCGGCCAAGCTCTTACTCCAACCCTCTATGTTATATCCCGCAGCCGATAGAGGTAGGCGAGGAATCTCTTCATTTATTACTGAATCGGCTTCTAGATTTCCTACTGGACCTAGATAGAATTGGTCATTGCTGTTTGGGATTGGGATGAATACCTGAGAGGGATCCATTGAGATGATCCTGACAAGCAGCCGATTGGAAGCAATGAGCGCTGGAAAGCTTGAAGACCAGAAGCCGATTGCAGACAACTCGAGAGCTTGTGCGCATGAGAAATGAATCTGTGGGGGCCGCATATTTGTAGCACGGTGAAAATTTGAAGCGGCGGGAAACGAATCTCAAAAGACACGAGCAGTTAAAACGCACTACCTGCATGTCAGAAAGTTACGGCGCAATTAAAGCAGCAGTTACTGGGTGAATGTTAACAGCTATCCGATGAAGAAGAAGCCGACAGTTATAATTTTTGAAAGAGGACAAGTCATCTCTCAAAAATGAGGGGCATATGTTTGTACCAGAATTTGATAAGTCTAGTCAAATCGGCAAGAAAGTCAAACATACGGAAACTAACAGATGATTTGGAAAGATTTCAAGATATTTGGCAACGGCAAGATCTTTGAGGAAAAGCTATTCAAAATAAGGCCGATACGGATCAGGTTTTGTAACGTGTTGTAATAGGACAAGATCGACCGACGGGTATAAAAGAAATACCAAAGCAAGCCGCAAAAAGAATCCAACACAATCAAACACACCAATTTACATTACTTTTTTCTGCTGACTAGGAATAGTTCTTGTAATTTATTCTTTGTAATTCGATCTTGATCAATAAAGTTGCGCATCGCCGATTATTGATCTTCTTCAAATTACGCCCCAGGTTTGATTTATTCTGATCTTGTTGCGCATCGCCTTCTTCAGAATCGATCTACCTTTATCCTCTGATTAGCCTTAATCGGCTAGTTAGACTTATCATGTTACCTTGATTTAATCGGCTTCAAGCTGATTGAGTTCAAACCGATTGATCGTCACGATCGGCTTTGAGTGAATTTTATATTTTTACCTTGTCGATTACAGGTCAAATCGACTGGCACGCTCTGAACCAGGTGTTTGTCTGCTGTGCTGTTGTCAGAAACCCTACTTCAAGTTTTTGACGCCAACAGGTTCTTATTCTGAATAAAAGTTACAAACAAAGCTTCCTGCTAGTTCAATTTTCTTCCTTCACAAGTTCTTATCTCTTTGAGTTTGTCTGATTGCTTCGTCTCATGAGTTTGAGCTTTATCTTCAGCCTGCGTTCAGTTGGAACGCCTCTGAACAGATTTTTATATCTTCTGATTTCGTTTTCAGATTTTGTCTGTTGTTTGCTCGTTCCGTTTGAGTTGTACGTATCAGATATAGACTCTGTTTTCCCTGATGTTTTGACCAACGAATTAAGCTTCTTAGCTGTATGATCTTGTTTGTTGTAGAGATAAGATTCTCTAGTTGGGAAGAAGTCTATATCAGGCCACGTACGGCTGCATGCCTTAAAAAACTGAAGTCTTGAGTTCTTCCCAAATACATCTGAAACCTTTTGGCTTGGAGAGAGTTACGTTTCATAAGAGCCCATTGGTTCATCTTCAGTTGAGTGCACAACAGAAGATAGGAAATCATTGTATCTTGGAGGAGAGCCGCTGTTCGTCCTGTGCACCTCGGCAGGGCGTGAATCTCCTTGGAGACAGCGCCGTCCGGCGTGTCTTGATCCTTCAGTGCTGCTGTCCATCAACTTGCTGCGACTGCTTCTTCCCAATTTGATCAAGCTGCTGCCTACGACGTCCTAAACTCCAACAGTTTCAAGGAGATTCAATCATCATCTACGACTCGTAGGTAACAGTTCCCATGGGACAACCAAACTGCCACGATGATGCCATGAAGCCAGAAAAGTTCAATGGCAATAACTTTAAGCGTTGTCACACCCGGATGATGTATTGGTTCACTGCTTTGTATTTGCTCTCGGTCATAATTGACCCTAAACCAAGTCCAGAAGAGCACTTTCCTGGGGCTATGCCATATGCTGAAAATCATCAGGCCAAGAACTTCAACTGTGTGGGCAGACTTTTGAATATGCTTTCTGATAAATTATATATATATATGCATCATACCTCTGCTCACGTACTATGGGAAACTCTAGAGATGAAGTACATTGTTCCAGATGCTGGAAAGGACTTGTACTTGGTGGAAAAATATCATGACTTTAAGATGACCAATGGAAGGTCTGTGGTAGAGAAAATTCATGAACTCCAGCTTATAGTGGGGGAGCTCAACCATAGCAAGATTACTCTCCCTAACAAGTAAGGTGGGAATGGTGATTGCAAAGTGTTAATTCTATTTGTGTTTTTTATATGTGATGATTAATTTGACAACAATATAATATATGTGTGATGATTTATGGACAACAATATTTGTTACGGAACAAGGTACTGTAAGGGTTTGTTTTATTTGTGACAGGAGATGCAGTGCAGGCAACAGGAAGTGCAATGCAGGGATGCGAGATGCACGTTGCAGCGCAGGCGAACACAGATGAACGTACACTGCAGGTCGAGGAGAATCCATGCAGGTGGCACGTAGCCCGAGAGCAGCACAAGCGAATGTTGCAAAGGTGCAGGCGCAGCACGCGAGGTCGCAGAGGTGCAGGTGGCACGTGAGATCGCAGGTGCAGGAGGCGCAGCAAGCGAAGGACGCAGGTGCAGCGAGACGAGATGCGTAGAGGTCTACGCAGATGGATGACGCAGTGTAGCAGTCAGCGGGCCGTGCAGACGAGTGAGTCATGCGAGAGCGGCAGGTGGGCCGTATGTATGCAGTGTGAGTTTTGGGTTGTATGTGCATGCATTGGGCCATATGTATTGGGCCAAGTGGATATGCATGTATTTGATTAAAGATAAGAAGTTAGGGTTTGCAGAGAATAAATAGGAGGGTGCCTCCTCGCTTTGGAGCCGCACAAAACAGAGGAAACAACGCGGCGGTGGCATCGTGCGGCCGCAGAAAAAGAGGAAGAGCGCAGGGGCGTGTTGCCGTGTTAAGGAGCAGGAAGCTCTCGTGCATGTGCAAAGCGAACAAGCAGTAGCAGGTTAATTCTATTGTGATCTCAAGACAAGACAGTGCATGCGGCAGAGAAGAAAAACAACAGAGATCAGAAGGGAGCGAAAAGGGAAGAAATTTGAAGAAGAAAAATTCAGAAGATTATTTGAGGCTTGTGTTTTCATGTAAAAGGATTCATATGTGTGTTCTTTGATGAAAACCAATGAGTATGGATTCCGATCTACTAATTCATATTTACGTGTAATTGCTCTCTAGTATGCATGTTTAATCTAGTTTCTCATCCATAGTATTAGATCAATTATCCTAGATTGATTTGTTTAGTTTAGTCATTATTTTGTTAATTTCCAGAATTAATAAAAACATAAAAAATTAGTTTTAGGTGTTAGTTTGCACCAATTCACCCCCCTCTTGGTGCGCCTCGATCCAACAATTGGTATCAGAGCGGGTTTGCTTTAGTTTTAATTTAACAATTAAAAAGCATGGTGCATGTTGCATCTTTTTCTTTGTCTAAACCTCCTGTTTTTAGCGGTGATGATTACCCTTATTGGAAAGTTCGCATGGAGTCATTTTTAGAATCTCAAGGGTATGAATTATGGGAAATTGTAGCTACGAAATATGTAAAACCTCAAAATATCATCACTAAGGAAGAAAAAGAGCTTTACACCTTGAATCAAAAAGCTATGAGTAATTTTTATGGTGCATTGTCTAGAGATGAGTTTAATAGAATTTCTACATTGACAACTGCTCATGAGATTTGGCATTCTTTAGAGATCATTCATGAAGGTACTAATGAAGTTAAAAATGCTAAAATCGAATTGTACACACGTGAGTATGAGTTATTCAAGATGAATCCTGGGGAGACGATTAAAGATTTTGGTACTCGCTTTAATGAACTTGTTAATAAACTTTCTGCCCTAGGAAAAGTGCTCTCACAGGAAGATCAATGTAGAAAATTGCTTAGGTCTCTAGATCAAAAAATTTGGCATGTTAAAGTGACTGCAATAAATGAGTCTAAGGAATTGAGCTCTTTGAAACTAGATTCTTTAATTGGTTCATTGATGACATATGAGATGAGTATGAGTCAATTTAATAATGATGCTTCAAATTATACTTCCATTGCATTGGCCACTGTTGAAAAAGAAAAAGACATTGATAATATGGATTTTGATGAGCTCTCACTTCTGTCTAAAAGAGTAAACAAAGCCTTAAGAACAAAATTTTCAAAGAATAATGAAAAAGGTTTTCGAAAAGGAAGAAGTGATCTTAGTGAAATACAATGCTTTGAGTGTGATGAATTTGGTCATTATAAAAGTGATTGTCCCAAGCTTGCTAACAAGAAGTCTAACTCTTTTCGCAAAAGTAAATTTTCAGGTAAGAAGATGAAGCATGTACTTCATAAGGCATTATTGAAGATGGCGGAGGAGCTTAATCTCTCAAGTGATAGTGATGAGGATGATCCATTAGCATGTCTTGGAAAGGATGATGATGATATTGCTGATCTTTGTCTCATGGGGAGGAACATGGATAATGAGGACGACGACGATGAGGACACCGACGACGATGATGAGGTAACAAAGTCTGAAATTTTTGAAGCTTTTCGTGCACAAGAAAGAATTTCAAAAGCATTGATCAAGAAGTAAAAGCATTAAAATTGGAATATGATGTGCTTCTTTCTTCCGCTAGTAAAAAAGACGATAACTGTGACTCTTGTGTAGAACTGAAAAAGAAAATTGATATTCCTTGTAAATCATGTGAAATTTTGAAAAATAAAATTTTTGATCTTGAGAATTCTTCTTGTGAGTCATGTGAATTTTATAGAAGTGAGAATGCTTTGCTGAAAACTAGTTCTTTAACATGTGACAATTGTCCTATCTTGCAAAAGGAGGTAGATTTCTTGAAAAATTCTTTGGTAAAAAATTGCTCAAATTTAGAAAATGATGTAAATAAGTTAGCAAAAGAATTTTCTTGTGAGGACCTTGCTGGAATTAGGAGAAAATTAATTGAACATGAAAAATGTCCTTACATATTTTTATGTAATAGATGTCCTGATCCTGCAAAAGAAAACAATTACTTGAAAATGACTTTAGAAAAAATGATAAATGGTGAGAAAAAATTAAATATGATCCTAGATACATCAAAATACTCATTCATGAAAGAAGGTCTAGGATACATTAAAAATTCTTGTTCTCAAATTTTGTTAGCTAAAGAGAATTCCAATTTGCATGTTGCTACCTCAAATGCTAAATCTGAAAATAAAATTGTGAAAAAATGTTTTAATTGTGGAAAACTTGGACATATTAAAACCAATTGTTATACTAATTTAGGTACAAAATTTTGGGATAATTTTCATAATGTTAATTGCTATAATTGTGGTAGGGTTGGTCATATTGCTAGAAATTGTTTTGAGCATCCTACACATTGTTTTGAGACTAATAAAATTAATTTCCAGCAAAGAAAAAATGTTTATTTTGATCCTAAAACTTCTCAAAAACAGCAAGCAACTTTGGGCATTTTACCTTTATATAATACATATCGAACTAGAAGCCTAGTTGAGTCAAATAGTGCTAAAACATTATGGGTTCTCAAGAATTCTTTTAAAAACAGCAAAGTAAGAAAAGTGTGGGTTCCTAAACATCTTCTCTCATTTTAGAATAAAGATGAAGGGCTTGGAAACCGATGGATAATTGATTTGGTTTGCATATGACACATGACATGAGATAAAAAAAATGGTTTCCATGTGTAGAAATTGTGAAGAGTGGTGATAATGAATTTAATGTTGAGACTAATCGACTCAAGGTCTCATATGATATTTCTTTTGATGAGGCTAGCCCCTCCTATGCTAGAACTGTTTTACAAAGTGCAGGTTTGCAGATGGTATAAAGTGATGATAAGCTACACCAATAACAAGAAGTCTTGAACATGTAGTTGGTACAAATGTGAATGGAGAACCAATGAATTCAACAAGGTACATGTGCTTTTGTCCTTGGTACTCTCATTATTTTTTTAGAACTTGTCGGTTATTCTTATGCTCATTCTACTAGTGATAAAATTGATATAAAACATTATTTTTTTTCGAGATCATGTGGAGAAAGATATTATTGCAATTGTTTTTGTGAAATCTATGAATCATCTAGCTGATATTCTTACTAAACCTTTGGCATATTCTGAGTTTGCAAGATTAAGAAGAGAATTGTGTATCATTCATTCAAATAATGTGATGTATATGCAACAATTGAGGGGGAGCATATTCATATGTGTTGAAATATATAAATTTATTTAGAAGTATTGTGAGCAATATCTTTTGAAAATCTATTTATATGTAAATATCTGTCGACATCTGTTCTTGGTAGTGGTATGTAGCAAGTTACATTAGACCATCTAATCCCCATTGGTTCATGACCGAGTTCCTTACTTATTGAATGTTGGGCACTTTTGTTCTTTATTGAGCAGTATTGGAGACTTGCTAAAATCACATTTAATTATACCATGAGTGTTCACTAGTACTCGAGATTTAGTGGGTTATGCTAAATGTAAGTTACTTCCATTACTTTCTAACACCATGGTAGTAGTCGACATATGCCCAAAATTACATGTTCCAATGTCAAATAAAAAAAGAGAAGCTTCCTCAAAGTGGATGCAAAATAAAAAAAAAGGAAAAAAGGTACCTCAAAGTGGTACAAGTGAACAAATGTAGTGGCATACTAGACAAATACTTATGGTGTGAGTGATTGGGTGGAGTAAAATGATTATGTATAGCCTTCTAAAATCTTGAAGAAAGGTTCTTGCTTATGCTACACAAAAATTTATTATGCAGCCTGACATTTGCTCATGTGTGAATGAAATGCTTACTTTGATTTGTGAGTTGAAACAAGGTATGATCTAGTGGAAGGTTTCTAGATATTTAAATCTTCCTTTCTACTACGTTCTATTGGAGTAGATGTTGCATGGGTATTTGTATTTTTTTATTTAACTCGATTGCTCATGATATATTCTAAATGCATGAATTTATTTCGATTATTTATTGCTCCAATAACATTTTTTCATTCAATCTTGATGTGTGTTTTGCCAAAGGGGGAGAAATAATATGCTAAATGTGCTTAAACTGTGATAATTAAGGGGAAGATTGTTAATAAAAAATTATGGATTACTTGTGTGTTGTCAAATCACTCATCAAGGGGGAGATTGTTAATTCTATTTGTGTTTTTATATGTGATGATTAATTTGACAACAATATAATATATGTGTGATGATTTATGGAAAACAATATTTGTTACGGAACAAGGTACTGTGAGGGTTTGTTTTATTTGTGACAGAGATGCAACGCGAGCAACAGAAGTGCAACGCAGGACGCGAGATGCACGTTGCAGTATGAGCGAACACGAGATGGGCGTACACCGCAGGTCGAGAAGAATTCATGCGGTGGTACGTGGCCGAGAGCAAGCCTGGCGAATGTTGCAAAGGTGCGCGCAGACGCGAGGTCGCAGAGGTGCAGGTGGCACATGAGATCGCAGGTACAGGAGGCGCAGCAAGCGAAGGACGCAAGTGCAGCAAGACGAGACGCATAGAGGTCTACGCAGATGGATGACGCAGTGTGGCAGTCAGCGGGCCGTGCAGACGAGTGAGTCATGCGAGAGCGGCAGGTGGGCCGTATGTATGCATGTGTGAGTTTTGGGTTGTATGTGCATGCATTGGGCCATATGTATTGGGCCAAGTGGATATGCATGTATTTGATTAGAGATAAGAAGTTAGGGTTTGCAGAGAATAAATAGGAGGGTGCCTCCTCGCTTTGGTGCCGCACAAAACAGAGGAAACAACGCGGCGGTGGCATCGTGCGGCCGCAGAAAAAGAGGAAGAGCGCAGGGGCGTGTTGCCGTGTTAAGGAGCAGGAAGCTCTCGTGCATGTGCAAAGCGAACAAGCAGTAGCAGGTTAATCCTATTGTGATCTCAAGACAAGACAGTGCATGCGGCAGAGAAGAAAAACAACAGAGATCAGAAGGGAGCGAAAAGGGAAGAAATTTGAAGAAGAAAAATTCAGAAGATTATTTGAGAAGATTATTTGAGGTTTGTGTTTTCATGTAAAAGGATTCATATGTGTGTTCTTTGATGAAAACCAATGAGTATGGATTCCGATCTACTAATTCATATTTACGTGTAATTGCTTTCTAGTATGCATGTTTAATCTAGTTTCTCTTCCATAGTATTAGATCAATTATCCTAGATTGATTTGTTTAGATTAGTCATTATTTTGTTAATTTCCAGAATTAATAAAAACATAAAAAATTAGTTTTAGGTGTTAGTTTGCACCAATTCACCCCCTCTTGGTGCGCCTCGATCCAACACAAAGCTTCCACACTCGTGGAGAAACTTTGCTACTGCTCTTAAACATCGCAGAGAGGAAAAGACTATGGATGATCTCCTAGCTTCCCTGGATGTTAGAGAAAGCACGAGCAAAAGATGCTCCATTGGTTAATGAAGATGATAACTCCAGATTAAATCTCATAGATACTCGTCAGAGGAGGAACAAGAAGAACCCAAAAGATTCCACCAATGGATTCAAACCAAGAGGAAATATCGACAAAGGCAACTTCAAACGGTATGGCAAAAGTCCTAATAGTTGCTTCGAGTGCGGTAAGCCTGGCCACTTTGCCAGAAACTGCCATTACAAGAAAAGAAACAAGAAGATCCAAAAGGACAAACATGAGGACCAGACTGAAGCCAAAGTCAATATGGTGATTGATGAAACCGAGGTTTCTAGGTGTGTTTCGAACATCTCTAAAAGAGTTGAGGAGTGTCAATCTGCAGATTGGTGGATTGACATAGGAGCCTCTGTTCATGTGTGTTCTGATCGATCTTTATTCTCCACTTTTCAGGAACAGCTAGTCTGTGATAAGCCTCTAGAGAAAATCCAGGGTACTGGGTAGTGGTCGAGTGGATCTGAAGCATTCTTCAAGAAACATTCTGTGGATCTGAAGCATTCTTCAAGAAACATTCTGACACTACACAATATGCTCCACATGCCAGGAGGCAAAGCAAATCTGATTGGTGGAAGTTTGTTAATGAAGTCAGGCCATAAGCTTGTCTATGAAAGCAATAAAGTTGTAATAACACTACGAGGTTCTTTTCTTGGGAAAGGCTATGTTGATTGTGGCCTCATTAGACTGTCTTTGGTGCTTCCTTGTTCAAGTACTAGCGATAAAGCTTTTGCTGTTTCTTCTCAATCCGTATCTTGTGATAATTTTCTATGGCATTATCGTCTCTGTCATATTAATTTCAAGTCTATATCTCGCATGATGTCTCTGGATTTAATTCCTAAACATGATACTTGTGAAATCATGTGCTGAAAAATTGGCTTAGTAATGAAATTGGCTTTGCAAAGTGGTTGTGATTATGGCATGTGTGGTGCTTGCACGTGCTATGTCTGATGATTATTTGATATGCTGGTGATAGCATGATATTGGTTTTGCTTGATGCAATGCGCTCGTGTGAGTGTTTGCATGGACTGATGTTGAGTCAAGTCGTGGACTTGTGCTCGGAATTGTTTCTTGTTTATTCATGTGCAGGTGTTGCTTGAGGGCGAACGTGGTCGATGACGGAACCGGAACTAAGTTCATGGAGGAACTGAGGTTCGGGACTAGATTCAGAGAGGAATCAAGGTCTTGGTGGTCAAGGATGTCACGCGGAACGTTCGGGCTAGAGAACATGCACATGGAGGCTGGTTAGTCACGTATTTACAGCATGTGGGCTGTACATGCGTGCAAGAGTTGTTTTTGGCCATGTTGGGCCAGGTTGAGATGTATACAAACTCTTTCCATGTTGGAAGTAGAGTTGTATTCAATATCTTTATGTTTGCTCAGTATAAATAGGGGAGGTGTCTCCTGTTTATTTGTGAGCGCTGAGTTTTCTTTTAGGGTTGTACTCTTTTGTTTGGAGTACTGTAACCAGATTAGACGAAAGGAAATAAAAATCAATTTCTAGTCCTTTTGGCTTGGTGATGAGACCTCCTGCATGTTCCTTGCACCCTGAAGTTCCTGACTGCGGCGACTTCTTTCTGGCTGTTTTCTGTTTTTTTTGTTTCACGCCAGCAGCGACACCCGAGTGAAGGAAAAGCCGGCGCTACAGTATTTCGTGAAGCTACCGTGACCTGTGATTACTGTTCAGGTTCGGTTTATGGTTTGTTTGCCCGGTTTTGTTTTTATAGATTGATTCATTGTCTCTTTTGTTTCAACAAGTTTAATATTGATTTGATCTATACAAAACCTTCCTAGAGTATCAACTTAGAGTTCCTGAAAGTTTCATTGGTTAATCTTTTGTAGATTGTGATTTATCACGAAATTGGGGTTTGGTCGGTTCTCGTCATAATCTGTCACAGCATGCTTGCGAGGTTAATAACTTTTGATTCGTAGGTCCGATCGAGTTGATTCTTGCTGGGTTAGATTCATAATTGAATCTAGTTTCTTCAGTTAAAATTTCACACTAATCGAATGGTGGGATCTTCGGTTAATCGCATTGTTTGAGTTTGGTCCGTAACTTGTTTGAGTTTGGTCCGTAACTAGTTTGATTTGGTCCGTAGCTAGTTTGATTTGGTCCGTCGTTGTTAGATCGGTTTTCGTTTCAGTCATTTTGCAAAGAATATAACTCCAGATCCATAAGTCCGATTGAGTTAATTCTTTTTGTGTTAGCTTTGTAATTGAATCTAGTTTCTACAGTTAAAACTTCATATCAATCTAACGGTTAGATCTTCAGAAATTTTAGTTTTAGTAAACATATACCAGTCTGTCTCGTTTGGTCCGGTGTGAATTGATTTGGTTTTGCTACAGTAGAAATTTGGTCCGTAGTACATGTGAAGATTTGGTCTGGCGCGAAATTTGGTCCGTAGTACATGTGAAAATTTTGGTCTAGCACGAAGTTTGGTCCGGAGTACAAGTAAAAGTTTGGTCCGACGCAATAAGGTTTCTGTTGAGTACAAATTAAGCGATCTAAGTTTGTTTGGGGTGTTTCAAAATCACAAAATTTTATTTTAGCTTCACAATCATTCACCCCCTCGCAATCATTCACCCCTAGAGGTGCAAAATCTATGATTGCTAGATCGAATTAGTGCACTATATTTCGATCCTACAAGCATGCTCAAAGTAGTGCAGCATATCGATTCCTAGTTGTTAAATCTGAAACTTCAAAACCTTGTGAGAATTCAGTGATGGAATCCTGTGATGCGACTTTTTTTGAAGACACATTCCCCATGAAGGTAAGCATTTCTAACATTGTCCCTACTTTTGTTGAACCTGGAATTAGCAATTCGTCAGATGATTCCCTTGATCTAAGGAGGAGCAAGAGATCTCGAATTGAAAAATCATTCGGTGATGATTTTCTCATATATCTTATGGAAGGTGTGCCCACAACTGTCAGAAGCTTATGCATCTTCTGAAGCTATCTACTAGAAAGAAGTTGTACAGAGTGAGATGGATTCTATCCTCTCCAATGGTACTTGGGAGATCACAGACCTGCCCCATGGTTGCAAGACTATAGGATGCAAGTGGATCTTCAAAAAGAAACTAAAACCTGATGGAACTATAGACAAGTTCAAAGCTAGGTTAGTTGCAAAGGAGTATAATCAAAGGAAAGGAGAAGATTATTTTGACAAATACTCTCCAGTGACTCGCATGCTGACGATACGTGCTCTAGTAGTACTAACTGCTGCATATGGTTACGAAGTCCATCAAATGGATGTTAAAATTGAATTCCTCAATGGAGAGTTAAAAGAAGAAATTTACATGCAGCAACCAGATAGTTTTGTAATCCCTGGACAAGAGGATAAATTGTGTAAACTTGTTAAGTCTTTATATGGACTTAAACAAGTCCCAATGCAGTGGAATGAAAAATCTGACAAAACCTTAATCTCTGCTAGTTTTCTGTTAATGATGCTGCAAATGCGTGTACTCCAGGTATGATGGAAATGTAGGTACAATCCTTTGTCTCTATGTAGATGATATTTTAATTTTGGGTTCTAATATTGATGTTATCTGTGAAATCATGTGCTGAAAATTGCTTTAGTGATAATATTGGTATTGCAAAGTGGTTGTACTCATGGCATGTGTGGTGCTTATGCATGTGCTATTTCAGATGATTATTTGATATGCTTATGATAGCATGGTAATGGTTTTGCTTGATGCAATGCGCTCGTGTGAGTGGTTGCATGGACTAATCTTGTGTCAAGTCGTGGATTTGTGTTCGTACACGGTTTTCTTGTTTGTTCATGTGCAGATGTTGCTCAAGGACGAACGTGATTGATGACGAGACCGGAACTAGGTTCATGGAGGAACTTAGGTTTGGAACTAGATTCAAAGAGGAATCGAGGTCTTGATGATCAAGGATGTCATGCGGACGTTTAGGCTAGAGAACGGTGCACATGAAGGCTAGTTAGTCACATGAGTACGGCATGTGGGGCGTACGCGTGCAGAGTTGTATTGGGTCATGTTAGGGCAAGTGGAGTTGTATACAAACGCTTTAGGATTGCTCATTATAAATAAGAGGTGGTTTCTTCTGTTTATTGAGAGCTAGTCATTTAGGGACTTGTTGGCATCAAAAACTTGATGTAGGGTTTCTGACAACAGCACACCAAACGAACACCGAGTTCAGAACGTGCCAGTCGATTTGACCTGTAACCGACAAGGTAAAAAATATAAAATTCACACAAAGCCGATCGTAAAGATCAATCGGCTTAGACTCAATCAGCTTGAAGCCGATCAAGATCAAAATATCAGGATAAATCTAACTAGCCGATTAAGGCTAATCAGAGGATAAAGGTAGATCGATTCTGAAGAAGGCGATGCGCAACAAAATCAGAATAAATCAAACCTGGGGTGTAATTGACGAAGATCAACAATCGGCGATGCGCAACTTTATTGATCAAAATAGATTACAAAGACTAAATTATAAAAGCTACTCCTAGTCGACAGGAAAAAGTAGAAAAGTAAAAGCTGGTTGATTGTATTGTGTTGTTGTTGTTGCAGTTTGCTCTGGTCCTTCTTTTATACCCTTCGGCCGATCGTGTCCTACTACAACACGTTTCAAGTCTTGATCCGTATGGCCTTATCTCGGACAGTTATTTCCTTAAAGATCTTGTCGTTACTAAATATCTCCAAATCTTCCCAACCTGTCCGTTAATTCCCGTATCTTTGACTTTATTGCCGATTTTGACTAGACTTGCTAAATTTTGGTGCAAACATATGCCCCCCATTTTTGAAAGATGACTTGTCATCTGTCAAAAATCACAATAATCGGCTTTTCCCATTGGCTAACTGTTGAACTTCGCCCAATAACTGCCGCTTTATTTGCGCTGTAATTTTCTGACACACAGGTGGTGCGTTTTAATTACTCACGTCTTTTGAGATTCACCTTCCGCCGCTTCAAATTTTCACCTCGCTATAAAATGTAGCCCCCACTTGGTCATTCTTCACGCGCTCAAGCTTTCGCATCACTCGTGATCGGCTTCTTCTTTCTGCTTCCTGTCAATCTCCCATCGGCACACTTTCCTTCTGAACCAATCGGCTTTTGCATCAAGATTGGCTGAATGGATCCCTCTCAGGTACTCATCCCAATCCCCAACAGTGTTGATCAATTTTTTCTCGGCCCATTAGGAAACTTAGACGCAGCTATAGTTGTTGATCAAGAAGTAACTCGTCTCCCCTTATCGGCTAGAGGATATAATATTGAGGGTTGGAGTAAGAGTTTTAGGGCTTGGCCGACTGCACTTAAAGGTTGGAAGAATTGGTACAATCGAGTAGCACCCGTAAAAGAGAGTCTTGGGAGAGAATGGGCATCGCAATGCATTCCTTGAGTTTAGCCGATCCAGAGGCCAATGAGCCCTTAGTGGCCACGGCTTGTTATTTCTGGTCGGATTCTTTTAATGCTTTTATGTTTCGCACTGGTATGGTCGGCCCAACCTTGCTGGACATCGCTCAACTCTTCTGCCTGAGACCGGATGGGGAACAAGTGTCAGCCTTCAGTGCCAAACCCAAACATAAGCTTATCCGATCAAAAGGTGAAGGCTGGTCCAAGTATATTGCAAATAACAATAAAGTAAATGGATTGCTATCGGATGAAGAGCATATTGCTTTCCTTAACCTGTGGCTTGATCGATTTCTGTTCTGCGGTGCTTCATTAGGGCCAACCCAAGTATATCAGACAATTGCAGAAGGATTAGTAGAGGGCCGTCGGCTTGCACTTGGAAAAACATTCCTAGGAGCAAGATATCGATGATACATGTTATTAGGTGAGCAAATAAGATGGAATTTGACACTCCAATGAAACAGAGATATGACAAGGCCACCTGTGGGATATGATTAAGAAAGTGCATGGCATATGCCGTGATTGAGGAGTCAATCACAACTTATTAATATATCACTGATACGAGAGATGGATTGAATCATCAAAGGATGACATGCTTCGCCTTGAGATCAATCTTCATATACTTGGCAAAGGGATTATTACATGAGTTCTTTTGATAGGTTCTGCTCGATTTGATCACAAGATGTTTGGGAGTTGGCATACTTTGCAAGAAGCCGCTACCAACTATTGGATTGAAAAGGAGTTTTTCGAATCCATGTCCAAACGTATGTGAACCTCGCGGTGGTCACACACTTAATGGGTCGACGATTAATTTGGATTGGATCCGTAATTAATGAACCTCGTGGGCTTAGCATGTCGGTGGGCCTCGGTTTAGGGTTTCATCTCGTGGCTATATAAGGAGGGGAGGAGGAGGCGCAGAGTGTGCTTTCCACGGCTTAGGTTTGATTCACTTGAAACCCTAGCGCTCCCTTCCGCCGCTCGCCGAGTACTCAGGTGTTGCACACGACGCACGCCGCATGCCCATCTCGGACGTGGTGGACTATCATGTGACGCCGCCAAGATATCGGCGCGGGAGGACGATCCACGGCAGGCGAGGACGATCCACTACATCGACGCAACGATCGCAAGGCGAGGACGAACCACTACATCGACGCCGGCGATTCCGCAATCGCGCCGCCTAGTGGTAATCTTATCTATGATCCCTTCTGCGAGTAGCTCGTTGCGCTGGTAGTTTTTTTTGTGCTAGCGTAGCATACCGTTTCTTCTTCAAGCGGTATCGAGCCATCTCGTATAGTTTTGTGATCTCGATGTTGCACATATGATGTGTGAGGTTAGTAGATTGGATCTATTATATGTTCAATGCCAGTTCATGTGATGAATTGGTGACGCAAACCATCGGCGAGATCGATCGATTTAGGGTTTGAGGAAAGTGCAAACCGACTCAATCTTGACGGTGGGTCCGGTCCATGGTACGACGTTACCTCAATGGCCGGGTTACCGCCATTAGGTTTTCAAACGATCCATATGGGACCAAGCCAATCGATCGAGTTGGATTGGGTCAACTGCTGATCCATGGTAAGCGCAAATGCATTAAATATTGATTTGGGTGAGTCCGCTCATGGTACGACGCTGCCCTTTATCGGCCGGGTTACCGCCATCGTGGTTTCAAACGATCCATATGGGACCAAGCCAATTATATTAGATCGGATTGGGTCAACTGTTGATCCGCGGAAATTTTGAGGGTGTTTTCCCATGGCGGAAGACATGCCTCAAAAAAAGATTATGCTGGGCGCGCCTTGATTCTGGTAGGGCGCGCCCCTCTGACCCCTGAGTCGTAGGGGTTGCTTTTGTTTAACCTGCTTTTTTGCAGGAATTATGTGAAATAGTATGGCCTATGTATGTGTGATGCATGTAATTTCCACATGGCTCACAGGTCGTGTTAAGCCATAAGGCTATTTAAATTGTATAACGACTCAACTGTGTCGACTTGTGATGCTTCAAACCTCATGTAAAATTCATTATCAAAAGTTGTAAGGAGTTGCATCCATAATGATGAAGACGATGGAGTTATTCAGTCCAGCTATGTTGCTTCTTTAGCCGACCTTTTGACTTAGAACCTACCGAAGATACAGCCTTCCCAAGAGAAGACAATCCCGAGAACGCCATTCCTCAATATCAAGCAAGCCGATCTTTTGGCAAACAGTTCATCATGTGTTCCAGCGGCGAGACAAAAATTACAGCAGCTGATTCAAAGAAGTATATGTCCTTTTTCCTTAATTTGAGCGATGCGGATTTGAGGTAGCGAGATTTTTTCAGCTATAGTCAAGTGGTCGATTTTCCATGGCCTTCGTTCCTTAATCTTGAAGCCGATAGCTCTGCGATGTCTTCGGAGACCCTTGGTTTGTACAGAATTTTTATTTCTCCTTGTATTCTTCATGCTGGTCTCCACACAAGGAATCGGACATTCCAGCCGTCATATGAATTCTACCATCCGTCCGTTTATGCAAGACAACTGGGATTTGGTCAATTGATTCCAAGTCTTCAGCTTCTTGATTGGCTTGAGCCAAGAGCCAGAGTCCGTAATGTTGTGTCAGCCGACATTGTTCTTGAAGTATCCGATGATCTGCAAGTCCAATCTTTACCGCACTTTTTCCTGAACACCAGACGAGCAGGAGGCTATACTTCATGGTGGTCAGTTACTACAGAAGCCCTCTATCGGTCAAAGTCTCCATCGAACATCATCAACGAATTTTTTCCAAATCTTCCGGAGCCGACGTTAATATTTAACGCTGAATCTAGCAGCAAGGCCACTTCGTCCGGTTATACTAACACGCGTGTAGATGTCTCTAACGAGGTATCGGCTTTAGAGTTTAAATCTCCCACCGTCTTACATGAATTTTTACCCTAAATCTAAATTTGTCCCTTTTCTGCAGAACAAGGCCATTGGAAAGAAGGCGGCTTCGGGTCCATCGGGCGACGGCCAACTCGGGAAACAGCAGCAATCGGCTGCCATTACTGGCTACGCTTCTGGGTCCTTGGGTATTCAGAGCCCATCTCTGTCAGACTTGGAGAAGCAGAAACAACCCAGTAAGTATTTTATCGGCTTTCTTTTAATCTCTAATCAATTCCCATTTAACATGATTGATTTATCCGATAAATTTCGTCAGAAAAGAAGCGAAAATACACAAAGGCTGCTGCCAAGAAGGTCCCTAAGCCCAATGAACAGAGTGGCGAGAGCTCGCCACACGCGTCGGCTACTGGAGAGGTAAGAGTCGACCTTTCATAAGTATCTAAGTCTTTAACGATCGGCTCACCTTTATTTTTATAGCCGACGCAATCAATTTGCAAGCGCGAAGATTTTAGCGATCTCCCAATGTTTCATCGATGCCTCTCTCTCTCTGCGACCGATGCCGCCTTCACCATAGATCCGCTGACATTTCTGACCCGACAAATCTGTTGGGCTTTTCGCTGGCCGATCTTGATGACCCCGAGATCATGGCCACAGATGATTATGATGCAGAGATCAGAAGGATTCTGGAGGTCTCAAAAGAAGCGTCGGCTGTTGTGACCTCCGCCCCTGGCATGAAGGAGAAGCTTAACAAGCTCTTTGATTTGGTTACCAGGCCGCAATCAGAGATATTAGCAAATAATCAGCCGATTCGAGATGCCATGGCGGTGCTAGTTCGACCTACCCTGTAGCGATGGCGGCACTCCTGAATGTATGCCACTTGGACTAGAGGAGGTCTGAGGTTGAGGAGGCTCAAGCACGCATAGCGCAGCGCGAAGCTCAAGAAGCCGATCAGAAATTTCTGGATGAGCTCGTCGCCGATGCCAAGGCGAAAAAACGCAAGTTTGACGCGACGCCACTGCAACTAAAGACATCCAAGGAAAACCTCTCCACTTGAGTCGACAAAGAAATTTCTCTTGGAGGAACTAGCCAAGACAGTAAAAATAATCCAAGATGGCCAACATTCCATGGAAAAAAACATGTCGTCCATGAAAGAACAAAAACTTGGCATTGCTAAAGCCATCGCAGGTGTGACAAAGCAGTTGGCCAAGGTGAAGCCAGTAACCGGGAACGCCAAAGACGATGAGCGCATTCTTGACGGTTCGCGTGCGTGATCGCGAAGGCGGGGCGCCTGGCTTACCTAGGCGCGACTCTTCCTGGTTCAGGCATCCAATATTAATAATCCCTAAGATGTAAAACTTTTGTCAGATGTTACATGACTTGTCTGGGTATCTTTGTAACTTTCAGTAATCGGCTGTTTAACCGATTTTAAATTTACTTTCTCGTAATTATCTTTTTTAGCCAATTAACAGCACCGTGTTAATCTTGACCTTTTGAACTTGATCCTTAGTCGGCTAGGCTCCAAACCAAACGCTAGGGTAATACTTCTTTAAATATTTCCCGTTAATAGCTTTAGGGAATACATACCCTTCCAACGTCTCTATTACGTACGAATTTCCACCGACTAACCGATTAACCTTGTATGGTCCTTCCCACATAGGTGACCATTTTTCGAATCGGTTATCTTTCGAACCAACAGGCAATATCGTTTTCCATACTAAATCGGCTTGATCGAAAGACTTAGGCACGACCTTTTTATTATACGCCCTTGCAACCCTGATTTTATTCTTCTTAGCCGATCAAGTGTGGACAAACGCAATTCTGCCAACTCATCCAAGTTGTCGATCATCAAATTGTTATAATCCTGAGCCGACAAACCGTTTTGTCTGGCTATTTGTATAGATTCAATATTGATTTCAATGGGTAATACAGCTTCTTGACCATACACCAACTGGTAAGGTGAAAGCTTCGTTGCTCCGTGGTAGGCTAGCCGATATGCCCAAAGTGATTCTGATAGAGTTGAGTGCCAATTCCTTGGTCTCTCGTCAATCTTTCTTTTGATCAACTTGATTAATGTTTTGTTGGACGACTCGGCTTGTCCATTAGCCTGAGCGTAGTACGGTGATGAATTCAACAGTTTAATCCCTAAACTTGTCGCGTAATTCTGAAACTCGTTAGACATGAACACCGTACCTTGATCGGTCGTAATTGTTTGCGGTATCCCAAACCGATGAACAATATGCTCATTAACAAAGCCGATGGCTTCAACGCTGGTTACTTTCTTAAGTGGTATACCTTCAACCCACTTTGAGAAATAATCGGTTGCAGCCAAAATAAACTTGTGGCCTTTACTCGAAGCAGGAAATATTTGGCCGATTACATCTATTCCCCAACCTCTGAACGGCCATGGTTTGATAATCGGATGTAAAGCCGATGCTGGTGCTAGTTGTATGTTGCCGAACTTCTGACAGGTCTGACATCCTTTATAATACTTGAAACAATCTTCAACATCGTCGGCCAAAAATAACCTGTCTGTCTGAGCATCCATTTCATCTTATGTGCTGATTGATGAGAACCGCAAATGCCTTCATGTACTTCACCCATTGCCACCCGCGCTTCTTCGGCTTCAAGACATCTTAATAGCAAACCTTCCATCGTCCGATAATACAGTGTATCATCCATAACAATGTATTTCAATGCTTGTTGCCGTATCTTACGTTCTGTTGTCTTAGACGGATCAATCAGGTAATTCTTTATTTGCGTTCGCCAATCCACGACACCCACACACATGACGGCTTTATTCATTAGCTCAGTCACTTGATATCGGTCAAAGTCTTTGTACCCTGATGCCTGTTGAGCCAAGGCATTAGCTCTATCGTTCAACTCTCTAGGGACGTGACCGATAGAAAATGACGTAAACGAGCCGATGATCTCTAGGCATTGCTCCAAGTATTTCAGCAGTATCTCGTCTCGATTTGGTATTCTCCTTTGATTTGCTGTACAATTAGCATAGAATCTCCGTATGCCTCAA
This sequence comes from Otatea glauca, assembly GCA_036346275.1. Lineage (NCBI taxonomy): Eukaryota > Viridiplantae > Streptophyta > Magnoliopsida > Poales > Poaceae > Otatea > Otatea glauca. Next base: position 17,667,011 of record CM070733.1, on the reverse strand, counting down.
CCGTACTTGCTCCGATATTTTCCAATAACTGCAAACCTTTGAGCAACGCTTCATACTCTACCTGATTATTTGAGCATCGGCTATTTAGCTAAATGCGAACTCGAAATTATGGCTTTTAGGCGATATGAGCACTATACCGATTCCATCGCCTTCTCTGCACACAGACCCATCAAAAAACAATTGCCAAGGGGCTACGGATACCAAATCAGCAGTAGTATCATGTCCTGTTATAAATCGGCTAATACCTGCCCTTTGACTGCTTTGGTCGATTCATAAGACAAGTCGAACTCAACCAAGGCATAAGCCCATTTGCCAAATCGACCCCGCAGGATTGGAACTGATAACATATATTTTATAACATCGGTTTTACAGATTACTTTACAAGCCGATGCTAAAATGTAATGTCTTAGCTTTGTACATGAGAAGTATAAAGATAAGCATAATTTCTCAACGAAAGGGTACTTGACTTCAGCATCAAGAAGGCGTCGGCTTAAATAAAAGATAACCCTTTCCTTTCCATCAACTTCTTGCGCCAAAATGTACCCAATAGTCTCCTTTTCGCCGACATATATAACTTGAATCAATTCTTTTTGCGATGCGCGCAAAACCAAGGATTAGCTAAATATTTCTTAACGTCGTCGAAAGCCTTTTGCCGATCGGCTCCCATACAAACTCTTGATTATCCTTTAATTTCAACAAAGGGGTAAAGGCGGATCCGTCCGAGATTCGAGATGAACCTTCGAGATAGTTAATTTTGCCGATCAATTTCAGAACTCATTTTTGCACGCCGGGGCATTGTATTGACTATGGCTTTGACCCTTGTTTGATTAACTTCAATCCCCTCTCATGCACCATAAAACCCAAAATCGCCTAACCGACACAATCGAACGCACATTTGAAAGGATTCATCTTCAAACCATGCGATCTTATGTTCTTAAAACTTTTTCTAAATCGGCCAAATGTCGCAAGTCCTCTGCAGATTTTACCACGACATCATCGATGTATATTTCAATGATGTGGCGATTAAATCGTGGAAAATTAGATTCATGGCTCACGATATGTTGCTCCAGCGTTCTTTAATCCGAAGGTCATAACCGCCCACTCGAATAAACCTATTGCACCGTGACATCCAAAGTCGTTTTGGTATATCGGCTTCTACCATGAATATCCGATTGTATCCTGCATTCCGCCCGTAAAACTTATGATCTTATTCCCGACGCAACATCGATAAGCATATCGGCTATAGGCATCGGTATTCATCTTTGGTGTCGCTTGTTCAAATCCCTAAAGTCGACACATACCGCAGCTTTTCGCTTTTCTTCATAATCGAACGATGTTGGAAACCCACTCGCATATCGACAAGGTCTTATAAATTTAGCCTCCAACAATCGCTCTATCTCTCCTTTTATAATTTTATACAGAGCCAATTAAAACGCCTAGGGTATGTTTAACGGCCGATAACCTTGTTTAATGGGTAGCCGATGTTCTACCAATTGTCGGCTTAAACCAGGCATCTCGTAATATTCCCAAGCAAAGCAATCTTTATATTTTCTAAGAATTTCGATTAATTTCTCTTTATATTTTACATCTAAATTTGCGCTAACAAAAGTTGGTCTTTTTCTATCACCACTACCTATATCAACTTCTTCAAGCAGATCGGTGGACGTAAAGCCTTGACCCAACTTTTAAACCTCTTGAAAGTCTTCTATAGCCTCATAGCTATCCGTTGTTTGCCGATAGCTTTGCATTTTGTCTTGTAATACATTCACTGTTTTTCTTGTCCCCATCGGCGTAGCACTTCGTTTGCTCGATCAAATGTGCCTGGCTTGACACTGATCGGCATAAGTCCTGTCTTGCTCACGCAGATGAAATCGCAATCTTCTAATGTTTTTCCCGATATACACCCCGCTTCTTCATGTTGCCAATTCGCCGAATCGCCATAGCAATGTGAGCCGATGTGTCGGCCAGACAATTTCAACTTCCTCTCCGCTCCATTGACAAGCGCTTGATGCATAGTTGACGGATACGGCGCTTGGCGTGAATCCAATCTCTTCCAAGCGTAATCAGTAATTTCCTTTGGCGTCAATAACAAAAATGCGGTCGGAAAGTCTTACCGCCGACGGTCGCTTCAGAACCATGACACCTTTGGCTTCGTGGATCGCCTATGAAGTCGTTTAAAACCATATTAGTTTTAATCAAGTCTTCATCTGACTTACCCTTTCTTGCAAGTCGATAGAAAATCAAGTTTATTGTGGCTCCGCCATCTACCAGCATCCTTGATATCGGCTTCCCATTTATATATCCTTTCGATATAACGGTTTCGTATGCCGATGATCATCTCTTGGCTTCTCGAAGATTGCGCTTTGGACTCCGAGCACGATTGGGCGAACGCTTTTTAGCCGATTCGCTTTTGATTTTGAATTGACCGCAATGTGAACACCATATTGATGTCCATTGGAGGTGTATCATCCCTAATCATGGGAGAATCTAGCTCGTCTGCCGATTCAAAGTCTTCTTCGCTTGTTCCTTTTTCCTCCATTCTTTTCTGACGACCTTGACCGGACGAAGCTCATTGAAAACATCATCCCTCTGTTTCTCAGCGTCGGCTTCCCGGATCTCTTGAGTCCTTAGCCTCAAGTCGTCTCGTTGCGATCGGCTAAGGCCGCATTTGGACACCATCTAGGCTTAGGCTCTCTTGGTTTTCTTATCTTGCCGACTAGATTTTCTTGGTCCACGCTTGACCTTCGCTTTGACCTGGTTTGGTACTTGCTTTGGTCCGTATATCCTTTCGTGAACAGCCTTCAAACCTTGGCAGTAACCCCAATTGGCCCAGCATACCTATCTTTAGCCGATTGCCTTGGCCAATTGTCGCGGGTAATGCTCCATCGGCACGATACGGGATGGCAAGCTACTCCCTCTCCCAACAAAACTGCCAAAAAGGACATCTTCTATGGGCCCTCTCCACATTTTCAGTGTAATATAAATTATCCGACCGGTGAGTAGGATGTCGTGGTCGGCTACTTATTCTTTCGTGTTTCTCCAGTAACTGTGAAAATGTCGGTCCCGATCTTCCGGCTGACGGCCTTGACGGTGATTTTTCAGCTTTGTACCACTTACCCACCTAAGGATTTCCTTTGGGTTTAATGGTTCTCAAATTTCTCCCTTCATGATCGGCTTCTATTTGTAAGGAGCCGATTGTAATTTTCAAGGTTTGGCCACCGCTTGATTCTGACTGAACATTGACCTGCCGATCCCTCTTCGGCTCATCTCGCATCGGCTCCTTCCCTTTAGCCGAGCATTGAACCATGTCGATTGGGAATGGATCAGCGTCGACTTGCATGGTTGGTTCATCAACAAATTTTAGCCGACCGTCCTCAATAGCCGACTGGATCTGTTGACGAAAAATATTGCAGTCGTTAGTATTGTGAGAAAAAGAATGGTGCCACTTGCAATACCTGCGTTTCTTGATCTCGTCACCGATGGTATAACATGTCCCTGCAACCGTATTATCTTTTCTTGTAATAATGTATCAAAAATACGATCACATTTGGAAACATCAAAGGCATATTTAACTTCCGACTTATTTCTAGTCGGCTTTAGCCAAGAAATGTACTAAGGACTTTTAGATCCCTTTACCCATTCTGGCTATATTTATTTCTGCTTCATCGTCCTCTGAAGAATCACTGGGACAATATTCGACCATATTGACTTTGGCCTTGTCTTTCTCCTTATTATTATTGTTCTTGAATCTATCTTTAAACACTTTACTATCAGGAAATCAGCTTTCTTGAGCCGATACACGATGAAGTAAGTGATTTAAATCAGCGAACTCCTGCCCTCCAAACTTCTCCCTAAGCGGAGGAATCAATCCTTGAAACGCTAAATCAGCAAGTTGATTATCGGGCAAAGTGAAGCTAAAACATCGATTCCTAGTTTCCCTGAACCTTTTAATGTAATCACATCGATTCCCAAATTTCGACTGACACGAGCTTAGATCGAAATCCCGAGCTCCAAACCGCCCGAAAAGAAATATTCGTGAAATCGGCTTTCCAAATCGCTCCATAAGTGGACCGAATTCGAGGTAAACAAGTAAACCGTAAAAGCTGCTCCGACAATGACAACGGAACAATCTTATTTTTAGTCCATCGGATCGAGCCGCTCGCCGCATTGAGCGATAAAGCGTCCGATGTGTTCCAAAGTAGTAGTTGAATCATCGCGCAGAATTTCGCAAAGTCCGCACTCAAATTGTGAGGGTATGGCATGCGATCTATGTAATCGGATACGGTTTTCTCGTAGTCGATAACCTTCCTTTGGTTGTATGCCGAATTGATCCCTTAAAACAATGGAGATCCGACGCCTAATTTACATTATTGGCCATTGGCATAGCAGGCCCTTGATAATGTTGGTCATAGTTGGCAGCCTGCCCCCTGAGTGCAAGTTCGGGTTGCCAATTATGCTGCGTTGTCGTCGGCACACGACCATACTGATCGTGTCGATTATGCCTGACTTGAGGTTCCGGCACTGGGAAAAACGGTTCTGAGTATGTTACTACCCTATGTGGACCTGGGTTTCTAAGCACGGTAGGCTCTTGTGAGAATCTCTCGGAGCCAATCGGCTGTGGAACCGATTGGGGAAAAGCATAGAACGGAGCCGACGGCGGCAGATTTATTGATGCGTCTAACTTAGCGACGTCGGTGTAGGAGTGGTAATGGCTCACCCCACTTGACCGAGGGTCCCTAGGTAATATGATCGTGGGTTGTGTGGGCATCATGGTGGGGGGTGAGGTCATAGCCGATAGTTTAGGATCGGCTGACGCGCTATGCGTATTTTGGGCCATTGAAAAGACAGGATAATTCGGCAGAGCTTGCAATGGGTCAAGCAGACTTCCTGATGAGGCTAACTCCTGGGCTATAGATTTAACACTATTTGCTATCATCGGCTTGAGCGTTGTCACGAGAGCCGATGATTGATTTATTAAGGCGTGGTGCATAGACTGATTAATCATAGCCGATAATTCGCTTGAGCAGCGACATCGGCTTCGGTTCGTGACACCCGCATCTCCTGTATGCTGACCGCCGGCAGGGCGGATTTTTGAGTGACGCCACGCCTAGTTTTCTAATAACAAATTTAGCATCATCTCCTCCAACGCAGCTTCCGAGCCTCTATTTCGACGTTGAAATTCACGGTCAAATCGCCCATTGTTGGGACGATTATGGCTTCGCGTTGAGATCGGATGGTGGAATCGACTTTTCCGATGAAGACATTGGTCCCACCGAAGCGTGCCAATAGTGTGTTGGTGTCAAAACTTGATGTAGAGTTTCGACAACAAGACACCGCATTTAACACCGTTCAGAGCGTGCGGTCGATTTGACTCAGAATCGATAAGGTAAAAATATAAAATTCACACAAAGCCGATCGTAAAGATCAATCGGCTTAGACTCAATCAGCTTGAAGCCGATCAAGATCAAAATAACAGGATAAATCTAACTAGCCGATTAAGTCTAATCAGAGGATAAAGGTAGATCGATTCTGAAGAAGGCGATGCGCAACAAAATCAGAATAAATCAAACATATGGCGTAATTGACGAAGATCAACAATCGGCGATGCGCAACTTTATTGATCAAAATCGATTACAAAGACTAAATTACAAAAGCTACTCCTAGTCGACAGGAAAAAGTAGAAAAGTAAAAGCTGGTTGATTGTATTGTGTTGTTGTTGTTGCAGCTTGCTCTGGTCCTTCTTTTATACCCTTCGGCCGATCGTGTCCTACTACAACACGTTTCAAGTCTTGATCCGTATCGCCTTATCTCTGATGCTTATTTCTTAAAGATCTTGCCGTTACTAAATATCTCCAAATCTTCCCAACCTGTCCGTTAATTCCCGTATCTTTGACTTTATTGCCGATTTTGACTAGACTTGCTAAATTTTGGTGCAAACAGGACTGTATCTTTTTGTTTTGGAATATTGTAACCAGACTAGACAAAAGAAATAAAAATCAATTTCTTCACCAATGACCGCGCGATTTCAGAACGGAATTTTTTGGGCTACAAGAAAATGTGTATACAAGATTGCCGTGGAACTACAAAGCATCTTCTACAATAATTCAGATGTCAGACATGCGCGATTTGCTACAGTACCATTCTGATTTTGGCTTTTTACAGATTTATTCATTGTCTCTCTTGATCCAACGAGTTTAATCTTGATTTGATCCATCCAAAACCTTCCTAGGCATCAACTTAGTGTTTCTCAAAATTTCATTGGTTAATTACAGATTTATTCATTGTCTCTCTTCTTGGGTTAGTTTCGAAATTGAATCTAGTTTCAACAGTTAAAATTTAACGTCAATCCAACGGAGGGATCTTCGGAAATTACTGTTTTAGTGAACGTATATCATTCTGTTTTCCTGAAAACCGAAGCAATTTTTCTTAATTCGTTTAGGGGTGTTTTGAGAATCATTAAAAAATTGGTTTTAGCTTCCGCGCAATCACACACCCCCTCCGATTGCTATATTAGTTTATATCGATCCTACATTATCACTAAAAAATGTTTTTATCAAATAAATTTGCTATAAGATTTGGGTCCAGCCAATGTTGTCTTAAATATCAAACTTGAGAGAAGAGAGAATGGAATTGAGCTTAACCAAATACACTATGTGGAGATTGTTGTGTCGCTTTGGTCATTTTGATAGCAAATCTTCAGCTACTCCTTGTGATCCTTGTTTTAAACTACAAAAGAACCCAGGTCAATGCTTTGATCAAGTCAAGTTCTCTCAAATAATTGGCTCTTCGATGTATCTTGCAAATACTACTCGTCCTAATATATCTTATGCAGTTAGTCGACTGAGTAGGTACTTGAGCCGACCGAATACAAACCATTAGCATGCTTTAGAGCGTAATAAAGTATTTGAAAGGAACTATAGACCAAGGTCCGTTTCTACACTAATTTCTCAAATTGTGGCGGAGGGATATAGTGATGTAAATTGATCACCGACTCGATGAGCTAAAATCAACAAGTGGTTATGTCTTTACTTTTGGTAGGGCAGCTATTTTCTTGGAAATCAAGCAAAATGACTATAATTGTTGAATAACTAGGTATTATTTGTGTTTTAGATTTGAAAATTAAACTAATTCCCAAAATGATTAGATACAACAGCAAGATAGAAGACACCACATATTTCTCAGAAAGAGATTGATCCACAGAGGAAAAATAGGAGAAATCTTATGATGGGCTTGATGACGAAAAGAAAGGCGTAGTAGCGACCGGCGTAGAGGAAGTAGTCGCTGCCGTGGATCGCAGGATGAAGAGCTCGAGCGGTCGCGCATTCTTGCGCTGCCTGTAAACCTTATTGCCGCCCGCGCGTGTTCTCTCACCGCAACGGTTCGAGATCCCGCTCACCTTGCCTCACGGTGCACGCCGAGAGGAAGGTCGGTGAAGAACGAGCACAAGACGAAAAACACAACACGTATCACCGTGGATGAACACGGTATCGAGTCCAAAATCAAAAGGCTTGCATCCGTCTCGACGCCTCTGCATTTTATAGCCTCGCACCAAGAACGGTCACCATTAAATGCTAGTAATCGCAGGTCATTCAAATGACGCTTTATTAGAAATCGACGCCATTATCATGGCTGCTTTCAATTCTCGAGAAATGACCCCATTAATTCACTAATAACAGAGAGAAACCAAAATTAAAAGGGTTTAAACGCATCAGAATTTAATCCACGGCACGGCGACTCGCGACGTCGCAAGTCACAAGTCACGCGGGAAAACACGCGAAAATACGCGTAATTCACAAATACGCTGCGTGGCAGGACTTTAGCCAGCTCCTCACCCTCCATATGCCTCATTACAAGATATGGTGGAGCTCTCCTTTAAATTGGTATTCTACCTCTCAACTAGCAATATGGTACTATTATTTGTAGCTTTGGCATTAGATATAAATGGGCCACTTGGGCCTCATTTCTAACAATCCCCACCAATGCCGGTTGACAAAGGCTCAAAAATTTGATCACTGTGGTGAATCTTCGTTTAATATATCAGTGTTTTGGTGTAAGTCCCATACGGGTTGAACTTTCACCTAGAGTAACGTGATCCATCCTCCCACAGCTAATGAATGGACTAAGCCTTGAATTCACAGCTTTGTGTGGTTTGATTTCACCCGAAATCTTAACTGATACTAGGCTGCCAAAGAACTTCACCTCAACGGAGTGTTAAATGGTCATGCTCCCTAATCTTCTCATGAGCTTTGTAGAGAATGCCCCTTTCTCTTGAACTGCAACCTCACAGTTAGGCTCAAGTAGGTGTATTCATTTTGAGGTATCCTGTAGGCCAATACCTTTTTCCTTTGACACTAGAATACATTAAGGCTTTAAGCCAACCTTCCATACAGTCGAGAGTACTTTGTCTATTTGGGCTACAGTAAACAGCGTGCTACAGTATTGCCGTGGAACTACAGTACCCTTCTACAATAATTCGCGGTATGCTGTACATGCGCGATTTGCTACAGTACCATTCTGATTTTGGCTTTTTACAGATTTATTCATTGTCTCTCTTGATCCAACGAGTTTAATCTTGATTTGATCCATCCAAAACCTTCCTAGGCATCAACTTAGTGTTTCTCAAAATTTCATTGGTTAATTACAGATTTATTCATTGTCTCTCTTCTTGGGTTAGTTTCGAAATTGAATCTAGTTTCAACAGTTAAAATTTAACGTCAATCCAACGGTGGGATCTTCGGAAATTATTGTTTTAATGAACGTATATCATTCTGTTTTCCAAAACCGAAGCAATTTTTCTTAATTCGTTTAGGGGTGTTTTGAGAATCATTAAAAAATTGGTTTTAGCTTCCGCGCAATCACACACCCCCCCGATTGCTATATTAGTTTATATCGATCCTACATTATCACTAAAAAATGTTTTTATCAAATAAATTTGCTATAAGATTTGGGTCCAGCCAATGTTGTCTTAAATATCAAACTTGAGAGAAGAGAGAATGGAATTGAGCTTAACCAGTCACACTATGTGGAGATTGTTGTGTCGTTTTGGTCATTTTGATAGCAAATCTTCAGCTACTCCTTGTGATCCTTGTTTTAAACTACAAAAGAACCCAGGTCAATGCTTTGATCAAGTCAAGTTCTCTCAAATAATTGGCTCTTCGATGTATCTTGCAAATACTACTCGTCCTAATATATCTTATGCAGTTAGTCGACTGAGTAGGTACTTGAGCCGACCGAATACAAACCATTAGCATGCTTTAGAGCGTGTAATAAAGTATTTGAAAGGAACTATAGACCAAGGTCTGTTCTACACTAATTTCCCAGCTGTGCTGGAGGGATATAGTGATGTAAATTGGATCACCGACTCAGATGAGCTAAAATCAACAAGTGGTTATGTCTTTACTTTTGGTAGGGCAGCTATTTTCTTGGAAATCTGCAAAACAGACTATAATTGTTGAATAACTAGGTATTATTTGTGTTTTAGATTTGAAAATTAAACTAATTCCCAAAATGATTAGATACAACAGGCAAGATAGAAGACACCACATATTTCTGTAAAGAGATTGATCCACAGAGGAAAAAATAGGAGAAATCTTATGATGGGCTTGATGACGAAAAAGAAAGCAGCGTAGTAGCGACCTGGCCGTAGAGGAAGTAGTCGTCGTCGTGGATCGCAGGATGAAGAGCTCGAGCGGTCGCGCAGTTGCGCTGCCCAGAAACCTTATTGCCGCCCCCGTGCAGGTTCTCTCAGCGGCAACGGTTCGGAGATCCCGCTCTCCTTGCCTCGCGGTGCACGCCGAGAGGAAGGTCGGTGAAGAACGAGCACAGCACGAAAACACAACACAGATCACCGTGGATGAACACGAGTATCAGAGTCCAAAAATCAAAAAGGCTTGCATCCGTCTCGACGTCTCTGCATTTTATAGCCTCGCATCGAACGGTCACCATTAAATGCTAGTAATCGCAGTCATTCAAATGACGCTTTATTAGAAAGCGACGCCATTATCATGGCTGTTTCAATTCTCGAGAAATGACCCCATTAATTCACTAATAACAGAGAAACGAAAATTAAAAGGGTTTAAACGTGCCAGAATTTAATCCACGGCGACGGCGACTCGCGACGTCGCAAGTCACAAGTCACGCGGGAAAACACGCGAAATACGCGTAATTCAGAAATACGCGCGCGCTCGTGCGTGTGACTTTAGCCACTCCTCACCCTCCATATGCCTCATTACAAGATATGGTGGAGCTCTCCTTTAAATTGATATTCTCCTCTCAACTAGCAATATGGTACTATTATTTGTAGCTTTGGCATTAGAGATAAATGGGCCACTTGGGCCTCATTTCTAACAATCCCCACCAATGCCGGTTGACAAAGACTCAAAATTTGATCATTGTCTTTGAATCTTCGCTTAATATATCGGTGTTTGATGTAAGTCCCATACGGGTTGAACTTTCACCTAGAGTAACGTGATCCATCCTCCCACAGCTAATGAATGGACTAAGCCTTGAATTCACAGCTTTGTGTGGTTTGATTTCACCCGAAATCTTAACTGATACTAGGTCGCCAAAGAACTTCACCTCAACGGAGTGTTAAATGGTCATGCTCCTAATCTTCTCATGAGCTTTGTAGAGAATGCCCTTTCTCTTGAACTGCAACCTCACAGCTTAGGCTCAAGTAGGTGTATTCATTTTGAGGTATCCTGTAGGTCAATACCTTTTTCCTTTGACACTAGAATACATTAAGGCTTTAAGCCAACCTTCCATACAGTCGAGAGTACTTTGTCTATTTGGACACAGGTACAAATTTAATAATATGTACTCTCTTGTTACAACATCAACTTGTTTTTCCCATTATCTAATTCACGGATCTCCGATCAGGAAGATAAGGGTTACCGCTGTGGTGTAACTCAAACGGGCCTCATTCCCATGTCCATAGACGCAATGGAAATCGCTTTCCTTGCAAGTCCTTTTGTAAAAGGATCGCAGATTTTTCTCGATCTAATATAATTCACAAGAATAACTCCGGAGTTTCTCAATTTTCTTATAGTTTTAAGCCTACGCTCACATGTCCGAGGACTTCATGTTATCCTTAGTACTCATAACCTTAGTCAACACCGTTTGGTTATCGCAGACATTAAGATCGCGGTATTGGTTTCTCAACCAATGGCAAGTCCAACAAGAGCTCTCTAAGCCATTCACCTCAACAGTGTCGTGTCTAGTGCTACGAGTTCAGCTTCCATGGTTGACCTCGTCAATATGGTCTGCTTGCAAGACCTCCATGAAACCGCTATGACCACCGGCTAAAGAAAAACATAACCACTTGTAGCTTTGATCTCATCCGCATCAGAGATCCAATTGGAATCACTATATCCTTCTAAAACAGATGGATACCCAGTATAGTGTATTCCATAAGATGTTGTTCCTCTCAAGTAGCGCAACACCCTTTCAAGTGCCTCCCAATGATCATCTCCTAGGTTAGATGTAAACCGCTTAATTTGCTCACAAAGAAATGAGATATCAGTCTTGTGGCACCAGCTAGATACATAAGGGACCCAATAATTTGTGAATATCTCAATTGATCTTTTCCTAACCCTTGATTTTTCCGAATCTTAACACTTGGATCATAAGGTGTTGGGGAGATTTTGCAATTCTCAAACCCGAATTGACTCAAAATTTTCTCAAAGATAATGGGATTGGTGCAAAATGATCCCATCCTCATTTTTATCAATTTAATATTCGAATAACATCCGCCTCTCCCAAGTCTTTCATATCAAAGCATCGAGATAAGAAAGTTTTGACCTCGTCAATTACAAAGAGTTGTTTGTCCCAAATATAAGTATGTCATCAACATACAAACACAAAATAACACATTGACCCCACCATAACGATAGTATACACACTTATCTGCCTCATTAACAAAGAAACCAGCAGATGTCAAAGTTTTATCTAACTTTTCGTGCCATTGCTTAGGAGCTCGCTTTAGGCCATACAAGGATTTTAATAATTTGCACACTTTATTTTCTGTCCAAGAATCACATAACCATCCGTTGCTCCATATAGATTTCTTCCTCCAACTCTCCATTAAGGAAAGCTGTCTTTACATCCATTTGATGGACGTGTAGACCATGGGAAGCAGCTAATGCTATGAGCACTCTAATGGTGGTTAATCCGCTCAGGAGAATAAGTATCAAAATAATCCTCTCCTTTTTCTAGGTATAACCCTTGGCCACAAGTCTTGCCTTGTACTTATCAACAGCATACCATCAGCCTCATTTTCTTTTGAAGATCCACTTGCATCCAACAGTTTGCACCCACTAGGAAGATCGGTGATCTCCCAAGTCCCGTTAGCCATGATGGAATCCATCTCGCTCACGGACCGCCTCTTTCCAATACTCAAGATCGTAGTGCATAAGCCTCTCAAAGAGATTTTGGCACATCATCCACGAGGTATACAATAAAGTCGCCGCCAAAGGTTTTCTCAACCTTTGTCTCTTGCTCCTACGAGGAGCCTCTGCGACTAAATTGTTATCCTCCTCAAAATTATCTTCTCTTGGTAGTGTATCATTTATTGGTTCGTAAACAAGTGGTAGGTTCAAGATTATAATTATTATTAGTTTGAGTATTCTCGGTTCAGTGAAGAACTACCCACTAGTCTCATAGGATAAATATCCTCAAAAATGAAGCATCTCTGGACTCCATTATTGTGTTAACAATAATCTCGGAGTTTCGATTTTACTACTAAAAATCTATAGGTTGTCTTTGTTATGTGCATATCCTAGAAAAATACAATCGATCGCTTTAGGTCCAAGCTTTCTTTTTTACGCAATGGTATATTGACTTTGCCAAACACCCCAAGTTCGTAGAAAATTTACATTGGGTTTTCTCCCTTCCATCCTCATACGGAGTAATCTCACACTTTTAGTGATTAACTCTATTTAGGACAAAATTTGTCGTTAGTATAGCTTCCCCACCACGTTTTAGGCATACCCAAGACTCTCCAACATGGCATTCACCAAGTCTCATTAGTGTTCGGTTTTTCCTCTCACTACCCTATTTGATTGGGGAGAATATGGTGGTGTAACTTCATGGATTATACCATGCTCGTAATGTAATGGGAGAATTCATGAGAGATATACTCTCCCCACGATCGGACCTTAGTCGTTTAATTTTATTTTCTAGTTGGTTCTCAACCTCGACCTTATAAATTTTGAAGTAGTTTAAAGCTTCATCCTTTGTTTTCAAAGAAATACACATAACAATAACGTGTTGCATCATCTATAAAAGTTAGAAAATATCTTTTGCCTCCTTTTGTCAACAATCCATTCATCTCACACAGTCGAATGGACAAGATCTAGTGGTGCCAAGTTCTTTTCTTCCTCTAATCCCTTAAAGGGTTTTCTAGGTTGCTTTGCTTGCACACAAGAATGGCACTTTGATCCTTTGACAATATCACATTTTGGAATTAATCAGAATCTGGACATTCGAGCAATGGTATCAGAACCAATATGACATAAACGAGAATGCCAAACATTGGATTCGCAATTATTAACTTGAGTAGCAACATTTAAATTTAAACAAGGCTCTAGTACACTTAAGCGAACAGCCTCCGCTTTCATAACCTTTTCCAATAAAGTTTCCAAACTTGGACATTACAACTTTATTAGACTCGAATACTAGCTTATAGCCATCTCGACATAATAGGGAACCACCGATAAGGTTCTTATTTATTGTTGGCGCATGTCGCACGCTCTTTAAGTGGACAATCTTCCCAAGTAAGCCTCGGATCCCCGTACCAACACCAAGAACAAAAGCATGCGACCGCTCCCCATTAGGACGGAGGAAACCCTCTTGCTGGTAAGAAGAAAATAGAGATATGTCGAACATACGTGAACATTTGCACCGTATCAACCCACCAATCGGTGGATTGACATGTTGAAAAAACAACGGAGAATTACCATACCCTCTGAAGTAGTTCCCTCACTTATGGTCACGTTGGCAATTTTCTTGCCTTGCTCATTTGGCCTGTTCTTGCGGAAACGACAGTCTTTAGCCATGTGACCATTTTTTCCGCACACATAACAGGTAATGTTCTTCATATCTTTCTGCTCAAACTTCTTCTTCTTAAAGCTAGTATTTTTGTTTGGTTTCAAGCCTTTGTTGTTGTTGCCACCCTTCTTCTCAATCACATTTGCGTTGTTTGGTTCCTGAGAAGAACTTTTTTGTGCATCTTTGGCTCTGGCTTTTTCTTCCACATCGAGGGCAGCAATGAGATCTTCAATAGAAATCTCTTCCCTCTTGTGTTTTAGACCAGTGGCAAAATTCCTCCAAGATGGGGGAAGTTTAGCCACAATGCCCGCGGCCACAAATTTTGCAGGTAAAGCACATCCCAAATGTGCAATCTCGCCCACTAGTAGCTGTGCGCTTGAGCAACAATCGATTTAGACTCATCCATGGTAAAATCGAATAATTGCTCGCACGTATACAACCAAATGACCACCTCGACTTCTCAGATATTTTTGTTCAAGAGCCAACCACAACTCGATGGCGGATGTGTAACTCATATACACATCATATAACCGATCCGCCAAGATGGTCGAATGCAGCCCAATGCGGTGTTATTCGCATTCTCAAACTGCGTATTTTCCTCATCCGTAGCGGTATTGAGGAAAATCACCCACCACATACCAGAGACATGAGCCAAAACTTGGCTCTAGTCTACCACCTACTGAAATTCGACCATTGAACCTCTCAGGTTTCATGGCATCACTTGCACCAGCCATTGCTGAATCACAATCATACAAATAATACCAATAAGGTTTCTGGAATGTTGAATAACTAGGTATTATTTGTGTTTTAGATTTGAAAATTAAGCTAATTCCCAAAATGATTAGATACAACAGGCAAGATAGAAGACACCACATATTTCTGTAAAAAGATCGATCCACAGAGGAAAAATAGGAGAAATCTTACGATGGGCTTGATGACCAAAAAGAAAGCAAGCGCAGTAGCGACCTGGCCGTAGAGGAAGTAGTCGACGTCGTGGATCGCAGGATGAAGAGCTCGAGCGGTCGCGCAGATTCTGCTGCCTGAAACCTTATTGCCGCCCGTGCAGTTCTCTCGGCGCAACGGTTCGGAGATCCCGCTCTCCTTGCCTCGCGGTGCACGCCGAGAGGAAGGTCGGTGAAGAACGAGCACAGCACGAAAACACAACATAGATCACCGTGGATGAACACGAGTATCAGAGTCCAAAAATCAAAAAGGCTTGCATCCGTCGGGCGTCTCGATTTTATAGCCTCGCATCGAGAACGGTCACCATTAAATGCTAGTAATCGCAGTCATTCAAATGACAATTTCTATTAGAAATCGACGCCATTATCATGGTCGTTTCAATTCTCGATAAATGACCCCATTAATTCACTAATAACAGAGAGAAACCGAAAATTAAAAGGGTTTAAACGCATCAGAATTTAATCCACTGCACGCAAGTCACGCGAAAAAGTCACGCGAAAAACACGCGAAAATTCACGAAATTCGAGAAATACAGCAGCGTGCGTGTGACTTTAGCCAGCTCCTCACCCTCCATATGCCTCATTACAATATATGGTGGGAGCTCTCCCTTTTAAATTGGAATTCTCCCCTCTCAACTAGCAATATGGTATTATTATTTGTAGTTTTGGCATTAGAGATAAATGGGCCACTTGGGCCTCATTTCTAACAAACTCGATCCACCATGGAAGCAGATCTAGTAGCTTTGGAAATTGCTTGCTGTGAAGCTGAATGGCTAAGAGAACTATTGATGGACTTGCCAATAGTAGAAAAGCCAATTCCTGCTATACTCTTGTATTGTGACAATCAAACTGTAATAGCTAAAGTCAAAAGCAAGAAAGAAAATATGAATTCATCAAGACATGTGAAGAGAAGATTAAAATCAGTTAGAGACTTGAGGAATACTGGTGTAATCACTTTTGACTATATCAAGACAGATAAAAATCTGGCGGATCCTTTTACAAAAGGATTACCTCGAAAGTCAATACAAGAATTGTCAAATGGAATGGGGTTGAGGCCTGCTAATTAGTTACTAACGGGGGCAACCCATCCTGTTTGATTGGAGATCCCATGACACAGGTTCAATGGGGAAACAAACTGATTAGTAACTGTGAGTAATAATAAGAAGTATACTCTTATAGCCCATTTCTATGACATAGTACTTTGGCTGCAAGGAAGATATTGAGCCATGACTCTTAATGGATTCAAATCTAAGTGATAGGATATGTGCCTTGCAGGATATCCTTGGAGAATCTACCTACGTGAGTGTGATTGTTTGGTCGCAATCCATGGAAGTTTTGCCGGTCGCTTCCTAGAGCACTCATGAGATCCAAGATACGAGTGTATGAGCGAAGCACCAAACTGAAAGGGTTCTTATGATTGTAGACGTATTGTGCGCCTACTGGATGAAGTTTGCACTTCAAGGAGTAAAGTACAAGGTCACCTCCACTGCGCTCCTGTGTATATTGATTCCAGTACCAGCTAGATGAAAGGTTCAAGTCCGGAAGGCATCTTTGTCCAAAACACACAATGTATCAAACTCTTTGTTGCCACATTTCATTTGTAACTTTGTGGGGGATTGTTGGATTTCAGGTTCTTATTCTTGAATAAAAGTTACAAACCAAGCTTCCTGTTAGTTCAATTTTCTTCCTTCACAAGTTCTTATCTCTTTGAGTTTGTCTGATTGCTTCGTCTCAAGAGTTTGAGCTTTGTCTTCAGCCTACGTTCAGTTGGGACGCCTCTGAACAGATTTATATATCTTCAGATTCAGATTTCGTTTTTAGATTTTTTTTTTCCCTGTTGTTTGTTTGTTCCGTTTGAGTTGTATGTATCAGATATAGACTCTGTTTTCCCTGATATTTTGGCCAACGAATTAAGCTTCTTAGCTGTATGATCTTGTTTGTTGTAGAGATAAGATTCTCTAGTTGGGAAGGAGTCTATATCAGGCCACGTACGACTGCATGACTTAAAAAACTGAAGTCTTGAGTTCTTCCCAAATACATCTGAAACCTTTTGGCTTGGAGAGAGTTACGTTTCATAAGAACACATTAGTTCATCTTCAGTTGAGTGCACAACACAAGATAGGAGATCATTGTATCTTGGAGGAGAGCCGTTGTTCATCCTGTGCACCTCGGCAGGGGTGTGAATCTCCTTGAAGACAGCGTCGTCCGGCGTGTCTTGATCTTTCAGTGCTGCTATCCATCTACTTGCTGCTACTGCTTCTTCCCAATTTGATCGAGCTGCTGCCTACGACGTCCTAAACTCTGAAGAAAAATGATCACACATAAGAACTCTGCACCTTTTACCACACACAAGAACTCTGCACCAAAGAAAAAAGAGAATATCACAAGAACAGAGTGACAAAAAAAAAGACTAAATGTGATACCAAAGCTTCTTGCTTCTTACACACAGAAAGAAGAATAGGAAAGAGTATCACCTTCAAAACAAAGGGGGAAAGAAAGGCATTCACCAAGCAAGACACAGTGGTGTGATCAGAGTTCTCAAGGCATCATCATTTTTTTTTTTGCAAGTCTAGCCCCTCAAGTGTGTTTTTTTTAAAAATGGTCCTCTCCCGCACCGCGAAAGACGCGGCAAGCGACACCTGTCCCCTACTGCACCTAAGGAGCACGAGAGGTTCCCGGCGCTGCAGCAATGTGGATGAGCACAGTAGCGCACAGATGGCCACGGCAGAGTGTGGGCAAGCATGACAGGTGGGCAACGTGAGTGCCCACGTGCGAGCGAGCGGTTGCGCTGGTGCAGACGGGAGACCGAGTGTGGGAGCACATCCTCCCGGGGTCCCCGAATGCGATAGCGCGTCCTCCCGCGCTCCCCAAATGCGGCAAGTGGCAAGTGGCAAGTGTCACCTGCCCTGCCTTACACGATAAGAGAGAGAACCATTTTTACAAAAAAAAATGTGTGAGAGGGTTAGATTTGCAAAATACATATATATAACAAGCAATAGTACTAGATATGTACAAACACTAGTACTCCTCGAAAGCTAGTGTAGCCTCTTCCTCAACTTGTGATTTGGTTGTTACAAGGGGGTGAGTACATAAAGCACTCAATAAATTGCGCACAGAATGCAAGCCTAGTAACTATATAGAAAGCTTATTCCAAGTGAATGGCTGACATGGTTATTTTGCATAAAGAAGCAATTACAAATGATTTCGATATTTAGCCCTAAATCAATTTTATCATCTCCAATGGCACACAACCTCCATTCCCAAATTTTATTTTACAAAATTCAACCCTTGTTTGTAATTCGCGAGCATTGTCCAATACCGCGAACACGGCTATTTGAATCAATTTGACACTCTGCAGAGGTTATAAACTTTATCCACAAGATATGATCATCTCTTGATGCCAAGCTATATCACACTTCTTTTGGTGTGCGGCAGAGAGATCACAACAAAACCTTTCGGAAACACCACCCGAACATAGACTCTTCCGACAAGCCTGGTCTCACCATTCTCCCTTACACACACAGCAGAAGAATAGAAGGGACTTATCATTGGACAGATGTGAGGCCACTACACAAAAATCTCTCTCTAGACCATCGTCGCACAAAGCTAGGTCCAACACCTAAGGCATCCTATGTTAGACTCGGTAACTTACTTAGTTAGGTCTGTTCCATTTCAAACATGTGGTTATATGTTTGGTCCAGTTCAAATGCTTGCAAGGTTAAGTCCTTAATTAACCGATGCAAGACTTTCAATCTTTCAATCATTCAAATGGCATATAGCCCCCAAATGTCATACAGACCCACCATGACACAAAGTCTCTTGCTACTTACTACAGTCTAAATTATTAACCACCCTAGTTGATTATTGTGCAACAAATGTCATCAACAAGTCAACATCATTGCAGGACAACACATGTCTCTACAACTCAACATTATCGTGTGGCAACGCATGACACACCATCTCATACGCAACGCATGACACATCATATCATAATTATGTTCCATATTCCATTTATCAAATTGAATTTGCATTTTCAAAATGATATTAATAACTCGTTGCATGGTTAAGCACTCTATTCACATTCTAACCAGCCCACATTGGCATGTAGTAATGACCAACTATTAATAAACCATTTTAAGGTGAAAAATGAATCATGGCATACAAATGGCAAGGTGGACATATTTCAATTAGGTTGAATAACTAATCCTAAATTAATTGAAATCATTTTACTTTGAATTAGCATGCAATAGTTTAAAGCAATATAACTTTTGTAAACTGGGCTCAACATGATCAAAGTACAATTTGTAAAAACTCTTGCTCTTGCTTTGGACCTTACTCTTGGATCAGCAACTCTCCCTCGAATACCTTGGACACTTGACGTCTACATGAATTGTGAAACAATAGCAATAAATAACAAAATAAAGATCAAACAAGACTCCAAAAATTAAATAAAATTCAACATTAAATAAAGCTCAATTTTATATTTTTTTTAGAAACTGGAATCAGCTCAATCGGAGATCATATGAGGAAAAACAGGCTCATGAAATTTTAAAATAAAAGATAAATGCAGAAAAAGAATAAATTTTAATTAACCGAATTATTTTTCACCTGGAAATTTGGATTAATGACATCATGCCGATGTCACTACTATTTTGATTATCAGCTGAATTATTTTCTAAAAGGAAATTCGATTTATGACGTCATGATGTCATAATCCCAATTTATCGAGAATAAAATAAATCTAAACTAAATCCTATAAGACTGATATGTGGGTCCGGGTCTATGGATCCGATCCACAGACTAATGTGTGACCACTATGGACTCGATCCATGATGCTTCGGTTACTACACCCGATGTTAGCGCCAATGTCGCACAGCTGACGCAAGAAGGGACGCGCGACAGATAGAGCGTGCAACACACGACACAATCTCTGTCGTCCACTCCAGATCGGACGGTCGAGATTAAGGCGAAGGCAGCGACAGCGGTGAAGACGCGTAGCACGATGGAGCAAGCGACGTGTGGTGCAATTGCGACCATGCATACCGGATCGGACTGCTGCGACTACGCGAAGGTTGGCGACGGCGGCGAATGACACGTGGCATGACCGAGCAAGTGACGCATGGTGCAATCACGACCGTGCATACCGGATCAGATGACTGCGACTACGCGAAGGTTGGTGACGGTGGCGGGGACACACGGCAGGACCTGAACGTGAACACGTGGTGCAATTTGGACCACTCGTTCCATATTTGACGGCCAGGGTTTGGTGGCGATGGGTGTGATGGCAAGGACATGCGACAGACGGAGGCGGCATCTACATGGCTCAATCTTGGGCGTTCACGACGGATAGTGTTTGAACTTACAGGCGGCGGAGTGAGGGGAACTCAACATGAGGTTCACCCGGCTTCTTATAGCCTCAGGGTGCTTGCTTGTAGGCATGGAAACCAAGAGCGGTAGCAACGCTACTATGACAGCAAGCACACGAGGAGATGGGCCGATGGCAACGTCGGTGTTACATCCCAATTTTTTAGGTTTCAAAAAACTTTTAGATTAGGTTCTCAAAACTTTTCATCAATTTCCCTTGAATTAATAAAGTTTAACCAGAACTTTCGTAAATTAAAAAGATATAATTTGAATAATCTAAATGTCAATCAAAAAGATTTAATTAGGTTACCTGTGCTACAAGGAAATTTTCTATATTTTCTTATATTTCTTCCAAGTTTATTTGCTATTTTCTTTTAATTTATTTGAATTTCCAGCCTTTTCTTGGGCCGAATCTTGGTCCGATCCATTTCCTCTTTCCACCCTGCATCAGCCTAGCCCACTTCTCCGCTTGCTTGGCCTGATCCGCTCCGCCTTGGCCCATTGCCATGCCATAGCCTAGCAACCTACACCGTTGTTCCTGATCAGTGGGACCCACCTGTTAGCCGCCGGTAGCGTGCATCGTCTCCCTCCCGTGTATGAGCTGGACTCCACGATGCCACTATGACCAAGCCTGTCTCCTCCCTATCTACACCACCTCCCCTATAAGTAGCGCTGCCGAGCCTCAGATCCGCATCCCCCGATCATGTCGCGTCTGTTTGCCCTAGATCACACCTACGCCGTTAAATTTGTCCAGCCCAAGCAATCGCCGCCATTGAGACCTAAGGACAAGCACGCGTTCCCACCGCTACATCGCTTCTTCACCGAATCCTTCCGCATCATAGTGTGTTAGAGCAATAAAGCTGTACAGTTCAAAATGTTGAGGAAACGAATCTGGGAATGACAATTTTCTTTTCAGTACTATTGCACTCATTTAGGTTAACATCAGTCGATATGCATTTGCTGTATTGAAATTTTGCTCTTCAAACAAATTCAACAATAACCTCTTCACAGAAAACTTGTGCAAGGAAAAAAACTTACAAGATTTCAAGGAGCACATTTGTTAATGACCCTGCTTCTCCTTCATGGAATTCACCCCATCTATTTTACCCAGCACAGTTCCTTCAAAAAGAAAAGAAAACATTTCCACAACCCAGATGCTAATAACCTGACAGTTCCAAAGATATGCCCTGATGCTTCGCTAATCCACAAATGAGATTATCGAAGTCAAGGAACTCCATTCCCAGCCTAATGCAACTGGCGCAGTGCAGAATTCACATGACATCAAAAACAGACATTTGAATAGGTGGATAAAATTATTACAAAACAAATACAGATGATGTATATTAAATACATAAGGTTGGGCATTAACTGTGCACACTACAGTTGGTACATCGCAGACATCTATATCACGTCTAAGCAACCCTTTTCTCGCCCCAAATCAAGTAGCCCAACTTCCCCAGATAGAATAGGCCAACTTCTGACGCAGAAGCATCCCTCTCGCAAGCTGGTGGGAACTGGCACGCCACTCAACCAGCAACAAATTCACCCCAAATGTCCCGGCAATCGGACAAACATAAGCCATAAGAACCTCTGGGCTGTGGTCAAAGCACTAAAGCTTCAGGGCTTCAGGCAATGGTCAAAATATTACATAGTGTACATGTGAAGCCTAATGTTCCATTAAAGCTGCATCAGTTTCTGATAGTGGTGCTGCAAAACAGATATCATATCAGTTAGTGAAGCATTGTGCTGTGAGCCAGTGACTAAAAATAGAATACAATACAGCAAAGCTGATCCCTGAACGTGTCTTCTGTAAATCAAAGTATCAGATAGTTACTGCAGACTAATCAATTCAGACAACACAAAAGCTTACAAAGTTGCATGTGTATATTAGTTGCAGCATACACATAATTACATGCCTAAGCATTATGAATTGAGTTTGAGAAGACATACCAAGCAAGTCTTCATAGGTATCCTGGAACAAAGAAGACTCCAACAACAGGGGCGGGGAGAATACTTGATCAAGAGCATCATCAGTTATAAACGACTGGTGTGCCAGACCACTGACTGGATCAAGAAAGTTTGTGACACTGCTAGGATCGTCATGTCCATTCAGTTTACTTGACAGAGCTGGGCTTGTATGTATTGGGCTGTCGGTATTGAAGTAAAGGTCACTTGTGCCCTTGGGGAATTTCATCTGTGGCGATGATAAACCAATTTTTTGTTTCCTTCGATTCACCACAGCATCCATCTCCTTCCTTGAAGCATCTGTTGATAGGGGAATGAAAAAGTGCTCTGAATCATCATCACTACTCTTGTCCTGTGGCCTCTCTATGTTGTTCAATGGCTTTGATAGAGCAGCTTCACGAACAGAACGTCTGATGTCATGAGCAAAATAACCATCGTTTTCTGCAAAGACAATACAGAGCATAATTAATTAAACAAAACGTCATTCACCAAAAGCACTTCAGCTTGTAATCAGCAAAATAATAAGTAAAGAAGAAATAGATGATTTAGCCGAAGTATCAAGATAGAAATACCATGCACTGAACCATTTGTTTGATCTTTGGTTGAGGGAACAGTAAGTGTTTTCTCTTCTGACATGATTTCTTGGCTAGGTTGACGTGCTAGCGCATTCCGTTTTTGTGTATGTGTTCCTTTTCCAGAAGAACTTGGATTCAGACTAAATAAAGGAGGTAGCTTTAGAGCAGGACTGCTCCCAGCCTTGTCGAGGTGTGTAGAAGATAGCTTAGAAGTCATCTCTGAAACTTCACTGCTGCTTTCCTGCTTAAAAGTAAGTAGTTAGAAAGCGTGAAAATAAATAGACATACTACATATAGCAAATGTTTTGCATGCTTAGACTACACATCGTAGAGATTTAATAATGTGTTAACTTCATACACAAAGGTGTTTTGTGGTGATTACCCATGAGAAAACAAGGGTCCATTTGGTTCGAGGAATGTCCTATGCTCATCCTGAAGGGAATTGGGTTCATCTGATAAAATTTGTGGAATTACCCTGTGGTGCAGTCAGTGCATACATCTGTTCTCTATGAGACTATGAAATGAGTTGATGCTAGCCCGTATTCATCGCAGTGTTCTAAATAGCTAGCTATAGCATTTTTGGATCCCAAACGCGAAGGTACAGGCCAATGTTCCACTATATTAGTTACAGGCGCTACAGCTAGCAATAGCCCTACTATTCAATGTAGCTTGTAGCTAGCGATAGCTCCGCCATCCTACATAAGTAACCATGGACCAAAACATTAGCCCCATTTTGAAATCCAACATTACTAAAAGGCCTAAATGCATCACTTATAAACCTAAACTATGAAAAAACTAGTAAATGACCTCATCTCGCCCTTTTTCAATAATCCAACATTCATATTTCTCAATGATTAAATACTTGTTCTTAAGAACATTAGTGTATAGATGTCATTTATGATCTTTTTGACCTGTATTAATATGTTTGTTGATTCAGAACATGACTCGTATTCTTATTATTAAAATATTAGTACCTCTTAAGTACCATGTTTTTATGATTTGTTTTTTAGGTGACATATTATATACATATTCAATTTTTAAAAATTTTAATACTAAAAATGTGACGAATGATAGCTTCCATGATAGCTACTGTAGCTTTTTTTGGAACCTTGCTGTGAAGCCACGAAAATCACAATTTAATACCTTGGTTCTTCCCATCGCACCAACCAAATGCAAGCCTCTAGGATCCAAGGATTCAATGGCAACCAACCAAACATGTTCCTCAAGAATCATTTTACACCAGGCTGGCAGTGTTTCACAAACCAAACAGCCCAAACGATTTGAAAAAATAAAAATAAATATTTTGGTATGAACAAAAGGAGGAACGAAGAGACAGTACGAAATTTAAAAAAACTACCAGAATAGGAGATATACAATTTTTCCTTATTGAACAAGTTAGACAGAAAACATGGGTAAATCATCAATTCATCATCAAACAGTAAAACCAAATCAGTTTTCGTTCTTACTTCAGGTCTTCCAAGCCCTGTATTTTGTACGGGCAGTGACAGTCTGGAGTTCATTTGATCCATTGGATTACTAGATACGCTATTTACTTCCTCTGAAAGTTCTGCTATCGACTGCTGCATTGCCGGAATAGCTTCCTTGAGTTGATTAATTAGGCCCTAGACAAAGGAGATAATGGCAAAAGATCAACAAATCAGTCAAATGCCAGCTACAGTCATCATCAGTAAAATCTGGAACCAGGTGCTACCAGGTAAACCAGGGTTTTGTACACTGGTTGCAACATATCAAAAGAGAGAACAGCTTAGCTTCTCATATAAATTGTTATTACCTGTATACTGACTAAATGCTGACGATGTTCGGCCAATGTTGCAGTTAATGAGTCAGCATGAGTACTAGTTTCACCGTCAGACGCACTCCGGAGTAATTCTGGCCCCTCTCCATCGTTCGCTTTGGCCTATCAAATTAGTAGAAAGTTGCATGTCAGCTAATGGAAGTGTATATTGGTTCAAGTTACCTATGATGCACCGATGCTTCAGAAAATCGCCATACTAGTATCCGATACGTATCAGATACAGAGATGGCGCTAATCCAAATCTGATACATACGGGTGGTGTATCAGGTTATTTTCATCTTTTAAGAAAGGAAAAAAAATGCTGATACTTTTTATAAGTAGTGATAGCTTTGCAATATGACCCAGCTCAAAGAAGAAATGAGAATTAGATATCCCTATTTTTTTAAAATTTTCAACAATCCATGGAATATTTAGTTCTATGTTCATATTGTCTTATGGTCTATTGAACATTTAGTCAAATTCTTATTGTATCGGTTTTTTGTGCTTGACTCTAAACATCAACCATCAATGATTTTGGGAAAATGCAGTAGCGCTCTATGGGTATCGCACGCTGGTGCCCAGAACTGACCAGCACCAATTAGGGAAATCACAGTCAAAGCATGCTTGGCAGAACATTGCAGAAAATTTGCGTTAGATACTGCTACATACTGTTTACAAAAGTTATAGACCTTCAAGCACCAAAAACAGGGATACATGAGTTCTCAATGGTGAAGTTTGGATGTTTAAGAGTACTGAAATTAAGTGTGTATAATATGGCCACTGGCCAGCATGTAAAATGGACTTATGAGAGGACAACAGAAGCTAAAGTTTAGTGGATAAAACAGTTCCTTTTGCTAGCATTAGCATTATTTACTCCATTTATGGATCAGGAGGCTCAGGGCCGTATCTTTGCATTGATGACATTGTTTATCAGTACTCCTCACAAGCCACGTGCATCTTATAATTCCACTGATTAATAGCTTATTTTTTGTACTAATCCTGTAATGCTTTGTAGTAGATGATAGTTGAAACTGTTCCAGAAGTATTGAGCTAATTCCTATTGATGTCAAATATATTCAAATGTCGAACTTATTAGTTTTTGAGCCAATTCCTATTGGTATAAAATATATTTAGATGACAAACTGATTCAGAATAGGGATTAGGGACTAGGCATTGTCAACATTACAAACCGATCTTAACCCAAAATACAAAAGTTTTTCAGGTGCCAAGTCATTTTTTTACTGGAGTCTTTCCAGTAGAATGGACAACACTTGTTACCTGACCAGCACATCTAGCATTTCTAGTTTTCTACGATGGACAACAATTATTACCCAACCAGGACATATGCTTAGCGTGATATCGTTTTGTAATGCTTGATGAAAACACTTATATAAATGGCATTGCATGACAAAGGTCTGTCTAATATATCTGGATCACAAGACATGGCATCCAATGTTTCCACGAGCATTGTGAATGGAAATTTACAAGTATTTGAGAAAAGCACAGTATATTAGAATGCAAGCTTCAAGAAAATGGGTAGTTTGATCATGCTCTGAAACTAAATCAAAATAATAACAAAATAAAACAATAGCTTACCAAATGAAGAGACTGTTTATGAATACGCTGTAAAGCATGAGTCCAACGGCGAAGAATTTCAGCCACATCAACAGTTTGTTGAGCACGCCCATTCCTATCATCTAACCTTGAAAGAGCTTCCTCATTTCCCTGGAATAGAGATATCTGCTCCTGCTTGTCCAAAATTGGAGAGGTTTCACCAGCTCGAGCTGATAGCAACTCAGAATGTGGAACAGTTGAACTCAAATCCATCGCTGCTAGCAATTGTGATCCAGATATACGGTACCTAATAGAATGCATTTTGTGGAAAAAGGTGAACCGATGACAATATCGATTATTCAGGTTAAACTGTAAAGCTCAACAGAAAGTGGAACACACCTATGCTCACGATGTGCTATAAGATCCTCAATTGGCCCGGAAGCTAAAACCTCATGTTGGTCTGCAAGAATACCACCTATTACTATCTGGAATTAAAAGTATCACTGTGACCCCTAAGATCTAATCCAGAGAAGTATCCTTATTTGTAAAGATGGCATAATAATGAAGATTTACAACATCGTGTGCAAGCAGTGCAACGAAGACACCTGAATAAGAAAACCTATTTTCCTAAAGTGGAAAATGTTTACTAGGTTTCCAAGGAATACCTTGTTATTTAGCATGTTTTGCTTAGTTTAAGCTCAGACTTCTTAACACCAAAATAACCTTGAGCTAGATCAGCATATACCCCAACCCAACCTCGCACCATCCAAGTTTCTCTTTTCCCAAAAATTAAACTGGGATCTGGGGTTTTGGGGGATGGCTTATAGAATAAGAGATATTCAACGGCAGAAGGGCCTATAAGACAAGTATACCTAAATAGCTTCCAGAGCTTACTTTAATAAGGTCACTTATAATGTTTAGAACTGTAGATGCTACAAGCCTAATAAAGCAGCTTAAAAGATAACTCTAATCTACTACAAATAGGTCTTTATTTTCTGAGCATGAGTGACATGGATATATAAAGCATGTTGGGAACACATATGGAAATGCTGTAGCATAACTATATTATCCTGTTGTGTCAATTACCACAAACACGTGGAGTTGTGGACATGATATAGTATAACTATATAATCATTCTCTGATTCATTTAGTCAGACAATTGAGAGGCATATTCTGTTAAAGATATTCAATGTGTGTACCTTTGCGAGCCAATATCGATTCCCACAAACGAGTTGCCTTAGATACTAAATGTGAGTTCTGTCCTGATGAGCTTGAGATGCGTTCATCCCACAGTTCCCCTTCAAGTTTGGCTTTGTTTCTCATATCTTGCAGCTTCTCTAACTCCTGCTGTAAATAGGCCTGAAAACTCCATATGGAAATGATAAGAAACGAAAACGGGATGCAACACACAACTATCTGAATGGACATCATAGAAGTTACCATGTACCTCTTCAGCACATAGACTGCGGAATTCAGCTGTCATTTCATGGGCTAAATTTGACCAGGTTGTTTGCCTTTGAACAGCAACGTTTGCATTTTTTAGAAATTTACGCCTCTCAAGTGCTATCCTTGCCTGTTAGGAATAGCACATCAATGCACAAGAAAATCACTTAATGTAGAGTTCATTAGTTCAATAATTAGATATGGACTAGTATATGAACTCACAGAGAGAAATAAGCCCTTGGACCATGGGAAGTTCTTGCCACAAGGAGAAACAACAGAGAGACCAATTCGTCCCTCACTAACAACAATGGTGGTCCTCATTTTAGGATAAATTACGCTAACAAGTCTAGAGCTAAAAAGGGTTTTGCTTCCCACCATCATTTATATTACAGTTGTTGCATAGTCCTACTGGCTTTCTAGGTTTCATTGGTGTTGCATCTTGTCCAAAATCCAAATTAATCTTTTGTGTTTATGCATCATCCTGTGTTTTCCTAAGAATCCAAATTTCAAATCATAGTCGACTTTCCTTACAGATATGCAGACAAATCATCAGGATCAACAAAAAAGATAACTGGCGAAGGACCTATTAAGTTGCCAAGGAAGATATAAATATTGCTTTAATATTGTGCATAAAGCCATAGCTGAGAGTGAGATATTGTTTGTTTTATCCTCAGTTATTGGCTTTCCATTACAATTTCCTCAAGATGAACCTCGTGAGGTCCCAAAAGTCTTGAGCATTGCAGGATATACAACATATGCTCAAAGGACTAAAGTGCTTCATACTAATAAGATTTTCTAGGAAATTTAGTTCTCCTTATAGTTTACAAAAGACCAGTATTTTTAAGACTGATAGTCATAATCTATGAGAGGGTCACCATATGATAAAGCACAAAATCAACAGTTCAGAAAATTTAGGAGTAAGCCATTCTTGCCTTGGTCACAGGAAGTAATGCAGCTGCATGAAGATAAGAAACATCTGTGAGTGCTGCTGGCAGTGGATTCGATGCTACATCAGCCGCAAATGTTCTCCTGTGGACTTCTCTCAAGGCATGTACAGAGAGTTGCCACAAAAGCTCAACAAATCTGCACCAATGTAGGGTGTATAACTATTACATGGACAATTCTGAAAATGTGCCAATGTTATTTGATCTCCAAGAAGTTACTTTGCAGAGATATCTATTGGACTTTTTTTTTCTAAAAGTAAGAATTACAGTAGTAAGGAATTGTAGTCGCTAGTCACTTTTTTGTTATCTTACAGATTAGCATGGAGATCTGGACTTAAATGTGGCACCACATAACAGAATCTGACAAAGAAACCAAGAAAATGTTACCTTGTCATATCAGCTACTCTTTTTTTTTTAGGCCATATCAAATTTTTCCAAGCTTGACTCAATCAATAAAGTTATCAGTAGCCATTTGTTGATTTCAAAATGTATTACTCACCAAAAAAAAGTAGCATCAGATCTCGTCAGTGAACCAAACAAGCATTAAGAACGTCCCAACCTGAAACCCTTGGGACGCATAATGCAAACCTAATTAGGCTCAGTTTAGCACTGACATGACTTTTAACTTAATATTTCATTGTACTACATTTGGATATATTAATTAATTGTTAAGAACCATAACAGAAACATTTTACTAGAATTGGTAAAGATTCTCTTAACTAAACAGATTCTGAAATGCAACAAAGAAGAGAAAAGCTAAACAGACCCTTAAGATTTTACCAGTCGGAAGAAGTTAGCCTAGTTTTCTTTTTTCTTTTTTCAGCAGTTGTCTATTCGAATGTTGCTGTAACGTAGTACACTGAAGCTCCACAAGAAAACAGTAGTACTGAAGGTTATAAACCTCCCAGGATCCCCATTAAGTGGGAAAAAAATTAGCTCCCTGTCCCTCGAATTTGTTTCTCATCCAGGAATATCACTGACAGTTCTATTTGACGTTATAAAGTTTTTATATTCCACAAATGGAAAACATGACAAAGATAACACCTGATATCTATCAAAATGCACATTAACAGAGCTATTTAGGCGACTGGTAATGTATAGCAAGACATACAGATAAAGAAATGATTCTATTTTCCTCTGTGTTTGTGTGCGCACATGCAATGTAGCCATGTAGGCAGGCTAGATAATGCACAGATCTGTGATCTAACAGAAACACAATAATGATACTATCAGCATTACATTCATGAGGCGCAAAAATCAAAAGTTCCCCTCTCATTTGCACTTGAAACTATACTTGTAAATTGACCAACTGTCAAAGTAAACTGATTAACACATGGCATTCCCCAAACTTATGAAGTAAACAATATGGCATCTTCTACAGCCACAGAAAGTTCAGCGCAGTCAAAAGCGTGTGCCTAGGCACTCGGTTGAGGCGACACGCAGAAAATGCCTCAAGCAGCTCCTGGCACAACGTGTATGCCAGGAGTGTGCCCATTTGCCCAAGGCACAAATGCTCCAGGGCGTGTACAGTGTACCTCAGAGATTTTCAGTGTTTAGGCTACAAAAGGTAGGGTAAACATAAAAAGGTAGAAGATATGTGGGTCTATAGAAGGGCAAATAAGGTAGCGAGGGGTATAAACACTCTAGATCTAGGGTTTCTTCCGCCCATCAACCACAAAGCTGAAAAAAGAAAAGGGAAAAGAGACGCACAGCAACAGCAAGAGCAAGGAACCAGCTCTGGGTTACACGTATGAAGCTATGGACAAGATCTAAATATTCGTTTTTTTAGGTGTGTGAGCTTTTTATGCGCCTTGTACCTTAGGTGATTTAAGGAGCTAGCAACTCGAGTGCAACTTCGCCTTTGACTGCATTGCTCATAAAACTTTGTGCTTACTATCAAGTCAACTAGCTTGGAAACAACTCGTCTCTAACGTAGTAACACAAGTATCTTTCTAAACCATTCCACTAAGTACTACAATTTCTCTTTTTTGTTTCGAAAAGGATTGTTAAGCACTAATATTCACTCTTTATCTTCAAATCCGCTGACATCACATTTGCAAGAAACCCTGTACATGGATAGAGACAATCTATGTCGCAGCTAGTTTCAGCAGACTCCTTTCAATTCAGTGGTAATAAATAAATGCCTCATACGTTTCCATGAAACCAATTAAGCTACATTGCACGCTAGCGCATGCAGCACAACAGCACGAGCAGATTCCTGACCAAACCAACTAAAAGCAGCCCTGTCTGCTCACCTCGGCCCGCAGCAGGTGGCGAGTGACGAAACCCTGGAGTTGCTCCGCGGCAGCGCCCCCTGCTGCTCCAGCTCGCTGATGATCCCTTGCACGATCTAACGAACCAACGAGACCCAAAGTCAAAAGACGGCTGCTTCCGCACGCACCCAATCATCAAAAAAGCTAAGCAAATCTGCAAAATCTCACCTTGCGGAACTCCCTGGACTGCGCGGAATCGAAGATCGGCCACACCTTGTCGAAGTCCTGCGCAGCGGTGAACCAAAACCAAATCCATCTCAGAAAACCACAAGAAAAAAAAAACGGGGGAAGGAGAAGAAGAGGTAGAGAGCGGGGGAGGGTTTGAGCGAGCGCGCGTGCCTTAGCGGACTGCGCGGGGCCGCGTAGGGAGGAGAGGAGGAAGTAGAGGAGCTGCTCGCCGAGGCGAGGGTTGGAGTGGCGGAAGAGGCCGACGCGGGGGGTGGCGGCGCCGGCGGGAGAGCCGAGGACGGCGGGATCGAGGCCGAGGAGGAGGCAGTTGGTGTACATGGCGCTCTCCAGCTCCGCCTCCCGCTCCTTCTCCCGATCCGTCGCCATGTCCACCGCTGGCCGAGCGGCCGGCTCTACTGGGTGGCTGGGCTGGGGGATAGGTTTAGTGGGAGGGGGTGGAGGCAGGCGCCATTGGAGACGGGAGATCTCGCGAGGCGGAGGCGGAGGCGGAGGTGGGAGAAAAACAAAAAAGCAGGCCAAGCGAGGCGACGCGAGCCGGGTCGAGTCGAAAAGGCAGGTTTTTTTTTTTTCTTCCTGGCTTTTGGATTTGGTTTGTCTCTACAGTTTTGGGGTGTGGTACTGTGGACCTGTGGTCACTCATTGCCTTCAAAATTTCACTGCATCATCATGCCATATATGATTTGCACCATGGGTTTGGTAGAAAAGCTATGTATACATGACTGAATCTATATTTTGCCAAGATGAGCCTCCCAATTTCATATGCTGTAATCTTGTGGATGATGTATCTTTATTAATTAATTAAAGCTCTAATTGCCTTTGAGTTAAAATGTACATATGCACCAGCTCCATCAAAATTCTATATTGTAGGATTTTGACATGTGACTAATCGAATGATACATATGTACAAGGTTTGTATTTGTGATCTATTTTGATGAATTCTAAAACAGGCACAAGACTATTTAGTGATAACTATTGAATTTTCTGCTATGATTTCTATTGGATCGTGCTCTACTTACATTACCTTAACCAAAATACGTCATTGCTATGGGAACTTGTACTATTGCATGGTAATGCTCGGCCTGGATTCCTATAGTACTGTTCGAAGAGTCGATAAGTTAATTCCTATGGATGGATATCTACTTGCTGGGCTGCCCACCTAAATCAGAGGCGGTTATAGATGCCCTAACAAAACTTCGTAAGAAAATATCGTGAGAAATAGTTGAGGATCGAACTCTATCTCAAAAGAGAAATCGATGTTTAACTACCTGTCACAAGATGTATGTTCGACGCTTATACGAGGCATCTTTTCTACAAGCAAGTAAAAAAAATCGGGGATGCTACTTAGAAAGCTGCAATTTATTATTAGCTACAGAACAATGTTTTCGTTCGATGATTCACAATAGATATATTTGTTAGAAATGAGGCCCAAGTGGCCCATTTATCTCTAATGCCAAAGCTACAAATAATAATACTATATTGCTAGTTGAGAGGGGAGAATACCAATTTAAAAGGGAGAGCTCCCACCATATCTTGTAACGAGGCATATGGAGGGTGAGGAGCTGGCTAAAGTCACACGCACGCACGCTGCTGCGCAGATTTCGCGAATTACCGCGTATTTCGCGTTTTTCCCGTGACTTGTGACTTGCGACGTCGCGAGTCGCCGTCCGTGGATTAAATTCACGATACGTTTAAACCCTTTTAAATTTTCGGTTTCTCTCTATTATTAGTGAATTGATTGGGTCATTTATCGAGAATTGAAACGACCATGATAATGGCGTCGGTTTCTAATAAAAATCACAATTGAATGACCTGCGATTACTAGCATTTAATGGTGACCGCATCGGTGTGAGGCTATAAAATGCAGACGTCCCGCATGATAGTCTTTGTTGATTTTGGCTCGATACTCGTGTTCATCCACGGTGATCGTGTTGCGTTTTTGTCTTTGCGCTTGTTCTTCACCGACCTTCCTCTTGGCGTGCACCACGAGGCAAGGAGAGCGGGATCTCGAACCGCTGCGGCGAGAGAACCTACACGGGGCGGCAATAAGGTTTCGGCGCGCAAGAATCGCGCGACCGCCGAGCTCTTCATCTTGCGATCCACGACGTCGACTACTTCGACTACTTCCTCTACGGTCGGTCGCTACTGCGCTGCTTCCTTTTCGTCATCAAGCCTATCGTAAGAATTTTCCTATTCTTCCTCGTGGATCGATCTACTTTACGTAAATATGTGGTGTCTTTTACCTTACCGTTGTGTTTAATCTTTTGGAAATTAGCTTAATTTTCAAATCTAAAACACAAATAATACCTAGTTGTTTAACAATCCAGAAACCTTATTGTTATTATTTGTGTGATTGTGATTCAAAGAATGGTCGGTGCAAGTGATGCCATGAAACCCGAGAGGTTCAATGGTCGAACTTCCAGTAGGTGGTAGACTAGAGCCAAGTTTTGGCTCATGTCTCTGGTATGTGGTGGGTGATTTTCCTCAATACCCGCTACGGATGAGGAAAATACGCAGCTTTGAGAATGAGAATAACACCGCATTGGGTGCATTCGACCATCTTGGCGGATCGGTTATATGATGTGTATATGAGTTACACATCCGCCATCGAGTTGTGGTTGGCTCTTGAACAAAAATATGCGTAAGTCGAGGTCGGTCATTGGTTGTATACGTCGAGCAATTATTCGATTTTGCCATGGATGAGTCTAAATCGATTGTTGCTCAAGCACATGACTTCCACTACTAGTGGGCGAGATTGCACATTTGGGATGTGCTTTACTCGCAAAATTTGTGGTCATGGGCATTGTGGCTAAACTTCCCCATCTTGGAGGAATTTTGCCACTGGTCTAAAACACAAGAGGAAGAGATTTCTATCGAAGATCTCATTGCTTGCCTCGACGTGGAAGAAAAGCGAGCCAAAGATGCGCCAAAAAGTTCTTCTCGGAACCAAACAACGCAAATGTGATTGAGAAGAAGGGTGGCAACAACAACAAAGGCTTGAAACCAAACAAAATACTAGCTTCAAGAAGAAGAAGTTTGAGCAGAAAGATATGAAGAACATTACATTTTGTGTGCGGAAAAAATGGTCACATGGCTAAAGACATCGTTTCCGCAAGAACAGGCCAAATGAGCAAGGCAAGAAAACGCCAACGTGACCATAAGTGAGGGAACTACTTCAGGAGGGTATGGTAATTCTCCTGTTGTTTTTTCAGCATGTCAATCCACTAATTGGTGGGTTGATATGGGTGCAAATGTTCACGTATGTTCTGACATATCTCTATTTTCTTCTTACTAGGCAGCAGGGGCTTCCTCCGTCCTAATGAGGAACGGGTCGCATGCTTTTGTTCTTGGTGTTGGCACGGTGGATCCGAGGCTTACTTGGGAAGATTGTCCACTTAAAAACGTGCGAAGATGCGCCAACAATAAATAAGAACCTTGTCGGTGGTTCCCTATTATGTCGAGATGGCTATAAGCTAGTATTCGAGTCTAATAAAGTTGTAATGTCCAAGTTTGGAAACTTTATTGGAAAAGGTTATGAAAGCGGAGGCTGTTAAAGCTTAAGTGTACTAGAGCCTTGTTTAAATTTAAATGTTGCTACTCAAGTTAATAATTGTGAATCCAATGTTTGGCATTCTCGTTTATGTCATATTGGTTACGATACCATTGCTCGAATGTCCAGTTACAGATTAATTCCAAAATGTGATATTGTCAAAGGATCAAAGTGCCATTCTTGTGTGCAAGCAAAGCAACCTAGAAAACCCTTTAAGGGATTAGAGGAAGAAAAGAACTTGACACCACTAGATCTTGTCCATTCGACTGTGTGAGATGAATGGATTGTTGACAAAAGGAGGCAAAAGATATTTTCTAACTTTTATAGATGATGCAACACGTTATTGTTATGTGTATTTGTTGAAAACAAAGGATGAAGCTTTAAACTACTTCAAAATTTATAAGATCGAGGTTGAGAACCAACTAGAAAAGAAAATTAAGCGACTAAGGTCCGATCGTGGAGGAGAGTATATCTCTCATGAATTCTCCCGATTACTTACGAGCATGGTATAATCCATGAAGTTACACCACCATATTCTCCCCAATCAAATGGGGTAGTGAGAGGAAAACCGAACACTAACAGACTTGGTGAATGCCATGTTGGAGAGTGCCAGTATGCCTAAAATGTGGTGGGGAAGCTATATTAACTAAAATTTTGTCCTAAACAGAGTAATCACTAAAAGGTGTGAGATTACTCCGTATGAGGATGGAAAGGAGAAAACCCAATGTTAATTTTCCGCGAACTTGGGGGTGTTTGGCAAAAGTCAATATACCATTGCAGAAAAAGAGAAAGCTTGGACCTAAAACAGTCGATTGTATTTTTCTAGGATATGCACATAATCAGCACGGCCTATAGATTTTTAGTAGTAAAATCGAAACTCCCGAGATTATTTCTAATACAATAATGGAGTCCAGAGATGCTTCATTTTTTGAGGATTTTTATCCTATGAGAGCAGGAAGGACTTCAATAACTGAGAAAAATCAAACTGATAATAATAATAATATTGAACCTACCACTATTTCTGAACCAATAAGTGATACACTACCAGTAGAAGATAATTCTGAGGAGGATAACAATTTAGTCGCAGAGGCTCCTCGTAGGAGCAAGAGACAAAGGGTTGAGAAAACCTTTGGCGACGACTTTATTGTATACCTCGTGGATGATGTGCCAAAATCTCTTTCAGAGGCTTATGCACTACCTGATGCTGAGTATTGGAAAGAGGCGGTCCGTGAGCGAGATGGATTCCATCATGGCTAACGGGACTTGGGAGATCACCGATCTTCCTAGTGGGTGCAAACCTGTTGGATGCAAGTGGATCTTCAAAAGAAAATGAGGCTGATGGTATTGTTGATAAGTACAAGGCAAGACTTGTGGCCAAGGGTTATACCTAGAAAAAGGAGAGGATTATTTTAATACTTATTCTCCTCAGAGCGATTAACCACCATTAGAGTGCTCATAGCATTAGTTGCTTCCCATGGTCTACACGTCCATCAAATGGATGTAAAGACAGCTTTCCTTAATGGAGAGTTGGAGGAAGAAATCTATATGGAGCAACCGGATGGTTATGTGATTCTTGGACAGAAAATAAAGTGTGCAAATTATTAAAATCCTTGTATGGCCTAAAGCGTGCTCCTAAGCAATGGCACGAAAAGTTTGATAAAACTTTGACATCTGCCGGTTTTGTTGTTAATGAGGCGATAAGTGTGTATATTATCGTTATGGTGGGGTCAATGTGTTATTTTGTATTTGTATGTTGATGACATACTTATATTTGGGACAAACATCGCTTTAATTGACGAGGTCAAAACTTTCTTATCTCAAAGCTTTGATATGAAAGACTTGGGAGAGGCGGATGTTATTCGAATATTAAATTGATCAAGAATGAGGATGGGATCATTTTGCACCAATCCCATTATCTTTGAGAAAATTTTGAGTCAATTCGGGTTTGAGAATTGCAAAATCTCCCAACACCTTATGATCCAAGTGTTAAGCTTGGAAAAATCAAGGGTTAGGAAAAGATCAATTGAGATATTCACAAATTATTGGGTCCCTTATGTATCTAGCTGGTGCAACAAGGCACGATATCTCATTTGTTGTGAGCAAATTAAGCGGTTTACATCTAACCCGTGAGATGATCATTGGGAGGCACTTGAAAGGGTGTTGCGCTACTTGAGAGGCACAACATCTTATGGGATACACTATCTTTGGGTATCCATCTGCTTTAGAAGGATATAGTGATTCCAATTGGATCTCGATGCGATGAGATCAAAGCTACAAGTGGCTATGTTTTTACTTTAGTGGTGTCTTAGCTTTCATGGAGGTCTTGCAAACAGACCATATTGACGAGGTCAACCATGGAAGCTGAACTCGTAGCACTAGACACAGCCACTGTTGAGGCTGAATGGCTTAGAGAGCTACTGTTGGACTTGCCATTGGTTGAGAAACCAATACCGGCGATCTTAATGTACTGCGATAACCAAACAGTGTTGACTAAGGTTATGAGTACTAAGGATAACATGAAGTCCTCCAGACATGTGAAGCGTAGGCTTAAAACTGTCAGAAAATTGAGAAACTCCGGAGTTATTGCTGTGAATTATATTCGTACTGAGAAAAATCTGGCAGATCCTTTTACAAAAGGACTTGCAAGGAAAGCGATTTCCATTGCGTCTATGGACATGGGCATGAGGCCCGTTTGAGTTACACCACAACGGTAACCTTTATCTTCCTGATCGGAGATCCCGTGAATTAGATAATGGGAAAAACAAGTTGATGTTGTAACAAGAGAGTACATATTATTAAATTTGTACCTGTGTCCAAATAGACAAAGTACTCTCGACTGTATGGAAGGTTGGCTTAAAGCCTTAATGTATTCTAGTGTCAAAGGAAAAAGGTATTGGCCAACAGGATACCTAAAATGAACTAGTATAGTGCCAGTGCTAACGCTACGACGGTAGTATATCCGCTTATCAATTAAATGAGAAGATAAGTATGAATATAACACTTAATAGTAAATAATCTTGTGATCACATTGTACGTACTACATATTTGGAAGAAGAGCGAATCAAACAAGGAAATAAATAGGGAAGATCCGCATGCAAGGAAACCAAAATTGAATTTTTTACTGTCCTAATCAAAACTGTATGTACTACATATTTGGAAGGAGAATGAATCAAACAAGGAAATAAACAGGGAGGATCCGCATGCAAGAAAACCAGAATTGAATTTTTTACTGTTCTTGCCTCGTGATCGTATTTTTTTTCCGAATATAACCTTTTTTGAGATTTTTTTACGGATCTAGCCCCATATAGCCTAATTTCAATGTCTGAGAGCGCTGATTTTTTCATTTTTATCCACGGAACCAAATGTTTGTGAGTCTTTATTTAAATTTTTTCGATTTTTCTCATGGAACCCGTGCACGTGGCTACTGTTTAATTTTTATCTTTTTCCTGCGGATCCAGGTGTCCATGAAACACGCTTTATTTTTCATATTTTTCCAAAATTATTCAAAGGACGCACCGCTTGAATTTTTTTCATTTTTCTCCCACGCTTGAATTTTTCAATGCCACCAAGCATTTATTTTTTTGCCAAAATTATTAAGCTTAACGAACACCTCTTGATTTTTTTATTTTTCGAATTTTTACTGTGTTGGCATTATCGTTATAATTTTTTCTCAATCACTCGCGACGATGAATTTACGATTGTAGCCTCGAGCGAGAAAAATTCAATGAGCGATGGCGCGATATTATTTACCAAACTTTCGAGCTCGAACTTTTACTATATTAGTATCGTCGTTATAATTTTTCTGAATCAGGCTCTCGGGTGATGAATTTGCGATTGTAGCCTTGAGACGAAAAAATCAACAGAGGTGCTAGAATTTTTTCCGCGTTTCCTTTTCCCAAAGACGTAATATATGGTTCTTTCCTTTTTCAGGACGTTTGTTTCTTTTTCCTTGATTCCAAGACGTTTGTTTCCTTTTCCTTGTTGATGCTGGAGGTGAGAGAAGGTCTGTTGTGAGCCACAGGAATGATTTCGGAAAAATATGGAAAAATAAATTGCGTTCGCCGACCGCGGGATCCGCAAGAAAAAAAGATAAAATTAAATAATTGCTCGTCGGCGGGTTCCGCGAGAAAAATTAAAAAAATTAAGCGACACTCACGACGATTGGTTCCTTAGATAAAAATAAAACAAAATTCAACGCTCTCCGTATACCAAATTAGGCTATATAGGGCTAGATCTGTAAAAAAGTCTCGAGAAGGGTCATATCCAGAAAAAAAATACGATCACAATGCCAGGACAATAAAAAATTCAGGTCTTGTTTCATTGCATGTGGATCCTCGTGTTTATTTCTTTGTTTAATTCACCCTCCTTCCAAATATGTAGTACGTACAATTTTGGTCAGTAAAAAATTCAAGTCTGGTTTCCTTGCATGCGGATCCTCCTTATTTATTTCCTTGTCTGATTCGCTCTCCTTCCAAATATGTAGGTGGGGGAGGTCTGTTGTGGACCACAGGGATGATTAGACACACTAAATAATGGCTATCGGATGTGGGTGAGTAAAACTGAGGAAAGATCTGAGACGTTCATTTTGATGAATGCAAGTTTCTGGGGACGTTTTGTTGGGTGCACGAACATTGGGCCATCTCTAATGAGGTGCATTATTTAGGGTGGATGTAGGAAAAATTGCTTAGGTGCATTATAAGGGGTATAGATACACCTACTTGAGCCTAATTGTGAGGTCGCAGTTCACGAGAAAGGGGCATTCTCTAGAAAGCTCATGAGAAGATTAGGGAGCATGACCATTTAACGCTCCGTTGAGGTGAAGTTCTTTGGCAGCCTAGTATCAGTTAAGATTTCGGGTGAAATCAAACCACACAAAGCTATGAATTCAAGGCTTAGTCCATTCATTAGTCAGGGAGGATGGATCACGTTACTCTAGGTGAAAGTTCAACCCGTATGGGACTTACACCAAAACAACGATATATTAAACGAAGATTCAAAGATGATCAAATTTTTGAGCCTTTGTCAACCGGCATTGGTGGGGATTGTTAGAAATGAGGCCCAAGTGGCCCATTTATCTCTAATGCCAAAGCTATAAATAATAATACCATATTGCTAGTTGAGAGGAGAATACCAATTTAAAGGGAGAGCTCCACCATATCTTGTAATGAGGCATATGGAGGGTGAGGAGTCGCTAAAGTCACACGCCGCTGCAGTATGCATTTCGCGAATTACCGCTTATTTCCGCGTGTTTTCCCGCTGACTTGTGACTTGCGACGTCGCGAGTCGCCGTCTGTGGATTAAATTCTGCACGTTTAAACCCTTTTAAATTTTCGGTTTCTCTATTATTAATGAATTGATTGGGTCATTTATCGAGAATTGAAACAGCCATGATAATGGCGTCGCTTTCTAATAGAAATCACAATTGAATGACCTGCGATTACTAGCATTTAATGGTGACCGCATTCTTGGTGTGAGGCTATAAAATGCAGACGCGTCCGCATGGATAGTCTTGTTGATTTTGGCTCGATACTCGTGTTCATCCACGGTGATACGTATTTGCGTTTTGTCTTGCGCTTGTTCTTCACCGACCTTCCTCTTGGCGTGCACCACGAGGCAAGGAGAGCGGGATCTCCGAACCGTTGCGTGAGAGAACCCTGCACGGGCGGCAATAAGGTTTACGGCAGCGCATCGCTAGCGACCGCCGAGCTCTTCATCTTGCGATCCACGACGTCGACTACTTCGACTACTTCCTCTCTGATCGGTCGCTCTTCTTTTGCTTCCTTTTCATCATCAAGCCTATCGTAAGAATTTTCCTATTCTTCCTCTGTGGATCGATCTACTTTACAGAAATATATGGTGTCTTTTACCTTACCTGTTGTGTTTAATCTTTTTGGAAATTAGCTTAATTTTCAAATCTAAAACACAAATAATACCTAGTTGTTTAACAATATTTTGGTGTAAGCCATTAACTAGGTGCTGAAATGCTAATTTTTTTTATTTGGGCATCAAATAAACCAGGAAAGTTCTTTTAAGAAAGAGGGAAATCTGATCAGCAGCACTACAAAGATCACAGGAGTTAGAAATTAACAGTCGTTGACATGTCAGCCTAGGTCCTACCTGTTGTCCTTGCATTTTTTTTTCAATTTATACATCTTTTGCAATGTTAATGAGCAAATTCCCCAAAAAATTGTGGAGGATAGTAACAGCTAAACTTTATCAGTTCTAACAGAAAAATAAAAAGGTGAAGTTTGCTGAAAATAGTGGATTTTGTTTCATCTTATGTCTCATCAGATGTTTCAAATTTGCATTTTCGAATGGACAAGTGAGGCCAGCCATCAAGCCACCGTGTACGCTCCTTGGAGGCGAGAATTTTTTTTCTTTTCTTTTTGACGTTTGTGCTGGCCGGCACGGGAGGAGTTTGGTGTGGGTTGGAGTAGGAGTAGTGCAGTGCTGTCTTTGTGTAATTTTGAAGCGTCGATTTGGTTTCTTATGTGTTGGTTTGAAAGCGACGTGATGTAGGTACGCTGGTCAGCTCGCCACATATGAATTTGAATGAAGAGATCTCAAGATTCACATTCCATGCTCTTCTTTTTCTTCCCAAGTAAACATGTTGGCTGTAGAGCTGACCAGAATTTTTGGGCATATTTAAGTGCATATATTCCATAAGAAAAATAATTAATTAATATTATGTTCGAAAAATAAATTAATAAACAATTATTTGGGCTTTTTCGGTGCTCGGGCCCATTATTGTAGTGTTCTGGTTGTCTATATACAAATCTGTGACACAAAAATATTTTTTTGTATAATTAGTGCAAAATTAGTATACAATATGCAATTTTGTTCTGCGTTTAAATGTTCAAGTTTAAGCTAGTCATAAGAATTTAAAGTTAGAACTTGAGAAAAACCAAGAAAACCCTTATGTGCAAAATTATAGAATATCCCTTTTAATATCAATCATTCCATCAAATTAAGTATGACTATATGTGCTAGCATGTACTTGGGAATACTTAGTTCAAAATCCATCTTTGTAACGGTAAAGAACTAATAGATCCGGTTTGCCAAAATGGAAATGGGTGCTAGGGTTATGAATTTATAATCATGGAATCGATGTTGGACTAGACTATGTACATTCTTACTATGAGAAGGTATGTTCGAGCTTAGATTATGAAAATAGGATTATATCGTTATTTTTTATAATTATATACTCCCTTCAGTTCAAAAAATATATTATTTTGTGGTACTTGTAGTTAAGCTTTTCAAACTGACTATTCACATTTTGTAAATATTTAGATTGGTTATAATTTTATTGGGTTTTATAAATATATTATAATAGAAATTAGTAGCTAAAGTTGTGCTTTGGAGGGCCGTGTCGATGGCCAAATTAACTTTATTTTTTAACCAAAGAGAGCATTTAGAACTCATTCTAGGATC
This sequence comes from Otatea glauca, assembly GCA_036346275.1. Taxonomy (NCBI): domain Eukaryota; kingdom Viridiplantae; phylum Streptophyta; class Magnoliopsida; order Poales; family Poaceae; genus Otatea; species Otatea glauca. Next base: position 17,624,923 of record CM070733.1, on the reverse strand, counting down.
CTCATGGATGAGAACCGGAGCGGCCATCTCTGTCTAGTTGTAGTAGTGGCTAAGGGTGTAGCATGAATTTATGAGGGTACCTTTAAGTCTTGTTTGAGAGGTCTATTCTCTAAAATCTGGACTTGTCTACATAGATCTTGGCTAGGGATGAGCCTTCTAAATAAGGCTTTACTGTATTGAACCAACATAGGTTCCCTACTATGCCACGTATACAATTTCAAAAGTTAGTCATTGGGCTCTATTGTATTGAACGACTCTCCATACAAGTGAGACACACATTCTAAGTAAAAATAAGAGATAGAAAAAGCTGCAAATGGGCATGAAAACATCAACGACAAGGCCGACTTTGTGTGGTTTTGGAGGGTAGGATGGCGTCATGGTCATGGCATGAGGTCGCTTCCACTTCCTTCTCATCTCCTCCGCACATCCCCTCCACCCTTCTCCCTCTATGCCGTGACTGACTGATTCGCCTCTGCCGCTAACCAATCTCGCCATCAAGAAGTAATAGTGGCAAGGTGGAGGGCAAATCTAGTGATGGTGGTGAGCACAGGCGTATCCAACAGGTGGGCTCGGTTGGGCTCGAGCCCACCCTCCGGTCGCTAGATCTTATGTACCCTCTCTAACAGCGACGCTTATTTTTAGTATAACAGTAACGAATATACATACACTCAGACACGTCTAGAGAAAAAAGAAACTTTGCTGGGTGGTGAGCTATTTTTTAGACTATGTGGCTTCATAAGCCGCTGCTTGTTGAATACCTAATTTTGCAATTGGTAACTCTTCATTTACTGTCTGCAAAACTAGACTTGAACCCTCAATGCACGTACAGACTACAGAGAGAGAGGGAGGTGACTCGACATCTCTTCTTTGAGAGGATATGGCAGCCCATCAAGTAGGGGGCATTGGATGCACGTCGTCGGGAATCGTCGATTGTAAGGGCACGGCGAGGACGTCGAGTGAATGTCGGGGAGCTGGCGAGGGCACAGGTGTGTGGTAACGGGCAACCCACTGTGGCGATGATGAGCAAATTGTGAAGGTAGCGTAACATGAGTTGGCGAGTGCCTAACAGACTGAGTGGACTGATCATGACAACAAATAGACAAAGTGAGCCCCTCTTTTAATATATGATTTTTGAGAGGTGCTACAATGCTTTTCTTTTTGACAGATGCAGAAATATTAAAGCATGAATGAAATATAGATGGTAATTACTTACCCTTTCACTTACTTTAAGATTTGTGCAACTTGTATTGAAAAGGAAAGCATTGAATCACTGCTCATGATTTTTTTATCAAGTGTAAATATGTTAGTGGGTTGAAAGAGACAATAGCCGATTTGTTTGATTGATTGGTATTAACTTGTTTACAGATTTCCAAAAGTTTAACGAGCGAATGTTGCACACGTATTTCTCAAATAATGAACTACAAGTAGTAGTACTCGAACCGATGAGAATACAACATAAGCTGTTTAACATGTTTGTCTTAATTTAACTTAATATTTTTAGCCCACCCTCTATTTTTATCCTAGATTCGCCACTGGACTGGTGAGCTCTAAAGTCTCTTGGAGATGATGTTGTGGACAACGTGATGGCAATGCCGTCGAGAATGAGACTAAGGCATCGACGTCATGGACAAGGCAGAGGAGCGGCAAGGCAAACCACGAGGACCTCTTCATCAGCGTTCCTTCCACTGTTGGCAACGAGGCATTGCAGCAATGACATGTTCCAGTAGGTTTGGTAAATAATATTATTTTATGCAATCAAAACATACTTAACTTATGTCGAGACCCGAATATGTAAATCCGGACCCTCTATGTATACTGCACTAGTCCAGAATCACGCTGGTGCACACAGGCTCAACATAGATGAATATCATAATCAAACACAGCAGAAATACAATAAAAGGCTTCATATACTAAATAACACTGGTTGAATGACCTTATGGTCAACTTACATGACTATGCCTCGCAAGATTGGACAACATATTAAACTGCAGCGGAATGAAAACGTAGAAAACCCCTCAGTATACCACAGGCAACTGACAAGGCTTGCGCCCTAAACATTCGTCTCTTCATAGTACTACTCCTCCAGCATTGGGGTAGACTTCTCAACTGAAGATGTTGTTGTTGGCAAGGGTGAGTACATAAAGCACTCAACAAGTTATACACAGAATGCAATTCTAACATAGCTATACGCAAGGCTTATTCCAAAGGATAGGCTATCATGGCTATTTTGCAACAAAGCAGCATTTATGAACAAATACAGTAAATAGATTGTAAAGACCGTAAAACAAATAACAGTAATAAGTAGATTCAGCATTTCTCAAGTAAACCAAGTTTCCAATCCTAAATCAAGTTCCAACCTTTCATATGGCAATCCCGCCATCCCAACCAAGTTTTCTATTTAATTAAACTATCCTTTAACTGTAATTCCTGAGCGTTGCTCAATACCGCGAGCACGGCTATTCGAATAGTTTTACACTCTGCAGAGGTTATGCACTTTACCCACACGACATGATATTCTCTTTGCGTCTAGCCATTAGCACACTTTCTTTGGTTTGCCGGCAGAGAAATCACGACAAAGCCTTTACAATGCTCTAGCTTAACCTGGTACCACCCGCTAAGGCTTCAACACTGGTGGGACTGGTTACCATGTCCAGGTCCCCCCTCTTGCGCCATGTGAATTACTCCATAACTCGGGAACTCACACCGACCAAGATAGTACCAAAGTTAAGATATTGCAAATTAATAAGCTAAGCTGTCCCATACCAGACATGTGGTTGCATGATTGACTCAGGTCAAAGGCTTACAAGGTTAAGTCCTTAGAGTGATCAGGGCAAGACATCCACATACCCTCTGCCCATTGGGCCCACCTTGGTATACTCGCCCTTGTCACTTGCCCCAATCTAAGTGATTATCACCCAAGTTGATTACCAAGCACCACATGCTATCAACAATTCAACATCGTTGCGTGACATGACTTGCCACTACAACTCAATCTCATTGTGTGATCTCACATGACACACAAGTTCATATTATTGTTCCATATTCCATTAGTCAAGATTAATTATCGATGATTCAAGCATATGTGATGACGTGGCATGGCTAAGCAATCTACGACGGTCTAACCCGCCCATGTCGATTATCAATATTACCAACTATTAGCTGACCGTCCTAGGGTGACAATTAGATCATGGCATACAATGGAAAGGTAGGGTATATAGATCAAATGGGTAGATTAACTAGATCCCAATTTAAATTGAAACAATTGTATACTTGAAATACTATGCAATAAAGTAAAACAATATAGCATTTGTATAAACATGGGTTCAACATGATCAAAGCACAACTTGCCTTGGAATAGGTTCTGGTCTTGTTCTTGAACTTGATCTGGAGTTGACGGATCTTCCTCCGTAGCGTCGCATAATTCAACGTCTACGCGTACCGAAGGAGAAAAGCAAATAAATACCAAAACAGAGAGCAAATGAACTACAAAAATCAAATAAAATTTACCATTAAATATATCTCAATTTTAAATTTTTTTAGAGATTTGAATCACTCAAATCCGAGTTAAAATGCAAAAGTTATAGCCTTTTAAAGTTTAAATAAATACTGAAAATACATAAATTAGAAAATCCGAATTTCCCGAATTATTCTTATACTAAAAAAACCTAATTTATGACGCCAACACGACATCACGATGATGTTAGCACCGAAGGCTTTTCTGGTTGAAATATTTTCCAAAGAAAAATCCAGATTATGATGTCATCATGACGTCAGCGTCAGCTTTGACCAATCAGATGCTGACATGTCTGCCCGGTCCATGGACTCAGTCCACGAATCGATGCTGGCCCACTGTGAACCCGGTGCATGGTGCCTCGGTACACATGCCGACACGTGGCAGCACCCGATTAGTCGCGATGACGGTGCGATCTGGGACGCTCGTGAAGATCCAACGGTCTACGAGGATTACTATCCTACCGAGCTTACGTGGCTGGATCCGGAGTGTTGAAAAAAGATCTGACGGTTCAAGATGGTGACGACGTGGCTTACCGACACACACCTTACGCGACAAAATCTGACGCGTTCAATCTGGAATCTGACGGCCACGAATGATCGCGAGGTGTTGACGGGGAGCTCGGCGGCGCGGTCATCGGGGTTGGGGACGAAGACCACCCGAACAACAAGGTAGTGTCCCCCGACTACCAAAAGATGGTGGCACATATGCGTCTCAATGAGATGAACTAAAATCTGGGACCGACGTGGTGAAACACGGCTTGACGACGTCAGAAGCAAGGCGAAATCAATGGCGGCGCGACAAAAACAACGGCGAGCTTGCACGCGGCGATGGCGATGTCTCTGGCGGTGATAAGCGAGGCTAACGATGCAGCGCGAAGGGGGGATCTCAACACGACGGTCGGCAGCTTTTATAGCATCTTGGAAGGCGTGCGAACGGCGGACACGACGGCACGACGTATCGGGCATGGACTCCGGCGGTGGCTCGGAGACGAACTCCCGACGACCGTCCGATCTTCAATCAACGAACAAGATCTCCTGATGACGTGGCACAATCCGGCTCGGATACGAGATCTAACGGTGGCGGTTAAATCTTTTCCTTTTCTGATGCACTTAATCCGAGCCGTCCAATGCAGATCCAACAGACATCGCTCTTAGGGTTTCCAGATCAACTCCACCGCCCGATCACGATCTAACGGCGCAGGGTGATTGAAGAGGAACGCGGTATGCTACGCTATCACAAAAAAAAATCTATCGCGTAACCAGAAAGCTACTCGCAAGAAGGGGATCATAGATAAGATTACCACTAGACGCGCAGTTGCGGAATCCTTCGCGCGTCGATGTAGTGGATCGTCCTCGCCGCAGTCGTTACGTCGATGTAGTGGATCGTCCTCACCTCGCCGTGGATCGTCCTCCCACGCCGCAGTCGCAGCAGCGGCACCGCAGTAGTCCACACGTCCAGAGATGGAACGCCGTGCGTCAATGTGCAAGCACACAGTCGCTCGGCGAGGCGCAGAGAGGAGTAGGCTAGGGTTTCGAGTGAATCACTCCTAAACCGTGGGAAAGCACACCTTGCGCCTCCTCCTCCCCTCCTTATATAGCCACAAGATGAAACCTAAATAGGGCCCATCGTGCTAAGCCCACGAGGTTCATTAATTACGGATCCAATCCAAATTAATGCGTCCCACCATTAAGTGTGTGACCTGCGAGGTTCACGTGCGTTTGGACATGGATTCAAAAACTCCTTTTCAATCCAATAGTTGGTAGCGCTTCTTGCAAAGTATGCCAACTCCCAAACATACTATGATCAAATCGGACAGAACCTATCAAAAGTACTCATGCAATAATCCCTTTGCCAAGTATATGAAGATTGATCTCAAGGCGAGAAGCATGTCATCCTTTGATGATTCAATCCATCTCTCGTATCCGTGATATATTAATAAGTTGTGATTGACTCCTCAATCACGGCATGGCCATGCACTTTCTTAATCATATCACACGAGTGGCCTTGTCATATATCTCCGTTTCATTGGAGTGGCAAATTCCATCTTGACTGCTCACTTCCCTCTGCACGTTTTATAGTAAACATGAAAGCTACCTTTATAACTATCCGGTTAGGAAGTAGTGTTTGATAGCTCAAGGAAAACTATTACACATGTAGGGAATATGACAATCTCAAGTCTAAGGATCATACATCTACTAGGTATGAGATACACTGATGACACATAAGAATGAAACATTCTCGCGATGTCCCATTCGGGTCTATCTAACCCATGTTCTTCAACATGCGTCCACAATGTATAGATGATATCTCCATATCCCATGATCTATGAAGCATGATCATCGATCACTACATGTGCTGATCTATTCATCGTTGTCCTATACGATGGAATCCGATCAGAGATATTTATCGAATTACATCATTAAGTAAAGAGCTTCATAAGCAAGTCATATACTTGTTGATCAATACAATGATATACATTCATTGGACTAATAATCATAATATTATTCATAAACATAGTCATGTTACAATCATCTAAATGATTGCCTCAAGGGCATAACACTAACAGTGATTGGGCCGCACGGTCGCGCACATGCACAGTATACGGGCCGAGGCCCAATATTGTTCACCGCCATTTCCCGGGTTTTTCCTTTTAAAATAATTACAGAAAATCATTTGATTTGTTTTAGGCAATAAAATATCAGTAAAAATCCAAGAAAATTCACAAAAATACTTTGAGGCATTTTGAACTCAAATAAAATATTTTTGGCAGAACTTTATTTTAACTTTGCATAAATTTAAATAGTTTTCAGCAAAAGACCAATATACTTAATTTAAAGTTAATTCAAATAAATCCAAAAAATATAATAAATTTTAGAAAATCATAAAATGCACAAATAACACAATTAATCATTCAAATTGATTTGGGTTGTACTCAATCGATCTTGGAGACATCCATTATGTGTTAATGGAGTGCGGTGACGATTGAGACAACCGTGTTTGTTGGACTAACATCTTCAATGAGTTGTGAAATAGGTTGAGTCCAAAAAGATAAAGAATCGGGAACAAGAAGTCATCATGTGTTGACGAGCTTCAAGAGGTGGTCCCGAAGTAAAGAGAAGGGCTAGAGAAGGTTCATCGTGTGTTGATGAACAAGAAGAAGAAGATTTGATCCTGGAGAGAAGATGATTGGATATCATAAAAGCTCTAAGTGAATCGCTAGAGGCAAAGGTAAAACTAGCTAGGGCTAAGGATGTGTTTCTAGTATTTTACCGATCTTGGTGTTTGGATGGGAGACCGGGTTGCTAGTTAGGTTGCCGTACTATTAAGAGGAGTTGGGTCATTTAACTTGAGCTTCATCATGTGTTGATGAACTCAATCCAGTTTACTCTAGCTCACTCTCTTGATCGAATTTTTGCATGGAGCTAACCATTTGGCATGTGTTGTGAATGGGTGAAGCTCGTGTATTGGATTTTGCATGAGCGAAGTATTTGTATGTGTTACAAATAAGGGAGCTCATGCTTGCTTCTTATTGAATCTTAATTGACTTGGTTTTTGCATGAAGCTATGAATTTGCATGTATTGCGAAAGGAGATAGCTTATGCAATGTTGTTTCATATGGTTATTGCTTGGAGCTAAGATTTGCATGTGTTGCAAATAGAGAGCTCACACTTTAGTGTTTTGGCTTATGATTAGATCATGTGTTGATCATCATAAGGCTAAGCTTGGTTTGTGCTTTAAGTTTGCAAAATGTGTTTTTGCAAAATATGGTTTAATTGAATCATATCTTGGAGCATGTGAATAGGTTTGCAAATGCATTTTGCAAATTGACTTGATCATGAGTCGATCATTACATGGTTCAAGATTTGTTTTTAATTAGTTGGAGTTGTTATTTGCAAATGTGCTTTGCAAATAAACTAGAAGTTATGGGTTTCGATCCTAGAGCATGTGTTGGCATTTGCAAATGTGTCTTGCAAAGTGTCGGGATCATGTGTTGATCCTTACATGGCTAGATGATTGATCTTATAGGTTCTCGGTTTATTTGCGAATGTGTTTTGCAAATAAGTTGTGTTTAAATGCGATTCTTTGGAGCATGTGAATAGGATTTGCAAATGTGTTTTGCAAATTGCCTTGATCATGTGTTGATCATCACATGGCTCAAAGAATCAATCATTATTGGTGTTTGATTTGAAAAGAAAAGATTTTTGGTAAGAAATATGTTTCTAAGTTTGGTGGCGATGCTCTCAGGCCATGGTAACTGGTGCTACTGCAGAGAGGTAGCACCGCCCCAGTCAAATGTGTAAAACCCAAGAGGGTATTTTTGGGGTTCAGGCAGGGTGGTGCTACCGTCCACGGTAGCTGGTTCTACCGGCTGAGCGGTAGCACCGGTTGAACCCCCGGTGTGAAAATTCCAGAGAGGCTATTTTTGGGCAGATTGGCAGTCTGGTGCTACAGCCCATGGTAGCCCGGTAGCACAGAAGGTGCGGTGCTACCGCTCCTCTGGCCAATGTGAAAATTCCAGAGGAGATATTTTTGTGGTCGGCTCGGGTCCAGTGCTACCGGGGTCCAAGGCCGGTGTTACCGCCCGAGTGGTAGCATCGCTCCTAGTTGGCCGGTGCTACTGGATTTCTTGTAACAGCTAGTTTTGTAGCCATTGGCTTGGAGGCCGGTGCTACCGGGCCCAGTTGGGCGGTAGCACCGAGAATTATGAGTTTTTAAAGATTTTGCCCTTAACGGCTAGTTTTGGCTTCGAGGCTATAAAAAGAGGCCTTGTGGGGGCATTGGCAGGTTGTTGGATGTAATATCCCAAAATTTGAGTTTTGTAATGTTTGGAATTGAAAAGGAACCATTTGCATTTTTCTTGAATTAATCCAAGCTTAATTTGAATTTTCTAATATTTAAAAGATTTAATTTGATGAATCCATTCATCAAATAAAATATTTTTAGTCGTAATTGGGTTCATTGTGCTTCAAACAATTTTCTGTAAATATTTTATATTTTTCTGAATTTATTTACTATTTATATGAATTTATTTGCTTTTATTTGAATTTCTGGAAATTTATTAAATCAGAAAATGTTTTTATTTTGAAAATTCGTCTCGGGCTGAATCTTCCATCGGCCCATCCCTGTTTCCCTCGCAGCCCACTCAGTCAACCCACATTGCGCGTCCGTCCGGCCCAGCCAGCCCGCGCCCCACCACCGTCAGATCTGTGACACATGGACGACTGGGATGCAGCCACGTCGACCCCACCGTATCGCAGCTGGACTCCGCCGTCGCCACCAAATCCGCCGTGGATTCCTCGTCCGACACGCTTCCCTAGGGCCCTATTTAAGTCGCCGACTTATTTTCTGGGACCGCCTTCTCGAGCTACGTGTTTCGCTTCTGGTCTCGTCGTCCGCGTCGCCATTTGCTATCTGTGCGAGCTCACCGGAGTGAAGAGAGAAGGCTACCGCTGTTTTTGTCAGATCCAGTCACCGTCGAGCCTTCTTCCGTCGCGTGATCACCAGATTCGAGTTCACCGCATTACGCCGAACCAGGTCTGTGCCGTCAACTCGTCGGAGGAGCACGGAAGCGCCGAGGGACGGATCGTCTTCGTCGCGGCCGGTGAGCTCAAGCCGTCTTCTTCGCCATCGTGCCCTCGTTGAACAGTGTCCGTTCGATCTTCCACGAGCGATCGAGATTGAGCCACACACCCATCCTTCGTGGTCGTCCGATCTCCCGCGGACGATCTAGATGGCACCGCGCGTTAGCCATCGGCGAGGCAGTGCGGCGACCAATCATGCCTTGCCACGTGGCGGGCACGGGAAGGGAGGCACCGTGGACCACATTCATGATAGACCAGCACAGATCCGTGGACCAGGCGCATGGACCATGGTGACGTGTCGCCCCGTGATTGGCCCAGGGCATTGCTGACGTGATGATGATGTCATAAATCGGATTTTTCGTTGAAAAATATTCAATCGAAAAAGTCACCGGTGCTGACGTCATCATGAGGTCTTGTTGATGTCATCATGAGGTCATGCTGACATCATAAATACAGTTTTTCAATATAAAAATAATTCGGTATTTTTCTAATTTTCAGGTTTTAATGATTTTAGAATCTTTCGAGAACCCGTTCTCCCTCATACGAGCTCCGATTGAGGTGATTCAAATTTCTAAAAATTTGTAAAATTGATATCTACCTAATGGTGAATTTTATTTGATTTTTGGAGTTCGCTTTCTCTCTATTTTGGTATTTATTTGGTTTTCTCCTTCGGTTCGCGTAGACGTTGAATTGTGCGACACTTCGGGGGAGGATCCATCGACTCAAGATCAAGTTCCAGAGCAAGAACAGGACCTTTGCCAAGGCAAGTTGTACTTTGATCATGTTGAACCCATGTTTATAAAATTGCTATATTGTTTTACCCTATTGCATATTATTTGAAGTATACAATTGTTTCAATTTAAATTGGGACTTAGCTGTTATACCAATTTGATCTATACCCTACCTTTTCATTTGTATGCTATGATCTATTGTCACTCTAAGTTGGTTCACTATAGTTGGTTGGTATTGAAATCAACATGGGAAGGTTAGAACGTTATAGTTGCTTAGCCATGCCACGTCATTACATGTACTTGAATCATCGATAATTAATGTTGACTAATGGAATATGGAACAATGTTATGAACTTGTGTGTCATGTGAGGTCACACAATGAGATTGAGTTGTAGTGGCGAGTCATGTCACGTAACGATATTGAATTGTTGATGGCACGTGGTGCTTGGTAATCAACTGGGGTGGTAATCATTTAGATTGGGGCAAGTGGCAAGGGGCGAGTATGCCAAGGTGGGCCCGATGGGCAGAGGGTATGTGGAAGTCTTGCTTCTATCATCCTAAGGACTTAACCTTGTAAGCCTTTGACCTGAGTCAATCATGCAACCACATGTCTGGTATGGGGCAGTCTAGTTGATTAATTTGTGATTTCTTAGCTTGATACTATCAATGGCGGTGTGAGTTTCCGAGTTATGGAGCAATTCACATGGCGCAAAAGGGGGCTCTGGTTGTGGTTTTCAGACCCATCAGTGTTGAAACCTTAGCGGGTAGTACTGGGTTAAGCCAGAGCATTGTAAAGACTTTGTCATGATCTCTCTGCCGACACACCAAGGAAAGTGTGTTAATTGCATGGCAATAAGAGACGATTATGTCATGTGGGTAAAGTGCATAACCTCTGCAGAGTGTAAATCTATTCGAATAGCCGTACTCGCGGTATTGAGCAATGCTCGGGAATTACAGTTAAGAGTTAGATTAATAAAATGAAAACTTGGGATGGATGACAGGTTGCCGTGGGAGGTTGGAACTTGATTAAGGAATGAAAAACTTGTTTTACTTGAGAAATGCTGAATCTCTCTAGTACTGTTATTTGTTTTACTATCTTTACCATCTATTTATTGTACTTGTTCATAAATGCTGCTTACTGCAAAAGAGTCATATTAGCCATTCCTTTGGAATAAGCCTTGCATATAGTTATATGGAATTGCATTATGTGCACAACTTGTTGAGTGCTTTAAGTACTCACCCTTGCTAACAACAACATCATCAGTTGAGGAGTCTGCATCCATGCTGGAGGAGATGTACCAAGAGGAGACAAATGTTTAGGGTGCGAGCCTTGTCAGTTGCCTGTGGTATACTGAGGCGTTTATCTACGTTTTCATTCCACTGCAGTTTAATATGTTATTCAGCCTTGCGAGGCATAGTTATGTAAGTTGACCATAAGGTCATTCAACTAGTATTATTTAATATATGATGTCTTTCATAATATTTCCGCTGTGTATGATTGTGATATTTACCGATGTTTAGCCTGTGTACACTAGCGTGATCCTGGACTAGTGCAGTATACACAGAGGGTCCGGATTTGCATATTCAGGTCCCGACATTGGAGTTATTGTGAGTGTGTGGGAGTTGTGTGCATATGTTGTTCTCTTCTATTTGCTTCTTGATCTAGTGTGAGCCTCTAATTGCATGCATTGCAATTAGGAGAGGATTGAGAGTCTCTTGTTCATGTGTTGCACTTGAGGAGGATCTTAGTGCATGTGTTGCACTTAGGAGGTCACCGGAGTGCATGTGTTGTACTAGGTGAAGTTTAAGCTAGAGGGCTTGACTTGTTACTCTTGGTGTTTGCCGACATCTAGATGGCGTAGCGGTGTCGTGCGCGGGAGCTCTCAACGGAGATTGTGAGAAGCCCTGGCAAAGTTTGTGAAGGTTGGAGCTCGCCTACCCGGGAGGAAAAAGGAGCTACCACTAGTGAATTTGAGGTGGGTGCTCAATTCGTGGAGCCGATCCAATTCGTTTGGGCTTACCTCAACGTGAATTAGGGGAGACCGACAAGTCTCCTAACACCACGGTAAAAAGTATTGTCTCTTGTGCTTGCATTGTATTCGTTATTTATATTCATAGAATTAAATTGATTGATTGCTTGTCTTTAGAATTGCAATTTTTGTTAGAGACATATTTAGTTAGTGCACATAGTGAGCCTAGTTGATTTAGGCTTTAATTGTCAGAACTTTAGTTTATCACTTCCGCATTAATTTTTGTTAAGGTTTTGACATAAGGATAATTAGGGGTGAATTGCTTTGTAGAAATTCGTAGAGTAATTTTTAAAAATCGTCTATTCACCCCCCTCTAGTCGACATCCTCGATCTTACAGACGCCCACTGCGTCGCCCCCGCCCCCTCGTCCACCGCATCACCCCCACCGTGTCGCCTCCACCGCACCATCCCCCACCGCGCCGCCGCCACCCCTTGTCCTCCTGTCTTGGCGACCACCGTCTCTGCCTGGCTGCACTTCGGATCCGGCACCTACACGCTGCTCTCGCTTCTCGCAGTGAGTAAATTGAATTCTTTATCCATCCTTCGCCCGCTCCTCTCCCCAAAACTTTTTTTTGTGGTGGTTGTTGCTAAGGCCGATTTAGCAGCGGCTTCACTGGAATGCGCATGATGCTTCTACGAGTAGGCCCCTAGTCTGATGCTTGCAGCGACATGGGTGACTTGGTGCTGTTTGTTGCGAGATTTGGGGAGCTGGCGACGATCTGCGTCGTAATTTCTATGATTTTCTCTAGGGGTGGGTTTGTGTCGATGTGAGGGGAAATTCTGGGGATTAATCGGAAATTCTAGGATTATATTGTTGTATTTGAGGATTTTGTTACAGTTTTGGCCCCAGTTTGATTAAGCTGGATAGATGGATTTATTGGTAGCTGCATTTTATCTTTCAGCGTGTGTTCGTTTTGATTGTGGAGATAGTGTTTTGGTAATTCACTTCTCGGAGTGGTATTCACTTGGATTGTGTCCATTTGAGGATGGGAGGATGGTGGATTGGATTGTAGTCAGGTGACGGTTCAAATACATGTAAGCGATTACACAAACACTAGTTACACTAGTACAAAACCGAGCTAATTGAATATTAGATTCAGGTCAACACAAATACAACTGCACCCTATGACATCTGAAAACAAAAGAGACACACGCAGCAAAAAAAAAAAATTCCTTTCGTCACTTACCTTCTCCTCTATTTCACTGTCCAAACTGATTGCTCATTCCGGGAAGCATTTCATTTAGCATAACCAAGATACCTGCATCAAGAAAAGCAAAGATGCAGAAACATAGATCCCCCCTGGGAGGTTGGGATCCAAGACTTGCAATTTTGCTCTCTCTCCATATTCCAAGAAACATGAGTCATGTATCCTGGCAACTTCATCCAACCTGCAAAATAATGTTTTGTAGGTTCCCTGCGTTTTGATGATTGCCTTCAGTAAAAGACAAAATTTCGATATCCTGTCATGGTGGAAGGTCAAGCAAATTGAGCTTCCTATCCTCTCCCAGCTTTGCTTGTGATGTGCTATCTATTCAAGTGTCGACGGTTGCTTCGGAGTCAGCATTCAGTGCCGGTGGACGGGTTGTGGACCCATTTGGCAGCCGTTTAGATCTTGAGATTGTGCAAACTTTAATTTGTATTAAAGATTGGACCACAGCATCAAAAGGTAACTTTTTAATTTGCTTCAATAGTTTGTTCATGATGTGGAAATATTTAAGCCTAATCAGTTTTTACTAATCATTTAGGTGGTATCATTGCATCTATCATGACTGAGTTGGACGTGGATAGCCTTGAGTGATATTTTGCAAGCTTGATAGAAAAGGTTTGTCTTTTCTTATCTAACTTTGAAACCATATTATGCAAATCAAGTAAAATTTCAGTTTACTGTGCTTCTATTTGTCTTCTCAAGAACATTACTATTGTTTCATGCTTGCTGTTGTAGTTGAAGAAGTAAGAGGATGTTGATGGTACTGATATGGAGGAGAATATGATGGATTGATATGGGGGCAAATAACTTAAGAAAAAACTGAACTACTATATTATGATGTGGAACTATACGTGATTGCTACTATGTTATGATGTGAAACTATACGTGTTTGCTACTATGTTATGATGTAATAATATATGTGGCGGTGTTGCCGCACGTACGCATCTAGTTTTCATTCAAAGTTGATACGTTTGGATAGATTATGTACTATGTTCTTATGGAATTTTTGTTTTCATTTCCGTATCCGTTCCGCATCCGTTTCCGTCACTATCCGTTTCCGTATTCGTTTCTGGGGTTTTCAATTTCGTTTCCGTTATCGATAAAAAATATGAAAACAGAAATAAAACAGCCATTTACCGACTGTTTCCGTTCCGTTTTCATCTCTAGCTGCAAGGCGTACCACATGTAGCTCTAGATTTTGGCTCTAAGGTGCTAGAGCTACGGTAATTATTAAGGGCCGTTTGGTTTAGCTCATGCCTTATTTGGTTGACAGTAGCTTAGACAAAAAAAAAATCAAATTTTTTATTAACCTTTTTTAATTTGTTTTTATTAATAACCTCGCATCCAATTTATTTCTGAATCTAACCTTTTCAGCTACGTTATCACCCGTAACATGAGACAACACTACCGGTTATGCTGGTGCGATTAAATCTTGTCACTCCGAGACGTCTTGGTGTAGCCTGGGAAGCTGCAAAACTAGAAAGGCAAAACATAGGGGTCTGGGCTTCTTCCTTATGTGTTGGGCTTTGAGTTGGTGAGTGAAATGTGCCTGCCTTGTGTGACGCCGGCCTATAGCCCAGCTCTCTGCTCCAAACCAAAAAGGCAAACAGCTGGGAGACGGCCGGCCGGCCGGCGGCCTAACCCAACCCAACAAGCCAGCACCAACCTTCCTCAAGGGCTGCAGTTCCAAAGCTCTTTTCCCTCCTCTTTTTGGTTCTTTTTTAGAACTACTGTCAATTGTAGTTGCAATATCGTAATAGAAGTCCACGCCATGTGGAAACCGGTTTTAGATATTCAAGGGCACTTCCAAGTGTAGGAATTTTTGTCGAATTTTTGTAGAAAACAGCATAATTTCCATAGGGCTGGTATAAATTTTCGTATTTCAAATAGAGCGTGAACTGAGATTTCTTCTTGGCCAATTTGGTCGAACCGGAGAAGCCAATTAGCCAAACAATGTAATCAACAGACACAACTCCAGTACTACAGCACGGCAAAGGACAAGGCCTCGATCGTGTCCTCCAGCGGCCCCGAATAAGCTAGGCCTCTCCAAATTCTCCATTACTTACCAGCTTAACAAAGTGATTACAGAACATAATTAACACCATGCATATAAATGACACCATTAGAAGCTAAATTAAGCATTTCAGGTAAACGAATCTCGTAATTCTAACACGAACGAAACGAAGAATATATATTTCTCTACTGATTGATCAAGACAGGGGATGAAGGAATGGCGATTACAACACATTACCTGGACACGGTACGCATTAGTACATTAATTACCAGTACAAGATAAGAAATTAAATAGCCTAGTGCTTTCCATAATTAACCAATCAAGTGGACGGGGCGCAGACGACGCAGACGAGCAGCAGCATGGCCGACGAGGCGGCGTCCTCCTCCTCGCTGAAGCAGCTGCGCTTGAACCGGCACGCCTTCCCCTTGTTGCACGGCAGCCGCAGCACCACCTCCTGCTGGTGATGATGATTCCGCCTCCCGCAGCCTCTCGCCGCTGACTGCTGGTCCTGCTGCCGGCCCCGCCGTCCGCCCTGATCGGCCGGCCGGTGAACCATCCTAGCTTTCTTGGGCTTGTTTCTGCTGCGTTAGCTTGGGGTGAGAGAGGAGAGCAAGTGCCAAGAGTATTCAAATGGCGAGTGAGTGTCGGAGTGAGGAGACATGGCCATGTGGTGAGGTGTATTTATAGAGGGCATTGGCCATATATTCTTTGCATCTTTGCACTTGTGGTGTTGCGGGACGTTCTGATGGCATCTGTCCGATCAAAAATGAACGATCCGGATCGGCAAAAATACTATATAAATTTTTACTGTAGTAACACTATTTGCTTTTTTTTTCAACCGATCTAGCCCGTTCGATGCTTCAATCGAACGATCCGTATCTGTGTGGGAACTGCTTAAGCGGGACTGCACCGGATCTCTCTCTGGTGTTGCCATATTACAAGATGGTCATATGGCACCATGAGAGAGAGAGAGAGAGAGAGCGTTAGCTTTAATTCGAATGCATTTGGAAGTTACTGCCGGCATGAAAGGGGCGAGTACGTCTAGCTAGCGAAGGATGCGACGTGAGGTTTTTGTTGGTGTCGGAAAGATGGAGGATTTGAAACCACAGGAGGCAGAAGCAGTGAAGTGAGCAGCTGATCGGCTAGCATGAACATGGTAGGGCAGCACAGGGCAACAACAGCTCATCAACCAAATGCAATGGAGCTGGTCATGTTGTGTTCATGCTATAGAGTTACGAGGTGAAAAAAATTCTAGGAGGTTTGAGTTTAATAGTCTCTCGTAATTCCACTTGTTCTTGACCGACCTCTTAATTCTTTTTTTTTTTGAAAGACAGCAGAATCGACCTCTTAATTCAGGCAGCTGGAGTACTAGGAGGACGGTATTTGGCGCTGTATAATGTTTTACAAAGCAAATTTATATTTGCAAATATCTAAACCACAACGAACTGTATTATGCAACACAGCGAAGCAGAGCACAACGATACCAAACTATCATGCATGCCCTTGGCTGCTTGATATTAATTAGGTGTAGCTAGGTCTTCAAATTATTCATGGTGCCAAATGAATTGTTGACTTTATTTAATTGAATTATCCTTGGAACGAACGTGATGGCTCATTGTTTTGTCGTTTTAGTAATATAACCGATATATAGATTCAAACTATATTAACATGCACACATCTTTGACCTCATCATGAGCTTGTATACGCGATTTGTGAGTGTGAGACACCCCATTCTGTGCCCTGATTAAGCCCAACAACATGCGAAGGACAAGTGGCAAGAGATCCACAGGGTCTCATGGTACGGGTATGAGACCTAGGGATGTTTGGTTCATAGCCACAATATATCACACTTGAACTAGGTGAGTTTGATTTCTATAGGCTAGTTTTTGATTTATTGCCACACTTTTGCATGCCATATTTTTCTTAGTCATATATCCTATATGTCATAGATACATATCCTAGCCAAGATTGGCCACACTTATAGCTTAGAAATTTTTGGCAAAAAACTATGGTATATCACAATTTGACATAAAACTTTGCCAAACCAAGGCTTCTAATCAAACCATGCCCCAGGTCTCACACAATTTTGTTTCCAGCAAGTGACATGCATAAGTGGCTCGCTATAGCTAACAAAGTGACTATCTGTCAACCAAGGATTGAAAAACCGGCGAAATCTCGGAAATCCGGCCGGAGACAAGATCCAAAATCCCGGCTGGGTAAATTTTTTTTTGAAAATGCTACAGTATCTTAGAAACTTCGGCGAGATTTCACCCGATCTCGCCGAAATTTCGTGTTTTAAGACCGGATTTTGTGTTTTTATGGCCGGAATTGATCGGAATTGCATCAAAACCCTTAACAAAGTCATCTTCCACTATAATTTGTTGAAAAACAGAATTTTTGAGACATTTAAAAATTTCAATAGAAAAACTGTCATATTTTTTTAAAATTTTACAAGCTTTATCATGCTATGAAAAATTTATGGTACCATCTTAAGAAGTCTAGGATCATACAAAAGATTTTCAAAATATTTTTACTTCATTTGTTATTTTAAAAAATAAAAAATAGAATGAACATAATGAGATACTAACTGTGTTAGAATTTTATAAATTTTTCCGAGTTTGATCATGATCTAAAATTTATAGGAGAGCTTAATAATTTTCTCATAACTCTTCTCTAAATGTTTCAAAAATTTTAAACCTGTTTTGTTTGCCCAATAAAAAATTGTAAACTGTACAAGCAAATGCTCTAAAGTCCAAAAACTGTGAAGTAGCACTATCATAATTTTTGAGAATTCTTTAGGTTTGATCATGATCTAAAATTTTATGGGAACATTATGGATGCTTCACAACTATCCACAAAAAGTTTCAAAATTTTTGCGTGCCCAGAGCAGTGCAAACAAATTGAAAAAATGTCGTTGTTGTGACTCGAACCCGAGACCTACGGTTTGAAAGATTTTGACTTTACCACTAGGCTAGAGCTGCTGTTGCGTAAGGACATTGAGAAATTAATTCATTTATCTATATTATTCACACTTACTTTAATACGCCCTCAATCATTCACTCCCTCACTCACTCAACCAGCTCCACCCAAGACCTATCGCCCTCACTGTCGCCAGCGTTCTCCGGCCAAAATCCAGCCACCTCCGACCAACTTCCGGCCTTCTTTGGCCAGAATACTTCAAATCTCGGCAGCATTTACCGATATCTTGGGCTTCTTCAGTGAGATTTCGGCCATCTAACCGAGAGACGAGGTAACGAAATCTCGTTATTTTAAGCAAAATCTCATTAGTTTTGGGCAAAATCTCGGTATTTTGTGCCATATTATTGAGTATATGTGCCGGATTTGGTGTATTTGGTTGTTTGTAGGCCGGAGAAAAAAGCATTCCGTCAGAAGTAGATGTATACAACATATGCATGCTATATATTGGTGTATTTGCAATAACTTGTTAATTGTGATTTTGTGAAGAACATATGCATGCTGTCATGGATGCATATACTATAGCAAAAGTAGAACACTCGCAAGAAATTTTAGAGAAAAAAGCAAGTAGGAGTGTATACTGTCAAGTATGTAACTGTCGATGTCCAAGACCTTGGGTCCCTTAATCGAACTTACGGAAATATAGATCGTGGGCTCCTAGAGATCAAAATGGAAACAATGGGGAATACTTCTTTATTAGTCAAGCGTCTTTGACAGAGTATACGAATTACAGACTTGATTGCTACAAATGCCAATTGCAAGATTGAGATTACGATTACAATCATGATGCCTCTCACATTATAGATCGGCGCCCTATTTATCCTTGATGAAGAGGTGGCAGTTGTTCTCGTTGTGTAACTGGGAGACGTCTTCCCGCCAAAAAGTTTCTTCTCGCCGAAGGGTGCTTTTTCCAGTGATAACTTCCAGTGGTTATGTATATCTGTCCGACAATTGTCCGCACGGAGACATGTGCGAGGATAACCGCTTGTCCCCGACCAGCTTACTGGTTGGGGTGGCCATTTCACTAGTCGGCGATGACCAGAGTGAAGCTAGGTTTTGACCATCTTTGATTGAAGTGATCGGAGATCTAACTGTTCGAATATAGATGGACTTTGTTTAATGTATTATGGGCTTTATACTTCACGGGCCCAATACCAACGTATAGTCATGAATTATTTTAAAGAGCCTAAAATAAAAGATAGTCTTTTAATCCTCGTCAGTAACATACAACACTCCTAATTAGTTTGGCATGCATGCATGTAATTAACTCTAGCTACTTAGCTAGTAAGAGTGTATACTGTCAAGTATGTAACGTGGAATTGTGAATACTGTCAAGTATGTGTGCATGTATGTAATTAACTCTAGCTACTTAGCTAATTTGCATTTAGTTATCACAAATAATATTTTCGCTGTTGATTCATTGCTCCATTGGCATATTTTGTGTTTCGTTGCAGGTTCTCGTGATGACAGATCGTGCGGGTACTATTTGGGAGCATAGGGAGCGCATGAGACCATTTGGGTCAAAGTGTAACTACTGTAGGCATGTTATGAAGGGTGAAGGGGTGATCCGTCTAAAGGAACATCTGGCTGGCCAAGTCAGTGATGTGAAGGCCTACCCCAGCGTGCCTAAAGTGGTTAGACAGGCCATGCTCATGGACCTTTGTGGAGGTCGGGAGAAGAAGGAGAAAGAGGCGGTGCGCCTCCATTAGGAGGAGGCTTACGACGACTAGGCCACAATTGCCACAGACTACCATACCGAGCAGGAGCAGCTCAAGATGGCCATAAGGGCCTCGAAAGAAGAGGTCTATATCAGGAGCCAAGGTTTGACCCCAAGATCGGGGTTTGGGAGTGGTGCAGCGAGGCCCTTGGTCCAATCCACTATCAGCAAAATGTTCGGCAGGTCCAAATCGACACGGGAAAGTCATGCCCTCCAGCGATGTTGACCTTGCACGGATTGGTGCCCCGCAGCTACCCCGTATTGACACTGCATTCAAGAAGGGGCGAGGCAGAAGCTAGGGAGGGTATGGTCCAAGTAGTTCCATGCTAATGCAATTCCATGAAGAAAGGCCGAGTGTCCGTATTTCACAGGTATGAAACGATCGTATGGTTGTAAGTTGCAACTATTGTGATGATTGTACTAACCTCTTATGCCCACGATGGATAGGTGCACTCAAGATGACGCAGGAGTTAGGCCCAGGGGTTCGTGCACCACGGGCCATGAGATAGACGAAAAGTACCTAGACGAGAACGAGCAGGAGATTGTCTAGTACCTTCAGAAGTTCAGGGATGACTGGGCCATATTTGGTGTGATAGTCATGTGTGACGCCTGGACTGGGCCTACTCAGCAGAGCATCATCAACTTCATGGTGTACTGTAATAGGATCATGTTCTTCCATAAGACCGTCAATGCCATAGGTACAACATTCGGTTGAGTTTTTAATTACTCTTGCGTACTAGAAATGTACGTACTAACTTCTGGCTTATTCATTAGGGTAGAGCATGTCGTGCAAATGGTTACCGACAACACGGCCAACTTCAATAAAGCATGCTAGTTGTTACGAGTGGAGTACCCACAGATTATATGACAGCTATGCTTGGCACACACTGTGAATCTTATGCTAAAAGACATGTGTGACGTCCTACATATCAAACAGGTTGTGGGAGAGGCCAAGAGGATTTGCAGATTCTTGTACAACCATAAGAATCTAAATACATAGATGAGGCAACATATAGGTGAGGAGTTGGTGAGGCCAAATGCCACAAGGTTTGGCACGACTTTTGTTTTCCTGGATAGCTTCTTGAAAAAAGGAGAAGTTTTAGCAGTGGATGACACATCCGGACTAGACAGGTAGCAGGTGGGCTGAGATGGAGGAGGGCAAGTTTGCATATGACCACCTCGTGGATAGGGGGTTTTGGGACTAAGTGGAGTGGACCGTCTTGGCCATAGAACCCTTGTACAAGATGTTGAGGTTCGCAGATCAAGATAAGTTGCCAACGATAAGTGTTGTCATGATGCAATATGTAATTGTGCGGACTGAGTATCACAAGCGCTTGTGGGAGGACGGAGAGCAGTACAGGATATTTTGCAAGTCCTAAAAAAGAGGCTTGCCGAAATAAGGGATACCATGTTTGTGCAAGTAGGTCAGTGAAATTAATATGTTCATTTCTGTTGTGCTAATTATACAATGTTTGTATTTGTTGTGCTAACTATACAATGATTTGTCCATTGCAGCCTCCGTGCTCGACCCATAGTCTCAGTTCTCATTCAATATATGTAGCACTCCCCAGTACATGGGAGCGCTCTCTACTGCCCTAGGCATTCTAGCCGATGAGGACAGTAGCGCGGTGCAGGCCATACGAGAAGCTGACGTATACCGTCTTAGGAGGAGACGGTTTGCCACCCAGCTTGCATAGTCCAGTGCCACCGATCCCCACATGATGGTAGGTACGTACGTAATTTTAGGTATTGTTACGTTGTTGTTGTGCACTGATTGATGCACTTTTCTTTTGTCGTCTTGTCTACATCTCAATGGTGGATGGCGTTCGGGAATGAGACGCCAGCATTGCAAAAGTACACCTTGCGGTCCTTGTGGTTGGTGTCACAGTGTGTATCGTCCAGTGGTTGCGAGCACAATTGGAGCACCTTTGCCTTAGTGCACACGTAGCTAAGGAATCGATTAAGTTATGCAAAGCTCCAACAGCTCGTGTTCGTGCACTAAAATCTTTGACTTCTCCTGCGGGACTACGAATCCACCCACTAGGTCCAGGACAAGGACTCATTCGATCGCCTCATTGAGGGTGTGATGCATCCTGGTAGCGACCCTATTGCAGAGTAGTTCGATTCGTTCAGGTCTGGTGGGGAGCCCCTACTCTACGAGGACAGTGGGTACGACCCACCCCTCCCAGCGAGATTCATGGTTGACACCATCCCTCCGGAAGGGATGAACAAGGCCACAAGTAATGTGGAATTTTGTTCTATTCTACTCGGTAATTATGTATGTCGAAATCTCACAACAGTGTTAACATTACTTCCAATTGACCATAGGTGGGAAGAGCCTCCCAGGTTGGGCCGAGTTCACGATCGGTGATATGAACACAGGGAAGAGGAAGTATGCTACCGGCGACGACGACATGCTAGCAGGAGCTTTAGGCGGGTTGGCGAAGTTATCGGGCAGCGAGCATGTCAAGAGAAAAGGAAAGGCCCAAAGTGATGATGAGCCGATGTCGGTAGTGACGATGATACAGATACACCTCCTCAGAACGTGTAGTACCAGGAGACTGCTGATAGTAGCTCAGCGACAGACTCTGCAGGCGACGATGGGACAGACGCTACCCGCTACTCCCTTTGGGCCTGTTCATAGCCACAATTGCTGGGAGGATCGCAACAGGGGGGAAGTGCCCCGAGGAGGGGCTTACAAAGGCAGACTCGTAATACGGGGAAGAGCGCGATGAGTGGTGGGGGTGGGCGACAGGCAACATAGCCCAAGATGATGTAGGTTCATGGTGTAGCAGCCAATCTTTTAGCCATTTGGGCTTCCCGAATGAGCATCTTGCATACGGTTCGATGCCCTACGGATGGGATTAGGGTGGGTACGGTCACAGATAGAGTTATGACGGATCGAGTATGTTTTGCCCGTTTGACTACACTGATCCCTACGCTGATCCTTATGCATAAGACATATCTGTTAGGTAGCTTTACCAGTCAGAGAATCACACCAACTGGATGGCTTATTATGAACATTAGAAGTCTGCCTGGCTATCGCGGGACATGACTTGAGAAGAATACAAGCAACAGCACGAGAGGAGGTATCACGAGGTCATTGTCGATAATGAGGATGTGGAGTTTGCACCACAGGCGTACTACTACTTGTAGGTACGTAAACGCATTGTTGTCTGTGCTTTGCATGATCCAACTCCTTTAATTATGCATCTTCTTGCAATACATGTTCATACTGCATATTCATTCTTCAATTATGGCTCTTGCAAGTGGTTCGAGCTGAGCATTGCATTCCGGTGTCATCTGTGCTTTCACAGATAGTTCTTACGTGCTCCTATATGGTCATATTTGTGGTTTATATGTGATGAATTGTCATATGTATTAATTTTATTTCATGCCTATTATTTATGATGCCAATATATATTGATCGTTTCCAATTGTAACCTTCAAAATCCAAATATCAGTTGAAATATTGCCGAAATTTCTAATTTCACATATTTATAATCATCTAAAATTTTTATGGCAAGATTAATGATGCATTAGGACCATCCAAACAAAATTTCAAAATTTTCTAACGTGGTTTCAAGCGTTTTTCATTCGGACATCACCACTGTCCGAATTTTTAAAAATTCCTCAAGATTCATCATCATCTGAAAATTTTATGGGAACATTAGTAATATGTCAGAGCCATGCAATTTTTTTTCAAAATGTTCTAACATGGTTTGTTCCATTTTTCATTTGGTTCTAATTTGTTGGTCTACCGTTTTATCAGGACAGTGGCAATTTTCGAATTTTTAAAAATTCCTCAGGTTTGACAATAATCTTAAATTTTTATGGGAATATTACTGATGTGTCAGGACCATCCAAAAAAATGTCAAAATTGTTTGATGTTGTTTGAATCATTTTCTGCTCGGTGCAAATCAACCGAGATCTCGGCAAATCTCGCTGAGATCTTGGCAATTCCGGCCGGAATCTCAGAAATTTTGAGTAAAAAAATGGATTTGAATTTTTTTTTGTGTTTCGTTTGGAATTTGTTCAAAATTCCGAGATCTCGACAAAATTTTGCATTTCGGCCACCTCCGAGATGTCAACCGAAAATGAGATTTCAAATCTTGCTGTCAACCCCAAAAACGGAGTCATCTAAATACCGCAGAATTCAGCTCAAGATAATATATAGAGCAATAGCTGACAAAAGCCAAATGATGGGAAGCACATGATTGCCATGTTACATGGCTAGAACAAGCCATGTGGCTCTGTTGATTAGGACTATAATAAGGACAAGAGAAACTTAGTACTCTTTTTACCTATATATAATCATTGTATATTTCAAATAATTTTTTGGGTTCTAGTGATACTTGTGGATGCTCTCCTGTCATAGTGAGCTAATTTAACCCACATCATCACTAGAAAAAATTATTACACTGAATATGTTAATCTAAAACTGAAGAGCACTGTGCTCAATTTTATTGTAACTGGGAATACAAACTCAACACTGAGTGTCTTAATGCCCCGTTTAGAACACAAGAATTTTGTAGGAATTTCACATGAAACGGCTCAATTCCGGTAGGAATAGGAAAGATTCACATATTCGAAAAATGTCCTAAACTGTGTGAGGAAATTTGCACACTGTTCATGTATACTTCCACACTAATGATTAGAGTTGGGGGGTGGGGGGTGGGGGATAATAGCACCCAAAAGCTGCAAATACTCTCACCATTTCTTTTTATAAGGCGTATATTTGCTAGAAAACGGGGATTAAGAAGGTTGCAAAATTATGAGAAAGACAAGAGAAGTGACCATGCTTCTCATGCTATAAATACATCGGAAATATAAGAGAGAATAGTTTATGAGAGTGTTGCTTTAATTGCAGGAGAGAAAAGTATATCATAAATAAGGGTAGGTAAGGAAAAACACCAATAAATTCGCATGCATGTCTTATATTTTGAAACAAACTTGCTAAATCCATATGCTTTATATTTCGAGACAGAGGGATTAAAAGATAAGAACATGATCTGAATTCTAGATACGCCTTTTCTCTTTACGTGGGAAGATCTGGTTATTCCTAGCTCTGATGGAACAGATAAAGTAACAACAAAATGCAATGAGCAAAATATAAATTTCCCTAAAAAAATCAATTAACGTAAAATTACGATATTTGATGATAATTTTACACATGATGATTCCTGAACTATATATAAGCTCCAATATATGTCCTGTAAAATCCAATAAACAAAAAACCAAAGTGAAATTATTTTTTTATTTGATTTTACTTTTTAATCTTTATGTGATCTGTCCAGTTCTCGATTTGTCAAAACCGAAATACTCCTATGAGAGAATTCATTTTAGCCAAACCAAACCAATCAAATGCATGCCCGCTGCATTGGCTTTCGGGTTTAACACTGCAAAACGGATAAAATGTTGCTGTTATGTGGGTGGCCCACAATGCAGTGAACCGCCACATGGCTTGATTGGTTGCCCAACGGCAAGACCCTTCGTAGGGGGCCAAGGGTGTGGATACTGTACTTGTCCCTGACCCAAGTTACTTTAATTAATACTTTGCATTTGTTAGTGTATTTGTGAAATATTAGAAAAATGTAATAGATCCTAAATTCCATAAATATTGACATGTCGGCACATGTTTGTTGAAAGCTAAAGGACCGAAACTGGCGACTAGAGGGGGTGAATAAGAGCCAAATAAGATTTCCCTCTTAAAAATCTCTTCAAGAACATTAATGCTATGGAGCAAACACTAGGTTCAAGAACACCGAAAACAAAATGAATGAGCAGGAATTTCAGCAACTCGGATGAGTAGAAATATCAAACTTGGTCGTCATGAAGCGCGAATAACTGTAGATCTACTCATCTAAAATTGATGAAACTTGAATCATAGCAAGATAAGGTCATCAGGGTCATGATTCCAAAAGAAATTTTAAAATAAAGCCAAAATGAGATACCTATCTAGCTCAACATCTATGCTGCATAAAAACTGAGGTTTCAAAAACATGACCGCAAAAAAACCCTTAATAACTTTTGATCTACTCATAAAAAATTAATGAAACTTAAAATATAGCAAGATAAGATCTTCAGGGCCATCATTCTAAACGGAATTTCAAAACAAAGCCCAAATGAGTGACTTATCTAGCTCAATATTCATACTGCACAAAAACAGAGGTTTCAGAAACTTTGACCGAGAAGAAACCTCAATAACTTTTGATCTATCCAACTAAATTTGATGAAACTTGAACTATGACTAGGAAATAACATTAGGACTATGATTACAGAAGGAATTGCAAGAATAAACCTAAGGCGTCATCCTTTCATGCAAATAGTTTAAGATGCACCAAAAACAATGATTTTAAATCAAGAACACGATGTTACAAGTATAACTTGAACAAGAATGAGTTCTAATGGATCTTGCTGGGTTGGGACATGATCTAGATGAGTTTCTCAACCTCTTATATGTCCTAGATCCAATAGAACTATAGCAAGTAGAAGGAGGGGAAGCAAATCTCAAGTTGCATGAAAGAACCAAGCAAAAATGCAAGAAATAAAATAAATTTCAGAATATAGATGGACATGAATCTTGCATTGCTTAGAGAGGAATGGTTACAAAGCCAAATTTCTTGGTGAGCAAAGCTCAAAGGAGCATAACTAAACCAAAAATCCTTCTCTAAGACATAGCTTGGAGGCATCCCTCCACTCCTCTATTTATAGCATAGTAGGAGTAACCTCCACCCTTGGATGACCTTCTTGGTCCTCAAGAAACCTCATGAAGGGTTGAGATTCACTCCCTCACTTATATATGATTGGAGTAATCTCCACCCTTAGATGACATTCTTGGCCCTCAAAAAACATCATAAAGGGTTGAGATTCACTCCCTCACTTATATATGTGCTAACCTACAACCCAACAATAAACGGGTTTTAACCTTTTAATACTAACTGAACCACTACTATACCAGTGAATCCTTGATCCAATGATCCTCCTTCACTTGAGTATGGTTTAAGTTAGCATCTTATCCATCCACTTGTCATCCTAGCTTACAACAACTCCTTGGCCTTAGTCATCTTTCGGTGCTACCTTGATTGTTTGGACCTCAGCTCTCCTAACCTAGTCTTGGTCTCCTCTATCTCACCATGACCTAGCTCAGAAGTCCTGCAACCATCACAAACAAGCAAAACATCACATAGCATTGCTCTACATAATATGTAATATTTAATTAATAGCCCACTAATAGCAGCCTAAATTGCAAATTTAGTTTTGCAAGCCCAAAACAAACTCACACAAATCAACACAAGTCCAACAAATGTCAAATACTCATTACACATCTATAGATTGACCTCCACATGGTCTTACAATCTCCCCCTTGATGAGTATATCGACAAACATCGAAAAGGCCTTAAATTGACTTTATTTTGAAGTACATGCAATTTTAGTTGCAAGAGCCTCACTTGGTCCAAATGCAAGAGAAAACAAAGATCATTACCAAGCTGGTAAGTTAAAAATTTAGAGCAAACAAAAGGAAAGAACAATTTATCCATAAATGCTCTAAAAAATAAGAAAATTCCACAAAACCTCAACTTTGCTCATGATCCAAAGAAAAGACCAATTTACCATGACCATGAGAAGCAAGATAAACAAATGTGCCTTTTCATATTTCTCCCCCTTTGGTAATATAGGCATCAAGAAGAAAAATTTCCACGTGAGATGCATTCTATGAGAGCTTTGAAGATTATCTAAATGAACATAAGAAACAAAGTATGACACCACCTACTTAAATTCAGATTATGCTAACCTAAGTCATATCCAAGTGCATATCTCAAAAACCTTGCTAGAAAGCAAAAATAAGGTTATGCTGTTTTTGCATGATTTCAACAAGAGCAATACTTAGCATAATCTTAAGACTAGAAGCAAAGCCACGCTATACAGCAAATGGAAAACCTAGAATTCAACGTAGTCAACACTTTGGAGAGATATAAGTGCATAAGAGAACCTTCATGCTCAATCATCTTTTGTGAATGCAAATTTTAGATTTTAATAGACACAATGAGGTTTAGAGAGCTTATCCTACCAAAGCACATCCTCGACTAGGAGTCATCGACAAAGGCCTCCTAGGCTTAACTCTGTTTCTCATTTTAGTCTTCACGCACACATTGAGGTTTGAAGAGCATATCCTAGTGAAGCACATCCTTGACTAGGAGCTGTCGACAAAGGCCTCCTAGACTTCACTCTCTTCCTTATTTTTGTCTTTATCTACATTTCTCAATTCTTGATTGACTCATGCCATAGTCGACCATCTCAAGCATTACACTTAAAAGAATGGTCTTGATCATACACAATATATTCCAAGTTCATCCCAAGTGCAATGGGAAGCAGTCTCGTGAATGTATAGTGTTGAGATCAATCTTAGCATACACAAGTCAATATTTGATCATTTTTAGCACTTAGATTCATGAGCAAATGAATGATTCTAGTATAAAACAAACTAGCTTCACCCAAATTGCTCTAGGGACTCTAGTAGAAATCCAAGATTTCACAAAGCATGCATATGCAACTAGTTAGGAAATATAGCAAGTAAAAGCTACAAGTTTTATTAAGGTTTCACTAAAGCTCAAATTTTAATTTTCATCAAGCTTAGCACGATGAATTAATATGAACTTAGACATGCTAAGCTACCAATGATCCTAAGAAAAGTAGCAAGGTGTATAACATGAAAGAGAATTCATTTGCATAATAGACAAAGCTCATTTAAGACAAAAAATGCAGTCTATATGCAATACATGAAGAAAGAAAGGCTTCTCGAAACTCCCTCTCAATACGTGAATCAATTTTAAGCAAAATTTTGGTTCAAGTTGAGTTAAATTTAAAAAGTGCAGAAAACCTCCAAATGAACTCTACTAAAACTAGAAACATAGAACGTGAAGAGGAAGCCAATAAACTGAAAATTGGGTGGACTATAGAGCATAGAAAAGATGGTAGATAATACTATGGCTCAGACTCGCTCTCATCTTCTTCATATGACTAATATAGGAAAGTTGACTCTACATACCCTAGGTAGGGAGAGAGTACACATAGACCCTATCTATCCAAGGGGTCCAACACCTGCTAGACCTATAAGACTGTGAGGGAACTCAACCTAGAGAGATGAGAAAACAACTAATTAAGCATGATAGCAGCCTATAGATAGCATAAAATGAGTGGTTCATGCAAATCATGACAAAAGTCTAAGTGAAGTTAGCACTAACCCCAAAAGCACCAAGAAAATGCAAAGAAAAAGGAAATACTAGAAATATATATATGATACATAATATATAAGATCAACTCCCCCTCAGGTGGTGCCTAAGGGCTCATGACTCCAAGATCTCCCCTCAAGGCCACAAACCTAGAGCTATCGAAAGGCCTGGTAAAGATATCGGCAATCTGGTGGTCACTCTCTACAAACTGGAGCACTATGTCACCCTTCTCCACATGATCTCTAAGGAAGTGTTACCTGATATCTATGTGCTTGGTCCTAGAGTGCTACACTGGATTGTTAGTAATGTGAATAGTAGAAGTGTTATCACAAAAGAGTGGGACACTATCTATAGCTAACCCAAAGTCTCGCAAGGTCGATCTCATCCAAAGCACATGACTACAGCAACTGGTTACTGCCACGTACTCGACCTCAGTGGTGGACTGTGCAACTCCAAATTGCTTCCTAAATGACCAAGAAACAAGAGAAGTGCCAATGAATTGGCAAGTGCTAGAAGTGCTCTCTTATCTATCCTACAGCTAGCAAAATCTGCATCGAAAAAGGCTCTGAGGAACAGGCAAGAAGAGGAATAGTACCAAATACCATAGTCAATGGTAACTCGAAGGTACTTAAAAATGCACTTCACCACCTGGTGTGAGAAGCATGAGGAGAGGCCTGAAATTGAGTGACAAACACATATTAAAGTGTATATTCGGCTTCGAGGCAGTGAGGTACAAGAGGGAACCAATTGTACTTCTAAACTCCTTCTGATCAATTGGCTCACCATCCTCATCAAGCTCAAGAATGGTAGTGGTGGCCATAGGAGTCATTATTGGCTTCTCTTCAAACATATCAAAGCGTCTCAGGAGGTCTCGAGTGTACTTGCGTTGATGCAAGAAAATATCCTCCCGAGGCTACTTGATTTGGAAACTGAGGAAGTAGCTCAACTCATCCATCATGCTCATATCAAGCTTTGTGTTCATCACATATGAAAATTGAGATACAAGTGCATGAGAGGAGCCATCAAAGATAATGTCATCCACATAGATCTGAACAATGAGAAATTCTGAGTCTATGTGTTTGACGAACAAGGTCTTATCTACCTTACCCATTTCAAAACCATGACTAAGAAGGTATGACTAAAGCCTCTCATACCAAGCTCTAGGGGCCTGTTTAAGTCCATACAAAGCTTTAGAAAGCTTATAGATATGGTTTGGATACTTGGGGTTCTCGAATCCTGCAGGCTGCCTCGCATAAACCTCTTTCTTAATGTACCCATTGAGGAATGCACTATTGACATCCATATGATATAGTTTTAAGCCCTTGGATGCCAAAAATGCAAGTAGAATCCTAATAGCCTCTAGTCTAGCTACAGGGGCAAATGTCTCCTCAATGTCAAGACCCACAACCTGAGTGAAACAATAAGCAACTAGCCTAGCCTTGTTCCTAATGACAACCCCATCCTCACTTTGCTTGTTCCTGAACATCCATTTGGTCCCAATGATATTATGACCAGATGGGGTCTCAACAAGCTGCTAGACTTTTCTTCATTCAAAGTTCTCTAGTTCCTCATGTATGGCATTGATCTATGACTCATCGAACAATGCATGAGAAACATCATTCGACTAAAAAAAACAGTGAAGGCAGAATAGAGACAAAAATGAGAAAGACCTATCTTTGAGCGTGTGACATGCTCAAATAAATCACCGATCATCTGATTGGGCAGATGAGTCCACTAAATATGGCGATGAGGTCCAGAAGCAGAAGTGACCTCTACCTCATGTTGAAAAGAGGTAGAAAGAGAGCCATTAGCTGCAGATGAGTCTGAAGGTAAGGGCTAGCCTCCTTGAGGTGTAGAGATAGAGCGTGTGACATGCTCAAATAAATCGCCGATCATTGATTGGGCAGATGAGTCTACTAATATGGCGAGGAGGTCCGAAAGCAGAAGTGGCCTCTACCTCATGTTGAAAAGAGGTAGGAAGAGAGCCATTAGCTACAGATGAGTCTGAAGGTAAGGGCTAGCCTCCCTAAGGTGCAAAGATAGAAACAAGAGACACCTCAAGAGTACCGCCATCTCCATCACCCTTGATGAGGACATCACTACTCCTGCTACACTCGACACACCTACTGTTGTTACTACTCCAAAAGAAATAGAAGGACCAATCACTCGAGCTCACGCACGTGAATTGAATTATGTGATTCTTTTGAAGAATGAAGGCCCAGAAGTTTGATAAACATGAGTCACAATAAGAGGTGCTACGCCACCTATTTCTGGGCTGAGCCCATGTAATAAATTCTTGTTTAGGGAGTTTTAGCTTTTTTATGGAAAGGTTGGGAGGAGATTTCACCCTGCCTTTCATGCTGGCCGAAATTCCCTTCCTCCTTCCCCTTTTTATACCCCCTTGTCGACTTCTTTCAGGGTGGGTTTTTCTTTGTGATAGTTTAGCCATCACGCAAACTCTGCTCTTCAGTTGTGTCGGACGACCACCTGTAAGATAGCCTTTGAGAACCCCACCTTTGAGTTGAATCAGATTGCTTTTGCCGATTCATTGTTGCCTACATCTTATTCTTGTTAGTTCTTCGATTGCTCGCAGGAATTGAACCTCGTGTTTAGGTTGATCATGCTACCCAGTAAGGTCAAATAACCTTCAGAGTTGGTTTAGTGATTGCTAAGGCGCCCACGACCTATTCGTTTGTAGTCGGATTGTGAGAGTCACCTCCACCTGAATCGAAAGTTATTTTCTCACCGAAAGATAGGGCACTCCGATCCTATCAACCCTCATCCTCTATAAAGATGGTCTCGGAGAGAGGATAAGAGCTTGAAATATCTGGTCTAGTGCCCGGACTAGTCTCATCAAAGGTTATCTCATATGGCTCTATAATCCTACATGCCCAACAACTCCAGACCCTGTAGCTATGAGAAGAAGTCAAGTAACCTAGAAAGATACTGTCAGAGGAATGTGACTTGAACTTATCTAGTTCCCAGACTTCAAAATGAAACACTTGTAACCAAAAACACAAAAATGAGAAACACTCGGCTTTTGCCCATATCTCAACTTATATGAAGTGCGGTGCACATGTGCCCTCAAGAAAAATCTGTTGGACACATGACAACTAGTATCTACAGTCTCGGCCCAAAACTTCGTAGGATTACTATATTCACCTAACATCGTCCTGGCTATCTCGACCAAGGTACTATTCTTCCTTTCCACTACACCATTCTACTGAGGGACATATGGAGAAGATAACTGATGCTCAATACAGTTATCGTTAAGTCTTTCTTAGTTCATTATAGATCGCAAGTAGAACTTCAACTTCAATCTATAAAAGCTCTTTTTTTGCATGTGCAATAGTCACCAGAATTATCAACAAAATTCTATATGCAACAATTACATTACAGAAATAATTTAGCTATTTCAAAAACTTTAAAACATCAACAGGGCACATGGTTTTGCTTAGGAATGAATTTTTTACAGTAATTTTTTTTAAAAAGAAAATAAAGAGAATAAAAAGAACTACCCATCTATTAGTTCTTACTTTTACTAATACAAAGATTAACAAGTAGTAATACAAGAATAAGTAAAAAATGGGACACTTAATTTTGGGGGCCTATGCAGCAACCCATGCTACACAAGCCTCTCATCCGGGCATGCATGTTTGCAATCTAAGTGTTGCGGTTGCCTCCGGTCTTATCACTACAACATGACACTACTACATAAAGGCCTATATTAGATGCCTCATCACAGACGATTTTCAAAAACCATTTGTGTTAAAGTTTATCATAGGTGGTTTTGCTAGCGTGATTGTCTAAGTTACAGGATATGCTAAGAATCGCCTGTGATAAGCAGATATTATAGATGGTTCTTCACACGAACTGTATGTGATTTGACTACATATAATAGATGGTTTTTATAGAAAACAGTCTATGACACTTCACAGACAATTCGTGGGACGAACCGTTTGTGATATGACTACATATCACAGACGGTTTTTTTAGCAAACCGTCTGTGATCTGGAAACCCTAAAAACCCTAAGTGGGTTGGGGCTCTGTAATATATATATATATATATATATATATATATATATATATATATATATATGTATTATATATATATATATGGCGGTGGCTGTGAGGTGATTTGGTGAAAGGAGAGTGGATTTGGAAGAGTGATTGTAGATCAATTTTGTTTTCATGATCTATGGTTAATAATTGGTTCTAATTGCATTATATTCAAGATCTAGCTTTGTAAAGAGAGAATTAAAAATGGTTTAGATCTAGCTTTGTAAAGAGAGAATTAAAGATGGTTTAGATCTAGCTTGGTGTAGATCCATTTATTCTTTGTGATCTAATGTAGTAATTGGTTCTAATTGCATTATATTCAAGATGTAGCTAGCTTGGTAAAGAGAGAATTGAAGATGCTTGGTTTAGATCTAGCTAGCTTCATACAGAGTGAAGATTATTTAGGTCTAGCATGGTTTAGGATTTAGAGTAGGGTTTAGCTAGTTAATTTGCGATCCAATTTAAGAATGTGTGCATGTGCACTCCTAGTCTAATTCAATTTAATTAATTTTTGCTAGCTACTTTAGATCATACATAATCTACTTCAATATTTAACACTAATTGTTATATGCGTAACGTAGATGGACTGAAGCTGGATGTATACTGAGAACCATGCGTGTGCCGAGTACATTAATAGCGTCTCTACTTTTAGAAGAGTAGCTGAGGAGGATATGTTTAATAAGAGGTTGCAATTTATGTCTTGTCCATGCATTGACTTCGAGAATCTAAAGATGTTTTAAAACTTAGTGCAGATCGAAGCACACTTGATTCTAAGGGGTTTCAAAAGGGGGTATACATATTGGACCAATCACGGTGAAGAGCATATTATATAGGAAGGTAGTATTAATATCACTGACGAAGTCAATGATATATCGGATGACATCAATTGCGCTTCCAATGAGGATAGGTTGCACGATGACAATCTGGATCAGATATTGCGCAATGCAGAAGGGAACCATGATGAGAGAGTATGGTAAATTCTAGGGCTTGATGGAGGACTCAGAGAATCCTTTGTTCCCGGGCTACAAGTCGAAATACACAAGGTTGTCATCCACGCTTGAACTACTGAAATTGAAGGCAAGCAATAATTGATCTGACAAGAGTTTCATGGCGCTATTAGGTCTCTTAACGAACATGCTTCTGGAGGAAAATGAGTTGCCCAAAATCACCTACAAAGTCAAGAAGGTCCTTTGTCCCTTAGAAATGGAAGTAGAAAGATACATGCATGTCGGAATGACCGTTTCTTCTATCGTAAAGAGTATGCATACTTGCATATATGTCTAGTGTGCAATGCATTCCAGTACAAGCGTAAGAATAAACAGATGATGACGGTGAGGGCATCGAAGTGAAGAAAATACCTCATGCTAAGGTGGCATGATATCTGCCTATAATTCCCCTTTTGAAGCCTTTATTTGTAAACCCAAAAGAAGCAAAACTGCTGCGTTGGCACTCAGAGGAGCGTAAGAATGATGAAATTCTAAGACACCTTGCTGATTCTACCTAGTGGAGAAACATCAATAGGAGGTTTGATGAATTTGGTGTGGAATCGAGAAATATAAGGTTTGGATTGAGTACAGATGGAATGAATCCTTTCGGTAAAAGGAGGATTATCGGAGTTGAGAATGTAGTTGATGAGAAAGAATACAATCGATTTGACGAGTTGCCTCCTATCGAAAATGGCATAACAATCGAGGAAGAACAACCTGAGGAAGCTAGCTACACACGTGTCAATCATCGTGAAGGGCTAATTTGTATACAAAAGAGTAAGCAAGTGGAATTATGATGAGATTGCCATGTCTAAAAATAGTAAAAAAACAACATAAGTAAACCGTCTATCACAAACCCATCAATCACATACGGTTCTATGATAGTACCGTCTGTGATATCTATATATCATAGACGGTTCTAATAGGGAATCGTTTGTGATAAGCGTTTTTACAGACGGTTCTAAGATGGAATCATCTGTGATAACACTTCTTATATATATCATTCGAGGGTTTTTGCCCGTTGCACTCCTCACTCAAACGAAATCGAAAATTGTCTCTGCCTTGAGCCCATCGTACTCCACCTCCTTCTTGAGCTGATCGCTGCCACCCGTCCTTGACGCTGCCTCCCTCGAGCCCACATGCCTCCTCCCCGAGCTTGCGCGTGCCTCCTCCACGAGCCCATCACTATCGCTCGTCCTTGACACCTCCGTCGTCAGTCGTCGCCGCCTCCCCTGAGCCCACTGTCGCCTCCCACTACTATAGAATGGTACATACCTATCGCTTCATCTAGTTTAATTCATAAGTTTTTTTGGAAAAATTGATTGTGATAGATGACTTAGGAGAGGGTGTTAATAATAATCACAATCGGTTCTCAGGTTAGAAGCAATTGTGATGTAGCACTGGACACATCACAATCGGTTCTTACATAAGAACCAATTGTGATGTGGACATACACAACACTATCGATTCTAATGTAAGAATAGATAGTGATGTGCATGGCACATCTCAATCGGTTCTAATGTTAGAACTGATTGTGATGTTCCCAGTGCGACATCACAGTCACTTCTAACCTAAGAACCGATTGTGATGCGCCTCGCTAGGCTATTTATACCCTCAGGCTGAACTCTCCTCTGTTGTTGTTCTAGAGGCTAAGAAAACCGCCGCCACCTGAAAAAACAGCACATTTTCTGGTTGGAAGCAGTACTTGGGTGATAGATTTTGAAATCCTCAAGGTTGGGTGTTAAGAGGGTAAATTTGAAGCCCTAGCTTGAAGAGATTTCCCCTATTTTCCCCCCATTTGTGGTTTTCTTCAAAATGTGAGCATTCCTTCAAACCCCATCAATTTTGCACTAGGTAATTTTGATATGTCGCAAAGAGAGTTTAGGTTGCACTGGAATTGTATGTATCCTACCAAATTTCACACCCTTTATTTGACAAACACACATTCATTTAATTTGACAAACATACATTCATTTAATTATCTTTGTAGTACTCTCGTGTTAATCTAGAATTATTATTGCTGTCATATGATGAAGAGTTTAGGTTGCGTAACCTATGTCTCCTGTTCGAGGGTGTTTGTTTATAAATATGCTGAAATGGCATATTTATAAGCAAGCACTCTCGAATTGTCCACGTTTTTTGAATAGTTCGAGGAAATGAGGGGGTCATCACAATCGGTTCCTTCTCAGAACCGACTATGATGATGCCTCATCACAATAGGTTCTGAGAAATAACCGATTGTGATGATGCATTTATCATAATTGGGCCAAAACTGACTGTGATAGCTCCTCTCATCACTGTCTAATTACTTTGTATCATCACTAGAACCAACTGTGATGATGAAAAAAAAACCGATTGTGATGTAAATTCCTGTAGTAGTGTCCCCCCAAGCCCGCGCTTCCTCCTTAAAGACCACCCTCTCTGCAAGGTGACGACAAATTCTCCATCCCTGATAAGAATTTGCCTACGCATGTCATTAATGTGAAATTTGTGGATATTAGGGGTGGGATGGATCTGGTGCAGGTTGTTAGATTGAGATGTTTAATCATAATTTTGTCCTTGTAGTATGTGATGAGGACATCACTTACTTGGATACACACAACACTCCTCCACAAGAGGCTAAGCAAGGACCTATGACAAGAGCTCGTTTCTAATATGAGAACCGATTGTGATGTAGAACCGATTGTGATGTGCATCGTACATCACAATCAGTTTTGATCTTAGAACCGATTGTGATGTTCCTCGCTAGGTTATATATACCCTTGGGCTGAACTCTCCTCTGTTGTTGTTCTAGAGGCAAAAAAAAAACTGCTGCCACCGCAAAAACACAACATACTTTGGTTGGAAGCAATACTTGGGTGAGAAACTATGAAATCCTCGAGGATAGGTATTAAGAGGGTAAAGTTGAAGCTCTAGCTTGAGGAGATTTCCCCTCAATTTTCCCTCATTTGTGGTTTTCTTCAAAAGGTGAGCATTACTTTAAATCCCTTCAATTTTGCGCGAGGTATTCGATTTGTCGCAAAAAGAGTTTAGGTTGCAGTAGAATTGTGTTTATCCTATCAGATTTCACACCCTTTTTTTTAACAAACACACATCCATATATCTTTTTAGTACTCTCGTGTTAGTCTGAAATTATTGTTGCTATAATATGATGAATGTTAGAGTTTAGGTTACGTAACCTACGTCTTTCGTTCGAGGGTGCTTGTTTATAAATATGCTGAAATAGCATATTTATAAAAAAGCACTCTTGAATTGTCCACGTTTTTTGACAGTTCGAGAATATGTGGTTCGAACAAATTCCTAATTAAGCTATTATACAACTATAGAGAAAATTAATTTCGATAGCATCTCTCTAGTGTTCTCCGGATGCACACCCTCTTAACTTGTTATCGAGATGTGTATTTAGAGAACAGTAGGGAGATGCTGCTGAAATTTTCTCTAGAGTTGTACAATAGCTTAGGAGTTTGTCTGAACCACATATCCTCGAATAGGATTAGGACCTAACCTAATTAGAGGTTAGGAGTCATCGTTGGTATTAGTTGGTCAATAAACAGACATTTCTTTAAGATTATTCAATTCCTCAACTTTGTTAATGCTTCCACCCTTATTTTGTTTCATTGAAGTCAAAAGAATTGCAAGCTTACTGCATTAGGTAATTCGATATCATTGTTGATGTTTTAAATGTATGTCTGCTAACTAGGGAATTGAAAGCTCTTAACTAGAGAAGAAGGTATCGGGAGTAAAATTATATATCTTGGAACCCGTTCACTATTTTGCAATAGTAATTAAATAATATCTCAATATTTGAAATAGCTAGCTAGCTGTCGCTCTAGTTTTTTTTGTTAATTTAGTATGCGTAGTTTAATTGCAAATGAACCATGATGAATGAGTGTACCAGAAAAGCCGTGTGAGTGCTAAATTTCACAGAGGTGTTAAGGAGTTTTAAAAAAATTGTAGAATAAGAAATGGTGAAGAGGGGTGTAAACTTCATGTATTGTCCTTGCTTTGATTGCTCCAATCTCAGGAGATTTAACAACTCAGCTCAAATTGAAGACCACTTGATTCGACGTGGCTTCGTGAGGAATTACACGTGTTGGATCCATCATAGGGAGACAAGTACTACCTGTCCGGTATGCAACGAAGACATGTTGGAACCCGACCACGAGTTGCAGCATGATATGTTTGAGGATGACAATTTAGAGTAAATGTTGCGGGATGTGGAGGGAAATTACACGGAAAGAGAGTTTGAAAAGTTTAAAAGCTTGATGGAAGATGATGCCAAACTGTTGTTCTCGGGTTGCAAAGCGGAATACACCAAGTTGGGTTCGGTCCTTGCATTGTTCGAACTGAAGGCAAAACACCTTTGGATAGGTACAAGTTTCAATGCACGTTTAGTTCTTCTATCGGGTGTGCTTCCGGAGGGAAACGAATTACCAATAAGCATTTATGAAGCAAAGAAACTACTCTGTCCAATGGTAATGGAAATAGAAAGGATACATGCATATCCGAATGATTGCATCTTGTATCGTAACACGTATAAGGAATTACATGTTTGTCCAGTTTGTGGTGTACCCCGGTATAAACAAAAGGAGAAGTGTAATGATAAAAAACGTAATGGTAAGAAGCGTAAGAGCCGAGGTGACGACAGTGAAGAGATCAATAAAGGGATACCGGCCAAGGTATTGTGGTACTTGCCCATCATTCCCCGTTTGGAGCGGTTGTTTGCAAATCCCAAAGAGGCAAAATTGTTGCGTTGGTATTATGAATCTTGATAGGAAGATGGCAAGTTGAGACACCACGCTGATTCGGTTCAATGAAGAAACATTGATTGGAAACATGAGGAGTTTGGTGCCGAGATGTGGAACATAAAATTTGGATTGAGTACCGATGGAATTAATCCATTTGGTAATATGAGCAGTCATCATATCACTTGGCCAGTTTTGTTCTGTATCTACAATCTCCCTCCTTAGTTGTATATGAAGCGGAAGTATATCATGATGTTGTTACTAATCTCGGGACCCAAACAGCTAGGAAATTTAGGAAATTATATTGATGTGTACCTAGCACCACTGATTGAGGATTTGGTAAACTTGTGGAACGAGTCGGTCGCGGTGTGGGATGCATACAAAAGAGAGAACTTCACCCTACGGGCTATGATATTTTGCACCATAAATGATTTTCCGTCCCTTGGTAATTTGGCGGCCTACAGTATGAAGGGAGCCAATGTGTGTCTTATTTGTGAAGAGAAGATTGAGAGCTTGTGGCTATTGAATTCTAAGAAAACTGTGTACATGGGTCACTGTAGGTTTCTACCTCGAAGTTATCTATACCGTAAGATGGATGACAAATTTGATGGGAAAAGGAAAGTTCGTTCGGCCCCGCAGCCTATGAGTGGAAGGCAACTATATTCACACGTGGAGGATATCAATTTTAGTATGGAAAGAGCGGTAAATCTCTTCATCCCAGGACCATTTAGAAGAAGAGGTTGATATTTTGGGACTTACAACTGGAAAGAGTTAGATGTCTGGTATTGTATTGATGTCATACATTTTGAGAAGAATGTTTGCGATAATTTGGTTGGCATCCTGCTGAACATACTTGGGAAGACCAAGGATTGTGTGAATGCTCTCCGCGACATGGCCTACATGGAAATTAGGCCTAAGTTTGCAGTGATAGAGGAGGATAAAAAAGGTCCGTACATCCCGCTGCATGCTACACCTTATCCAAGGAGTAGAAAGAAGGCCTCTGCAAGTGTCTCCAAGGTATTAAAGTTCCATCGGGCTATCCTGCAAATATTAAGAAGCTTGTGTCCATGGATGATTTGAAGTTGCTTCGTATGAAGTCCCACGACTGTCATGTCTTGATGACCCAAATGCTCCCTGTTGCAATCAGAAATATTCCGCCAAAGGATGTCAGGTTGGCAATCACAAAGCTATGTTATTTCTTCAATATGATTTCTTGCAAGGTTATTGATCCCGATATACTAGACAACTTGTAGAGTGAGGTGGTGCAGACTCTATTTCAGCTTGAGATGCATTTCCCCTGTCATTGTTCGACGTCATGGTCCACCTTGTTATTCACCTTGTTAGAGATATTAAGATATGTGGACCTGCATTCCTACATTACATGTATCCGTTTGAGATGTACATAGGCATATTAAAGTCATACGTGAGAGATCGGTCGAAGCCTGAGGGTAGTATTGTTGAAGGTTATGAGATTGAAGATGTTATTGAGTTCTGCGTAGACTACCTCGGTAAAAGACAAGCAATTGGTGTGACTGTTGTCATCATGAGGGCAGATTTGGAGGCAAAGGTACCATTGGGTCCAAACTAATGAGTCAACGGTTTGATATGCATTACAAGCGGGTTTGATAGTCTTGCAGTACAACGTAGAAGTTCATCCATACATCGAGTAGCACAAGTTGATATTACGGGAAGAGAATCCACATATGGATGAACTTTCCATCACGCCAGAACACAACAATTGATTCCTCACATGGTTCAAAGAAAAGGCGAAGGTCCCATCAGTGAGGATGTCAAATGATTGGCTGATGAACCAAGATTTAATATACAGATATGGCAAGGGTACGATATTAATGGCTACACCTTTTACACGAAAAGTCAAGATGCAAAGAGTATAGTTCAAAATAGTGGTGTGAGCATAGATGCTTTGTCCGATGATCACTTGAAAAGATGATCCTCAACCGCAATGAGCTCCTACTACAGGATGATCAAAGAAATTTGGGAGCTCGATTACGAAATATACCAAGTTTTATTATTCCGATATAAGTGGGTGAGACTTCCACATAGATTAAAGGTCGACAAGAGAGGTTTTACTCTTGTGGATCTCAATAGACTGGCCTACAAAGATGAACCATTCGTCCTTACGAAGCAAGCAACTCAAGTCTTCTACGTGCGTGATCCAGCCAATCCAAGGTTGCACGTCGTCCTTCATGGCAAGAAGCTGATCGTTGGAGTTGAAAATATCGTAGATGAAGAAGAGTACAACCAATTCGATGAAATACCTCCGTTTGTAGATGGGGCATGTCTTAGCTGTGAAGATGACACACATGGAAAAAATTACATGCGTGTAGATCATCAAGAAGGGTTGTATTGTAAATAAAGATACTACCACAATGTAAATAATGCAAAGTTATGTTCACCAATTACTTTGTTTAGTTTTTGAATGAAAACTAGGCAGTCATGCTATTAAATTACTCATGTTGAAATTGATGATACTGTCATGTTTTCATCTCATTGTCATGTTTTCATCTATTTCTCACTATCATGTTTCATCTCCAACCTACTTCTCACTATCATGTTTTCATCTCATTGTCTCACTGATGATACTAGCTAGTTAAGGATTATAGACTCATGTTGAAACTCCCGATGAAGCAAAATCCTTA
The DNA here is from genome assembly GCA_036346275.1 of Otatea glauca. NCBI lineage: Eukaryota > Viridiplantae > Streptophyta > Magnoliopsida > Poales > Poaceae > Otatea > Otatea glauca. The sequence goes on along the minus strand of CM070733.1, from coordinate 17,583,468 downwards.
GAAACACTCAATTCTCTTAGTGGGGATAGATTAAAATCAAAATGTTGTATAGACTATCGGTTCCTAAAAGAACTGATAGAGATGTTGCATAGTATTTCTATCGGTTCCTACGAAGAACCGATAGAGATGTTGCATAGTATTGCTATCGGTTCAGACAAGAAACCGATAGAGAGCTAGAGCTATCAGTGTCGGTTCTTTTGATCGAACCGACACAGATAATAATTAAGAGCCATAAGTTTGCTCGTTGGTCATTTCCCAACAGACTTCACTGCACGCTAGCTCACTCCCTGCTCCCCCCTGTCGATCGCCCCCTCCAACGAAACCCTCCGCCTACCGGGCCCCCTCCACATCGTTGCCCCCTTCACATCCAGTGCCCCCTCCCACGGGCTCCAGGCTGCCAGGTCCCCCTCCACGTTGCCGCCCCCTACCGCAGGCCCCAGCATGCCGGGTCCCCCTCCACGCCATCGCCCCCTCCACCCCTAGCACCCCCTCCCGTGGGTTCCAAGCTACTGGGTCTCCCTCCACGCCGTCGCCCCCTTGGCCTCCAGCACCCCCTCTCTGCGACCTCGCTCCAGTAGAAGGTAAACCCTAGATTCGAATTTTGTTTCCGTACTTTGTCTACAAATGACTCGGTTCTTGCTGGCGGTGGAACATTTGACCTCTACAGGAAATATTCAGAGCCATGAAAAGGAAATAGTCCATATGAAATATGCGTTCTGAATTTCTATTGCAACCATGAAAGCATGAACCGATTATGAACAAGAATTACTTATGATGTAGAAAATGTGTGAAGTAGGTTAAGGCAAATAGGTAAAGATATCCATGGGCTTCAATGATTATGACCCCATAAGCAAATGATGGAAACATAGTTTAAAGACACCATCGGGAATTAGACACTTCATAAAGACTAAAGAGGCATCATTTCAAAGAGGAGCAACTGTGATGAGGACATCACTCATTCGGATGTGCGCAACACGACTCCTCAAGATATACAAGGTCCAATTACAAGAGCACGCGCGCGACAATTAAACCACCAGGTGAACTCATTCCTCGCTGTTCATGTTTTCTTGGATGGATTGCTACTAAATTCTTGTGATGTTTTGTTGCTTAGGAATATAGGAGAAGCATTACAAGCTTACTTGGACGTCATCCCTCAAAGCCCAAGTCTACTTGGTTTCAAAGTCGAGCTCAAGTCGGACTCCAACTTTGGTTCGGAGCCTCAGGACAGCACATCAATAAAACAACCATATCTGGGTCATACGAAGTCCAATTTAGGCGTTCTTGGACTCTAAGGAGAAGCCCACGACAAGAGCTTTCCAACGGAAGTGGTTTCACATCCAAACTCCTTTTGAATAGATGGGAATCATCAAATCAATATGACGAACAGAATCTACCAGGTGCTGCGTCACCTCCACTTGGGCCCAAAGGCCTTGTACGACCTAGGGTTTCACGGCCATCCCCTTGGCCGCCTCCCTTGCCCTCTTTCTCATATATATTCAGTAGCCATCGCTAGAATAGATGGGTTTTGTTTAGATTACAACTAGACACTTTATCAGTTTTTCGCCGTTCATCGGTTTGTGGAACCCCAACTCGTGTGCTTAATATTATTCACAATTTCAGATTGCATCTTCTACATTCTTGCTTGTGTTCTCAATTCGCATGCAGGGATAAGCCTTCTTGGCGAGTTCAACCGTGTTTGTGCATGGTTGATAACTAAAGGAGCCGTGGTGTAGCGATTGCAGAGTTCGAATCAGTTCTGATGGGAAGCCGGATCGTCAACGTCGAGTTCTTTACTAATCGACTTACTACTACCTGTCGGAAGATCGGGCCACCATTCCCATCAAACTGTGCCTGCCTGTTTGTAACATCCCAAAATTTGGCTTAATTAAGTTTTTATTTCTTATTTGTGCATTTATGATTTTCTGGAATTTATTTGGATTTTTCTAGATTTATTTGAATTAATTTGAAATCAAGTTTATTGCCTTTTATTCAAATCTATCTAAATCTGTGCAAAGTTAAAATAAAGTTTTGCCAAAAATATTTTATTGGAGTCCAGAATGTCTCAAAGTATTTTTGAGATTTTTCTTGGATTTTTCCCGATTATTTTATTGCCTAAAATAAATAAAATGAATTTTGGTGATTAATTTAATTGGAAAAACCTTTTGAAAAACCTTTGAGCAGTAATGGGCTCGGCCGGTGTCTTGTCTTGTGGTGGCGGAGAAGCGCCCGTTTGGCTGCCGGAAATCACGTCTCCGTAGTTGGATCAAAATCGCGGGTGGGATCTTGTCGTCTGGGTTCGGTACTCGGGCGGATCATCGCCGTTGGAAAGAAATCGCGGGCGGTTAAGATTAGATCGAGGCCGTGTGATCCTGACCGTTGGTAGCAGATCGGACGGCGTGTGGTTGTCGTCTCCGCGAAGGACTCGGAGTCCGCCGCCGGCACGTTTTCGCCGCCGTTAGGATCTAGGGTTTCCGTTCTAGCGCGTTTGCCGAGGCTATAAATAGGGGCAGGGTAGGCCCCGAGGTTCATCCTTGTGCGCCGCGTCTTCTGGTCGGAAGGGTTTCGCGAGGATCGTCGTAAAGCGCGCAGAGGAGCTCGCCGGAGTAGAGCGCCGAAGTCGCCGCGGTTTTTGCTCAAGTGCGCCGCCGGTTCGTCGGTTTTCGGCGTTTTGGTTCAAGATCTGAACTCGTCGGAGTGTGCCGCGTCGACTGCGCCACTTCTTCACGTCGGGAACACGCCGGAACGCCGTCGCCAGGGTTTCTTCCTCATCTCCGGTGGTTTTCTTCGCCGTCGCTTCGCCATTAGTCTCGGGTGAGTTTTTGACCGTCGGATCGGCGAGCGGGAAGATTGAACCGCGTCACGGGTGTCTGTCGCCGTTCGATCGGATCGGACCGTAGATGCGTGCCGCGTGTCGCGCATCGGCGGGGCGGCGCTGCAACCAATCGGATCAAGACGCGTGGCGCTGCGGGTATCGAGGCGCCGTGCGCCGGGTTCACGGTGGACCAGAGGAGGTTCTGTGGACCGGGTCCATACGCCCGAGACGCGTGTTAAGCTCTATTGGCTGGCGCTAGGGCTGACGTCAGCAAGATGTCACGCTTGCGCAATAATTCGGTTTTCGGATTAAAAATAAATCTGTTAATTTCGAATTTCTGATTTTTGCAATTTCAGTATTTAATTCAAACTTCAAAAGGCTATATCTTTTGCATCGTATCTCGGATTTGAGTGATTCAAATTTCTAAAAATTTGTAAAATTGAGATATATTTAATGGTGAATTTTAATCGATTTTTGGAGTTAATTTGCTCCCTGTTTTGGCATTTATTTGCTTTTCTTCTTCGGTACGCGTAGACGTTGAATTGTGCGACGCTTCGGAGGAAGATCCAACAACTCAAGAGCAAGTTCCAGAACCAGATCAGGACCTATTCCAAGGCAAGTTGTGCTTGATCATGTTGAACCCATGTTTATAAAATTGCTATATTTGTTTTACCCTATTGCATATATTTCAAATATACAATTGTTTCAAATTAGATTGGGCGTAGCTAATATACCAGATTGATCTATACCCTACCTTGTCATTGTATGCCATGATCCATTGTCACCCTAGATTGGTTTAATATAGTTGATTAGTAATTATGATCAACATTGGAGGATTAGTCTGTATTAGTTGCTTAGCCTTGCCACGTCATCACATGTGTCAGAATCATTGATAATTAATCTTGATTAATGGAATATGGAACAATATTATGAACTTGTGTGTCATGTGGGATCACACGATGAGATTGAGTTGTTGTGGCGAGTCATGTCATGCAACGATGTTGAATTGTTGATGGCACGTGGTGCATGGTAATCAACGGGGTGATAATAACTTAGATTGGGGCAAGTGACAAGGGGCGAGGATGCCAAGGTGGGCCCGATGGGCAGAGGGTATGTGGATGTCTTGCCTTGATCACACTAAGGACTTAACCTTGCAAGCCTTTGACCTGAGTCTATCGTGCAACCACATGTCTGGTATGGGCCAGCCTAGCTGAGTAATTTGCAATGTCTTAATTTTGGTACTATCGTGGTCGGTGTGAGTTCCCGAGTTATGGAGTAATTCACATGGCGCAAGAGGGGGCCCGGATGTGGTAACCATCCCACGGTGTTGAAACCTTAGCGGGTAGTATCGGGTTAAGCGAGTATTGTAAAGGCTTTGTTATAATCACTCGCCTTGGTGGTGTTTGGTTGTATCACGTGGGTAAAGTGCATAACCTCTGCAGAGTGTAAAACTATTCGGATAGCCGTGCTCATGGTATGGAGCAATGCTCGGAATTACTGATTAAGGGTTAGCTTAATTAATTGGACAACATGGTTGGGATGGCGGGATGCCATATGGAAGATGGAATTTGACTTAGGATTGGAAACTTGGTTTACTTAAGAAATATTGAATTTATTACTGTTATTTGTTTTACATTCTTTACAATCTATTTATTGTATTTGTTCATAAATGCTGCTTATTGCAAAATAGCCATGATAGCCTATCCATTGGAATAAGCCTTACATATAGATACATAGAATTGCATTCTGTGCATAACTTGTTGAGTGCTTTAAGTACTCACCCTTGCCAAACAATAATAATCGACAGTTGAAGAATCTACACCTGTGTTGGAAGCTGAAGTCCAGGAGGACACGAGTCATTAGGGTCCGAGCCTTGTCGGTTGCCTATGGTGAACTGATGAGCTAACTACGTTTCCTACTTTCCGCTGCTTAATTACTAGTTTATATTTTCAGTCTTGCCCTGCGTGGCTTAATAATGTAAGTTGATCATAAGATCATACATTTAGCTATATCAATAAATGAACTATTATTCTATTATCGTTGTGTATGATGTGATATGTACCAATGTTAAGCTGTGTGCACTAGCGTTGATCCTGGGACTAGTGCGGTAAACACAGTGGGTTCGAATCAGTGGATTCGGGTCCTTACAGAGGTGGTATCAGAGCATACTGACTGTAGGTCTTGGCCCTAGATAGTATGGAGGTGTCTTGGGTGTGTCCAAAACTATTTTCTAAAGAAGAATTTAAATTTGACTAATAAAACACTCTCGACTCATCTCATTCTCTACTTCTCGCCTTTGCTGAATTTACTCGTTTTATTTGCCGTTTCGGGTGGAGAACTTATTCAAAGTTCTTGTGGAGCAGATGCCGATCGTTCCGACCCTCGAGGAGTTCAGGAGCCAATTGGAGAGTCCGAGGAGGATCCAGAGTAGCGAGAGTGGGAGCCAGAGGGGAGTGCAGACCCCGTGGTAGCAGAGGACCCAGTAGTAGGTCATCAAGATAGGTTCGCTCCTATGCCAGCTCACCCGCCGGTGTATGCGCCGGTCAGCCTCAGCCAGGGTGGCTGGATGAGTGAGTGTCAGCCTTGGAGCTGTGTTGAGACTCGAGTGTGAGTCGCGTCTTTAAGTTAGTCCTTACCTTTTTAGTTGACGTTAAGGTTTTGTGTTTAGTTTGCTTCTTTGTAATGCTGAGTGTGCAGTATGTGTTGCAAAGCTTGTAGGCTTAAATAAGCAGCCATACCAAGAATAATAAAGAATTATTTCAGTTGGGTATAACCTATCTCCCCGCTTTAGAAATTCTTACTTCTTATCTATGCTACATCTACCTTTCCTAACCTAAGAGGCAATCATCGGATGGTGAATACTCGAGGAACAGCGGTGCTTGAGAAGTGGGCGCGCTGAATGACAACCCCAATGACGGAGGCAGCCCTCAACCACCGCCGCTGACATGCGAGAATCTGGGAGCGTTTCTTGCAGTAGCAGACTCAAGCGATCACAGACTATGATGCACGGATCACGTGAGATGACCAACGCAGCAGACCAACAACAACAACCACAGAGCTCGAACAACCATGTTGGACCCGGACCTCACTCAAAGCTATCGAGTTTTATGAGGACTAGGCCACCAACCTTCTCGAAATGTGAATCCTTTGGAAGCCGATGGCGGCTTAGAACTATTGAAAAGAAGTTGCACATCACGCAATGTGAAGGCAATGAGAAGGTGCTCTCGCCTCTCATCAATTGGAAGGAACCGCCGCAGAATGGTGGGAGAATTATCGTGCGCTCATGGAGCCCCACAAGAGATCACACAGGAGGAGTTTACTAATGCTTTCCGCCCGATATCATGTCCCGAGGGAATGATGGACCTTAAGAAGGAAGAGTTCGGGGCTTTGAAACAAGGAGGCCAACGGTGGCGAGTACTGAACAAGTTTACTCGGCTAGCTCGCTATGCCCTCAAGGCGTGGCAACAGACAAAGCTAAGCGATCTCGTTTCATGAAGGGACCAATTTAGATCGCAGTGGGGTGATCACCCACAATTTTCAGTTTTGAAGCTAGTGAATAAGGCTTTGATCCTAGAAGATAAGCGCAAGGAGTTAGGTGAAAACTGTGAGCGCTTGATGACTAATCAGGGTGGACGTCCAAACCATCTACGTTTGAGGATGTCACCACAACAATTTGCTAGATTCCAACCGCCAGCCGTGAACAAGACATCAACCCCTGCACCTCGTCCTGCTAATCAGAATTTTCAGACCCCAGCACAGGGCAACAATGCACCAGGAGGGAATCAGCAGTCTGCCGTGAAAACATGCTATACCTGCAATGAGCCAGGGCACTTTTCTAATAGGTGTCCACAGAAGGGAGGCATCACACCGGTTCGTTTCAACTTGGGAACAACACCTGCCAAGGCACCAACCTCAGGAGGAAATCGTGCGCCAGGACAAGCTGGAGCAACCCCGCAATCAACAGTGCGTGGAAGGATCAACCACATCACTGCAGATGGAGCTCAGGAGGCTACAGACGTCGTACTGGGTAAGTTTCTAGTCAACTCGATTACACCTTTCTGATTTGTTTGATTACGAGCTTCGCGTTCGTTCGTTTCTCAAAGTTTTGCAACCACGAATGGATTTAAAGTGGTGAATCTTAAGTGTGTGCTCTTAGTCCAAGCCCCAGGATCCGAGCTTAGATCTAGCCTTGGGTGTTTGGGAGCTAAGTTGCTTATGGATGGGATAGAATTTCTAGCGAATCTTATCTTGATAGATGCGCAATCCCTAGACGTCATCCTTGGAATGGATTGGCTGTCTAAGAACAAGGCCGTTTTGGATTGTGGCCGAAGGATCGTGACTTTGGAAGGCCCTAGTGGCAAGAAAGTAGAGTTTCAAGCGATCTTTGTTCAAGATGGGCAATTAATGGTCAGCGATGTGAAAGCCATCGGCATGGAAGATGTGCGATGGTCGTGAATACCGGATGTGTTTCGAGAAGATTTGCGAGGATTGCCACCGGACCGTGATATCGAGTTCGTGATCGAGTTAGCGCCGAGGACAGCACCGATATCAAAAAGACCATATCGGATGCCTACCGACGAGTTAGTGGAAATGAAGAAGCAGATTGAGGAACTGCAAGAGAAAGGCTTCATTAGACCTAGTTCATCACCGTGGGGAGCCTCGGTTTTGTTTGTTCGTAAGAAGGACGGAAGTCTTAGGATGTGCATCGATTATCGTGCACTGAATGAAGTAACGATCAAGAATAAGTATCCGTTGCCCGGGATCGGCGACTTATTTGATCGATTAAGAGGAGCTGGAGTTTTCTCCAAGATAGATCTTCGTTCGAGATATCATCGATTGAAGATCCGAGCGGAGGATGTGCCTAAGACCGCGTTTTCTACGATATGGACATTATGAGTTTACTGATCATGTCATTTGGATTGACTAATGCCCGGCATATTTCATGAACATGATGAATAAGGTTTTCATGGAATATTTGGATAAGTTTGTTGTAGTCTTCATAGGCGATATCTTGGTTTACTCAAAGGCGGAGGAAGAGCACGCAGAACATCTCGTAATGGTTTTAGAGAGGTGCGAGAACATCACCGTATGCTAAGTTTAGCAAGTGTGAATTTTGGAAGGAGAAAGTTGAATTTCGGGTCATGTAATGACTACTAAAGGAGTGGCGATCGACCCAAGCAAAGTGGGCGCGATGTTGCATTGGGAGCAACGAAGTCATTACCCGGATCCGTAGTTTTACGGGATGGCGGGATATTACCGTCGGTTCATAGAGGATTCTCAACGATTGCTAAACCCCTTACGCAGTTGTTGAAGAAAGAGAAGAAGTTTACATGGACGCCAGAGTGCGAGAAAAGTTTCATGGAATTAAAGAAGCGTTTAACAACAGCCCCCGTATTAGTATTGCCAGATGTGCAGAACGGATTTGATATTTATTGCGATGCTTCAAAGCAAGGCTTGGGATGCGTGTTAATGCAAGAAGGCAACGCATGATTTGGAGTTAGCTGCCGTAGTGCATGCTTTAAAGATATGGCGTCATTATCTCATAGGAAATAGATGTGAGATATATATGAGACCATAAGAACACGAAATACATATTCACTCAAGCGGATCTGAATATGAGGCAATGAAGGTGGCTAGAGCTAATTAAGGACTATAATGTGGGATCCATTATCATCCGGAAAGGCCAATGTGGTAGCGGATGCTCGAGTCGAAGAGCCATAGCGCAAATCGCTAACAATGGAGGATCAACGAAATTATGCAAGGAATTTGAAACTAAGGTTGGAAGTCGTTCAAAGGAATGGTAGCTACCGGAAGTAAAGCCAACGCTGGAAGATCAGTTAGAGGAGGCGGAAAGATGACGAAAAAATTTCTAAGATTAAGGCTAAAAGGAAGAAGGCCTAGCCGTAGATTTCACTCTGGATGAGCAAGGAACCATGTTCTTCAAAGGCGAATTTGTGTGCCGGATAAAAAGGAACTAAAGCAATTGATTCTTGAGGAGGCTCATGATTCTAAGTACTCGATTCACCCAGGAAGTGCCAAGATGTACCAGGATTTAAAGGAGCGATTTTGGTGGCCTAACATGAAGCGTGAAGTAGCTGAGCATGTTGCTTTATGTGACGTATGTCAGAGGGTAAAGGCCATGCATCAAAGACCAGCCGGTTTGTTGCAGCCATTGAAAATTCCGAAATGGAAGTGGGAGGAAATCGGAATGGATTTTATCACCAATTTACCTAAAACTCAGAAAGGTTACGATTCCATTTGGGTAATTGTGGATCGTCTAACCAAGGTCGCCCATTTTATCGATAAAAGACCACCTACTCGGGGATCGTTTAGCGAGTTGTACATGTCAAGGATTGTATGCTTGCATGGAGTGCCCAGAAGATCGTGTCGGACGAGGTACCCAATACCTCAAGATTTTGGAATAAGTTGCGAAGCAATGGGAACTACTTTGAATTTTAGTCTGACATATCACCCGCAGAAAGATGGTCGATGAAAGAGTAAATCGATTTTAGAGGATATGTTGAGAGCTTGTGCTTTAGCTTATGCTACATCTTGGGATAAAAGTTTGCCATATCAGAGTTCGATTACAATAATAGTTATCAAGCTAGCCTCTGAGATGTCCCGTTTGAGGCGTTGTATGGGCGTGCTTGTCGTACTCGTTGAATTGGAACAAGCAGAGAACGTTTGGTGTTTGGGCGGATATTCTCGAAAAAGCGAAATACAAGTTGCAATGATCGAGAGAAAGGTTGAAGATAGCACATTCAAGGCGTAAAAGCTACGCAGATAACCGTCGTCGAGAATTGAGTTTTGAACCGAAGATCATGTGTATCTTAGAGTTACCCCTCTTAAGGCGTTAAAGATTTCATGTTAAAGGAAGCTTGCGCCAAGATATGTTAGTCCGTTTAAGATTACGAGCCGTCGAGGAGAGGTAGCTTATCGATTAGAGTTGCCTCGATCCTTGGCGGAGTGCATGATGTATTCCATGTGTCGCAGCTTAAGAAGTGTCTCGAGTGCCAGCGAGCAAACCTCGTTGGATGCAATAGAGCCGCAAGAAGATTTGACTTACAAAGAGCAACCGGTCGAATTTTGGATGTTATGGAGCGCAAGACCGAAACAAGTCTACTCGCTTTGCGAGTTCATGGAGCAATCATTCAAAGTGAAGCCACTTGGGAGCGAGAAGAAGATTTGAAGTCGAATTTCGAACCTATTCTCTAGTTAGCCCCGAATCTCTGGTCGAGATTACATAAGGGGAGGTTTGTAACATCCCAAAATTTGGCTTAATTAAGTTTTTATTTCTTATTTGTGCATTTATGATTTTCCGGAATTTATTTGGATTTTTCTAGATTTATTTGAATTAATTTGAAATCAAGTTTATTGCCTTTTATTCAAATCTATCTAAATCTGTGCAAAGTTAAAATAAAGTTTTGCCAAAAATATTTTATTGGAGTCCAGAATGTCTCAAAGTATTTTTGAGATTTTTCTTGGATTTTTCCCGATTATTTTATTGCCTAAAATAAATAAAATGAATTTTGGTGATTAATTTAATTGGAAAAACCTTTTGAAAAACCTTTGAGCAGTAATGGGCTCGGCCGTGTCTTGTCTTGTGGTTCGAGAAGCGCGCCCGTTTGGCTGCCGAAATCACGTCTCCGCCGTTGGATCAAAATCGCGCGGGTGGGATCTTGTCGTACCGGTTCGGTACTCGGGCGGATCATCGCCGTTGGTAAGAAATCGCGGGCGGTTAAGATTAGATCGAGGCCGTGTGATCCTGACCGTTGGTAGCAGATCGGACGGCGTGTGGTTGTCGTCTCCGCGAAGGACTCGGAGTCCGCCGCCGGCACGTTTTCGCCGCCGTTAGGATCTAGGGTTTCCGTTCTAGCGCGTTTGCCGAGGCTATAAATAGGGGCAGGGTAGGCCCCGAGGTTCATCCTAGTGCGCCGCGTCTTCTGGTCGGAAGGGATTCGCGAGGATCGTCGTAAAGCGCGCAGAGGAGCTCGCCGGAGTAGAGCGCCGAAGTCGCCGTGGTTTTTGCTCAAGTGCGCCGCCGGTTCGTCGGTTTTCGGCGTTTTGGTTCAAGATCTGAACTCGTCGGAGTGTGCCACGTCGACTGCGCCACTTCTTCACATCGGGAACACGCCGGAACGCCGTCGCCAGGGTTTCTTCCTCATCTCCAGTGGTTTTCTTCGCCGTCGCTTCGCCATTAGTCTTGGGTGAGTTTTTGACCGTCGGATCTGAGCGAACGGGGAAGATTGAACCGCGTCACGGGTGTCTGTCGCCGTTCGATCGGATCGGACCGGAGATGCGTGCCGCGTGTCGCGCATCGGCGGGGCGGCGCTGCAACCAATCGGATCAAGACGCGTGGCGCTGCGGGTATCGAGGCGCCGTGCGCCGGGTTCACGGTGGACCAGAGGAGGTTCTGTGGACCGGGTCCATACGCCCGAGACGCGTATCAAGCTCTGATTGGCAGGCGCCAGGGATGACTTCAGCAGGATGTCACGCTTGCGCAATAATTCGGTTTTCGGATTAAAAATAAATCTGTTAATTTCGAATTTCTGATTTTTGCAATTTCAGTATTTAATTCAAACTTCAAAAGGCTATATCTTTTGCATCGTAACTCAGATTTGAGTGATTCAAATTTCTAAAAATTTGTTAAATTGAGATATATTTAATGGTGAATTTTAATTGATTTTTGGAGTTCATTTGCTCTCTGTTTTGGTATTTATTTGCTTTTCTTCTTCGGTACGCGTAGACGTTGAATTGTGCGACGCTTCGGAGGAAGATCCAACAACTCAAGAGCAAGTTCCAGAACCAGATTAGGACCTATTCCAAGGCAAGTTGTGGTTGATCATGTTGAACCCATGTCTATCAGAATCATTGATAATTAATCTTGATTAATAGAATATGGAACAATATTATGAACTTGTGTGTCATGTGGGATCACACGATGAGATTGAGTTGTTGTGGCAAGTCATGTCACGCAACGATGTTGAATTGTTGATGGCACGTGGTGCTTGGTAATCAACGGGGTGATAATAACTTAGATTGGGGCAAGTGACAAGGGGCGAGGATGCCAAGGTGGGCCCGATGGGCAGAGGGTATGTGGATGTCTTGCCTTGATCACACTAAGGACTTAACCTTGCAAGCCTTTGACTGAGTCTATCGTGCAACCACATATCCGTATGTGCCACCTAGCCGAGTAATTTGCAATGTCTTAATTTTGGTACTATCGTGGTCGGTGTGAGTTCCCGAGTTATGGAGTAATTCACATGGCGCAAGAGGGGGCCCCGGATGTGGTAACCAGTCCACGGTGTTGAAACCTTAGCGGGTAGTATCGGGTTAAGCGAGCATTGTAAAGGCTTTGTTATAATCACTCGCCTTGGTGGTGTTTGGTTGTATCACGTGGGTAAAGTGCATAACCTCTGCAGAGTGTAAAACTATTCGGATAGCCGTGCTCATGGTATGGAGCAATGCTCGGAATTCTGATTAAGGGTTAGCTTAATTAATTGGACAACATGGTTGGGATGGCGGGATGCCATATGGAAGATGGAATTTGACTTAGGATTGGAAACTTGGTTTACATAAGAAATATTGAATTTATTACTGTTATTTGTTTTACATTCTTTACAATCTATTTATTTTATTTGTTCATAAATGCTGCTTATTGCAAAATAGCCATGATAGCCTATCCATTGGAATAAGCCTTACATATAGATACATAGAATTGCATTCTGTGCATAACTTGTTGAGTGCTTTAAGTACTCACCCTTGCCAAACAATAATAATCGACAGTTGAAGAATCTACACTGTGTTGGAAGTGAAGTCCGGAGGACACGAGTCATTAGGGTCCGAGCCTTGTCGGTTACTGTGGTGAATGATGAGCTAACTCGTTTCCTACTTTCCACGCTTAATTACTAGTTTATATTTTGGTCTTGCCCTGCGTGGCTTAATAATGTAAGTTGGTCATAAGATCATACATTTAGCTATATCAATAAATGAACTATTATTCTATTATCGTTGTGTATGATGTGATATGTACCAATGTTAAGCTGTGTGCACTAGCGTTGATCCTGGGACTAGTGCGGTAAACACAGTGGGTTCGAATCAGTGGATTCGGGTCCTTACACTGTTTCAACTAGTTCACACTATAACTATGCTCTTTGCATGCTATTCTCCATAGATCATGATACACTATTTAGGCTCCACAACTGTAAGTTACATAACAATTGATTTTGTGCATTTGATTAGTTTGTTGGGTTCACATGTGCTGTGTGACATTATAGCAATAGTATGCAGGGTTGACAAGTTAACCTTAAAAGGACCATTGAGAACAAAAGTGATTTGAACATAGTAGTTAGTTTTCAGGATTCGCATGTGGAGAAATAACCTGACTTGTTGCTATTAACACTACAAACTGGTCATATTCGGCTCTAAAATAAAACCCCGTCTCCATTCACCTAATGATTGTCAATTGAGAACAAAATAAATCAGCAACTTTCATTCAAGAAAACAAATACAATGGGGGAAGGGCTAGGATGTACCTTGTCCGGACCCGAATATGCAAATCCGAACCCTCTGTGTATTTTGCATTATTTCAGGATTATGCTAGTGAACACAGTCTTAAAATAGATGAATATTACAATCATACAAAGCGGAAACATAAATAAATACTTCATCTATTTATATATAACTTGTTGACCGACCTTTTGGTCAACCTTACATAAATACGCCACACAAGGCTTAACCTAAGAAATAAATAAAACTGCAGTGGAAATAAATTATTCGTAGCAACCCTCCAATTTGCCACAGGCAACTAACAAGGTTTGCACCTTAGTTGATCATCTCCTCTTGGTACTCCTCCTTGTAAGCCGGTGTAGACTTCTCTAACTAGTGATTTGTTGTTGCAAGGGGTGAGTACATAAAGCAATCAACAAGTTGTGCACAGAATGCAAGTCTATTATACTACATGCTTGGCTTATTCCAAATGAATGGCTGAATTGGTTATTTTGCAATAAAGCAGTATTTACAAATGAATAACATAAATAGATTGAAATGACAATAAAACAAATAATAATAATTTATCAGTTATTTTCCAAATAAATTGACTCACAACCTTAAATCAATTTCCATACTTTCATAGATATACTGCCTCCATTCCAAAGTTCATTTTATTAAAATCTAACCTTTGACTGTAATTCTCTAGCATTGCTCAATACTGCAAGCACGGCTATTCGAATATGTTTGACACTCTGTAGAGGTTATACACTTTACCCACAAAATACAATCATATCACCACAAAGGCAATTGATCATAACAAAGCCTTTACAATGCTCTGTCTAAATCCAGTACTGCCTGTTGAGGTTTCAACACTGATGGGACAGGTTACCACACTCAGGCCCCCCTCTTGCACCATGTGAGTCTACTCATGCACCCGAAACTCACACCACCATGACAGTACCAAAATCTAGACATTACAAATTAATTAACTAGGTATGTCCCATACCAAACATGTGGTTGTATGATTAACCCAGTTCAAATGCTTGTAAGGTTAAGTCCTTAATTGACCAAGGCAAGACTTCCCAAAAACTCACAATAACCATTATTCATATCATCAACTTTCATTTATCAAAATAATAATGCGACCACCCAAATGCCACATTGGCCTAACATAAATCACAACTCTTGCCACTTGCCTCAGTCTAAATCATTTTACCACCCCAGTTGATTACCATGCACCACGTGCCATCAACAATATGAAGAATATTGTGTGACAACACCTGACACACCTTTTCATAAACATGTTCCATATTCCATGAAGCAAGATTAACTTTGTATACATAAAATGATATCAATAACTTGTTGCATGGCTAAGCAAACTATTCACATTCTAACTAACCCACATTGGCAATTAATAAATACCGACTAATAAGGGACCATACTAGGGTGACAAATGAATCATAGCATACAAATGACAAGATTGACATAATTCAAATTGGTTGAATAGCAAATCCCAAATTAATTGAAACATTTATATATTGAATTAGCATGTAATAGTTTAAAACAATATAACTTCTAAAACATGGGCTCAACATGATGAAAAAACAACTTGCCTTCAAAGAGTTCTTGATCCTGTTCTAGACCTTGCTCTTGAATTGGCTCCTCGCTCAAGAACACTTCGGGTACTTCAACGTCTACACGAACGAATAAATAAAGCAATAAATATCAAAAATAAAGAACAAATTCAACTCCAAAAATTAAATAAAATTCACCATTAAATAGAGCTCAATTTTATAAACTTTTAGGAATAGAAACATCTCAATAGGAATTCATATGAGGGAGAACGAGATCTCTAAAGTTTGAAATAAAAGAAAAATAAAAAAATTAGAAAAATTGAATTAATTGAATTATTTTTCTACTATAAAATTGGATTTATGACGTCACGCTAACATCATGGCGAATTTTGGTTTCGGCTGAATTATTTTTCTACAAGAAAATCTAGTTATGACATTATACTGACGTTAGCAACCACGTGGACCAATCATGCAGTGACACGCGTCTAAGGCGCATAGACCCAGTCTACGGAATAGTGCGTGCGCACGGTGGACCACGACTATGACATTCCAGGGTCTCTCCGATGACAAGGCTTGATGGTCTGGCGTAGCTTGAGTAAGGGTTCCAGATCCGACCATGAACACGGCGGACGAGGCTCAACGATGGCGGAACATGACAGAAACCAACGGCGGCGGAGGACTTCAACTGTGGTGAGCAAAAGCGACGGCGCTAGGGCGTCTCGACTTCTATGCTCTGAGGCAAAAGGTGCGGCGCGAGATGGGCCACACGATGAGGGGTGTGGCACAATAAATAGGAGCCTCGACGTCCGAATCTGGCACAACTACAGCAAAGAATCCGCGGCGACAGCGGCTGCAGAGTCCGGCCACAACACGAAGAGTGACGCGGCGCAATCCACACCCTTCACGTGGCTTCGATTGGATGGCTCGCAACACTCAGCTACGCGGTGTGATCTCGACCACGCGATCAAAATCGGATGGTTGGCGGCTAGGGTTTCGGACGAGTGGGATGGCTTGGGCTTGCGGCGTAACATTGGGATGGGCCCACATGGCTTCGGCCCAAAACTGTTCACGAGGTTTTTCTAAAACATTTTCTAATTAAAATAATTACAGAAATTAGATGAAGCCAAAATAAATAGCAAAGATACACGAAAAATTCCAGAAAAATATTTTAGGGTATTTGGAACTCAAGTAAAATATTTTCAACAAAACTTTATTTAAACTTTTCAAATTTTCAAATAGATTTTAACAAAAGGCTTAATTCAAATAAATTCCAAAAAATCAGAAAAATATAAAATGCACAGTAAATCCATAAAATAAAAAAAATGTTACATACATCATCGAACTTTTTCCATACCAAATCAGTTTGGCTGAAAAAACCCTAATAAGTTGCTAAGAGATATAGGCTCCCATTGTACTGCACAAAAAGTATGAAAGCAATAAAAGCAACAATCTAATTATAGTAGTAAGTGACTATTAACTTAGTTAATTATCATACCTTGAACATAATGTTGAAGTGGTTATTACGGAGTAAGACACAAAGTTCTCTTTCATTATTATTGCTGTAATATGATCAATATTAGAGTTTAGGTTGCGTAACCTACATCTCCTGTTCGAGGGTGCTTGTCCAGCTCAATTCATACAACTTAACTGTAAGGATTGATTTGAGAAAGTGAGTACTATAGAGAGTGTGGACACCGGGAAATATGAATCGAACCTCACTCGTGTGTTGGACTTAGAGGTGACACCCATACTCCACTTAAGTGTATGCTCACTGCCACCAATAGTCCCGTGCACAGAGTATTAACAGATGGTCCTCACTCAAACAAATATGAGCCTCCTAGTAGCACCGTACACACTTACGCAAACAAGAGTGTTCTGATTCTTTTTCGAATAACCATACCAGGATTGAAACCAACCCTTCCGGGTGTAACACACGCTGACCATCCCAGGACCTTGTTATCGCCCACACCCACCGAGGGGTGTGCGCCGTAATAGTCAAGGATCAACAGTCGTTTGTGTCCACGCGTCGAACGGTTGAGAGCAATTTCGGGTACCCCGATATGTATCCGGCGCTAGTTCCCAAGATCAACGCCTAGCGCCCACATATCCCGCATTCGAGATGTACCATTACACATACACACATGTCTAAGCATTTGACATACATAAACTTAAACTAGAAGCTATTATAACTACTTATTATTACAAATATGTGGCCAACTGGCCAAATATTACACACAAAAGTAGAACGCAACGGAAATTAAACATAAAGCAAAAGTAGGACAGCGGTATGCCCATCCATAAACTCAAAGGCAACCGACTAGGAAGAGCCCTAGTTCATCCATCCAAGTAGTCGTCGAACCCCGGTGCAAAGTATGAATCGTCGGGGATTTCTTCCGTACCTTCACCTATATATTATGAATTAAGCAATGGTGAGTACACGTATGTACTCGCAAGACTTTAGTGTATCGAAATACAATACATGCAAGGTTAGCACAAGGATATCAAGCCACTACACTAAGTTTCAATTTTAGCATAAAGCAGATTTTCATTTTCAAGAGAATAGTTCATCAAACGGTAATGAAATTTAAAAAGGGCATTTGATAAGAAGCTAATAAAAGTAAGTAAAGTTCAATATCATCATTTCACAGCCCTCCTTGGCTGTGAACAGTGAGTAAAACACATCCAACCTTGGCTCACAAATTTACCAACCCGGTACAACACCGTTTTGAAAGATTTCGCAAAAACAACACTATACTTGACATTATTTCCCTGAGTTGCTCATGACCGCGAGCATGGATAATTAATTAGATTTAAATTTTTGCAGAGAGTGTACACTTTACCCACATGACACATTCTAGCAATCATATCAACCATGCCTTGCGATACCTACGGTACCCGATTTGCTAGATTGTGACGAAACCGTTCAACTAGCTAAAGCCTAGCCTTGCACCAGTCCCGGTGATGACAAACCCTTGCCATGGTCTAGAAATCTGGACCCGCACACACAGTACTAACGATGGTTTATGCCCCATCACGTCTTTTCCCCATGACAAGGCATACACCATTGTATTGGAATGCTTTAACCCCAACATCTCGGTGAACGGAGCACCTACGAGCGACACCATACCCCGGAGTGCCCTTACTACTTCGGCCTACCAAAATACAAGGTTAAACTTCAGCTAATCTACTAGGTTAAGGTTATCCTATACTAGCACATGTGGTTCCACTATTTCACTTAGGTGATAGCGTCAAGTTCGGTCCTTAACTGACCCGGGCGAGAATCTCACCCTACGCGCGAGGTCCCTCCTCATGCCTCAAGTTTAGTAACTCGCCCGCGTCTAAACCATAAGTTTACAAGTTGGATTTTTACCAAAATACACGGAGACCATAACTCGGCTCCGTACCTTTGAAAATTGCTCAAGCCCGAATAGAAGTGCAGCTCAACATTTAAATGACGTTCTAAGTGAGCATGGCTAAGCATATGTGTGAAGTATTTCGCATTTGTTACCCGTAGTGATATTAACTAATGTCTAAGCCATAAAACTGAGGTTACAATAGCAGGTGAACAAGGGTCTAGGTAAAGGTAATGCATACAAATAGGAAGTATCTACCAGTACCCGGAAAATAGCAAGTTGAATACGAACATACATGCATGCATATATAGTTTGATAAAACAACATAAACACTGTAAAATAGTGAGATCAACATGATCAAAGGAGGTTGCTTGCCTTGCTGTTCGTTGTCCGGTATGTAGTCCGGATCGTAGGTGGTGTCATCGTCAACGAATACTGAACCGTCGGTATCTATTCGATATTCAACAAGAAGCATGGCAAATAGCAAATGACAAATTATCAATAAGGGCAAAATAAATTAGATGTAAAAACCAAATGAAACTTACCAAAGGAGAATAAGGTGGTTTAGGTTTTCGGAGTTATCACTTTGTGCATGATGGTTTCATTAGTTCTTTGTTCGAGATTTGGCTCTTCTCATGTATATGCTACTTTTATTTCTCAAATTCTAGAGGCTGAAATTATGTATTCTTATATTTTTAATTTTTAATTTAAGAGGCTAAAATTATTTGGATTCATTAAAATGTAAGATCTCATTATCATGAAGTGGTGTGTGTGTGTATGTAATGTATAACTTATGGGTTAAGCATAGGGTACCTACCAAGACATTTTAAGCAGGGACTAAGCTACTGGTTCAGAGATCCATTTTCATGGTCTTTCAATAAATTGGGCTTTAATTCAAAAGTTATTAGAGACTATTTGAATGCTACACTACTATTTTACAATTTAATACTTCCTAATCATGAATATAAGTAAACTAAGCTCAAAACTTAAATGTTTTTACATAAATAGAGAGAGAATAATTTTACCAGGTCGTAGGAATTAATTTCATTAAATTTGGAGTTTATTTGTACAAGTTATGATTATTTGAGTTCTTGCACACATTGAAATTAGCCTATTTAGACATTTGATGCGAACTATGTTAAAATTTAAATATTTTTATATATTTGGAGAGATTGTGACCTCAGGAACATGGTAAAATTGGTTTCTTAATTTTTAGACTTGATTTTTGAAAATTTTATATTAAGCACATTTTAGGCCTAAAGCATATAGTTAAGCTCATTTATTACACAGTAAACAAAACTAAAATATTTTTGTATATTTAGATTCCACATGAATTTACACAAATTTATAAATTTGTTTCACTAATTTTGGAGTTATATTTCAAAAGTTATGGTAAATTGAATTTGGATAGTTTGGAAAAACAACACAAATTAGAAAATACGTTTTCATTTCACCGAAAGCGTATTTTCATTTTTGCATGCGAACACGTTTGAATACTACCACAGTCTCTGATAGCCAGGACCCTAACGTCAGTGGCTGCGCGTGTACTGCTTCGCCCGCCCGCAACGACTGACATCGCGGCCCGGCTCGTCAGCGACTATGAGCGTTAGCATGCGTTAAGCGCCTGTGCGGCTGATCGGCTAGGCCCGTGGGCAGCAAGTGCGTGTGTGCATGAGCGATTGACAGCTATGGCCCATAGCTTAGTGACAAAATATAGAGGCTGCACGGTTCTGAGCTCGCCGACGGCGACCTGTTGCTAGAGATGGCGAATCGGTAGCGCCATGAGCATCAGCATGTCCTTGCGCATCTAGGGGTGGCCTTAATGGTAGTCGGCGGTGGCCGAAGAGTACCTGCCACCGAGAAGGTGTCGAAGGGTCAGAAATCGACAATAAACGTTATGTTTCGGGTACCTTCGTGGAGCAAAGTTAAGCACAGGGTCGATGACACACAATGTAGATAGGTTCGGGCCTCGAGGGGGAGTAAAACCCAACTTCCTGTATGGTAGATGCTTGTGTATTGAATCTTAAGTACAGATCGGGATGCTCAAGCCCAAGTACAAAGAATATGAACCCTAGGCTAAAGCAATGCTTGGCTATGCGACAATGAGATGCTTAGCGCCAAGGAATCTTTTGGCTCCTGTCCCCTCCTTGAGGGTGCATACCCCTAGCCTTTTATAGTAGAGGTGGCCTTGCACCTATCCGAGTCGTAGCAGTCTTGGAATCCCAGATTGTAGCGGATAGAAAGTCTGTCGACGCGTGACCTTCACCGCGTATCCAAACTTCCTTAGATATCAGGCATACTCGAGTTGGTTTCTTTGTAACGAAAAGAATATCGAGTCCTTCCCAATATGGTACTATCTTCTCCATGTATATCGCATCCCACCGAATTGGGGCCCGTGATATCCGGAGTCTTCATATGCTTTCCCGAGCATATACGGTTTGGTCTTTACGAGTTGGGCATGCACACGTACCCCATATTTAGATATTCGATAGTAGCCCTCGAGCTCTGCTCAGCGGAGAGTCCATTCAAGATTTTGGACGATTACCACCGAGCCTTGGCTTGGTTGGGTAACGCTTCGCAGGCTTGTGGTCGAACAAGTCGAGTAGATTGGGAATCGCTTAGTCATCGAGTAGGGACACGCTGGGTCGAGCGCCCAGCCGTCAGCCTGCTTCGAGTCCTTAGGATAGCCATGGTTACTCGATGTCGACTCATCGACTCGATTCTGAACAGAGTTTGAGCAGTTTCAAAAGATCTAAATGTTGGGCAATGGAGCATTTATTGCCACCATCTGCAGTTGTCAGGATGGATACAGTATCATCATTCTGCCTTTCTCGCCGCTCGAGTCGCCAGGACAAGGGGACTGAACCATTGCACGAGAAGAAAGGTATTGGCGTATAAATCTCCCGATCTTAGAACAGTTACCGTCACATTTTTGCTGTATCTAGCCTTTCTCTCAAAAATTCCGCAGCCCTTCTTGAGCCTAGCGCTGCCATCTTTACACAAACCTAGTTCTCCTCCTGCTGTAATGGAGTCCAAACTCCCATCCGATGGCAAGGACCTTCCATTGGAGAAGAAGCCCGATGTGACTCTGACCTCTACTCATGGTGACAAAGCGGCCATCGATGCTGGAGCCTTCAACAGAGTGTGGCAAAAATCGATGATGACGGAGAAGCGTCTCGCAGAGCTGGAGAAAGACGGCTTCGTCCCTCCGCGGGAGTTCTTCCATTGGAGGCAATCGCAAAGTGAACTGTTCCCCACTCCTGAGAATGAAGATGAGACAGTTGTATTCGAGGCTTTTTTCCGCTGCGGGCTCAACTTCCCCCTGCTCAATTCCTTCGACAAGTCCTTGACTTTTATCAGATTCAGCTTTTTCTCATGAGCCCCAATTCGATCACAATGCTTAGTGTGTTCGTTCACCTGTGCGAGGCATACCTAGGGATCAGCCTTAGCCTCAATGTATTCCACCACTTCTATAGTCTGAAGAGGGCGACGAAGAATGAGGCTGATGGGGATGCTGGCTTCCACCTCCGTAGCAGCACGTCGAACTCTTATATTCATGTCCCTGTCACTTCTTCTTGGCAGTCCGACTAGAAGAAAAGGTGGTTTTATATCACCTCCCCAGACACCGTGAATTCTCCTCTGGGCTATCGGCCACTCTTTCTTTACCCGATTGACCTCTAGGCGAAAGCCACTCCTGCGACCACTCAAACTTCTCATTATGTTCGGAAGATCGAGGAGCTGAGGAATGTCGGTCTGACCGGGTGGCACGTCGCCAGGGACTTCGTCACGCTACCGTCGAGTCCACAAAAGGCTGGGATCACGGCACAGGACTATTCGAGTCGAAGACGCCACAAGGGACAACTCTGGAGGTAAGTCTTTTTTTATTTCCTTTACCTTCGTCAACAAATGACGGGTTATTTGGTTACACATCAGATCTGTTGACCTCGAAAATCTCCTCTCTCCTGAGCAAGATATTCCAGGGCTCGAAAACGAGGGGTTGCAGCATCGAGGCGTATTCCCTCGTCAACCCTCGACCAGAGGTGAGTGGCCGTTCGTGCTCTACAACTCATTGTTCTGAACACCCGTTATTCACCTTCGATGTTGCATGTCATCAGGAACCCACGTTTGACAGTCGGAAAGAAACACCCGAAGAGGCGATCGACTTGGAGGACATTGAACTGGCCCGGAGCGATGACCAAGGTTTAAGCCTTGTAGCCCCCGAGGCAGGTCCTCACGACGTCCCACCGAGCGAGGACGAAGAGGCCCTGGAGCGGGAGGCGGTCGACCCTCCCCAAGACAGAAGGTCGGTGTCTCCGATACACCATCGACCGACCAAGCGACCTCAGATTGTGGTGCCAAGGCTGTCCGATCAGGTGACCTTCAACCGCTCTCTTGGTTGTTATGAGATTTCTTCTGCAATAATCCAACATATGCTGGATGATCAGCGAGTTATCTTGAAGGTCAAAGTGCGAAGGGCGATGACTCCTCCACAGGCATCTCCTCGAAGGGAATCTCCACCAGCTGCTGTCCTGCTGGTGTCGTGTTCTCCGCTGGCGATTTTGCCCGAGAAAACAATTGCCAGAGTTAAACAGGCTTTGTCGGGAAAAGTGCACGTTAAACTTCGCATGGCGAGGTGAATCTCACTCTCCCCTTGCCAACTTTTTCTCTTTGTTCATCAGAAATGCTCAGGTCAAGTAAGCCCCTTTTTTTGCAGGAAGAGTGCGTCCAGCGGCGCCGCTGATACAATGGCTGTGGAAGCATCGTCATCCCTCGACACGGCCAACACGGCTGCCGCTCCTGGCCTGAAGGATCTTGTCGAATATACCAACCAGTCCGCAATGATGACTGTCCATGACCCTCCAGCTTCTTCAGCACCTCCGGTACACTGGTCTGTATTGAGACTTCAGCTCTAGGTATATGAACACAAACCACCTAGTTGTGCCTTCCAGCCTTCTTCTTACTCTATTTTTGACGTTCCTCGGCTTCGAATCACAGCGTGCAGCCGGCATCCTTCTTGAAGCCCAAACCTTCGGCGAACAAACCCAACAAAGAATCGAGCGCCTCACCGCTTCTCAAAATCAAATACTTAAAATGAAGGATACCGAGATGGAGGCACTCAGGGCCAGGTTGAAGGCTTCCAAAGCTAAGGCCAAAAAACTAGAAATTTGAAAGCCATTCTTTGAAATTACCTTTGGTGAAATTGGTCGAAACTCTGCGAGGCGAATAGAAAGAAAATCGAGGTCAAAAGGCGCAGCAGGCAGCGTCCTTTGGCTGCTCTGCGGTCGAAAACACTCGAACATATGAACACCTCGGCCCGCCTTGCAACTTCTCACATGCTCGTCATGGTGAGGAGCCACCATCCGAATCTGGACTTCTCAGGACTCGCTGAAGGCTTTGCGGGCGATGTACGCAAGGCTACCGACTACATCGCGTCCTTCGAGGGTCTTGCCAGAAGGTTCGTGGACGACTTGGAACTATCGCAGCGAGGCAACACTCCGTGATCCTTCCGCAGAAAGTGCAAATGTCTGGTGGCATTTTATCAATAGCACTTAAACAATTTGCCTGCCTATTGAGCTCTGCCTTCTATTACTTTGTCGACGAAACAGAGTAGCTCGAGTAGGTGCAAATCCAATTCAGCACTTAATAAATATCGTTAAGCCTGAAACATGTGTCCGATAGTATCTGCATATAAGGCTAGAAAAAATACTTATTAGATAGCTTAGCCCCCGAGCATACAATATGAAAACTATACAAGTAAAAAACTACGTGGCTTTTGCATGTCTTTATCAATCCTCCTGCTTAGACCTTGTAGTGAACATAAACTTGCTTAATAACACATGTAGAATTGACTAGAGGCTTTGTCTCCCGCCGTCCGGAGCTTTAGATGTCTGACAATCTGGTGCTTGGGTGCGCGCAGGATAGAATTGCTCGAAGTCGGATTCAGGCATGGCCATCTTTTGGTTTTCATTCACTAACGTTCTAAGTACGTGATCGAGTAAATGCGTGCAAAAAATCACATGTAAAAAGGAATTAATAAGAGAAAAAAGGTTGTGCCTACGATGCCTCGCTCGATAACAGCGTCTTCCAAGAAAATAAAACAAGGTACTGGGTTACTGTAGCCCCCGACTCCTTACTCGTTGATACGTCATCAAGTAGGGAGTAGGATGACGTAAGCACAACATCTCGATGTAGCCTTCGGATTTTTCCGCCTGATTGCTGGACCGTGCGAAAGAAAATGAGGCATTAGCATCACAGATACCCACTGACACTCCGAAACTCTTATTCGATAAGTGTATCGACCCGAGAGTGGAGCCAGGTAAAAAGATCGAATGATGTAACCTCCGACGCTCCGCTCGATGAATACATTGAGGGGAGAGTTAAGTACATGCGTCAAAAAATACGCGACGTAGCCCTCGACTCCTTAGTCGATGATGCGTCATCGAGTAAGGAGTTGAGCCTGTGCATCGACTATATCCGCCTCTGCCCGTACATTAGGAACGATCAGAGTAAAAATATCCATTTCAATAGTTGGGTACTATTGCAACCTCCGCGTCCCTTCGCCTTCCACGCAGTGTGTCATCTGGTTAATGATGATAGTAAGCATCTCCTCGGTTTCTGCATTTATGTGAGAGTGCAACATATGCCTCGTGGATTGAAAACAACGCGGATCTTAGCGGATTGCGACTTTAATGCAACTTGTTCCCTGGGCTATATATATAGGCGGGACTCGTAGTATTTTTTCACAAACTAACTTCATTCTTGTTTCCATTCATAGTACTTTAGACCTTCAAATGCATTCATGGCCTCCCCTCCACCGTCTCCCCCGTCCGTGATTATCCTCGGAGAGTCACCTCCCCCAACACCGTTAGCGGTAGTTTCTCCGAAGAGGATCATCATCTCCTCCGATAAGGAAGACGAGATCGACTGGAAGGCTATCGAGAAGGTGTGGCCAGAGGAGGAGGTGGAGGTCACCAGCACGCTGCGTGTCATCGTCGGGGAAGATGAAGCCACTTCTCCTTTCCTTGCGAGAGTAGACACCGCCGCTGGAGCACAAGGGGAAGAAAGTGAGGCCGCCTGCACCGGGGGTAAAGCTCAAAACAGCTTCATCAGCCCGTCCGTTGCTCGCCCTCCAAACCATCGCGGCTCTCAGGGGTCTGGGCCGAGGCTGGGGTTGCCTTTACCATCTACTAGTCTATTCGGTGGGGACCTAGCCCTTGCGCATACTCCAAGTGCTTCTGGTGCTAGGAGGCTTTTGACAACGGAGAGGCTGCCTGCTCCGTCGATGAGCGGCCATGTCTTCCCCGTCTCACTCGGCCCGTACCACGGGTGCAGGCCTATCCCGGGGACCATCAGCTACCAACCCCCGAGTGAGCAAAGGAGACGGTGCGACGCCTTCGAGGGCAAGTAGTAGTAGGATACCTTCCTAAAATGTAATATAATAACTTTTGTTAGTTGAATATTAATGGAGTTATACTTACCTGAGTTTTGGCTATGATTCAAAATCTTTTACGCGTAATACTTTCGCAACTGGTCGATGTTCCAAGAGTTGTCGAGTATCGCGCCTTCCGACATCGATAACCGCACCGATCCCGGCCGAGTTGCTTCGACCACCACATAGGGACCTTCCCACTTAGGAGAAAGCTTATTACGGTTGTCTTGCTTCTGCACATTTCGTAGTACTAGGTCCCCGACGGTGAGCACTCTGTCTTGGACTCGTTGGCTATGATATCTTCTTAAGGCTTGCTGATACTTAGCCGCTCGAATGGATGATCGATCCTGATACTCTTCGAGTAAGTTTACACCATCTGTTCGCCTCTACTCCTGGTGCTCCTCCGAGTAGTTGTCCACACGAGGTGATTTAAATGTTATCTCAGTCAGAAGCACTGCTTCGGCTCCGTAGACTAAGAAAAACGGTGTTTCACTAGTGGCTCAACTGGTCGATGTTCGAACAGCCCATAGCACTGAGGGGAGCTCTCTTATCCACCGAGTCGAATAAGCCAAGCCTATCGAACACGCGGGTCTTGATCCCCTGCAAGATTATACCATTGGCACATTCAACCTGACCATTACTTTGAGGATGAGCAACGGAGGCGAAACAGAGTTTGATACCCAATTCTTCGCAAAAGACTGTGAAAGCATTGCTCTTGAACTGGCTGCCGTTATCTGTGATCACTCGATTATTGATGCCAAATTGAGTAACGACGCTCCTCATGAACTTCTTAGCTACTTCTGAGGTGATGCTCCTGACTAGTTCGGCCTCGATCCACTTAGTGAACGTATCGATTGCCACGAATAGGAACTTGTAACCTCCTTGGACTCTTGGGAACGGTCCCAAGATGTCCAAGCCCCATACGGCAAAAGGCCAAGACAAAGGAATAGTTTGCAGTACTTGGGCTGGTCGGGTTGTTTGTTTGCCGTAAAACTAGCAATTCTCGCACTTTTTTAGCAGCTCGCAAGCGTCATGGAGGGCAGTTGGCCAATAGAACCATTGTCGAAAAACCTTTCCGACTAGGGTGCGATAGGACGTGTGATTACCGCAGAAGCCTCCATGAACATCGAGCAATATTTTATTGCCCTCTTCCTGAGTGATGCACTTCATCAAGATTTTGTTACTCCCTTTCCGATAGAGCTTGCCATCTACTAAAGTGTATAGTTTGGACTTGTACGCAATTTTCTCGGCTGTTGCATCATCGTCAGGGACCTCTCGACCCTCAAGATATGCCTAGAATGGAGTCATCCAAGTCGACTCGTGTTCGAGTAGTGCAGCTTCCATCTTTGCAAGTTCTGCCTCGCTAACTCAACTAGGCCACTGGTCGAGTTGGGCAGCATCTACTTCTCGTACGGAAGACACAGAGGGTTTGAGGAGTTTCTCGATGAAGAGTCCTGTGGGCGCTAGCGAGCGGGATGAAGCGAGCCTAGCAAGTTCGTCGGTGGCATGGTTATCACATCGCCTGATGTGCTTCACCTCAAGCCCTTCAAACTTGTGCTCTAACTTGTGGACCTCGCTTAGGTACGTTGCCATGTTGCAGTCTGAGCACTGGTACTCCTTCTGCACTTGGTTCACGACTAGCTGTGAGTCCCCTTTCATGAGTAATTGTCTGATCCCAAGTGATGCCGCTATACGGAGCCCATTGACCAGTCCCTCGTGTTCGTGTTCTGCAACATTATTTGAAGCATGGAAATCGAGCTGAATGACATATTTAAGCTCCTCACCTGTCGGGGGTTTGAGAACGATGCCAGCCCCTGAGCACTGGAGCGTGAGCGAACCATCAAAGAACATAGTCAAGTGATCATCGACCACCTGGCGCTCCTTTTCCTCGACATTCGTCCACTCTGCGGTGAAGTCTACCAAGACTCCCGTCTTGACGCTGGTCCGAGGTGCGAAATCGACCTTGAACTCGTTGAGTTCGACTGCCCACTGCACGATCCGCCCTTTGAAGGAACTAGTTGGCCTAGAGGGGGGGGTGAATAGGCAACTTTAGCAAATTTTAACTTCTTAGGGATAATTCACTAATCTCTATATGAGAGTAGCACAGAACAAAATATATGACAGAAGCAAAAAGCAAATACAGATTACAGCGAAAGCAATAAAGCGAAATAAAACACAAATGAGACAGAGATGTATCCCGTGGTTCAGAGCCACACTCCTAATCCACATTGAAGCACTTCTTCCGAAGTATTGCTTCTCCAAAGCTAGTCACAGTAACTCTGGTGATCACTCAGATAACTCTTTCACTGCTCCAGTGAGGTGAGTTCCAAACCTCTCACAATCACAGTGGCCTTCCAGAATCAACTTTGGACAGGTTGCACTGTTCACTTCCTCCAAGCTGTCTAGGATCACTAAGATCCAAGAGTAATAAACTTTGCACAAGTTCTGTCTCTTGGTTCACTCGCAAATCACACAGCTAGACTTCGGCTTGGAGATAAAACACTTAGAGATGTTGAGGATTTTTGGTTTGAAAGTGATGCACAGACTCCTTTTGAGAATGAGAGCTATTTTCAAAGCTAAAAGGTCAAGGTGTTCATTCTCTATTATGGTAGATGGCTCAGGAAATGCTTATATAGCCATTTAGAATGAATATAGCCGTTACAACTCCTACTGTAGCCGTTGGACGTGTCAGAATGTCAGAAATATCAAAATATACGTTTACAACGGACTAAGCAACATAACCTAGCAATACTGGTCATGTGTATGACGGACCAATTTAGGACATATACGACGGACCAAAAAATTTGGTCTGTTGTACATGGGATTTTCATAGAGTTTGGTCCGGCAAAGGAAAGAGTGAGTTACATGTATGCCGGACCATATTATTTGGTCAGTCATACATGGGAATTTGTAAGATCAGTAGCTAAGGACCTTATTTGACAAGAACATAAGTTTATCCCAAAGATTTGCTTTAGTGACGGACTGAAATTTAACACAAGAAGATTTGGTCCGTCAACAAAGAAAAAAATCCTTCGAATAAGAAAGTATGTCTATCTATGGATATAATAATTAGAATTCCAAGGTTTGGTCCGGCAAAAGGCTTATTATCTGAATGAGTGCTGGACTAAAAAAAATATTTGGTCCGCTGAAGATGGAAAACTGAGAAGTTTTTGGTCTGTCGAAAGAGCATGATTTTATATGTATGCCGAACCAAATTCTTTGGTCCGTCATACATAGAAAAACACTTGGATGCAAGATGTCTTCAAGGAGTTTTCACCAAGGACTTAAGTATGTGAAAACAAGAGGTTTGGTCCGATAAGAAGATACCTTGATACGAATATAGATAAGGAAGATTTTCAATGCGGGACTAAAAGAGCTTTTGACTGAGAAAGGATTTTGGCCAAGTATGCAACAGACTTAAGAAATGGATAGCTGAATTTGAGTCCCTCGCATACTTAGACTATTGAAATCAAGGAGAATTTTGATTCAAAGAGCAATGACTAAGAGTCTTTTACTCCAAGCAATCTAATTTTGTCTTTGCCTTATGATCCAATCCACTAGCTTGTGGAAAGTCCCCCTTTAGACAGCCAAACTGAAAATAATCCTAGCTATTTGACTTGAATCAGCTCCTAAGTCATAAACTAGTAACAGAACACCTTAATCTTGTTAGTCTAACTTGCTTCTCCATTTATTTTAGCACCAGCTCTTCAAAACTTAAGCATTATTAACTTAGTCATCAACACCAAAACTAAAATAAAACTTGATAATAAAATTGAGGGGGGCCTAGATGCTATCAATCTCCCCCTTTTTGGTGATTGATGACAACATACCTTTTCAGTTAATAATATCTCATTTATTCTTCAAAATAGAGTTAGCTAGACAGAATATTATGCAGAAGTTGTAGATATATGAGCTCCCCCTTAATAAATGCATGATCTAAACTTTGACAGTTATGATATATTAGGACTATATTAGATCCTTAAAAAAACATTGCTTTTGATTTTTTCTCTTAAATAACCTGAGATCAGATCAATAAGAGTTAGTGTAAGTACTTCCAGACAATCAATAAGACCAGTCAAGAAAGTATCGAATTACGATTAAGTATCAGAGCACAAAACAAAGTAAGTATCAAAGCACTACGAAGTAAGTATCAGAGCACCATGAAGTAAGTATCACAGCACAAATCAGTCAGACAAATAAGCAAGCCAGATATATCAGATACCACTAGTACACCAAAATATATCTGATACCAAAATACAGTAATAGCCTTAATAGTTTTAACAGGTTTTGTCCAGCCTTTAAAACAGAACCTAGGAAATCTCTAGAGATATTCTCTCCCTTTGGCATCAAGAGCCAAAAAGGGTCCTATTTGTGCCGAGAAAAGGTCCTTTTGAGCTGACCAAGAACTGAGCTCTTCCTGGGAGGTGAAACAATCTGATCATCAACTGCTTCTAATTTTTCTTGAGTTTGAGTACTTGGCCCTTGGGACATGGCTTAATCATGCCAGCTCGGATAATCTGGTTCACCCGGTTGAATGTCACATTATGAAGATCAGACTGTATTTTGTTCAAGGACTCATTTAAAGTATCTGCTTCTGCGAGGATCTGACCCACATCATAAATGCAATCTTGTGCCAGTTGAGTATGGTGTAGAAGGGCATCCTTAGTGAAGTCCATGAGATGGTCCAGATTTTGTCTGATCCATATCTGATTACTTCTATTTGATGTGTTTGCAGCCTCAACTTGATTTCTCAAACTCTTGTAATGATTATCAATTTTCTGATTCATGTCATACAGTCTGTCCTTTAACAGATTCTGATTGTTACCAAGCTGCTGGATCCATTGTCTTAATTCCCCTTGATTGCTGTTGAGGTGATCAAATCTAGGGAGAATTTCATTTTGAAATTTTGCTTGTTCTTCATATCTCTGAGCTGCTATTGCTTGATCTCCCATGTATCTTGCTTGAAATCCTCTTTGGTCAGCATAATATTGTTGTTCAAAAGAGGAAAACCATGCAGGTTGAGAGTCAAGAATGTTTTCTCGAGCCTGAAAAGTATCTTCTTGTGCTTGCTCTTCATGCTTTTGAGGAGATGAAGGAGGGTACTGAAAATCAAATAGACTCTGCCAACCCAAAAAAGTATCCCTCTGATCATGCTTAGGATGAACAGCTGATTGAGGATAATATGATTGAAAATTTTGGGGTATACCAGATCCTCCTGCCTCATAATCATTTGCTCCTGACCTGAAATTTTGAGCTTCCATGAATCTTGCTGCTGCTGCTGACTCTTGAAGATGATAAAGCTGTTGCCCCTCATTAAAAGACTTATCAACTGAGCTTGAAAAAACTTGAGTTGCAGCATCATCCTCATTCCAGATTCACTTGAACCATACATTTATTCGGAGTAGGGGCTAGAGGTTGAGTGAAAGACCTTGGATAAGCAGACTCATGATGGCTTGAGGCCTTACTTTTATTTCCACTTTGAGCACTAGGCTCTCTGTCATTTCAGATATGGTCTTACTTGCCTTTGTGAGTACTTGGCTCTTTCCTTTTCCGGACTTGTTCATCTTCTTTGCTATGATGACTTTCATATGCTTGAGGCGATGTGAATGATGACTATCAAATGAGGGCATATGGCTTCCATAAGATTGATGCCAACATCCACGCCCTTATCCCGTGAATACCCTCTTGGTGTTGTTGTCAAACTCATTTTGGATTCTCGCACTTGATTCATTTTCTCCTTCTTGATCAGCGATCTGGTTCTTCCCTTTCATTAGGTTGATTTTCTTGCAATCCTCGAAGAAAACCGGTGACCCTCAAGTTTTGTCCAAAGGATTTATGCATATTATATTTCTTTGGGAAACACTTAAATTCCCTATTTAGATCATCTTGGTAAATTATACCTTGTGCCATGAGAACTTGATGATTTGTTGAGCAAGCGGTAAAGGGTCGCTAAAGTTTACGTAGACGCCTCCTCCATTTCCCCAAAGATGTAATCAACCAAGTCTATAGGTTGTTTTGATAAAATGAGATGCAACAGCCATGCTAGGGTTGGAGTCACACCTTCCCTGTATCCAGACTTGGGAAAAATTGTATGCCTTAATACTAACAGCAGTACCTTTGCTTCTTCTGATAAACAAGAGACTCTGTTGGGATTGAAATCAGTACTGGTGGTGTTTCTGTATATATGTGCAGATATTTGTAAGGCAGGCATATCACCACTCAATCTCCATCTCTGACAAGGATACATCTTTTCAAATATCCTTGTTCTATTTACTAATGGACTTGAGGCTCCAATTGCAGACTCAAACTGAGTAAATCTGATTTTTCTTATCTTTCCATTCATAGTGAACATAATATGTTTTCTCTGTTTGTTCACTAATAAAGATGCATAGAACTCTAGGTTCTTGAGATACTCCAGGGTATTGTCTTGTTTGACATTACATGAATTAATCCAGGGGTTGAATTTATACAGTCAAACAATCTTGTTTAGTTAATTATGGAGTTTACTTGATCCCAATCCACATACTGATGATTTGACAAGGCTGATACCATCTTTCCTTTTCCATCTTTTCTATTCAGATAACCATTATATATGTTTTTGTGAAGAAGAGACACAAAATTTTCAACCAAAGCTGGTCTTGACTCAGGAAACCAAACTTTCTCGTTAACCAATCTCACGCCCCAGTTTCTTACCTCTTAGGTCAGCTAGTTTTTCACTACTCAGAGTATCAACTTCAGCAAGCAGCTCAGTATTTTCTGAAGATGATTCACTGCGAGGCTCAAGGCACTATCCTCAGAAGATGACTCAGGTTCAATTACTTGTTTATCTCTTCCTTTTCTTGGATGAGAAGTGACCAATTTTCTATTTGTTTGGGCAGCATTATGAACATCTTGAATGAGCACAGGACCTTGAGGTTGTCTAGGTAATGTTATTCCAGGAGATGAACTAGACACCTTCTGTTTCTTGCCTTTTACTTTATCAGCAATTTTTCCAATCAGTCCCCTTTTATCTGGGTTCTTCGACCTCATCTTGAGTACCAACTAAAATTCAACTCTTGCTCAGACAGACTCAAATGCAGACCCTTTTCAAGCACAATGACCAGACCTAAACAAAAATAAACACTAGAGTCTAAGATCTAGGTCTAGGGTTTTTGACAAGAAGAGAAAAGAGGGGTTTCAAGGAAGACTTATTGAGCCTGAAAGAGTTTCTTGCGCAAAATGCCAGATGAACACCGTTGCCAAGATTCGATTAGGGATTTGCTTCGGTGCTAAGACGGTTTTTCTGGCTTTGAGGAGTTTGTGCAAGCAAGAATGTACCAAAGGAGAAATTTCAGATGGAAGAAGTTACTGCATTGAATGAGGAAAAAGAATGTAAAGGTATCTTGGTAACTGACGCCTTTAAATAAGGTGGTTGAGGGGAACAGGTGTCCTCGTAAAAAGGTAGTGGGACCCCTTTAGGTACATCGGTTTGAGCAAATACAGGGAATCCCAAAAACAAGGTCTGCTTAGCAGAAGATAAGTCCTAAAGCAATGGGCAAGATTTTAAACAAATTTTGAAATTTGAGAAGAGAAGAAAAAGTTTTATGAAATAGATAAAATCTATTTGAATTTGGATAAGAATCAGACTTAGAAACATTTGAACATAAGGTAGACTTGATTTGACTGATAGATCAGAGAATTTACCTATAGTGCCAGACCAAGTTGATTTAAATACAGACTAGACTAATTTTGTTCTTTGATTAAAGGGTTTTGCTCTGGACAATATCGAGACCAAAACTTCCTTTAATGCCGGACCAAATTTTTAGTCCGGTGTGCATTGATTTTAGATTGGTCCGTCACAAATGGGTATTTTGCTATTTTACTTCAATTGATCTTAGTCTGCAATATGACTATGTTTCTGAAGATTAGAAATAAGGAATATTGCTAAGATTAGCAACCAAACCAACACAAAGAGAAATAAACTGGAAGAATTGAGTTTTCAAGAAATGTTTGAGACTAATATTGAGCATAAGTAATTTCAACTTAAGCTCAGCTGAAAGACTCGAGTGTTGATTAGAGATATTTAGCTAAACTAGTATACTGCCCTGTCTTCCGGTTTCCTTTTTCCAGCACGTAATATGTGGTCTTTTCTTTTTCTAGAACGTTTGTTTCCTTTTCCTTAATTCCAGGATATTTGTTTACTTTTCCTTGAGATGATGCTGGAGGTGGGGGGAGATCTGTTGTGGGCCACAGGGATGAGTTCGACACATTAAACAATGGCCATCGGATGTGGGTGAGTAAAGCTGAGGAAAGATATGAGAGGTTAATTTTGATGAAGGCAAGTTTCTGGGGACGTTTCGCTGGGTGCATGAAGGTTGGGCCATCTCTAGTGGGGTGTATTATTTGGGGTGGACGTAGAAAAGAATGCTTAGGTGCATTATAAAGGGGTATAGATATTTCCACCAAATTCGAGGAGAACATAGATTTTGACTTAGTTACTATATTTTGGGTTGGATAAAAAAAGAAGCATAGTAAGGTAAGTCTTATGCAGCATTTTCTCATATTTAGTTAAGAAATTCATTTGAATTAGAAAAGAAGCATTTTATTCTAACTTCAGCACCTTTGAATTTATTTATTCACACCTTGGGTATCAAGAGATGCATAGCAGGCAAACTTGCTCCCCCTAAGTGTGACATCATCGAACAACATTTGAATAGGCAAATGATATTCAGTTCATTTCTTAATTTTGAGAATTTGGCCTCATCAAGTGGTTTAGTGAAAATATCAGCCAATTGGTCCTCAATTCTTACATAACTAAGCATAATATTTCCTTTAGCAACGTGATCACGAATAAAGTGATGTCGAATTTCAATATTCTTAGTTCTGGAATGTTGGACCGGGTTGTTTGCTATTTTCACTACACTTTCATTATCACACAATAGAGGCACATTATCAAACTTTATCCCAAAATCTAGAAATGTTTGTTTGATGAATAGAATTTGAGCACAACAACTGCCTGCCGCCACATATTCGGCTTCGGCAGTGGACGGTGCTACAGAATTTTGTTTTTTAGAACACCAAGAAACTAAAGATCTTCCAAGCAAATGACAGCCCCCAGAGGTGCTCTTACGATCAATCTTGCAGCCGGCATAATCAAAATCTGAATAGTCAAGAAGCTCAAATGGAGCACCTTTAGGGTACCATAAACCAATACTAGAAGTTAACTTAAGATATCTAAATATTCTTTTTACAGCACTTAAGTGAATGTGCAGTCTGAAATCTAGTACACATACAAACACTAAACATGATGTCAGACCTAGATACTGTCAAGTACAGTAATGAGCCAATCATAGATCTAAAAAGCTTTTGGTCAACAGGCTTACCTCCCACATCTTGATCAAGATGAGTATTAGTTGTCATGGGAGTCTTTATTGTCTTGCATTCTTCCATTTTGAAGCGCTTGAGGAGGTCCTTAGTGTACTTTTCTTGTGAAATGAAGGTTCCCTCCTTCAATTGCTTGATTTGAAATCCTAGAAAGAATGTTAGCTCCCCAATCATAGACATCTCAAACTCTTTGGCCATCATGTCACCAAATTCTTTGCAAAGAGAATCATTAGTACACCCAAAAATGATATCATCTACATATATTTGACAAATCATTAATGTTCCATTGATGTCTTTTAGAAACAAGGTTGGATCAACCTTCCCAGTTTTGAAGTTCTTATTAAGTAGGAAATCTCTAAGGCGCTCATACCATGCTCTAGGAGCTTGTTTTAGACCATAGAGTGCCTTAGATAATTTGTACACATGATTTGGAAAGTTTGTATCTTCAAAACCAGGTGGTTGCTCAACATAAACAGTTTCATCAATGAATCCATTAAGAAATGCACTTTTCACATCCATTTGAAAAAGAGTGATATTAAAATGAGTAGCAAAGGCAAGAAGAAACCGAATATCTTCAAGACGTGCCACTGGGGCATAGGTCTCTCCATAGTCCAGCCCTTCTACTTGAGTAAATCCTTAAGCTACAAGTCTAGCTTTATTCCTTATTACCACTCCATTTTCATCTTGCTTGTTACGGAACACCCATTTTGTACCAATAACATTGTGATCCTTCGGGCGTTTTATTAAGCTCCAAACTTTGTTTCTTTCAAAATTGCTAAGTTCTTCTTCCATAGATATTATCCAATCAGCATCTTCTAGAGCTTCTTCCACTGTTTTAGGTTCAATACAAGAGACAAAAGAGTAATATTCACAAAAAGAAGCTTGTCTAGAACGAGTTGAACACCCTTACTGATTTCACCCATGATTTGGTCTGTGGGATGATCCTTAGCAATGGCATGGTGACTTTTGATGATGACTGGCCGATCTTGTTCCTTTTCTTCTTCTCCTTCTTGTGTTCCATCATGTGGCATCATTGATTGTGTAGGAGATTCATCCTTATCTTCCTTGGGTTTAATGTCACCCACTTCCATCTTTCTCATTGCTTGCACCAATCCATCATCTCCTACATCATCTAAATTCTCATGCTCACCTTGTGAGCCATTAGATTCATCAAATTTGACATCATAAGTTTCTTCTACTAGCCCAGTTCAATTATTAAAAACCCTATATGCTTTGGACTTAGAAGAATATCCTAGCATGATGCCTGTATCACATCTAGTTTGAAATTTGCCCAAATGAGTTCTCTTTTTGTAGATATATACCTTACAACCAAATACACAAAAATATGATATATTGGGTCTTCTACCTACCAATAATTCATGAGGAGTTTTCTTAAGCAATCTATGAAGATAAAGTCTATTTACAGCATGGCAAGCAGTATTGATAACTTAAGCCCAAAAAGCATCAGAAGTATCATATTCATCTAGCATAGACCTAACCATTTCAATTAAAGTTCTATTCTTTCTTTCAACCACACCATTTTGCTGAGGAGTATATGTGGCTGAAAGTTCATGCTTAATTCCTAATTCATCACAGTATTCAATAATATTTGTATTAACAAACTCAGATCCATTGTCACTTCTTATTTTCTTGATGGGACAATCAAATTCATTTTGGGCCCTTTTAGCAAAGGTTTTGAAAAATTTTCCAACTTCACTTTTATTATGCAAGAAGAATACCCAAGTGAATCTGGAGAAATCATCAACAATTACCAGACAATATGAGTTACCACCAATGCTAGCATATGAAGTGGGCCAAATACATCCATATGCAGAAGCTCAAGTGGTCTAGTGGTGGACATGATATTTTTGATTGGATTAGAGTTAGCTACTTGTTTTCCTGCTTGACAGGCACTACATAGCTTATTCTTTTCAAATTTAACATCTTTCAAACCCACCACTAGCTCATTTTTGAAAAGCTTTTTGAGATTAGACATACTTACATGTCCAAGACGCCTGTGCCAAAGCCATCCAAGAGAAACTTTAGCTAACAGGTAGGTCGAGATGCATGAGGAGTTAGATATGAAATCTACTAAGTAGAGATTTTGAAATCTAAAACCTTTGAAAAAAATCTTTTCATTTTTATCAAACACAGTTACTCCACCAGAAGAGAAGTTACAATGGAATCCAAGATCACACAATTGAGCAACAGATAGTAAGTTGAAATTTAAGGAATCAACAAGAAGAACATTGTCAATAGAGTGATCATTTGATATAGCAATCTTACCAAGACCTTTTACCTTTCTTTTGCTATTGTCTCCAAAGGTGATTTTGTGACTTGGATCACTTTCTCCTTCAATTGAAGTGAACATTCTTGAAGTCCCAGTCATATGTTGAGTGCAGCCACTGTCAATTACCCAGTGTCTGCCTCCACTTTTATAGTTCACCTACAAATTCATTTCTTAACTTTAGGTACCCAAATACTTTTGGGTCCTTTGATGTTAGTTACAGCCAGTTTAGGTCTAAAGAGGTTTAACAACATGGCCTTTGGTACCCAGACAGCTTTGAGTTTCTTTTCAAGATTTGAGGGACCTATATATTTTACATTCATACTGCCCCTAAAATCCTT
The DNA here is from genome assembly GCA_036346275.1 of Otatea glauca. Taxonomy (NCBI): domain Eukaryota; kingdom Viridiplantae; phylum Streptophyta; class Magnoliopsida; order Poales; family Poaceae; genus Otatea; species Otatea glauca. Next base: position 17,545,818 of record CM070733.1, on the reverse strand, counting down.
AAATAGCATGTAATGGGCATCCACCAAACAACCCCTTTTGGTATGAGAAACATTTGCAAGATAGCAATTTTTAGATTCATGGTTTGATTTATGACAGTAATAGCATTGAGTGCTTTTCTTGACAAAAATCTGTTTGAAATGACTTGATCCACTGTTCTTGGGCACACTGTTGGGTTTATACCCTAAGCCCTTTTTGCTCAAGTTGGATTTCTGTTCAACAAGAATTTTGTCAAGAGTAGCACTACCCAGAAAACATTTTTCTAAACCTTTATCAAATTTGGCTACCTTGGCTTTTAGTTCTTCATTCTCAGTTTTAAGCTCCTTAGCATAGGAAGTATATTTGCAATTATCATTCAAGCTCCAGAAGAACTAAAGGTCATGATTTCATCTTTAAGTAAGTCACATGAAATTGATGCATCACATAAAGAAACATGTTTAGATTTTTTGATTTGCATTTCATTTTCAATTTCTAACTCATAATATTTAGTCTGTAAATCTTCATGATTCATGACAAGCAAAACATGACTTGTGACTAGACTGTTATGAGTTTGTATAGTCTTTTTATGTTCATGTATAAGCTTATCATACTTGTCTGTTAGCAACTTTTGGTCATTGAACAAGCCAGTGATAGTCTTCTTAAGAGCTCTTGTTGAATTTGTTTTATCATGCAAAGCATTATTTAGCTCTTCAACTATTTCTACTAGCTCATCATAAGAGGGTGAGTCACTAACCTTTTCCTCATCTGATCTTGCCATAAGACACAGAGGAAATGAAGGTGTTGGTGGAGTTGACTCATCTAAGGCAAGTCCAACTAGCCCCTTTGACTTTGTATTTTCATCATCCAAGGATGAATCTTCACTTGAACTTTCTTCATCAGTGATCCATTCTCTTATGTGAGCCTTTCCTTTTCCTTTCTTTGCAAATTTCTTGGAGTAGCTTTTCTTGAAAAACTTCTTCTTGGGTTTTTCATGAGTCTTCTCCTCATCCTCATCATCCTTGCTCTTGAACTTGCTCTTCTTCTTGATTTTGTTGGGGCACTGAGTAGCTATGTGTCCCTTTTCATTGCATTCAAAGCATATAACATTAGCAAAAGATTTTTCTTTGAGTAGTAAGAGTTTGACCTTCCTTTGTCCTTGAAATTAACTTTTCTCATGATTTTGTTAGCTCTTCTCATGAGTAGAGCTAACTTCTTCACATCTTCATCCTCATCCTCACTTGACTCATCATCATCCGAGTCAGATGAGTCTTGCAGACCTTCCTTGGCTTTGAGTGCAATAGATTTCTTCTTTGGAGCATCTTCTTCAGCTAATGTGAGCTCATGAGCAGATATTTTACCTAGTAGCTCAGTTGGAGTATGCCTCTTGAGATCACCACTATTGGACAGATATGCGATCAAACTGTGATACGCTCGAGGAAGCACTCTAATCATCTTCCTGCATACCTCAACATCAGAAATTTTAGTTCCTAGGCCTTTTAGTTCATTGACAATAGGATTTAGCCTAGAGAACATGTCATTAGCATTTTCTTGAGGAAGCATTTTGAATTGATCAAATTTTTCTCGAATAACATAATATTTTTCGTCTTTTACATCAAAAGTACCTTCATGAATTTCTTGTAAAGTTGTCCATATGTCATAGGCAGATGTAAGATTCTTAATCTATCAAAAACTTCTAAGCTAAGACAGAAAAATATGGCATTTCTAGCTTGAGCATCATACTGCATATTTTGAATGTCACCAGGAGTGGGTTCACCATACACAGATTGCCCTTTGGGCATGACACAAGGAGGCAGAGATTTCTCTGTAACCCTCCACACATCATACACAACTACTTCTAAATAACATCTCATTCTAATTTTCCAATAAGCATAGTTAGTGCCATCAAAAACTGGTAATCTACCAATACTAACAGTTGCGAATCCATTTCCTTCGGCCATTTACCAAAGCTATTAAGCTAATAAAGTTAACCAAGCTCTGATACCACTTGAAGGAAATAGTTGGCCTAGAGGGGGGTGAATAGGCAACTTTAGCAAATTTTAACTTCTTAGGGACAATTCACTATTCTCTATATGAGAGAAGCACAGAACAAAATATATGACAGAAGCAGAAAGCAAATACAGAAGACAGCGAAAGCAATAAAACGAAATAAAACACAAATGAGACAGAGATGTATCCCGTGGTTCAGAGCCACACTCTTAATCCACGTTGAAGCACTTCTTCCGAAGTATTGCTTCTCCAAAGCTAGTCGCAGTAGCTCTGGTGATCACTCAGGTAACTCTTTCACTGCTCCAGTGAGGTGAGTTCCAAACCTCTCACAATCACAGTGGCCTTGCACAATCACTTTTGGACAGGTCGTACTGTTCACTCCCTCCAAACTGTCTAGGATCACTAAGATCCAAGAGTAATAAACTTTGCACAAGTTCTGTCTCTTGGTTCACTCGCAAATCACACAGCTAGACTTCGGCTTGGAGCTAAAACACTTAGAGATATTGAGAATTTTTGGTTTGAAAGTGAAGCACAGACTCCTTTTGAGAATGAGAGCTATTTTCAAAGCTAAAAGGTCAAGGAGTTCATTCTCTATTATGGTAGATGGCTCAGGAAATGCATATATAGCCATTTGGAATGAATATAGCCATTAAACCTGCTACTGTAGCCGTTGGACGTGTCAGAATGTCAGAAATATCAAAATATACGTTTACAACGGACTAAGCAACATAACCTAGCGATACTGGTCATGTGTATGACGGACCAATTTAGGACATATCTGACGGACCAAAAATTTGATCATTGTACATGGGATTTTCATAGAGTGGTCCTAAGAAAGGAAAGAGTGAGTTACATGTATGCCGGACCATATTATTTGGTCAGTCATACATGGGAATTTGTAAGATCAGTAGCTAAGGACCTTATTTGACAAGAACATAAGTTTATCCCAGAGATTTGCTTTAGTGACGGACTGAAATTTAACACAAGAAGATTTGGTCCGTCAACAAAGAAAAAATCCTTGAATAAGAAAGTATGTCTATCTATAGATATAATAATTAGAATTCCAAGGTTTGGTCCCCGGCAAAAGGCTTATTATCTGAATGAGTCTTTGGACTAAAAAAATATTTGGTCATTGCGGATGGAAAGCGAGAAGTTTTTGTGCATCGAAGAGCATGATTTTATATGTATGCCGAACCAAATTCTTTGGTCCGTCATACATAGAAAAACACTTGGATGCAAGATGTCTTCAAGGAGTTTTCACCAAGGACTTAAGTATGTGAAAACAAGAGGTTTGGTCCGATAAGAAGATACCTTGATACGAATATAGATAAGGAAGATTTTCAATGCTGGACTAAAAGAGCTTTTGACTGAGAAAGGATTTTGGCCAAGTATGCAACAGACTTAAGAAATGGATAGCTGAATTTGAGTCCGTCGCATATTTAGACTATTGAAATCAAGGAGAATTTTGATTCAAAGAGCAATGACTAAGAGTCTTTTACTCTAAGCAATCTAATTTTGTCTTTGCCTTATGATCCAATCCACTAGCTTGTGGAAAGTCCCCCTTTAGATAGCCAAACTGAAAATAATCCTAGCTATTTGACTTGAATCAGCTCCCAAGTCATAAACTAGTAACAGAACACCTTAATCTTGTTAGTCCAACTTGCTTCTCCATTTATTTTAGCACCAGCTCTTCAAACCTTAAGCATTATTAACTTAGTCATCAACACCAAAACTAAAATAAAACTTGATAATAAAAATTGTGGGGGCCTAGATGCTATCACCCTTGAGCCGGTACGTCGTCATGACTGTAATCTTGTGGGCCTGAAAGTAGTGTTGTAGCTTTCGGGAAGTCATTAGGACGGCGTAGAGCATCTTTTGCACCTAAGGGTATCACAGCTTAGCGTCGTGCAAGACCTCGCTCACGTAGTACACCGGCCTCTGGAATTTAGCCTTTTTCTCCGAGCAATCCCGTTCGGCTACCACGATGGTGCTCACCACTTGAGGGGTAGCTGCAATGTACAAAAATAGCTCTTCTTTTTCGTTAGGCGAAATCAGGACAGATGGAGATGATAGATACCTTTTTCAGGACTTGAAAGGCTTCTTCTGCTTCTTGGGGCCACTCGAAGACATCCTGCTTTTTGAGTAGCTTGAAGAAAAGTAGTTCTCGCTCACCCATCCGTGAGATGAATCAGCTGAGGGCTGCGATACATCCCGTGAGCTTCTGTACATCTCTTAGCGTCCACAGAGAATGCATCTGATCGATGACCTCAATTTTGCACGGGTTGGCCTCGATGCCACGACTAGACACCAGGAAGCCAAGAAGTTTGTCGGATGAAACACCGAACGTGCACTTCTCGGGGTTAAGCATCATCCGATACTTCCTGAGGTTGTTGAATGTTTCCTCGAGGTCGTTATCAAAGCTCTCCCGGTTTTTGACTTTACTACTATATCATCGACGTACGCTTCGACATTGTGCCCGATTTGGGCCTTCAAACAATTTTGGATGCAACGTTGATACATAGCTCCAGCACATTTCAAACCAAAAGGCATCTTGACATAACAAAATACTCCGAACGGAGTGGTAAAAGCAGTTTTTCCTCATCTTCCGCAGACATGCTAATCTGGTGATACCCTGAGTAGGCGTCTAGAAAACTTAATAGTTCACAGCCCGCTGTGGAGTCCACTATTTGGTCGATGCGGGGGAGAGGAAAAGGGTCCTTTGGACAAGCTTTGTTGAGGTCTGTGTAGTCGACGCACATCCTCTACTTGCCGTTAGACTTCTTGACAAGGACGGGGTTCGCCAACCACGTAGGGTGCCGAACCTCCCAGATGAAGCCAGCCTTCAGGAGTTTGCCAACCTCTTCTTGGATGGCTTGCTTCCTGTCTTCTGCAAATCTATGCTGCTTCTGCACCACAGGCTTAACACTTGGTTCCACAGCTAATCGATGCTCGATCACCTCTCTGGGGACTCCTGGCATGTCGGACGGTTGCCATGCAAACACGTCACGGTTTGCCCGAAGAAAGGCGACGAGCTCGAGTTCCTATTTGGGGTCGAGGCCGACGCCTACCTTGACCATCTTGGAGGGTTCTGATGGATCCAGGGGCACCGTCTTGACCTCTTCCTCGGTCCTTTTGCCTGCCTCACCGTCGTTATCCCGACCCTTGCCGGTTTCCTTGGACTTTTGGCGCTTGGGCGCCTCGCCACCAACGACGAGCGCAGACCCCTCGAGGACCTCACCATCTCTAGACTCTTCTTGTCGCACCTGACAGCGGTGCACTGGTCCCCCTTAATGGTGAGTACCCCTCTTGGTACCGACATCTTGACAGTTTGGTATGCGTAGTGTACCACCACCATGAACTTGGCCAGCAATGGGCGTCCTAAGATCACGTTGTAGGCAGTTTCGAAATCCGCCACGTTAAAGAGGATCTTCTCGGTGCGAAAGTTTTTTGGCGTGCCGAACGTGACTAGCAACTGGATCTGGCCAAGGGGCACCGACGAGGAATGTGGCATGATACTGTGGAACGGCTCGGCCCTAGCCTTGATCTTAGACTGAGGAATCCCCATATTCTTTAGTGTTTTGCAAAGATGAGGTTTAACGAGATCCCGCCATCGATCAAGGTTCGAGTGACCTTAATGTTGATGATGGTGGGCTCGACCACCACCGGGTATCGGCCCGGGTGGAGGACTGCGACTGGATGATCCGCTTGATCGAAGGTGATCGGCACCTCTGACCACTTGAGGTGTTTGGATAGAGTTGGCATGGCCAGGTTGACCTCCCTTTCGACTGCCTTGTATTGCCGCTTGGACTCATACGTGGCAGATCCTTCGAAGATGTGCGCCAGGTTGTGATCAGCCCCACGATACTCGGGCTCGTTGCCCTGAGGATCCTCCTTGGGCAGCTCCACCCTGCGTTCGGCAAGGGCGGCCTTGAGATTCTCCTGGAGTTTCCTGTTGATCACCTGGCACTCATCGAAGTCGTGCTTGTCCGAATGATGGATCGGGCAGTAGTTACCACCCTTTCGACTTCGTCCCTTGTTGTCGCCTGTGTTGCGTGCCTTGCCTCTCTCGACCACGGCTATGGTGGAGTCGCCTTTACGCTTCTCCTCACGCCTCTTATTCTTCTTCGACCCCTGCTTGGATGACTCGGGCTTGTCATCGTCAGTCCTGGGGTCATTGACGGGTTCTCGAGCTTCAGCACGTATGGCGTATTTGTCGGCCAACTCGAACAGCTCTGTAACGGTCCGGATCTTGCGGGTGGCCAACTTTCCCTTTAGGTCTCTGTCCTTTACGCCGTTTTCAAAGGCGACGATGGCGGCCTAGTCTGAGATGTTGGGTATTGAGTTGCGCTTGTCACTGAAGCACCGAATGAAACCACGAAGTGACTCTCCCGGCTTCTGCACTATTCAATGCAAGTCGCTGCGTGTCTCGGGGCATTCATATGTACCTTAGAAGTTGGCAATGAACTGGGCCCGCAACTCCGCCCAAGAGGGTATCGAATGGGGCGGGAGGTTGAGCAACCAAGACCTTGCTGCGCCATCGAGGGTGGTGAGGAGGTAATTGGCCATCACCTTCTAGTTCCCTCCAGCCGCCCTTATGACTGTAGTGTAGATCTGCAGCCATTCGACAGGATTGATCTTGCCCGAGTATTTTTCTACTGGGCTGGGCTTGAACTTGTCAGGCCATTTGACCGCGTGTAGCTCAGGAGTGAAGGCCCTGTATCCTTCATCAGCATCCTCAGGGGTCACTTGCCACGATCCTCGTCGAGGGATGAGCCTGCACCGTGCGGGAGAGTGTCCCCGTGGGGGCGGAGGGTCATCTCGTTGGGCGTGGCGACCAGGAGCTCGGCCCCTCGCATATGGGGACCCGTTGTCCTATCGCTCGAGGTTTTCCTTGTCACGTTCCTCCCGTTGACCTCGCAGGACCTTGCGCGGGTCTCTCCGATCATATGGGATACATTCTCAGAGATCTACGGGGAGCCCTTGGCGAGGGTTGGAGCGAGTGGTCATGGAAGCTCACTGGTTGGAGCTAGCCGTCGTCGACCCGACAACTCGGTGGTGATAGGATTGTTCTGACCGTCGGCTTCTAGCACCCTGCTGACTAGGGAGCCCAAGCCTCGAGTTGATTACTCGAGTGGTCTGAACTTGCGCTACATCGAGTAGCGTCTTTATCTGGTCAAATACTGGAGTCATCGGGTTGCTCGGATCTAGTGGCGGAAGGATTTCAGCAGCATGTGAGCGCATTGGACATTCGCTTCAGGGGTGCTCAAGATGTCGCTATTATGGCTCTGGCTAATGTTGCTGCCTGCGCGTGGCTAGGCCTTCTGTTCTGGCTGTGCTGTTGAGTGGCTTGCTGCTCCTGAGTCGAGCTGCCTTGTTAGGTTGGCCACGATTTCGGCCCTGGCCACGGCCGCCAGATCACGACGGTGACCTGTAGTATCGGGTTCCAGGGCGTGTACAGCCATCACCGCGGTAGGATCCTGAGGCGGCTGGTCTCCCGTGGTGTCTGCTCTGGGGTTTCGATCATAGGAACCTTCAGCAGTGTCACCATCGTTGGTTCTCATCGCGAAGACGCACCGGTCTGTTCAGCTGCTACTCTGGCCAATACGGGCATCACTTTCGCTTTCGCTTTCGGTGTCAATGTACATGAGGACATGTAACACCCTAAAATTTTCTCTAATTTAAATTTTGGAGTATTTTTTATTTTTGAGAATTTCTGAGAATTTATTAGAATTAAAATTTGGATTTATTCATTTCTGACCTTTCTTGAATTCAATTAAATTCATGTAAAATTTTATGCAAAGTTTTATTGAAAATATTTTATTTGAGTTCCAAATGTCTCAAAGTATTTTCTAGAATTTTTCTGAATTTTTCTGGGTATTTTACTATTTATTTCGGCTTTGTTTATTTATCTGATTTATTTTTAATCAGAAATATTTTATAAATTGGGTGAATAGTACTGGGCTGGCCCAGCACTGTGCTTAGCCCGGCCCAGTTCACCGAAATCCTAGAATCGCGTTGTCCGACCTTGATCGAACGGTTGCCATTGCGCCGCGTCGCCCACGCGTGTGCACCATTCGATCGAGTCCACGCGGACGCTCGTGATGGAGCCACGTCCCTTCGCCCGCGTAATCGCCGGAGTTAACGCCACCGAGCGTTTCTACTTGTTTCGCCGCCTGCAGCACACATGTCGAGGCTCCTTAAAGTGCACCGAGTAGCGCGTCTGGCAGAGCTCCTCTCGCTGCATCTTTTGACTCCTCGCACGCCTCCCGAGCCGCCGCCGTTTGCCCTCAAGAGCTCGCCGAAGTTCGCTGAAGTCTTCGCCGCAGTTCCTTGCCCTTTGCTCACCGTCCGTTGAGGTTCTGCCGTCCCCAAGGTCTCCGTCGAGTTCACCCTCTAGCGCCGCCGACCGCGTCGTCTTCCCCAGCTCTGGCAGCCTTCTCTTCTGCGCCACCGCCGACCTCGCCGAACCCCACGACCGTTCGATCCGCATCGCACGCTTCTGGTTCATCCACGTCTTTCCCCTTCTGTTTTAAATCCTAGCGTTAATCTTGACCGTTAGATCTAGATTGAACGGTGGTGATTAGATTTAGTTTTTGTGTTTGTTTAGATCTCAGCCATTGGATCATTAGTGTACGCGTGGAATTGCACCGCGTAGTTAAGATGAGCGATGTCGGCTCGAGCATGTGGGTCGTTAGATTAGATCTAAGCGGTAGTTGAGGTTGGTGTGTGCGTGAATCGCACCGTTCGATTTGAGCGTCGGCGGAGATGACACCGCACCTCCACCGAATCGCGTGCGAGCAGCGTGTGCGCGTTGACCGGGGTCGAGACCAGATCCGACCGTTGCTTTCGGGCGCACCGCTGCGATCTTGCCGCGTGGCGCGCGTGAACCGAAATGCCGCGAGCGTCGCGCGAGATCCACCGTTGGATCCGAGTCCGCCGGATCTTGCGACGCGTGGAGGCACAGAACGCGAAGCGTCGCCGAGTCGGCGCGGGGATCTGACCGTTGGATCCGAGCGACCGTCGGATGCGCGATGCGTGTCACGTAGATTTCGAGGCAGTGCAGTGTGGCGCGTGGATCTGACCGTTGATTCAAGGAACGGCTCAGATCTTGCCGCGTGGGTGCACTGTGCTGGTGGACCGAGTCCACGGTGAAACCAATCCGAGCCGTGAACCAAGTCCATAGACCGAGGTGACGTGGCAGCCCCAGAGCATGCCACGTGTCAGATGACGTCATGCTGACGTCATTTCTCCAGAAAAATATTTCGGCCGAAATTCTTTTCTGTGCTGACGTCATCATGATGCGATGCTGATGTCATAAATGAGATTTTTCAGTATAAAAATAATTCGGAAAAATCGGATTTTCTAATTTCTGTATTTTCATATTTTATTCAAACTTCAAACGGCTATAACATTTGCATTTTAACTCGGATTTGGGTGATTCAAATTTCTAAAAATTCATAAAATTGTGATCTCTTTGATGGTGAATTTTATTTGAATCTTTGAGGTCATTTAGTCTACTGTATTGGTTATTTATTGCATATATTGTTTGTATGCGTAGACGCAAATTTGCCGAAAGGTTTCTGTGATGCTTCGGAAGGTTTAAATATATTTTGAAATATGATTTTTTTTTGGGTTTAAAACTTTTCGGTCTGAAAGGAGTGGCGTTCTAGGGCTGATTTTGGGTGTTGGCTTGTTCGGGAAGATTGGGCCGAAAAGAAAATGAGTGTGGGCTTTAGTGGGTTCGATTTTGGGCCGTGTGGGGGTGGGAGCCCGCTAGGGGACCTGGTTGGGGCGCCCCATACCTCTCCTCCCCTGCCCTAATTCCCTCCCCTCTCCTCTTTTTTTTTCCCCAACCAGCCGCCCCCCCCATCTTCCCCATTGGTGGCGCCTCCTCCTCCCTTGCACCACCTCCTCCTCCACCCCCTCCCTTCTCCACCCTCTTTGGTGGCCTAGGAAGGCTCCCCACCTCACCCCCCTTGCTGCTCAATTCGTCGGGAGGCTCCGCGACGCGGAGATCCGGCGTGTACCAGCGCGGGAAAGGCAGATCGGGAAGCCGGGAGGAAGAATTCGTTGTCCTCCGTTCTTCGGAAGAGGTATCGTCTTGGGTGAGCCATGGGGATGGGCTAGGATCTGTGCTAAAGGTAGATCTCAAGTTTTTATAACAATTGGTGCTGCGGTAATTGGTTAGATTGGAAGTCTTTCAGAGTTTTGCATGTGTAGCAGTTCGGGCAGATTGGGCGCCCGACCTAGGGTTTGCAATTAAGCGATTTAGAGTCGGATTTTGGTTAGTCGCCTATTGAAGAAATTGCAGGTAATTTCAATACCTTTAATTGGGCATAAAGAACGCATAATTCCGATCAGCCGTTTGAAAGTTATGGCTGTTTTACCGAATGTGTTCAAATCTGTGACGTAGTTGGAACAGATCATAGTATCTTGTAGATTAAACAACGTTAAAGGCCGAATCAGCTTTCCTCAATACCTAGGAAAAATTAGGAAATTTCCTAAGCTTCGCGATGATGTACTCGATTAATCGTTTCGTAGCCCCCTAGCCAAAGTTATGCTAGATCGAAGTCTGCTGTCCGGGAGGGACAGATTCTCCGTTTTTCGGATTTGGGAGTAGTTTGTGTAGTCGGGTGGATGATCTAGTGTGTACTGTTTTGGGGGTACATTTTGAGTGTTTGATGTGTGTTTGCAGGTGGTGTGACCCCGGGAGTGCCTTCCTCATCTCACCATTCCGTCGCCTGAGGCTAAGGCAAGTGTTTTGGAATGGGTAGTGTGTGGTACGAAAATTGTTAGAGTTGCTGTATGTGCTATGGACTAGTTGATGAGTGGTTTGTTATGTTGATGCTTATGTGATGAATGAGTAACTGATAGATTAATTTGCTATGTCTAATGTTAATCAGGATAAGATGACTTGATTCATAGTAATGCTATGCCAAGATAAGTTAAAATTGTTGTACATGTTGTTTTGGTTAATAGCACATGTTGCATTCATGGCATGAAATCGGCGGGACGGTGAGAAAGTCTTAACTAGTCGAAAAAGCCGGTGAGAAAGTTATGACTAATCCGGAGAGCCATAGAGTAAGTCCTACATCGTGATTCCATTCACCGTGGCGAATGGAAGCGAGGAGTTGGCACCCTTCATCTACGGGATGGAAGGGGAAGAGGTGCACACCGCGGTGTGCACTCAGCTATCTTGGTATACACCTTGAGAGGACATGTGCATCGCATGGCATTGCATCTTATTCAAGGAGATGAGTACGAATTGTTAACGGTATAATGAATATGAAAATGATGAATATGTTGTTGTTGGTGCTAAATGATTCTTTCACTCATTTCATTATGCTTGCTGAGTTTTAAACTCACTCTTGTGTTTAATGTTGTTTTTTTAGGTACCAAAGAGTCGGCATGCGGGATAAGGGATTAGCTGCACCTCCTCACGTGGCATTTCACTTTAGACAATGTTACAAGTTACGAGTTGAATTCTTGGAAATAAGTAAAGGCCATGAATCTTGTTAATTGGTCTTTTGGGGTGCTTAATTCTCTGTTATATTTACGTTCATTGCTTCTTTAGATGCTTTATGTATTGATATTACTTGCCAGTTTAATAACGCTGCTAAATTTATGATAAAAACAAATGTTATGCTGCCGAATTTTCGGTATTAGCAATTGGTAATCTTGCTAGAATTTAGCTTGTTTTGTGTTATTTAATTGTTGTAGTGTCTATGTTTGGTAGCATTCGGGCATGATAGATGCCGGGGTGTTACAGTTGGTATCAGAGCGGGCTGTAGGTCCTTGGAATGTGTAATTTTAGTGTTATACCTTAGGGTTAACTAAAATTTGATGCGGGATAAATTAGAAACATTGCCTATGTCGAACTAAAACTTGCCATAGGTTAGCAACCTTAAAACTTGCTTAAACGTAATGGTTAAATTTAAAATTTTACACACTTGGTTGCACAATAGGGTGGGGTTTTGGTTCATCATTGCATTGCGATTTGATTACATGATGAAGATCATGCTTATGTTGATGTTTGAACTTTCTAGTGTTCTTATGATGATGTGCTTATGTTTGTGATTGTTTGGTTGTGTGATTGTAGCAGATTATGGCAAGGGTAGAGGTCGTGCTCGCCGTGGCCGTGGGGCCCAGGCCGAGGCTCCCAAGGAGTTCTTGGTCGAGCGGAGGGCGTTCGCTCAATGCGCATGAGCAAGCGCAGAGAGGATCCCGGCGCCTGATCCGGAGCGAGAGGTGCTGGTTATTCTGTGGCCTTAGTGCGGGCCTTGCGAGAGGAGGTGCGGGAGCTGTGCGGCGATTGCGAGGCAGCCCTGGCGTGGCGCCTCCCAGCCAGCGGCCCGGTGGTTGCTCTGTTGGGCGGGCCGAGGATGAGTCTCGGGAGTGGATGTCCCTCCGTCTCAACACTTTTGACGAGCGGGCACGCCATTCGATCCATGATTGGCTGCGGTACATGGAACGGTAGTTTGAGTCTTTGGAGTTGTCGGCGGTTCGAGAGCTCGCTTTGTGGCCTTCGGTGAAGGGCCAGCGGATATCAGTGGGAGGGGTTCTTCTTGCTAGGGCCCCGCTCTTGGACCAGCCGCTGGGAGGACTTTGTGGCTAGCTTTGAGCCAAGTTCTACCTGAGTCTTTCTGGAGAGGATGGAGCATATTCACGACTCTTTCCCGGGAAAGAAGTCGGTGGTGGAATATGGGCGAAATTTAACAACGTGGTGCGTTTCGTGCCGGTATTGCGGTGACGACCGGGAGAAGGCGAGGAGGTTCGTAGAGGCCTCAACCGGAGTTGAGTTGTCATGGGGCGTCGTCCTCGTGACTTCTGCTCCATGGTGGAGCGGCGAAGGGCATGGGCTCGAGTTGGAGCTCTCGAGGATAAGCAAAACCACAGTGGTTCGGGGACTCCGGTGGCCTGGGCGGGGCGAAGAGGACCTTTGGTGGAGGAGGTGGGTCTTCTCGACCCACTTTCAAGAAGTTCAAGGGAGGACGGGCGCCTCCTCGGGGCTAAGATGAGGCCGTCTCGGTCATCTTCTTCGCGGCGGCGATTCGGCCGTGCGGCGAGGGCATGATGTGTTTAAGTGCGGTGGTGAGCACCGTGCTTGAGTGTGGTTGGGCCGGGAATTGCAACCACTGTGGCAAGTCCGCCATATGGGCGCGTCTGCGGGCGAATCCGTAGCATCATCAAGTGGGAAGCGGTGCCTTCTCCTCCCACTCCAGCGGCGTCGTCGAGAGGGTCGGTGCACATGATGGCGGCTCCTGTTCCACAGCCGCCCTTTGCTTGGGTGCCACCGCGCCTCATCGGTGTCCTCGGTAGTCGGCTCCTCCGCGATTGCTTCTACCGCCCCGGCCGTTGGGGCATCGGTAGTCGGGCTCCTGCGCCCGGCACCACCAGGAGTGTACGCTTTACCGACCGCCGAGTCAGCCGGGCACCTTGAGGTGGTATCAGGTACTCTATTGGTTGATTCAGTTGATGCATTTGTCCTGTTCGATTCCGGCACCTTCTATTCCTTTGTGTCCTCGGATTTTGCGGATAGAGCTATGTTGGGAGTTCAGCGGATATCTGAGTCCGTGATAGTCCGTTCTCTGGGGTTTGATTGCAGTTCTTTGGTGCATCCGGATGCACCATTTCCATCGATGATGAGGTTTTCTTTGCCAATCTTTTGGTGATTAAATTGTCTCCTTTTGATGTCATTTTGGGCATGGACTGGTTGCATCAGTACCGCGCCAGGATCTGTTGTTTTTGGAAGACAGTTACCTTGCTTGCCCCGTCTGGGGTAGAGTTGACCTTTCAAGGTGGTGTACCTTCCAGTTCTGTTTTTGTTTTGACTAGTCTGGTTGCTGGTCGCCGTTTGAGGCAGTTGGGTTTTCTTATGGCCAATTCAGAAAAGCCTTCTTCGTCATTAGCAATCGCAGAGATCCCTGTGGTGAGGGAGTTTCTTGATGTGTTCCCTGATGAGTTGCCTGGTTTGCCTCCTGTGAGGAGTGTGGAGTTTCGTATTGATCTTGTTCCAGGCACTCGACCTATTTCTATCTCTCCATACCGTTTGGCTCGTCCTTTTCAAGACGAGTTGAAAAAGCAATTGGAGGATCTGTTGGCCAAAGGTTTTATTCGGCGCAGTGTGTCACCTTGGGGAGCACCCGTCCTCTTCGTTTCGAAGAAGGATGGGAGTTGGTGAATGTGTATTGATTATCGTGCTCTCAATCAAGTGACAGTCAAGAACAAGTACCCATTGCCTCGCATTGAGGATCTGTTTGATCAACTGAAGGGAGCAAAAGTGTTCTCCAAGATTGATCTTCAGTCTAGGTACAATCAGATTCGTGTAAGGGAGCAAGACATTGAGAAGACTGCTTTCTCCACTAGGTATGGGCATTATGAATTTAAAGTTATGTCCTTTGGGCTAACTAATGCTCCTGCTGTCTTTATGGAGGCGATGAACAGATGCTACGAGTATCTTGATGAGTTTGTGGTAGTGTTCATTGATGATATTCGATTTACTCAAAATCAGAAGAGGAACATGAGCAGCATTTGAGGCTTGTGTTGAGTACTTTGAGGGAAAATCAATTCTTTGCTAAGTTGAAAAAGTGCGAGTTCCGGATTTGAGAGGTGGGTTTCCTTGGCCACATCATCAGTCGTAAGGCATTTACGTAGATCCTAGCAAGGTTTGGCGGTGGTGGATTGGAAGAGACCCTCCAATGTTAAGGAGGTGCGTAGCTTCCTTGATCCAGCTGGGTATTATCGGCGTTTTGTGCGGGATTTCTCCATTATTGCCAAGCCGATATCACAGCTGACTTAGAAGGGAAAGCCATTTCGGTGGGCGGTGAGTGTGAGCTCGGTTTACGCACTTTGAAGGAGAAGCGGTGGCTGCTCTGTTCTTACCCTACCGAACACAGGAAGCGGTTCACTTGTCTATTCGATGCTTCTCGGTTGGGTCTAGGATGTGTGCTCATGCGGGATGGCAAGGTGATTGCCTATGCATCGAGGCGATTGAAAAGCATGAGCAAAACTATCCTACTCATGATCTTGAGCTTGCCATTTGTGGTGTTTGCGTTGAAACTTTGGAGGCACTATCTGTATGGTGAGTCTTGTGATATCTTCACGGATCATAAGAGCCTTAAGTACATCTTTACTCGTAAAGATCTCAATTTGAGGCGAGAGAAGGTGGTTGGAGTTGATAAAGATTATGACCTTACTATTCGGTATCATCCGGCAAGGCAAATGTGGTGGCCGATGCTCTCACCGTAAGTCGATGCCCCTGTTATTGAATGTCAGGTTGCTGATTTTGGCGTTTGGGAGTCTCTTATTGCTGCGAGGGACAGTTCGGTGAAACGCAAGTGATTCTTGAGTCGTGATTCGGCGTGTCTTTGGAAGCACAACAAAGACGATCGATTGCTCCAGCAGGTGAGGAAGTGTTTTGAGGATGGCAGGGTTGGAGACTTTTCCATGGATAATGTGGGAGCACTCTGGTTTCGAGGTTGCCTTTGTGTACCTCAGAAATGTCAAGTCAAGGATGACATCTTGAGGGAGGCTCATCACACCCCGTACACGGTCCACCCTGGGGAGACTAAGATGTACAGGGATCTGAAAAGGAACTTCTGGTGGAAAAGAATGAGGGTGGATGTTGCCAAGTATGTGGCATCTTGCGGAATTTGCCAAAAGATCAAGGCTGAACACAAGCGCCCCGCTGGTTTGTTGCAGCCATTGGAGGTTCCTGTGTGGCCATGGGATGACATCTCAATGGATTTTGTGGTTGGCCTACCTCGTACTCCACGAGGGAGGGATGCTATTTGGGTTGTGGTGGACCGCCTTAGCAAGTCGGCACATTTCATTCCTGTCCGCACTACCCTTTCAGCGAGCGATTTGGCTCCCATCTATGTGCGGGAGATTGTGAGATTGCATGGCGTACCCAAGACGATTATCTCTGATCGGGATGCGAAGTTCGTCTCCAAATTTTGGGAGAGTTTGCAGGGTGCTTTGGGTACACAACTTAGCCTCGATGCAGCTTTTCACCCTCGAGACGGATGGACAATCTGAGCGAACTATTCAGACTTTGGAGGACATGCTCGGGCTGTGTGATGGCATGGAAAGGTAGTGGGAGGATCACTTGCCCTTGGCGAGTTTGCCTACAATAATAGCTATCATTCCAGTGTCCGGGCTGCTCCTTATGAAGTGCTTTATGGCCGGAAGTGCAGATCGCCACTGTGTTGGGATGCCGTGGGTGAAAGAGCAATTCTTGGACCGGATTGGGTTCAGCAGACTACCAATCGTGTGGCTAGGTTCGTGAGCCTTCTCGCACCGAGTAGACGTAAAAGCTATCTTGATGTGAGAAGGCGAGATTTAGAGTTTGCGATGGGTGACAACGTCTTGTTGCGAGTGTCCCTACCAAGGAGTGGTTCGTTTTGGCACGAAAGGGAAGTTGAGTCCGAGGTATGTCGGGCCTTTCCCTATCACAGCTCGCATTGGAAAATTGGCTTACCGCTTGGATCTTAGGAATCAATGCAAGGAGTCCACAATGTTTTCCATGTCTCCATGTTGAGAAATACTTGCATGACCCGAGTTGGTGGTTCCTTGGAGCCGTTGGTGGTTGACCAAACTCTCACGTTTGAGTCCCTACTGTGAGGATCTTGGAGATTTGAGGCGAGTGTTGAAGAATAGAACACTCAAATTTGTCAAGGTCTGTGGTCGCACCAAACCGAAAGGGAAGCAACTTGGGAGCTGGACTCTCGCATGCGCGAAGTACCTGAACTTTTCACCTCACGTATGAGAGGTGATTCTTTTTTCTCTCTTTGTTGGCTAGGTCACCTAGTGGCATGCCAAGGATTAGTCGAATCTGTTGAAGGGGAAGAATGTGATGCTTGGAAGGTTTAAATATATTTTGAAATATGATTTTTTTTGGGTTTAAAACTTTTCGGTTTGAAAGGAGTGGCGTTCTAGGGCTGATTTTGGGTGTTGGCTTGTTCGGGAAGCTTGGGCCGAAAAGAAAAGGAGTGTGGGCTTTAGTGGGTTCGATTTTGGGCCGTGTGGGGGTGGGAGCCCGCTAGGGGACCTGGTTGGGCGCCCATACCTCTCCTCCCTGCCCTAATTCCCTCCCTCTCCTCTTTTTTTTTCCCCAACCAGCCGCCCCGCCTCCCATCTTCCCCATTGGCTGGCGCCTCCTCCCTCCCTTGCGCCACCTCCTCCTCCACCCCCTCCCTTCTCCACCCTCTTTGGTGGCCTAGGAAGGCTCCCCACCTCACCCCCCTTGCTGCTCAATTCGTCGGGAGGCTCCGCGACGCGGAGATCCGGCGTGTACCAGCGCGGGAAAGGCAGATCGGGAAGCCGGGAAGAAGAATTCGTTGTCCTCCGTTCTTCGGAAGAGGTATGGTCTTGGGTGAGCCATGGGGATGGGCTAGGATCTGTGCTAAAGGTAGATCTCAAGTTTTTAGAACAATTGGTGGTGCGGTAATTGGTTAGATTGGAAGTTTTTCAGAGTTTTGCATGTGTAGCAGTTCGGGCAGATTGGGCGCCCGACCTAGGGTTTGCGATTAAGCGATCTTAGATTCGGATTTTGGTCAGACGCCTGTTGAAGAAATTGTAGGTAATTTCAATACCTTTAATTGGGCATAAAGAACGCATAATTCCGATCAGCCGTTTGAAAGTTATGGCTGTTTTACCGAATGTGTTCAAATCTGTGACGTAGTTGGAACAGATCATAGTATCTTGTAGATTAAACAACGTTAAAGGCCGAATCAGCTTTCCTCAATACCTAGGAAAAATTAGGAAATTTCCTAAGCTTCGCGATGATGTACTCGATTAATCGTTTCAGAGCCCCCTAGCCAAAGTTATGCTAGATCGAAGTCTGCTGTCCGGGAGGGACAGAATCTCCGTTTTTCGGATTTGGGAGTAGTTTGTGTAGTCGGGTGGATGATCTAGTGTGTACTGTTTTGGTGGTACATTTTGAGTGTTTGATGCGTGTTTGCAGGTGGTGTGACCCCGGGAGTGCCTTCCTCATCTCACCATTCCGTCGCTTGAGGCTAAGGCAAGTGTTTTGGAATGGGTAGTGTGTGTACGAAAATTGTTAGAGTTGCTTTGTATGTGCTATGGACTAGTTGATGAGTGGTTTGTTATGTTGATGCTTATGTGATGAATGAGTAAGCGATAGATTAATTTGCTATGTCTAACGTTAATCAGGATAAGATGACTTGATTCATAGTAATGCTATGCCAAGATGAGTTAAAATTGTTGTACATGTTGTTTTGGTTAATACCACATGTTGCATTCATGGCATGAAATCTGGCCAGGACGGTGAGAAAGTCTTAACTAGTCCGAAAAAACCGGTGAGAAAGTTATGACTAATCCGGAGAGCCATAGAGTAAGTCCTACATCGTGATTCCATTCACCGTGGCGAATGGAAGCGAGGAGTAGGCACCCTTCATCTACGGGATGTAAGGGGGAAGAGGGTGCACACCGACGGGTGTGCACTCAGCTATCTGCAGATATGCCTTGAGAGGACATGTGCATCGCATGGCATTGCATCTTATTCAAGGAGATGAGTACAATTGTTAGCGGTATAATGAATATGAAAATGATGAATATGTTGTTGTTGGTGCTAAATGATTCTTTCACTCATTTCATTATGCTTGCTGAGTTTTAAACTCACTCTTGTGTTTAATGTTGTTTTTTTTAGGTACCAAAGAGTCGGCATGCGGTATAAGGGATTAGCTGCACCTCCTCACGTAACATTTCACTTTAGACAATGTTACAAGTTACGAGTTGAATTCTTGGAAATAAGTAAAGGCCATGAATCTTGTTAATTGGTCTTTTGGGGTGCTTAATTCTCTGTTACATTTACGTTCATTGCTTCTTTAGATGCTTTATGTATTGATATTACTTGCCAGTTTAATAACGTTGCTAAATTTATGATAAAAACAAATGTTATGCTGCCAAATTTTCGGTATTAGCAATTGGTAACCTTGCTGGAATTTAGCTTGTTTTGTGATATTTAATTGTTGTAGTGTCTATGTTTGGTAGCATTCGGGCATGATAGATGCTGGGGTGTTACAGTTTTGAGGAAGAGTTCGTCGCTCAAGACTAAGCTTCGGAACATGACCAGCAACTCTTTGAAGGCAAGTGATGCTTTGATCATTTTGATCCCAGATTTAAAAATGTAATTTATGCTTTGAAATTATGCATGCTAATTTATTTAAAGTGAATTTAAATTAAATTGGGTAATGTAGCTAATCAACCCATATTGTTATTGTCACCATGAAAGTATTATCTGTATGCCCTGAAATCTTTGTCACCCTAAGTTTGATTGTATTAGTTGGATGTTAATATTGTGCCAACACGGGAGGCTAGACCGTGAGTAGATGCTTAGCCTTGCAACGAATCATGAATGATCTTTCGGGAAAATGTTACAATATTGATTAAAGAAATATTGAATGTATTTTGAAAGTGGTGTGATGATGCCACATGATGAGATTGAGGTACAGAGACCTGTGTGGTTCTGTACCGATGTTGAGTTATTGCTGGCATGTGTTGCACAATAATCAACTGGGTGGGAAATGATTTAGACGAGGGCAAGTGGCAAGAGGCTGTGTGCCAGGTGGGCCTGTGTGGCAATGGGTTGATGAGTGATGTGAGTCTGTGTGCCACATTGAGCTGTGTGTCACTGTTGAGTGTTGGAAGTCTTGCCTTGGTCAGTTAAGGACTTCACCTTGCAAGCCTTTGATCTGAGTCACCCGTACAACCACATGTCTGGTATGGGACGGACCTAGTTGATTAGGGTTCTTTTATCTTTCCTCTGATACCTCAGGGTGACAGTACACAGGGGTGTATCTGTACGGGGGAGCGTACCTGTGCTACGGCTTGGTGCCCATCCAACGGTGATTGACCTGTCCTATACCTCGGCTCTGTGTGAGGGAAGTGATAGTGAAGGCAATACCGGTGAGGTCCTTTGGTTAAGGTAGAGATTCCTGAAAGGCTTTGTTACGGACGATCACCTGTGTGGTGAATGGCTGTATCTTGTGGGTAAAGTGTACAACCTCTGCAGAGTGTCATATCTATTCGAATAGCCGTATCCGCAGTATTGGACATTGCTCGGGGATTACAATCAAGGGGTAGATCTTCAAAAACAAAATGTGGAAAGGGTGGCTGTGTGCCAGTGTTAAAAATGAACTGTTAAGGCTGTGTGCCGAGAATCTTCGAAGAAAAACTAATTGAAGAAATTAGTATTATTATAACTGTTTCACTGCTTCAATCTAAATAAGATACCGCTTTAAAAATGTTGTTTGAAGCAAAAAGAAACAATTAAGTCAATCCTTTGGAATAAGCTTTGCATATAGTAATAGCGCTGCATTCTGTGCATTACTTGTTGAGTGCCTTATATACTCACCCCTCCTTGCTTATCAACCCCAACATCAGTGGAGGAGTCTACACCAGCGTGGGAGGAGGAGTACAATGAGGATCCGGACAATTAGGGGGCAAGCCCAATCGGTTGCCTGTGGCAAGATGAAGAATTCCACGACATTTATTTTATTCCGCTGCTATTTCCTTTACTCTAAATAATGTAAGCCCTGCGTGGCTGATTTTATGTAAGGAGACCATAAGGTCGTACAACTCAGTTTATATAAGTGTTTGCACTATTTATTCTTATATCGCTGTGAATGTCTGTGATGTGCAACCCTGTAAGACTGTGTGATAGCGTGATCCTGGACTAGCACAGAATACACAGAGGGTCCGAATTTGCAGATTCGGGTCCCGACAGGACATCGGCTCCACCGGATCAAAGCCGATGAATCCCACCTCTCGGTAAGGATTGCGAGGATGCGATCCGATGAATCCGACATGCAGCAAGTGCTTGTTGGGCCCCCATCGATATAGCATGGTCCCAAAGGCGATCTCTGATCCGATCATAGGGTCCTGGTCGATGGTGGCGACCGAGTGGAGTCCATCACATGGGCAGTCTCCCAGAAAAATGTTGCTGGCGCATGTCGAAGACATGCTTTTACTCTGCAAAAAACAGCTGAAGGCCCCTACCTGGCGTTCTAACTGTCGAAGGGTCAGAAACCGACAATAAACTTTATGTTTCGGGTACCTTCGTGGAGCAGAGTTAAGCACAGGGTCGATGACACACGATGTAGACAGATTCGAGCCTCGAGGGGGAGTAAAACCCTACTTCCTGTATGGTAGATGCTTGTATATTGAATCTTAAGTACAGATCGGGATGCTCAAGCCCAAGTACAAAGAATATGAATCCTAGACTAAAGCAATGCTTGGCTATGCGACTATGAGATGCTTAGCGCCAAGAAATCTTCTGGCTCCTGTCCCCTCCTTGAAGGCGCATACCCCTAGCCTTTTATAGTAGAGGTGGCCTTGCACCTATCCAAGTCATAGCCGTCTTGGAATCCCAGATTGTAGCAGATAGAAAGTCTGTCGACACGTGACCTTCACCGCGTATCCAAACTTCCTTAGATATCAGGCATACTCAAGTTGGTTTATTTGTAATGAAAAGAATATCGAATCCTTCCCAATATGGTACTATCTTCTCCATGTATATCGCATACGACCGAATTGGGGCCCGTGATATCCGGAGTCTTCATATGCTTTCCCGAGCATATACGGTTTGGTCTTTACAAGTTGGGCATGCACACATACCCCGAAGAGGAGGAACAAGAGTCGCAGGAGCTCAATCGAGGATTGGAGAAGCTTCCTGGGGTGAAGAGGAAGCAGTTCGGCTAACTCGGAGCGGCGGCGAAGCTGCTGGCTGGGCTGCCACTGTGAGGCCGGCATCAGGGAAGAAGAGCTCGCGGTGGTGGTGGCTCGACCGGGGAAAGCTGCAAATAAGGCGAGCATGAGCTTAGGGCAACCGAGAGACGGCTCTAGGCGAAAGGAATGTGGCGATGAGATCACCAGGTGACCGATTTCGTAGAATTGGGCTCGCCTGCCTCATCCCCAAATTCGGCCAGTTCACAGTGAAGGGGAAGTGAGGTAAGGGTGAGCAGGGTCTAAGTGATGGGCTCTCTGTTGGTCTTATGGTGAGGTGTGCGGAGCTAGCTAGGCGCAGCATGGGCTTGGTGGAATCGGCGAGGTTGTGGTCGCGTAGTGGGCAAAATCTGCGCGCGCCCGTGCAGCATGGGCGAAGGGAGAAAGAGGAGAGAGGTGACAGTATGAGCGGGGATGACTGACCCATGGGGTCTCCTAACTAGTGCAGCATTCTGGCAGCGGAGGAGGAGCAACGGGCGAAGCCGCGCGGTGTGTAAGCTCTACCGAGACAGCGCGTGGCAGGGCTGCGTCCTATCGCGGCGAAGACCGGGTATCTCAGGGGAGAGGGAAGGAGAGAGGGTAGGAAGAGGAGGGGCTAGCCAGTGGTCCCTATGGCTAGCGTGGCCCACCGTCAGCGATAACCTCATGGTCATTCAGTAGAACAGATGGTAGGCACGATGTAGCTTCGCGAAAATCGTGACAGAAATGGTTAGGTAGTTTGGTTAGCTCCAAAAATGAATTTAAGTGGTTTTAAAAATTTTAAAAAAATTTGTACCGGTAGACCAGGGACTCTAGTTTCCATTTTCTTTTGTTTCATTCAATTTAGTTTTCTAATAAAAATTCTTGAAATTTTGCTATTTTCAAACAATTTTTGAATTTTAAGGGTACATAAATTTTGTGAAAAATTCTAAAAAAATTATATTTATTCATCTAAATTACTCTAGTATTTTATAAAATTATTTTATAGGTTGGGTTGTTTGAGGTTTTTACATGTTTCTTTTGGATGTGTTAATTTGGGTGAATTAGGACATTAAAAGAAACAAAAATAAAGTCTAAAAATAAATAATATTCAAAAGAAAACCAAATAAGCACTAAAAGCATGCTCAATGACTTTATTCCATTTCCTAAATTTTTAAGATGTTACAAAGAGTGATTGATTATGCTAGTTCAAAAAAGTGCTTTTTATTGAGCATATCTACTTTAACTTTATCTTTATTGTTGTTGTACTATGACCAATATCCTTACAACGGTTTTTTACTTTACATGTCATTGTTATTGCTGTAATATGATTAATGTTAGAGTTTAGATTGTGTAACCTACGTCTCTCGTTCGAGGGTGCTTGTTTATAAATATGCTGAAATAGCATATTTATAAGCAAGAAGTCTCAAATTATCCAAGTTTTTTGGACAGTTCGAGGATATGTGATTCGGACAAGTTCCTGAGCTATTTGTAACAACCTAAAATTTTCCTTTATTATTGTTTTATTATTATTTGTGTATTTTGTGATTTTTCTAAATTTATTGGATTTTTCTGGATTTTATTTGAATTTATTTCAAATTATGATATTGGCCTTTTGAGAAAACTAATTAAATATATATAGAATTTATACAATGTTTTATCAAAAATATTTTATATGAATTATAAATGTCTTAAAGTATTTTCTGAAATTTTATAGAATTTTTTGAGTATTTTTTTCCTATTTAATTGGGCTCAGTTTATTTATCTATAAAATTTTAATTTAAAAAGGTTTTGAAAATTAGCTAAATAGTGTTGGGCCGAAACCGTCCGGCTTGGCCCATCTCCTCGCGCCACGTGGGCCGCGCAGCCAGTTCCGCAAAACCCTAGGTGTCCAGCCGTTGGATCGGCATCGTGTGGATGTGGTTTCTCCACGTTGTCGCTGCGCTCTGAGCCGTTGATTCATCACCACGTGGACGCCTAGGATGGAGCCACATCAACCTCGTCGTATCGCAGCTTGACTCCACCACCGCCGCTGAATCCGCTGTGGATTCCTCGCTTGACACTCTTCCCTAGGGCCCTATTTAAGTCGTCGCCTTGTTTTCTGGGACCGCCTTCTCGAGCTACGTGTTTCGCCTCTGGTCTCATCATCCGCATCGCCATTTGCTGTCTGTGCGAGCATGCTGGAGTGAAGCGAGAAGACCGCCACGGTTTTTTTCATAGTACATCAGGATCAATAACCTTGCAAGAAATCACACTGAAGAAATAACATAGCTTTGTGATTGCTAACCTGACATCCTCTTACAAAATATTTCTGATTGCAACAGGGAGCATTTGGGTCATCAAGACATGATAATCGTGGGACTTCATACTAAGCAACTTCAAATCCTCCATGCACACAAGCTTCTTAATATTTGCAAAGTAGCCCGATAGAACTTTAATACCTTGGAGACACTTGCAGAGGTCTTCTTTGTCCTTCTTGGACAAGGTGTAGCATGCAGCCGTGATGTACGGACTTTTTCCATCCACCTCTATCACTGAAAGCTTGGGTCTGATTCCCATGTACGCCATATCGCGGCGAGCATTAACACCATCATTGGTCTTCCTATATATGTTCAGCAAGATGCCAACTAAATTGTCGCAAATATTCTTCTTAACATGCAAAACAACAATATAATACCGAACATCTAACTCCTTCCAGAATGATAAGTCCCAAAATATCAACCTCTTCTTCTAAATGGTCCTGGGACAAACAGATTTATGTCTCTTTCTATACTGAACATTGATATCCTCCACGCGTGAATGTACTTGCTTTCCACTCATATGCTGTGAGGCCGAATGAACTTCTCTCTTCCCATCAAATTTGTCATCCATCTTACGGTATCAATGGCTTCTAGGTAGAACCTACGGTGACCCATGTACACAGTTTTCTTTGAATTCGACAGCCACAAGCTCTCAATCTCCTCTTCACAAATAGGACACGCTTTGGCTCCTTTCGTTCTGTAGCCCGTCAAATTACCAAGGGCCGGGAAATCATTTATGGTGTAAAATATCATAGCCTGTAGGGTGAAGTTCTCTCTTTTGTATGCATCCCACACTACGACCCCCTCATTTCACAATTTTATCAAATCATTAATCAATAGTGATAAGTACACATCAATATCATTTCCTAATTATTTGGGTCCTGAGACTAGTAACGACATCATGATATACTTCCGCTCTATGCACAACGAAGGAGGGAGATTGTAGATACACAACAGAACTGGCCAAGTGCTACGACGACTGCTCATATTACCAAACGTATTCATTCCATCGGTACTCAATTCAAATCTTATGTTCCTCATCTCGACACCAAATTCCTGACATTTCCAATTAATGTTTCTCCATTGAGCCGAATCAGAGGGGTGTCTCAGCTTGCAATCTTCCTTTTGAGATTCATAATGCCAACGCAACGATTTTATTTCTTTGAGATTTGCAAGCAACCACTCCAAACGGGGAATAATGGGTAAATACCACAACACCTTGGTTGGTGCCCCTTTCTTTACCTCTTCACCGTCGTCGCCTCAGCTCTTACGCTTCTTGTCATTACGCTTCTCTTTTTGTTTGTACCGCGGTATACCATAAACTGGAAAATTGTGCAAATTCTTATGTACGTTACCGTACAAGATACAATTTTTCGGATATGCATGTATTCTTTCTATTTCCACTACCATGGGACTAGTAGCCTGTTCGCTTCATAAATGCTTGTTGGTAACTCATTTCCTTTCGAAAGCACAATCGATAGAAGAACTAAAAGTGCATTGAAACTTGTATATATCTAACGGTGTTTTGCCTTCAATTCGAACAATACAAGGACTGAACCCAACTTGGTGTATTTCACTTTGAAACCAGAGAACAATGGTTTGGCATCGCTTCCATCAAGCATTTAAATTTTTCAAATCCTCTTTCCGTGTAATTTTCCTCCACATCCCGCAACATTTTATCTAAATTATCCTCCTTAACATATCACGCTGCAAATCGTGATCTAGTTCCAGCATGTCTTCGTTGCATACCAGAGTGTTAGTACTTGTCTCCTTATGATGGATCCAACACGTGTAATTCCTCATGAAGTCACGTCAAATGAAGTGGTCTTCAATTTAAGCTGAGTTGTTAAATCTCTTGAGATTGGTGCAATCAAAGCAAAGAAAATATATGAAGTTTACATCCTTCTTGACCATGTCTTCTTCGGCAATTTATTTGAACTCCTTAACACCTCTCTAAAATTCAGCACTCACACAGCTTTTTTGATACATCCATTCTTCACAGTCCATCTGCAATTAAACTAAGCACACTAAATTTTAAAAAAACTAGAGCTACAGCTAGCTAATATTGAGACATTATTTAATCACCTTTGCAAACTAGAGGACGGGTTCCAAGATATATAATTTGCTCCTTATACCTTCTTTCTTAGTTACGAGCTTTCAATTCCCTAGTTAGAAGACATACATTTATAATATCAACAATGATATTAATTACCTAGCGCAAAATTGATGGGGTTTAAAGGAATTCTCCCCTTTGAAGAAAACCACAAATGATGGCAAATTGAGGGGAAATCTCAAGCTAGAGCTAAAACTTTAACCCCTTAACACCCATCCCGAGGATATCATAAATTCTCACCCCAATTATTGCTTCCAACCATAAAGTATGTTGTGTTTTTTAGGGCGACCGCAGTTATTTTGACCTCTAGACCAACAACAGAGGAGAGTTCAGCCCGAAGGTTATAACCTACTTGAAGGCACATCATGGTCGATTTCGAGATCAGAACTGACCGTGATATATGTACTAACACGATCGGTTCAAACCTCATAAAACCATCTTGATGACCATCCTTACTACTATCGGTTCATATGTAAGAACCGTTAGTGATACACAGAATATCATTATCGGTTCTGACCTAAGAACAGGTAGTGATAACGATAGTCATCCCTATCGGCTCATCACGATCGGTTCTGAGGTTAGACCGAAAGTGCTATTTCGCACCATATTTCCCACCCATGCCGAGTCATCTATCACTATCGGTTTTATCTTGAAAAGTTAGGAACTGATCCAGATGAAGAGATATTGTTATATCATTTTGTAGTAGTGGACAGTTCAGAAACCGTTTGTGATGCACCGTATTATCAAAGACACATACTTACAGACAGTTCAGAAAACCATCTGTGATGACGTTTTTGAACTATCTATGACGACCTTTTATGTAGAAGTGTTACTCATCATTGGAAGCTCTACTGTAGCTAAGGAAAACAGATTGTTGCTGCAAACGGTCGACCCTGTAAAATAAAATGTCTACTCTGAAATAAACCTAATAGTTTGAAAGAAACTTAAATAAGCTCATGCCCGGCAAATTTCTTGTATTATTTAATATTTTTATTTTATTATTACAAATAACCTCTTCCTACCATATATTTTAAAAACAAACCCTGCCGTTAACATCATTACTAGCGTTCCATAGATGCAACGCTAGAGATTGGTGTGGCACTCAACACCAAGTAATAATTAAAAAAAGGGAGAATTTAGATATACCACTCTATTCATTGGCACCTTAAGAAAAGACAACCAATTGTATTTCCTAAAATGTAACGAATGGAACCATATATCAGATTTTTTCCATAAAAAAATAATGATGCAGTTGCATGCAGAGTTCATTCTTGTAAATAAGTTTACAAGGGGTTTATTTTAAAGTGTTATTTGAAAAGGATCAAAAACTAAAACAATTCACCCACAGATTGCAATGATATGAAATAAGTAGATTCCTCGATCGGCAGCAATGATATGGCTATAAAATTCGGTTTTAGTGCATAGTAATCGCCAGAAAGAGTACTACAGCAGAAAGGAGAGGACAAAGTATGTGCTGTGATCCGACATTTTTGAGATCATCATCTGGTAGGAAATTTAGAACAGGTTAGATACTGATGCTGTACACGTGGACCCACAGCGGCACATGCATTCTCACGTAGTCACATGGCTGACCAGCAAAACCGGTCCTGCTAGCTCGAGAAGATAGGGCACCAACGATTTATCTGCTGCATACTGCGTGCAATCGGCGCTCATATTTTTCTCTTTTTTTTTCTTTTTGCAAAATTAAGCATAATACTACTCTCATTGCATGCATATTCGATATTCGTACATTGAATTATGATCCTACAAGCAGAAAGCGCATGCGAATATATATATAAATCAATGGAACAATAGAAGAATCCATTTGACAAATTAATTAAACATGATGTGGATAGGAACGCTCCAATAATTATAGTGTTTGTAGGCATGTTCTCCAACAATATTCCAGCATATAAGGAGAATCAATAGCCATGGAGATCAAATAAATTAAACAACACTACTACAAAACACCATATCACTGTCGGTTCCAAACTAGCATCAATGCCGGATTTTGGAACCGGCAGTGATTGGTCGGCAGTGATAGTCCGACTAGACTATCACTGCCGGTTCTAGAACCGACATCACTGTCGGTATCACTGCCGGTTTGTATGCGAACGACAGTGATAGTCCGGTTCGTAAATCACTCGGTAAAATCAAAAAAATTATTTGCATCCGGACCGACCACCCTGTATTCTACGCGCGTCGCAAGTCATTACAAGTCACGCGATTTTCTCACGTGCGGTTGGTAAGACTCGAACTCGCGATCTGCTGCCTCGCACGAACCGCCAACCGGCGGTGATACCATTATTTGGATATTTAAATTACTTTAAATGAAAAAGTTGTCAACTACAAAGTTGTACATCTTGTCGAGAGCTACAATTGTCGTATAAATTTTATCTCCATTCGACTCCGTATGAAAAAGTTATGATTTTTCGAAAAATGGTTGATAGCATTATTACTGCGGTTGGGAATACGAACCGCCAACCGGCAGTGATACCATTATTTGGATATTTAAATTATTTCAAATGAAAAAGTTGTCAACTACAAGGTTGTAGATATCGTCGAGAGCTACAATTTTCATATAAATTTTATCTTCATCCGACTCCGTATGAAAAAGTTATGATTTTTCGAAAAATGGTTGATAGCATTATTATTGCCGGTTGGGAATACGAACCACCAACCGGTAGTGATACCATTATTTGGACATCTAAATTACTTCAAATTAAAAAGTTGTCAACTACAAAGTTGTAGATCTCGTCGAGAGATACAATGTTGATATAAATTTTATCTCCATCCGACTCTGTATGAAAAAGTTATGATTTTTCGAAAAATATCAACACTGTCGGTTCTTCTAAAAACCGGCAGTGATAGTATTACTGCCGGTTCGAACACGAACCGGTAGTAATAAGGGATTTATCACTGTCGGTTCATCAGAAAAAAGCCGTTATTGCCAGTTTTCCATCCGAACCGGCAGTGATAATATTATTACTGCCGATTTTTAATGAACCGACAGTGATATGATGGTAAGGATCACTGATTTTGTAGCGGTTCTTCCTATATATATATATATGCTCGATGTGGAAGCGCGCGTATGATTTAATTCATTCTATGCGCTTGCAGGGTGCTTAACCAGCGGACGCTTACGTACGGATGCTGGTGTGTGAGTCGTCCAAATATCCTTAAAGCTACATTCCACAGATATAAGCCTACATCTGGCAAATCAAATTAGCAATGTGTAGCCATTGCCAATACCCACTCTAATTACTTTCACAATTTTTCATCTGTTGATATATTGTGTGCTAAGGGTGTCATTTTTGTAGCAGACGATCCATGCATAAGCTGCGGGTCACATCAATACCACCGTTGAAATGTCACACCAAGAAATGATTCATACGACATGATTTATTTCTTGCTAGCTACCTAGACATGGGCGTCGTGCAGATCATCACGACACGAGTCTGTTGGGCTACGTACATGTCTAAATCGTATCATGCCATCACGGCCTGGTCGACCCACCGTGCCGTGCAGTGCTGGCACAACTCATCTTCGACGAGTTCAGGCATGGTCTATTTACGATTCATGCTGGTTTTGTGCCGTGCTAATCGAGGTCCGATCTATTTGTACTATTGAAACAAAAGAAAAGAAGTCAAAGATACACGGAGCTGAGACAGTGAACACAAATATTAGGAGAAAAAGAACTAAATTTTATTCATTTTTTAACAAGTTACTATCTCGTTAAAAACTTTACACTCAATATAGGATACCTCAGTGCAAAGCAGCTCGGTGTCAGTGAGCATGTACTCTCCAGTTCTCATTCTCTACTTTTTAGCATCTCCGTTGCCTCCCCTTTCTCCGTATGTGAGGACCACAAAAGGCGTTGTCCATAGGGCGAGCTATAATATGACGCAATATCGCGGCAGAGCGCCCAACCACGTGCTGTGTTTGCTTCGGATCCATCGGACCTGTTTCGTGCCGTGCTGGTTTAAGCACGGTCTATGCTAGCGTGCCATATCGTGCCGTCCATCTGACATTCGTGTATTGCCGTGCCTATCGTGTCACGGACCGATCCAAAAAAGCCCAGGCCAATGCCCAGGTCTATAACTACCTGCGGAACTATCTAGACATAAAGATTCAAGAGATCTCGCCTCGCTAGTCATGCATTATTACCATTGAACACACTAATCGTTCAAACCCCACCTGAAAGCTGGATAGATAGATAGATTGCATAGCTAGGACCATGACCGGACATTCTACATCACATCAGCTCTCGTTAGCTGCATGCATGCAAAGGTGCATGTACGTCCTGGATCGACCAATGAACATAACAAGAGAGAACGGTCCAGTCCAGCTGAAAGGGATATATACACACAGTAGTGCCATATCATTCAAGATCATACATATGCAGATGGGGGCGCGGGCCTATGTGATCATGAAATGTTGTATAACCCCAATTCCTTGAGGAAATGGGATGTTGGGCATTGGGAAGGCAGAGCCACAAGGGGCAGTAATGAGAGGAACGCTGACGCTTTGACCTTGTATGAATGCATGCGTTCTTCTCAGTTCTGCCCATGCATGTCACAGTGGGGAGCAGCGTGCATTCGGGTTTTTTTTTTCTTTAATATTTATTTTTAATCTTTTTTTCAAAACTAGTCGTTAGGTTATAAAAATAACAAAAGTGGGTGCCCGTCGCCTGTACGGGCGATCGGTGCGTGATATAACGGCTGTTGTAACAGCCGAGTCGGCCCCAGCCACCTATCGCTCGGAAGTGGGACGATAGGTGGCTTTAAAATTAAAAAAAATCAACCGATCGCCCCATAATGGGGCGATTTCTTCTTGCTGTTTGACGGCCGTTAGATTCAACATTAATCGCCCGTATATGGGGTGATGGGCAACCGGCGCATAGTTTTGCAATTTCTAAAACCTAACGCCTAGTTTTGAAAAAAAGATTAAAAAAATATTGAAGAGAAAAAAATTCTGCATTCGGTTTGTTTGGTTCTGTATGTTTGCTTGTTTTATGAAGATAACCTATTTTCAACATTGAACTATTTTCCCACCATAGAATTTTTTTTCCCGAATAACCAATGCTGTGTGTTAACTAATTAATCAAAGTGTATTTAGTCTCTATCTAGTCATTTAACAACTACTTCTGTACATTTCTTTGTTTAACAAAGTTATTAGGCTTAGACTGACGAACATATATAGCTCCATATATCCATTTTGTTTTTTCTTATGCAGTAATTAAGTTTGGTATTGAAATGGAAATGCGTAATTGTTACTCAAATGGATAAATTTTAAACAATAATTAATGGTGTAACAAAATAATCATAATTGCAAATTATTTAAGTTGGATCAGGTTCAGCTAATTGTTTTTTTGACACCTTAGCTATGGACAAGTTGATTAAGACCGTTACCTTAATCCACATACTATCTTTTTGACAAGATAGTAGAATCCATACATATTTAAATAGGACTGGTAACGCTCGTTCCAAATTATTTTATTAGAACCAGGTACTAGTTTATATCTACACAATCATCAGTCAAACCTGGTCAATACTAGCTAGCTACCAGCATATATATACACATTATTCAAATATTCAACAGTCTGAATGAATAATTAATTATTAGAGTATACGACATTTCACAGTGAAGCATATATATAGCCTGCAGTTGTTTGTCCTCCACACAGTGACAACCTTGCTGTTGGTAGCTAGTGCTGCGTAGCTAGATCTCGTCCACGTATAGTAGTAGCTGCCCATGCTGTCTAATTTCGAAATGTTATTAACCAATGTTAGTCACATGATAATTAAACTAATTAAATTCCTATATAATTTCTGTAATAACAGACCATGCATGCGAATTCGATCCGGTAGTGGTTAATGATAGAGGTGTTAGAAATACAGGTTTAGTCTTATATAGTTCGGATATTGTTCAGGTTAACGCATTGTATCTTATCCGTCAAGTCTGTTGTAACCGAATCAGTTATATCCTGTATTTAGAGTTGTTGTCGGTTGCAATCTGTTGAGTTTGTTGTAATCTTCAAACAGAGTATAAATACAATCTGCAGCACCCTGATTGGGTTGCGCTTTCCTAAAACCTTTTACATGGTATCAGAGCCTTGGTTAACCCAAAACTCATATTGATGTCGACGAATTCCGCAATGTTGACCTCATCTTCTTCTACATCCTCTCCTTGTCTTGCTACCATCATGGCAGGCGCAAGCGCTATAAGTGCTGGCCTTCTTCCCACACCCTCCTTTGGTCAGTTCATTAACATCAAACTCAACAGAGACCAGCCAAAAGCTTTCAAGCTTCATAGATGGATCTATGGAAATTTCTCCAGCATTGATTACTCAAGCTGTCGAAGGAAGTCAAGAACGTCTGGTTCCTAACCCGGCTTATCTATACTCCTTTATAATGCACCTAAGTATTCTTTTCTACGTCCACCCCAAATAATGCACCCAATAGAGATGGTCTAACCTTCATGCACCCAGCGAAACGTCCCCAGAAACTTGCCTCCATCAAAATTAACCCCTCAGATCTTTCCTCAGCTTTACTCACCCACATCCGATGGCCATTGTTTAATGTGTCTAACTCATCCCTGTGGCCCACAACAGATCTCCCCACCTCCAAAGATCATCTCAAGGAAAAGGAAACAAATATCCTGGAATTAAGAAAAAGGAAACAAACGTTCTAGAAAAGGAAAAGACCATATATTACGTGCTGGGAAAAGGAAACCGGAAGACAGGGTACTATACTAGTGCATTGTGGTATCAACAAGATCAATTGGTGCTCAGTGCGACTCTATCTTCATTGTCAGAAGAAATTCTGGGTCATGTTCTTTTTCTCACCACAGCTGCTGATGTTTGGAACGCTCTTGATCGTATGTTTGCATCACGTTCTCAAGCACGAGTCATGCAAGTTCGGATGCAGCTTGCAAATCTTAAGAAGAAAGAGATGACTATTACAGATTATTTTCGTCAAGTCAAAAGCCTGGCAGACACGATGGCTTCCATAGGCCGTCCGCTTCAAGATGAAGAAGTTGTGTCTTATCTTCTTGCTGGACTTGGCAATGAATATGAAGCCTTTGTTGCATCTATAATGACAAAGCCTGAATCCATCAGTCTGAGCGACTTATATGGGTATCTTCTGGCTTATGAACTTCGGGTGGAACATAACAACACATCAACACAATTTTCTTCCTCAGTCAATTAGGTATCTAGAGGAGGCAACAATACGGGTCGAGGGCGTGGCCGTAGTCGTGGCAGCCGTGGTCCTCCATTCAAAGGAAATGGTAATTGGGGAAATAGCAGTCATGGAAATAACAACAACAACAATCATGGCGCTCATTATGGAGGCGGCAGCAACAATAACAGACTTTCATGTCAAGTATGTGGGAAGTGAGGCCATGATGCATTGCACTGCTATCATCGCTTCGATCACTCATATCAATCTGAAGATCGTGGAGCCAATGCAGTGTCAACATCATATCAAATTGACACAAATTGGTATGCTGACTCCGGTGCAACTGATCACATCACCTCTGATCTCAACCGACTGACAATCAAAGATCGGTACAGAGGATCAGATCAAGTTCAAACTGCAAGTGGAGCAGGTTTGCATATATCTCGCATTGGTCAATCATTTATTACTGGTTCATCTCAATCTCTTTCCTTGAACAATGTCCTTCATGTTCCAAAATCAAACAAACACCTTGTTTCTGTTCATAAACTCACCGCTGATAACAACGCTTTTATTGAATTCTGTCCTGATTCTTTTTATGTCAAGGATCAAACCACGAAGAAAGTTCTTCTGGAAGGCAAATGTAAAGGTGGATTGTACCCCCTTATAAGTGCTATTCAACCTCGTCAACAGTCATCCAGAAGTCTGTCGTTCACCTCCCTTGTTGCTGCTCGTGTCAACCCGAAGATATGGCATTAACGGCTTGGTCATCCAGCGTCTTCAGTTGTGTCAACCGTTCTTCAGTCTCTTAGACTTCCTTATAGCAAAGAGTCTTCTATTTTTTATGCTTGTCAAAAGACGAAAATTCATCGATTACCTTATAGCTTGTCAAATCGAATTAGTTCATCTCCTTTAGAACTTATTTACTTGATGTTTGGGGTCCAGCCACCTCATCTGTCAAAGGTTATAAGTATTATGTTAGTTTCCTGGATGACTATAGTCGGTTCACTTGGATTTATCTTATCAAACATAAATCTGAAGTTTATTCTGTTTTCCTTGACTTCCAGAAGCATGTTGAACGTTTGCTTGATACTAAAATTCGTATGATTCAATCTGATTGGGGAGGAGAGTACCAACGGTTGCATAATTATCTTGCTTCAATTGGCATTACTCATCAAGTGTCATGCCCTCATACGCACCAACAGAACAGAAGAGTAGAGCGCAAACACCGATATATAGTTGAAACGGGTCTTGCTCTTCTTGCTCATGCCTCTATGCCTGTTAAATTTTGGGATGAGGCATTCTTGACTGCCTGTTACCTCATTAACAGGATACCAAGTAGAGTAATCTCTAATTCTACTCCAATTCAACGTCTTCTTAATAGAAATCCAGATTACTCCATTCTTCGTACCTTTGGTTGTGCGTGTTGGCCTAATCTTCGCCCTTATAACTCACAAAAACTTGAATTTCGTTCTCTCCAATGTGTTTTTCTAGGCTATAGTAATCAGCATAAGGGTTATAAATGCCTAGACAGAGCTTCAGGGCGTGTATATATCTCTCGGGATGTAATATTTGATGAAACCAAATTTCCTTTTTATAATGAATCTACACATACATATTCTGAAAATTTCAATCCTAGCCCGTGCCTTGTTGCTCTTCCACCTCTTCTGGGTTCCTCACTTTGTATTGAACCAGTTTCACATGATAACCTTGTTGAGAATGATGCATCTGCTACTGTTAATGAGCTACCTGTTGAGAATGTTTCAAGGACAGGCTCAACTGTATCATCTTCCGCTGATGATTTTGAGCCATCTGAGTCAACTTCGCCTCCTCCTATGCATAGCATGCGCACTCATCTTCGTGACAATATTGTTCAACCGAAGGTGTTCACAGATGGCACAGTTCGATATCCTCTTCATAAACGTTCTTTTGTGGCAAATATAACCTGCCCATCTGAACCAACATCATATAAAGAAGCCCTCAAAAATCCTCAATGGCGAGCTTCTATGGATGCTGAATTCGCTACTCTCTTAAAGAATGAGACATGGACTCTAGTTCCTCATCATCCTCAGTATAATGTTGTTGGATGTAAGTGGATTTTCAAGGTCAAGCAAAAGAGTGATGGCACTATTGATAGATATAAAGCAAGGCTGGTGGCTAAAGGCTTCTCTCAGAGATACGGCACTGATTATGTTTATACCTTCAGTTCGGTTGTTAATCCAACTATAGTGCGTCTCATTCTGTCTCTTGCCGTTTCATGTGGCTAGAGCCTTCGACAAATTGACATCCAAAATGCTTTTCTTCATGGTGTTCTTCAAGAGGAAGTTTATATGCAACAACCTCCGGGTTATGAAGATGCTACTCATCCTGATCATGTGTGTCGGCTCAACAAAGCTTTATATGGGCTCAAACAAGCACCCTGAGCATGGCATCATCGTCTCAGTTCCAAGCTGTGTGAGATTGGTTTTATTCCGTCCAAGGCTGACACATCATTATTCATTTTCAATACTTCAGAACTGACAATGTATGTCCTTATCTATGTTGATGACATAATTATAGCCAGCTCATCCTTGTCAGGCACCGGCAAACTCATTGGTCAGCTCTCTACTGAGTTTGCAGTCAAAGACCTTGGCTCCTTGCAGTATTTTCTGGGTATAGAAGCTTCCCGGCTTGATGATGGTCTGCAAAGTCTGTCAATTTCTTCAGGTTCCAACTGACATTCATTGGGGGGCTGTTAAACGCATTCTTCGATATCTTAAGGCCACATTTTCTACTGGTCTCAAGATTCGGCGATCTTCTTCACAACTTCTTAGTGCCTTCTCTGATGCAGATTGGGCAGGATGCCCCGATGATCGACGTTCTACAGGCGGTTTTGCTGTATTTTGTGGACCCAATCTCATCTCATGGTGTTCTCGTAAACAACCGACTGTTTCTCGATCTAGCACGGAGACTGAATATAAAGCACTTGCAAATACAACGGCAGAATTGATTTGGTTATTGTCTTTGATGAAAGAACTAGGCATATTTCAAGACAGAGCTCCTTGTTTATGGTGTGATAACTTAGAGCTACATACCTTACAGCTAATCCATTGTTCCATGCAAGAACTAAATACATTGAGGTGGATTTTCATTTTGTTCATGAGAAAGCTGCTGCCAAATCATTAGAAGTTCGCTTTATTTCTTCAGCCGATCAGATAGCTGATGTGTTTACAAAAGCTCTGCCTCGACAAAATTTTCAACGCATATGTTCTAATCTCGATCTTGTGAATACAAGTTGAGATTAAGGGGGGCTGTTAGAAATACAGGTTTAGTCTTATATAGTTCGGATATTGTTCAGGTTAACGCACTGTATGTTATCCGTCAAGTCTGTTGTAACCGAATCAGTTATATCCTGTATTCAGAGTTGTTGTCAGTTGCAATCTGTTGAGTTTGTTGTAATCTTCAAACAGAGTATAAATACAATCTGCAGCACCCTGAGTTGCGCTTTCCTAAAACCTTTTACAAGAGGCACTAATGCACCTTTTACAAATGTACGCGCGCGTTCTAGAGCCTGCATGTCAAAATTTTAAACTTTGATTACTGGTATAAGCAAATTTGTCTCCGCTGCTAGGCAGACGAAATTAAAGATCAAAAGGATTCATCGTCATGTTAACCTGTTGCGATAAAAAAAATAGCGGTCAAAGGTATATTTTGTATGTTACATATGTTCAAAACAGCCTGCATTTGAGGCGTTTAGTGGAGGCCTCTAAGGTTAATTTCGAGATTACGCATGCAAGAAGGACGGCAAGTCAAGCGGCCCACAGGTGTGCCAAAGAAGCTCTTAGTGTTGATTATGCTTGTACGTGGATGAATGCCAACCAGTTTTTCTTGCTGATCTTATCCAGCAAGATTGTATCTCTTCTTTGTCAATAAAGAGTTTCTCGCTTGATTTAAAAAAAAAAAGAAGTGTTGTACGCTTCGTGATGCAATGATAGTACTGTCCAATGTCCATCCATCCTAACTAACGACGGTACTAATGCTGGATATGTGCATACATGCATGATGCATGTGCAGCTCTAGCTACATGTGTACTTGGTAATTTTGGCATGCATGTGCGACGCTACATATTTGAGAATTTTGGCGCCGATTATTGGCACCGACGTCGTTCGCACGCTTGGGCACTGGCCTGGGAAGTAATCATGAGCTAGCCCTCCTAATTAATTGTGGGCGTTTGGAGGTCTCTCTCATGAATCTCATGCAAGAGTAAGATGGAGCATGGATTCATGGGGCTACGAAGGAAAGCGAGATTAATTTCCTCGGCCTATTTTGGTTGAAAATTTCCTCGGACGTGACTCACAGGCAAACATTTTAAAGTTTAAACAATTGTATATTTCAAATGATATCCTATTCACCTGTTGATTATAATTTTTAATAAAACCATTCAAATTTATTACCTCTGGATCATACTTGAGGATTCATGCGCCGTCCCATGTTCTTTTCCATCTCCGGCGAGGCTCCAGCTCTGGTGACCTTAATGTTGAAGTATAAGTGAATTGCTCACCTTTCCTCATCAGCTTAAGCTTTTGGGTGAACTGGTTGGTGCATGCAACTCAATATGGTATCAGAGTCAAGAGGTCTCGAGTTCAAGACCAGATTGGCGTAATTAAAAATAATAATTACAGCCCACTTCTATTCCACGTTCTAGACGTGTTGAAGTATAAGTGCCACTGCGATGAACGACCGTTCATCGAGTGCACCCTCCGACGAACACGTGTTCCGCCGTATGCCCCCTTTCCTTTCGTTATATAAAGGAGAGGCTTCGGAGGCGCAGCCTCCCGTCGTCAAACATATTGGGTGAAAATTAGCAATCGCGTGCATATATACAACATGCTTCGTCTATCTGTTGAATATGAGATAGATAGTCATTGAACGAAAATTCAAACAAGAAAAAGACAACCATATATACGTTCTTCCTTCTCGGTGGCGAGATCTCCAGCAGGATGGAGAGGTTGCAACGGGTTCAACGGGCCCTCCCGGTTATAGAGGGAGGTGGCAGCCTGGCGGTGGCGGCGGGGCGGCAAGGGTACCACCGGCCGCATATGATCGGAGGAGGGTGGTGGACGGCGGCAGCACGGCACGCGCGAGAGTGACAGAATATTAGGTTGTGCGGGTTTGGGGCAAGGCAACGACAGTGTACGGGAAGAGGGGGCGGCGCGGTAAGGAGGTGAGGGCATCACTGGCCATGGGTGGTGGAGATAGCGGCGGTGGAGGCGCACGGAGCTCGCCGGGGCGTATGATTGCGTTCGTGTGCCTGGTAATAGCAGGCTTGGTTCCTCCCTGTCGGGACGACGGTATGCAAAGGCGGTGATAGCTGCGGTGTGATGGGTCTCATCTGTGTGAAGATGGGCCACGGATACCTCGCGTTGCCGGGCAAACCAAGCTTGCTCTATGGGTTATTGCATTCAAGTCTGGGCCAGCTAATGGATACGGCCCAACAATAGCCCAATCCAACTAAAATGTATTCAAACCCATCCCAGCCCAATCCAAATAACAGCTTCTACAACTCACTTATACAGTACAGCGGCTCATACCAAATAGCCCGTGTGAAGAGCTATACCAGCCAATTCTAATCCCATCAGCAAGTAGGCTAGCCAATTTAATAATTCCTTTTAAAGAAGAAAAGTCCGTGATTGCTTCTGTTGGGAAACCACGTGGCCCAATGAAAAGCCCACGATGGTCCCTTAGCCGAAACCCTAGACAACTACTATATAAGAAGGAGGGGGGTCCCCCTATGTACAAGCAATCAGAAATCAATAAAGTATTCTGTCGTCGCTCTCCCTATACCTGTGTCTCTCTCTCTGTTCTCCAATTTTAGATCTGTTCGGGAACCCCGGACTATTCGATAGCAAGGTTCCTTAACACGTGAACAGCACGAAGCTCTACCGGAGATCAGAATTGAAAGAAATCGTGTAGCGCCCAAATGGAAGAGATATGCATTGTTGATAGTGGCACAACAAATACCATCTTAAGAGAGTCTAAATACTTCCAGTCGATCACGAAGAATGCTGGAAAGATTACTAGGATCACAGGAAGCGATTCATATGTAATAGGCCCAGGAAGAGCCACTATTATATTGCCTATGGGTACAACTTTGGTCATTGAAGAAGCCCTTTTGTACCCTGAATCAACGCGCACTCTCTTAAGTTTTAAAGACATCCGCGCCAATAGTTTTCACGTAGAAACCAATGAAGAAAATGGCAAAGAATACTTGTGCATTATGAAGCACGCGGTATGTGGAAAAATGGTATTAGAAAAATGTCCCTCATATGAATCTGGGTTGTACTACACGAATATTCATGCACCCGAAGTGTATACTTCCTTGAAAACTGTTTTTAGAAGCTCTGAGCTATTTTCTTTATGGCATGGTAGATTAGGTCATCCTGGTCTTAGAATGATGAGAAATATAGTGAACAACTCACAAGGTCATGGCATTAATGTTAAAAATTTCCCGAATCATGAAGATTTCGTGTGCCCTGCATGTGCCACCGGGAAATTAGTAACTAGACCCTCTGTCATGAAAGTGCAAAGTGAAATTCCTGCATTCCTGGAACGCATCCAGGGGGATATTTGCGGCCCGATTCAGCCCCTGTCAGGGTCATTTCGATACTTTATGGTGCACATCGACGCTTCCTCGAAATGGTCGCACGTATGCTTATTATCAACAAGAAATCATGCTTTTGCAAAGCTGATCTCGCAGATCATAAGAATTAAGAATGCTTTCCTTGATCATCGCGTGAAGTCCATTAGAATGGACAATGCCGGAGAATGTACTTCAAAGGCATTTGATGATTATTGCACGGCAACAGGGATAGCAGTTGAGCACTCCGTACCGCACGTCCATACGCAGAATGGACTAGCTGAAGCACTAATAAAGAGGATTAAGTTCATTGCCAGACCGCTTTTGCAGAGTTGTAACTTGCCCAACACTTGTTGGGGACACGCAGTCCTGCACGCAGCAGCTCTCATCAATTTCAGACCTTCGGCCTACAACATCCATTCTCCTATGCAACTTGTGCACGGGATCATCCCGAAGATCTCCCATCTCAGGAAATTTGGGTGTATGGTATACGTTCCTATACCACCCCCTCAGCGAACTGCAATGGGCCCTCTTCGCAAGTCTGGGATATACGTTGGTTATGAGAGTGCATCCATAATCAGGTATTTGGAACCCATGATCGAGACTTGCATACACCGATTCACGATTGCATTTTTGACGAGGACCGTTTCCCGTCATTAGGGGGAGGAAATCAACCTTTGGATGAAAAATGCCGGGAAATCATATGACATTCCACTGGGATCCCCACGCATGACCCCCGCACTAATGAAGCAAATCAAGAAGTCCAGAAGATAATTGATTTGCAGAATTTATCAAATGAATTGCCTGATCATTTTTGTGATCTGAAGGGTGTGGTTAAGTCGCATGTACCCGCAAGAAATGCACCAGAGAGGGTGGAAATACCAAAGAAAACAGAAGGTATCCCCCATCCTATTCAGAGGCTTCAAAGAAAAAGAACAGAAAATCTGGCTCCTCAAACCCAAAGTACCCGGAGACGTCTAAAGAAAACTGGGCGAGAGGACTTACCACAACCAATCACAAAAATACCCCAAGGAAAGATGGGGAGCCAGTTGAGACCTGGCACTGGAGAGAAGCCAACGAAAAAGGCAATTCCAGACTTGAATCTTCCACTGAAGGAAGCCGCCGGAAATAATGTGTGCGCACATATAAGGGATGAAAAGCTAAAGGAACTTGCTCCTGCGATAGGAAATAGCAGCGAAGAGCAAATAGAAGTGCATGAAGCACCCAATGTAGGGCTGTAAACGAGCCGAGCTCAAGCGAGCCTGGCCCTCCAGGCTCGAGCTCGGTAAGGCCAAGCTCGAGCTCGGATTCGAGCCTTGACCCAGGCTCGAGCTCGGCTCGGTCCAAGCTCGAGTAGGCTCGAGCTCGGCTCGAGTAAGCTCGGTAAGCTCGAGTAAGCTCGGTAATTCTGGTAAGTTCGGTAGGCTCGGTAACAAGCTCGATTAAGCTCGGCTCGAGGAAGCTCGGTAACAAGCTCGAGAAAGCTCGATTTAAGGAAGCTTGGTCCAGGCTCGAGTAGGCTCGCGAACTATTCGAGCTCGGCTCGGTTAAGCTCGCGAGCCTCGAGCTCGAGTTCAGCTCATTCGGAGCTCGAGCCGAGATCGAATCGAGCCTCTCGCGAGCCAAGCTCGAGTAGCTCGCGAGCCTCGAGCTTTTTTTACAGCCCTAACCCTATGATGAAATGGCCATAAACTTTGTAATAACAGGAGAATCCCTTAATAGAGTAACAGCCAATATCGATGCATACTTTGCAAAGAAGATTGCCTCGATCATTGATCATGATCCCGAGCCCGCATCTCTAGCAGAGTGAAAGAAAAGGCTAGATTGGGAAGAATGGAAGAAGGCAATCACTGCAGAGTTAGTCTCTCTGAACAAGAAGAGGTGTTTGGGCCCGTATGCCGCACACCTCCCCATATAAACCCTGTAGGTCACAAATGGATCTTTGTTCGAAAGAGGAATGAAAACAACGAAGTTGTAAGGTACAAGGCAAGGCTTGTAGCTCAAGGTTTCACTCAACGTCCTGGAGTTGATTATGAAGAAACCTATTCTCCGGTCATGGGAGGAATTATCTTTAGATATTTGATCTCAATGGCAGTCAACTTGAAGTTGAGAATGAAGCTAATGGATGTTGTTACAGCATATTTGTATGGAAACTTGGATTCGAAGATATACATGAAAGTACCGAAAGGAATCCCTATCCCGAACCAAGACGGAGCAAATAGAAACTTGTACAGTGTGAAATTGGAGAAATCACTATATGGGCTAAAGCAGTCAGGAAGAATGTGGTACAATCGCTGAGTGACTTCCTCTGCAAGAAAGGCTACAGGCATGTGAAGATTGTCCATGTGTGTTTATATAGCGATCCCCGAATGGATTCTGTATAATCTCCGTCTATGTAGATGACTTGAACATCATTGGGACGGATGAAGAAATTGAAGAAGCATGCTCATACTTGAAGTCTAAGTTTGAAATGAAAGATTTGGGTAAAACCAAGTTTTGTTTAGGCTTGCAGCTTGAGCATGTCCAAGGAGGAATCTTGGTACATCAATCAACCTACACGCAAAAGGTGTTGGAAAGATTTGGCTTTGAAAAGGCATACCCTGCAAAGACTCCAATGGTCGGAAAGTCACTCCAAGCAGACCTAGACCCATACAGACCTAGAGAAGAGGGGGAGGAAGTCCTGGGAGCATAATTCCTATATCTGAGTGCAGTTGGAGCGCTCATGTACCTTGCGAATAGCACTAGGCCTGACATTGCGTTATTGTGAATTTGCTAGCTCTAAGACAAGGCGTAACCCACCAAAAGGCATTGGAAAGGGATCAAGGACATCTTCCGTTACCTCCAAGGAAGCAAAGATCTCGGTTTGTTTTTTAGAAGAAACAATGAATTGAATTTGGTCGGCTATGCCGATGCTGGGTACTTATCAGACCCGCATACTGGCAAGTCCCAAACTAGCTATGTTTTCCTATGTGGAGGAACAGCAGTTTCCTGGAAGTCGTCTAAGCAGACCCTTGTCTCGACGTCGATAAACCACTCGGAAATCATTGCTTTGTATGAAGCATCTCGTGAATGTGCATGGCTCCGAAGAATAGTTCACCACATCCAGAAGTCATGTGGCTTGAACATTGAGCAAACTCCCATGATTATCTATGAAGATAATGCAGCTTGTGTTGCCCAAGCATAGATGGGTTATGTGAAGAGCAATCTCACGAAGCATATCAACCCCAAGTTCTTCTATGCTCATGAATTGCATAAGATGAACGAGATCAGATATTGCATACTAAGTCATGTGAAAATCTTGCAGATTTGTTCACTAAATCACTCCCAGCATCTACCTTTGAAAGGTGCGTTAAAGGAATTGGAATGATGAGACTTAGAGAAGTGCAGATTTCAGGGGGAGATATTTCACATACTCCCACATGAATCTCGAACATGAATTTTGAGTACCCAACATGAATCTTGAAGATTAGCAATTGAAGTTTGGGTGAATTGTACTCTTTTCCCTTAGCAAGTTTTTCATGAAGTCTTCTTGCATAAGGTTTTGACGAGGCAATTCGTGCAACACAGTAAGCGTATGCTATGTACTCTTTCTCCAAGTATTTTTCCCACTGGGTTTTTCTGGAGTTTTAATGAGGCATATGCATCTCGTGGCAAAGGGCCTAAGGGGGAGTGTTGGGAAACCACGTGGCCCAATGAAAAGCCCACAATGGTCCCTTAGCCAAAACCCTAGGCGACTACTATATAAGGAGAAGGGGGGTCCCCCCTATGTACAAGCAATCAGAAATCAATAAAGTATTCTGTCGTCGCTCTCCCTATACCTGTGTCTATCTCTCTGTTCTCCAATTTTAGATCTGTTCGGGAACCCCGGACTGTTCGATAGCGAGGTTCCTTAACAGCTTCAAGAGAAAATATTCCAGATGTTCAGCGATGCTTCATAAACCAATGAGGTGTTGGTGTTTATGGGCTTGGCCAGTTGGCCTAACTCATATTCTTCATAAATCCTAGAAAATCTCAAAAACCCTACTTATGCATGGTAGAAGGTTGAAGGCTATCGGGTCGAATGCCTCTCCTCCCTCGGTCCCTTCACGGCTCCGCCCCCCGGCCAATCGCCTCCCTCCGTCGATCCAACCCTGCCCCTCTCGACCGAGTCTCCTCCCATAGTGCCTCCTCCTGGCCGAGCACCTCTACCCCTGCAGCCGCATCTCCGCCTAAGGGTCTCCCTCTGCCCTAGCAGCTACGCCTTCGCCCAAGAGCTCCCCCAGCCAAGCTACTCCGCCCCCAAATCTCATCTCGCCTCCGCCCTTGGCCTATCTCCACCCACTCGGCTAAGCGCCTCACCCCCTAGCCGCATCTCCGCTCCCGACATTGGCGCTACTGCTTAGGTACCG
The DNA here is from genome assembly GCA_036346275.1 of Otatea glauca. Taxonomy (NCBI): domain Eukaryota; kingdom Viridiplantae; phylum Streptophyta; class Magnoliopsida; order Poales; family Poaceae; genus Otatea; species Otatea glauca. The sequence goes on along the minus strand of CM070733.1, from coordinate 17,501,535 downwards.
GGACCCCATCCGCTCCGCTCTCTTGACCGCATCAGGTTCCTTGCTATTTGGTTGTAGTTTTGTGTCCTATCCGGTAGTTCTTGGTGGCCGCATTTCTTCTTGGTGTTTGTTGTTTGGTTTCTTAGATGTAACATTTTATGATGATTTTAGGATCATAACCCAAGGTGATTCAAAGATTGAGTCCTTCTTGAAGTGAAAAAGATTGGATCTAGAATGAGATTTTGTGCCTGCATTTTTATTGTGTGGTGGCGGTGTAATTCTGGTCAGATCCGTATAGACAAGAAAGGGTAGTCTTGTAACACTACAATAGTGCTTGCCAAATTCGTATGAACAATCTTTGTGAACAGTTAATTAGGGAGAAGAAATTTGCTTGGCTGTGTGTTGGAGTCACGTGTGAATGATTGCTCATGCATAAGAAATGTTATCGTGTGGAAGGAAAAAGGTGGTAATTATGGCATCCTCTTTAGTGTTTAGGCCAGATGGTTATTAGTGTATCACGGCTACCCATTATCATTCAAAATTGGGTTTGGTGATCATGAGTTACATAGTGTAAGACTTGTGTTTGTGCTATATGATTGTAGCTTTTAGATCCATTCTACGCATCTTGATTGTTCGGTCACGTATATAATATGTATAATTCTATCGTGTAGCTCTGATTGGGGAAGAAATATGGTTGTCTAGGAGTTCACCGTTGATCTGAATAAGCCTCTTGTTTTCCAGGTTCCATTCGCACTGTCAATGCTTCTTTGCAATAATTGTTGCAGCAATTGTTCTTGGAATTTTAGCCTCGCTATGTACATTTCCCATTGCTTTCGAGATGTAGTATACAATCCTGAGTTTTTTTTATCACCAGCTCAATTGTTGAAATGTTGAATTGTGATTTTCTTAGCAATGCTTGGTGGTGGACATTGTTAATGCTGAAAGAATATTTTGTAGCTGTAAAATTCTTGATTTTTAACTAAAATTGTTCAGTTGCCTCACAGTGAAAGTAATCTAGTTTTTTGTTGTGTTCTATATCTTATAGATGAAGATTGGCCATCTTGAGGAACATTATCAGGAATGGGTTCACCAACCTATTGTGAGCAAGGAAGGTCCACTCTTTTTTGCAAATGATGTCATGGAGGTAATGCACACCTCTATATCAATGTTATTGAGGATTTTGGCAATGAGTTAACGCAGCCTCAAGTTCTAAGTGATGAGAAAATTGTGTGCATTATCCGTATATGCGTGCATTACGGAAGCTCAAGCGCAAGCTCTATATATGCATGCATTATCCATATACCTTTATCCGTTTCTGACCCGAATCCATCACATATCCGTCCTGTATCCGTATCCTGAATAACCTGGATTTGTATCCGTATCAAGTTTTGAATCCGGGAAGAATATGGGTTAGGGTATAGGAAGAGTAATATCCGTCCATATCCAACCCGTTTTCACCCCTAATGGCATGCGTCGATTTTGGGTCTGGCTGTGTGCATAGCAATTATTTCTTTTTGCACCTCGTAACCATGTATGGTGACATGACAAATCAGAATGACTTGTTGTTAAGAATGACTTGTTGTTAAGCATGATCAACAAGTCATTCTGGAATGTTGTTAAGAATGACTTGTTGGCCTTGTTCAGAAGTCTGGAGGAGGGTAATTTAGATCTGTCGAGGCTCAATTTTGCTATGATTTCTTTAATCCCTAAGGAGAATAATGCTAGAAATATTAAACAATTTAGACCTATTAGTTTGTTGAATTGCAGTTATAAAATTGTTACTAAAGTGTTAACTAACAGAATCAGTTCCGTTTGCAATAGAATCATTATGCAAAATCAAACGGCTTTTATTAAGAATAGATACATCCTGGAGAGTGTGGTTACTGCTCATGAAGTTATTCATAAAATTCATAGAGATAAAGATAAGGGTCTGGTTCTTAAACTTGATTATGAAAAAGCTTATGATATGGTTAATTGGAGTTTTTTACTAGACATTTTAGCTAAAAGGGGATTTGGGGCTAAATGGCAATCTTGGATTTATTCTGTTTTGTTTAAAGGCTCTGTGGGAGTTAAGATTAATAGTGTTGAGAGTAAGTTTTTTCATACCGGTAAAGGTCTCAGGCAACGCGACCCTTTATCCCCGATTCTTTTCAATTTGGTGGCGGATGTTTTTTCTAGAATTCTTTGTAAGGCTGCTAATAAAGGTTTAATAAATGGTTTGTGTGAGGATTTTTGTGTTGGCGGAGTTACTCATTTGCAATATGCAGACGATACGCTGTTGTTTGTTAAGAGTAATGAGAAGTTTGTTTTACATCTCAAGTGGCTCCTTTGTTTTGAACAAATGTCTGGGATGAGGATAAATTTTCATAAAAGCGAGTTGATCACTATTGGTTGTGATAGTTTGGAGACAAACAAATATGCTAACATTTTATGTTGTAAGGTTGGCACGTTCCCCATTAAATATCTCGGTATCCCTCTTCATTATGACAAGATTAGGAGAGAGGATTTCCAACCTCTTATTGATAAGATGCTTAAAAGAATTGCGGGTTGGAGGGGTAAACTCCTTTCTTATGGCGGTCGTTTAGTTCTGATTAAATGTTGTTTAGCTAGTATTCCGCTTTATCTTTTGTCTTTCCCCAAGTGGGCTTTAGATCTTATAAATTCTCATATGGCCAATTGTTTTTGGAATGATTATGAAGGTCATAGTAAGCTCCATCTGGCTAATTGGCACCTAGTGTGTATGAAAAAGGATTTTGGTGGTCTGGGGGTTCCTAACATTCGAGATTTAAATTTGTGTCTTCTTGCTTCTTGGATTAAAAGATTTTATGCTAGGGGGAGTAAGATGTGGAGAGATTTGATTAGATACAAGTATAATACGGATAATCCTAATATTTTTCTTTGTGATCCTGATCATGCTTCGATCTTTTGGAAAGGGGTCCTTTGGGCTATGAAAGCTACTAAGTTTGGTTATAGATGGTGTGTTGGCAATGGAACTAATGTAAGATTTTGGGAGGATATTTGGTTTGGCACCTCTTGTTTAGCCATTCAGTTTTGGGATCTTTATATGCTGGTTAATGAAAAAGGCTTTACGATTGCTGAGATTTGGGATGGAACTAATGTTAAATGTACTTTTAGACGGACCTTCTCCGATGATTTGATGATTAGGTGGTTTGAGCTAGTGGAAGTGGCTAGTAGTGTTAGGCTCTCCAATGAAGATGATGCTTTAGTTTGGCAATATAGCAGTAATGGAGAATATTCGGTGGACTCTCTTTATGCTATTATTAATTTTAGAGGGGTTTTTCCCGTTTTCATTCCAGCAGTGTGGAAGTTGATTGTTCCCCCCAAAATTCGGTTCTTTCTTTGGCTCCTTTCTTATAACAAGTTAATGACTAAAGATAATTTGTTGAAAAGGGGGATGGATAGAGGAGTCTATTGTAGCTTATGTAATGAGAATGAATCTGTTAATCATCTTTTTTTCGTGTGTGTAGTAGCTAGAAATATTTGGGATATGGTTGGTGAATTCTTTGGTTTGAACATTGGCTATAATTTTGATTCAGTAGCTCGTTTTTGGCTTAGTAATAAGAAAAACGCGGCTTTGAATACCATTTGTGCTGCTGCTCTTTGGAGCTTGTGGACTAACAGAAATGATATGATTTTTCGATGTCAGTGTTGGACAAATGTCAAAACAATATGGAGAAGACTTTTCAGGACTTTGAGAGATTGGAGACCACTTTTTCGGGAGGTTATGATGGCCAAGCTGGATTGGTTTTGCAGCAGCCTGGAGAACAAACTTCGAATATCGCTTCCTTTGGGCTCTGGAACAATTTGACTAAAAGTGAATTCCGTTTGAATGAAGGCAAGAAGGATAAACTCATTCCTGAAGATCTGAAGCGCAAAGATTGGCACAATGTGAAGCAAAGACAGAGAAATTTTATCCAGGCTGAGGAGAGGGAGACCACTTTTCCAGGATACATTGTCAAAGGAGATGGATCATTACTATGGTCGGGTGGAGAAACTGCTGACAAAGTCGTTGATGTTGGCATACAGAAGAAATTTTCAACCTCACTGAAATACTTTTGAAGCTGGGAATGGGAGAGAAGATGAGATGGTAACAGAAGTGTGGGTTGAAGGAGGGAGTACTCGCTCACCAAGGAGACTGGAAGCTTTTTGATTCAGTAGGAAAGATATGCGATTAAGTGTTTGATGATCGTGGGTGTTTGGAATGTTTGAAAAGTGTTGTAAACTGCTATTTTGTGCTTGATCTAAAACAGAACTCTTAGCTTCAATAAAAATGGAGCTGGGGCATCCTTCGCGGTGTCCTGTTCATCTAAAAAAAACATGACAAATCAGAGTGGACATGGAAAAGACTCGTTCAAATATGAACATTGAGTAATTAGCGTTGTTTATATGATCTGTATTAAGGGTCTTAATGCAATTTCCATTTGATGCGTTGTTTCCTTTTTCCTTTCAACTAGCCTCTACATGAGATGAATGAGGGAGACATTCCTCTATGGTGAATTCTCATATACTACGAATTATTTCTAGTTATTCCACTGTGCTGCACTTCCTCGGCTACCTCATCCCTGCACTTAGCGTGCACCATATAATGGGAGTGCAGCATTTCCAAAACCACCATCCCTTTTGGTCCTACACAAGTTAGGGTGAATCAGGTTTCTAGGAAGCATTCTTGCGACTACTCACGGTTTCCTCCCTCGATCTATTGCGTGTCTTCTTCATCACATCAGACTCTATTGCCTTTATTGGAATGAATCATCTGTAAGTTGAAGTTTATTTAAATAGAATTATACCATCCGAAATTCTATGTGTGATCCATTTGTTGGTTAGTAGTATTTTTGGCCATCTATTATATCACGTTAATGCATATGTTTGAGATAGGCATAATATATTATGCGATCATGCTACTGATGTGGGTTGTTGAGGTCCCGATCTTTCGATGAGAAGGATTACTTCGATTTGTGGAGACAACCCTCGTGATCTGGCTACCAACCATACACGTATGATACACCAAGCAATAGTTGAACCAACTCCGGGATTGTTATTGACCTAGCTAAAAGCACGATCGATCTGATCACAAAAATCAATTCTTGCAAGCAATCGAAGAACAAGCAAGAAAAAATTAAATAGCAATTTGAAATTGCGAATATGATTGAAGTACTAATATTGATGCAAGGTTTTGAAGCACGATATTGTTGTTGATCTAGCCGAACAAGAGAATACCGAACAGTTTCATGAAAGAAAACTACAACTAAACAAAAATCCACCTCTCCCTAGTGTTGCGTCTAGCATATAAAGGAAGAGGAGATAAGAGGGTTAGGCCAGAATATGGAAAACCGAAAAGAACTCTTGCCGCAACCAAAAAAGACTCCTTCCCCCTTAGACTCCAAATGGATACATGGGCCTAGGCCCAAATAAGGTGGCGCAGCACCATAGCTTTTAATTAAAAATAAATCTAGGTGTTGGAGCTAGTGGCCCAAGCAAAAAGTCATGGGAGTTCGACCATCCTTCAGTGTGGCATCACGGTGGCTTCAACTGAATGTAATAGTCATCATCTTCATTGCTGCTCTCATGTCTTATTACCATACAAGGACCTTGATTCCTAATTAGAATAATATTATGTGCATCGGGCAGTATTGTAGAGTTCATAGGATATGAGTGCACTCTAAAAAATGAAGTTACTAGATAATTAAGTTGACAAGCACGTGCTCTAGTGATTGGTCATTGTACATCTTGTTGAGTAGCAGTAGGTTGTGTGGTTGTATAAGTGGAAGAGATGTCCTCATCATCTACTATTAGCTGTTTCTATTATGCCTAATACATATGTCGCATTACTATTGGCTATTTCCTTACGAATTAAAATAATAACAAAAGTGTGCATACTTTTAACATGAGCTAATTAAAGATTCAGAAATTTCAAGAACAAGAAGAAACATTATAGACAATTTAGAAAATTAAGGAACAATTCAAAAATAAGGAAAAAAACTGAGAATTTTTCTAAAAAAAACTCAAATGTATATACAACCTTGCTAGACTCATACCATGTCTATGGGACAAAATACCTTTGTTTTTATAGGGCTTATAATTTGAGATCAACATCATCAAAAAGAATTTCAATACTGTCTAATGTCACAAAAACCAAGCTGCCAGGAGCTCTGTTGTGGCCATAACTCTACCGTGCCATCACCGAACCCACTCTCCTCTTCTCCAGAGTTCTTGCCAGCATCAAGTAGGGAGGGGACATGTTGTAGGATCAAGGGTAATAGACTAGAGGGGGTGAATAGGAGATTTAAAAATTCTTTGGCTCTAATTCAACAATTTAACAAATATGACAAGATTGCAAATTTAACAATCAAAATCTAAATAGTCTAGGTTTCACTAAAGGCACCAATAATCTAAGTCTAAACAAGAATATCAGTCCTAGATGGATGATCAATCACAATTGTCACTAGGAATGTGAAATTGCACAAGAGAAACAACGAGATTGCAAACCACAAGATGAACACAAGAATATTTTTCCAGTGGTCTCGGAGACTTGAGGTAGCTTGAACGAATCAAGCCGGCTCCTTGTGCAATTGAGGCTTCCTCGATCATTAGGGTTAGCTCTCTTTCTAGCTTCAAGTAGGCGAGCTCCAACCTTTACAACAATGCCGAGTCCCTTCACAAGCTTCTTTGAAAGGATCACCGGCTTCTCCTCCAAGCCATCTAGGAGTTGGCAAACCCCAAGAGTGATAGACCAAATGACGCTTGCTTGAACATGATCAAGTGTTACTAATGGCTCATGATCAATGCTCACACTTGAATGCTTTCAACAACCTCTAAAATGAGAATTGAATGCTCAAGGAAAAAGAGATGAGTGCAAGGGCTTCACAAGTATTCAATAGGGTTCTAAGGAGTGCTCTTGCTGTAGGAGAGGGGGTATTTATGGCCCCCAACCACTTAATTAGTTGTTACACCTGCAAAAATGGGTACTACCAACATGTATGGGGTCGGTAGTGCCGATTCCAAGGTTAACGGTCCAATTAGTGCATTTAATGCAAGGGTACTAACCATTGCCACAATACCCCAATGCTACCACCAACTAAACTCCGGTAGTGTCGATTTTTGTACCTCAGGAAATACCCTAAAGAGACCTTCTCTAGAAAATATGTACCACCAACTACTGAGCGGTACTACCGGACTTGCGGTAATACTAGCCAATAATAGCGGTAGTACCAATCCTCAAAAATGCATAAAACTGTCTATCTGTAAAATAACTACCGTTAACAAGGGTACAGTACTATCGAATTTCCGGCAGTACCGGACTTGAGTTGCAGTTGTGCCTATTTGGCTGACAGCAAAATAATAGCTTCTATGGAATATAACTTCCGCACCATGAGGGCGGTACTACCAATCCGAGGTAGTACCAGCTTCTAGTTGCCGGTAGTGCTGATTTAGCCAAAAGCTCAAAAACAACCTCTCTAGAATATAACTACCGCACCCTTAAGGGAGGTGCTATCGACCCAGTGGTAGTACCGGCCTCTAGTTGCCAATAGTGCCGATTCTAGGAAGTCAACGTGATTTTTCAAATGAATTTTCTATGCATGTACACAACCAAGTATGAGCAAGTTTTGAGCCATGATTTTTAAGCATATTCAAGCTACTAACAATGATCCCTCTTAAATGGCACCTATTTTAGCAACCTGATCTTTTCTCCAAACACCGAGATTGGTAAAAACTATAAAAATTGTCCTTAAATTTTTATACCTTGGCCTTGAGCTTGAATCCATAATTGACTTTTTGTTCATGTTTTTCACATTTTCCATGTCAATGAAGGGGACCAAACTTTTCTCAATACACTTTGAAGAAATTGTTAGTCTTTTAATCTTCATTGTCATTAATTACCAAAACTGTGGATAACTAAAAAAATTATAGATGATCTTGTGTAGTTTTTAGAACATGTATGGTTTACTATGTTTGAACTCTTGAGGTTGGAGTTTGGTCTTCCAATAGCCAGGACAACAATGGGTAAACTGTCCGACGAGGGAGAAGTCTAGGGATGTGAGTAGCAGCGATATTGTTATGTTTGATGTATGTACTGTTATGGCATGTTTCTTAGATGGGTTTACCCACTGTAGAAGATGTGACTATGGGTTTGGCTTCAACTTTACGCCATTCCATTCCTTGTGGGTAAAAAGTCAAGTGCATGGTAGAATGATGACATGGATGGTGAATTCTTACTTTTTTTATTGACAACTTACTATCATGATACTTTACATGAGTCCTCTCGTTTATTATGAAAAATGATGTGTTATGATGATGAGAATAATGAAGATGATGGAATATGTTGATAATTCATATCATTTACATATGTGTATTTATGATGAAAGAGGTGGCCTATGTGGGCCTTTATGACCTGCTTGGTGTAAGCATGAAAGACCTACTTCAATTTGCAGCTCTACGGGATGGAGTGTATGAGAGGGTGCAACATCAATGGGTGTAGACTCAGTGATATCGGTATACACTATGTGATGAGCATTTGAGCATGTAATCATATTTACATTGCATCGCTAATGATAAAAGATGATTAATGAGATGAATACAATAAATGGTTATGTTATTGAGTCGTGGACTCACCCAAAGATGATTAATGAGTTGAATATGGTAAATGGTTATGTTATTGTTTTATTATGTACTTGTTGAATTATGGATTCATCCTTATTTTAATATTTTAGGTGATCGTGGAAGGTGGCATGCATAGAATGGGAGTAATACCACTATGTCACTTATCTCTTCATCTCCCATAATTATCTAGTTTTTGTGTTCATTCATGAATAAGATAGTGCTTAACTATATTTAGACAATAGAAACACATAGTTACAATAATAAACATGTGAACTTAGTTGATTATCTTTGTTAAATTGAGAGGTACGGTGGTTTATCTATTGTTTACTTAATCTTATTCGTTGTCATTGCCAAAAGGAAAAGTTGCTCCCGGACGTATGTGATCTGGGTGTACCCAAGTGCGAAGACTTATCCGTGCTTGGGTGCGTAGTTTCAAGTTTTATTATTGTTTTGTTGTCATTTATATGGTTATGCAAATTATTGTTATTAATGTCTTTGTAGTGGTGATAATTGTTTAGGTTGCTTGTTGAAATTATAATTAACATTATGGTAAAAGTGAGGAAAATGTAAATAGTAGTAATATCTTAAGCACTTATTATGCTGAGCGTGCCCGCATGGGAGCAACGGCGAGGGTAACATCCAATTAGCAATTTCATCCGTTCTGTTCAATGGAATATCTTTAACATAACTATCAAATATCCATGGCATTCCACAAGTCAGCTGATCTAGATAAGGCAGCCTATTAATGTGTGCTACAGAATAATTGCATCCCAAAGCTTAAAAATGAATTGAAGTTTCCAGTAGCAGTATGCAAGTCAACCAATTCAGCAAAAACAAACAAGGCTTTGCCACTCGAAATGTCACTTTTAACCTCATCAGTTTCAGTCCATAACAATTAGCACTTTCACTCCCCAATGTTTTATGTCGAGATGAAATTTTGTTGCACCATTTCGATTGAATAGAGTGGACGAGCAAAGTTCCTGTGGTAAGTGCCTCAGAGTTTTGGCATTTCAATTTGGTCTCATATTTGTGGTACAATGCTTTGGAAGTATGTATTATGGATGTAGCATAGGTCAGCACCTTCATGTGTGGTGTTCGTGCATATTAATTTTGTCAATTCATCACTTTGGTTTATCTTTGAGAGAAAGAAACAAGATATGTTATTTGGAAGACTGTATGAGTCAATTGTTAAATATGAGGTGAGAATCGGTGCATGCTCCCTTCTTTTAATTTTCCGCTGTCATTCAGTTATTCTTTTAATAGATGAACAATGCTCATTACATTATTATGTCTAATGAATCTCTTGTTTCTAACTTGCCTTCTTGATCTTTTGGTTGCAGCTAACATTTATTGATATGTTGTGCAAAATACAGTATGGGAATGTAGATTTCCAAATTGGACAATGACCAAGCTTAGTGACAATAGATAGAGATATGAGATACCTTCAAGCCTTTCCAAAATGTTATTTTCAATACTTGTTGACATATGATAAATACATAGGAATTGTGACATGACAAACAAATGACAGTTCAGAGTTCAGACTCCTCAAATACTCCCAAGTATAGAATAATCAGTTGTTATTATATAAGCCACAAGAGCAGGAGACACCATATATCCCGAAAAAACATTGGCGCATTTGGGATCAAATAGTAAGATACACATATGTCAACAATTAAGTTTGGTCGAAGTGTAGTATTGATGCTTCTCCTCGTGATGCCTTTTTTGTGTGCATGCGTTATATGTTGCAAGCCCACATAAAAAAGGAAAACCTATAGCTGCTATCAAAATATTCCAATGACTGCTAATTCCTATTACTAAGATAGTCGAGTGGCCATATTCCAGTTTCAGAGTTTAGGCTTGAGTGGTAAATGGAATACTGAATACAATTGTTTAGCACCTCTTGACCTTATTTTTATTTTCTATCCAGAAGCATGCAATGAACAATTTTCCATGTATACATATCTAAACATGTACATTTCATCGGTGCATATATGCCACAACATTGGGTACAACATTCTTTATTCTGTTTTTCACTAAAAGAGCTCTGAAAAAAGTAATTATATTGTCGTCAAACATTTCTTTGACGTGTTAAGTCATTTTAATACAATGTCGTTTCATTGAACCGGTCAGATTTGCATGAAGTGGCTCAATTCTAGTTAGTTCTAGGCTGCATTTGCCGCATGGATATGGCAATGATAGAGACAATTTACTAGCTTTGACGATATATAATTTCAAGCATTCCATATTTTTTTAAATATTTGTGCCATATCAAATACTGCCTCTATAATTTACAAGGTTGCGCTTATGTCGTGGCTACCATTCTCAGTAGCAACAATGGAAGACTCAGCTACCTGATTGGTTCTCTTTGTATGCACTAAAGAGTATCAGTTGGCATAGACAAAACACTTAGGACTCACAATGAAAGACCTATACCTCAAAAAAAATTTCTTCTTTCCACAGAATATCCGATTCTTGTTATACTTAACTATTCTAGATGAACACATTAGATGTACAAAAGTGGAATTGCTACTAGTTTGGTATGAAATGAAATGACAGTGAGCTTTTGGAAAGACTTATGGAATGGACATTTGCCTTCTCTAAAATTTCCAAGGCTCTACCCCTTTGCCAAGAATGAAGATAGCTAATTGGGCACACCATTTCAATCTACCCTGTCAGTGCAGGCACATTCTGAACTCTAAGAACTACATGATCTCTTTGCAAATTTTACTTGCAGCTAAAGTGACAATGATCAATGGACATATATCTGAAATCAATCTACATTTTCGTCCAAGAGATATTACAATCATCAAACTCCAGAACATACATACACCATCACCCATCAAATGGATCTGGCAAAGCAAGTGTATCCCTAAGCTGTGAGTCTTTAGTTGGCTTCTTCTATAGGATCGATTAAACATAAAGATCATGCTGCTCCGTGGTGGCACACAAGTAATGATATAAATTGCGTTCTATGCTAACGATCAGAAGACAAAATAGTGAAACATCTCTTCTTTTCTTGCCCCTTCGCTATAAATTGATGTCAACAGATTGGAGTACATTGGGTTATCATAGTTAATACTATAGAAATTATAGAACATGTTGCGTCAACCTTTGGAACTGCATTTTTTATGGAGATCTTCATCATTGCTTCATGACATATTTGGAAACAACGAGATATGAAGATTTTTCAGCAGGCCGTGCATGGAAGCGTAGTTTCATGGAGGAAGTCACTCTGCATGTGCACAAGAGCGAAAATCAATACTAGACCTTTTATAATTACCTGGTTTAACTCTCTGTAATTTGACTTCAACTCTGTAAGACTTCTTTTCCACTACGTACTTATATTTATTAAATAAACACAAATTGGATGTAGTAATTGAAAATGGGGAATCAATTGCGTCAGATGAAAATGTATTTGTTAATGGTAAGAACTGTTGGGAGGAGGAGTAAGCAAATCATTTATACAAAATTCTGTCCAATATAAGATATCCACATTCAAACATTTGGAATCATGCATGTATTCATCATTTGTGAATTGGGAAATGTGGTGACCACAATTTCCTGTATTTGTTTATAGCAAGGAGATCTAGGGGACCCCTCTTCAGAAGACAAACCATTTGAGACCACCTTACAATTCTAGCATCAATACGCTCACCCATCTTGCAAATACAACAAGTCGACGGCTTGTTGAAATCACTTTTGTTTCTTTTAGTGATTTCTAAAACATGTAATACTATTTTTTATTCTGTAGCAACGCACCAACATTCAACGAGTAATAATTTAAACACAAAATGCATCAAACAAATTTGTTTGCAAACAATGTATACTTGACATTCTCACACCTAGTATATAGATGACCGTATCTGACATATACATGTATCTACATCTACCTATTCGGTATCGATTCACCACTGTTTGCTCTCTTCTACAAAAAACAAGCCGCATACGCTGTCTCCATTTTCTCATGCGCCATGGATGCAGCTCTCCCACCGGCCGTACCTCGAGCTGAACGTTCCTCCGCCGCGCCGGTGCGCAAACTCCACGACGGCCCTCCGCATGCACAACTCCCACACCCTGGCTGTCTCCTTGATCGACCTGGGCTCCGGGAGGCCGTCAAGGGCGCGTCGGAACGCCGCATCCACCGCGCCCGAAATCCCACTGAGCTTTTTCCTTGGTTGCTCATCTCCTTCATTGCCGAGAAGCACCGGCGAGCTTCGCGGATAGTCAGCGGGGACGAGTAACTTCGCGGCCATGTCAAGAGACGTTTCAGGTGCCGTAAGAACTGACTTGAGGCTTGGTGCAAGCGACGCGGCGGTGTAGCAGAATTCGACCACTGTCCCATCTGCTCCTTTGTCACCATCGATGCCGATCACGGTGTCGATAAGCGTCCCGTTGGCAGCTTTGATCTCGTCCAGAAGAGCGACGTTGCCATTCTGTGTTTTCTGCCTCTTGCAGCTGCTTTCCCCGTTGGATTCAGACTCCGGGGTGGCACCGTACTCAAATGACAGGCAACTGCCATCCATGCTGCCCGATGGTGGTGATCCACAGAGCGATGTCGCATGGACGAAACCGCGCTTCAACCCGACAGAATTGGCGAAGCTGCGAAGCGCTGCCAGTGATGAAGACTGCACTGCGTCGAGTAAGCGGTCGATGGGCTTCTTTCTGGCTACCGGTGTTTCAGCTCCACCGCGCACCTCATCCTCTGATTGACCTACCAACTGGTCGCTACGGTTTTCCTGCCGAGCTGGAGTTTTAACGGCAATGTCTTGCGTCAGCTTGGAAATGCTCACGTCTGCAGGGTGCTCATCCTGCTTCTGCTGGATACCTGTGCCACCATTGGATGGGGCCGCATCGCCAGTAGGATTGACGGTTGGAGGCTGCTCGCGACCATTCTGCGACTGATGCCTGGTATTCACCTCCGCAATTCGAGCTTTCCTTTTCCTGTGGAAACCCAGCAAATGATGTATGTTTGCTTCGTACTGGGAGAACCGCTCCTTCAAGCCCTCGGGCATGTTGCTTTTCTGGAGCTGCAAGAAGTTCAGCGCGCTTCTGGTCCCAGCCTTGACCTTCCCTGTGAACATGTATTGATCGGCTCGCTCTTTAGGTAGCGACTGGAATTGCTGCTTTGTTATTTGCTGAAAGACAACTGTTCGGTCGAGTTCTGAAAGCTCCGAAAAGTAAGCATTCTTCAGTGAAGTGATCTTCTGAAACATTTCCTCCCTCCAATCCACTTCCCCGCCACTTCCCATCGTTGTCGCTGAAGTTCGCGGGCTCTGACAAGGCAAACTGCTTTGTGGACCGACCGTGATCTGTCGCTGCGGCGGAGTCGTGGGCGGAGATTCCAGTCTGATCTGCTCCCTGATCACCGCCACTTGTGAACACGCCTTCAATGGCGCCTGCAGCACAGCAGTTTGCCCGGCATTGTGCTGGTTGTTCCGTCCTCCTGGGTGACCAATCTGCATCGCGGCGACATTAAAATGCTGTGCTCCATGCATTACCAACCTTTGCCGGTCCATCTGCTGGTTGTTCCGTCCTACAGGGTGACCAATCTGCATCCCGACAACACTGGCCTGCTGTGCTCCATGCATTTGGTACCTTTGCCTGTCCATCTGGTGTTGGTTGGCCATCAAATCTTGCTGATTCATCCTCATCAAATTCGGCTGCCACTGCTGCGCATCGATGCCACTAGCGTTCTGCCTGAGCAACTGATTCTGCTGGGCATTTGGTCGAACAAATGGCTGCCCTTGCAGCCGTGGCGCGCTTGCTGGGTTGCATCCTGCATAATTTGTGGGCTGCATTTGGCTGGCCCAGCATTGAGTCTGACTCTGAGTTACTACTGATTGTACTGTCCGCTGCCCGGGCTGGAGCTGAACAGCCGGCGCCGCCATTGAAGTGAATGCTGAGGGCTGAGAGCTAAGCATCTGGTCCAGCGTTGCCATCATGTCAGGCTGTTCTTGCTTAACATTGATCTGCATGTTTTGCAGCTGAGAAGGTAGCGTTCCAGGAAGAGCCACCGTTGATGCCGCCTGCGGCATTGCACCAACCGAAGAAGAATGGACTCCCTGAATAGCTTGAACTGCATTAGCTGGCTGCATTTGGCATCCCATCTTCATCTGCTGCTGAAGACCCGAAGCAGCCTGCAACATTTGCTGCCTTTGTTGCTCCAGATCGAACATCTTCCTGGATATTCTCCTAATGTAGTCTTGAACACTGTTGGCCTTGCCGAACACCGTGGCCTCAAATTGGGCAGCAATGCCATGGAGTTCCTGGCAGGGTGCGAGCTCGCCCACGTAAACTTGGGCCAATTTACCCACTCTGATGTAATGCAGAAGGGCAAAAAAATGGGGTTCAGATATATGTACCAAAGCTAGAGAATATCAAAAGAACATTTTGTACTCGGATTATAATCTTTGCCAGAATCCGGTCCGTACAATAAAGCATATATACGTATCTGTACTTCGCCGATGAACAATTAACTAATTAATCAATACCCAAAAAATATGCAATTAGGTTTCACACATAATATATGCGATCACTGAACCTGATAAAGTATTTTTTCTTTCAACTTTGAACAAGTGAGTGAAGCAATCGGAAGGACAACAAGTGGGGAAAGGAAATTAAAGGATTGAGATGATACATCATAGTTAGAAATTGCGATATATAAATTGTGCAGGAGACCAACCAGTTAACTAAACAGTTAATAAGTAATCAATCCTCCCTTCAAAAAACCAACTCGTTACTCGTACACCTTAAGTCTAAATTTTTTTACCGAATTTGAGTCGGATTCCGACACATGTGTCTGATTCTATATAGCATTTCTCGTGTCTAATTAAATAAATTTGCGGAATCGAACGTCCCAAATCCGAGTCGGATTTCAACTCCCATGCCTGTGTCCAACTAACCCTAACCCCCCTCGCTAGTACTACCGATGAAACCCCATCTAGCTAGTTGCGCACGGAAGAATCCTGGATCACTACGCCAGATAGATTAATTTATCGAAAAAATTTCGGAGAAGTGAAGCAACCGTCCGGGACGGACAACATGTATGCATGTACAGTAATGCAGTACTCTATGCATGTAGCGGCTAGGGCATGGATGGAAAGAGGAGCATATACGTACATCTTGTCGACCACGCGGCGGCGAAAGTCGGGCCCCGCCTCCGCCGCCCACTGGGCGCCGCCGCCGCCGCCACTCTGGGCACCGTCCGCCATCGATCGGGAGAGGACGAGAGGCGAGTCGCAGACGGCCGGGAGACGCGCGCGGGCGAGTCGATCTCGGTGTGGAGGTCGACTTCGATTGTGAGTTGCGGTGGAAGGAAGGGAGCGCGTGGGCTCAAGATTTATGGGGGCAGGCAAAGGAAAAGCGCAGGACGAAGCGGAATCGGACGCGGTCTCTTCCCCTGGCCGTCAATCGAGCGAGCTAGCCACCCGGGTATTTATAGACGTGCTCGTCCGACTCCCGCTTGGACTCGGATTTGCTTCAGGTTTCCAAATTGCTACCCAGTCACAAATACACGCTATATTAGAATACGCGTAGTTAAATTTTTATAACTTTGACTGTCAATATGTTTAGATTTGTTACATAAAATGTAATATATAAATTTATCTTAAGAATACTTTCATAATTAATATCGTCTAGTTAAATTTCTGTAACTTTGACTATCGATATGTTTAGATTTCATACATGAAAATAACATGATCAGATTTGTCTGGAAAAATGTTTTTATGATATTATAATATTATTGAGTGTCATAAATATATTACAGGTTAGTGGTCGAAATTAGATTTTGAAGTAAGTGGTCGAATTAAAGGGTGTGTCTAGCGGGAAAAGTAGAAGTGCATTGAGATTTGTGCGAGAAACAGTATTTTGGGGAGTATATATGTCCCCGTAGATTTTGTGTATTTGGAGATGATGAGCTATTGCTGTCTAACAAGTGTAGTTCCAGCCGATTCCAATTTGAATCTTGAATCAAAACATAAAAAACACAGTGTACACGTAGAACACAAATACAGGAGGGCGTGTCAGGTGAATATAAGCACTTTTTTGAAAATGGTGCGAATTCCACTAAATGCAGAATAAGTACTAAAAAAATTCTCATACAATTACTAACTATAGGTAAGTACCTGGTCTATATTTGCGCAAAATTTTAAGAACAAACCCAATCCCGTTTGCATGATAAAAAAAGAAAAATACACGTAGTAGACTAATATGAACAGCTACACATCGTGTTTTTATTTTTCGTATCCCCGAACGCTAGTTTATTCTTGAATTTTTACATTGATATAGACCATGCCCTTACCTAGAGGTGGGCACTCGGGCCGGACTTTTTTGGGTCGGCTCGAGGCACGGCAGGCACGGTCCAGTCCAAAGCTCGGTCCGACACAAAGTGAGCCGTGCCGTGCCGGCACGACACTGTAGCATGGGCCGTGTCGAGCCCGATAACCAGGCATGATGGGCAGCACGACCCGACATAACACTGTAACATGAGCTATGCCGGTCCCAATGACCCAGGGCACGAGGAAGAAATTCAGCATGAAGGTCACCGACCCGCAGAGCATGAGCGCCATTGACGCACCCAGCAGCATGGACACCACCCCGCCGCTGAAACCTGAGAGAGACGGGAAAGAGGGGAGAGAGCTGAGAGGGATTGAGAGACGGTGCAAGAAGCTGCTCTCTCTCGCCCGTTTCTCTCAATCTCTCTCGTCTATCTCCCTCATTCTCTTTCTCGCCCATTGCCCCCTCTCTCGCCCGTATTCAGCACATCCCCTTTGCTCTCTTACTATTCAAAAATAAATAAATTTTAGTTCCTTTTTCTATAATATTTGTGTTCACTACCTCAACTTCATGCGTCTCCGGCTCCTTTCCTCTTGTCGTAATAGTGCAATGGGCCGGGCCTAGGCCGGCACAGCATAAAGCAGGCACGAAGTGCAAATGGGTCGTGCCTGAGCTCGCCGAAGGTGAGCCTGGCCGGCACGGCACGACAAGGCGAGCACGATTGGCCGTCGTGGTCCAGCATGCATGGTTTAGGCACAAAGCACAATAGACCCATACCGGACCGACCCGGTACGTCACGATGCCCACCTCTACCCTTACCTGTAACTGATAATGTTTTCAAAACTTCTACAAGCACTTTAGAATTCGCACAATTTTCACAAAAGTATTCATTTTCACCTAATATGTCCAAGATACAAACTTTCACACAAAAAAATCTTCCTAAAATTGCATCATACAATAGAGTACACATACACATGCATACATATTGTCACTTTGGAGTCGAGGACAATGTGTCATCTCATCACTACGCGAGGTGTAGGGTTGATGGCAAGGTGCTAGTTGGAGGCAAGTCACAGGGTACGGTACATGTGACAATGGGAGTGGACAAAGGGAGAGAGACTGGGTACACCTTCCATGGGGTGTAGCCTGAAGGCAAGGCGCAATTGATGTGCAGCAACGATCATCCTAGACAAAGACAAATAAATCACCAAGAAGGGGAAGAGAACCGGATCCAATAACGGACCCGCCTATGGCAAGGAGGACAAGATAGGATCCGACGGATCTCGTTGCTAGCAGAGAGGATGGGAGAATTAATTCGGCAGGTTAGACGCATGGAAGATGCTTGGATTTGAACACTGAAGCCCTCGATGTTGTGTTTGCCACCGCCCACCCTCCTTGTCTCTAACAAATCCAGACTCTCCCCACAACGCTATTGTAGGACCCAGATGCTAGGAGTAGGCTTTTTTACACCAACCTAACCGAATTAAATGAGAATCTAGTATATTAGATTTTGGGTAATTAGCTAGTTTTTTTTCGCTTTGGTTTCCACCTCTCATAAACCAAATAGGCCAATGTGCCAAACTAATCGGCAATCCAGAAGGCCAGCATTTGCCACTCGATCACCCAAGGTTCACTCCGCCCAACCCCTCCTTCAATTCTCTCATTCACATCGCACTCCCTCAAGCCAACACTTGCATCGCTGCATGACACACACCACCAGACCAACTCAACCCTAGCAAGCCACCGCCAGGCGCCATCTACAGGCCGCCAAGGTCAGGCTTGACACCGCCACCAACAACAAAGAGTGAGGCCACAAAGGGGCACAAGAGCAGTAAGCGACAGGTGCGACGAAGTTGCGACATGCGACAAGTGTCGTGCCACCAAGTGACTAAGACGGGCGTCCGGACTCTAGCATGTCTTAGCATTGACAACGGCAGTAACCGAACAATCCTACAATGTATGTTTTTTCTTGTTTCCTTGGAGTTCTTGCTTGATTCTTTCTTTTCAGTCACCAAATAGAAAGTGTCTTGGTCAATTTGATGGTATGTTACATTTTGTAAGACCATATGATGGTCACCATGTATTCTGCATGTTCTGGTGATGAGTAATTGACACTCATATCATGGGTCGAATTAAGTTTTCAGCAAGCACATTTTTTTATATGTTTTGAGCCATTTCAGAGTGTTCTGTCAATTTGGTGGCCATAAGGCCTTAATATCTTTTATAGAGGACTTTGAGATGAATCTGTTGATGATTTTTTTCTATCTGTTGATGATTTTTTTCTTAGTAATGGTGGGTTGTTTATATTGATATTATGCTATGCAATGTTTTGCTTGTGTTATGGTGCATGTAGGTGCATATGGAGTGAAGATGGTGAAATGGCAAGTATTGATGACTTTGTAGCTTTGTGCCTTTGCATACATGTTTTTATACGCATGTTGAGGTTATGTAAGACATGGTTAACCTAACCATGGTGGATTTGAGTGAATGAGCATGGCCATGCTTGAGATGAGATGTGCTAGGTGCACATGGTGCATTGTGAGCCATGAGGTGGCTTTTTGGCTTGGTTATGTTTCCGTGAGTGAAGCATGGAGGTATGTATCTTTTACTCATCAATTGTGTCAATTGATGGTTATGTGTGGTCCGCGATGCTACGTGATGAATTTGCTTGTCGGTGATGGTTTTAGAACTTCGGAGCTATGTCATGTTGAGGTGGATGAGAACGGGATCAAGCTAATATAGCATAGGTCCAGAACGATTAAGGCCCCACTAGAAGATGACTGAGACTAGTGGAGTGGTTACAAGCAGTGAAGACAAGGAACCAAAGCGATAGCTACATGTGATGAAGATGATAGGCAACGACAAGGTGGACTAGGACTATGCTTAGGATGAGTCAATGTCCAGAACGGTCAAGGAAACTGAGTGTTATCATGGTGCAAGGTGGAGCATGAATGATACAACACTATCTCTTCATCTGGGTCGGTTCTTAACTTTTAGGACAAAACCGATAGTGATAGGTGATCCAGTGTGGGTGATAAATATGGTACAAAACATCACTATCGATGTGACCTAAGAACCGATAGTGATGAGCCAATTGTGATGACCATTGTCATCACTATCGGTTCTGACCTCAGAACCGATAGTGATGTTTTATGTATCACTATCGGTTCTGACGTAAGAACCAATAGTGATGACAATGGTCATCACAATCGGTTTTTTAGGTTAGAACCAATCGTGATAGTGCATATATTACGATCGGTTTGGATCTTGGAACTGACTGTGATGTGCCTGTCTAGTAGGATATAACTTTCGGGCTGAACCCTCCTCTGTTAATTGTTGTTCTAGAGGTCAAAAATACAACATACTTTGCGGTTGGAAGTAATAATTGGCGTGAGAAATTATGATATCCTAAAGGATGGGTGTTAAGGGGGTAAAATTGAAGCTCTAGCTGGAGGAGATTTCCCCGCAATTTGCCCTCAATTTTGGTTTTTTCAAAAGGTGATAATTCCTTCAATTTTGTATTAGGTAATTCGATATCATTGTTGATGTTGTAAATGCATGTCTCCTAACTAGGGAATTGAAAACTCGTAACTAGGGAAGAAGGTATAGGGAGTAAATTATATATTGGAACCCATTCTGTAGTTTGCAAAGGTAATTAAATAATGTCTTAATATTTGAAATAGTTAGTTGTATGTCGACTTTTGTAGTCGGCAATAAATTTATGGGGTAGGCGCTAGATCTCAAACTCGAAGGTCACACAAAACAAGGGATTAGATAGGTTCAGGCCCTCGACGATGGAGGTAATTCCCTAATCCTGTGTGCTAGGATTATATGGATCTCTTAGATCAAAGGTTGCTCAAAGCGTAATGTGCTCTGGGCGATATGGTGTGTGCTCTAGGGCTCGATTGCTCTATGCTTGAATGATCGGATGTCTATGGTGTTGCCCGCCCTCTCCCTTATATAGCGGGGGTGAGGCGGCTTACAGAGACCTGATCGGTTAGGAGATTTCGATCAGTTACTATATTCTAGTCGGTTACAGGATAGAGTTTACATCTTTATCTATCCTATCAACGACTCGGATTACAGCCGTATCTTTTATATCTAAATATTCATACAACTGTCTATAGAATGTGCCCCCTTTCCGTACGGTAGCTTAGCGTGGGGCTTACCCTTTGGGCCTTCTACTTGGGCTTGTCTTCTCTTCGGGCGATGCTGACCCAATCATGAAGATACCTGGTTTCATATATTCCACAGTAGCCCCCGAGTGATTCATGACCCAGTTGCTATGTTTCTTTCCGGGCCTCAACTTGAATCATTGTTCTAAGCTTCCCGCGCAAACTTCCGACTGATTTCTTTTTCTCAGCTTCTTCTTGCAGCAAGTGGATTATGAAGGACTCGAATAGAACTCTTGGCTTTTACTTGAACTGGGTATAATCTTCTCGTCGACGATTTATCGCGAGCGCTTCAGAGACTGACCCATATTTCAATCGTATTGAATACTTCTTCCGCCAAGGCGAAGCTTTAATATCTTTTCTTCGTGGATAAATATCAAATAGTCTTCAAGGTCGCTCTGGTTTTCTGGTCAACCCAAATTCAAAACCCTTTGGCTTCCAAACTATATTAACTCCAAAGCTCCTCGCCGCTGCATTTACTTCATCCTCACTGTCATCGGCTATAAAAGGCGAACCAATGCTTCGGATGTATTCCTTCACGCTTAGTCCTCACCTTATTGCTTCAAGCTTCTTTCTTCTTCATGAGGAACTTCAAAGACGATCGAGACGACCCGAGCTCGCCGAGCTATGGGAGGATTTCACCGTGCCATGGCGGAGTGGGCAGAGGATAAAGCCGCCGCCTTGACCGTGTTGCCGCCGACGCTTCTCGAGATCTTCCCAGCCTCTATAGGGCCAGGAGGCTCTTGTGGAGGCATTGGGTCGCGTGCGTCGGGGTGAAGTGTAGGTCCCCTATAAATGTAATACTTTCCCAGGCATAATGCCCGGTGAACTTTTTATACATAAATAAAGAAGTACCTTTTCTCAGCATTTTTCCAAGATCGTCATTCTGACGTAGCTTGAACCCAGCTTGGGGTACGTCGAAGCTTGCATGGTTCCTTGGTCGAGCGATATTCGCACCCAACCGTCGTAGGATACACCTTAGGTCCGGCTTGGGACATGTTAGGATTTGCGCGTGGCTCTTGGTCGAGCAACACCTACATCCGATTGCTGTAGGATATAGCTTAAGCCTGACCTGAGGTATATCAAGATTTTCATGGCTCATGACCGAATGATGCCCATATCCAACTACCGTAGGATATAGCTTAGGCTCATCTTAGAGCGCACCCTGCTTACGCGGCTCTTGGCCGAGTGATACCCATATCCGACTGGTGTAGGATATAGCCTAGGCTCAACTTGGAGCGTACCATACACACGTGGCTCTTGGTCGAGTGATACCTATATCCGACTGGTGTTGGATATAGCTTAGGCTTAACGTGGAGCGTATCATATTTATGTGGCTCTTGGCTGAGTGATACCCATATCCGACTGCTGTAGGATATAGCTTAGGCTCAACTTGAAGCGTATCAAGTTTTTCTTGGCTCATGGCTGAGTGATGCCCATACCCGACTGATGTAGGATATGGCTTTGGTCCGACTTGGGACACATCGAGGTTTATCCCGACGGTATCCGTACTCGCTTATTACGACGCACAGCTTTTCGACCCTCATGGGGCATACCATTGGATTTGCGCCCGTTTAGGCTCAACTTGTGATATATGATTCCGTCATGCGGTAACCACCTAGCGACCCAGCGTGGGGCATATCACAAGAAGATATTTTTAATCCACACTGGAGGATATCCACACCCGCTTGGTGCATTAAGTGGTTAAGCATCCCATCGTGGGGTGCAACGTGTCCCGAACTCGACCTGGTCAAGCCATGATTGCCTCTGTCTGTCAGGACGCCGCGTGATTCCCACAAACTCCCGAGTGGATCTCTTTGAGAAGATCTCTTCCTTCTTGCTCTGATATGCACCGTCATAGAACGCCAGAGGAGCTCTTGCGGTAGAGTTCTCCCCTGATCACTACATAGCTCTTGCTTCGGCGCATTATTCGCTCGGCCTGCGTGCGGTCTTCGGGTAGCTCGTCCTTCATCAGACAATCCAGATACAGAGCTGTCCAATCGGGGGTTATGACCAAGACTTCTGCCTTTTGGCTTTTCTCAATTGGGACGTCCGACTTAGGCCGAGTGCTTATTGTGGGTTTGTGAATTTCTTCGACGAATACTCCCACGGGCACTGTGGACTGGCAGGATCCCATCTTGGCTAGTTCGTCGGCCGCTTCATTGTCTCGGCGGAGCACGTGAACCGCCTGCATCACAAAATTTCCTTCCACCTTGCACTTCCCGCAAGAGGCGCCATGTTGTCTTCGATGCATGACCATTCTTTTTGCACTTGATTGACCACGAGCATTGAATATTCGCGGACCGCCGTCGGATACCGATCGAAATGGCGATACGGAGCCCATGGATGAGTGCCTCGTACTCGGCGGCATTGTTTGATGCGGGAAAAAGTATTTGAAGAACGTATCTCAATCTTTCTCCACTTGGTGATATGAGCACTATACTAGCCCCCGCGCCGCTGAGCATGAGGGAACCATCGAAGTACATGGTCCAATACTCAAGTTCCTTGACGATCACTGGCTCAAGTTCATCCACTGACGGTGAAGTCGGCGAGCGCTTGAGACTTAATGGCTGTGCGGGGCTTGAATAGGATATCGAAAGCCCCAAGCTCGACTACCCATTTTGCAATTCTCCCAGTGGCCTCCTGGTTATGAAGTATATCTCCTATTGGGAAGGAGGTGACCACCAAAATAGTATGTTCTTCGAAGTAGTGCTTGAGCTTACGAGATGTAAGAAGTACGGCATATAATAGCTTTTGCACTTGTGGATATCGCACCTTAGATTCACTCAGGACCTCACTGACGAAGTAGATCAGGTGTTGGATCCTCTGAACGTGGCCCGGTTCCTCCCTTTCGACGATGATTGCAGCGCTGACTACATGAGTCGTTGCCGCGATGTAAAGTAACAGAGGTTCTTCTGGCATCGGTGAAACCAAGACCGGGGGCGTCGTCAAGGTCTTCAAATCTTTAAACGCTTGCTGTGCCTCAGGTGTCCATTGGAACTTGTCTTGCTTCTTGAGGAGTTTAAAGAAAGGCATACCTCGCATACCCAGTCGGGAAATAAACCTGCTGAGTGCCGCCATGCATCCTGTAAGCTTCTGGACGTCCTTCTGGCAAGTCGGCGGTTCCATATTTGATATGACCCTGATCTTTTCTGGGTTGGCCTCAATGCCTCGCTGTGATATGATAAACCTAAGCAGTTTTCCTAAAGATACTCCGAAAACACACTTCTCGGGATTGAGCTTCATGCTGAAAGTCCTCAGACTCTCGAACGTCTCGGTCAAGCGGCGATAAGATCCTTCCTTTCCCAAGTCTTCACCACGACATCGTCCACGTATGCCTCCACGTTGCGTCCGAACTGGGCGTGAAAACACCGTTGAATTGCGCTCTGATACGTTGCACCAGCATTTTTTAATCCGAACGCCATCGTGGTATAGCAAAAGACTCCAAAAGGCATGATGAATGAAGTCTTCATATGATCTTCCGCCTTTAGGCGAATCTAATGGTACTCTGAGTAAGTATTGAGAAAACTCAAAATTTCACACCCGGCGGTCGAGTCAACCACCTGATCAATTCGAGGTAGCCCAAAGGGATCCTTCGGACATGCCTTGTTGAGATCAGTATAATCAACGCACATGCGCCAAGTTTTATTCTTCTTTTGAACTAGTACAGGGTTTACCAACCAATGTGGATGATACACTTCTTTTATAAAGCCTACAGCTAAAAGCTTGGTGATCTCCTGCTTGATGGTGTTTCGGCGATCTGGAGCGAACCGTCGAAGCCTTTGCTTGATTGGCTTTGCCTTTTCGTCGATGTGCAGAGAATGCTCGATCACCTCCCTAGGGATACCCGGCATGTCGGATGGTTTCCAGGCAAAGATGTCCCTGTTAGCCTGGAGGAAGGTGACGAGCGCGCCTTCCTATTTATCCTTAAGCTCTAACCCGATCAGAGTCATTTTGGACGATTCGGATGGGTCGAGAATGATCCTCTTGGTTCCTTCACCAGGCTTCATCCCTGACGTGGCCTGCTTTTTGGACGGGACGTCACCTTCTTCCTACAACGTGGTGGCCTCTGCCTGGACACTCTTCAGCTCGGTGGCTGCCTCCTGCAGTTCGGCAAGTTCGCAATTTTCTCGATCGCATTCCAGAGATCGCTTGATGTCGCTGCGAACCGTGATGACGCTTCGGGTCCTTGATCTTCATCATCAAGTAGGTGTAGTGCGGACGGCCATGAATCTAGCTGCACGGGCCTTCCCAAGATAGCGTGGTACGCTGTCTCAAATCGCCACTTCAAACTTACATACTCGGTCCGTAGTTGTCTTTGGTATCGAAAGTGACGGCAAAGAAATCGCCCGAGTGGAAATGAAGACGCCCTGTGATCACCCCATGGAACGGCCGCGCTCACTTTAGCTTGGAGCGGGGGATGTTCATATCGTCGAAGGTCTTGGCGAATAAGACGTTGAGTCCGCTCCCTACATCGATCAATACCTTCTTGAGCTTTACACTGTGGATGACAGGGTCGAGCACTAGAGGGTACTTACCCGGATGCAGAACCCGGTTGGGGTGATCTGAGCGATCGAAGGTGATCGGGACCTCATACCACTTAAGATACTGGGGGGTCGCTGGTTCCACCTCATTGATCTCCCGAGCGGTGAGCTTTTGCTTCCGCTTAGACTCGTATCCAGTGGAGCCTCCGTAGATGTAATTCAGCTCTTGCTCGGGCTCTTGGTAGTCGTCCTCGTCTGGGAGGTCTTTCTTTTTGGCTGCCTCATCCTTCGCCTGGGCCGGCTGTTTGTTGCTTTCCCGCACAAAACACTTCGTGAGTGAAGCGCCCTTGGCGCGTGCTTTCCTTGGGGTGGAAAGGATGATTGCATCCATAATGTAATTATAATCGGCGCTCCTCCGCATGGCTCGGGCCGGTTATGCTCGTTACGCAACTAGCTCCTCACCTTTCCGCTTCTTGTCCTTGTGCTTGGAGGACTCGGCTTTGTCACCTTTACTCTTCTGTTGCGGGCGGTCTTCTTGGCGCTCGGCCAGGGCGTCTGAGGTTGTGGTGTATCGGTCGGCCAACGAAAATATCTCCTTCACGGAGGCCGGGGGTTTCATAGACATTTTCTTGATCAGGTCAGGATCACTTACCCCTTTCTGAAAGGCAGCCACCACCACAGCGTCAGATACATCACTGATGGTGTTCTTCTTCTGCATGAAACGCCGGATGAAATCTCTCAACGTCTCGTCCTTCTTCTGGTGAATCTGGTACAGGTCCCACGGAGTGCCAGGCCTCTCGTAGGTTTTCTAGAAGTTCGCGATGAATTGATCGCAAAGATCGCTCCAGGAGTCCACCGAGTTCGCAGGAAGCCCCGTGAGCCATGCTTGAGTCGAGGGGGTGAGATTGACTGGCAGATAATTCACCATGACATTCTGATTGCCCCCGGTCGTTGACTGCCAGGGCATAGACCTGCAGCCAAGCTTCCGGATCTCGCTCCCCATCAAACTTGACGATGCCCTTGGGATTGAATCCTTCGGGCCATACCACTCGACGTAGCCGAGGAGTGAACGCTCGGATCTCGTCAATGGATCTCTCATCATGATGAGGGGAGACCGGCGTGGCGAGCCTCTGGCTCGCGATTGTCTTCTACATGACAGGGTGGAGTTCGGCGTGGCGAGTCCATGACTCGGCGATCGTCGTTGTTCCGTCCCCAGAGATGATGGTCTCTGTGGTCGTCGTACCTTCGATCACTTCATCGATCGTGGCCGGTGCCGAAACGCTCGAAGTCGTCGCGGTGCCCGTGTCGTTCTTCCTCGTCCCGCTCTTGCCGTCTGGCGGTGATGTCTTGGTAGAGGTCGCGGTTGAGAATTTGGCGTGCGTCTCCGATTGGTGGTGTCAGGCGCCGACTGCTTGAATTCCGACTGGTCGCAGTCCGACTGCTAGCGACACGAGTGGTCGCGTGGGAGCGTGAGTGCGCTTCCCCTAACGGCTTCTCCTGATTCTGTTGAATCGTTGCCGTCGTCACCATGGCCTTGATCTGGGCCACAATCGGGGCTGCCGGGCTGTCAGACGCAATTATTGGATCCAGTGTATCGAGAAGCGTCTTGGAGGCGACGACATTCTGCAGCGGTGTATGAAAGACAGCTTGGTCTCCCAACCAGGACTGCAGGATGTCCTCGCGGACATGGCGGCCGCGCGATCGAAGCGATCGCGTCTGCACCTCCTTACCTTTACGAGTACGATCTTCCTCCGTGGCCTCTTGATCTTCTTGTTGGCGTTGGAGATCGGTCCTCTCGCTTCCTCTATCGCAAGACGCCACGGTTGGTCGCAGCGACTCCTCATGACGCCGACTGGTTCGCTGGATGAGTCAGAGCGGCATACCTGAGATGGGTTGGCCAGATCTCCACCAGATTGAATCTGGTTTTGGACCAGGCAAACAAGTTCTTCGCGCGTATCTGCGATGAAGTCCAGGCTTCCGAAGCGAAAAGCCTGGCCAGAGACAAAGGTGGCGGTGATTCCACCGATAGCTACCATCGAGTCTGTAGGAAAAGATTTTAGCGCTCCCCCTACCTGGCGCGCCAACTGTCGACTTTTGTAGTCGGCAATAAATTTATGGGGTAGGCGCTAGATCTCAAACTCGAAGGTCACACAAGACAAGGGATTAGATGTGTTCAGCCCTCGCGATGGAGGTAATTCCCTAATCTCGTGTCCGGGATTATATGGATCTCTTGGATCAAAGGTCACCAAAGCGTAATGTGCTCGGGCGATATGGTGTGTGCTCTAGGGCGCTATTGCTCTATACTTGAATGATCGAATGTCTATGGTGTTGCCCGCCCTCTCCTTATATAGCGGGGTGAGATTTGCTTACAGAGACCGATCGGTTAGAGATTCCGATCGGTTATTATATTCTAGCTCTGCACAGGGATAGAGTTTACATCTTTATCTATCCTATCAACGACTCTGACATGTACCGTATCTTTAATATCTAAATATTCATACAACTGTTTATAGAATGTGCCCCTTTCCGCATTTTAGCTTGGCGTGGGCTTACCTTTGACCTTCTACTTGGGCTTGTCTTCTCTTCAGGCGATGCTGGCCCAATCATGAAGATACCTGGTTTCATATATTCCACACTGTAGCTCTAGCTTTTTTAAAAAAATTAGTGTGCGTAGTTTAATTGCAGATGGACCATGAAGAATGGATGTATCAGAAACGTCGTGTTAGTGCTAAATTGCATAGAGGTGTTAAGGAGTTCAAGAAATTGCCGAAGAAGACATGGTCAAGAGGGGTGCAAACTTCATATATTATCTTTGCATTGATTGCACCAATCTCAGGATATTTATCAACTCAGCTCAAATTGAAGTCCACTTCATTCGACGTGGCTTTGTGAGGAATTATGCCTGTTGGATTCATCATGGTGAGACAACTACTAACACTCTGGTATGCAACAAAGATATGCTGGAACTCGATCACAATTTGCAGCGTGATATATTTGAGGAGGACAATTTAGATCAAATGTTGCGGGATGTGAAGGGAAATTATACAGAAAGAGAGTTTGAAAAATTTAAAAGCTTGATGGAAGACGATACCAAACCATTGTTCTCGGGTTGCAAAGCGGAATACACCAAGTTGGGTTCGATCTTTGCATTGTTTGAACTGAAGGCAAAACACCGTTGGACATATACAAGTTTCAATGCACTTTTAGTTCTTCTATCGGATGTGCTTCCGAGAGAAACGAGTTGCCAACAAGCATTTATGAAGCAAAGAAGCTACTATGTCCCACAGGAATGGAAATAGAAATGATACATGTATGTCCGAATGATTGCATCTTGTACCGTAATGCGCATACGTAATTGCACGTTTGTCCAGTTTATGCTGTACCCCGGTACAAACAAAAGGAGAAGCATAATGACAAGATGCGCAAGAGTCGAGCCAACAACGGTGAAGAAGTAAACCAAGGGGCACTAGCCAAGGTATTGTGATATTTGTCCATCATTCCCCATTTGGAGCGGTTGTTTGCAAATATCAAAGAGACAAAATTGTTGTATTGGCATTATGAATCTTGAAAGGAAGATGGCAACCTGAGACACCCCGCTGATTCGGCTCAATGGAGAAACATTGAGTCGAAACATAAGGAGCTTAATGCCGAGATGAGGAACATAAGATTTGGGATTGAGTATCGATGGAATGAATTCGTTTGGTAATATGAGCAGTCTTCATAGCACTTGACCAGTTCTGTTGTGTATCTACAATCTCCCTCTTTGGTTGTGCATGAAGCAAAAGTATATCATAATTTCGTTACTAATCTCGGGACCCAAATAGATGGGAAATGATATTGATGTGTACCTAGCACCATTGATTAATATTTGGTAAAACTGTGGAACTAGGGGGCCATGGTGTGGGATGCATACAAAAGAGAAAATTCACCCTACGGGCTATGATATTTTGTACCATAAATGATTTTTTCAACTCTTGGTAATTTGGCGGGCTACAGTACAAAGGGAGCCAAAGCGTGTTTTATTTGTGAATAGGAGATTGAGAGCTTGTGGCTGCCGAATTCGAAGAAAACTATATACATGGGTCATCGAAGGTTTCTACCTAGAAGTCATCAATACCGTAAGATGGATGACAAATTTGAGGGGAAAAGGGAAGTTTGTTCGGCCCCACAATCTATGAGTGGAAAGAAAGTATATTCACGCGTAGAGGATATTGATGTTTAGTATGGAAAGAGCCGTAAATCTGTTTGTTTTAGGACAATTTGGAAGAAGAGATCAATATTTTGGGACTTACCATACAGGACGGAGTTAGATGTTCGGCATTGTATTGATGTCATGAACGTTGAGAAGAATGTTTGCGACAATTTTGTTGGCATCCTGCAGAACATACCTGGAAAGACCAATAATGGTGTGAATGCTCACCGCAACATGGCGTACATGGGAATCAGGCCTAAGCTTACAGTGATAGAGGAGGATAGAAAAGATCCCTTGCCGACTTTTGTAGTCGGCAATGAATTTATGGGGCAGGCGCTAGATCTCAAACACGAAGGTCACACAAGACAAGGGTTTAGACAGGTTCAGGCCTCGACAGTGGAGGTAATACCCTAATCCTGTGTGCTGGGATTATACGGATCTCTTGGATCTAAGGTTGCTCAAAGCGCAATGTGCTCTGGGCGATATGCGGTGTGTGTTGTCTAGCTTGATTGCTCGATCCCTCTTTTGTTGCCCGTCCTCTCGCTTATATAGTGGGGGTGGGGCGGTTTACAGAGTTCTAATCGGTCTAAGGGATTTCGATCGGTTACAGGATTCTAGTCGGTTACAGGATAGAGTTTACATCTTTATCTACCCTATTCATGACTCGGATTACAACCGTATCTTTTATATCTAAGTACATATTCAACTGTCTATAGGATGTACCCTTCCGCATTTAACACAAATATGGCGGGAGCTTATCCTTTGGGCCTTCTACTTGGACCTATCTTCTCCTCGGGTAATGCTGGGCCGGTCATGAAGATACCTGGTTTCATATATTCCACAGTAGCCTCCGAGTGATTCATGATCCGATTGCTACATTTTTATCCGGCCTTGATTCTCGATCAACATCTCTAGCTTCCAAACAGAAACCTCCGACTGATTTCTCTTTTGATTTGAGCGCTTTTCTTTGCAGCAAGGGGATTATGAAGGACTCGAATATAACCCCCGTTTTTTATTATAATCTTCTACCTTGCAGGTTTATTGTGGGTGACTTCGTGAATCTAACCCATATTTCAGATGTGGATTAGATACCTCTTCCCGCTCGAAGCGAAATCTTAATTCTCTTCGTGGATCAATACTGGACGGTCTTCAAGGCTGTTTTGGTTTTTTGTGTCAACCCCTTTCCAAAAACCCTTTGGCTTCAAACTATATTAACTTCAAGTCTCCTCGGCTTCGATGTCTTCACATCTTCGTGATTTACTTCAACCTCATCGATTATTATAAAGGTGAACCAGCCATTGTAGAATGCATTCCTTCGCGCTTAGTTCTCCATCTCCTTGCTCTGAGCTCCAACCTTTTTTCCGAGGGACCTCCATGGCCGGCCAAGACTACGATCTTGCTGAGGAATGGGCGCTTTTCGACCTCACCATGGCGGAGTGGGCGGAGGATAAGGCCGTCGCCCTCGACTGCGTCGCCCTCGACACCTTCCTAGAGATCTTTCCCGTCCTTTACAGGGCTAGGGAGGCTCTTGTGGAGGCGCCACTGCAAGGCCGGGAGAAGTTTAGGGCCTCAGAATGTATTACTTTCCTGCATAATGCCTGGTGCACTTTATATATATAATAAAGAAATACCTTTCAAAGTGTTTTCCATGTTTGTCATTTGACATTGCTTAGACCCAGCTTGGGGCGTTCCGAAGCTTGCATGGCTCTTTGATCTGGTGATATCCGTACCCGACTGATGTAGGATATACCTTAGGTCAGACGTAGGACATATTTAAGATTTGCGCGGCTCTTGGCCGAGTGATACCCATATCCGACAGTTGTAGGATATAACTTAGGCTCAACTTGGAGCATACCACACATACGTGGCTCTTGACCGAGTGATACCTATATCCGACTGGTGTAGGATATAGCTCTAGTCCAACTTGGGACATATCGAGGTTTATCTGAACGGTATCCATACTCGTTTATTACGACGCACAGCTTTTCGACCCTCATGGGGCATACCATTAGATTTGTGCTTGTTTAGGCTCAACTCGTGATATATGATTCCGTCATGCGGTAACCACCTAGCGACCCAGCGTGGGGTATATCGCGAGAAGATACTTTTTAATCCAAACTGGAGGATATCCACGTCCCGCTTGGCACAGTAAGTGATGAAACATCCCGTCGTGGGGAACAACGTGTCTCTAGCATGACTTGGTCAAACCACGACTGTTCCCATATGTCAGGACGCCGGTCTAGCAAATCATTACGAAGCATAGAGTAGGGGTAGGAGTTCCGCAATCTTTTTCCCGCCGTCTTGGCGAAAACCTTATTTTCCCCCCTTTAAAGACTAGGCCGACGGTTCATTTTTCCCATCGCATATTTCTGCCTCTTCTGCTTCCTTCATCTCTCCGCCTTCTCCGCCGCTAGGGTTAACTGTTGTAGTGATCACATTCTTGCGCCGCCGTCGATCTTTTCCTCCGACAATGTCTTCTCAATCTTCCAAGAGTGCCTCCCCGCAGCCTTTGCCTTAAGATTGGACCACCTCGATCACGACGGAGGAGCGGTTGCAGGCCATGGCGAATGACGGGATTCTTCCTGACCTGACCTTGATATCTGCGCGGCCGGCCGCAGTTGAATCTATCCCGACCCCCCGTTCCGAAGAAATTGTGGTTTTTGAATCCTTCTTCCAGCGCGGGCTGGGCCTTCCTGCTTGCGCCTTTCTTTGCGGTCTTCTCTTCTTCTACGAAATTGAGTTGGTGAACTTGAATCCAAACTCTATCCTTTAGATCTCCCTTTTTGTTCACCTCTGCGAGGCCTTCTTGGGCATCCGCCCTCATTTCAATCTTTTTCGCCATTTTTACCTTCTGAAGCCTTATCCCTCAAAGAGCGATCCCAAGGTAATTGGGAGAGCCGGATTCCAGTTGCGGGAGGGTTTAAAGAAGAATTACTTTGCTATTCCCTTCAAAACCTCCAACAAAGGCTGGCACCAAGAATGGTTCTATTGTGCCAATCTTAAACCTGGTCTTCCCTCCTTTGTCGGGCGCCGGCCTAAGGTGTCCCTTTCTTGGATATTCACCCCTAATGATGCCGACATGGACCAAGTGTATGATCTTCTGGCGTTGATTGAGAAGTTGAAAGAAGACGGCCTGACGGGAGTCGGCCTGGCTCTTCATTTTGTTGCTCGTCGGGTACAGCCACTGAAGGAGCGGGTCCACCTGGGGTACGCATTTGAAGGAAAGGACGATCCGACCTGGGAACTACCCGAAACATTGACGAAGGAGCAGGTATGTGCCTGGGTAGGCGAATTCTTTATCCCGAGCATCGATATATCCACCATCAGATGCCCGAAATACTTCACCACATCACACCCTCCTCCTGAGGTAAGCAAGTTTAGCTGATAGATTTCGACATTGTTCTCTGAATGTCTTTTAACAGTATAATGCCCCTTTTTAGGATCGGCTGGCTTTCTTTAGCGACGCGCCTCTCCCTAAGATACCCGTTCGTAAGTGCGCTCCTTTTAAACGTCCTGCGAGCTCCTCGATCGGAGACCCTGCCGCCAAGAAGGGGAAGAAGGCGGTTGCCAAGGATCTTGTGCAGCCTCGGCGCCCGACTGGTGGTCCCAGGATCCAGGAACCGTCAGCACGAGCCCCGATGCCTTTGGCTCCCCTCCCCCACGAGCCCGTGATGCAGCCGAGTCCAATTCCGAGAGACTAGGGGGGTCGGGAGGTGCCCAGGGTTCCAGTCGGTAGCGCCCCGAGTGGTCCCTCCGGGAGTGGCTCTGCCACCTGAAAGAAGCCTCCAATGAAAATAAAGAAGTCCGACAGGTTAGATATCCTATCGACTCTTTATCTGACGCATCTTGCCGGCTTATTCACCGATCATTCTTCTTGTAGGAATCCTTCGTATGATGTTCCTGTCGCAACACCGTCCAGG
This sequence comes from Otatea glauca, assembly GCA_036346275.1. Classification (NCBI taxonomy): domain Eukaryota; kingdom Viridiplantae; phylum Streptophyta; class Magnoliopsida; order Poales; family Poaceae; genus Otatea; species Otatea glauca. The sequence goes on along the minus strand of CM070733.1, from coordinate 17,467,895 downwards.
GCCCCTGAAGAGGCTGGGCCCCAGGACGTTCCTGTCTTGGTTGAGGGAGCCTCGCCCGGGGACACAGGAGCGCCCACCGAGCCCCAGCAGCCTTCACCGACTCCTCGTGCTTGAGATCGGCCCCGCCGCTCGGATCCCGCCTCCGTCCGTCCCCGGTCGAAGAGATCTCCAGTCCCGCCGACTCCTGCCGCCTCACCATAATGCAAGAGTCATGCCACCGCTTGCGCACGCCTGGCCCGGGTAAAATTTTCTCTACTCTCGCTGTCTTCTTGCTTAGTCAGTTAGCATGTAGTCACCCTTTCCTGTAATGGTTACAGAAATTGGGGGAGCGCTCTGAAAAGAAGTCTGAGTACCTCCAGAAGATGCTCCTGGAGGTCCGGACACGCCAGGAATATCTGACCGAATTGGAGCAGGTCAAGGCTGGTCATGCAGCCAAGCTGCGAGCTCTTCGGTCGGAGGTCCAGGCGTTGCGGGAAGAGCAGAAATCTCTGCGGCAGGAAAAGTTAGACGTCGTTGGCTCCCTTCGAGGTAAATATTTCCTGGACCACCCCGAGTTCTCTTTTAATCATCTGGTTTTTTGATCTTCTTATCTTCGTGTCAGCTCGAGACTCTGCTATTGTAAAGCACCAGGAGCAACTTAAAGCTTCGAAGGTCTCCAAATCGAAGTCGGAGAAGGAGCTAGAAGGTACGATTAGCAGCTTGGCCCTCCCATGCCTTCATTACCTTCTTGGTACCTCTTAATACTCTGTCTTGCAGATTATAAATTCAAAACGCGGGCGCAATACGCCGTTTTTAACGAGAAGGTTGAAGCCCTCAGCCGCCTTGTACAAAGCTTTGCGGCCCCCTGAGCCATTCATCGAGCTTGCTTCATCCCGAGGCGAGAGGCCGCCGGCAGGACTGTGTTATCTCCCACCGCAGAAGTTCCCAAGGAGCTCAAGATACTCCTGAAGGAAACGGCGACCAACGGTGCTAGCCAGGCTCTGGCGATCACCAAGTCGCTCTATCCCCGAGTGGATCTTGAAGCTATTAAAGACGGCTACACCTGCAACGTGGATGAAGATCGGGCCGCCGAGCTCTGGGAGGAAGTCAATGATGCCTCTATGGCTATTGTAGAAACTCTGGAGCTGTAAACGAAACTTATAAAAATGTTTCTTTGGCCCTGCAAGTCTTCTTTTTTAGAAATGCTATTATGCTTCATGAGGCCATCTGAGTGGTTTTTGACGTATCATATCCGACTAGTCCAGCCCCCAGGCTCTGAGACATGGTTCATGACGCATGTCTCAGAGCCTTAAAATCGTAGGAGCAAAGCACTCAGATGCATAAAACATAACAAGATAAAACGAAAATAACTTTAAGAGTGAACATTCATTCATAAAGGAACTATTGAATTACAAAGTTCAAGTGAAAAAACGACTTAGCTGTTCTATGTTCCAAGTGTTGCTGACTATCGTGCCGTCTTCGCGCTTGAGCTTATAAGCTCCAGGGCGTATCACCTCATCGATGACGTAAGGGCCTTCCCAGCTTGGGGAGAGCTTATGCTCGCATTTCTGATTCTTTCTAAGGACCAGATTTCCTTTAGAGAATGTGCGGCTCCTCACATTGCGTCTGTAATAGCGACGTAAGCCCTGAAGATACTTTGCCGACTAAATTGTTGCGATGTCCCTGGCTTCTTCCAGTCGGTCGAGGTATTCTTGCCGGCTCTCTTTCGAAGCGACTTCTTCATAGCTCCGAACCCGTGGGGATCCGAATTCTAACTCGGTGGGGAGGACCGCCTCGAGCCATACACCAGAAGAAAAGTGATCGCCGGCTGCTCTGCTGGGGGTGGTTCGTAGCCCCCAAAGTACCGAAGGCAATTCTTTGACCCACCGAGTGGCGTATGGTTTGAGACGATCGAAAATCCTTGCCTTTAGGCCTTGTAAAACCATGTTGTTGGCTCGCTCAACCTGCCCATTACTTCGGGGGTGCACTACTGATACGAAGCAGATTTTTATGCCAAGTTCGTCGCACCAGTCTTGAAATATGCCACCTCTGAATTGGGTTCCATTATCCGTGATGATCCGGTTTGGTACGCCGAATCTAACCACGATTTCATGGAAGAATTCTTTCGCCTTTGCAGCCATAATTGTGGCGACTGGCTTGGGCTCAATTCATTTGGTAAATTTATCGACGGCCACGAAGAGATGAGTATAACATCCTTGAGCCTTCTTCAAAGGTCCCACCATATCGAGCCCCCAGACCGCAAATGGCCAGGTGATTGGAATGGTTTGTAGTTCCTGTGCCGGTTTGTTCATCTGTCGCGCAAAGAACTGACATCCTTCGCATGTCTGGACGATGTCCTCCGCATCAGTGACGGCAGTCGGCCAGAAAAATCCCTGACGATAAGCCTTACCAACTAGGGTTGATGACGCCGAGTGATTCCCGCAGACTCCCGAGTGGATCTCCTTGAGGAGATCTCTTCCTTCTTGTTCTGATATGCACCGTCGTAGTACACCAGAGGAGCTCTTACGATAGAGTTCTTCCCTGATCACCACATAGCTCTTGCTTCGGCGCATTATTCGTTCGGTTTGCACGCGGTCTTCGGGTAGTTCGTCCTTCGTCAAATAGTCCAGATATGGAGCTGTCCAATCGGGGGTAATGACTAGGACTTCTGCTTCAACGTTCTTCTCCTCTGGGGCGTCCGGCTTTGACCGAGCGCTAATCGTGGGCTTATGAATTTCTTCGACGAATACTCCCACGGGCACTGTAGACTGGCAGGATCCCATTTTTGCTAGCTCGTTGGCCACTTCATTGTCCCGGCGGAGCACATGAACGAGTTCCAGGTCGTCAAAATTGCCTTTCAGCTTGCGTACCTCCTAGCAGTAGGCAACCATGTTGTCTTCGATGCAGGACTATTCTTTTTGCACTTGATTGACCACGAGCATTGAATCTCCGCGGATCGCCAACCGTCGGATACCGAGCGATATGGCGATACGAAGCCCATGGATGAGTGCATCGTACTCGGCGGTGTTGTTTGATGCAGGAAAAAGTATATGCAGAACGTACCTTAACCTTTCTCCACTTGGTGATATGAGCACAATACCAGCCCCCGCGCCGCTGAGCATGAGGGAACCATCGAAGTACATCGTCCAGTACTCGAGTTCCTTGATGACCATCGGGATTTGAAGTTCCGTCCACTCGGCCGTTAAGTCGGCGAGCGCTAGAGACTTGATGGCTGTGCGAGGCTTGAAAAGGATATCAAAAGCTCCAAGCTCGACTGCCCATTTTGCAATTCTCCCAGTGGCCTCCTGGTTGTGGAGAATATCTCCTATTGGGAAGGGGGTGACCACCGAAACAGTATGTTCTTGAAAGTAGTGCTTGAGCTTGCGAGATGTAAGAAGTACGGCATATAATAATTTCTGTACTTGCGGATACCGCACCTTAGATTCACTCAGAACCTCGCTGACGAAGTAGACCGGATGTTGGATCTTCTGCACGTGGCCCGGCTCCTCCCTTTCTACGATGACCGCAGCGCTGACTAAATGAGTCGTTGCCGCGATGTAAAGTAGCTGAGGTTCCTCTGGCATCGGTGAAACCAAGATCGGGGGCATCGTTAGGAAGGTCGTCAAATGTTCAAACGCTTGCTGTGCCTCTGGCGTCCATTGGAACTTGTCCTGCTTCTTGAGGAGTTTAAAGAAAGGCATACCTCGCATACCCAGTCGGGAAATAAACCTGCTGAGTGCGGCCATGCATCCTGTAAGCTTCTGGACGTCCTTCTGGCAAGTCGACGGTTCCATATTTGATATGGCCCTGATCTTCTCTGGGTTGGCCTCAATGCCTTGTTGGGATACGATAAACCCGAGCAATTTTCCCGAAGATACTCCGAAAACATACTTCTCGGGATTAAGCTTCATGCTGAAAGCCTTTAGACTCTCGAACGTCTCGGTCAAGTCGGCGATAAGGTCCTTCCTCTTCCAAGTCTTCACCACGACATCATCCACGTATGCCTCCACATTGCGTCCGAGTTGAGTGTGAAAACACCGCTGTATCACGCGTTGATATGTCGCACCGGCATTTTCAACCCGAATGCCATTGTGGTATAGCAAAATGCCCCAAAAGGCGTGATGAATGAAGTCTTGGTATGATCTTCTGCCTTTAGGCGAATCTGGTGGTACCCTGAGTAGGCATCAAGGAAACTCAGGATCTCGCACCCGGCGGTTGAATCAACCACTTGATCAATCCGAGGTAACCCTAAAGGATCCTTCGGATATGCCTTGCTGAGATCAGTTTAGTCAACTCACATGAGCCAAGTTTTATTCTTCTTTTGAACTAGTACAGGGTTTGCCAACCAATCGGGATGATACACTTCTTTGATAAAACCTGCAGCTAAAAGCTTGGTGATCTCCTGCTTGATGGTGTTCCGGCGATCTGGAGCAAACCGCCAAAGCCTTTGCTTGATTGGCTTTGCCTTTTTGTCGACGTGCAGAGAATGCTCGATCACCTCCCTAGGAAAACTCGGCATGTCGGATGGTTTCCAGGCAAAGATGTCCTTGTTAGCCTGGAGGAAGGTGACGAGCGCGCCTTCCTATTTATCCTCGAGCCCTAACTTGATCAGGGTCATTTTGGACGAGTCGGATGGGTCGAGGATGATTCTCTTGGTTCCTTCGCCAGTCTTTATCCCTGACGTGACCTGCTTCTTGGACGGGACGTCGCCTTCTTCCTGCAATGTGGTAGCCTCTGCCTGGACATTCTTCAGCTCAGTGGCTGCCTCCTGCAGCTCGGCAAGTTCACAATTCTCTCGGTCGCATTCCAGAGATCGCTTGATGTCGCTGCGAACCGTGATGACGCTTCTAAGTCCCGGCATCTTCATCATCAAGTAGGTGTAGTGCGGGATGGCCATGAACCGAACCAGACCGGATCTTCCCAAGATAGCGTGATACGCTGTTTCGAAATCCGCTACCTCGAAATTTATATATTTGGTCCGATAGTTGTCTTTGGTACCGAAAGTGACGGGCAAAGAAATCTGCCCGAGTGGAAACGAAGACGCCCCAAGGATCACCCCGTGGAACGGCTGAGAGCTCGGCCTTAGCTCGGAGTGGGGGATGTTCATATCGTTGAAGGTCTTGACGAATAAGACGTTTGAGTCCGCTCCCTCCATCGATCAAGACCTTCTTGAGCTTTACATTGTGAATGACAGGGTCGAGCACTAGAGGGTACTTACCTGGATGCAGAACCCGGTTGGGGTGATCCGAGCTATCGAAGGTGATCGGGACCTCAGACCACCTCAGATACTGGGGGGCGCCGGTTCCACCGCATTGATCTCCCGAGCGATGAGCTTTTGCTTCCGCTTGGACTCGTATCCGGTGGAGCCCCCATATATGTAGTTCAGCTCGTGCTCGGGCTCTTGATAATCATCCTCGCCTAGAAGGTCTTTCTTTTTGGCCGCCTCATCCTTCGCTGGGGCTGGCTGCTTGTTGCTTTCCCGCGTAAAATGCTTCAGGGTGAAGTAGTCTTTGGCGGCGTGCTTTCCCTTAGGGTGGAAAGGACAGATCGCATCCATAACAGAATTATAATCGGGCGCATCCCTCCGTGTGGCTCGGGGTCGGTTGCGTTCTGTTACCGCAACTAACTCCTCGCCTTTTCGCTTCTTGTCTTTGTGCTTGGAGGGCTCGGCCTTATCGCCTTTGTTCTTCTGTTGTGGGCGTTCTTCTTGGTGCTCGGCCAGGGCGTCTGAGGCCGTGGCGTAGCAATCGTTCAATGCAAACATCTCCTTCATGGAGGTCGGGGGTTTCCTGGATATTTTCTTGATTAGATCAGGATCACTTACCCCTTTCTAAAAGGTTGCCACCACCACAGCGTCAGAAACGTCCCTGATGGTGTTCTTCTTCTGCATGAAACGCTGGATGAAATCTCTCAGCGTCTCATCCTTCTTCTGGTGAAGCTGGTATAGGTCCCACGGAGTGCCAGGCCTCTCGTAGGTTCCTTGGAAGTTCGCAATGAATTGATCGCAAAGATCGCTCCAGGAGTTCACCGAGTTCGCAGGAAGTCCTGTGAGCCATGCTTGAGTCGAGGGGGTGAGATTGACTGGCAGATAATTCGCCATCACATTCTGATTGCCCCCGGCCGCTTTAACTGCCAGGGCATAGACCTGCAGCCAAGCTTCCGGATCTCGCTCCCCGTCAAACTTAACGATGCCCTTAAGGTTGAAACCTTCGGGCCATACCACTCGGCGTAGCCGAGGAGTGAATGCTCGGATCCCATCAATGGATCTCTCATCATGATGAGGGGGAGAACGGCGTGGCGAGCCTTTGGCTCGGAGATTGTCTTCAACGCGTCAGGGTGGAGTTCGGCGTGGCAAGTCTATGACTCGGCGATCGTCGTCGTTCCGACCCCGGCGATGATGATCTCTATGGTCATCATAGTCATCGTACCTTCGATCACTTCGTCGATTGTGGCCGGTGCCGAAGCGCTCGTAGTCGTCGTGGCACCCGCGTCATTCTTCCTCGTCCCGCTCTTGCCGTCTAGCGGTGATGTCTTGGCGGAGGTCGCGGTTGAGAATTCGGCGTGTGTCTCCGACTGGTGGTGTGAGGCGCCGATTGCCGGTATTCCGACTAGTCGCAGTCCGACTGCTAGCGACATGAGTAGCCGCGTGGGAGCGTGAGTGTGCTTCCCCTTCCAGCCTTTCTTGATTCTGCTGAATCGCTGCTGCCGTCACCATGGCCTTGATCTGGGCCACGATCGGGGCTGTCGGGCTATCAGACGCAATCATGGGATCCAATGTATCAAGAAGCATCTTGGAGGTGACGACGTTCTGCAGCGGTGTATGGAAGACAGCTTGGTCTCCCAACCTGGACTGCAGGATGTCCTCGCGGACATGGCACCCGCGAGATCGAAGCGATCGCGTCTATACCTCCTTTCCCTTACGATGTAGACGATCTTCCTCCGCAGCCTCTTGAACCTCTTGCTGGCATTGGAGATCGGTCTTCTTCTCTTCTATGGTGAAAATGCCACGAAGATCATAGCAATTCCTTGCGACGCCGACTGGTTTGCCAGCCAAGTCAAAGTGACATACCTGAGGTGGGTCGGCCTGACCTTTACCAGATTGGATCTGGTTCAAGTCCAGGCAGACAAGTTCTCCGCAAGATCCGCGATTTAAGTCCAAGCTCCGGCGGAAAGTCCGGCCGAGATGAAGGTGGCGGTGATTCCGCCGATCGCTGCCATCGAGTATGTAGGAAAAGATTATATTCCCCTACCTGGCGCGCCAACTGTCGACTTTTGTAGTCGGCAATGAATTTATGGGGCAGGCGCTAGATCTCAAACTCGAAGGTCACACAAGATAAGGGTTTAGACAGGTTCAGGCCCTCGACAGTGGAGGTAATACCCTAATCCTGTGTGCTGGGATTATATGGATCTCTTGGATCTAAGGTTGCTCAAAGCGCAATGTGCTCTGGGCGATATGCGGTGTGTGTTGTCTAGCTTGATTGCTCGATCCCTCTGTTGTTGCCCGCCTCTCCCTTACATAGTGGGGGTGGGGCGGTTTACAGAGTCCTAATCGATCTAAGGGATTCCGATCGGTTACATGGTTCTAGTCGGTTACAGGATAGAGTTTACATCTTTATCTACCCTTTTCACGACTCGGATTACAACCGTATCTTTTATATCTAAATACATATTCAACTGTCTATAGGATGTACCCCCTTCCGTACGGCAACACAGCGTGGCGGGGAGCTTATCCTTTGGGCCTTCTACTTGGGCCTGTCTTCTCCTCGGGTGATGCTGGGCCGGTCATGAAGATACCTGGTTTCATATATTCCACAATACATTACTGCTGCATGCTACACCTTGTCCAAAAATAACAAAGAAGACCTCTGCAAGTGTTTCCAAGGCGTTAATTTTCTATTGGGCTACTCCACAAACATCAGGAAGCTTGTGTCCGTGGATGATTTGAAGTTTCTTGATATGTATTCCCACGAGTGTCATGTCTTGATGACTCAAATGCTAAATATTCTGGCAAATGATGTCAGGTTGGCAATCACGAAACTATGTTATTTCTTCAATGTGATTTCTTGTAAGGTTATTGATCCTGATTTACTAGACAACTTGCAGAGTGAGGTGGTGCAGATTGTATGTTAGCTTGAGCTGCATTCCCCCCTCATTCTTCAATGTCATGGTCCACCTTGTTGTTCACCTTGTTAGAGAGATTAAGATATGTGGACCCGTATTTCTATGTTACATGTATCCGTTCAAGAGATACATGGGTATATTAAAGGCATACATGAGGAATCAGTCGAAGCCTGAAAGTATTATTGTTGAAGGTTATAGGACTGAAGAGGTTATTGAGTTCTGTATGGACTATCTAGGTAAATGACAAGCAATTGATGTTCCTATATCTCGTCATGAGGGCAGACTTGATGACAAAGGAACCATTGGATCAAAACTAACGAGTCCATAATTTTATGTGTTATAAAGCGCATTTCATAGTCTTACAACATAGCGCAAATGTTCATCCATACATCGAGCAACACAAGTTAATATTATGAGAAGAGAATCCACATATAGATGAGCTTTCCAACATACGAGAACACAAAAAGCAATTCCTCACATGGTTCAAAGAAAAGACGAAGGTCCCTGTCAGTGAGGATGTCAAATGGTTGGTTGACAGACCAAAATTTAATATACAAATATGGTAGGGGTACGATATTAATGGCTACTCCTGATGCACTGAAAGTCAAGATACAAAGAGTACAGTTCAAAATAGTGGTCTGAGCATAGATGTTTTGTCCGATGATCACTCGAAAAGAGGATCCACAACCGCAACGAACTCCTAATATAGGATGATTGTAGAAATATGGAAGCTCGATTATGAAATATACCAAGTTCCATTGTTTCGATGTAAATGGGTGAGACTTCCACATGGTGTGAAGGTCGACAAAAGAGATTTTACTCTTGTGGATCTAAAAAGACTCGTCTACAAAGAGGAACCGTTTGTCTTTGCGAAGCAAGCAACTCAAGTCTTCTACATTCATGATTCGGCTAATCTGAGGTTGCACGTCGTCCTTCATGGCAAGAGGCGGATCGTTGGAGTTGAAAATATCGTAGATGAAGAAGAGTACAACCAATTCGATGAAATACCTTCGTTTGCAGATAGGACATATCTTGGCTGTGACGATGACACACATGAAATAAATTACATGCGTGTAGATCATCAAGAAGGGTGGATTTATCTCTATCGGTTCGACGCTTAGAACCGATAGAGAACAGGAGAACATCTCTATCGGTTCTGAGCGTCGAATCGATAAAGATACATATATTATCTCTATCGGTTCTAAGAGTCGAATCGATATTGATCTATGTATTATCTCTATTGGTTCAATGTTTGGAACCGATAGAGATAATAGGACTTCTCTATCGGTTCTAGTCGTAGAACCGATAGAGATAATTTATCTTCTTGATCGGTTTCGAGCGCCAAATCGATCTACATAACAGTATATCTGTATCGAGCAAAAATCAATCATGATAGTTGCTCTCATCACTGTCTAAGGACTTTGTATTGCCACCAAAACCGACCCAGACGACGAAAAAAATGACCCAGATGACCATTTATGTAGTAGTGTAGTGCGCCAAGTGACTTGAGTCCGTTGCAAGTGAGGATAGTCCGGTGGATCTGAATGCGTAAGAGACTTGGCAGCAAGTCATTTAGGCCAATGCAGCGTGTGTGTTCATGATGAAGATACATGATGAGCATTGGAAGAAAAGTCTTGACCAAGTCAAAGGTCGAGTGGAGGTTCCTAGAAGATGACCAAGTCAAAGGTCGAGTGGAGGTTTCTAAAAGATAGGTTATCTTCTTTTGGAAGCCAACTGTTGTGAAGATGGATTCAAGCCATGAGAAGGTATGGATGACGTGGGCCTCGGTGATAGTTTTCCAATTTATCCAAAAACACATGATTTGGAGTTCGTATGAGAGAGTTATGCCTAATTTTGTTAACGGATTTCGTGTTTGCCTGAATTGGTGTTGTAAGTGAGTTGAGTGGGTAGTTGGTAAGTGCGTTTTGAACTCCACCACCAGGTAAGGGTTTGGAGATCGAGTAGTTGGCTTGGCCACCACTATAAAAATATAAGAGGACTGGCCTAGAAGCTAAGCCTTGGAGATAGAGATGAGAAGTTAGGTTTGCACTTGGAGAGAGCTTTAGAGAGGGATTGAGAGGCTCTTTGTGTGTGATCTTTTTGTCATCTTTAGATTTGGAGTGTGTCTGGAGAGTGGTTATAAAATCATAGATCCCCAAGTAACACAAAATCAGATTCCAAATGCCTTGTGTCCTTGTCTCTCATTGAGGTGGCTTGATTTGGTTCTTGTGTTTCTTTTTGTTCTAGATCTTTTCCTCTTGGTTTTGCGTTTATTTTTGGGTGTGCAAGGAAGGGTAATTGATGGAATAGATAGCTCTATGATGGTTTGATTTGGTTCTTGTGTTGCGTTCTGTTCTAGACCTTTCCCTATTGCTTTTTCCTTTGGTTTTTGGGTGTGTAAGGAAGGGTAAGTGATGAAATAGATAGCTCATATATATTTAGATCCATCCAACCTAGTGTATCACGTTTGCATCTTTACCGGATTTCCTCCCTCATGTCGGAAGTTGGTTCAATCTTTGCTTTTGGCTCAACCTTGTAATGTTTGGACTTTGATATGCTTTTATTGTGCTATGAAGGGTGTAGAATAGACGTGCAAAATCTCAAGTCAATCAAACACCCGTGCACTACAAGATCGTAGATTTTCTATTTCATCGGTTCTTTCTTGTTTTTGGAGAAATGTTGGGAAGCCATGAATCTCTTATTTTATTGATTTTTCTTTGTGTCCATGAAGTGTAAGTGATAAAATATGCATCATGTGCTCATGTTCCATCAATCTATGCATGCTTGGGAGAAAGTTTTTGAAGTTGCCTGGTTTTGGTTTTAGAAGGTTGAAATCATGAGTTTCTTGGCTTTAGGGTTTTGGGCATGATGTAGCTATGATATAGAGTGCCATGATGTGTGGGAAATCATCCTTAATCATGTCTATTTGAATCCTCCCACGAGCTATCTAAAATCATAGTTTTGGTTTTTGACCTAGTTTTTGCTGCAACTTGGCTTTAGAAGAAAAAATGATCTCATCTTTGGAAAGATTGTGCAAGATCCTTTTCTATTTTAGATTTCTTAGGTTTTGATCTTGCCCTAGTTTAAATTTCAAGTTATTTGGAGCCACGATTTGCAAGTTGTGCTAGTTTTGGCCTCAGGCAGTGCTGTTGTTTTTCTACTCTTGTGACCCTGATAATCCGACCTGACCCGGATTATCGAACTCAACCCAGATCATCCAACCTAATTGAGTTTGTTGTGAGTTTTTTTTCTGGAGTTTTCACTTTATATGTATTGATCTAACCTTTGTAGCTTCTTATAGCTATTAGAGGTAGAAAATCTTTGGAGTTCTTTGAGGCAAAAGTTTTTTGCGAGGCCATTTGATTATGTGGCGCCTACACATTTGACTTGAGTATTTGGTACCTAGACCTTGTATGACCACCAGATTATTTGGTACCACTATTTCAGTTTCTTTTTGTGCTTTGAATTTCACTGAACAGACTAATCTTGTTGGGCAGTTGGCGCCTTGGCTATAGCTTGCTGCTAAGTGATGACTTCTATGAGCCATGTTTCGGTGGACCGAACACCGATATTTTGGCTAATTAGGTTCAGATTTTCCTTTTATTCCGGTAAATTCGTTAGTATAAGATCAAAGATGCCGACTAGAGAGGGGTGAATAGGCGGCTTTAAAAATGCTTCTCACTAAATACACGCTCTATTGATCTCTATATCAAAACCTCAACAATAATCATTGCAGAAGCGATAAACTAAGGTTTTGAAAAATTAAAGCCTAAATCAACTAGGCTCACTAAGTGCACTAGCTAATTATGTCTCTAACAATAAATCACAATCCTAATGACAAGCAAGCAATTTAATTCTAGGAATGTAAATTGCAAAAATATAAATAAGGAATTTGCAAGTATACACAAGGAGACACAATACTTTTTACCGTGGTGTTCGGAGACTTGCCAATCTCCCCTAATCCACATTGAGGCAAGCCCAAACCACTTTAGACAGGCTCCACGAATTGAGCATCCGCCTCAATTCTACTAGTGGTAGCTCTTTCCCCCTTCGGGTAAGCGAGTTCCGACCTTCACAACTTTTCGAGCCTTTTCACAATCTCCTTGAGAAGGTCACCGTGCACGACGCCTCCACACGCTGTCTAGGTGTCGGCAAACACCAAGAGTAACAAGTCAGGCTCTCTAGCTTGATCCTCACCAAGTGCAACACATGCACAAGGGTGATCACCGAGTGCAACATATGCACAAGGATTCCCTCAAGTGCAACACATGCATAAGAGGCTCTCAATCCTCTCCTAAATGCAACACATGCAAATAGGGCTAACCCTTAGCCCAAAAACCAAATAAAAGAGAGCAACACATGCACACAACTCCCACAAACCTTCCTCAAGGTCAGCAACACCCAAATACCAGCCCCAAGACTCCTTTTATAGCCTCCCAAAATAAAACTAGCCGTTAGGGGGCAAAACGAGCAAAAAGTGCAGCGAACCCAGTGCTACCGCCCTACTAGGGCCGGTAGCACGGTCTCTAGACCAATGGTCACTTTCATGCATTAAAAACACCAAAAACTAGCCGTTGCTATAGTACCTTGGTGCTACCGCCCATCTAGGGCCGGTAGCACCAGCCATTTCATCGAAAAAACACTTCTCTGGAGTTTTTACACCGTCTCTGGGCCGATAGTACCGCCCCGAGTGGTACTACCACTTATCTAGGGCCGGTAGCACCGCTCCATGTAGGGGCGGTGCTACCACTGTTACAGTCACTAAAACGCTCATAACTTTTTACTCTGAACTCCGATTTAAGTGATTTTTGATTCTATGTGAAGCTTATTACAAAAGGCTACAATCTTCACCTATTTTCAAGATTTAAGCAATCATAGATATTTTTAAATATCACAAAAATAAAGACTCTAATGTAGTCACTCAAGTCTAAAATCTGATTTCTTGAAATCCCTCACATAGACTTGATCAAGAGCGTGACTACAAGCTAGAGAGAGTTAATAAGATCAAATATTATGCCATTTGGTGATCAAATCATGATCAAAATAATTTGCAAAACATATTTACAAATAAACCGAGAACCCATGAGATCAATCCTCTAGCCATGTAAGGATCAACACATGATCCTGATACTTTGCAAAACACATTTACAAATGCCAACACATGCTCTAGGATCAAAACCATAACCTTTAGATTATTTGCAAAACACATTTGCAAATAGAAAAATCATAAACTTTACTTAGCCTTTTGATGATAAACACATGATCAAATCACAAGCTAAAACACCGATGCATGAGCTCTCACCTTTTGCAACACATGCAAAACTTAGCTTCATGCAAAAACCACATAATTGTCTAATTAGGTTCAGATTTTCCTTTTATTCCGGTAAATTCGTTAGCCACCTTTCATGAATTGAAATATTTTTTATCGAATAAACTGAGCCGAATTGGTCAAAATAAACGAAGCCGATCCTACCCTGTGCTTCTTCCCTAGCTCTAGGGCCTGTTTGGGGGAGCTGTGATTCAGCTTGCTTCAGCTTTGGGCTAAAAGCTCCCCAAACAAAGATGGTCGCAGCACCGGGAAGCTAAGTCACAACAGAAGCACCCCAAAAGCTGCAGCTGCTGAGGAGGAGCTTTTCAGCTATGGCTTCGCTTGAACTCCTCCTAACTCACTCACTCCATCTTCCCAACCTTTGTCACCCCGCCTCGTCGCTTCCACGTCACCTCCCCACTCGGATGCTGCTGTACTTCACTATGTTGCTACCTTCTATTTCAATTAGCCCTCAAAAGCTACAATACAAAGAGCGGTTTGCCAAACAAAGATAACAAGAAAAGCCACGATCGCCCACTACATACCGCTTTATAACTCAAAGAAACTAAAAGCAGCTTTTCAGTCCAGCCACAGTTCCCCCAAACAGGCCCTAGCCACGCCGCACCGTGCCAACTGCCTCCTTAGCCTGTGCCAATTGCCGGCTGGCGTGTTGCGCCGCCACCTGCTCCCTGAGTGCCGGCTTGTAACACCGCCTCCCCGACTCCCCGTTAAGTGCAAGGGAGAGAGATTAGAGACGGGAGGGAAGAGAGGTGTGTGAGATGAGACAAGGTAAAACGTGGCCAATTACACCATAGCGTCAATCTCAAGGCAACATGGATGGTGCAGATTAGGCGTGTACATGCCCACCAGGACCAAAATCCGCTTGTGTAGGAAACTAGATGCGCAACAAGTCCGCGTGTTGCTGCGGGCGGAAGGAATCTCCGACATAGGCAGAGATTATAATAGAGAAAGGAAATCTTTTTTGGGAACACCCATAATAAAACGAAACTAAATTGTCATAATTTGTAAAAATCGCAAAAGCTTGACCACGATCTTTTTTTTATGGTAGCTCAGGTATGCTCTCAGGACCCTTCTAATTTTTTTTAAAGAATTTACAAACTTAGCACCTCAATTAAATCAGTGAAGCTGCTTGAAGTGCGTTAGTAGTATTGTCAGATTTTTTAAAAATCGTAAAAGTTTGATCATGATTTGAAATTTCGACAGTAGCAAATACATGTTCTCAGGACCCTTCTAAATTTTTTTCAAGAACTCGCAAATTTAGCAGCTTAACCAAATCAGCGAAGTTGCTTTAAATGTATTAGTATCATTTCCAAAAGTTTTAAAAATCGCACAAGTTTGATCATGATCCGAATTTTTTTTATGATAGATTAGGCATGCTTTGAGGATCCTTCTAAATTTTTTTCAAAATTTACAACATGATTTAATAGTTCAATCAAATCAGCGAATGTTTTTCTATTTTTTAAAAAACTGTAGCTCCACCTGATTTCCGTGAAGCTACAGTGTTTTCAAAGTTGGCTTCAAACCGAAGACCGAACACTAGCAAGCGAAGGGGTTAACCAACTGAGCAACAAAATTCTTGTGAAATGTGAGGACTAAAGAAATATACCAGGCTATATAGCGGGCACTGTAGAATCTACAGGGAAAAGCGCCACGTATCGGGGTCGCGTGAGACGAACGTTACATTCCCACGATTAGTAGTATTTATATGATATGTTTTCTTCTATCATTTTGCTCATTCATAGTGTCCAATACAATTTTTTTCTACTGGTATGTTGGAGGAAGTTACAAATATAATATATAGGAGTATTGATAAATCTATTTATGTGGTTTTCACATGTCAAATATATATACTTATATACTCCCTCCCGTCACAAATAATTATCGTTTTGAATATAGGGATAGTAAAACTTTCCAAACTTTAACTGTCAATGTCTTTTTTATAATTTAATTTGGATATATTAAAATCATATTTGTAAATTTATATAAAAAATACTTTGATAATATTAAAATTTAGTATTATAAATATATTATAATAGAAATTAATGGTTAAAATTACGTTTTAGAGACTATGTCCATATTAAATCGACAACTATTTGTAACCCTATGCAGCACGTATTTGGGTCCGGGTCAAAACTTTAGAAACAAGTAGAAAAAGAACAAAGAGACTGCATTTTTACACCATTAAATGTCATCAAGATTCGTGTCAAGCCCTAGAATATAACTCCACCGTTTCTCTCTCCTCCACATGCTCCGCAATCTCACCGCCGCCATCGCCTCCCTCCCGAGTCTTGAACCACCGCCGCCTCGCTGACGAACCGCCGGTGGCCCTGTGCCGAGAAGGCCCATCGGCATCTCGCCGCCCTCCTGCCTCCCACGGCCTCCACCGCCTCTCACCTCTTCCCAGCGGCAGCTGCACTCGATTTCGTTTATACCTGCCGCCGCCGCCGCCGTCGGCTTCTCCTCTCCCGTGCCGTGCCAAAATGTTCGTTTCTCACCCCCTCCTCCTCCCTTCTTCCTAGTCGTTTGATTCATCGCCATATTAGGAAGAGTGCTTAGGGCTGTCTCACTCTGAGCCCTCCTCGACCGGTAGCACTTATGTATCAGAGAAACTAGCAAGCACTTCAAGAACGAAGGATATTAATGCTTCTTGCGTTTCTTCGTGGGGATTTTTTTAGTTGTGTAATGCATTTTCGTGCCAAAGAACCTCATCTCTTACTATTGGTGTAGCGATAATAAAATTTTCTAGTGTGAGCTGTGATTATCGGTGACTAGAAAGATAATTATTAGTAAAACGATATGGGAGCTACTGATCTGATCGAGTTGCTTTTGCTGTGATGTTCTCATCTGCTCTTACTCGTGGGGGCCCTTTCTTGGAGTGGATTAGTTTGTCTAAATTGTTCTTGGAATTGTTTTATGGATTTGATTGCTGCTGTCCTCCTGAAAGTTTCTTGTCGCTGAAAATTGAAGTGCTTGCAGGACTGGGTCTAGGAAGCAGGAGCTGAAGTCTAAGCAAAAGCTCGAGAAGAAGCTCAGCTTCTACACAAGTAGGTGTTCCTGTCCTGTCGAGGTCCATGATTACTTTACACGTTCCTGCTTGATAAGGTTTTGTTGCATTGTTCTTGTGATCATTTGCTACCTGTTTGATCTAATGTATAAACTAGACATATTGTTGAATGTTGAGCAATGCAGTTTGAAAGACCTGAAGATGATGATGGTATTGTCTTGTAACCATGTGGCTTCCATGCTATTCTTAAACAAAAATGTTTTCATGCTTATTAAACCATTTTGTATAGGAGGATAACTTGGTTATTACAATGACGTTGCTTTTCTGAAAAAAGAGAGAAAAAATGAAGATTTGGTTTCCTCAACAGCTGTGAAATATCCTAAACATGAACTTAAAAAACCTCTCTGTGTCTCAGAGTGCGTGTGTACATGTTGTCTACCTATGAGCCGGCAAGTGCAAGTGCATGTGCATGTCTATGTGTTTCAGTGTTTCCTGGTAATAGAATTTTTTTTTTCTACACAGTTGTGGCCTTTCTAGTTTTTTTAGCTCACACACACTTAAGAATTATGATTGGACCTGCATAGGGTAAAGGAGATCAAGAGATTAGTTAGATATTGACATATTGTACATTTGTAATATACAGACTGTTATGGATTAACGGTTTATGATTGAAATTATTTCAAGTTGGGTCTTTTTTGCACTTTGCTACTTCCATTTCTCTATCTTGACTCGTCAACTATATTTTGTGGAATAGCATGACCTGTTTTGTTTACATAGTTTGTAGTATAACTGATTGAATTTTTTTCTTTGTCATTCCAGAAGTGAAAGATGCAGTTACCTTCTTAAATGCTAAAAAGACTATCAGTAAGGTGCTTCTAACACCTCTCCTTCATTAGCATAGCGTTTTTTTCAGCATTGTGAATTTGTGTGTCTTTTTATTGAACATAACCTAGCCATTAGTTTACTGCTGTCTAAAAATTTTATTGTATACAGTTACAAAAAATAAAAAATAAGTTATTTTTTAGCAATATGAGCTGCCAAGTATTATATCCTGTCCTTTCTGTTACGGTTGTTCTAGCGACTTCTACACCTCTAGTGGGCATGCAGGTTATCAACCTTGGGTTAGGATTAGGATTGATTAGTGCAGCTATCTATTGCATCTCTATTCTAAAAGATCATGTTAAGCTTCACAACTAATTATTGGGTAGCATGCACATACAGCTGTCCAATTGACCTTCATGTGGCACCTCTAGCCACTAGCCAGGAAAGAAGTAAGGTTTCTCTGTTGACACCAGTCGTATATATTTTATAATTCATGCAGGGCTAGATTTCTAAATTTTGTAGGTAATTCTCGGCTAGTTGCTTGCTAGGTAGAATTTACTCCTTGAAGGAATAAATTCCACATTCAAGATTAGACCCATCTAGAACTTGGGCAGAGCCAAGCCTTTCTTTTTTGTTGTGAAACTATGTGGAACAAAAAGTGCAAACTTTTATTTCAGCTGTTCTGATAATGTGATAAGACAATCTATTTTTATTGAAGAACAAAGTGAAATGGGTCAGAATTAATTTCTCACTACACTAGTCAGGAGACTTGACCCAGTGTAACTACTCATAATCAATGTGTCTGGGCTCTTATTTTCTAAGGCCACAGGCCACTGCAAGAATCAGTGCACCAATTATGACATAAGGCACAAGATATCATTTGTCATTACTCATTAGTCAAGAAACTTCCAACTTCCAAGGCAAGCCACGAGCAACAAACTGATCCAGGCCACAAACCAAGCCAAGCTAGATGAATTCGCAATGCAACCTAAAATATCTACATCTGTCTAGCTTGTTTGAGTGATTATTTAGCAGACTAGATGGATACATGAATTTTCCATCTCTGGAAATTTTTCCACAGTTCTGTTGCTGCTGCTGTGGCTTCTGTTTTTGCTACATGCATTGCACAGGAGTATAACATAAAAAACAATGGTTTCGAGTTTTCAAGTCTTATCAACACTACTAATTTGCCTCCAAACAGTCCTTACCAGTAAGAGTCTGATGCCCTCCCCTCACCACTGTATTTTCTTCATAGTAGTAATATTCCAATATCATCCAAATGCTTGCCTAGCTGCAACGCCAAACAACTAACGCACCTTCTCCTTAAATTGATATTTACAACCTTGGCTTCTCTCGTGTGTTCTAGATGGGAACCGAAAATTTTCTTTGGTTATTTACATTTGATGAAATTTTTTACTTTGTTCTAGATGGGAACCGAAAACTTACTTTGGTTATCTACATTTGATGAAATTTTTTACTCTATTCAAATCTACTAAGGAAATTATCGGGACCTGGATTACCAAATCGAAAACCCTTTCTATATACTGCATTAGTATAGGATCACGTTAGTGCATACAGTGGCAACATAGATGAAATACCATTCCATTCAACGAAGTAACTAAGAAAGTAGCAAATTATTATTAAATAGCAGCAACGGACCTTATGGTCAAGGTTTACACAACTATGCCTCACAGAGCTTAAGAAACAAATAAACTCTTGTAGTGGAAATAAAATAACTTGAGGCCATCCGACATGCCATAAGCAATTATCTGGAGAACACAGTTCTAGTTCGTGAAGTTTCGTAGTAGTACTCATAGAACTCTTGAGTTCAATGGTCCTTCCTCAACAACTGATCAACAATGTATATAGCCGTTAGTACATAGAGTACTCAGTAAGTTCGTTGGGAACAATGATGCAATTTATAATCATGCAAGGCTTCGATAAAGGAATAGCCATATGGTTCTTTTACAGAAAGAATAGTTATTTTAAATACAATAAATTGATTGTAAAGGACAATTGGAAATGATTCAATTAATAAGACAATTGCATTTAAAACATCAAGTGAATCACCGTTCACTTCCCAACAATTCCAACTTTCAACATTTTAGTAAAAACTCTATATCTCGTGTAAAATTCCCAGGCACGTCCATGACATGCTTTTGGCGTGCAGCTAAGAGATCATGACAAGGCTTTTACATTGTTGCACACTAGCACTATCCTTCCTAGTGAGTATAACCCCAACCCTGAGACGTGACCTAGCCGGTCTACTCATAGCACGCATCCCATGTCTTTAATGTGACTCACCATTGTGAGAGAGAAAGGAGTAACACTTCAATCCGCATCATAACCCGGTGTCTCCTCGAGTCAGAGTAACCCTCTACTCGCATACCCATTAGAGTAACCCTCCAATCAACCATGTAGGGGAACACAAGTATATGATATGTTATTTAGCCAGGTCTGTCTTATACTAGACGTTGTTGCATGAGTAGGCACAATTCAATATCGCGCAAGATTAAGTCCTTAAATAGCCTCGGGCAAGACATCCACATCCCAAATGTGCTAACCGCATCCTCTTTACTACAAGATCACTTGTCCGAGTGAAAACTATTTTGTTCAACTAAGACCATTGGCATACCCTGCCATAGCACAATAAATTTTACAAGAGTGGCTACCCTCTACAATTCCATATCTCATTAAGTCAATTTTATCATAATTCATCATATGATATGAGCCCATCGTACAACTAAGTATGTCTAAGCATAGCTACATCAACCCAATGTTGGTAGTTCAATTATGTCAAGCTATTAATGACCCAACCTAGGGTAACAATGGATATATGGCATTCAATAATCAAGGTGACATAATGAACAGTTAGGTATTTAGCTACTCCTAGCAAATAACATTGGTATGAAACAAAATACTTTTGCAAACATAGGTTCAACATGATCAAAGGGTTACGACTTGCCTTGCTCGTACACAATTGTTACTGAGTCTTGCTCTTGAATCCTTCATTCGCTCCTTGGGGATCAATATCTACCGGAAAAGAAAGAAAGAAATACAAATAAACAATAAACAGAGACTAAAAAAACTCCAAACGAAATAAAAACAACCCTGGAATGAAGAACTCGATTTTAGATTAATTTAGGAATTTGAATGAGTTAAATTGGAGCTCGTATGAAGGAGAATAGGCTTCCAGAAATTTGGACGGGAGAGAAAATCGAGAAAATAAAAAGGGAGAGAGAATATGTGTGCCCGACAAGTGGGTCCCCACAAATTTCTAGAATTTTGGAATTAAAAGAAATTCGGGAAAAGGGCTAAGAGGCTGACAAGCAGGGCCAAGGCCTATGCACCAAATTCACGGAATAGTTATGGTTCACGGTGGACCGGGTTCGTGGGCTCGGTGTATGACATGTGGGACATGTCATAGAGATAGATTTAGATTGACCATATGGCTAGCTGATGCGAACGACATGGCGACGGCATGCATTGAGGTGGTGACGAAATGGCGTTGTGTGGACGTTGATGTGGCAACCGGTGGTGCTCGGGGACCAAGGGACTTCGGCAAGCGGTGGCGCACTCTGGCGAGCTCCTGACGACGGCGATGATGACGACAATGCGACGGGAAGGGCTCGGTTTGGGCAAAGGGGACACGGGGAACACCGTGATGCGGTCCAATTTCGCCGACTACGACCATGACAGCTGGTGGCGAAGAAGGCGGCACAGCAGCGAGGCTCACGGTAGTGCATCTCTGGGGATAACGAGGTGAGCATCATGTAGGACGAGATGCGGAGAAGCTAGGGGTGCGAATGGTAGTGGCAGAGACTCATCGGCGGCATCGGCGACAATGAATCGGGTCGGCGAAGCCGCACAGTCGGCAGTGAGAAAGAAGCACTTGATCTCCCTGCTCGTAGCTCCTCACCTTTGATTCATGGTGGGGATCAGACGAGGAAGCCCTGGAATACGCTGTGACACAATTGGTTTCAGCGGAGGCACGGTGGGAAGGCAAAATGGTGTGCTCGTTCTTGCGGCTCCACTAGCGATGGCGGCGGAGCTTCTCTCCAGCAAGCTTGCGTGGCCCAACAGTGGTGTTTCACGCGATGGTTAGGGCAACTGAGGCGACAGGATGAGGGGTACCTAGATCTAGGTTCCTCGGGGTTTTAAATAGCCTCGGGAGGCGTGTGGGGCATGGAATCCGAGAGGTGTGGCGTTGCGTGGGTTAGGGACGATGATTAGGGTTGGGGTTAGTGTCTAGTGCGGGTCGGCTAGTGAGGGAGCGGAGTGGGCCGAGTAGCTAGCAAGGCAGGCTAGCGGCCCGAGAAATAAATGGGCTGGCCAAAGAATTCGGCCCGAGAGAAATTTAGGAATTAGAATGTATTCCTGAATTAACAAAATGCTAGAAATTCAAATAAATAGAAAATAAATTCCAAAAATTCCAAGAAAATACAGAAAAATCCTTGTAACACAAGGAACCCAACTAAAAATGGTTTTCTTTTAATTGATGTTTAGATTAGTTAAATTAAAGAATTCTTTTTGAAAATAATATTTTTATTGATAAATTACAGAAATAATATGCCGAATTAAAAAATTACAAATATACACCTCTATCGCTATTTGAATTAGCAACAAGTCTCTGTCGCTAATTGAAATGGTGACAGAGAGACTCTCGCTAGTTGAAATGGCGAGAGAGACTCTGTCGCCAATGGTTATAGAGAGCTGTTGTTAATGGTCGTAGTTCTCTATCACTATTTGAAATAGCGACAGAGGTGTATATTTGTAATTTTTTAATTCAGCATATTATTTTTGTAATTTTTCATTAAAAAAATATTATTAAAAAATTCTTAAATTAAATCTCTATTTTAGTAAAATTCCAATTAAGCTTTGATTAATTCGAGAAAATCCAAATGGTTTCTTTCATTTTGAAAACTTCCAAAAAGCGCGAAAATGAGGGTTACAGAAATGTATTTGTAGGTGCTGAAAGGAGGCCTTTGGCCTTCCCAAAGTACCCTCCCCAGCCTTCCATATTTCTTTTGTTTTTACTGCTCTTGGGGTACCCCATACCCCATATGCATTTGCTATTGATCCAATACTAAAGTTTCATGCACTTCTCATCATTATTATGTAAGTTGCATTTGCTTTCGTTCTCAATTTGGGTATTATGTGCTGTTGTTCATTTCAAATTTCTTGGTGTGCAGAAAAAGAAACAGAGGAGCCGTCAGAAGAAACTGAAAGCATATGATCTCTCAGCGCTCTCTGAGTTCCTTCCAGAAACGACTGCCTCGAAGCAGCTGACTGAAGCAAAGCTGAACTGCAAATCAAAGCAGGCTCTAGTGTAATCCTCTCTTTACATCTGCTTCCTTGCTTTCGTTCTTTGCTTTTTCCATCCGTGGTCTTGATACCTGCTCTGTTTTTCAGGCAACGAGAGGCTGCTCAACTGAACGCTGTATTGAACAATCCTCGGTTCCAGCTCGACCCATTCGCTGCAATTCACCAGCACCTCGTATCAACGCAGCCACCTTCAGCTGTGAAGAACAATGACTCTGCGAAGCACGTGAAGAAATCTAAGGACAAGAAAAGGAAGAAGAATGCTTCGTCGACATATCAATCAATGGATATCTGATACGATCTAATAAATACGTGCAATTATTTTCAATCTTGTTTGAAGGCGACACTTGTTATGTGGGAGCTTGAACTTGTCAAATTTTGGTATCAGTGCGTGTATTCTTTGCCAGAGCTTCCAGATTGCTTTTAACGTGGCTCGGAAGGTCAAGAATTCCAGATTTAGCTGAGTGTATAGATGATGCTATGCACAATTACATCTCGTCATCTTCTATCAGATGCCTGTAAAAACCAGTCTTGGTGTGCGATGTTGCTGCCAGCTCGGTTGATTTAGGATCAGTGGATCTATACGGATGGGGTGCGAACCAAGGCCATCACCCATTCTAGAGACCAAGCAAACTGCCAAAGAAAAAAAAAGGGAATGGATAAATGGTACTCGAGGGTCTTTTTGGTTTATGAGTGTTTTTTTTTGTCTACGACTACTTAAATGTGAGGAGAGGAGACAAATTGATCCATCAATTAGATCTAAGATCTGAAAGTTTACTATTTAGTAAGACATGCCTATGAAAAAAGTACCGGGAATGTCACTAGAATCAGACGCGGCTGCCCTGCTCGTGCGGTATACTACCATGAGAAGGGTTCTGATCTTCCAGGTCGGTTCCACGTTTCTCCACTTCTCGCCGCAGACCTGAATGGCTGACTTTGCGGACTAGGCGGCCGATGATTCCAACGAGGTTAACTGGGGTCTGTTTGGTTTCACGAGAAATTTATCTCACTAAATCTTATTAAAATTTGATATTACTAAAATTTAGTCACCAAATTAGTTACTAATGTTTTAGCTAGATTGGCAAGAAAATGAACTAAAGAACAAAAAGATAAGAGAATCTTACCAAAATTTGATAGCAAACCAAATACTTACCAAATATTGGTAACTATTGGATGCAAACTAAATAGACCGTTAATCTTGTTTGTAAGAATACAAGATAGATGCACATAGTCTGCACAGACCACACACTTCACCTCACGAAACGCGGGTACTCGTATCCTACTACTCAAACTAGCCATGAGCTCTTCTCCATCTTCAAGGTGGCCGTGATGGCCACAACTTGCATCCATCTTCAACAAGTTCAATGTTACTGAGATTCAGTTAAGTAATTCTGAAAGCAAGATAGAAAGTGCATGTTGATATATATTTTCTCCATCTGTTGCTAATATGAAGCATACTGCCCCCCTTATTTATTCATTAATGTTATAAAAAAATAATAGGGAATTCATTTGAATGGCATGCAATTTTTTTCCTAAACATTCAAATGTGGAATATTACGTAGGCTAGTTAGCTTACAACTAGGAATGGCAATCGGGTGCGGTGGGCATGAGTAGTTCTCACCTATACGCATGCCTGCGAGACTATTTTTTCCCACGGGCATACCCGCCAAGGGTGATAGAAAAAACCTTGCTCATGCCTGTCATCCGTGGGTGCCTGATGCCCGCAGGCATGCCTTTTTTCGGCCAACATATGTATAAAACAGTAGCAACTAAGAAAGGCAAAAGTACAACAAATAGCATCCAATTCCAGTTCAAGTTTTACAATGAGGTTTGTAAAGAAAACACAAAGATGAGATAAATATCAAGAGTTCATCAACTTTTGTGTATCGATCGCAAAGAAGCAACAAATAATGCAAGAAATAAAAGATATGCGGAGATGGATCCAAGAAGTGGCATCCACCAATGACTGGGGGCAGCAGTTGGATGGTACGCTGCTTGGGTGGCGGCAGCGCATCCACTAGAGGACGGAGAGGCAAGAGAAGGCATTGGCTGGTGGGTGGGGAAGTTGGGGCGGCGGCGACGTGTCTAGTGAAGGGCAGCCACGAGGCGGCTAGAGGAAGCCCAATAGAGTTGAAGTCGGCGGGAGGTGACAGTCTGCGGGGGAACGAGGGACGGCGACCAATGCTGGGAAGGGGAGTAAGCAGCATGGCCAATTGCTAGGGGTTCAAGTAGGCGGAGGGATAGGAATGTGTCGGGACACGAATATGCAAATCCGAATCTTCATTGTATTCTGCACTAGTCCAGAATCACGCTAGTGCACACAGTCTCAACATAGATGAAAATCACATCATACACAACAAATACTTAAATAAAGACTTCATCAAATTAAATATAACTTGTTGTATGACCTTATGATCCACCTTATATGAGTACGCCACACAGGGCTATGACTAAGAAATAAATAAAACTGCAGCGAAAATAAATCATTCGTAGCAACACTTCAATTTGCCACATGCAACTGACAAGGTTCGCACTCTAGCTGTTTGTTTTCTCATTGAACTCCTCGTATGAAGGTGTAGCCTCCTCTCCAACTGATGATTTGTTGGGGTGAGAATATAAAGCACTCAACAAGTTGTGCATATAATGCAAGTCTATTATACTGCATACATGACTTATTCCAAATGAATGACTGAATTGATTATTTTGCAATAAAGTAGTATTTATAAAAGAATACAATAAATAGATCGAAATGACAGTAAAACAAATAAACTTCTCAGTCATTTCCCAAATAAACTGACATCACAACCTTAAGTCAATTTAAACTTCCATAAGCATACAACCTCTATTCCCAAGTTTATTCTATTAAAATCTAACCCTTGACTGTAATCACTAAGCATTGCTCAATACCGTGAGTACGGCTATTTGAATAGATTTGACACTCTGCAGAAGTTATACACTTTACCCATAAGATATAATCATACACCACAAAGGCGAAAGATCATAACAAAGCCTTTCTAATGCTCTGTCCAAATCCAGTACTGCCCGCTGAGGTTTCAACACTGATGGGACTGGTTACCACACTCAAAGCCCCTCTTGTGCCATGTGAGTCTTCTCGTACACTCAGAACACACACCACCACGACAATACCAAAATCTAAACATTACAAATTAATCAGCTAGGTCTGTCCCATTCCAAACATGTGGTTGTATGAATGACTCAGTTCAAATGCTTGCAAGGTTAAGTCCTTAACTGACCAAGGCAAGACTAACCAACAATTCACCATTACCAATATACGATCAATTTCTATTTATCAAAACAATGCGACCGCCTAAATACCACATTGGCCCACCATAAAATCATAATTCTTGCCACTTGCCTCAGTCTAAATCATTTTACCACCCCAGTTGATTACCATGCACCACGTGTCATTAACAACATCATCAACATTGTGTGACAACACCTGACACACATTTTCATAAACATGTTCCATATTCCATTAAGCAAGATTAACCTTTTCACATAAATAATATCAATAACTCGTTGCATGGCTAAGCATACTATTCACGTTCTAGCTAAACCACATTGGTAATTATTAGCTACCAATTAATAAAGAACCATACTAGGGTGACAAAATAATCATGGCATACAAATGACAAGGTAGGTATATCTCAATATGGATGAATAGTTAATCCCAAATTAATTGAAAACAAGTATCTTTTTATATACTAATTGGAGGCTCTCCTAGAAACCCCATGTTAATCAGAAAATGCTGGAAATTCCCACGTTAATCTAAAAAATAAAAATTATTAGAAAATCCTACATTATTCTAAAAAAGATAAAATCTCGATCGTCCAATCTCCTTAATCATTTTCATCAACGGCTTAGATCTGTTTATCTATTCATAAGAGATATATGGTAAATCAGAGGAGTACCATATGGAAGGGAAGCTTTGCTTTCCTTATCTACTCGCCATCTTCAAGTGCCTAATAAAGGAGCAATGCCTTGGAAATAGAAAGGAAGCTGAGAAGATATTATTGCATGCGTTATGGATTAGATATATTTATAGAAATTGCTAGCCGTGCAGGCACACGGGTCGATGACTAGTAAATTGAATTAGCATGCAATAGCTTTAAAATAATATAGCTTTTAAAACATGGGTTCAACATGATCAAAGCACAATTTACATTCAAAAAGCTCTTGATCTTGCTCTGGATCTTGTTCTTGAGTTGGCTCTACACTTACGTACACCTCGGGTACCTCGAAGTCTACGCAAAACGAATAATAAAGTAATAAATACCAAACACAGATAGCAAACTCAACTCCAAAAATTAAATAAAAATAATCATTAAATATAACTCAATTTTAAATTTTTTAGAAACTAGAATCACCTCAATTGGAGGTCGTATGAGGGAGAACGAGCTTTTCAAAGTTTGAAACAAAAGAATAAATCAGGAAAATAGAAAAACCAAATCAAATGAATTATTTTATGACTAGAAAAGGATTTATGACGTCAGCAGTCACGTGGCGCAACCAAAGAACGACACGTATCACCGGTGCATAGACTCGGTCCACGGATGGTCCTGGTCCACCGTGGACCAGCACACTGTGTTCATGCACCGGCTGACGCAAGAACTGGCGTTAGCATGCACACGTGGCACAACCAGGTTGCAACACGCGAAAGATGTGGATTGGACTCCTAAGCGGCGTGATCTAGCCCGTCTACTCTTAATCCCACGGCTGCGATCTATGGTTAAGCCGGCGATGGCGTGGTAACATCACAACCACTTGATCTGATCGGACGGTTGATGATGAGGACATCCCAACCATTAATCCATCCATAGCCGATGCTTACCAAGGACCAATAACTAGAGCTCGAGTCCGACAGATAAATTACTTGGTGAGTTCGTTTCTAACTATTCCATTTGATATTGTCCAGAATTGGATACAGCCTAATAATTTCCATGATTGCTTCTACTCAGGTATGAAGGATCGGCTAAACCAAAATCTCAAGAAGCCGACCAAGGTTGCTCGGGCATGACCCATCGACCATCGACCAAGAACTCCAGCTCAAGTACGACTCGGTATTGACCAAAGGACTCCGACTCAAACACAACTTCGAGTTCGACTCGGAATCCGCCAAGGCTACATGAATCCAACTCAGTCACGACGCCAAAGGAGATTGGCCCTGGATGACTCAGAAGACATTGAGTTTGACTCCAACTCAAACTCATTTAGATTAGTTTCCTTAAATTTACAAAGGGACTTGTAACCGACTTGGAGCGGGTAAGGGTTAGTCCTCCTATAAATAAAGGCACTAAGCCTCAGGAATTTCTCGGGTTTTGATTAGATTATATCTATAGTCGTTGACTTAGATTTCCTCTTGTGCCTGACTGTGTTCTAGCGACCGTATTGAGTTTCAAAACTCCACCGTGTAAACTTCATCAGAAATCCGCAATAAAGAGAGATTGCAACTATCTGGTTCTTGCTTGTGTGTACGATTTCGCAAGTAAGATCTATCGGAGTTGAAGCAGGCGATTGCAAGGTTTCTTAGTTTAGCAGTCTGTTCAGAAACCCTTGAAGTTGTCTCGTCGAGACTTCACCAAATCGGCTTTTCTATTCATCGACTAAACTGTCGCAGTTGCTCTTTGACCGATGGATTGACAAGTAGTTATCATACCTAAAGGAAGATTGGAAAACACATCAGACACCTCCATTGGCTAACTGTCGTATTCGCTCTTGGCTGACAGGACATGGTCGCATCATCTGGTATCAGAGCTCAAGGTTGACCTCCAGGTATATTGCTTTGTTTCCATCCATTGTTTTATTCCTCACCTAGAGTCCAGAAAATTGCCACACAAAAATCTTTGTTTCCATCGACCAAACCACTTTGTGCCATCGTAATTTTTGTTTTCAGTTCTGCATTGTTAAGTTTGAGTCCTTTGTTACGTTGTGTTGCTGGTCTAGTTGTGTCTTGATCTAGCCGACGCATCGTGCAAGTTATCTTCTGCCGCATACCTATCTCCACCGATATCCAAACTACAAGTCGATCCACCACATCAATCGACTTGCCCTCGCTAGCCGCCTTATGTCAATTCTCGCTACGCAAGCCATAGTTTCGCGCAAGCCGCCTTGTGTCAATCGCCCTGCAATGCAACAATCCATTGTTCATCCGCAAACCTATCATACCATCTAGTCGATTTGCAGCTACCTTAGAATTTGCATAAGTCTATCTGTCAATTCAAGATCTGAAGTAGCAACAAGTCGACTCGATTAAAAAAAAGAAGAGAGAGATCAAAAAGATCAAAGAAAGAGCCAAGGTACAAAATTGGCTCAAGAAAAGAAAAAGAAGTGCCAAAGAAGCAAAGAAGAGATCTAGTCAACTTGTCAATGTTCGAAGCAGATCAAAGAAGATCGACTAAAGTCATAAAGTTTTGTATCATCTGATTTTATAAATCACATCATCTGGTTTCATTAGCTAAGTTCTATATCGGCCTTTTTGCAATCCTTGTACTTGTCCTTTGATTTCACCTCTGCTAGGTCTAGATACGTTTAGATCCAGCAACATCGACTAAATACGTTGGATTCTTATTTAATTTTGCTACTGTTTACAAATTATTGCTATTCCTTGCTACCAAAGAGACTTGTTCAAACCCTACAAATATTTCTGATCGGCATTGAACCAACCTGGCAATCGACTTGTACTCCTGTTGCAATTGTGAACACTTGTAAGAACTATCGGTAAGTTGTTTGTGAGGTTGATAGTATACAATTCCACATATTTTTAGTCGATAGGAATATTTTCTTCATCTAACCATGACAGGAGAACTATCGGACTTCAAGGAGTGTGTCACCAAGGAAGAACTCACGAATTTCAAACGTGAGCAGAATAACATTGGCCAACAGATATTGGCAAGACTCGATGATCTGACTACCAGGATCAACATCATGGATACAAGACTACCCAACCCTCGAGCTGATCAGCAAGAAGCATCCAATGCTGATGAAGAGGAAGATACTGTTTAAGGTCGATTTCGACATCGGCTAAATTAGAATCGGCAAGGGATGGGAAGAGATCGACCACAGCGAGAAGATGATCCTTTCAACAATGTCAAATTTTCAATCCCTTCCTTCGACAGAGCCTATGACGTCGACACCTACCTCGACTGGGAGATGGTCGTTGAGCAGAAATTCAGCGCACACATGGTTCCTGACCGATACCAAGTTCGACTCACCACATGTGAGTTCACAGGCTTTGCACTCATGTGGTGGAATGAATTGGTTAAGTCTAGTACTCAAGCCGACACATGTGAAGGATTGAAGCGCCATCGATTCATCTCTCCTTCATTCAAAAGAGATCTCAGAAAGAAGCTCAGGAAGTTCAACCAAGGAACCAAATCGGTTCAATATTACTACCAGGAGCTACAGATCGGCATGTTACGTGCTGAGGTCGAAGAAGATGAAGAAGACAAGATGGCAAGGTTCTATGGAGGATTACACTGAGAAATACAAGACATAATCGACTACAAGGAGTATACCACTCTTAATCGGCTATTCCACCTAGCCATGCTAGTAGAAAAGGAACTTGAAGACCGACAATAGAAGAAATTTACAAGTTCATCTGCGCCAAGACTTCAAGTTCGCCAAGCCACATCGGCCACTGGCAAGATTGCTACTCCTTCGGATGGCTGGCAATGATCTGTAACACCAGCTCAGACCACTAGATCGACCATGCCAAGGACTCGAACAGGTAGCCAATCGGCTATCAAGCAGAAAGCGAAATCGGCTAATGCTTCTACTCCAGCACCAAGCTCATCATCAATTGCATCAATTGGAAAAACTTCCGCCATCATATGCCATCGATGCAAAGGCATGGGCTATGTTCAGAAAGATTGCCCAAGTCAGAAGGCTTACATTGCTACCGAAGAAGGCTACATCAGTACAAGTGAAGTTGAAGAATATGCATTGTTAGCCGACAACACTGAAGAACCAGAAGATAGTGAAGAAGTCATTGGAGCCAACGACATTGATACTTTTGGCACCTACATTGTCAAAAGAATCCTAAGTGTCCAAACAGAACAAGTCGACGAGCTTTAGTGCCACAATTTATTTCACTGTTTCTTCATTGTGCAGAATTACAAAGTACGGACGATCATCAACAGTGGAAGCTACAACAACCTGATCAACGCCGACATGGTCAAGGAGCTTTGTTTGACTACACGAGATCACCCGCTCCCCTACTACGTGCAATGGTTCAACAATAGAGGTAAGATTAAGGTAAGTCAAATTGCTCAAGTACAACTTTCAATCGGCTCATATAAGGATGAACTAGACTTTGATGTTGTGCCGATGCAAGCATGTTCGCTATTGTTAGGACGTCCATGGGAATGATGTGCATTATGGTCGAACAAACCGATACACTTTCATGCACAAAGGGAAAAAGATCACCTTGCTTCCTTTAACACCAAACAAAATAATCAAATATGATAAAGAAGCCGTTGATCGAGTAAGAAAAGGAAAATAGCTAGAAAATCGACCAGTTACAAAGCCTAGTCCATTGGCTAATCAACCATCGACCGAGACACCATCAGCTACTTTTCCACTCGCTCGATCAGAGATTAGACTGAGACATCCTGTAATGCTTGCTAACAAACTTGATCTTAAGGAAGTTTTAGTCGGCCATAATTTATGTTATGCTTTAGTCTGCAAGGATGCATTATTTTTACTTGAACAATTGCCTCGTTCTTTGCCATCGGCTATTACTAACCTCTTGCAGGAGTTTCATGATGTGTTCCCTAAAGAGATTCCTCCAAGATTACCACCTATCAGAGGCATCGAACACCAGATCGATCTGATCCCTAGAGCATCTCTACCCAATCGAGCAGACTATCAGACAAACCCAGAAGAGACGAAAGAGATTCAACGTCAAGTTCAAGAACTCTTGGGCAAAGGTTATGTTTGCGAAAGTTTAAGTCTATGCGCTGTTCCTGTACTGCTCGTCCCAAAGAAAGATGGAAGTTGGAGGATGTGTGTGGACTGCCACGCCATCAACAACATCACCATCAGGTATCGACATCCACGCTTAGATGACATGTTAGATGAATTGAGCGGATCGACCATCTTCTTAAAGGTCGATTTGAGGAGTGAGTATCATCAGATTCATATGAAACTTGGGGATGAATGGAATACTGCTTTTAAGACTAAGTTCGGTTTATATGAGTGGTTAATTATGCCCATCGGTTTGACTAATGCACCCAACACCTTCATGCGACTCATGAACAAAGTCTTAAGATCATACATTGGCCGATTCGTTGTTGTGTACTTTGATGATATTCTTATCTATAGCAAATCGGCTAATGATCACGAGAGGCGAGATTATTTGTTAACCTTGAGAAGTGCACCTTTTGCACCGATCGAGTATCTTTTCTTGGTTTTGTAGTGACCTCTCAAGGAGTTGAAGTCGACAAAGCCAAGGTCAAAGCCATCGAGTAATGGCCGACACCAACCACTGTTACGCAGGTACGAAGTTTCCTTGGTCTTGTAGGTTTTTATCGATGATTCGTCAAGGACTTTAGTACAATTGTTGCGCCCATGAATGAGCTGACCAAGAAGGGAATTGCTTTCCACTGGGGATCAGCTCACGAAACTGCTTTCAATCGGCTAAAAGAGAAACTCACCAACGCTCCTTTAATTCAATTGCCCGATTTCGATAAGACTTTCGAACTTGAATGTGATACTAGTGGAATCGGCATTGGAGGAGTGCTTATTCAGGAAGGTAAGCCGATTGCATACTTTAGTGAAAAGTTAAGTGGTCTTAGCTTGAATTACTCGACATATGACAAAGAACTTTATGCTTTAGTAAGAGTACTTGAAACTTGGCAATATTACCTCTGGCCAAAAGAATTTGTCATACACTCGAACTATGAATCTTTGAAACACATTAGGAGTTAGGCTAAACTCAACAAAAGACATGCAAAATGGGTTGAATTTATTGAGTCTTTTTCCTATGTGATCAAGCATAAGAAGGGTAAGGATAATGTTATAGCCGACGCTCTATCTAGGAGATACACTATGCTTTCACTGCTTGATTTCAAGATCTTTGGTCTTGAAACCATCAAAAGTTTATATGCCGATGATGAAGACTTCAAAGAAGTAATCCAAAACTGTCGGCAAGGCAAGACATGGAACAAATATGTCTTAGCCGATGATCTCTTGTATCGGACTAACAAACTTTGCATTTCATCAAGTTCCGTGCGTCTTTTATTGCTGTAGGAAGCACACAGAGGAGGTTTAATGGCGCACTTCGAAGTAAAGCAGACTGAGGATTTCTTAGCCGATCACTTCTACTGGCCAAAGATGCGAAGGGATGTGAAGCGCTACGTTAGCCGATGCACCACCTGCTACAAAGCTAAGTCTCGACTAAACCCTCATGGTTTATACCTACCTCTTCCTATTGCAAATACTCCTCGGGAAGATATTTCGATGGACTTTGTTTTAGCATTACCTAGAACAAAGAAGGGGAGGGACAATATATTTGTAGTCATAGACCGATTTAGTAAAATGGCTCATTTTATTCCTTGTCGAAAGAGCGATGATGCTACACATGTTGCTGATTTGTTTTTCAGGGAAGTTGTTCGACTTCATGGATTGCCGCCGACCATTGTGTCTGATGGAGAAGCGAAGTTCCTTAGCCACTTTTGGAGAAGCTTATGGAATCGACTAGGAACAAAGCTGCTATTTTTGACAACCTGCCATCCACAAACAGACGGCTAGACAGAAGTTGTCAACAGAACTTTATCGACCATGCTGCACGTCGTCTTGAAGAAGAATTTGAGGATGTGGGAAGACTGTTTACCACACGTCGAGTTCGCTTACAATCGAACCAAACACTCGACAACGAAGTTAAATCCTTTTGAAGTAGTCTATGGGCTCAATCCTCGAGCACCTATCGACTTACTTGCACTGCCAACATCGGACAAGCCTAACTTCCATGCCAAGAAGAAAGCAGAACTTGTGCTAAGGATGCACAAGATTGTCAAGGATAACATTAAGAAGACCAACGAAAGGAGTCGGCTAATTGGCAGTCAAGGTAGACAAGAGGTTCTTTTTCAACCTGGGGACTTAGTTTGGTTACATTTAAGAAAAGAAAGGTTTCCTGATTAGAGAAAATCCAAACTTATGCCAAGAGCCGACGGACCTTTCAAAGTTCTTGAGAAAGTTACTGATAATGTCTACAAGCTTGACCTGCCCAACGATTATGGCGTTAGTTCGACGTTCAACGTTGCTGACTTAAAGCCATACATGGGAGAAGTCGGCGAGTTTGAGTCGAGGACGACTCAACTGCAAGAAGGGGAGGATGATGAGGACATCCCAACCATTAATCCATCAATAGCCGCTGCTTACCAAGGACAAATAACTAGAGCTCGAGTCCAACAGATAAATCAATTGGTGAGTTCGTTTCTAACTATTCCATTTGATATTTGTCAGAATTGGATGCTGCCTAATAATTTCCATGACTTGCTTCTACTCAGGTATGAAGGATCGGCTAAACCGAAATCTCAAGAAGCCAACCAAGGTTGCTCGGGCATGACCCATCGACCATCGACCAAGAACTCCAACTCGAGTACGACTCGGTATCACCAAAGGACTCCGACTCAAACACAACTTCGAGTTCGACTCGGAATCGAACAAGGCTACATGAATCTAACTCAGTCACGACGCCAAAGGAGATCGGCCCCGGATGACTCAGAAGACATTGAGTTTGACTCCCACTCAAACTCGCTTAGATTAGTTTCCTTAAATTTACAAAGGGACTTGTAACCGACTCGGAGTGGGTAAGGGTTAGTCCTCCTATAAATAAAGGCACTAAGCCTCAGGAATTTTTCAGGTTTTGATTAGATTATATCTATAGTCGTCGACTTAGATTTTCGCTTGTGCCTGACTAGGTTCCAGCGGCCGTATTGAGTTTCAAAACTCCACCATGTAAACTTCATCAGAAATCCGCAATAAAGAGAGATTGCAACTATCTAGTTCTTGCTTGTGTGCACGATTTTGCAAGTAAGATCTATCGGAGTTGAAGCAGGCGATTGCAAGGTTTCATAGTTTAGCAGTCTGTTCAGAAACCCTTGAAGTTGTCTCGTCGAGACTTCACCAAAATCAAGTATACAAATGCTTTCAAAGGATTTTCCAATAGTTTTGGCTTCACAAAAATATATTTTACAAAGAAAATGAGTTTCATGCCCAAAATCAAGTTTCTAGTATCTTGTTTTGGATTTAAACTTATAATTTTCATAGAATTAAATGTAAAATAAGTTTGAAAATAATTCCAAAATGAAAAACCTAGAGCTGGTCATTCTTAACAATTCTTGTGTTCAAAAGTTTTTTTCAAAAGACCAACCTAGCAAAAGTTATTTGATTTTGAAACTCACCCAAAAAGTATACTTGACCCAAAATGGTCATATTATTGCACTTTGTGAGTTTCTTCATTTGGACTAGATCTTGTGTAGTATCATAGTTCAAAATGTTATTTAAGACTCATACACAAAATTCAAATCTCTATATCTCATCTTATTCTTCATTTAAATCTTGTGTTGAAATATTTGGCTTTGTTTTACAAATAGCTATTCCAAAAGGACCATTTTGGTCAAAAGTCAAATCTTATGTTTAAAAGGCCCAAAATTGTAAAAAGCTTTGTAAAAGTATTCTAATATGTATTTCAAATATTTTACAAGCTTTCAAAACTAAAAACTTTATATTTAAATCAAAATTGGCCACAATTCTTGTTTTGAACCAAAAATGACCTATTCTTTCATTTTGTGGGTTTAGCAATTTGAATTGGATTTCTTTATGTATATTGGCTTGAAATAGTATTTCTAACTCATTCAAAGCCATGAAAGTTCAAATCTCCATGAAACCCAAGTTGAATTGCATTTTGAGCTTTCAATAGAAATTCAACTTTTCTATATGCCTACAATACGCGTTTTACCATATCTCTTGAAAGAAAAGTCATTTTTAGAAAATTATTTTTGTAAAACTTCTAAATAGTACAAATTTCATTTCTGGAAAGTTTCAAATTATTTGGAATTCATTTGAATTGATTTTGCAAAAAATTTGCAAAAATTTAGTTTTTCAGTCTGTCAGAGCCGGTTGCACCGCTCTGAACCGCGGTAGCACCGGAGCCAAGTACTACCGACCATGTGAGAGCGGTAGTAACGGCCCTGGCAGATCTATTCTAAATTTTCAGACTTTTTAAAATTGATTTTGAGATATCTTTTGATTGGAACTTCCTTTTTCAAAAATTCTATTTGGAAAAACTTCTTATGATCCCAAAGTATCTTTTTACAAAATTTCAAATCATTTGAAAATTATTTGGATTAGTTTAAAATGGTATCCACTAAGTTCTCCTTGATATATTTTAAGTGGTATCCATTTGGGTTCTTTTTAAAAAATCATTTCAAAACAAAAACTTGTCTATGTCTAAATGCAAATAGCTCTATGTTTCATCTCCTGAATCCTATGGGAGCTTATTCTAGTCAAGTTTTGTGCTTTTATCTCAAAATGGTATCTTTATTGTTATTGGTCTGATACCTTAAATCTTCTCTAAATCTTTGAGAGTTCTTTTTCAAAAATTAAAATCAGATTAAGGGGTATTGATTTCTTTCATGTGGTATCATATAATTCCTTGCTTTATAGATTTTTACAAATGGTATCCACATGTACCTCTTATGCATTTTTTATGAGCTTTCATGGTATTTCAAACTCATATTGATGAGTTCCCCATTTGAAGCTTAATTGTAAGTTCAATCTCTCGAGGACTCTCTGTGTGAGATCCTTTGTATGATTAAAATGTTTAAAGGGGATAAACTCATGTTGAGTTTACATTAAATGAAAATGCATTTTTCAAAATGATTTTTTGGACAATGCTTATCTTACAATTATTTCTTCAAGCAATGCCTACCTCATGCTAAATGATCTTTACAAGTGGTATCTCTTTATATAAGTATCACTTAAAGAAATATTTACATGTGGTAAAATTGAAAAATAAGCATTACATGTAGTACAAGTTTCTTGTTCTTTTCAAAATGTTACTACAAGTGATGCTTCTTCAAAAATCCTTATTTCAAGTGATTCCATTAAATTTTCTTTGACAAATTAGTATGAGGCTTTCTTTTGATAAATTCCTCGGTTAAGCCATATTAGGCAAATTATGGACTCTTCAAGTGAGTCATGATGTATTAATAAAAAGCCTAATAAAATGAGAAGTTTTATTTGAATGTGTTTCAAATAATCCTTTTTGAGCTTTAACTCTAAATATGGCCTATTTCTAAAAGTGGTTTACTATTTTAGGTCATCTTTCAAAAAGTTTGCAAAAGCTTTGGTTTTCATTGCTTAAAACCAAAAAAAATTCCTTGTAATGGTCATACAATTTCATTTCAAACCTTTTATGACCTATATTCGATTGCT
Source organism: Otatea glauca (assembly GCA_036346275.1). Lineage (NCBI taxonomy): Eukaryota > Viridiplantae > Streptophyta > Magnoliopsida > Poales > Poaceae > Otatea > Otatea glauca. Next base: position 17,430,858 of record CM070733.1, on the reverse strand, counting down.
TCTCTTACCCAGCTCTGTACTCTTTTTCAATTGGCACATATTCTTCGAAGTGATGCTTAGCTCTCGATGTTTTCAAGTGGTATAACCTCCTTTTTTATTGGTTTTCCATTTTTGGTGTTTAATGCCAAAAGGGGGAGAATTATTGTGAGCCTAATTCCCTCATTTGGATCCTTGAGTTTAAATGCCTATTAAGGGGGAGAAATTGATGTGTGCCTATTTGAAATTTGTTTTCCTTGGTGAAATTTAACAAATGATATAAGAGCTTGGATCTATTGATCATTTTATAAGTGGTTAAGTGGTATAAGAGCTCTTTTTGGTTTGGGTAAGTGGTATAAGAGCTTAATGGTTAAATTTCCTCTTGTATGTTTTAATTGTTCTACTTGTCAAAAAGAGGGAGTTTCATTTTAATACCAAAAAGGGGAGATGCAAAATTAAAAATTTTATTGTGTTATTCGATCTTTGATCTTCAAAACCCCTTCATGCATTGTTTTTCATCCATATGTGGAATTAATATAGGATTTGTCATCAATCACAAAAAAGGGGGAGATCGTAAGTTCAAGCTCCATTAGTTTTGGTGATTGGTTAAATATTAAATGTTTAATCATTGTTTAATGACAAATCTACTCATTATGAGACAAACATGTTTAATTGAGCCTTATTCTTATTAGTCTCATATTTGGATGGAAAATGGAAAACCTAAGGTATGCACTTGTATTCACTCTTTTGACTTAATGCATACTTAGGATTCAAGTTAAAGTATGAACTCTTCCATTACTTTAGTCCAAATATGTGCATTATGTTCCTAATTCATATACTACATGAATGCACACATCTAGGGGGAGTTTATAATTCAACTTTTGTTTCAATAGTATTGATCCATGTCTTATTGCTAAATAACATATAAAGGATCAAGACTTTGAAACAATCATTTGAGTATATGAAACTTGTGAAGTTATATATATACTCATATCAATTTAAATGAAATTTAAATTGAGTTCGATTGTCTTTCAATCAATAAAAGGACATTTCATCATGTGTTGATGGTGTTCCTTGTTGATTAAAGACAAGCGAAAAGTTCTTGAGTATAATGAAGCATTAGTTGCATCAAAGTACTCAAGACAACAATTAATCATTCAAATTGATTTGGGTTGTGCTCAATCGATCTTGGAGGCATCCATTATGTGTTAATGGAGTGCGGTGATGATTGAGACAACCGTAAAGAGAAGAGCTAGAAGGTTCATCATGTGTTGATGACCAAGAAGAAGAGGAGGTGATCCTGGAGAGAAGATGATTGGAAATCATTAAAGCTCCAAGTCGATCGCTAGAGGCAAAGGTATAACTAGCTAAGGCTAAGGATGTGTTCCTAGTCTTTTACCGGTCTCGGTGTTTGGATGGGAGACCGGCTTGCTAGTTAGGTTGCCGTACTATTAAGAGGGGTTGAGTCTTTTAGCTTGAGCTTCATCATGTGTTGATGAACTCGATCCGGTTCACTCTAGCTCACTCTCTTGGTTTGGTTTTTGCATTGAGCTAACCATTTGGCATGTGTTGCAAATGGGTGAAGCTCGTGCGTTGGATTTTGCATGAGCTAAGTATTTGCATGTGTTGCAAATAAGGGAGCTCATGCTTGCTTCTTGATTGAATCTTATTTGGTTTGGTTTTTGCATGAAGCTATGGATTTGCATGTGTTGCAAAATGGGAAATAGCTTATGCAATATTGTTTATGTGGTTATTGCTTGGAGCTAAGTTTTGCATGTATTGCAAAAGGAGAGAGCTCAAGCAATTTGGTTTAAAGTGGTTGCATGGAGCTAGAGATTTGTATGTGTTGCAAATAGAGAGCTCGTGCACTTGAATTTGTTGTGGTTGTTTGCATGGTGCTAGAGATTTGCATGTGTTGCAAATAGAGAGCTCATGCTTTGGTGTTTTAGCTTGTGATTGGATCATGTGTTGATCCTCACAAGGCTAAGCTTGGTTTATGCTTTGTGTTTGCAAAATGTGTTTTTGCAAAGTGTTGACTTGTTATTTGCAAATGTGTTTTGCAAATAAGCTGGAAGTTATGAGGTTCGATCCTAGAGCATGTGTTGGCATTTGCAAATGTGTTTTGCAAAGTGTCGGGATTATGTGTTGATCCTTACATGGCTAAGAGGATTGATCTTATAGGTTCGTGGTTTATTTGCGAATGTGTTTTGCAAATAAGTTGGAGTTGTTATTTACAAATGTGTTTTGCAAATGAACTTGAGATTATGGGTTTCGATCCTAGAGCATGTGAATAGGGTTTGCAAATGTGTTTTGCAAATTGACTTGATCATGTGTTGATCATCACATGGCTAAGAGGATTGATCTCATAAGTTCTTGGTTTATTTGCAAATGTGTTTTGCAAATAAGTTGTGCTTAATGAGATTCTTTGGAGTATGTGATTAACATGTGCAAATGTGTTTTGCATAATGTTGTGATCATGTGTTGATCCTCACATAGCTTAAAGAATAAATATTTAATGGTTTGGAGAAAAGTTTTTGTGAAAAACTGTGTTTTCTCCTTATGGCCGGTCGTACCGCCCATGGTAGCCCGGTGTCCGGTGCTACCGCCCCTCTGGCCGGTGTGGAAATTCCAGAGAGGGATGTTTTTGGGCGGTTTGGCGGTCCGGTGCTACCGCCCATGGTAGGCCGGTAGCACCGGAGGTCCGGTGCTACCGCTCCTCTGGCCGGTGTGAAAAATCCAGAGTGCGGTGTTTTTGTGTTCGGTTCTGGTCCGGTGCCACCGAGGTGGAGGCCGGTGCTACCGCTTGGGCGGTAGCACATCTCCCAGTTGGCCGGTGCTACCGGAAATCCTGCAACGGCTAGTTTTGTAGCCGTTGCCGAGGAGGCCGGTGCTACCTGTCCCACTAGGGCGGTAGCACCGGGTTTGCTGAGTTTTTCCAGATTTCGCCCCCAACGGCTAGTTTTGGTTTGGAGGCTATAAAAGGAGGCCTTGGGGGGCATTTGCTGGTTGCTGAAATCTAGTGTGAGTTCTTGGGGGTGAAGTGCATGTGTTGCCTTCTCCCATTGGCCTTTTGAGCTAAGAGTGAGTCCTAATTGCATGTGTTGCAATTAGAAAGTGGATTGAGGGCCTCTTGTGCATGTGTTGCACTTGAGGAGGATTCTAGTGCATGTGTTGAACTTAGGAGATCACCATTGTGCATGTGTTGCACTTGGTGAGGTTCAAGCGAAAAGGGCTTGATTTGTTACTTTTGGTGTTTGCCGACACCTAGACGGCGTAGCGACATCGTGCGCGGGAGCTCTCAACGGAGGTTGTGAGAAGCCCTGGCAAAGTTTGTGAAAGTTGGAGCTCGCCGAGGGTAAGGAGCTACCACTAGTGGATTGGAGGTGGGTGCTCAATTCGTGGAGCCGGTCCAATTCGTTTGGGCTAACCTCAACGTGGACTAGGGGAGACCGGCAAGTCTCCGAACACCACGGTAAAAAGTATTGTGTCTCTTGTGCTTGCATTGTTTTCATTATTTATATTCAAGCAATTTATATTCATAGAATTAAATTGATTGATTGCTTGTCTTTAGAATTGCAATTATTGTTAGAGACATAATTAGTTAGTGCACATAGTGAGCCTAGTTGATTTAGGCTTTAATTGTCAAAACCTTAGTTTATCGCTTCCGCATTAATATTTGTTAAGGTTTTGGTATTAGGATAATTAGGGGTGAATTGCTTTGTAGAAATTAGCGAGAGAATTTTAAAAGCCGCCTATTCACCACCTCTCTAGTCGGCATCCTCGACCCAACATACGTGGAAGCATCTAGGGCATCGGTTATAAATCCAACGGCTACAGCTAAATCTAGGGTAGGCCAAGTGACAGAGCATGCGTGGTAGCATCTAGGCCTTACACTCTAGATCGGACGGCTAGTGTTACTCGACGCAAAACGACGATGCGGCTACCCTGGTGCTTGACGAGCGATGAGCATCTAGCGACTCCTCCCTAGATCCGAAGGTCAAAGAAGCTCACGAGGCGGCGATGATGGCAGGAGGCGCAACTCATCGGACGTGAGGATGACAACGTGGCCGACGGTGTTCCTAAGCTTCTCCGGCAACGTTTTCTCCTCGGTTCGACGCGACTTGGAGTGATGAACACGAAGGTGACCTCGGCGACGACGGAAGATCAATGGATGATGGGCAAACAATGAAAAACTGACGGCACGGCAATGACTAACTCTGGTGAGCTTGATCTCCAACACGACGGTACCTCGAATGACGCCACGTGAGGCAAAAGACGCGCAACAGGATGAGGATTCCAACGGGGGTGGCGGCTCAATAAATAGAGCCTTGGCATCCGAGTTTGTTGTGAAAAATGCGGCGGAATACACAACGGCGGTGGAGTTCAGATAACAGACGGTGGTGGCGATGAGGAAGAATCACAAGCGTACACGTAGGCATGATCGGATGACACACGAGCAAATGCGACGCAGCAAGAGCTTGACCGTGCAATGAAGATCGAACGGCCGAGCGGCTAGGGTTTGTAGCTGGCGGGTCTGTACGGGCTGCGGCGTGGAAGATGGGCTAGACCCGACTGGGTCCGGGCCAATACTATTCAAAGGACTTTTTAAAGCATTTTTGAGTAAAAACAATTCTCAAAATTAAATAAAGCCGAATTAAATAGCAAAAACACCCAAAAATTCTAGAAAAATTCTAAAAAATATTTTAGGGCATTTGGAACTCAAATAAAATATATCTAGCAAAACTTTATTTAAACTTTCTAGATTTTTTAAAAGGCCTAAACAAAAGGCTTAATTCAAATAAATCTAAAACAAATAAATTAAATTCCAAAAAATGCTCAAAAATATAAAATGCATATTAAATCTAAGAAATACAAAAATTGGGATGTTACAAACCTCCCCCTTAACAAAATCACATCCCCGAGATTCAGGGCTAACTGAGGAATATGTTCGAAAATTCTAAAGTCAAATCCTCTTCACGCTCCCATGTAGCTCTCTGCATGATTACTCCACTGCACTCTGCAGAAACGTACTGACTTGTTTCTTGTCCTGTGATCAGCTACATCTAAAATCTTGATTGGCTGCTCCTTGTAAATCAAATCTTATTGCAGTTCAATTGACTCCAATGGTGTCTGCCATATGGGCACTCGAAGACACTTCTTCAACTGAGACAAATGAAACACATCATGTACTCCTACCAATGACTGCGACAATTCTAATTGGTAAGCAACCTCTCCTCTGCGGCTCAAAATTTTAAATGGACAAACATATCTGGGTGCAAGCTTCCCTTTAGCATGGAACCTTTTGACTCCTTTGAGAGGGGTAACTTTAAGATACACAAAATCATCAAGTTCGAAATTTAACTCACGACGATGATTATCAGCATAACTTTTCTATCTTGATTGAGCAATTTTGAGTCTTTCTCTGATCAAACAATCTACTCTTCGGCTTCTTTAAGAATATCTGGTCCAAAAACCAAATGCTCTCTTGTCTCATTCCAATTCAGTGGAGTCCGACAAGACCTACCATACAAAGCTTCAAATGGTAACATTTGCAAACTTGCTTGATAATTGTTATTGTAGCTAAACTCAGCATATAGTAAACATTTAACCCACGAAGTAGCATAAGCTAAGACACAAGCTCTTAACATATCTTCTAAAATTTGATTGACTCTCTCCGCCTGACCATCTGTCTGCGGATGATAAGTTGTACTGAAATTCAGCCGAGTCCCCATTGCTTCATGCAGCTTATTCTAGGACCTCGAGGTAAATTGGGTACCTCTATCTAATACTATCTTCTTTGGCACTCCATGCAAACACATAATCCTCGACATATATAACTCTGCCAAACAACCTCCTGAATAAGTGGTCTTAACTAGTATGAAATGAGCGACTTTGGTCAAGCGATCAACTATGACCCATATTGAATCATAACCATTCTAAGTCCTAGGCAAACTGATAATAAAATCCATACCGATCTCCTCGCACTTCCATTTAGGTACTTTTAGCGGTTATAGCAATCCCGCTGGGCTCTGATGCATTACCTTCACTCTCTGGCATATATCACACAAAGCAACATGCTCAACAACTTCACGTTTCATATTAGGCCACCAAATCTTTCTTTCAGATCTTGGTACATCTTTGCACTCTCTAGGTGTATAGAATACTTTGAATCATGAGCTTCCTCAAGAATCAGCTGATTTAGCTCCTTATTTGGTACACAAATTTAACTTTTAATACACAAAGTACCTTGATCATCTAATGTAAAAATCCTATAGAAGGACCAATTACGAGAGCACGTGCTCCTCAACTCAATTATCAAGTAAAGTCGTTCTTAAGCGTATCTAATTAAACTTTTCAGAATAATCTACTACCTGATGCGTGTGATGTGCTTATACTTAGGAACCATGGTTTGGATCAGCAAGGATGCACATCTACATCAAGCAAAGTCAGAGATCAAGTGTGCCACGTTTTGAAGCCCAATTCGGCCTCCGGATACCAGCATGAAGTAAAATGAGTGTAACTTTTGCATACGACGTCCGATTGGTGAGTTCTTGTACTTGATGAAAATCTTACTTCGATATCTTTCCAATGGATTTGACCTCACCTAAAAATTCCTTCGGAGCACTCCGTAATCACCAAAACAAGTCGGGTCAACTTTTTAGTCCAAGTCAAACATGAGCCTTGGGCTTCGTACGAGTCCTATTCGGCAAATCCTTTGTGCTGGCCGAATCCTCCTTCCCTTTTACCTATATATAGCTAGGGAGTCCCCCAAAATTACTTGAGTTTTGTTTAGTCATAGTTTTCCTTGGTGAAACTATTAGATATTCTCTTGTTCGTCTAGATCAACAGCAATACCATGCTTCGAAACCCCACATCAGTACTTCAATTATATTTGTAATTTCATATGGCTTTTGCTGTGTTCTTGCTTGTTATTTGATTGCTTGTGGGAATTGATCTTCGTGATCACGTCAATCGGGTTTTGGCACGGTTGAAAACAATTTGGAGTTTGGTTCAGCGATTACTTGGCGTCGGTCGTGTTTCGGTCGGTAGCCTGGATCATGAGGGTCGTCTCCACTAATAGAGAGTTATCCATCTCACCGAAAGATCAGGCCTCCATTAGCCTCATCAAAGAATCTCTTCCACCGCGTCCTCGCCGCGCTTCACGACCTTGGAGTGATGATGGAGATGATGATCCGTAAGAGAAGACCAAGGGCGGTGATGACTTCACCGGCATGTGCTTCATGGATGACGAGAACAGCATCAGCGACGATGACCTCTGCAGGTCTGATGAGGTGTGTAGGGAAGGTAAGGGAAGGGAAGGGAGAGGTTTGAATCATAGACTCCGACTGTTCTCGCTACATGATCGGAGATCCTCATTGGTTCTCTTCCCTAGTCCGTGCACTCGGTGATGAGCTAACCACCTTTGGGGATGCTTCGTCAGGTAGAGTCATCGCTACAGGTACCATTCTTATTAACGATGATTTCATTCTTAAGGACGTTGCCTTAGTAAGTAAGCTGCGATACAATTTGCTTTCAGTCTTTCAGCTTACTGATGACAATTTCGAGGTGAGCTTCAAGCGTAATGCCTATAGAATTCTCCATTCTTCTGGATGGTTAATTTGAGGGATTTTTAGGTATGGGAGAGTTTTTTGTGCTGACTTTGCAGTTTTTTCTAGTGATTCTCTCCGTTTCCTAGTTGCTTCAGAGTCCCATTATCTCTCCTTTTGGCACAAGAGACTCGGTCACATTGGCTTTGATCATTTGATCCGAGTTAGCAGCCATGATTTTATTCATGGTTTGTCCAAACTCAAAATGGTCTAAGACTTGTTTGGTCTCTTTGCCGACATCGCAAGATGGTTGCTCCTTCTCATCCCACGTCACCGTGGTGATGACTGATGCTCCAGGACAGCTCTTACATATGGATACTGTTGGTCCAATTAGAGTGCAGTTAGCGGGTAGGAAATGGTATGTTTTTGTCATTGTTGATGATTTTTTGAGATATTCTTGGGTGTTTTTCATGGCCTCGAATGTGAGTCTATTACCCATTTTAGGGGTTTGGTCCATAGTTTGTCCTTTAAGCCCTAGGTGCCTTACGAGCTATACACATTGACAATGGCACAGAGTTCAAGAACACCTACTTTGAGAGCTTTTGTGGGGAGTCAGGTATTGAGCATCAGTTCTCGTCTCTATACGTCCCTCGGCCAAATAGTGTAGTGGAAAGGAAGAATAGGACCTTGGTTGAGATGGCCCGGACGACACTAGATGAGTATAGTACTCCTAGGAAGTTTTGGAACGAGGTTATAGTTATTGTTTGCCATATGTCCAATAGAGTTTTCTTGAGATCATACTTGCACCGCACTTCAAATGAATTGAGCTATGGGCGAAAGCCAAGTGTTGCACATTTTCATGTTTTTGGATGCAAATGTTTCATTTTGAAGTCTGGGAACCTAGATAAGTTCGAGTCTCATTCTTATGTTGGTATCTTTCTAGGTTACTCGACTTCTTCTCATAGCTATAGGGTCTGGGATTGTGAGGGGAGTAAGATTGTAGAAACCTGGGAGGTAACCTTTGATGAGGCTAGTCCAGGAGCTAGACCAGATATATCAGGTTTTCTCTCTCCGAGTCCATCTTTGTAGAGGATGAGGATGATGGAGAAGACGATATTCTACCTGATCCAATCCCCCTACACCTGAGGTGACTCCTGTTTCTATCTCTACACCTCAGGGAGACCAGCCCTTACCTTCAGACTCTTGCAGCTAGTGGCTCTACTCCTGCCTCTTCTGTTCTTGAGGTAGAGGCCACTTCTACTTTTGGACCTCCCTACCATATTCAACAGCGTTATCCAACTAATCAGATGGTCGGTGATCTGTTTGAGTGTGCCATATGCTCAAAGTCAGGCTTATCTCTTTTCTATCTTCACTTTGCCTTTGTTGCCTCCTTAAAGCCAAAGGATGTTTCTCATACATTGTCAGATGAGTTTTGGATCAATCCCATGCATGAGAAACTTGAGAACTTTGAGTGGAACAAGGTATGAATGCTTGTTGAGCCCCCATCTGGTCATAATATCCTTAAGACCAAGTGGATGTTCAAGAACAAGCAAAGTGAGGATGTGGTTGTCATTAGAAATAAAGCCAGGCTAGTCGCTCAGGGTTTTACTTAGGTTAAGGGTCTTGACTTTGCGGAGACCTTTGCCCCTGTAGCTAGACTAGAGGCCATCAGGATCCTGCTTCCATTTTCGGTATCCAAGGGTTTCAAGCTGTATCAGATGGATGTCAAGAGTGTATTTCTCAATGGGTATATTGAGGAAGAGGTTTATATGAGATAACCTTCAGGATTCGAAAACCCCAAGTACCCAAACCATGTCTATAAACATTCCAAAGTTTTGTATGGAGCAAGCCACTAGAGCTTGGTATGAGGGGCTTAAATCCTATCTTCTTAGTCATGGTTTTGAGATGGGTAAGGTAGATAAGACCTTGTTCGTCAGACACGTAGACTCGAACTTTCTCTTTGTCCAGATCTCTGTGAATGACATTATCTTTGGTGGCTCCCCGCATGCTCTTGTATCTTAGTTTTCGGATGTGATGAGCACAGAATTTGAGATGAGCATGATAGGCGAGTTGAGCTACTTCCTCAGCTTCCAGATCAAGCAGACTCAGGAGGCTATTTTCTTGCATCAAGGCAATACACTTGAGACCTCCTAAGACGCTTCGACATGTCTGAAGGGAAGCCGGTGATGACTCCTATGGCCACCATGACCATTCTTGAGCCTGATGAGGTAGTGAGCCAGTTGATCAGAAGGAGTTTCGGAGTATGATTGGTTCCCTCTTATACCTCACTGCTTCGAGGCCAGACATACATTTTGCTACGTGTCTGTGTGCTCTATTTAGGGCTTCTCCTTGCATCTCTCACCACTAGGCGGTGAAGCGCATCTTTAGATACCTTCGAACTACCATTGACTATGGTATTTGGTACTCTTCCTCTTCTTATCTATCCCTTCGAGTCTTTTCAGATGTGGACTTTACCGTCTATAGGATAGATAGGAAGAGAACTTGTGGCACATGCCAATTTATTGGCACTTCTCTTATTTCTTGATCATCTAGAAAACAGTCTAGAGTTATACAATTGTAACATCACAAATTTCTGCATTTATTGGATTTACTGTGCATTTTATAATTTTTGAATTTTCTGGAATTTGTTTGAATTATTTGAATTAATCCTTTTGTTAAAATTATTTAAATATTTGAAAAGTTTAAACAAATATTTATTGAAAATATTTTAGCACGTGATGCATGGTAATCAACTGGGGAGGTAAAATGATTTAGATTGGGGCAAGTGGCAAGAGTTGTGAATTATGGTGGGGCCAATGTGGCATTTGGGCGGTCGCATTGTTATTTTTGATAAATGAAAGCTGATGGTATGATTAATGGATATTGTGAGTTTTTAGGAAGTCTTGCCTTGGTCAATTAAGGAGTTAACCTTGCAAGCATTTGAACTGAGTTAATCATACAACCGCATGTCTGGTATGGGACAGATCTACTTGCTTAATTTGTAATGTCTAGATTTCGGTACTGTCATGGTGATGTCGGTTCCGGGTGTACGGGTAGACTCACATGGCGCAAGAGGCAGCCTTGAGTGTGGTAACCAGCTCCATCAGTGTTGAAACCTCAGAGGGCAGTACTAGATTTAGACAGAGCATTGTAAAGGCTTTTTTATTATCACTCGCCTGTGTGGTGATACGATTGTATCTTGTGGGTAAAGTGTCTAACATCTGTAGAGTGTCAAACCTATTCGAATAGCCGTGCTCGCGGTATTTAGCAATGCTTGTGAATTATAGTCAAGGGTTATATTTTGATAAAATGAACTTGGGAATGGAGGTAGTATGCCTATGGAAGTATGGAAACTGACTTAAGGTTGTGAGTCAGTTTATTTGAGAAATAACTAAGAAATTTATTATTGTTATTATTTATTTTTACTGTCATTTCAATCTATTTATGTTATTCATTTGTAAATACTGCTTTATTGCAAAATAACCAATTCAGCCATTCATTGGAATAAGCCATGCATATATATATAATAGAATTGGACTTTGTGCACAACTTGTTGAGTGCTTTATGTACTCACCTCTTGCAACAACCAAATCACCAGTTGGAGAGAAGTCTACACCAGCTTACCAGGAGGAGTACTAGGAGGAGACGATCAATTAGGGTGCGAACCTTGTTAGTTGCCAGTGGCAAATTGAAGGGTTACTATGAATAATTTATTTCTGCCACAGTTTTATTTATTTATTAGTCAAAGCCTTGTGTGGCATATTCATGTAAGGTTGACCCTAAGGTCGTTCAACAAGTTATATTTAAATAGATGAAGTCTTTTTTTTGTTTTCGTCGTGTATGATTATGATATTATCTATGTTGAGACTGTGTACTAGCGTGATGCTGGACTAGTGCAGAATACACAGAGGGTCTCAATTTGAATATTCGAGTCCCAACAGAGATGGTATCAGAGCCATACTGACTGTAGGTCATGCACTAGCTAGACTGGTCATTCTTAAGAGCTCCAAAACTATTTTCAAAAGTCAAAATTAACTTAAAAGATCAATAAGTTCTTGAATATCCCATCTTTCTTGCTTCCTACCTTTGCTAAATTCTCCATCTTTCCCCTTGTTTTAAGTTGAGGTCACACTAGAATTGTCTTCTACAGATAAGAATGGAGAGTATCTATGGTGAGCGCAAAGGAGGACATGCCGCTGAGTTGTGGAAAATGCTACAAGTATTAGGAAGCTTTGACAGACACATTTACAGAGGTACCAATTGGGTGGTTGATAGTAAGGGACGTGGAACGATATTCAAGGTCACAATCTACGCTCATGAGAACACTATGGTAAGCCATCCTATCCACATCACGGTGAGGAGGTCTTCTTTTGAGGCGGGGATTCAGGAGTCTGCACGTCTTGCACTTCGGCGCATCACCTAGGACTATGTTGATGAGCTACAGCAGACCATATTCAGATATCATCCTCATGGAGGAGCCAGCCGCAACACCAAGATCAGAGATGAGGAGGATGTCATTGTCTTTCATCTTGCTCACTTCGCCACCGCTCAGGAGGACGTGATGAAGACCACTACTTAGGAACTCACAGAAGCCTATGAAGCCCTAGAGAAGGCCCGAGTCAGATCTTCACAAGTCCAGGATGATGGCAGCTGAGAGGATCACAGAGTTGGAGGAGGCCCTCTACCTCAAAGAGGAAGAGGCTGAGTTGGAGCTCGAGGACGAGGAGTCAGAGTAGGACCCCGAGGAGGTGGAGCCTGAGGGGCAGGAGTCTGCATCTTCCAATGAGACTCCTTATCATCGAAATAAGTTTGTGTTAATGCCACTGCACCCACCGCACTACTCCCCAGGAGGACCATAGCCCGGATGGATTAGTGATTAGATGATGTCTTAGTCTAGTAGTAGTGACTCAAGTGTGTGAGTCGTACCGGTCTAAGTAGTGATGCCCTTTAGGCACTAGAGATGCGTGCTTAGGTTAATAAGAGTTTTTATGATTGCTGAGTGTGCAGTATGTGTTGTATGGTCCCTAGGCATTTGTTAGCAACCATACCAAGTTATTAATAATGGTCTTTAGATTTGGAGTATGGATTTAAAACTTTTCCCCTGCATTAGTTTCTTTATTACTTGTCTATGTTTTTTCTCTCCTTTCTCTAAACCTAGAGGTATCCTGTGGTGCGCAGCTATCCTGTGGTGCACTCTTTCCCTTCCCCTTAATAGTCGTTCTCTGTGCTTGAGGAGCGTCATGGTCTCTATCCTGTGTTGCATGAGTGTATTGTGACTCCCCTGTAGATGCGATGGGTTGATGCTCTTCTGATTGGTGCATGGGTGAAAGGACCGGAGATGTCGCCTAGAGGGGGGGTGAATAGGCGAATTAAAAAATTGCAGCAAAATAAAATCTCCCGAGGGTCTAAGCCCGAAGTGTCCAGGATTTTTATCCGGAAACTCTGATATGTCCGGACTGTCTGGGGTCAAGAGTCCGGATACTCCGGATTGGAGTCCTCGAAATGAGATTTTAAATCTCTACAATTTTCCAACAAACTAATTGAACACAAATGTTCTAAATACTATCAGGTACCTGGGAAAGATGTAGATCTAGAACCAACCACAACAATAGAGAGATCGGGGCTCCCAAAATCTAAGACCACAAACCCTAGCAAAACAAATGAAGAACACAAAGACAATGATTTTTACCCGAAGTTCGGATTCTTGAAGGGAATCCTACGTCTCCGTTGAGGAGGCACAAAGCCCGGGTCCCTCTTGACCACTATCCTCCCGGTGTTGCACAAAGCACTCGCCGGTCTTCACTTCTTGCCTCTTTCCTTTTGGAGGCGAGACTTGCCTTCACAAACTTGAGGGCTCACCACAACAAGTATTGGAGGCTCCTGTGACTCCTTGCCGTCTAGGAGCCCTTCAAACTCCAAGAGTATCAAATACGTCAAAATCTACTTGGAGGATGAATCTTGTGCTCAAGAATGAAAGATGCAAGCTTAAGGCCCTCAAATCCACCCTTCTCCCAAAGATTCAAATCAATCACTAGCTTCAAGTGGAGAAAGAGGATTAGGGCTCAAGAGAGTGAGAGTTAGGGTTTGAAGATGAATGAGTGCAATGAATGGAGCTCTCTCTTTAGTTAGGTGGGGAGTGAGGGCTTAAATAGGAGCTCCAAATCCAACTGCTGAGAGAGCTGGCCCCGAGTATCCTGGACATATACCCCGGATACTTCGGATTGGTGAAGATTAGATTGTACCGAGGGAGATAATCCGGAGACTCCGAAAAAAAACCCCGGATACTCCGGACTAATTTAACACGGAGTGTCCGGACTTAATACCGGATACTCCGGACTACTTGAGAGAGCAGCCACCGAGGGTGTCAACCCGGAGTGTCCGAACTAAATGTCCGGATACTCCGGATTGGCCCACTCGGCCAGAAGAGTATATTTGAAGGAAATGAAATGCTTCAAGTCGTTTTGCTATGCAATTTTCATCCTTTGAGCACAAGTATATTCTAGAAGTGATTTCCCGTCGTATCCCCCTTAATAGTACGGCTATCCTTAAACTCAATAAAATAGAAAATTTACAACATAAGTCTTGATGCCGTCTTCACAAATTTTAAATGCGGTGGGGATCTCCCATCGCTTTCTCATGATGATATAATCTCTTCCTCTGCATAGAGATTCTCACTTGACCATTAGTATTTTTAATTGTGTTGCCATCAATCACCAAAACTTCTTAATGGGCCTAGATGCACTTTCAATCTCCCTCTTTTTGGTGTATTGATGACAACACAATTTGAAAGCTTTAAATGAAATAACAGAGATTTGAAGGCAAAGCATATAGTGGAGCTCCCCCTATGTCCTTGCATTCAAGGGATCAACAATAAGGATATATCAATTTGCATCAAGTAGATATGCGAGATAATATGTAAATAACATGATTCAATAATAAGTAGCGATAATGTTAGGCAAGCATTAATCAAGCAAACTAAAAGTTCACAAGGCACACACACCAACTAACTAAGATAAAAGACCCTCCCGAAGCGACGCTAAGCTAAACACTCCCCCTTTGGCATCAAGACACCTAAAAAGGGAAACTCTCAGGACAAAAGATCACTCGTCGTCACCGGAAGGTTGATAGTCATCCTCCTCGCTATCTTCGCCGCTGCCACTGCCACTTGCTTGAGCTGCTGAGGATTGAAGGCCAAAAAGCCGTTGAGAGGCGGAGTCAAATCTTGAAACACAAATGAATGTGATGCTCCGGAGTCAAATAAAACAGTAGCCGGTACTGAGTTTACTAGGAACTTACCTAGTACAACGTCTGAGGCGTTCTGGACTTCATCTGCTGTAATGTGGTTGACTCGGCCTCGTGCAGTTCCTTGGGATGGAGTTGCTGATGTCGATGCTCCGCGGTTCACGTTCGGCGCTGGAGTCCTTGCAGGTGTGTTCCCCGGGTTAAAGCGTACAGGGGTGACACCTCCCTTCTTAGGGTAGTTTTTGGCAAAATGCCCCAGTTCGTTGCAATGATAGCAACGTCTTCCCGTTGCCTGCAAATTGCCTCCGATGCACTATGGTTACGGTAAGGTGCAGGCATTCGACCCATCGGACGATTTGCGGCGGTGGTGCCACATCCGCCTGGGCTGAAACCGGATGAACTGTTGGGGTGCCGTCCTCTGCCTCTGCTGGCTCGGACGTCCTCCTTGTTGCGCCATTCTGCGCTTCCGATTGTCATCCAACTCTCGGCGCTTGTCCTCCAGAATAAGAGCCTTGTTAACCAGCTCTTGGAAGTTAGGAAATGTGTGGGTGATCAGTCCCACTTGTAACCCTGCATTCAATCCCTTCATGAAGCGGGATTGTCTGGCCTTGTCCGTAGCTACATCTTCTAGTGCGTAGCGTGCCAGCTGGGTAAACTTATTCAAGTAGTCGGCCATTGACTGGCCACCCCACCCTGCTTGAGATTCCAGAATTCCTCCTTCTTGAGATCCATGATACCTTCTGGCACATGGTATTGATGGAAAGTTGTTGTGAACTCCTCCCATGAGATACCCTGAGGATCCTCGTGCGAAGCACAAAAGTTTTCCCACCATTCTGCGACGGTTCCCTCTAGCTGATGAGAGGCATAGAGTACCCTCTCATTTCCTACACATTGGGTTATGTGTAACTTCCTCTAGATAGTTCTTAGCCAATCATCCGCCTCCAACGGATTGGCATTGCCTGAGAACGTGGGTGGACGAGTCCTCATGAACTCTGACAGCCTTGAATAGGGGTGTGGTCCATGGTTACCCTCTTGCTGAATGTTTGCAGCAGCTTGGTTGGAAATCTGCTGCATAGTTTGCATCATGGTGCTCATCAGCTGAGTTTGGGCAGCCAGAAAAGCTCCCAAATTCTGCAGATCAACTTGCGGTGGTTGAGGAATTGGCTCCTCATTACGTTGTCCACTTTGGTTGGCTCCACTTCCACTGGCTCCAGCGTTTCCACGAGTCCTCACCATCTGTTGCAAGCTTCCAAGGTTAAGAAAAAGAAAGCATAGACAAGTAAAAGAACTTATGTGGGGAGACAGGTGTAACTTAAATTATTTAGCAACTTTATTGATATAATATAAGGTAGTATGGTTGCTCACAAGTGCCTAAGGCCAATGCAACACATACAAGACACTCACAACCAAAAACAAGTAAACAAACATAGGACTCCACAACGACTCACACCTAATGGTGACTCTGAAACAAAAGACGCGACTCAAACACTCGAGCCTCGACACTACACCCGACAAGACTCGATCACTCATCGAGCCAACCTGGCTGCGGCTCCCCCGGAGCATACACTGGCGGGTGCTCTGGCATCGGGGCGAACTGGTCCTGATGACCTACTGCAGCTGGTGCAAATGACCCCATCGACTCTGCTGGTCCCGTGTGGCTGCTCTGTCTTGGCGACTCCGTGACCGGTGCCTCCTACTCTGGCTCCTCCGGATCTGGATCGTGCAGCCCAGGGATCGCTCGGGCTCAGTCCATCTGGGGCCATCTCCGGCTCTGGATCTTCTGCATGGAGTGAGCTAAGCCCTCCCGCAGTTGAGTTCTCGCCTCCGTGACCTCGTCACGGGTCCTCTGCAACTCCTGGACTGTCTTATCCATGGCGTCCTCCTGGGCGATGACATACCTCGCTAGGTGAGTAATCGTGGCATCCTCCTCCATGAGCTCCACCCTGTCATAGCGATTATCTCGGCGCGGGTGTTGACGAAAAACAGTGCCCTCCAACTCTGCGGAGTAGCTGCGGGCAATCTGCCGCATCGCGAGACGTGCCGTCTCCTGGATCCCGACCACAAAAGAAGTCCTCCTGGCGGTGATGTAGATAGGACGGCTTGCCCTCATCCTCTCTCGAGCATAAACAGTGATCTTGACATCCCAAGCGATATCAAGTCCTGCCCGCACCACATGGTCCCCTGGTAAAGCGGCATGTCGAAACCTCCGAGAAGTAGCATCAGACGCCATAGTTCAGCGACGAATCCTCTAGTGCGCTCTCCATAGGTGTGGATCACCCTCATCTGCCAAAACAGACCTCGTTTAAATTAAACAGATAATAATAATAAGATTTCAGCATATATATGAAGCAACAGAGAAAAGATAAGTCGAGATTTCATTGATATTCTTGCTCAAGTTGATTAAATTTTAGAAAGTAGTTTTATCTGCCAAACACAGCTAATCTAGTTTAGGGTCAAGACTGCGGTCAAGATGGCTCGATACCACCTCTGTCGGGACCGAATCGCAAATCCGGACCTTCATGTATTACATGCTAGTCGAGGATCACGCTAGCACACACAGATCTTACGAGGTTGCACATCACGGACATTCACAGCGATACAAGAATAAATAGTGCAAACATTTATATAAACTGAGTTGTACGACCTTATGGTCTCCTTACATAAAATCAGCCATGCAGGGCTTACATTATTCAGAGTAAAAGGAATAGCAGCGGAATAAAATAAATGTCGTGGAAGCCTTCATCTTGCCACAGGCAACCGACTAGGCTTGCCCCCTAATTGTCCGGATCCTCATTGTACTCCTCCCACGCTGGTGTAGACTCCTCCACTGATGTTGGGATTGATAAGCAAGGAGGGGTGAGTCAGATCTTGCACTCAACAAGTAATGCACAGAATGCAGCGCTATTACTATATGTAAAGCTTATTCCAAAGGATTGGCTTAATTGGTTCTTTTGCATCAAACAGCATTTTTAAACCAGTATCTTATTTAGATTAAAGCAGTGAAATAGTTATAATAATACTAATTTCTTCAAATGGTTTTTCTTCGAAGATTCTCAGCACACAGCCTTAACAATTCATTTTTAACACTGGCACACAGCCACCCAATCCACATTTTTATTTTTGAAGATCTAACCCTTGACTGTAATCCCCGAGCAATGTCCAATACCGCGGACTCGGCTATTCGAATAGATTTTACACTCTGCAGAGGTTGTACACTTTACCCACAAGATACAGCCATTCACCACACAGGTGATCGTCTATAACAAAGCCTTTCAGGAACCTCTACCATAACCAAAGAACCTTTCTGGTATTGCCTTCACTATCACTTCCCTCACACAGAGCCGAAGTATAGGACAGTCCAATCACCGTTGGATGGGCACCAAGCCGTAGCACAGGTACGCTCCCCCGTATAGATACACCCCTGTGTACTGTCACCCTGAGGTATCAGAGGAAAGATAAAAGAACGCTAATCAACTAGGTCCGTCCCATACCAGACATGTGGTTGTACGGGTGACTCAGATCAAAGGCTTGCAAGGTGAAGTCCTTAACTGACCAAGGCAAGACTTCCAACACTCAACAGTGGCACACAACCCGATGTGGCACACAAACTCACATCACTCATCAACCCATTGCCACACAGACCCACCTGGCACACAGCCTCTTGCCACTTGCCCCAGTCTAAATCATTTCCCACCCAGTTGATTATTGTGCAACACATGCGAGCAATAACTCAACATCAATACAGAACCACACAGGTCTCTGTACCTCAATCTCATCATGTGGCATCATCACACCACTTTCAAAATACATTCAATATTTCTTTAATCAATATTGTAGCATTTTTCCCGAAAGATCATTCATGATTCGTTGCAAGGCTAAGCATCTACTCACGGTCTAGCCTCCCGTGTTGGCACAATATTAACATCCAACTAATACAATCAAACTTAGGGTGACAAAGATTTCAGGGCATACAGATAATACTTTCATGGTGATAATAACAATATGGGTTGATTAGCTACATTACCCAATTTAATTTAAATTCAATTTAAATAAATTAGCATGCATAATTTCAAAGCATAAATTACATTTTAAAATCTGGGATCAAAATGATCAAAGCATCACTTGCCTTCAAAGAGTTGTTGGTCGTGTTCCGAAACTTGGTCTTGAGCGACGAACTCTTTCTCGAAACCTTACGGCAAATTTGCGTCTACGCGTACAAACAATATATGCAATAAATAACTAATACAGAAGACTAAATGACCTCAAAAATTCAAATAAAATTCACCATTAAAGAGATCACAATTTTATGAATTTTTAGAAATTTGAATCACCCAAATCCGAGTTAAAATGCAAAAGTTATAGCCATTTGAAGTTTGAATAAAATCTGAAAATACAGAAATTAGAAAATCCGATTTTTTCGAATTATTTTTATACTGAAAAATTGGGATTTATGACGTCAGCATGACCTAATGATGACGTCAGCACCAAAATGAAATTCGGGCAAATAATAAAAATATATATAACGTCAGCATGACATCAGCACGACACGTGGCAGCTTCTGGTGCGGCCACGTCGCCTCGGTCTATGGACTCGGTCCACGGCTCGGGTCGGGTCCACCAGCACAGTGCATCCACGCGGCAAGATCCGAGCCGTTCATTGAATCAACGGTCAGATCTCACGCGTCACACCGCACTGCCTCGAATCCACGCGACATGCGTCGCGCATCCGACGGTCGCTCGGATCCAACGGCTAGATCCCTCGCACTGACTCGGCGACGCATCGCGTTCTACGCCTCCACGCGTCGCGCATTCGACGGAACTCCCGGATCTGACGGTTGGATCTCGCGCACGTTCGGCGGCGTCTCGGTTCACGCACGGCCACGTGGCAAGATCGCGTGCGCGCTCGAAATCGGCGGTGGATCGGTCTGCGCCGATCAAAATGCCCACGCGTCGGCGCGTGATTGGCGAGTGCGGCGCCATCACCGCCGCCGCTTCAAATCGAGCAGCGCGGATCCTAAACAAAACCAGATCTAATCTCTACCGTTTAGATCTAATCCGACGCGCGAGTTACGGAGCGGTTTCTATTCACCCTAGCGGCGGCGCAATCTCACGCGTACACTAACGATCCAGCGGTGAGATCTAAGCGAGCCTGAAACTAAATCTAATCACCATCGTTCAATCTAGATCAAGCGGTCAAGTTTAACGCGGTAAGAAAAGGAGCAATGATGTGGGCGTGCGAACCGTGCGATGCGGTCGAGCGGTCGGCGAGCTTCGGTGAAGGCGGCGGCGAGAAGCGAAGGTTGCCGGGTGGGAAGATGACGCAGCCAACGGCGCTACGGGGCTTTCCGGCGTGAAGAACTAGCGCATTCGACGTGTCTTGGCTAGAGCGCTACTCCGGTGGCCTCGGCGACGGCGGAGACTCAACAGACGGCGAGAAAAAGGCGAAAGACTACGGCGGCGCACTCGAGCAACTACGGCGAGCTAGGCGGAGTCTCCGGGGCATCTCGACGTGCGTGCAAGGAGTCAAAAGATGCAGCGAGAGGAGCTCTGCCAGACGCGCTACTCGGTGCACTTTAAGGGGCCTCAACGTGCGCGCAAACACCGGCGAAACGAGCAGAAACGCTCGGCGGCATTAACTCCGGTGATTACGCTCGGTCGGATCGACGTGGCTCCATCACGGCCGTCCAAGCAGCGACGATCCGATGGCGCACGTTCGCGGTTGACGCGGCGCAACGGCAGCCGCTGGATCCCGATCCGACGGTGCGAATCTGGCGCGGCTAGGGTTTACGGCGCTGGGCGGCGGCGCGCCAAGATGCGGCTCGGCCCATTCTCGCATTCATAGCCGTTTTTAAAACCTTTTTCTTTAAAATAATTCCAGAAATTCAAATATTCCAGGAAAATAACCAAAAATGCTAGGAAATTTCCAGAAAAATTCCAGAAAATACTTTGAGCTATTTGGAACTCAAATAAAATATTTTCAATAAAACTTTGTATAAACTTTTGCATGAAGTTAATGAAATTCAAGAAAGGTCACAAATGAATAAATCCAATTAAATTCTTATAAATTCTCAGAAATTCTCAAAAATCAAAAATACTCCAAACTTTAAAATTAGAGTAAATTTCAGGGTGTTACAAGTTGATGGACGACGCATCACCTTCCTTGGGCCATAGAGAAACTCTGAGCATTCTGAGGAGGACTGCTGGCACATCCTTCATACCCTTAATAGTTCCAACAACGAAGTGCTGCGAATGGTCATACAAGGCCTCAAGCTGGTCAGGAGTTAGGGCCTTCTTGTCATGAAGCTTAGCTTCTCCATCAACTGACCTCAGCTGCAGAACCCGAGCAAAAGTCCTCTTGGTGGCCACATACCACACTCCATCAGTCATCCACCATATAGCATCCTCTTTCTTGTCAAAGTACAAGGTGGAATAAAACTGCATAATAACTTCATCATTCCAAGAGTAGCGAAAACTCATGATATTTTTCACCTGATGGCGCTCGCAAATTTGAATAACTTCATCAAAGACCGGATTGTGAAGATCTGCCATGTATGCCCAATCGATGGTCTTCATCTTTACAACTGAGTGCTCCAATGGAAAAAGCACAGATGCATAAAAGTCTGAATGAAACTTGTTCCAGAACCGCTTATCCACATATTCATCTTGGTGAAACTTCAGCAGATCCTTGTTTCTATGCTCAACAATAGCTTTCCCCTTGCCAGGCCCAACTCGGTAGTCTATCATGCGAAGACGACTCATCTGGCCAGGGTATCTCCACACAGGCCTGCTCTTCTCAAGAGGACCAATCACAATGTGGGTTGCTTGATGATGCTTCTTTTTCTGCTCACGGAGTCTTGCGTGGGTGTCGACAGGATGCTCATCAGGATTGACTTGAGGGGCAGGATCTTGAGAAGATGGAGTAGGAGGTGGACCAGTCAACCGGTTGAGCCGTCCCTAACTGATCTTCCTCACAGAGTGCCTTTGCTTCTTCGAGGCGGAACCCGACATAGAGGAGGAACCGGGAACATCATCACCGGAAGGGCGCTTGCCGGCGCTAGAACCATCTTGAGAAGATGCCATCTAAAAGGAACCAAAGAATGGGATGGACAAGAGATTGCAAGAAAGTATAGATGGCAATTTAAGTATTTGGGCCGAGGAGACAACCCGGATACTCCGGTGTATTTGATCCAGAGTGTCCGGATAATCTGGACACTCCGGATAAAACATTCGGAGACTCCGGGTTGTTCAGTTTCTTCCCTAAAAACCTAAATTGCAAAACTATCTAAAACACAAAGAGCCCATTCTATGGATTGTTCTAAGGGGAGAATGGACTCTACCAAAGCAACCTATTTCAAGGCATCTCCAAGACCAAAGAGATCGGGAGGAGGAAAAAGAGAACTCACCACACAAAGAGGGGTAAGGATGAGGATTGCAAGCGGATAGATCTTCCCAAATCTTGGAGGGTAATCCGAAGACTCCAGAGGATGAGGAGCACGCCGGAGACGAAGGAGGAACCGGTGGCGTCGGCTAGGGCAGCAATGAGGGTGAGATGGTTGAAGAAAAAAGGGCAGGAGAGAGAAAAAAAAGACCTCCCCCTCGCAAAGGCTTTAAGAGACAGCCTCAACCCGGATACTCCGGACTTTAGTCCGGATACTCCGGACTATTCGGAGAGTCCAGAAAAAAAACAACACCAGATTGTCCGGATTTACGCTTCCGGGAATCAACAGAAAGTTTGCAAGGGATGAACTTAGATGGCTTGCAGCAAGAGAAGAGAAGTTCACAAAGCCCTACTCACTTTGTGACTAGCGAACATCCAAACAATCAAGCTAATCACATAGTAAAAGGCTAGATCCGAAGATCAAAGATTCTAATTAACACAGAAAAGTCAAAGTAATAGATCAAATAAGCTTTTCAAAAACATTTAACAATCATCAATCAATTGCATGCATATTGCAAGCCAAATTACGAGAGTCTAGAATATTTAGCCCACTCCTCAAATCACAAAATCTCTTTTCATCGAGCGGCTTGGTGAAAATATCGGCTAGTTGATCATTTGTGCTCACATGTCGAATATCAATATCACCTTTGGTGGAATGATCTCTTAAGAAGTGGTGGCGAATATCGATATGCTTTGTACGGGAGTGTTGGACGGGATTGTTGGCAATTTTTATGGTGCTCTCATTATCACACAAGAGTGGTACATGGTTATAGGTTAGGCCATAATCATTCAGGGTTTGTCTCATCCAAAGCAATTGGGCACAACAGCTCCCGGCCGCTATATACTCGTCTTCGGCTGTGGATAGGGCTACAGAATTTTGTTTCTTAGAGAACCAGGAAACAAGAGATCTTCCTAGAAATTGACAAGTCCCCGAAGTGTTCTTCCTATCCACTTTACAACCGGCATAATCCGCATCGGAAAAGCCAACTAATTCAAAAGACAAACCTTTTGGAACCATAGCCCAAAATGAGGAGTATGCACTAAATATCTCAAAATTCTCTTAATGGCCACCATGTGGCACTCTTTTGGAGCGGCTTGAAATCGTGCACACATGCATACACTAAGAATAATATCGGGCCTAGATGCACAAAGGTAAAGAAGAGAACCGATCATCGAACGATATACCTTTTGGACGATCGGTTTACCTTCTTTGTCGAGGTCTAGATGTCCGTTGGCTTGCATAGGAGTCTTGATTGGCTTGGCGTTTTCCATACCGAGCTTCTTCAGCATGTCCTTGATGTACTTTGTTTGGCATATGAAGGTTCCTTCCTTGAGTTGTTTGACTTGAAAGCCGAGGAAGAATTTCAATTCGCCCATCATGGACATCTCGAATCTTTTGGTCATGATTATGCTAAACTCCTTACACGGTTGTTCATTATTAGACCCGAAAATAATGTCATCAACATAAATTTGACAAACAAATAGATCATCATCAATATGCTTAGTAAAGAGAGTAGGATCGGCCTTTCCGACTACAAAACCTTGTTCAAGGAAAAAATCTCGAAGACATTCGAACCATGCTCTTGGTGCTTGTTTTAGTCCATAGAGTGCTTTGTGCAGGAAGTAGACATGGTTCGGATATTTAGGGTCTTCGAAGCCGGGTGGTTGCTCGACATAGACCATCTCAGAGAGTGGCCCATTCAGGAAGGCGCTTTTCACGTCCATTTGATACAACTTAAAATCATGGTGAGTAGCAAAGGCAAGTAATATTCTAATAGACTCAAGCCTAGCTACAGGAGCATATGTTTCATCGAAGTCCAAACCTTCGATCTGTGTGAAACCTTGAGCGACTAGCCGGGCTTTATTTCTAGTCACCATTCCATGCTCGTCTTGCTTGTTCCGAAATACCTATTTGGTGCCAATCACGTTTTGCTTGGGTCTTTCGACAAGCTTCCATACTTGATTCCGCTCGAAGTTGTTTAGCTCCTCTTGCATAGCCATCACCCAATCCGGATCTTGTAATGCTTCTTCTACCTTTAGTGTCTCAAGAGAAGAAACAAACGAGTAAAATTCACAAAAATTTGCAACTCAGGATCTAGTGGATACTCCCTTGTTAATATCTCCGAGTATGTTGTCGACTGGATGATCTCATTGTATGCTTTGATGAACTCTTGGATGAGGGACTGTAGCATTGGTTCTTTGGATGGGATCCTCATCGTCTTTAGCGGTGTTCGAGCCATCTTGGGCTTGCATTGAGGAAGAGGGAGCATCATCCGGAGCATCCAACGTCGCATCCGGACTCTTTGGACTAGTCCGGATAATCTGGGTCTCATCCCGGACATTTTGAGTTGGAGTACTCGGAATATCTTCTTGCTCAAGAGGTCTCACTTCCCCAATTGCCAATTTCTTAATTGCTTCGCACGGAGGTTCTTCCCTGTCAAACACAGCACGATCAACTTGTTCTACTTGAGAACCGTTAGTTTCGTCAAAAGTTACATCACGCGAGATTTCAACTACACCGGTATTGTTGTTGAAAACTCGGTATGCATAAGCATTTGACCCATAACCAAGCAAGAAACCTTCATCTACTTTAGGAGCAAATTTAGAAGACTTAGCTTTCTTGTTAAGGATATAGAATTTGCTTCCAAAAACTCGGAAGTAGGAAACATTTGGCTTCTTTCCGGTGAGTAGCTCGTACGCCATCTTCTTCAAAATCTTGTGAAGGTATAGACGATCGGTACTATGGCACGCAGTGTTTGGAGACCTTGTATTCGTCTAGCATCGTGCGCACCATCTCGATGAGAGTTCGATTCTTCCTCTCGGCCACCCCAATTTGTTGAGGAGAATAGGGGGCCGAGAACTCGTGCTTGATACCCTCATCATCGAGATATTCCTCCACGCCGGTGTTCTTGAATTAGGTGTCGTTATCACTTCATATTCTTTTGATCTTCACTTCGAATTCATTTTGTGCCCTTCTCATAAATTTCTTTAGGGTTCCTTGGGCTTCACTTTTGTCATGCAAGAAAAACACCCAAGTGAAACGAGAAAAGTCGTCAACAATAACGAGACCATACTTATTTCCTCCGATGCTTATTTATGTTACTGGGCCAAACAGATCCATATAGAGCATCTCTAGAGGTCTTGAGGTAGTCATCACATTCTTGGCGGGATGAGAGGCTCCAACTTGCTTTCCGGCTTGACATGCGCTACACACCCTATCTTTCTCAAAGACAACATTTGTTAGTCCAAGGATGTGATTGCCTTTCATGAGTTTGTGAAGGTTTCTCATACCAACATGAGCAAGTCGGCGATGCCATAACCAACCCATGCTAGATTTAGCCATTAAGCACGTTCCAAGATTAATTCTATCCGTAGTAAAATCTACGAGATAGATATTTCCCTTTAAACGACCCTTAACGGCTATTGAACCATCAACCCTCTTAATGACATCCACACCCTTATCACTAAACACACAATTATAGCCCGCTTCACATAATTGAGCAACGGACAACAAATTGTAGCTCAATGATTCAACAAGCAAAACATTGTTTAAATGAAAATCGTTTGTGATATTAATCTTACCTAAACCTACCACTTCGCCTTTTCCATTGTCGCAAAAAATGATGCTTTTACTATTTGTTCCATTTGCATCCAAGTGTGCAAACATCGCCTTCTCTCCGGTCATGTGGTGTGTACATCCGCTATCCAATATCCAACTTGATCCACAGGAGATATAGGCCTACAAAAACAAATTTAGGTTTTTCCTTTTGGTACCCAAACTAGTTTAGGTCCGCGCACGTTAGTGACAAGAGATTTCGGGACCCAAATAGATCGCACGTGAGAAGCATAGTTGGGTTTACGCCCGATATGATAAGCAACTACACGACTGAGGTTAATTCTTTTAAGCACATAAGAAGCAAAGAAAGTAGCATGAGCCTTATACTTAGAATTTCCTTAGCCCTTAACAAAGTGAATAGGCTTGTTCAACGGGCAATCACGATGTGGCTCTTTTTGCCTTTGGGTGGAATGTACCCAAGCCCATGCTTCATGAAGTTACCTTGACGCTTACCTAGAAACTCCTCTAATCTTTTGCTAGCCTTATAGGACTTTTGAAGTCCATCTTCAAGCATTCCCTTGAGCTTCTCATTTTCATGAGCTAATACTTGCAAAGTCTCAAGGTTAGTGGCACAATCATCAATATTAACATTATAGCATCTAGCACATCCATTGCTAGTAGATGGTGATGAGGAATTAGAGTTATCCGTCAAGAAGTTAGAGGAGCTATTCGAGTGATCAACAAGCTTCACTTCAAGAGCCTTGCAAGCATCCTTTGCTTTGGCAAGTTCCTCTATGAGTGAAGCGTTGGTGATCTCAAGACTAGCTAACTCGGATTTGGTCATTTTTGAACTTTTGACCAACTCCTCATACTTTCTTCTTTCATTATTTAGGCTCTTCTCTAGCTCAAGGTTTTTCTCTTTTTCAAGAATAAGCAAATCCTCTTGAGCTTCGAGAGTAGCCTCCTTTTGCTCAATGGTTTCCTCCAACTTCTCAATATCTTTTAAAAGTAAATCTAATTTTTGAACATCAAAATCCTTCATAAACTTGAATGCACTATCATCGTCACTAGCATCATCGCTATCATCTAGGCATGAGTCGGCAATGGAAGGAGATGTTGTTTTGATTAATACCTTGCGCCCCTTGGCCATGAGGCACATTGGAGCGTCTTCATCATCATCGCTCAAGTTGTCGAAGAGGCCCTTCAACGTTGTTGAGGTGGAAGGCACGGCGATGGCGACGGAAGCAACTCCTCCTTCTTCGTCGGAATCGGAGCTTGAATCGGAGTCGGAGTTTGAATCCCACTCCTCTCCAATGTGAGCTTGTCCCTTGTGCTTGTAATGTTTGAACTTCTTGCTCCTTTCCTTGTCCTTGCCCCGGTATTTATCCTTCTTGTACGACTTGTCTTCCTTCTTCTCTCTTTGTGGGCATTCGGCGATGAAGTGGCCGGGCTCTCCACTCATAGCACTTTCTTGTTGAGTGCCTTCCTCTTGATTTGTTCCATTGATTTTTGGAGTGGCTCCCCGGTTTGTAGCCCCTTTTCTTGAGGAATTTGTTGAATCTCCTTACGAGCAGAGCCATGTCATCATTGGTCAAGGGGCCACTTGGCTCCTCATCATCACTTGTACTTTCCTCGGCTTCCCGCGCAATCTTCACTGCCTTCAAAGCGATGCGTTTCTTCTTTCCTGACTTAAGCTCTTCTACCACCTCCGCTTCTTTGATCATCATCTCATCCATCATTCGCCTCCCAATAACAGCATGGGGAGTGAGAGTGTCGAAGTTTGGTCGATACCGGATGAGTTGCACTAGATTGCGGATGGTGAGAGTGATCACTCGAAGAATGATTTTGACAACAGCTTTGTCGGTGAGTTCGGTACATCCAAGACCCTTAGCTTGATTCACCAACACCATCAAGCGGTCGAACATTTTTGTGTATGACTCTCCTTCTTCTAGAGTGAATCTGCTTAGCTCACCAACAATGAGCTCAATCTTGGACTCACTGACACTTGATATCCCTTCATGAGTAACCATGAGTCTTTCCCAAATTGCTTTGGCATCTTCAAGTCCATCGACTCGGTTAAACTCCGAGTCACTTAATGCATTGAACAAGGCATTGACGGCCAAGTCATTGAAATGTTGAGCTTTCTTCTCTTCGGGAGTAAGCTTGTTTGGATCCGTTGCTTTAAAACCTGTTTCTACAATCTCCCAAATACACGGGTGAAGTGATCTCAAGTACATCTTCATTTTATGTTTCCATGCGGCATAGCGAGTACCATCAAAGTGACGTGCTCTACCGGACGATACGGAAACATAAGATGAAGAGCTTGAGACTCCAAGAGAAGGATATTCATATGGAATCTCAACCCCTTTGCCGGAACCCGTGGCCTTGTCTTGGTCACGGATTTCATCAATCTTTTCTATTAGCGACATCTTGATTCTCCAAGCGGTTAAGCCAAACTATGGAGATTTGGCTCTGATACCAATTGAAAGGACCGGAGATGTCGCCTAGAGGGGGGTGAATAGGCAAATTAAAAAATTGCAGCAAAATAAAATCTCCCGAGGGTCTAAGCCTGGAGTGTCCGGGATTTTTATCCGAAAACTCTGATATGTCCGGACTGTCCTCGAAATGATATTTTAAATCTCTACAATTTTCCAACAAACTAATTGAACACAAATGTTCTAAATACTATCAGGTACCTGGGAAAGATGTAGATCTAGAACCAACCACAGCAATAGAGAGATCGGGGCTCCCAAAATCTAAGACCACAAACCCTAGCAAAACAAATGAAGAACACAAAGACAATGATTTTTACCCGAAGTTCGGATTCTTGAAGGGAATCCTACGTCTCCGTTGAAGAGGCATAAAACCCGGGTCCCTCTTGACCACTATCCTCCCGGTGTTGCACAAAGCACTCGTCGGTCTTCACTTCTTGCCTCTTTCCTTTTGGAGGCGAGACTTGCCTTCACAAACTTCAGGGGCTCACCACAACAAGTGTTGGAGGCTCCTGGTGACTCCTTGCCGTCTAGGAACCCTTCAAACTCCAAGAGTAACAAATACGTCGCGAAATCTACTTGGAGGATGAATCTTGTGCTCAAGAATGAAAGATGCAAGCTTAAGGCCCTCAAATCCACTCCCTTCTCCCAAAAGATTCAAATCAATCACTAGCTTCAAGTGGAGAAAGAGAATTAGGGCTCAAGAGAGTGAGAGTCAGGGTTTGAAGATGAATGAGTGCAATGAATGGAGCTCTCTACTGTTAGGTGGGGAGTGAGGGCTTAAATAGGAGCTCCAAATCCAACCGTTGTGAGAGAGCTGCGCGTAACCCGGAGACTCCGGACATATACCCCGGATACTACAGACTAATTTAACCCGGAGTGTCCGGACTTAATACCGGATACTCCGGACTACTTGAGAGAGCAGCCACCGAGGGTGTCAACCCGGAGTGTCCGAACTAAATGTCCGGATTGGCCCACTCAGCCAGAAGAGTATATTTGAAGGAAATGAAATGGTTCAAGTCGTTTTGCTATGCAATTGTCATCCTTTGAGCACAAGTATATTCTAGAAGTGATTTCCCGTCGTATCCCCCTTAATAGTACGGCTATCCTTAGACTCAATAAAATAGAAAATTTACAACATAAGTCTTGATGCCGTCTTCACAAATTTTAAATGCGGTGGGGATCTCCAATCGCTTTCACATGATGATATAATCTCTTCCTCTGCATAGATTCTCACTTAACCATTAGTATTTTTAATTGTGTTGCCATCAATCACCAAAACTTCTTAACGGGCCTAGATGCACTTTCAGTGGGAGGTATGGAGGTATTGTCACCGCCATCGGTGTCCGTCTTCGAGCTGCTATCATTGGACTCTTGGTATGGCGGGCTCCGACGATCCTCACTCTCAATGGAGTCATCACTCCCTACAAGATGGGGCTCATCTGCAGGATGGTTCCCCTTTCCTTTGGAGGATGCTATCCTTTTTGCTGTATCCATTCTCGGGACTGATTGGTGCTTCCTCTTCCCTGTATGAGTGTCCCCGACTGTCTTGTCTGCCCATTCGGGGATGCTTTCATTGATGTCCTTTCTTAACACAAATGGGATGGATCAGTCTGTCTGGTCGTGATGGAAGAGGGGTGTCACTCTCTATATCCTCCTCATCAAGTAATGGGTCACTGTTGGACCTTCCTTTTTCCATCCACTGTCGAATCGGGTTTGCATCGTCGCATAGTGTTAGCTCCATAAGCCGCTGGAATGGATCATCTTCATCTGAGCGCCTTTGATTTTCTGCGGCTTGAATTCAAAGCCGAAGGTTGTAGTTGACGTACAGCAGCTTATGTAGCTTCTTGTATGACAGGCGGTTGCGGATTTTTGTGTGGATGAATGCAAATATACTCCAATTATGCTCACAACCACTAGAAGATGCGCATTACGACATGAGATGTATAGCAAACTGCGGAAGGGTGGGTGTTTCCGATCCAAATACATCCCACCAATGTGGGACAAATTAATGAATAAAATAGTAAGTACCGACAAGATTACCATTACATTTGAGACGGTGTAAGAAAAATACCAGGGGATATTTTGTCATATTGTGCCATTCTCGCAACTAGAGCTGTTGAGAACGATCCAACCTTCCTTCTGAAAAGGTCAGCATCATGAAGAGCTTGCGCGGCGCT
Organism: Otatea glauca; assembly: GCA_036346275.1. NCBI lineage: Eukaryota > Viridiplantae > Streptophyta > Magnoliopsida > Poales > Poaceae > Otatea > Otatea glauca. The sequence continues at coordinate 17,400,428 of CM070733.1, read as the reverse complement.
TTTAGTATCATCAGCAAGCGCTTCAAAGGCATCCCGGAGATTTGGCAAGAAGGTGTTGTTCGTGCCGTAAGCGTAGACAGTTTGGGGGTTTAAAGCGGCAGCTGCATGATGTGAAACGAAGCATGTTAGTACAAGTTTGTAACATATGTGCAACTGCAATGTATTGTGTTGCAGGGAAGAATATATTACCGGCATTCATATAAGTGTTGCGCATTAAGTCGTCCATTTTTTGGTCCACCACATTCATGTACATATCCTTTGTTGCTGGAGACTCGTAGAACAAACTGCCGTACTCCTGTCGCACTATGGGGTACCGTAGGATCGTCTCGCTCAATGTGGCCACCCTGTCCGGATCGGAGAATCGCAAGAAGGCGTACAACGATTCCATCGACTTCACAACAAATCGAGGATTATCCCACCAGTCCAAGCTTAAGAGGCAGCCATACACGTACCTCCCCTCGGTGTTATCAACAAAGCGAGAGTTTACAAATTCTTCGGTAGCCATCCATTGCATGAACTTGTCCTTGTGCCGAAAGAAATTGTCCAAAAACATATAGTTAGTGCTGAAATGAGTTGCATTCCACTTGACCAACTCGCCTCCAATGTACTTCTTCATCATAGCATGTATCTTGGAATGATTGTATATCCATCAAGAGATTTTCCTTGCACTCTCAATGACCGAGGTGTAATTAGGGAACTCTCCAATCTCCTTCAGCATCAAATTAATGATGTGGGCCACACAAGGCTGCCACACGATGTTGTGGTGCTACCGTGCGACGAGCTTGCACACCTTCTTGTAGTTGGCACCATTATCCGTCACAATTTGCACCATATTTGTCGGACCCACCTCGTTGACCACTGAATATATTTCCTGTGTGACCAAACAAAACCAAATACGACAATTACGTGATGTGTACGTTAATTTAACTGCAGAAGAGTACAAACGGAACCAATTACCTTGTGCAAGTACGAGGCATCCTGAGAAACACCGGTGGCATCAACGAATTTGTGGAAGAATATGGTGTCGTTGCAGTAAATCATGAAGTTTATTATGCTCATGTGTGTCCTCCCAGTCCAAGAATCACACATGATTGTTACTCCGTACATAGGCCATTGCTGCATGAACTTTGCGAAGCTCTGCTTAATGTCTACTTCATTGGTGTCTAAATATTTTCCATCTATATCTCGGCCACTCGGGGACGGGACACCCACGTCTGCAAATGAAACATAAATGTTAGCTATGAATCGGCGTACAACTGAGCAAATATTTTAAATCTCACTTACCGTATTTTTTGTGTTTCCCTCACAGCGCTAACAAAGTATGGACTATCTGCTTTCCACCCTACATACCAGCAGTGTGAAAGAATTTGGCTCACGCCGAGCCAATGGCCTGCTTCGCACTCTTTCCCTTCTGTGTCCACTGATGGATGTCAATCCTTGGTTGCACAGGGCCACGGGTCGTATCAATGTTGTAATCCCCCACCGCCGGCGGTCTTTCTCGTTGCGACGAACTCTGAAACATCTTCGACAACAAACCACTGCGATGTCCTCTAGCTCCCCTGGAGGAGCCACTGCCACCATCATGCTCGTACCTCCCACCTGCCCGGCTTCTAAATTCTACCTGGCATGCTGGAGTTGGTCCTCCTCATCAGCATCACCCGTGTACTCTGAGTATACACTTCACCTCGGTGGGGAATCTCCAGCTTCTACTTGTTTCCTCAGCATCTCCTCTCTCCTTTCCTTCTTCTTATCCTTCGTCATGTCTAGCTCACGCTGAAAGTACTTGCGAACATTTGCAAGAACTTTACTACAATGGACGACACCCGTACCAAGTCCTGCCAAGTGTTGCTTGAATCGGGTCGCACCGCCTCCTTTCTTCATTTGAGATAGTACTTGCATCAAAATCTAGCACCCAACTTCTCATCGTGCCCCCACACCACGTCGACATAGTCTACCATCTGCTAATAGAAGACAATAAAAGTAAGCATACATACAAATATCACTACTTGAACAATGTCAGATATTTTCATTTAACCATGTATGCCTATGTCAAAGATTAGGAATCAACAATAAGATTTATACTTCGGGTATCTTCGAGTGAGTAGAGTCAAGCACGAAATCAGTGACACGGATGTAGATGTGTTGGGCCCCAGTGAGTAACACCCTAAATCTGTATAAGAGATTTCGGTATATCGTATATGAAGTACAAAGAGGAAATTGTATAGCCCTTATTACAAGATGGGATGCCCTAAACTAGGCTAAGACTAGAGGTTGACGAGATGTGGCACGTCGGCTCCTAGGCTCTCCTTGCAAAAAAGCTTCTTGCTTGATGGTTAATTGCTTCTGAATCGCCCTCCCCTAAGGGTCTCTCCCTTAGGCCTTATATAGTCGTGATGATCCTGCCTCAGGTCAAATTGTAGCCATCTTGGATACCGAACGTAGTCGATGAGGAGTCTATCATTGCGTGATCTGCATATCATATCCAAATAGCCATCTATACCAGGCGTACTCGAGTTGGTTTCCTCGCTAGGGGAAAGCGATCGAGTCCTTCCTAATATGGAGTTATCTTTTTCGCGTATATCTTATCCCTCAGGATTGGGCCCGTGATATCTGGAATCTCTACATGTCGTTAGGACATATTCTTCACGTATTCTTTGTGGACACATACCCCATGTTTAGATATTCGACAGTAGCCCCCGAACTCTGTTCAGTGAAGGGTCTACTTAAGCGCTTGGTCGATTACTGCCAAAGTGTTGATTGGTTGAGTAATGCCTTGCCTGCTTGCAGTCGATCAACTCGAGTAAATTAGGAATCGCTGAGTATCGAGTTGGGATGTGCTGGGTCGAGCGCCCTGCCATCAGCCCGTATCGAGTTTCCAGGGTGACCATAAGTTACTCGATGTCGACTTATCGACTCGATTCTGATAGAGTTAGAATTTCAAAAAATCTAAACGTTGGGTAGTTGAGCATTTATTGCTCTCGTCTGCAACGCCAAGATGGGTGCAGCGGCGTTGTCATTTCACCTTTTGCGCCGATCGAGGTGCCGGACCATAGGGAATGAACCGTTTGCTTGGAAAGAGGATTTAGATCTATAAATTCTCATACCTGGAACTGTAGCTATTCCCCTCCTTTTTTCACCTCCAGCCTTACTCGTGAAGCCTTCGTCACACTTCTGAAGCCCTAGCGTCGTCACCTTTAGGGAATTCACCCCACATTTCTCTCAATGGCTTCTGCCCCTTCATCCAGCGCCAGAGTTGTTGCGCCGTCGGAGAAGAAAACCGAGGTAGCCTTCGAAGATGAGGCCCTCGAAAAGGTGTGGCAAAAGTCGGTTATGACGGAGAAGCGTCTCGCTGACTTGGAGAATGACAGCTTCGTCCCTCCGCGGGAGTTCTTCCACTGGAGGCCATCTCAATGTGAACTCTATCCCACCCCCGCGAATGAGGATGAGACCATCGTTTTCGAGGCCTTCTTCCGCTACGGGTTAAACTTTCCTCCTTCTTTGTTCTTGCTCTCAGTTCTTGAGTTCTATCAGATTCAGCTTTTCCACCTGAGCCCCAATTCTATCACAATGCTCAGCGTGTTCGTCCACCTTTGTGAGGCTTTCCTGGGTATCAGCCTGAGTCTCAACTTGTTTCGCCACTTCTATAGTCTAAAAAGGGCGACAAAGAACACAGCTATTGGGGGTGTCGGATTCCACCTCCGCAGTAGCGTATTGAACTCTTATATTTCTGTCCCCGTTACCTCCTCCTGGCAAGCAGATTGGAAGAAATGATGGTTTTATATCACCTCTCCGAATACCATGAATTATCCCATATTTTATCGACCACTCTTGCTTCATCCGATTGACCTCCGGACAAAAGTCCCTCATTCGACCGCCCTCAACGCTTGTTACATCCAGAAGATCAGGAGTTGAGGGAGATCGGACTGACTGGGTGGCACGTTGCTAAAGATTTCCTCACGCGCTGGTCGAGTCCACTGAAGTGCCGGGACCACTTGGCTTGGGAGTACTCCGGGGTCGATGATGCCACCAGGGACAATCTTGAAAGTAAGCACTTGCAATACTTTTGTTTTCCTTACCTTAGTCGATGATTAGCGAACTGACCTGCTTTTTGCCAGATCTGCCGGACTCGAACATTTCCTCTAGGCTGAGCAAAATGTTCCAAGACTCAAAACCTGATGCTTGCGGCATCGAATCTTACTCGGTTGCCAATCCCCGGCCAAAGGTGAGTGTTTAGTCAGAGATACGATGAGCACAACTGTGTTTGGGGCAAATATCCTGAAGGAGGGTTCTGAACTAAAAATTCCACCAGATTCTGAGTATCTGACTGACTGTGGCACCTGCTTGACACGCCTCCCTTGCTAAGTGAACTTCGGAGGAAAGATGCCAAGACACTCCCTTATGACTTATGAGAAGTCATCATTTTTCTAGCTCCCTCTTCTTAGTTGTTTTTTTTTACAAATCTAGCCTCCTCGTGAATACATTTGCATATTTAGCGTCCTTTCCCACAACGAAAGGCACGACAGATGACATCTGTTCCCTACCATGTTCGAAGAGCGTGGGAGCCAGTGCTACTGCGCCCGGGGTGCGCGAGAGCGGATGAGCGTGGGAGTTGGCGAGTGAGCGCGGCAACAGGCATTACTACGCTCGGGGAGTGCGGGAGGATGGCACGAAGCACAGGAGCACACGCTGCCATGGCTGGGCAATGCGGAAGGCGTGCTGCTACAGTCCCGGTGCTCTGGTGACCTTCCGCGGTTGGGGATGAGGTTATTTTTGTAATTGCATTCGAAAAGGGACCAAATTTGAAGAAAAAAAATGACTCATAGGGCTAGAGATGATTTCCCCTTGTGAAGACCTGAAGCGTTTCGTCAAGTTGCACAACCGGGCTCGGATCAAGGAAAAACAATGCTCTCACTGCTAAGAACTGATCTTGGGATTCTCATGTTGTGTCCAAGTCTTATCGCATGTTCTGTCTTTACTATGAGATTTATTAGTGGACATGCAAGTTGTTTTTGGTAATAATGTAGTGACTTGGAACATTAAAATGTTGAGAGGTGCTTGGTTCGGTACAGTATAGCATATGCCACCAGCATGTTTCTGTTTCCTATTCTTGTTTGGGTGCAACTTCTGTATTTTGCAGCAAATGCTGTAGCAAGTTATCATGTTCCATGCTCCTAAAAACAACATGATGGGATCAAATAGATAATTGATGATATAGCTTTGAAATGAACAAGGTTAGATGACATAAATATGTTCAGCTCGGATAATCATTGGCCTCTCTTTTAAGCTGAGTTTTATTTACATGAGTTATTCCTGAGTTGCTTACCTGGCATGCTAGAGTTCAGATCATGTTGTTCTGACAGTTTTCTATCCCTGCATCAAGTTTTATCACCAATTCACCATCCATGCTCTGTTTGGAAGCATTTGTGCACTTATCAACAAGTAATTGAATCCGTTTAAAAAATAGTAATTGAATCCGGTGCTTCCAGGTCTATTTATATTTTCTTGTCGAGTTTAGTGAAAATCATACACCGGAATCTGTATTACGAACCTTTTTTCTTTTCAGTATACAGATATTTTTTTCTTTCCAGTAAAAACATATGGAGAGAACATCAGATATGATCTATACCCCTTTATAATGCACGTAAGCAATTTTTGCTACGTCCACCCTAAATAATGCACCTCATTAGAGATGGTCCAACGTTCGTGCACCCAACAAAATATCCCTAGAAACTTGCATTCATCAAAATGAACATCTCGGATCTTCCCTCAGTTTTACTCACCCACATCCGATGGCCATTATTTAGTGTGTCTAATCTTCATCGAATTAAGGAAATTAAGTCCATAATTAAATCCATATTGTGTGCAAATGAAAACTAATTCATATTAATGCAGCAGCCCGGATTTCCATCCAGTGTGTCCACCAAACGCCGAAATGCCTCCTCTCCCCGCAGCCCGGATGGAAACCAATTGGTTTCCTTCCCCCACCCTTCCATCGATTCCATCTCCACGCCCCACCCTTCCATCGATTGCACCTATTTCCATCGATCCAAGCCCCCCGTGCGAGCGGCATTTCCGTCGCTCAGGCCGCCCGATCCGGTCTCCAGCGTATATGGACCTCCCCGGTCACCACGCTAGTCACGGCCTTCTTCCTCCTCGCCCTGTTCATGTACGGCGAGGACGTCCGCACCATCGCCGAGCTCTCCGTCGACGACTACCTCTACCCCGACGCCGAACTCTACAACGTCTCCGGCCTACCCCATCGCCACGCCCCGGCGACCGCGACCTGCGCTCGCGGCTCTGGGGTCTTCGACAACACCTCCTCCCCGTCTCTGAGAGAGAGAGTGCACCTTCCTCACCAAGCAGTCACTTGCCTCGCCAACGGCCGCCCGACGACAAATGGCGATCGAAATGGCAGCCCAAAGAAGTGCTCGCTACCCACGTAAGTAGCTAGATCTGCAAGAAATTGTTAAGGTTTGCATCTTTCTTTCTTGATCTAGCGATCTGAATCAATTGATTGAAGGTTCGATCGCGGCGGTTCATGGAGAGGATGCGGGCAAGCGGCTCATGTTCGTGGGGACTCGTGAACCGGAACCGATGGGAGTCATTGGTGTGCTGGTGCAGCCCATTTTATCCAAAGCGGGAAGAAGGTGGTCAAGAGGGCTCCTCACCATCTTCCACGCCAAGGAGTACCGCGCCACGCTCAAGTTCTCTGGGCACCATTCCTCGTCGAGTCCAACTCCGACAACCCCAAGATCCACAAGATCGAGCACCGGATCATCCGCCCCGAGGATCGAGGGCCACGCTGGCAATCTTGGAGGGACGCGTCAACTACCTCATCTTCAACACCTACATCGGTGGATGAACACCCGACATGAAAGTCCAGCGATTACTCTTTGCATTGGCGTTACCCGACTTATTTATAAGCCATTGCAAATTTGCAATTGTATGCTAAAATGTGGCTCCTTTTCTTGGATTCTTACAGAGGCCTAATTCAAGGTATTGGTCGAGCACGACGAGGTGCCGGATTGAGGCGTATGGCGGGTGCTCAAGACGTGGTGGTGGTGAATGAGAACATCGATCCGGCGAGGACATCGGCGTTCTTCATGACAATTTCTCCTCTTCACATCGTGATTCAATCAAAGTTGCATTCCTAATTTCTCTCTCGGGCAAGTAATGTCGGCTCCTTAAGCTTCAATTAAGTTCCTTTAGGTCCTAGGATCAATTTTCTTGCGCTTTGAATGTTTGTGGACCACTTTTCGGTTCAATAGGACACCTTACCTAGGCTTGATTAAAGTGTGGTTTGATAAGTCCAAATCGCTTTTTAGAGAAGCAATCTTCCTCTGGTTAGTCTGCAGGGCACAACGTCATTGTCCACCACAAGATGTGGGCAATGGAACTCAGCTGTTAGGTTTGCTCATGACCCACGAGGAACAAAACTCGCCTAATTTCTGGGTCTTATAGTCAGCATGGCAAGTCAATTTCCCAATATAAGATGGCATAGACATTTGAAATCTCTCCGGTGTGTGCAATCTGAAGGTATGGTGCTATACACTTGGTACCATAGCATCCTCATGGCACCTGATCCTGAGAAGTTGCAAATCCTAAAGAGGAATGGACCAAATGAATTTAAAAAAAACTTCATTTTGGAATCTTCCACCAAATTTCTGGTGTGGTGTTGTATGATTCACATGCTATCCGAAATCATTGCTTAGAAGCAAGCAAACATACAGCAAATAAACATCCACGGTATATAGTCTTTAGGATCTCAAACAAACTAGGTGGGCCCGGCTAACAAACAGGAAGGGCAAAGCAACATTTGGTACAACAAAGAAAGGACTGTTTTTCACATGGTGGATGTGGTGGAATGGTGTGGCATCTTGTGCATCACAAGCAACATGCATGCTAGGTTTTGACTTGTCAGCACCCTCCAGAGAAGAAAAAAAGAGTCCCCCACTGTATACGAATCGACACCTCATTGTTTATTGTTGTCCTCACATAGTAGATATAGACTGGAGTACCCAGGCCGGCATTTGGTGAGTTTTGACTGTTAAACGATCTTATTTTACCAAAAAGAAAACCTACTCTCCACTATTAAGGTTCAATTCTGCAGAAGTATGGCATAAATGAGTTTAACTGCAAAACCCAATATAATGTGAAAAATGGTCTTACTCTACAAGAAAGAAGGTATTTTCTGGTATAGCTATTGGGTATTTATCATGCCATTGTGAAAAGTTGAGCTTGTGATCTCATCTTGGAGTATTTCTGGTATAACTGGAGGTCCATATAGCTGTGCCCGTGCTATATCATTGATGACATATCCTTGATGACCAGGTTGCATAAGATCGAGGTACGACAAAAATAGGTTAGCCAGAGAAAAATACAATAATATGGATGGAGCCAAGAAGGAATTATTATTGAAACAAAAAAGAGAATACAACAAAAGAAATGAAAGAATGTCGTACTACAAACCATGAAGAACCTTCAATTCCTGATCTGGTCTCAAATGATGTTACACAGAAAAATGATTTAGAGTTCGACAGCTGTCTATTCGAGCCTACACTTCATGTTGGCGAATTAGGTGAATATATATATATACATGTGTTGTCAATAAGGTATTGTTTACGAATCTTCCTTTATAATTGACAAATTTATTGTTAAAGGTAACATGGTAGAGGATGAGACATGCCATGATGGGGACATTGTAGAAGCTGATGATGAAGAGTACTGGGAATGTCTCGTTGAAGGTAACAATTATGTATATATTCAAATATACCCTTTGTTTATTAGTTCAAAATAACAGAATTGATTGATAGTGTAAATCTTAATACAATTAATGTTGGTCGGTTCAAAATTAGATCATGTTTTGGAATTGCCTGACTCTACTTTTCTTACAGATGATGACTTTGAGTCGTACCGCGTGCAAGTAACATGTGTTGGTGCGCCCGTCACACATGATCCATACGACTATATCTACCATGACCTTCCGGCGGGACATGTTATGAGGAATGTATCTGACGGCAAACAACAAAAATTTTGGTAAAGCCAAATAAAGAATTAGATCCTACAGGAAAGAGCACCAGGAATATTGTCTATCAAGATGTCCTGGATTGGTGAAATTGGTAAGTACTATTTCACACAATTTTTAGCATGTGTTGGAAATTTGCATAAGCTTCCTGTTTCTTTGACTTGGACAATCATTTCCTTGTACTTTACTTTTGTAATACCTTATTTGTGGTTATCTGCTCTAGAATCCTTGGTTATTTTGAAAAATGAACTCTTGTTTACAGCCTACATTAGAGTGACGAGACCAAGGAAGTGTTTCTTAATTGAAATACTAAAATACAAGTGGAACGACGATATCTATGATTGGCGTATTGTAGTTCCAAAGTCTGTTCCAAAAACAATAGACCGGTAAGTTATTTACATATGATTGGTAAATAGTTAAATTTTTGTGTACTTACATGTAGCAATTAAATGTTGTGCAGGAACTTGACAAGTTATTTGGTCATGAACTTCATGCACATCTAGAATGGTCAACAGTTTAATGCATGGATCTGCATGGTCGATATTCTCTATTTTATTAATCACTGTTTATAAGGTTGTAAAGTAGGTCTATACTGATGATGCTCTACAATGTACTTACAGGGATCACCTATTCTCAGAAAGTGTTTCTTAATTGAAATACTAAAATACAAGTGGAATGAGTGCGCAGAAAACATCCCTCAAGACATAAGAACAAGTCTTCCGAACATACGGAAAACGTTTAGCGAAAAATATTATTGAGTGTTATATCTTCATTTTTGTACTCGCATACTAGCACGGTGATTATTTATTACTAAGTGTTATATTCATACTTATCTTCTCATTTAATTGATAAGCGGGTATACTACCGTCGTAGCGTTAGCACGGGCACTATACTAGTAACTTTTAGTTCATTGTGCAAGAGGCAAAGCTATTGTGACTTTGTTTCCCCTATGAGGTAAAAAGAAAATTAATAAACTTGCAAATATCGGTGAAACAACAGTATTGTTAACAAAGGAAAATAACGAAATAACTCAAGATAAAGTGATAAAAGACAAGATACGAATCAGACGATCCAAGTGGACGTTTTATAGGAAGCAAGAAGAAACATCTACAGCCATACCAGTGGGAAGAAACTTCTGATTCAAGATCGACAAAGAATGATCCAGCAAACGATCGGCAGCACTAGTTCTCAATCAATATCACAATACATTGTCAATTGTTGCTGGTGGTGAACAGGCAACTGATCTGAACATGGCCATTTTATTTCAAGAAACAAGGTCATCTCAATTAGCTACAATTTTGATCAAAACCTTTTTGCCTCCTTTCACCTTTGGAGGGTATGCTTCTTGGCTTCTTGCTATAATCCTTGATTCAAGATCACCGGCAGATGTTGGCAAAATCTTACCGCTAACAAATTCCATATTAAATGTCACCCATAATATCACTCAACATAATGCATGGACCATCCATCAATCATCAGTCCTCAATTGCTATCGGCGAAGTCTGCGTCAATAACATCTCCATCATTGGGTCCCTTTCCACCTGAGCTCGTCGATCCATCACCAGATGTAGGGCCAGCGCCAGCACCAGGAGTAGGTCCGGCAGCACCAGTGCTAGGTTGGTTGTATATGGCCTGTCCAATCTGCATTACCTCCTGGTTCAAAGCCGCCATGGCATCCTTCATGCTCTGTGTTGATCCACCAGCAATGGCATCTTTGAGTTCCCTGAGCTTCGCGTCCACCACCTCTTTCATGGGAGCAGGTACCTTATCGCCAAGCTCCTTCAGTTGCTTCTCAGTCTGGTAGACCACAGAGTCCGCCTGGTTTTTGGTGTCAATGGCATCTCTTTTCTCTTTGTCCTCCTGAGCAAACTTGTCGGCATCTAGTACCATTCTCTCAACCTGCAAAACCAAATGATTCAGAAGGCATCATTATGCGCCAACATAGGCATTAATTTTTCTGGAGGACAGGTCGTCCGTGCCATACAACAGACAGACATGACTACAGCATTATACCACAAGGTTGTAAAGAGTACCATGATTCTACAACATGAATAATTAGAACTTCAAGAAATGGGCAGATAAATACACTACTCATTTATGACCATATACATGTCATGTGGTAAAGACATGCATAATAAAAAAGATTTGGTGTATAAACTTGAAGTAAACTAGCAGCAAAATAAAATTGGAATTCAAGGAAAGTAGCTAGAATAATAGGAACAACAAAGGAACAGTAAAATGAATACCTAAAAACACTATATAGCATCTAGAAAACCGGCACATTCATTGTTATAAAGAAAGAACAAGCAAAATTCATGCCTAATCACCAATAAAGCAACCACACTTCAGTGTAATCATCACACAAGAATGCTTAAGCACTAGATGATAACATACCTCATCCTTTGGTAGTGTACTAGCGCCGGTGATGGTGATATCCTGCTTCTTTCCAGTGCCCTTATCAATAGCAGCAACAGAGAGAATGCCGTTAGCATCAATATCAAACTTTACTTCAATTTGTGGGACGCCACGTGGTGCAGGAGGGATTCCATCCAACCGGAAGCTTCCAAGAGACTTGTTGTCCCTGACAAACTCTCTTTCACCCTGGAGAACATTAATCTCAACACTTGTCTGTCCATCTGCAGCCGTTGAGAATACCTCTGATTTCGAGGTGGGCAGTGTTGTGTTCCTGGGAATAATCTTTGTCATCACTCCACCCAATGTTTCCAAACCAAGAGACAACGGAGTAACATCCAGAAGAACAACATCTTTCACATCTCCAGCCAAAACCCCACCCTGGTGTTACAATGGAAGTAGAAAATTATTGAATGAGGTGTTCCAGATGTTAAATAAGTCAAAATGCTCTCTTGCATTGTCATGACACAGTTTGGGCAGCTCATATTACTTACAGCTAAATTGACCCATAGTACTTAATAATGTAGGAAACATGTACTCAGGACTACCACTGTAGGTACTTTGAAGGTTTAGAGATGACGCTCTGAAAAGAACAACTCATTGAAGCACATTTGGGGATAAAGAAAATGACCTGTACGGCTGCCCCGAGAGAAACAACCTCATCAGGGTTGACTGTAACATTGGGATCCTTGCCGGTAATCTTCCTCACAAGTTCTTGCACTGAAGGGATTCGGGTAGATCCACCCACAAGAATCACTTCATCTAGATTACTGGCAGACAACTTGGCATCTCTTAAGGCATTATTAACAGGAGTTTTAAGCCTGTCAACACAACAAGTATGTGAGTGAAACCTTCAGAAAATATGAGAAAATGCAAAAGTACTACACAGAAATGATTTTCTTTAGTAATAGGCTTATAAAATTGATAGGGTGCCCATAATTACCTATCGATGAGGTTTGAACACAGTTCCTCAAATTTGGCTCTAGAGAGGGTTGTCTCAATGTGTTTAGGCCCATCAGCAGTAGCAGTTATGAATGGCAAGCTGCAGTTAAGGCATTCAACGATTTCAAAAGAACTATCACCAATTGAGCAGTAGAAGACTACCCAACATCTTTGTGAAAAACTCACCTAATGTTTGTCTGTGTCAGTGTTGACAATTCCATCTTAGCTTTCTCTGCTGCCTCAGTAAGACGCTGAAGGGCTTGTTTATCCTTCAGAAGATCAATCCCTTCGTCTTTCTTGAAGTTGCTAGCAAGCCAATCTACAATTTTCTGCATAATTCAAGGACAACTTTATTAGGTTGGTGGAAAATAATGATAAATCATATGGTTGGTGGAAAATAATGATAAATAATAGTATGCGAAATTGGGTTGATTTGACTTCTCTGGTTCATATAAATGATAGTACACTACAATGCCAATAGACCTTTCACGTGTTAAATGCTCTTTGAGAAGTTGAAATCAAATACTTGTTATGCAAAATACATAAAAAGATTTTGACTTCATGAAGTCAGGATCTAACAAAGAACATACAGAGCTCATCTGAACAAAAGTTTGACAACTAAAAAATAAGGACCCACAAGTAAAATAAACAGTGATTTCAAAGTTCCAGTTAAAATATACAGAAAAGAGAAATGCATCAATTGGGACAATTCGAATTTCTCATGTTGCCTGTTTGCTAAAAGAACGAATGTGTGGGAATACCCCATTTATCAAAAGTACATGAAGCAATGCTCCAAAAAGTTTGATGAAATACACATGCAATATTTCATAGTCCAATGCATTGGCATTATAGGAATCAGAAAAGACAAGCAGTACATGTCAATAGTGCATGATGCAGTGCTCTTTTTGGGTACCGTGCAGTACAGATGAATTTAATCATGAAACTTGGCATATGCACACAACATGACATGTACTACATCTATTAATGTTTTAGAAATTTTTAGAAAGGTGCATCATGCACTTTCATAAATTTTCACATATGGGGGTAATTTCCAAAAGGGATAGAAGAGAAATTACACACCTTATCAAAGTCATCGCCACCAAGGTGTGTGTCACCAGATGTGGAAAGGACTTCAAACACACCATCTCCAACCTCCAATACTGCAGGATGATGTTGCCTTAGTAGTAATAACTTATATAAAGAAACATACCTCCATAATACATCACTACAGAACAACTATTAATTTAACAAAGCAAAGGATGCAATATAACTCGATTACATCATGGCCTGCTCTAAATCTCATGCCATTTTTCTCGTCACAGAAACACCATCTACTTCACAATCACAGTTCAAAAACATCACGTGTGAGTTGAATAACCAAAGAAAGCAATCCAAGTAGACATCCCAAATTTTAAAAGCTCTTAATCAAATTTTTGCACTTTTTATTACTCTTTTTTTAGTTTAGATCTTTTAACAAAACGTTGATCTCTTTAAAGGTAGCTTTTATGTCTCTTTAAAAGTAGCTTTTATCTATATGTTGGTGGAATAAATTACTCAGCTCAAAGATTCATAACCATACATTATCCTCTGGTTGAGCCATGTTATGTAACATTCTTCTGGACAAAACATTTTGAACCTTTCGCTCAAAATGGACAAAATGAAACAACATTACATGTTTCATCAAACTGAATCAATTTTCAGCACTGAAATTCTAATTGTGATTCATCCAAAATGAAGGTCCGTCATGGTAGTAATGATAAGATTAAGGTCCACGTGATTCAGAAGTTAAAACAGTAAAAGTAGAAGAGAAGTAAACAATTTGGTATTCTATCATACCAGAGACATCAAAAGTACCGCCTCCCAAGTCAAACACTAGAATTGTTTCATTGTTTTTCTTCTCAAAACCATAAGCCAGAGATGCAGCAGTTGGCTCATTTATAATGCGAAGAACTTCCAATCCTGCAATACGGCCAGCATCTTTTGTTGCTGTTCTCTGCGAGTCATTGAAGTATGCCGGAACAGTAACCACTGCTTTTGTAATTTTGTCATTCAGAAACTTAGATGCATCATCCACCAACTTCCTCAAGACCTGACATAGTAATAAATTACCAGAAAAGTGAAATATACCACTCACTTTCAAATAAGAAAAAGCGTAACATGCACTGTGGATTCATAATCTTGCATGGTTGTGTCACTTGGGTCCCTGAACATGAGAACTGCACATTTACTCATTTACGTTCCTAAACTTATATGAGTCAAAACAGGTCAACACGGACCAAGCCTGGCTCAAATTAGCAAATAGTGATGCGAGGGCATTTTGACCTTATTTAGTGATGCTAGGGTACTTTGGCATTATTTAACAATGTATTGCTAGGTACGATTAATGGAAAGGTAGTAAAATTTGTCCAAAGGTTTACGAAAGCTTCATTGAAATCAAAAATATCAGTTCTCCATTGATTTCACATGATGATCACAAAGTAAAACGGCAATTTAAGTCAAGTGTGGGCCTGCCTTTAATCACTTATACAAGTTTAGAGACCTAAATATGCAGTTATCAAGTTTAGAAACCTAACTGTGCAGTTATCAAGTTTAGGGGACCAAAGTGACACAATGACACAACCAGTTTAGGATGTGCACTTTAATCAAAGAAAAATGATAGGTATCCAAGTTAGGCATTGCAACCATTTGGACATAACAACAGAACTAAGTTCTCTAAACTAACCAACATAGCAAGTAAAATAATACATATACCCAGAAACATAAATTGAAATCTATGATGTAGTAACAATTCAATGTAATTATAGAAATGAAATATCATCACTATATTCACATTGGAAACATTAACTCGTCAAAAAGAGAATATAAATTAACCAACTTTTAACACAATCGTTGAGGCCTTGAGGGAGACAAGACTACAACCAAAATGCTAATTCTCCTAAAGCTCAACATTAACAGTATATCAGACATTCTAACATGAATTCTCCCATAACTAATAAAACATGGCAACATCCAATTGCAGGCAATGCATTGAAATCCAATTCATCAGACATGATTAGACATAACATCTATTCACAAATTCCAATTCGAATTATTTTGTAGTCATTCCTCATACTCCAATTGCGTTAGAAGAAGTTAGCACAACCTTCAGTACGACTTAAACTTTTGGTCAGCACCAACTGCTAACTGATAGCGAAATTACCTGAGCAGATATCTCCTCTGCGGCGAACTGCTTGCCAATGGCGGGGCAGTCGAGCTTGACGTTCCCGTTCTCGTCGCGCACGACGTGGTAGGAGACCTGCTTGGCCTCGTCGTCGACCTCGGCCATCTTGCGGCCGATGAAGCGCTTGACAGAGAAGAAGGTGTTCTCCGGGTTGACCACGGCCTGCCGCTTTGCGATCTGGCCAACCAGCCGCTCCCCTCCCTTGGTGTACGCCACCACCGACGGCGTCGTCCGCTGGCCCTCGGCGTTGGTGATCACCGTCGGCTTCCCGCCTTCCATCGCCGCCACGGCCGAGTTGGTGGTCCCCAGGTCGATCCCCACCACCTTCTCACACGCCACCCGCATCGCCAGCCCGCGGGCCCGCCTAACGGCCGGCTTCCGGCCGACGAAGAGCTGGCCGCGCCCGGCCCGCATCTGCGCCGGCCGGCGGCCCACGAAGGGCGAGCTCGACGGGGTCCCGCCAACCATGGCGCTGACCTGGGAGGCGAAGGTGGCCATGGCGCGGGGCTCGTCCGGAAACCCTAACCCAGCAAGGATTCCGTCGGAGAGGGGCCGAGGAGCTGAAGAGCACGGGCTCGGGGAGGAGGCGAGGGGATAAGAGGAATGGGGGATTTTATATTGCCGTGGTGGGTGTCGGTGACTGACGAGTGGGGCCCGGGGCTGTTCGATGCGGAGGGTGGCGAGGTGGTTAGCGTGCGGGCGGCGGCGGCGGCGGAGGCCGCGTGAGTTTGAACGCCTGGTGGTGGGGTTTCTTCCGTGTGACGGCCGGGATGTGGGGTTTTGTTTGCACGGAATAGAGGTGAGAAAGCTGCTTTTTGAGCATGCTGGGGTTGTGATTAAGGATTTTCTCGTTTGTACATATTTACGGGGTTTGATGGTTTTTAGTGAGAAAAGCAGGGAGAGCTGATACCTTTTGCTTTGATTTTGTTGAGAAACCTAGATGGCCCATGAAAGCTCATGCTGGTCCCTTAAGCCTAAACCCTAGGAGAGCTCTATAAAGGAGGAGGGGGGTCCCCCTATGTACAAGCAATCATTAGCAATAAAGAATTTCCGCTATTGCTCTCCCTAAACACGTCTATCTCTCTTTCTGTTCTCCAATTCAGATCTGTTCGAGAACCCCGGACTATTCGATAGCGAGGTTCCTTAACACGTTATCAGCACGAAACTCTACGGAGATCAGAATTGAAAAGGTGAGAAGAGGTGAGAATCGGTGATTGTTTCTAATCGCTGTCGTTCTTATGCATGCATCTACCCTACGTCTATGTCCTCTGTTTTCGCCTTATGGCTCAAACTACGATACAAGACGATTTTACTGATCGCCATCGCTCACGCAAGAAAAAATCGGCCGCGACGGTCTTCACGCGACGCAGCGTTGTCGACGGCCAAAGATCGCAGCCTCGCCGACGCCGCCTTCGCGCACGCAGCCGCTGCCGGCCGCCACCGCCGCCGCCGTCGTGTGCTCGGCACCGCCGCCGCCGTCGTGTGCTCGGCACCGTCGCCACAGGCCTGCAGACGCCGCCGCCCGCGTCCGCGTGACACAGCCGCCGCGCCACAAGACGAAGAACGGCCCACCGCCATGCGCGTCGCCGACCGAACCCGCCGAGCATGAAGCACACCGGCCGCGTCGCCGCGTCAGCGCGCCGCAGCCGGCGCTGAGCCACCATGCGCTGTCGTGCCTCGGCCTCGGCGTTACTGCCTCGCCAAAGACCACGCCGAAAAGGAAACGGCGCGCGCGCGACGAAGCAAAGGAGCGGCGCTGAGCGGCGGCAAAGACTCGCCCTTCGCTGCTCGAAGCGGCGGCTATGCTGCGCCCAAAGAAGCGGCACCGAGCGACGGCGGCGCCGCCCTTCGCTTCGCCTGCGGCGGCGCTTGCGCGAAGCCTCTCCTCCTAGCCGCGCCCCGCCGGACGGAGCAACGCGCCGTGCGTTTTTCTTCGGGAGCAATGCGCCGTGCGTTTTTTTCGGGAGTTTGCGCTTGTGGCGGCTAGGAAAGTGGGAACCCTAGCCGCCACCTTGTTCCTTTTTGTTTGGTGCGGCCAGGCAGGCCGGGTTTCAAGGCCCAGAGAAGGCAAGTCTGGGATATACGTTGGTTATGAGAGTGCATCCATAATCAGGTATTTGGAACCCATGACTGGAGACTTGCATACTGACTCGATTCACGATTGCATTTTTGACGAGGATCGCTTCCGTCATTAGGGAGAAATCAACCTTTGGATGAAAAATGCCGGAAATCATATGGCATTCCACCGATCCTCGCACATGACCCCGCACTAATGAAGCAAATCAAGAAGTCCGAAGATAATTGATTTGCGAATTTAGCAAATGAACCGCTGATCATTTTGTGATCTCAAGGGCGTGGTTAAGTCGCATGTACCCGCAAGGAATGCACCGAGAGGGTGGAAATACCAAATAAAATAGAAGGTATCCTCAACCTGCTCAGAGGCCTCAAAGAAAAAGAGCAGAAATCTGCTCCTCAAACCCAAAGTACCCGAGACGTGCGAGAAAATCAAGCAGAGGACTTACCACAACCAATCACGAAAATGCCCCAAGGAAAGAAGGGGAGCCAGTTGAGACACGGCACTAGAAAGAAGCCAACAGAAAGGCAATTCCGCACTTGAATCTTCCACTGCAGAAGCCACGGAAATAATGTGTGCGCACACATAGGCGATGAAAAGCTAAAGGAACTTGCTCTGCAATAGGGAAAAGCAAAGAAGAGCAAGTAGAAGTGCATGAAGCACCCCATGAAGAAATGGCCATAAACTTTGTAATAACAGAGAATCCTGAATAGAGCAACGACCAACGTTGATGCGTAATTTGCAAAGAAGATTGCCTCGATCATTGATCATGATCCCGAGCCTGCATCTTCGCAGAGTGCAAGAAAAGGCTAGATTGGGAAGAATGGAAAAGGCAATCATCTGCGAGTTAGTCTCTCCAACAAGAGAGAGGTGTTTGGGCCAGATGCCGCACACCTCCCCATATAAACCCGTAGGTCACAAATGGGTCTTTGTTCTAAGAGGAATGAAAACAACGGTTGTAAGGTACAAAGCAAGGCTTGTAGCTCAAGGTTTCACTCAACGTCCCGGAATTGATTATGAAGAAACCTATTCTCCGGTCATGGAGGAATTACCTTTAGATATTTGATCTCAATGGTAGTCAATTTGAAGTTGAGAATGAAGCTAATGGATGTTGTCACAAAGATATTTGTATGGAAACTTGGATTCTGAGATATACATGAAAGTACCTAAGGAATTCCTATCCCAACCAAGGCGAGAGCAAATAGAAACCTGTGATAAAGGTGAAATTGAGAAATCAACAGTATGGGTCAAGAACAGAAGAATGTGGTACAATCGCTGAGTGACTTTCTCTGCAAGAAAGGCTACACAAACAATAAGATTGTCCATGTGTGTTTATACAATGATCCCGAATGGATTCTCAGATAATCTCCGTCTATGTAGATGACTTGAACATCATTGGGACGGATGAAGAAATTGAAGAAGCATGCTCATATTTGAAGTCCGAGTTTGAAATGAAGGATTTAGGTAAAACCAAGTTTTGTTTAGGCTTGCGGCTTGAACATGTCCAAAGAGGAATCTTGGTACATCAATCAACCTACACACGTAAAGTGTTAGAAAGGTTTGGATTTGAAAAAGCATATCCTGCGAAGACTCCAATGGTCTCAAGGTCACCCAAGCGGACCTAGACCCATACTGCACCTAAAGAAGAGGGAGGAAGTCCTAGGAGCAGGATTCCCATATCCGAGTGCGCTTGAGCGCTCATGTACCTTGCAAATAGCACCAGGTAGGACATTGCGTTCGCCGTGAATTTGCTAGCTTCGATGACAAATCGTAACCCACCAAAAGGCATTGAAAGGGATCAAGGACATCTTCCGCTACCTCCAAGGAAGCAAAGACCTCGATGCATTTTCAAGAAACAATGAATTGAATTTGGTTGGCTATGCAGATGTCGGGTATTTATCGACCCGCATACGGCAAGTCCCAAACCGCTATGTTTTTCTATGTGGAGGAACAAGAATTTCTTGAAGTCGTCTAAGCGCACTCGCCTCGACGCCGACAAACCACTCGAAATCATCACTTTGTATGAAGCATCTCGTGAATGTACATGGCTCAGAAGAATGGCTCACCACATCCAGAAGTCATGTGGTTTGAACATTGAGCAAACTCCCACGATAATTTATGAAGATAATGCAGCTTGTGTTGCCCAAGCACAGATGGGTTATGTGAAGAGCAATCCCACGAAGCATATCAACCTCAAGTTCTTCTATGCTCACGAATTGCATAAGATGAACGAGATCAAGATATTGCATACTAAGTCATGTGAAAATCTTGCAGATTTGTTCACTAAATCACTCCCAGCATCTACCTTTGAAAGGTGCGTGAAAGGAATTGGGATGATGAGACTTAGAGAAGTGCGATTTCGGGGAGATATTTCACATACTCCCACATAAATCTCAAGATGAATTATGAATACCCAACATGAATCTCAAGATTAGTAATGGAAGTTGGGAGAATTGTACTCTTTTCCTTAGCAAGTTTTTCATGAAGTTTTCTTGCATAAGGTTTTAACGAGGCAATTCGTGCAACATAGTAAGCGTATGCTATGTACTCTTTCTCCAAGTATTTTTCCCACTGGGTTTTTCTGGAGTTTTAATGAGGCATATGCATCTCGCTGCAAAGGGCCCAAGGGGGAGTGTTGGGAAACCTAGATAGCCCATGAAGGCCCATGCTGGTCCCTTAAGTCTAAACCCTAGGAGAGCGCTATAAAAGGAGGAGGGGGGTCCCCCCCTATGTACAAGCAATCATTAGCAATAAAGAATTTTCGCTATTGCTCTCCCTAAACACGTCTCTCTCTCTTTCTGTTCTCCAATTCAGATCTGTTCGGGAACCCCGGACTATTCGATAGCGAGGTTCCTTAACAGATTTCTTTTATCCTGTGAGTGTGGTGTTAGACACTTTGTGGGTTATTTATACGTGAGCTTTCATGTGTGTCGATAAATGAGACAACTCATTGAACATAATCGTATGCTTGTCTCAGCTTGCGGTGATTCTCTTGCGTATTTTTATTGTACTTTTCTGTGTGTTTAGTGGTATAGAAATTGATTACAATACTTGAGTGTGATATTTGTGTCAAACACTTGATATACATACAATGGTCACAATACTCTGTGTACCTAGACACGGTACGGTGGGCATTGAATTATGTAAGAAACTGTCACGAACCCACTTGATTAACATACATCAACACCAACACAAGAGCCCGATTGCAAACCAAACACAAGATACAAGGTACTTGGAGATACAACTTGGGGAAATTGGAAGCAAGTACTGGGAAGAAACAGGAGATTGGGAATTAGAGAACTAGAGTTTTTAGAGATCAGCAATAGGGAGAGGAGAGCCAAGGCAAATGCCTGTTCAGTTCTTCCATGCCTAGCGTGCTGCTGCTCTCTTCCTTTTGTATTGCCTCCCCTCTCAGCCGAGTAGGGCAAGTCTGAGCCCACTTGCAGCCCAGTCCAGCAGCCCAGCTTCCAAGGGCCCAAGTCTGTGACATTCCTCTCCTGTTGGAATTCGGCTTGTCCCCAAACCGATGCCATGCCTATGAAGTCACCGGGATCCCGAGGCACTCGAAGAAGCCGCAAAACTAGAACACCTCTTCTCGTTAATGCTCTCTCCAGTCCCCTTGCACTCATTGCGGTCACAGATCTCGTCAGATCATCAAGGCCCTAGTCAAGGATAGTCACTTTCATGCCTGAACCCTGGTAGCTTGGGCACCTCATGGAAGCACCAAACTTGGAGCCCTTGCCCTTGCACTTGGAGCAGATGACACTACGAGAAAGGGAGAGCTTCTTTGAGGTACCATTATAAAGATCTTCTAGAGAAACTTTAAGTGGATGAATCACATCCTCTCCCCTCCTTTGCCTTCTGCCTCTGCTGCTGCCACCACCACCTCCAAAAGAGGATCCAAAGAATGATGAGAAGATGTTAAATGGATCAACATGGGCTCCTCCTCCACCCATTCCTTCCTTGAGGGCATCTTTACCATACTGATCATAGATCTCACGCTTCTCAGGGTCACTCAAAAGCTCATATGCTTGTGCAAGCTCCTTGAACTGAAGTATTCCTAGAGTTGTTGATTCACCATTACCAGGTCTTGGTAGCCATGTTGCTTGCACATTGGAGTAATCAGGATCCCTTTTCCACCACTTGAATTGACTTCCCCATGGACAAACTTGAGTGCAGACACAAGGATTCAGATGTGTTTCTGCTATCATTTGATACCTCAATTGGTGTATTGTTGATCCCATGACGTATTCACATGATCTTACTTCCCTATGGTAGAACTCAACAGCTTGCATGCTAGATGACGTGCTCGCAATATCCTGTACTCTAGCAAGAATCTATATCACAACAATTTGCTTACCAATAGTGAACCAAAACAGTGTAGCATGCTGCAGAACAACACAACCAAGGCCAAGTTCTTGTAGATTCTTTCCCATTAATATCATGGCCCAAGCTTGTTGAGTACTAGGACTAAAGCAAGTGAGTATGATAGCTTCCTTGCTCAGACACTCAATACCTGCATTTTCTTGATTCGGCTCATTGCATGGAGTTGCATCAAGTAATAGTAGCATTTTCATCTCTGCAGTAGCAAGCACTAGTTTTCTTACTTTTAATTGCACCAATCTAGCACACAACTGTAGCACAAACATTCTGCTTCGAGGTGATGAGCATGAAGGCACCAGCTGCATTCCACTTCTATAGCACCAAGGTTGGAGCACAACTTTATCTCTGCTAAGCAAGGGTGGTGGCCATGGTTGCTTTAGTTGCACTTCGGCTTGAGTAGGGGTTAGCCATAGAAGCAGCAGCAGCCTTGCACTTTTGTCGCAGTTGTTGAACACAACACAACTGGATTGCGCAGGAGGCTTATTCCAGCTTGGGTCTGGTGGATCTAGAGGATGCGATGGTACAGGTTGTGGACCTGAGCACCACCATGCCTCCTAATAGGCAGCCCATGGTTGATTCAGGGGGCATGATGATGTGGGTGGCAGTCTAGTCATCCCATCCCAGAGATGAGGAGTGAAGTGGCCGCAGCTCTTGGCCATGGGCGTCGAGATGACGTGGTAGATGGCATCAATTCCAAGCTTAGTGCTTGCACATGGCATTGATACATATGCGTCAGAGGTTACTGAGGTTTCAATGATGAGCCACGGTGTGGTTGCGAGTGGCAACATCATGGCTTGGGCACTGAGGGATGTGAACGTTCGGGCTGCAGCACTAGCATTCTTGCTAGGGCATTCCATCGAGCAGCTTATGGGACTGTAGGATCGATATACATTAAACTAGCAATCAGAGGGGGGTGAATGATTGCGCGGAAGCTAAAATTAATTTTTTGATCTACTAAAAAATTCACCCCAATTCGGACTCAAATAATTGCTTTCGTATTCAACAAAACAGAGTAGATGCATTCTGTAAATCGTGAATTCCTAGAGATCCAACCGTCGGATTGACCTAAAATTTGAACTGTAGAAACTAGATTCTATTAATAATCTAACAAAAAAGGAATCAACTCAATCGGACCTACGGATCAAAAGTTATTAACCTCGCAAACATGCTGTGACAGATTATGACGAGAATTGACCAAACCCTAATTTCGTGATTAATTATAATCTACAAAAGATTAACCAACGAAACTTTCAAGGACTCTAAGTTGATACTCTAGGAAGGTTTTGGATGGATCAAATCAAGAAGAAACTCAAAGAATCAAGATAGACAATGATTCAATCTACTAAACGAAAACGGACAAACAAACCAGAATCGATTCGTCCGCATGAACAGTAATCCGCGCGTGAACAGTAGCTCGAGAATACACTGTAGATCGCGCGGTACTGTAGCAGTATGCTTTTGGTTCGCCGAATTGATGCAGCCGCAAGGAATTGATTTTTATTTCTTTTTGTCTAATCTGATTACAGTACTTCAACAAAAGAGTACAAACTCTAATACCTTGCTCTCTAATCTAAACAGGAGACATCCCTCTCCTATTTATAATGAGCAAACAGTTCGCATGCATGTCCACCTGGCCCAATACATGCAAACTATCCAAAATTCACACATGCACGCGTACGGCTCACCTGTCGCTCTCACGTGACTAATCAGCCTCCATGTGCACCGTTCTCTAGCCCGAACGTCCCGCATAACATTCTTGACCACTAGGACCTCAGTTCCTCCTTGAACCTAGTCCCGAACCTCAGTTCCTCCATGAACCTAGTTCCGGTCCCGTCATCGACCACGTTCGCCCTCAAGCAACACCTGCACATGAATAAACAAGAAACAATTCCGAGCACAAGTCCACGACTTGACTCAACATCAGTCTATGCAACCACTCACACGAGCGCATTGCATCAAGCCAAACTATTACCATGCTATCACAAGCATATCAAGCAAACATCTAAAACAACATGTGCAAAAGCACATCACATACCATAAGCACAACCACATTGCAATGCCAATTTCATTACTCAGCCAATTTTTCAGCACATGATTTTACAGGGACTTTAGTGTCGATCTTGATGGTGTGATTGAGCCGGCTGTCAAGGTTGGTGTTGCGGCTGCCCTCGATCAGACGGTTCAATGTGGTGAATATCTTTTTGCACAGCTCCTGGAACGTCTCTTTCGGCTGCTCCGATGTGGCCTTGGGAGTCAATTCCCTAACCTTGTCATGTAGGACCTCTTGAGTTCCGATGGTTGAGGCTGTGAGTGACGCCGCCGCTAGGGTAATCACTGGCATGGGCGAAGCCTTCGCTGGGGTGGTCGTATTCGTTGATGCACTTGCGCCATGGCTAGAGCATGACGTCGAACGACTGGTGGGCGTTGTGAAGCCATGGCTATTGGTGATAGTGCCTTGCGAGGCCATATGCAAGGGAGTCGACGTTGCTGAGGTTGAGGCTATTGCCGGCAAACTGGCGTCATGGTCGAGATCCTCCATCAAACACCTTGCGGGCATCACCTCGGTGCTATCGGTGGGAGTCAACAGCACATGTTGGATGTCCATCCAGCAACAGCCGTCGTAAATGCAACGCCCATGGGTGGCATTTCAAGCTCGCTCAATGCATGGCCAGATAGAAACCAAACCGGTGCCTTGACATGGTCAGCCCTCTTGAACACCACCACCTTCTCTGCCCCATAAGCATCGAAGACCTGGTGCAGCACCTCTTTGGTCACCGGATAGAGCACATGACTCACGGTGACGCGAATAACGCTGCCCGTGAGCACCTCCCTAGGACTTGGCATTCCACCAAACAGTTGGCGGACGCCCTCCCCATGGACGCCACTATTGCCCAAATCTAGCCACCGGTCATGCGTACTACCATCGAGGATCTCCCACACCACCTCCTCGCTAGGAACCCCACTAATCTCTTGCTCTGATACCATATTGTCACGAACCCACTTGATTAGCATACATCAACACCAGCACAAGAGCCCGATTGCAAACCAAACACAAGATACAAGGTACTTGGGGAAATTGGAAGCAAGTACTGGGAAGAAACAGGGGATTGGGAATTAGAGAACTAGAGTTTGGAGAGATCAGCAATCGGGAGAGGAGAGCCAAGGCAAATGCCTGTTCAGTTCTTCCATGCCTAGCGTGCTGCTGCTCTCTTCCTTTTGTATTGCGTCCCCTCTCAGCCGAGTAGGGCAAGTCTGAGCCCACTTGCAGCCCAGTCCAGCAGCCCAGCTTCCAAGGGCCCAAGTCCATGACAAAAACTGAACCGCACATTAAGGACGAAACAAGTTTATAATACATCGAGTTCCATGGCAATCAAGTTTTTTTTACCAAATCCCATGACAATCAATTTAGTTTTTGCATTTGCAGGCATATAGAGTTCCATGAGGACTAGACGGAAATCTACTAGACATGTTGGATCATTAACGCAAGTGATATAGAGAGGGTTGATCAAGGGGAACTCGCACGGCAATCGCTTCTCGCAATGCATACCTATCAAAGTGTACGTACCTCCACAACTATGCATATGACCCATGCTAATGCACATATTCTTTCCATGATTAGCTCATCTTTGAAAGGGAACAAAAAATGGAAGCCAGCGTTTTCAATAGACAGGCTGATGAATTCAACCAAAATATTGATGCAAGGATAGCATACAACCTCACAGATGTCTTTTTTTTCTGACTCAATGTAGAGCTTATGCTACTCATGAATAGGAGTACTCTCACAGGGTAACGCAAGCCAACAAAAACTCTGGTATATTTTATTAAGCCGAATACACCGGGTTTTCTTTCTGAAGACGCTTGCTTACCACATGAATGGTCCGTGCAATTAACCTCCCTTCTAACCTTTGGCACCACCGCGTCCCCGTACAAGGGAGACCAATAAGGTAAGAAACGTCCTTAAGCGTTGGTGCTACCTCCCCACACAACAGGTGGAACTAGTATGTCTCGTGTCGCCAACGGTTGACAAGCACTATGAGTAGGCACCTATTGTATGGTAATCTCCTAGATGCACCGCACCTGTCCTTGGCGTCCGTGACTGTGGCCTCCACTATCCTAATGAGAGGTAGTAGTCCAAAGACCCTCAACCTGTATGCACACAACTAAGAAATGTTAGTGCAACTCAATATGGCGATCAAAGGGGGTGAATGATACCAAAATAAAATTTTCCCCACATGAAAAGTTCCAACCAAGACCTCACTCAAAACAACCTAAAGCAAACTGGAGCTGGCTATTCTGGCCGGTACTACCACAGTAGGGGCGGTAGTGCTGGCCCTGATGAATAGAGCAAGAACAGCCACGAACTCAAAAGAAAAATTGATCAAACTTTTGATCGGCTGCACTAAACACCATAAAACTTGAAATGCACCCCCTTATGGTAGTCAGGACCCCATTCCAACCTTTAATCCAAGGGATTGACGTCAAAGTTCTGACCTTTATCGACTTGAAGAAGTGCACCAAAACCGAACAAAAACCAAAATCTTGGTCTTGAGCTTGCTCGTGGGGTTTTTGATGATCAAGATGATTCTGAGAGACATCCCACACGTCAAAGCAAGCAAGAACACAAGAAACAAACTTACAAACATGATCTACAAGAATTATTCTCTCACCAACGAAAGATCAGTTTCTTGCCAAGAAAAGCATGATATTTGTCTAGATGATTGGGATATGATATGAAGAAGATCCATCCATCAATCATTCATTCTCGGCATAAGATCCACAAGCATTTAGAAAGAGGGGAGGCAAATCCAAATATGCGGAAAGTAAATTGCAAGAATTTAAAATTCAGAATTTAAATGCTGAATTTAAGACATAATGTAAATGTGGGAAGTAAATTCAAAATTGAGAGAATTAGTTTTTTATTTCTGGAAGGGAGGTTTACAAAGCCTCACAACAAAGTAGGCAAAGCTCAAAGGAGCACTAAAACCTTCAAGCCCCTCTATTTATACTACTCTTGAGTCATTCTCCACCCTTAGATAAGTTCCTTCAACCCTAAGGAAAACCATCAAGAGCTAAGATTGACTCACTCACTTATACATTGGCTAACCTGAAACCCATAAACATACTGGGTTTTGCACGCTTTTCAAAGCATACTAACTTGACCCGCTATTCTATCATCTAGACCATGATCCAATGGCCCTCATTGATCCGAGTAGCTCCAAATTAGCTCTCATCCATTCCCTGTCTTCTAAGTTCGCAGCGACTCTGTCTCTTATCATCTTCCGGCTATCCTCGACCGTTTGGACCTCCAGCGCACCTCACATAGTCCCGATCAACTTTCGCCTCACCATGACCTAGCACCGACGTCCTGCAACTATCAAAGACAAGGAAAATCCATCACATAGCATTCTCCAAATTGATATGCAATAAACATCCAATTTGCTGAAAATAAATCTGATCTCGTTCATAAAGTCAGCACTACCACCAGCCGTAGGCCGGTAGTACCGCAGATCCGGTACTACCGCGCCTTGGCCGTCGGTAGTGTCGGTCACACTGAACCCCTGAGACACCTCGCTTTGAAAAATAACAACTGCTTACTAAAGACCGGTAGTACCGCAGATCTGGTACTACCACGCGGTAGTGTCGGTCACACTGAACCCCCGAGACACCTCACTCTGAAAAATAACTACCACTTACTAAAGATCGGTAGTACCACCTGGCCGGCATCACCGCTCCTACAGGGCCGGTAGTGGCGCCATTACAAGATCGGTAGTGCCGCTTCTAACAAAAAACAACTCAAATTGCTTTAGTTTGAAATCCAATTCAAATCAAACTCAAACCTGAGCACTCCTATCTCAACCACAGTTAATAAACTCATCACCAACAAGGATAGACCTCCACATAGTCTCTCAATCTCCCCCTTGATGAGTATATTGACAAACAACATAAAAAGGCACAAATTTGAGTTTGAAAGAGAGAAGAAAGCAATTTGATTGCAAAACCAAACTTGGTCCATAGAAAGAGAAAATAGGATCATGACCAAGTTGGCAAGAAGGATTTTAGAACAAAACCCAAAAAAGAGCAAGTTTTCCACAAAAACTCTAAAAATCCAATAAAACTCATAAAAGCTCAATTATGCTTATGATCCTTAAGAGTTAGCAAGTTTTCACCAAAATCATAAGAAAGATGAATTCACATTTTTACCTATTGATGATGCATTTTCTACGTTTTCTCCCCCTTTTGGTAATAGGCATCAAGAAGGTAATTTCTACCCATTTTGCATATGTATGCATGAAATGCATCAAAAAGCTTTGAGAATTATCCAAGTGACCATATAGACAAAATATGACATCATGTTATTTAAGTTCATATTATGCTAAGCTAAGACATGTCCAAGTGCAAATTATACTATCTTTGCTAGCAAGCACAAAAAGACTATGTAATTTTTGCATGACTTTAACAAGTGCAACACTTAGCATAATTTCCGAACTAGAAGCAAAGTCATACAATATATCAAATGGTAGACCTAGAGTTCAACCTAGTCGACACTTTGGAGAAGCTAGATGTGCATAAAAGGTCCTTTGTGCTCAAACATCTTTAATGCAAATTTTGTTTTAAAACTTTAAATGTCATAGTAGAGTGCAAATATTTGACATTATTTGTATTCTTTACCTCTTAATTTTTTATTTGCATTTTTCAAGAGTAATTGACTCAAGCCAACGTCGACCATCTCAAGGACTCTTAAGAGAATAGTCTTGGTCATACACGATACATTCCAAGTGCAATGGGAAGCAGTCTCGTGAATGTAAAGTGTTGAGATCAATTTGCACAAAAGAGCCATTTTTTCTTTTCCTTTGATCATTTAGATATACGAGCATGTGAAGGACTCTAGAATGGATCAACCTACCTTCACCCAAGTTGCTACAGGGACTCCAGTAGAAATCCAAGATTTCACAAAACATGTGCACCTAGTGGGGAAACTTAGCAAGTAAAAGCAACAAGTTTCGTCAAGTTTTTAATAAAGCACATTTTTATTTTTAGAAAGCTTAGCATGATGAAGTAAATTGCACTTGGACAAATCTAAGCTAGCAATGATCTTCATAAAAATAGCAAGGTATATAGCATGAATAACAGCTCATTTGCATAATAGATAAAGCTCATAAAAGCAGAAAATAAAGTCTATATACAATGTATGAAGCAAGTTCTCAAACTCTCCCTCAACAAGTGAATCAATTTCAGGCATAAATCTGGTTCAAGTTGTATTATTAGCAGAATTAAGTTCAAGTAAAGTCCAAATGAACTCAACAGAAACCAGAAACATATAATTAAGAGAAGAAGTCAAGAAACTGCAAACTGGGTGTCTATGGAGTATAGAAAAGATAGAAGAGAACACTATAGCTCAGACTTGCCCTTATCTTCCCCAATGACTGACATAGGGAAGCTGATTCTAGATCCCAAGCTAGGGAGTGCACACAGACTTTGTCTACCCAGAGGGCCCAACACCTGCTAGAATAAACCCTGTCTACCCAGAGGGCCCAACACCTGCTAGACTTATAAGACTGAGAGGAACTCAACATAGAGAGAAGAGAGAGCAGTTAATTGTGTATGATAGCAACCTATAGCATAAGATGAGAGGTCCATGCAAAGCATACCAGAAGTCTAAGTGAAGTTTACTCAAACACTAAGAATAAGCCCAAAAATACTCACAAGATGCAAAAGAAAGGAAATACTGCAAGAAAACATATATAATACATAGTATACAAAATCAGCTCCCCCTCAAGATATGCCGTAAGGACTTACAACTCCAAGGTCTCCTCTCAAAGCTATAAACCTAGAGCTATTCGAAGGCTTGGTAAAGATATCGACAATCTGGTGGTCACTCTCCACAAACTGAAGAACTATATCACCCTTCTCCACATAGTCTCTAAGGAAGTGATATCTAATATCTATGTGATTGGCCCTAAAGTGTTGTACTGGGTTCTTAGCAATATAAATGGCAGAAGTGTTGCCACAAAAAAGTGGAACACTATCTATGTCTAACCCAAAGTCCTGTAAGGTCGATTTCATCCAAAGCACCTGACTACAGCAACTAGCGGCTGCAACATACTTGGCCTTAGCGGTGGACTGTGCAACTCCGGACTACTTACTAAATGACCAAGAAATAAGAGAAGTGCCAATGAATTGGTAAGTGCTAGAAGTGCTCTTCCTATCTATCCTATAGCCAGTAAAATCTACATTGAAAAATGCTCTAAGGGATAGACAAGAAGAGGAAGAGTACCAAATACCATAGTCAATGGTAGCTCAAAGGTACCTGAAGATGCGCTTCACCGCTTGGCAGTATATGTCTGGCCTCGAGGCAGTGAGGTACAAGATAGAGTTAATCATGCTCCTGAACTCCTTCTGATCAACTGGCTTATCATCCTTATCCGGCTCTAGAACAACATTGACAGCCATAGGAGTCATCACCGACTTTCCATTAGACATGTCGAAGCGTCTCAGGAGATATCGAGTGTACTTGCCTTAATGCAAGAAAATACCCTCCCGAGTCTGCTTGATCTGGAAGACGAGGAAGTAGCTCAACTCACCCATCATTCTCATCTCGATCTCTGTGCTCATCACTTCAAAAAACTAAGGCATGAGAGAGTGCGAAGAGCCACCAAACATAATATCGTCCACATAAGTATGGACGAGAAGAAAATGAGAATCCTAATATCTGATGAACAGAGTCGTGTCTGCTTTACCCATCTTAAAACCATGACTAAGAAGATATGACTTAAACCTTTCATACCAAGCTCTAGTGGCCTACTTAAATTCATATAAGGCTTTGGAAAGCTTGAAGACATGGTTTGGGTCCTTAGGGTTCTCGAATCCTGTTAGCTGCCTGACATACACATCTTTCTCAATATATCCATCAAGAAATGCACTCTTGACATATATTTGATAAAGCTTGAAGCCCTTAGATACCGAAAATGCAACCAGCATCTTAATAGCTTCTAGTCTAGCTATAGGGGCAAAAGTCTCCTTAAAGTCAAGACCCTCAACCTGAGTAAAATCCTGTACAACCAGTCTAGCCTTGTTCCTAATGACAACCCCATCCTCGCTCTGCTTGTTCTTGAACACCCACTTGGTCCCAATGATATTATGACCAGATGAGAGCTCGACAAGCTACCATACCTTATTCCTCTCGAAGTTCTCAAATTCCTCATGTATAGCATTAATCCAAAGACTCATCAGATAATGCATGAGAAAACATCATTCGGCCCAAAAGAGGCAACAAAGATAGAATGGAGGCAGAAACTGGACAAGCCTGATTTTGAGTGTGTGACTCGCTCAAACAGATCGTCAATGATCTGATAAGGTGGATGATGTCTCTGGATATAGCAGGGAGGTCCAGAAGCAGAAGTGACCTCTACCTCATGAACATAAGAGGCAAGATCAAAGAGACTTACTAAAGAAGAGTCTGAACGTAAGGACTGGTCTCCCTGAGGTTCAGAAATAGAAACAGGAGGCACCTCTGGTGTAGAGAGGACTTGATCAAATGGAACACCGTCATCTCCATTATCATCATCATCATCCTCTACAAAGATGGTCTCGGAGAGGGAAGAATAGCTTGAGATGTCAGGTCTAGCTCCTAGATTAGCCTCATCAAAGGTCACATCACAGGTCTCTATGATCATATTCGTCTCATAACTCTAGACCCTATAGCTACAAGAAGAAGTCAAGTAACCTAGAAAAATGCCATCAGAAGAACGAGACTTGAACTTATCTAGGTTTCCAAACTTCAAAATAAAACATTTGCAACCAAACACATGAAAATGAGAAACACTAGACTTTCACCCATACCTTAACTCCTAAGAAGTGCGGTGCAAATGTGCTCTAAAAAATACTCGATTAGACACGTGACAAGCAGTAGCTATAGCCTTAGCCCAAAACTTCCTAAGAGTATTGTACTCATCTAGCATCGTCCTAGCCATCTCAACCAAGGCCTTGTTCTTCCTTTCCACTACGCCATTCTGCTGAGGGACGTATGGAGAGAAAAACTGATGCTCTAATCCTAGCTCCACACAAAAGCTCTCAAAGTAGGAGTTCTTGAACTCCATACCATTGTCACTGCGTATAGCTCGCAAGGCCTAGGGAGCTCAACAGACAATCTACAGACCAAACCCTTGAAATAGGTAAAAGACTCATCCTTTGAGGCAATGAAAAATACCCAAGAATTCCTTCAAAAATCATCAATAATGACAAGAACATACCACTTCCTACCCGCTAACTGCACTCTAGCTGAACCAATAGTGTCTATATGTAGAAACTGTCCTGGTGCATCAGTCATCACAACAGTGACTGGAGGATGAGAAGCAGCAACCATCTTGCCATGTCGGTAAGGAGAGCAAACTAAGTCTTTGACAGAGTCAACAATCCATACCTCTCCCTTCCCTATCCTACGAACTTGTATCAACGCAAACAAGAGAGAGGTGACTCAGTACTGGGACAAACAAGAGCAGATCTAGGAACCCAATACTGAATCACACGATGCCTCGAAGTGCCAGCCACAGGAGTAAAAGACTGAACTCTAGCATCTCTATGACGCAGCGCTAGCAGAAGACCCGGGAGCTGAAACTAGGTTGGCCCATCGTCGTGAAAAAGACGGACCATCCCAATTATATCAAAAGGACGATGGAGAGACTGACCAAGAGCAGCTCCAGGATGAAAACTCAATTGAACATCATGAAATTCAAGTCCTGAACGCTGCCCAAAAACAGACGACTCTCTAACCTGTCTAGCAGCAGTGTGTGCCTTAGGAGCACTCAGAGTCTGGGGATGACTCTGAATACCCCTAAAGGCACGAACACGCTCATGCCTAATGATCTTGGTACGTCTGAAGCAGAAATCTACTAGATGTCCATCTTTTTAACAGAAGGTGCATGTATACTTCGCCTTGCTAGAGGCAGAAGCAACAGGAGGAGAAACCTTCTTGTCAAAGATCCTATGGACAACCCCAGCAGACCTAAACACAGTGGTGCTCACTCTGGGAGCTACCACAATCTCTCCACTCTTGGATCCACGCACAATGGTGGGATGATGCGCCCGAGCATGCTCCAAGTAGTCAAATCCTAGACCTTGATTAAATCTACTAATCTTGGACTGGTATAGCATAAGATTGAGCTTCTTCTTCCTCCTACAAACTTCTCAAGAGTGCTCATGTGGTACTCACACTCCTGAAAGAGAAAGGCACATGAAGAACAGGGGGAAGAAGATGAAGAAGAGCCAGATAAGGAAGAACTACCAGCACGTGCATTTTTCTCCCAAGCACGGTTGCCTCAATCTTGAGGGCCTCACAAGATACACACAGGGTATTTCTAATTCTAAGGGTCTGGGCCTCTAACTTCTTCCTAAGCTTGAATTGAATTTTATTCAATTCCCCCTCAATCTCAGCATATTACAAGCAACTTTCTTGTGAGTTAGCTAGCAAGTCCTTATCAAGTTCAGCACACTTAATATTTAATGCTTCATTGTTAATTTTAGTTGCCTACAGCCCTCACATGAGCTGATTGAGTTCTAGAAGCATGCAATTCAAGTTCATTATTTCTAGTGGATAGCTCTCTAAAGTGAGTGCTCATGACATCAATTTCAGACAACAGTTTAGGGCAATTTTCACACGATGCGCTAGTGCGCCACATACGGGAAGGAATCTGGCTCAAGCACGAAAGCCAAGGCCCTTAAAAGGCACTTGGACCCCGTCCAAGGTTCATTAGAGAAAGTCGCCTTTTTTTCCCTAGCCATCGTCGCCCAAGTCGTCGTCAGTTGCCCAGGAGATTTTACCAAAGTTGAAGCTTGCACCGCCGACGATTTTCACCAGATTTCGTTGCTATCGTTGCCTCTCTACCGTCGTCAGGGCTGTAGCTGAGATCGCTGCATTGAGTCACCCCAAATCCGCAAGACCAAGTTGCGACGAAAACGTCGCACCGTGGTCATCTTCTTCCGCGCCGGTAAGGTTCCGCCGTCGCCGTCATGTCGTAGGGTTTGAAGCTTCGTGAGCTGTCAGAGCTGACGAGGTGTCACGAATGTGCGTCGCGTGTCACCGCTGGGTTCTGCCGTGTGTCGCAGCCACGTTGCGCTACGTGTGTTCACTAACGTTACCCGGATGCCATCATGGCTGATGCCTGCATTGACCGTCAGTCAACCTACCCGTGCACCGAGTCCACGGTGAACCGATCTGGTCTGTGGACCAGGTCCATGCACCGTTGATAGGTGTCGGCCTGTAATTGGTTCGATTCGGTGTTGACATCAGATGACTTCATAACATAGTTTTTCTAGTATAAAAATAATTCAATTAATTAGGTATTTTCTGTATTTTTCTATTTTTCAAATATTTTGAGAGCTCGTTCTTTCTCATACGAGCTCTGATTGAGGCGATTCAAATTCTAAAAATTTATAAAATTGAGATCTAATTAATGGAAAATTTTATTTGATTATTAGAGTTTGTTTATTCTCTATTTTGGTGTTTTCTCTCAATACGCATAGACGTTGAAGTGCTCAGAGCATACGAGAGTGAATCGTTGAACCAAGAGTAAGGTCCATAGCAGGAACAAGAGTTTTTCTAAGGCAAGTTGTGCTTTGATCATGTTGAACCCAGATTTACAAAATTTCTATGTTGATTTAAACTATGCATGTTATTTCTTGTGTACAATTATTTTCAAATTAGTTTGGAATCTAGTTATTCAACCCAATTGGATTATACTTACCTTGTCATTTATATACCACGATTATTTGTCACCCTAGGATGGTTCATTATTAGTTGGTTGCTATTAGAGATCAATATGGGTTGGTTAGACCGTATATAGTTTGCTTAGACATGCCACGACAACTCATGTTTTTTGGAATATAAAAATTAATCTTGACTAATAGAATATGGAACATGTTTATGGAATTAGTGTGTCAAGTGTTGTCACACAATGATGTTGAGTTGTAGTGACGATGTTGTCATGCAATGATGTTGACTTGTTGATGACACGTGGTGCATGATAAACAACTAGGGTGGTAAATAATTTAGCTTGGGGCAAAGCAAGGGGCCATGACCTAAGGTGGGCTAGTATGGTGGTTGGGTTGTGTGGAAGTCTTGCCTCGGCCAACCTAAAGACTTAACCTTGCAAGCCTTTGACCTAAATCAAACATGCAACCATATGTCTGGAATGGGATGGACCTAATTGATTAATTTGCAATGTCTTAGCTTTGGTACTACCTGTGGTAGTGTGAGTCCCGACCGAACGATGAAACTCACATGGCGCAAGAGAAGGGCCCTGAGTGTGGTAACCAGTCCTATTAGTGTTGAAACCTTAGCGGGTAGTAATGGATTAAAACAGTGCATTGTAAAGGCTTTGTTATGATCTCTTCGCTGCACACTTAAGGAAGTGTGATATCGTGTGGCACACAATGAGATGATCATATCATGTGGGTAAAGCGCATAACCTCTGCAGAGTGTAAAATCTATTCAGATAGCCATGCTCACAGTATTGAGCAATGCTCGGGAATTACAGTCAAGGGTTAGATTTTATAAAATGAAAACTTGGAAGGGAGGCAGTGTGTTGTTGGAAAGTTTGGAATATGATTTAGGATTGTGAGCCAGTTTACTCTTGAGAAAT
Source organism: Otatea glauca (assembly GCA_036346275.1). Classification (NCBI taxonomy): domain Eukaryota; kingdom Viridiplantae; phylum Streptophyta; class Magnoliopsida; order Poales; family Poaceae; genus Otatea; species Otatea glauca. The sequence continues at coordinate 17,364,735 of CM070733.1, read as the reverse complement.
AACTGCAAATTACTTATTATTGATATTTGTTTAACTGTCATTTCAATCTATTTAATGTATTCATTTGTAAATGCTAATTTACTGCAAAAGAACCATAGAAGCCATTCATTTGGAATACGCCTTGCATATAGTTATGTTAGAATTGCATTATGCGTACAACTTGTTGAGTGCTTTATGTACTCACCCTTGCCAACAACAAAATCACCAGTGAGGAGTAGTCTACACTAGTTTTGGAGAAGGAATGTCTAGAAGAGGCGAACGTTTATGGTGTGAGCCTTGTTAGTTGCCTGTGGTATATTGAGGGGTTTATCTATATTTTCATTCCGTTGCAGTTTAATTTGTTATTCACAGATTAGCCTTGCGAGGCATATTCATGTAAGGTTGACCATAAGGTCAGTCAATAGGTTAATAATTATTATACGAAGTATTTTATTATATTCCGTTGTGTATGATTGTGATATTTATCTATTTTGAGACTGTTTGCACTAGTGTGATATACACAGAAGGTTTGTGTTTGCATATTCGGGTCCCGACAAAGCTTTATCATTATTATTGTTATTTGCTTTACTGTTATTTCAATCTATTTATTGTATTCAATTGAAAATACCGATTTATTACAAAATAACCATATTAGCCATTCATTTGAACTAAGCCTCGCATATAATTATATTAAAATTGCATTCTGTGCACAACTTGTTAAGTGCTTTATGTACTCATCCTTGCCACAATAAAATCATCAGTTGAAGAGAAATCTACACCTGCTTTAGAGTAGTACTAGGAGGAGGCGAGTTACTAGGGGCGAACCTTGTCAGTTGCCTGTGGCATATTGATGGATTTATCTACAAAGTTTCCATTCCGTTGTTGTTTATTTATTAGAGTTTAAGTCATGTGTGGCATACTTATGTAAAGTTGACCATAAGGTCAATCAATTGTTGTAAAGTTGATCATAAGGTTAATCAATTATCTTCTATTTAATAAATGGAGTCTTTTATTATGTTTCTACTGTGTATGATCATGATATTTCATCTATGTTACCACTGTGTGCACTAGCATGATCCTAGACTAGTGTAGTATACACAGAGGGTTCGGATTTGTATATTTGGGTCTTGACACAAATGCAACCATGTATTAGCAAATTTTGGCAAAAGGGGCCTATTCTGGTGATTTAAACCTCAATGACATCTAGAATTGTTTTGCTCAAGTCGTACCTTTGCAGCAGCAAGAAAGCAAAGTGAAGGATCAGCGTGCCTAAGAACTAACGTGTTGCAACAAACCATATTCCTCTCCGACACTCCGTTGAGCACCTCTCGTGCTTCGTTGATCAGCCCCAGCCGCATAGCCTGCTGACCAGTTAGTTTGTTTCGATCGTTCAGCCTTGCTGCTATATAAAACTATATCATCCAAATTGTTGTTTGCAATTTTTTGGCACTACAAAGCACATGTTAAATGACAAAATATACCGAATGCACATAATTAAAAGGAAACAAAATGACAAAACAAAACATATCATAAATGCTGTATCAACCAACACAAGTGGAAAAGGGCAAGCGTCCACGTGGTGAAAGAGGAGGTTGGTGAGGGAGAGGCCTAGGTCCATCGTTGTCCACCCAGGGAACCACCTTCCTTCTCTCTCCGGATCTAGCTATCATGCACGCTGTCTCACTCAAATCCGACCACCGTACACCATGTCTCGTCTTCATCTGGCCATCGTGGCCTCACCTCATGCAGATCTAGCCATCACTGACGTCGCCTCGCCCTCCTACCTTGATTTGGGGAGGGAGCGAGTGGATCTGGAGGCGGTACAAAATGAGGAAGGAGAGGAGGGCGGGGCAGGAAGGCGCAATGCGGTGGTAGGAGTGGGCAATGCGCAATGCGGTGGTAGGAGTGGGCAATGTGGCGGTAGGGGCAGGGGCGGGGCGGGGTTTGGCACCGACGTTTTGAGGCTCTCGAGGAGGAGGTGGTGCAAGGTCAAGGGGTAAGACGTGGGGGTGAAGCAGTTTGGGCCGTATGAGCACGTGAAAATAAGAGGTAGGTGAGGAAAGATCGTCGCATGGGATCGGGGGATTGGGTTAAACTCTTCGGAATTGCTAATTTAAGATCACCCTCATCAAAGATTTGGTGAGGATATATTCTTTTTGTGACAAGTGCTAGTACCTCCCCCTCAAAAACTCTCCTTTGACAAGTGGCATCACCTTCTTCTTTCCTCACTTTCCTTCTCCCTCAAAGGCGCTCTCCTTGTGACAAGTAGCATCATCTCCTTCATCCCCTTCCCTCCTCCATTTCCTTCCCCTCAAACTAAAAATAGCTTTTGTATTTCAAATTTTCTCCTCAAATTTTTTAAAACAACTATTTTTAACTATTTTCGAAAGTTTTTTAAGTGAACTTTTCGAACTAAAAGTTTCTTAACTAGAAACTTTTTGAATAGAATGTTTGTTGAATAGAAACATTTCGATCCATAAGTTTTTGAATTGAATATTTTCGAAGATAAAAATTTTCGAATTAAATTTTTTATGAGTTGAAACTTTCTAATTTGAATTTTTTTTATTTAAATTTTTTGAGTTGAAACTTTCTGATTGAAAATTTTTCGAGTTGAATTTTGAATCGAAACTTTTCGAACCAAAAGTTTTTTGTATGTAAACTTTTCAAACGAAAGCTTTGGAATTGAAACTTTCTAATTTCTAATTTTTTTGATTTAAAACTTTTCATGTTGAAACATTTTAAGTTGAAAATTTCTAATATGAAACTTTCTGATTCGAAGTTTTTTTTTATTTTTTTTAGTTGAATTTTTTTCTAGTTGAACTTTCTATTTAAAATTTTCAAAGTTTAAATATTCTATTTTAGTTTTTCATGTTAAGAGAGGAAACAATGGAGTGGGAGAAGTGAGTAGGGAAAAAGGGAAAAGGAGAGGTGAACGAAAAAGATGATACATGACATCCTAGGAAGGTGTCTTTAAATTTGTTAGCTTGAGGTACTAGGGGCTCACAACACTATCGAGAAATGGCTTTCGGCTCTTGAAAGTACTTTTGCTTCCTTTTTCACTAAGCCTTCACGCTCTACTGGTAATTTCAAAATAATCATACCCGGCCTAGACTCTTTCTTTTATTATTTAAGATAAGAGATATGATAACTTGGCTGCCGTCAATATGGCACAGAATACCCAACCATTAACCGGTTCTTAGTTGTGCCGTATCAGGCCCGGTTTTTGTAGCTCCAGGTTACAGCCCAATTAGAAACAACATCTGCTCTAGAGATGGCGGATGGGTAGGGCCACACGGCGCAGACGCGCAAGCACGATCAGGCGCCTGCCCAAGCATGGCATGGCACGGCCCAAACCTAAGCGGGCCATGCTTGACGCAGCCAAATGCCACCGCGTGCTTGGGCCGGAGGTGCGGCTGGCCGGCCGGCCGGCCCGCCGGCCCCCGACCGCGACGACACGCGACGCGCACGCAAGACGCACGGCTTGTTTAGGTCCGTTTAAAAAAAATAGCCGTTTATAGCCGTTGCAGACTTAAAAAATTCAAAAAAAATCCCGAATTTTTTCCTATAAATAGGTGGCTACCCCCTCCCCATTTCCACACCAGCAATCTTGCATTCTCTTCTAATCATTCTCTTGTGGAAATTCTTTTGCTCTTAGTGGTAATTTGGCAAAATTAAAAATAGTTTTGTCAAAAATCCGTAAATCCTAATTAAACCTCACAAGAAATCAAGGTGATAATTGCGATTTATTTTTTTATTTTGTTAGTATTTTAAATCATATTTTAGTATTAATAGCGTTGTTTTTTCTTGTAGTTTGCTTTGTGGAGCCCGGGGATTTTCCGTCGTTCCCAGCTTCTGATTTCGGTATTTCATCCGAGGATCTTCTTGCATCATATGCCCAAGAAGCTGCAGGAGCTGTGCCATCTTCAGGCTCTACAAGTGCTACTGCGTCGGCAAGCACCAGGACGAAAAGAACAAGACGCAGTACATCGGGAGTCTGGGAAGATTTCGACTAGATTTTTGAGGCATCAAACGACGCCCAAATCGTGTATCTTTGTTTGTAAATATTGCAAGCATAAATTAATCGCGAAATCTTGGTGGAACGGGCACTTGAAGAGGCATCTTGGCATTTGTAAAAAAAGCGGGAATGGCTTTAAGACAGCGCAGCAGTAAGATAAACCCGACGATGCGGTGCGAATCGGGACTACAATCTGAGGTAGCTCGTGAATCTCTTTGTCGCTTAATCGCTTCTCAAGATCTTCCTTTAAACTTTGGTGAGTCACCGCGTTTGAAAACTATATTAAGACCGCTCATAATCCTAGGTTTTCTGCGGTTTCTAGCATGACAACAACTAGAGATTTGATTAAATATTATATTAATTGTCTCAATAACCTAAAAGAAAAATTTAATACCTGTACTTTTTCTGTGTCTTTGACATCTGATATATGGAGTGGTAGAGCTAAAGAGGATTATCTTAGTGTAGTTGCTCATTATGTAAACGAGGATTGGCAACTAGAAAAGAGAATTATAGAATTCAAATTAATTGATGTAGCACATACTGGTGAAAATATTGCTGATTGTATTGTAAAAGTTGTGGTAGATTTTGATCTTAGTGATAAGATTTTTGCAATAACATTAGATAATATTTCTGCAAATACTTCTGCCATGAACATTCTTACTCCGCTTTTCAATTCTTATGCTGAATCTTTCTTATTACATCAGCGTTGTGCTTGCCATATTATTAACCTTATAGTTAAATCTGGTTTGAAGAGGTTAGATCAGTATCTTGAACCTTTTCGCAATGCAATATCTTACTTAAATTATTCTAATCAACGAGTAGCAGCATTTAAGACTTATTGTATTGCAATGAATGTGCGCCCGCGTAAGTTTGGTCCGGATATGCCTGTTAGATGGAACTCTACTTACTTGATGCTTAAGCATCTAATACCATATGAGAGCACATTTTCTGTTTTTATTAACACGCATTGTCGTTACAGGATGGTCACTAGGACTCACAGAGCAACATTGATATATTGCTAAATACTTGCTGTCATTTTTAGAACTTTTTTTTGAATCTACTATTGCTTTATCTGGAGTTTATTACGCAACCTCTCCTTTAATTGTGCATCATATTTTAGAAATTGCTACCCACTTAAAAAACTACGAAAATGATAATGTCTTGCGTGAAGTTGTTTGTGCTATGAAAACTAAAATTTTAAAATATTGGCAAGAAATTCCTATGTTATATGCATTTGCATTTATTTTAGATCCTAGAGCTAAAATTCGGGGATTCGGTAATGTTCTCTCACTTCTAAGTGATGCGATAGGTACTGATTATTCCAGTTATTTTTCAACTGTCCGTGCTAACTTATCTCAAGTTTATGATAAGTACGATCGGAAGTTTGCTGGAGTTCGCATGCAGTGACCCTCACCAGCACCCACAACAGGTAAGAAGAAAACCGCGTGGGGAAAGATATGGGGTGCAAGTGGCTCTTCCTCAAGGAGTTCGACTACATCAACAACAAGTGCGACACATCAAGTGATGGAGAGCTAGCTGCCTATCTCAACAGCGACACTGTCAACTACCAAGAGAAGCAAGAGGAGGACTTCAGCATTTTGCAGTGGTGGCACGAGCACAAGATAACATATCCGGTGCTTTCCATACTAGCACGGATGTGTTATCAGCCTCGTCTCCACGGTTTCTTGAAGTCCGCTTTCACCTATCCTAAGAATAATCGAGGAGAGAAGAACAAATCGACAAGTGAGATGGTGGAAATACTTCTCACTTTGTGAAAGATTGGGAACAAGTCGATCAACAAGCTCAACATACTGCGAAAATATTGAAATTTGGCGGAGACGTTCAAATCTTTATCTAGATAATGAGGAAGAATAATTGTAATCTTCACTTTTTCGTATCACGAGCTATAGGTCAGACTCTTTTTCTTTGCCAAGGTTTTCTCGTGTTGAGTTTTTACTTGGCAAAGTTTTTAACGAGGCAGCCAAACATCAATAAAGCTCATTATTTAATTCAAATTATTTATCTCATTTTAGAATTTATCTCGTATTTTAGCTTTCTCTTAATTTATATATATATTTAAAAAGTTTTTGTACACCTTCGTGTTTTTCTAATTATTCTAAATTTCTCCAATTTTTCTGAATTTTTTTCATTTTTTTTGTATTTTTCTCATACTTTGTCTATTTTTCTAATTTTTTTTTCTGATTTTTTCAAATTTTCTGAAGTTAAACGGGCTACCGGACCGACCCGACCCGTTTAGCCCGCGAAGGACCGAGCCGGCACGGCACGGCCCGACAAGCAAACAGGCCGTACTTGGGCCGCCACCCGGGCACGTGGGCGGACACGGCACGGTCCGTTTATAAGTCGTGCCTAAACAGATTGTGCCGGATTTTAATCGGACCGTGCCGTGTCGTGCCGGGCGGACCGTTTGGCCATGTCTGCAGTCTGCTCTGTGCGGACGAGCTTGCTAGCACTAGGGTATGCAGTGCTCCCATCCACTGCAAAATCTTTCCCGCCATCTCGGTTCCCCCGTTCCCGCCACTCATCCCCGCTCCCCTAATCCCTCCCTTTGCTCCCTTCTCCTCCCCAAATCGTATCCCCAGCCCGCCGACCAGCCCCCGCCCCCGCTTCCCGCCGACCCCCCTCCCAGTGAGCGACCGAGCGTGCGGCGGCGATGGAGGAGGAGATCCGCACGGAGTTCGAGCGCAGCGGCTTCTCCGTCGGCGGCGCCGGCCCCGGCGACGCCGCACAGATCCTCTCCACGCGTACGCATGCGCCCCCACCCTTTTCCTTCTCCTTTTCCTTGTCGTTGGTTGAGGCGTTGATGTGTGCGCGTGTGCGTGTTCTTGTGTGGCTTGCAGTGCTGACCTACTGCGTCAACTACAAGATGAGCCCCGCGGATCTCGTCTCCAACTGGGAGGTTTACTACCTCAACAGGTCAGCCCATATCGAATGCATGTACAAACCCTTAGACAGTTCCACGTAGCCATGAGGCATCCACAATTGGAGGCCAATTGCGTCAAAAACAAGTGTGAGGTGACACTCTTGTGAAAAAAAATTGAACTAATTGTTTTGGTTCAGAAGTAAGCTAAGCTTTCCAGCATCTGGGAATGTGTTGGACGAGTATCCTGGAAAAAAAAATATGCCATATGTATTGATTTGAAAATAAATTAGTAGTTTTCTAGTATTGTGTGTGAGGAGCTTCCGATTAGTCCCCCGACACACACATTGTTGCTGGTTTGTGATTCTGGAGAAGTACCAATTGCGGCCTAGCTTGCTACACTTTGTCATTTAATCCTCGGTACATTCAATTCATGCTTTTCATTGAGTGGAGATCAACGGGAGGCATAAGCACGTGACACATAGTAGCAACACCAAGCCCCAAATGATTCTATTGTTCTAGCTGGTTCTATGAAGCATGCAGTTCAGATGCTTTGACTTTAGGAGTTTAGGTCCGGAATTCAACTAGACAACTCTAGTTTTAATCTATTTTTCTCTTCTTTGATCAATTTCTTTTTTTTTCTGTTAGGGTTAGATGCACTGCAATATAACTGGAGACAAGATTTAACGTGGAAAAACCCTTACGGGAAAAAACCACGGGAAACAATCCACTATAATGTTCCAAGATTACAAGTACAGGGGGTTGGCTTATATAGCCAAAGAGTTCTAGTTGTAGAAGACTTGACTCCTAACAAACTATGGATAGAACCAATAGATATGGTAGTTAGAGATATTGAGTTATCTCCAACAAACCTCCCTTTAACTCAAAATCTATAACAAAATTGTTTCCTGAAAACCTTAAAGGTAATTAAACACGAAGAATACAAGTGCGTTAAAAGTCCAAAGGACTACTGAATGAGGAAGACTGGAACAGTCAAGCCAAACACTTATAGTGCGAAAAACCACCAAGGGTATAAAAGACTGAAACAGTCTTGTCCAAATGCTTCTGATGAAGCGAGATTGAGCAAACCACCAGTAGGTCGAGAGAAAGACTGGAACAGTCAATCCAAACACACAGCTGTAACAAAGCAGACGAAGAATCTGGGTCTTCAAGAATTCATAACCCCAGTAAAGTCTGAGTCTGTGCAACTGACCTCCTGAATCAAACACTCAATCATCAAATGGCATAAGCCAAGACATCACCTGTGGTGCTAGGTAGATAGTGAATAACTCATAATATGGACTTTTGGAATGCTCGACATAGAACATAAAATTCAGCAAACTGCCTACTGAAAATCCATAACATGGTTGAAACTGCTCCCGCAAAAATGTCAAGATGAAGAAAAGCTGTCGTGCTGACAATGGAGTATAAATTGCAGTAGACCCCTCATATTGAGCAAAGACAACAAAAGGAACGTTGTAGTATCCACGCAGAAGAAAACTCCTTGCACTTCAATACTTCATCTGAAAAATGACATTGAAGCAAAATCTTCACTAGAAAAACTCTGAAGAGTATAACCGGAGACAATAAGACAATAAAACTCTGATACCACTTGTTAGGGTTAGATGCACAGCAATATAACTGGAGACAAGATTTAACGTGGAAAAACCCTTGCGGGAAAAAACCACGGGAAACAATCCACTATAATGTTCCAAGATTACAAGTACAGGGGGTTGGCTTATATAGCCAAAGAGTCCTAGTTGTAGAAGACTTTACTCCTAACAAACTATGGATAGAACCAATATATATGGTAGTTAGAGATATTGAGTTACCTCCAACATTTTCGATGCCATGTAATTGGTAGGAATACACTTGATGACTTGGCTAGAAAAAGTTCTTAGTGCTCGACTGGCGGAGAATGGCCAATTTCTTTATATATGAAATCCAAGCTCCTTATGTTCATATCTTTTTTTTAAATGAAATGTTCGTATCTCTTGGGATGAGATGGAACGTTGGGTTTTCTATTTTCATGAGAAAACAGAGGCCGGGGATGTATCAGTTATCTCCACAATCTAAAAAAAATCTCTCTTTTGGGATGATCAAATATCTATTTTCAAATGAATTTATTATCAAAGGAGACTACAGTTTGCCTCCAAATAAAATTAGTAGCATACTCCTCTGACTTCAAGATAAACTTGCCTTTTGCCTAACACAAGGCATATTTAAGACGTAACAGAAGCTCATTCATACTCCTGCGACTTCAAGATTAAACTTGTCTTTTGCCTAACACAAGATAAGATGTAACAAAAGCTCATTTATGCAAGAACTATACCTCAGTTGTTTATAAACCAGCTATAAAGCGCTAAAACGAATGTTAGCATCTTTTGCAGCTAAAATTAAGCCAATCTTGGTGACTATTGGAGCACTCAGAAGATAAATATCTTTTGTGAAATTTGATAGATAATTTGCTTAGGGAAGCTGGAAATTTATCTGTCCGTTGGAACAGTTTTCAGCCCTTATTAAAGCAGTGTCAAGTAATGTTGCTGACACTTACTTTCCAGATATTTTTTATAGTCCTCTTGTTTAACTGTTTGTTTTATTGGCTGGAGATGAAACTACATCTAAATCAGTTGACGTTATCTGTTATCAAACTTTGCTGGATTTGTCATCAATCCATTAAGTCCTATGTACATTTAGGTAATGAAAACAACTGAAATCTTGTAGCTCTTATCGAATATTGACCTGATGCACTAAGATTCTCCCTGATGATTATGGTACCAGGTCCTCTATTGTTAGATTTTCTTAACTTTTGCTTGGTAATTCATACATGTTAGTAAAATTACAGCATTGTAAAGCAACTTTTCTTTTTGTTCCTTATTACATGATGTAGCCTAAGGAAACTGAAGCAACTGATTTATGCAGGCAATTGGATGGGTTAAAGCTCGAAAGCTCATATCTGGATGGTTTTCTATCACACCTGCAAAATGAAGTAAAAGACAGGCTTATAAAAGAAGAAACAAACCTCCACATTTACTCCAGTAACGATGTTGACATGTTAGTTCCATATCCCAGCTTCACCAATATGCATTTCTTTTACTTATAACTTGTTGCAGAAGGTTTTTTTTTTGTATTTCATTGTTAAGGAATAAACATAATATAGAAGTAACTGCTGCAGGCTCTTGAGTAATACAAATACAGATGAAGAGGGATTCCTTGATACGCCAGGCTCTAAACAGGAAAAGCCACATGGAGAGTCATCTAATTCCGAGCTAACTCCTCTAACAACCGACAGGCCATCATCCAGCAGAGTGGCTAGAACAAATGGCGATCATATTACCCCTTTTGCGCAACGAGTAAATAAATTTACACAACAGTATGTTCTGAATGCTGACAATGTGGTTAGCATGCCAAGTAAACATGAGGTTGAAACCACAGAAGATGAAGTAATTAGAAGAATTCAACCAAGTCAAAGATGTACCTTGCAAGTTCAACGCTCGCGGCCTGAACCAGGTTGCAGATTCATGTATGACAGAATGGAAGATCGTGTAAGGGCATTTGCTTATTTATTTGTTTAGTTTTCATCTGGAGTTGCTTGTTTGATTATGTTTGCTTTCCAGTTTAATTACTTGGAAGATCGGATAAGAAGGTCGGCAAGCTTGTTTTCTGCATCTGGGATTTGTGGAGAACCTGTAGATGCGACTCTTGCTTCAGAGGTTACCGCATGTCACCAGAATGAGTTAACTCATCATTGTTCCTGTTCTGTGAGCATGTCTGATTGTTCTTTTTCAGGAGAGCATGTTCGCAGTTGGCATGGTAATCTGTGATGGAGAAGGTCGATTGAATGAAAAATCTGTCTTATTACAGGGCAGGTAAGTGTGCTTATTGGGCTGATTCATGTGGTAAACTTTGTTCGGTTCGGTCACCATTTGGTTATTATTTTAAGCTAACAAAAGGAGCATTTTTTTTTCTAGTGTTGAGCACTCCAGAGGACAGCGAGTACGCCTTGACTTGAAGGATCTAAATCAGTTTTCTTTGTTTCCCGGGCAGGTATCCACAGCTTGTTCTCAGCCATATGCACTATCTACTGCAATAAATTAACACAAAGTTGAATGACAGGTTGTGGGCATTGAAGGTCACAATCCTAGTGGACATTGTTTTGTTGCATCAAAGTTGATTAATTCCATACCTAACCCTGTGGATGCTCAACTTCCTTGTGCAAAGAAACAAGCAGTCGACAATGAAGGCCACCAGAGTTCTGGTACTCCATCAAGAGTGTTGTCAACGGTCGGTTCCTCCTTGATCAGTGGAGAAAAATTGGAGTGAACATACCTGTTATACTAATAATTGATGTTATTATATCCTATCTTAAACTGATGTTTACTCATAGTTCTTCCGGCTTTGTTCAAATGTTAAAAACAACGGATTCAATATTAACAGGATGTTATTTATTCTATTATTAAAAAATATGATTAATTTTGTTCCCCTCTGTTCCTTGCCTTGCTCATCGAATTCTTCATGTTTCACTTTATATTTTCGTATTTCACATGCCAGTAAAATTGCAGGCTAGTAGAATTTGTTATCAGAACCCAAATATTTAGATATGCATTATAAATCTTCATTGCTACATAAAAGAACTGCACTCTAAGCATGAAAAGCTGATTATCCAGAGTCTAGACATACTAAATGAAGGGAGAAAGCAGTATCTCTGCCATCATTTCACCCATGATTTAATATCTATACTGTCTTTTCAGACTTAACTATATGTTTATAACATGAATGTTCTCACTGACATGAGAGTTAGGTGGGTCAAATCATAATTTTATGTAACAATAATATTTACCTTGTGAGATACGCATCGTGGAATTTCACGGTTCTTGCTCTCATGTTTGAATGCCTTATGTTTCTTGTAGGTCATTGCGGCAGGTCCCTATACAACAACTGATAATCTGTTGTTTGAGCCCCTGCAAGAACTGCTCTCATATGCCTGTCGTAAGCAGCCTCAACTGCTCATATTGGTGAGGCCTTTGAATCCTGTCCATGAAACATTGCATATATATTTAATACATTTCACTACTACACATACCAATAACTTTTGTTTTTGCAGATGGGACCCTTTATTGACTCTGATCATCCTGACATAAAAAAGGGAACTGTTGACCAGAGCTTTCACGATATTTTCCATTTTGAAATTCTGAGAAAGGTAGTTGGTGCAAAAGATTTCATTCTGGAAAGGTTGTCAAATACATATCTCAGTAATGTGTCTGTTTGATACCTTTTTTCAGCTTCAAGACTTTACCCAGTATTTGGGGCACAGTGTTCGCGTAATTCTTATTCCATCTGTGCGTGATGCTCACCATGACTTTGTTTTCCCCCAGGTGTGTAGTTTCCCTCAATTCAGAGTACACCAATCTTATCTGATTTAACAATTATAAACAGGTTGCTATGTCACTACATATCAACTACTGTATATTCATTATCTATAAAATTTTGCATGAGAGTTTTAGTTCATATTTACTACATCTTGAGCTGCGAATGTCCTATATTTAGGCATTGTTGAACCAAGTTCTGGTAGTATTTGTGTAAGTGCATTGTGTTGGTTTATTTAGGCCTTCTTCAAATGCTGTATAACCACATGCATCTCTAGTTTTTCTAATGCTGTCACCACATGCATCTCGAATGATATATCTGTACTGTTGCTGTCTGCAGCCTGCATTTGACTTGAATTTGCCGGAAGATACCACACACCAGGTAATATATTACTCTGTATGATTGTCTTTTTCCTTTCTAAGTGTTTGATAATTTTATTCCTTTATTCTGAAAAGGTCTGCATACATTACACAGATTACTTGTCTGGCAAATCCAAGTCTATTCAGTTCTAATGAGGTATGCCTTATTAAATGGATGAAAGGAGTTATGTGATGAACTTTTATGTAGTTTAATGTTACACAATTCAAACTACAAGACTTGTGTACTTATACTAATATGCCTGGGCAGTATGATCCAAAATGGGTATTTCCCTACGTGTTGCGTGAGAAAAAGTTTGAATTTTTTTATACCAAGTTTAACTAGTTTACTAACCCTAAAACTGAAAATTTTGAAAAATATACCGATTTTGGCTTGAATTCGCGCATTTGAAATTGTGGTGCCTTGACGCCATGGTGTCTATATATATATATCCCGGGAGTAGAAAATAAACTTCCTATATATATAAATTCTCTCTGCTATTCTGCTACAAAGTAATATTAACATTGCCATTTAGCTTAAGGAAAAAATAGTTTCCTTTGGTCTTAAGATACTTCCTACATTTTCTACCTTGATGTTACATGGTCAAGAAGATTTCATTCAGTGCTTCGAGATTCCTAGGCCTGTATGTTGCCACAATATTCCTGTTTTTGCCCACTAGATATTCTGTATAAGGCTGGTCTCTCACTGAGCCTACTTTGAAAATTCATCTCAGATTTTTTTGGGGAGGGGGCTTAACTTAGTACATCTCGTACATATTATGGAAAAAAATGTAATTCATCTCATGCTATGCTATTTATCAAAAGGTTTATCGTTAGCTTCAGTGTAGGAGGCTTCTCTGAAACTTTTTCGTTTTTCCTTTTCCAGATACATTTTGGCTGTTGTACAGTGGACATCCTTAAACAACTGAGTGGTGAGGAAATTTTTCGCAAGCCACCTGCCGGTACGCCTGGAGACAGAGTTGGGAGACTTGCAACACACATATTGAAGCAACAAAGGCAATTCCGTAGATCTTAAGCAGAATTACATTACTCAGGACAGATGATGTGTATAGTTCTGAGTTCTGACGGAATGTACCCTTCTTACAGCTACTATCCTCTACATCCACCTTCTGCTGGTGTGCCCTTGGACTTCTCACTTGCCAAGGAAGCATTGGAGATCTCATCAGCTCCTGATGTTCTTCTGCTTCCCTCCGATCTTGCTCCATTTGTGAAGGTAATTTATGACAGGCAGTGTATTTTTATTGAAATTTCAAAAATATCATGCATGAGTTTGTGTTCAGTTGTCTGTCAGAGATCACGAGGGAACTTAATTGTGCCGCTTCCATCTTTCTGTCATATTTATTAGCTAATTCTTGTTACTCCAGAATGAAATGATATTAAATACACTTTTTTGAGGCAGGTGCTTTCCCTCAATGAAGATAGCGAAGAACATAAACGGTTTGTTTGTGTGAACCCTGGGAGGTTAGCAAAAGGTATTGGCGGAGGCACATTTGTAGAGCTTTACTACAATGAGGACACCAACAAAACGAATGCCTCCATTATCCGAGTCTAGTTTTTTTACAGCGCCAGCAGATCATTTAAACAGTACAAGAGAACCTAATTTATTATCAGCTGAAGAAAATCAACCAAAGGCCTCTGCACTTGTGTACCACACCATGTACCGCCCAAAATGAAGTACTGAAATGCTTAACATTGCTTCTGTGGTAACTGGTAAGCCTTCCACTATCACCTATTTGAGCAATGAAAATCAACTCATTTCTGATGTATTTTACTGTAGTTATGCTGAATTTGGCATAGTGTACGGTAGCATTTTCCTGCTGACCAATTACTGGGCTGGAAAGTTGAGATTGCTGTGAACTGACAACTGATCTAATTGTCTTCCACATTCCATTGTGAATCAGAATCAGGAAGTCAGACAATCTATTTCTGTAAGTTAATTATTCAACTTACCAGTGTACTCCATTTCGTAGTATGGTTGTATATTAGCAAGACATGTTTCACAATTCACGTCCACTGACAAAATCATTAGTTAAGCGATCAATTATCTGATGCATCCTGCGTTAGAATTATTTCAAGTTTTATTCGAGGAAGTTAAGTGCTCGATTATCTTTGTTACTTCTAATAGTGATGTCATTCTCCAATCTTTTACCTTAAATGGTGTGTTTGGTTTGAGGAATCACATCATCTAGGACGGATTGGTCCATCATGGGATCATTCCATGATATTGGTGGGATGATCTATGTCCTCATTTTTCAACTTAGCCTTATGCTTATGAGGGATGACGTGGTCATAGGCCAAGTGGTTCCATTCTTCAAACAAAACAAAAGCATAAGGATTGAGATGGTTCTAGGCCCAGACCAATCCTCGAACCAAATACCATGTCACAAGGTTATTTAGACCTATATTATGAAACTGATAGGTAAGGCCACATGGTTATTAGGTCATCCACAATGTGTGCTTGAACCGGTGCTAGAGAGGAGAGAGAGAAGGGTTTGGCAGTGACGTCGATCATGGCGTACGAGAGAGAAGGATTCGATTGGTTTGGGATTTTTTTTATTTTAATGGTGGGTCCTATTAGAGAATGAAGAGGAGGTACTCAACATTGGGAAAAAAATAGTTCCATGTGACTAGATGGTGAAGTGACAAATCTAGCGTCTCTTATGCTGTAGATGGCCTTATGACCTATACGATGAAACTGACAAGTCTCAAATGAGTATATTATAGAGCGCTAAACTCATGGAAAATATACAGCTAAGCTCCAAGACAACCTACTATAGTACCATGCCATGTAACTGTATCAAAAGCCAAATTCTTTTTTGAATTGTCCTTGGGCGTTTACTCTAGGGGTCAAAAAGGCCGGCTGCCTGATCTGGAACGAGATCGGATTTGGCTATTTAGTCGGATCCGTGTTATGTTCTGGATACTTGAATTTAGATTCGGGATCGGATTCGAAGCAGTCAATGTCTGATAAATAAGGGACGGGATTTTTCTATTCAGATATTCGGATTTTTCGTATTCGGATATTAGCAAGGTCTAGTCTATTTTCATCACATTTTTTCTATGGTAGCCCATTTATATTGATAATTAGTTAGTTCTATTGATCCTCAGATGACATATTCTTTTTATGACGTATACTAAGTTTGATTGATATATAACTTGCTACTATGGTCATATACTCGTATGGTTTTAATTAAACATACATTACTATATATATGCGCACATTATTTGTATATCTTTATCTATTTCCAATCCAAATCCATCGTATATCCATATTCCGAATAACCCAGATTCCTATTCGTATCCGGCTAGTTCGTATTCGGTTTTGAATCTGGGAAGAAAATATGGGTTAGGATATGGAAAGAGCCATATCTATCCGTATTTGACCCGTTTTCACCCCTAGTTTTCTTCAAAAAGATGTGTCCTTTGGCGTTTTTCTGGATGCTTCTAGATGCAACACCCTTTATGTGATGCAGCCTTGTTTGGTTTGGGGATGACTTCTGCGTTTAGCCACAAATATTGTTGGTGGCGTGTGACGAAATATGGATCCATTCAGCGTCACATTCATAAAATGCCTGATGTTTTCTTAAAAAACGAGAATAGGTAGAACCGAAAGCGTATGTAAATCACGCATGTAAATCACGCGATGATTCATTGATTGAAACAATGAGTACATATAGACGCCAAAACACCAGTACCTTCTTTATTCTATCACTGGTTAATGGAAACAGGAACTAGGAGAATAGGAAGGCACAGGCGAATAAGGAAGGAAACAATCGGGCACAATTTATGCGGTGATTGGCATGCAACAGATAAGCCATGCGGCTAACAATACGATGTGATTGGCATGCAGATAAGCCATGCGGCTAACACGCCCTTGCAGTTGGAACTTCGGCTTGCCGAACGTTTAGGCTGGACCGGAAGTCGGTGAAGAGAGGCGTTGAAAGCCCTTTGGTAAAGATGTCAGCGTACTGAGATGTGGTAGGCACATGTTGTACGCGTATCTCGCCAAGACCAATGCGCTCCCGAACAAAATGCAAGTCAATTTCAATGTGCTTGGTGCGCTAATGTTGTACTAGATTGGTGGAGAGATAGACGGCACTGATGTTGTCGTAGTAGACCACTGTGGCACGTCGTGGGGGAACGTGTAGTTCAAGAAGAAGCTGACGAAGCCAACAAACCTCAGCGACTACATTGGCGATCGCCCGGTATTCAGCCTCGGCACTGGATCGAGAGACAGTAGGTTGCCGTTTAGAAGACCATGACACCAGATTGTCACCAAGAAACACGGCGTAACCCGAAGTGGACTTGCGTGTGTCAGGACAACCAGCCCAATCGGCGTCGGAGTAGACAACGAGATCTGAAGAGGGGGACCGGTGAAGGAGCAGACCATAATCCAGAGTCCCTGAAATATAATGAAGAATCCGTTTCAGAGCAGCCAGATGCGAGGTGCGTGGATCATGCATGTGAAGACAGGCTTGCTGGACATCATATGCAATGTCAAGTCGAGTAAATGTAAGATACTGAAGAGCCCTGGCGATGCTGCGGTAGTCAGTGGGATCGGCAACAGGGGCACCATCGGCAGAGAGTTTATAGTGGGTGTCATGTCAAGGCAGTATTGCTGCTAGGATAAGAACAGGCTGCCCGAGTGGCGGGAGACAGATACGCCGAGGAAATGGTGCAACTCTGCAAGATCCTTCATGGAGAACTGGGACTAGAGAGAGGTAATGACTCATTGGAGCAATGCTGGTGAGGAAGCTGTGACCACAATGTCATCCACATATAGGAGCAAATAGACAAGATCCGAACCACAACGCCAAATAAAGAGGGACGTGTCGGACTTGGCCTCCGTGAAACCAAGTGACTGAAGGTAGGTGACAAATCGACTGAACCAAGCCCGAGGTGCCTGCATGAGTCCATAAAGTGATTTATTTAATCGGCAAACATGATTAGGCCGAGAGGGATCCACAAAGCCGGAAGGTTGACTGCAATAGACTGTCTCCTGAAGTGTGCCATGGAGAAATGCATTTTTGACATCGAGTTGATGAATCGGCCAGTCACGAGAGAGTGCCAAACTGAGGACAATACGAATGGTGGCCGGCTTCACAACTAGACTGAAAGTCTCTGAGAAATCGATGCCGGGGCGTTGGGTGAACCCCTGAGAACCAATCGAGCTTTATAACGATCCAAGGACCCGTCGGCATGGAACTTATGACGAAAGATCCACTTGCCAGTGATAAGATTGGTACCCGGAGGACGCGGAACTAAGTCCCACGTATGATTGGAGAGCAGGGCGGATAATTCCTCTTCCATGGCGGCGCGCCATTGGGGATCGGCGAGTGCGGCTCTGTACGTGCGGGGCACGGGAGAGAGAGCCCCAGCATGGAGATTGAACTGCTCCTTGGGCTGACGGAAGCCGAGTTTGCTACGGGTGAGCATGTGCTTGTTGACGACCAGAGTAACGGGCACGACGGAGGCTGGGATCGAGTCGGCCAAGTCATGAGGCGACGTTACGGTGGTGGTGATGCTGTCAGTAGAACCACCATTCGTGGCCTTGTGTCTGTCGTCGACAGTAGCCCCAGGTACAGTCTTGGTCGCAGTCGACCTAGAATCGGGAGCGGGCGAGGAGGCCGCCGAAGTCGATGGGCTAGAGAGGCCATCAGGCTCAGTAGTCGTGCGTCCAGACATAAGTGGGCCGCTCGAGCCGGTACTGGAGGAGGCCGGCAAAGGGGCAGCCGCCCACCCGGGCGCACTACAGGCATGGGAACTCCGACGGCCACCGATGGGAATGGGCTGTGCTGCAGAATCATCCTCCAAAAAATCAAGATTAGTAGCATCTGTATGAATGGAAGATGAATTGGCAAATGGAAATGAATGCTCCCCGAACACCACATGCCGTGATATAATAATCTGGTTGGTTGAAAGTTCAAGACACTGGTACCCCTTGTGCTCAGAGGAGTAGCCTAAAAAAACACATAGGGAAGAGCGTGGGGATAACTTATGTGGGGCTGTGCCTGAGAGATTTGGGTAACACGTGCAGCCAAAGACACGAAGGTGAGCGTAGGACGGGTGTCTACCATAAAGGGCAAAGTAAGGCGTGTGAAAGTGGAGGGTCTTGGTAGGATGCTGATTGAGGAGGTATGTGGTGGTGTGTAAAGCCTCGACCCAATAGGCGGCTGGAAGACTAGCCTGAAACAGGAGAGAGCGCATGATGTTGGTGGTACGGATAATGCATTCAGCTCTACCATTTTGAGAGGAGGTGAACACGACATCCGAAGTTGGACCCCGTTGGAGAGGAAGAAAGTGCGAGCGGCGTAGTTGTCAAACTCGCGGCCATTGTCACACTGAACATTTTTAATTGTGGTGGAAAATTGTGTGCGGACGTAAGAGAAAAAGTGAGACAGTGTCGTAAGAGTGTCAGACTTGAGACAAAAAGGAAAAGTCCACAAAAGGTGAGAGCAATCATCAAGGATTACTAAATAGTATTTATATCCTGACAAACTTGCAATAGGGGATGTCGAGAGATCACAATCGATGAGATCAAAGTTGGCAGTAGCTCTAGAAATGGAAGAAGAAAAAGGTAACCTAATTGGTGGCCGAGTTGACAAGCATGACATATAGACTCGATCTCGCCTTTAGTAAGATCGATGCCAGAGCTACTAGCTAAGTGAGATAGTAGAGCCTCGCGACTGAGGTGACCGAGGCGTCGGTGCCACAGAGTGGTGCTGGAGGTGTGAGTGGCAAGAGCTTCGGGCATACCGGGACGGAAGCGGAGAGGGTAGATGTGCCCGGAACTATTGCACTTGGCGATCACGTTCCTGGACTGTAGATCCTTCACAGAAAGGCCATGGGGGTCAAACTCGACACAACAAGAATTATCAATAGTAAATTGACGAACAGAGATAAGGTTCTTGATAAGTTGAGGAGTGACTAAAACATTGTGGAGATGAAATTTAGAGGAAGGAGTGGAGAGACTAGCAACGCCGGTATGGGTGGCAGGAAGTAAAGTGCCATTGCCGACAACTACATTGGAAGGTGTATGGGGTGTGGGTGGATGAGCAACAGAGATAATATGGGAGGTAGCACCCGTGTCCATGTACCATTCAGTGGAGGGAAGCGTAGCTGTGTTGAAGGCATTGACCAAGGCTTGTTGATCCCATTGTGCAGTGCTGGTCATAGTTGTCTAGACCGGTGAAGATGGGACACCGGCGGTGGGTGCTGCTGGCGTCGACGGAGGTAGGAACATGGGTGGCGGGGAAGATGGCTGACGGTTCCAGCAAACGGAGCGCCTGGACGAGGACCCAGCAGGCTGGGTGCCGGCGTGCCAGGGCGTGGGCCGGGCCACATTTGAATGGTGCCGGCCCACGGGTTGTAGGGCGTCAGCCAGGGCGTCGAGGTCGGTTGTCCGCCCCAGCTATTGCTAGTGGAGGAGCCAGAGCCGTTGTTGCCACTACCGTCGTTGCCACGACATCGACCACGGTGATTGCCGATCCCGCCAGAGGACCCGGAGCCGCCACTGTTGCCGTCGAAAGCGCCTCCACCACAGCTGCCGCCACCGTCCGAGACACGGGAAGTGGAGATGAAGGCGGCGGACTGTTGATCGGTAGGGCGTTTGGAGCGATTTATCTCTTCCAGTAGAAGTTGAGAGCGAGCTTCGACGAAGGTGGGAAACGAACGTTATATGGGGAGGAAAGTAGCCATGTGAGAGTACTGCTCGTTGAGGCCGTGAAGGACGGTGAGGACCAACGTCCGGTCTCTGACCGTTTCGCCGAGATCGGCAAGGGAGTCAGCCATCCCCTTTAATCTGCGGTAATAGTCGGAGATCGACAAGGCGCCTTGATTGAAGGTGCGAAACTCGGCCTCCAGGTGCAGTGCGCGGCTTTCCATATTGCCGAGGAACTGATGTTCCAAACCGCGCCAGACAGTACGGGCGGTGGCATTGGCACTCATGACGAGTTCGAGGAGCTCGGCGGAGATGGTGCCATAGAGCCAAGTTAGGACGACGCAGTCCATACGGACCCAATCCGGGCGGTCGGACCGGGGACATCAGCGAGGACGTGATCCACGAGCGCGTACTTGCCTAACACCACGAGCATTATCCCGCGCCACTTGGTGTAGTTGGAGGCCGCCAGGTTGAGGTTGACGGGGATGAGTGCCTTGACGTTGAGGACGGCGATTGCTTGCGCATGAAGTGCGGCAAGGTCACCATCATTCGCAGGGGGAGCGGTGGGAGCCGGTGTGGCCCGAGCTCGTCTGCAGCACCAGAAGATGCGGTGAAGGAGAAAGCGCTGGAGAGAGCCGCCCGAACCGCGGCTGTTGCGGCAGTAGCAGGGCGTCCAGTGCGGTGGCTGTGGCGTCAGCGTCGGATCCGTTCGGATCATAGGCTAGGGACGCGCGCATAGTAGCAGCCGCGATGTCGGCTGCAGCATCAATGGACGTGGCCATCGCTGGAGAAGGAAGCGGCTAGATTCACCGAGAAGAGAAGTGGAAATGTGCAGGGTAACCTGCGTCTGATACCATGAAAGTGTATGTAAATCACGCGATGATTCATGAATTGAAACAATGAGTACATATAGACGCCAAAACACCGGTACCTTCCTTATTCTATCGCCGGTTAATGGAAACAGGAGCTAGGAGAATAGGAAGCCACAGGCGAACAAGGAAGGAAACAAACGGACACAATGTATGCGGTGATTGGCATGCAACAGATGAGCCATGCGACTAACAATACGCTGTGATTGGCATGCAGATAAGCCATGTGGCTAACAAGAACCATATATCTTAGACTTAAAGGAGAAGAGTGGGGACATGAATCAATAACCTCTCCAGAAGTGCTTCAATGCTTTTCCACTCAATACAAGTTGCGAAGGGTAAGTTATCACCATCTACTATTCATTCATGTTTTAATATTTGTGCAACTGTAAAAAAAAAGTATAGAAGCACTTCTGTAACCTCAATCACTACAATCTTGTGCTGTCACATGAATGTTTCCCGGATGTTGTCTGAATCGAATGTTCTTTTTTCCCCCCACATTTTCTTTCGTAGAGTCTGCCTTGTAGCTGTCAGCTTCCTGGTTTCAGGAAAAAGCTAAATCGGGACGTTGCTCATAAGCAAACATTTTCTGGTTCAGAGCAGACAATCTGATTGCACCGTACCGATGCTTTCTCGAAGGAAAAATAGATGAACCTTGCTACTTGGGAATATGCTTGAAAGTGGATAAGGGTTACGCTGTGAACCACGACAGTTGTGGGCATTATCTGTTTGGTAAAAAATTGCCTCGCACTCGGCATTCTCAGTATCAAATTCTTGGTGAGTAGTTAAGATCGAGTGAGGTCGAATGTGTGGAAGTAGGAGAAAATGCAGGGAATTACGATTCAATTTATGTGCTCGTATAACATTTAATTAGAAATCAATGCTCAACAATTGGAAGACATGGTTTTCTACGTGTCAAAAGAACGGTGCGGTGCGCAACAAGGACAATGCCCAATTCAACAAAAAGGTTGTTAATATAATCCCTATTGAACAGTGCATGATTGAACTCAAATCACTGCAGAATTGAATTGATCATTGCTCCTTGCTGCTCTCCTTCCTCTCCCTGAAGTATGCCACCCACAGCACGCTCAGCTGCATGTATCCCGGACCCGATCACCACCGTCCACGACGCCCACGCCGGCATGGCAGCAGCGCCGCCACCGTTGCCGGCGGCGTAGAATCTCACCATCCTCACGAACCACGCTGGCGCAAGAATGGCCCTCATGGCTGTGTACGCCACGTAGAATGGCAGCGACAGCCTGTCGTGCACCCTGGCGGCCGCCAGCGAGTCGGCCGGCGCATGCCGGCGAGCGTCCACAGGTTCTGCGCGAGGCTGGTGGCCTAAGAGAGCACCTCCGGGGCGAGCAGCATGTAGGCGCCGCGGCGGGTGGCCGCGCGGCAGGTGGCGAAGACGTAGAGGACCTCGTGGGGCAGGAAGACGCGAGGTAGTGTCACAGGTCGACGGCGAAGTAGGCCGTGCTGAAGTCCAGTGCGAGCTCATCCGCGCCGTGTTGGGCGCCGCGAGGTCGCCGGCGTTCGGGTTGGACAGCACGGCGCGGAGGGCGAGCAGCATCGCCAGCGTGCCGTGGAAGAGCGAGGTGAAGCAGCTGGATGCTTCCGGCCGGTGCGCGCGGCTCCAGCCCCGGAAGACGACGAAGTAGCCCACGAGGTAGATGTCCGCGAACATCACCAAGAAAGGCAGGAACATGGAGTCCGCGTGCGACGTCACAGTGTACTCCATTGATCGAGCTCAGGTGAGCTGTGCTCCCTCACGAGGAACACCTACAACACAATGCTACACCACACTAGCGCGACGAAAAGACATCGCGGCGATTCTCATTCTTGCAAGAAAAGGTTGCTGTTGCTTTTGGGATTGAAAGGCAATGGCACGCCTAGGATCCGTGTGTGTGTGTCGTTTCGCGGTGTCAAAGGTGTTCTTGCCTTGATCGGTCAGGAGGGGAGAGGTGTGATGCTGCGGTTGGCTTGGCTGAGAGGTGAGGAGCTCGCTTTCTGACCTGGTTAGGGTTTTTAGCTTACGGCTAGCTTGGGTGTTGCGTGGTCGCGTTTCAGAAAGCATATTCTGTTTACTGTGAGACCTGCATATTCTGAAAGCGATGCTAGCTAGTTTACTAAGCTGATCATAGCGGTTGCACAATAAATCTACAGGGAAAAAGTTGATAATTAGATTCATCGTTCTGCTTTGCTTGCTAAACGTTCTTACAGAACTCTCTGATGACACAATTTTCACTAGTGGCAATCAGGGGTCTCAATCTTGGAGAAGCGTCCTAAAGCTCCAATAATTAAGTTAGGTGGGCCCTATCTGGAGCTATGTGAGATTGTCCTGATGCAGAATGCCAAATTTAGTGATGCTTAATTGGAAGGAGGTGGTGTGATGCTTGATTTTTGGAATTGCCTTGCTGAAGGTCTTGGGATATTTAGAGGGGAGTTGAGGAGGGTTCGTCATGCTTTCTGATAGAGCTTGCTGTAGTAAAAACTAAAATAATGCGTCATGGGGCTGTAAATGGGGCAAGTACCATGGCTTCTTCGAATGCGAAAAATATTCCTTTGGTTAACTGTTCGCAGTTTCAGACTACAACTTCCTTTGCCTAAAAAAGAAAGATCAGCTACTTCACATTCCTGAAGCCTGGAGCCCTGTACATTTCTATGTCAGAACCTTGTCTCATGTTTCTCCTTGGAGAATTGTGTTTCCTATGCCTTGTTGCTGCAATTCTGTTTCTGTTACACTCAAATTGACTGGCCACCATCAACCGTCAGCACCTGCACCATAAGAATCAAGAAACTTAAAGTCTCCAATTTCGCGACTCAAAACTAATAGAATACTTCCATTTGAAGGACATGTCACATATCAGAAAGCCATTTCTGCTTGCCTGTCCGGTGATGTATCTTGCAGCAGGTTGAACGGCAAAGAGCTCCACCAGACCAGCGATCTCTTCTGGCTTGCCGAACCGTCCTGCAATTTGCATCAGAAGCAACACAAACAGTTATACCAAATCGAAATTCAGAAGTACTTGTTCAGAAGAGTGCAGTGTGTACTACTACTTAATGGTAGTCTCTAGCGCCTTTCGTTCAATCGTTCGTCACCTAGTTTTGCGGTCATGTCAGATGCAACCCAACCACGAGCAACAGCATTCACCTTCAACAAGCACGCAAAGTTTCAGCCAGACAAACACAGCATGTGTTCATGTGTCGGAATTCAGAAAGGAAACTTAAGACGTGGTTCTTTTTCTTGTGCTGCAAAACCATGGCTGCTACTGTTGGAACACCAAAAAAGAAGAACAAAAAAACTACCAAAATAGCCTCAAGACTTGACCCGGACCTTCGATCTCAAGAGCACCACACAAACCAATAGAGCAAAGGTTCTTATTATAAGATTACATTGCTTCAACTTCTCATGTTCTTACTTCAAACTAGTACAACCCTCTGCTTATATAGCAGATCACAACAACCAAATCAAACATGAAACGGACAGGGCTAACAATCATACTTGCCATACCAGTACATGTCTACGGACTCTAACACAACACTTTCCAATCAAAGTTTCCTAATTACAAACTCTCCTAATTACAAGATTATTTCTATCAATCACCCCCTTAATCTTGTAAGGCAACTCTAACTTGTTGAGTTAGTCAGTCTCAACTATGACTTACTCAACATTTACTCATTGAGGCAATCGGTCTCAACTACGATTTGTCGAACACATACTCATATAGGATGGGGAGCGCATCTCCAAGGAGTTCCGTCTTCTTTTTGCTGGCCATACCATCGGTGACGCACCTTACCGATAATTACCTTTTGCCTCAACTCCAATTATCTTTTCACCGATAACACAACTTGATGGTGATGTAGATTCGGATTAGAGCTTACCTACGAGAGAACTTGGACACACCTGCAAGAACTCTCATGTGCATACACAATTAAAACGACGACCACAACTCCTCAACATCCTGTACTCATCTTCGACGGACTTTGGACGGCGAACGCATCTTCTCAACGTCCCGGAGTCAACTTTGACAGAAATAGTACAACGAAACACACCTATTCAACGTCTCCGACTCAACTCTCTTACTTGACACAATCGGCACAAGATGCATCGTCTTCAACGCCTCCCACGCAGCTTTGACCATCTCCTTCTCGGCCAGTAGGAAGAGCGTTTCCTTAGGGATGCCTCCACAGATGGCTTCCAAAGCCATCTGGTCCTTGCGCTCATCGATATTGCTGTCCACGATCGCTTCCCATAGTCCTTGAGCTCTCATGTACACCTTCATCTTGATTTGCCTATGCTGTATAATTACTCTTCGTGAGTATCGGATAATGCAGCGAGACAGCGAAACTCTCCTTCGCCATCGCCTGGAGCAACGGATCGAGAATCTAGCTCTGATCAATAACTCAGGCTCTAATACCAATTGTTGGAACACCAAAAAAGAAGAACAAAAAAACTACCAAAAATAGCCTCAAGACTTGACCCGGACCTTCGATCTCAAGAGCACCACACAAACCAACAGAGCAAAGGTTCTTATTATAAGATTACATTGCTTCAACTTCTCATGTTCTTACTTCAAACTAGTACAACCCTCTGCTTATATAGCAGATCCCAACAACCAAATCAAACATGAAACAGACAGGGCTAACAATCATACCATACCAGTACATGTCTACGGACTCTAACACAACACTTTCCAATCAAACTTTCCTAATTATAAGATTATTTCTATCAGCTAATGCAATTGCATTGATGTTTCTGCTCCCATACTCCCTCGCCATGGCCTTCGTCGATCCGATCTCCCCGGCCTTGGCAGCGCAGTAGTTGGCCTGCCCAATGCTGCCGATGATCCCAGAAACCAATGCGATGTTGATTATTCTTCCCTGGGAGAAAATCAACCAGCCAAGAAACTTTGATCATACCAAAAATTTCCTTTCAGAACAAACATGGAGCAGATTTAACAACACACGACACGCACTCACGTATGGTACCTTCTTCCTCTAAATCATCACTGCCGCTGTGGCCTGAACAAACGACAGAAACTGAAGCTCAAGCACCTGGTGCCAGATAGGAAAGCAAAGAAAGACCTAACCTGAGCGCAGAGGTAAACGCCGGTGAGGTTTACGTCGACCACTTCCTGCCATTGCGTCCGCTTCATCCGCGTCAGCAGCGCATCTCGCGTAATCCCTGCTCATCAAGAAACCAGGTAATATGTCCATATCATCCAAAACATAACCTAACAGACCTGCATCGTTTACCAGCACGTCCAGGCTTCCCCAAGTATCAATTGCCTGTGGCAAACATGCAGCATCATGTATGTACTCGAAGAACATCACCAAATCAAGAAGCCATGTATTCGATTGAATCGTTAATGTGCCTAGCAGAGAAATGCCAGCTCACCGCTTTCAGCATGGATTCGACCTCGGCTACGCTGGAGACGTCGGCGGAGAAGATGATGGCAGTGCCACCTGATTCCTCAATCTGCATGGATGACGATATATATGCATGTTTGGCAGAAAAGAAAGCATTGCAAGAAAAGGATATGTGAGGTACATTTATGCATGCAATTGTAGCATACACTGGATCAACTGGACTGAGGGATCTAACCTGTCTGCACACTTCTTCAGCTTCCATGCTGACTTGGCATAGTTCACAACGTACCTTAGACGAGGCAAAGCAATGTTTAGTTAACCAGTGACAGACACCACAGTTCAACTGGCCTTACATTAGTTACATATGACTGTGAGTACACTGTACGTAGGATACACACATTTATTTGTTGAGAGATGCTTATATGCTTTATTTTTAGTTGCACAAATATTAAAGCATGAATAAATAGTAGATGGTGATTAATTACCCCTTCGCCTACTTCAAGATTTATGCAACTTGTATTAGAAGGGAAAGTATTGAAGCATTGCCCTTGTTTTTTCTTTAAGGAATACTAATGTATGTTTTTTCATTTGCTGATTCGTTTTAGATAAAGCCACAGCTATGGCTATTCAAATCCCCCTGGACGCTCCAGTAACCACTGCAACTCCAGCCATAAATGCTCACTCCATTGGTAGCTCTAGTTTGATGACTTCTTCTAACTACAGTAATTATTTCTTTCATGAGAAAGTTCCTGCCATAAAGCAATCGATAAGAACGCACATATGCATATCCCAAGAATAGGGATCACGACTCTAGGTTTGATCGATTGCCTGAAGAGACGAGATTGGCCGGCCGCTGACGATGCTGGGACCCGCCTGTTTGATGAATTTTTATACGCAAAATTCATTAAATAAAATAAAAAGGTAGTGGTCTTTATATTACTAAAAATCATTGATATGCGGTGTATAAAATTTTCTAAGGCATCCATGACGTGCAAGCCCCATGTGTCATCATATATTTTTCTACGCATAACCTATCCAATATTAGACTTATTTGGAAATATTCGTCTTATCAAACGGATCGCAGATAAGATATTTGGTTTACAAGATATAGTCTACAGAAGGTTGGCGATCACAAGTGCAAAGCAAAAAGTAACTAATCTACTGATTGCTTACGTCAACGGCAAGCACGCGTAATCATCCTGATTGGCGCGTACCGAACGAAATCGAGTCCAGTCCATATACGTGGGCATGAGATAAGATTTTCCAATTCAGTCTGAATCTCATTGTGCGCTTTCCTATTAACAGATGTATACTACCTTTATTATACCGGTCAGGGAGCCCCTACGTGTCCTCCCTCCATAAAAACCTTACAACAAAGGCGTAATTATGTTTAGGTCCTTTCACCGATTGAGTTAATTTTTTCTGATTTAATTGAGATATCAAATATCAAATAATGTTAGAATTTTTTGAAACTTTTTGATAGGGGTCCTCAGAGCATGCCTAAGTCACTATAAAAAATTTGGATCATGCTCAAACTTGTATAATTTTTAAAAATTCCGACAATACCACTAATGCATTCAGAGCAATTCCACTGATTTAATTGAGATAACAATGAAAGACCATGTAGAGATCTACTCATGTTGGTGATGAGTAATTGACTAAATTTGAGTTTGATTTGCTCTGGTTTGAGTTTGATTTAAATTGGATTTTCAATATGAAGTAATTTGACTTGTGTCTGCCAGGGGCGGCACTACCGGCTATGTGGGAGCGGTAGTTATATTTCAGAGAGAGGTGTTCACTAGTTCTTCAGGGGAGCGGCACTACCGGCCATGTGGGAGCGGTAGTGCCGGCCGAGCGGCACTACCGGCCCCAGGAGGCGGTAGTGCCGGACAATAGAGCGAATGTTGAGTTTGAAATTTGAAATTGCGTGAGATATATTGCATATCAATTTGGACATTGCTTGTGATGTGTTTTCTTGTTTTTGATGGTTGCGGGTCGACGAAGCTAGATCATGGTGAGGCGAAGGATGATCGGGATTAGGCGAGGTGCGCCGGAGGTTCAAACGATCGGGGATGGCCGGAAGATGATCGGAGACGGAGTCGTGGCAAGCCGTGAAGACAAGGAATGGACGAGATGCTAGCTAGGCGCTGCATGGATCAATGAGGGCCATTGGATCTTGGTCTAGTTGATAGGTTAGCGGGTCTAGTTAGTGTGCTTTGAAAACCGTGCAAGAAAACCCATTATGTGTGTGGGTTTTGGGTGAGCCCTTGAATGGCTGGTTGAGTGGGTTAATCCTAGCCCTTGATGAGTGCTCTAGGATTTATAAGCTCATCCAAGGGTGGTAGGTGGCCCAAGAGTAGTATAAATAGAGGGGTAGGGGTAGCCCTCCTCCTCTTGAAGGTTTTAGAGGTTGTTGTGCTCCTTTGAGCTTTGCACACTTTGTTGTGAGGCTTTGTAAACCCCCCTTTCAGAAATGAAAGTTTAATCCATTCCTCTCAATTCTGAATTTACTTTCCGCATTTACATTATGCTTTAAATTCATTCTTTAAATTTCGCAATTTACATTCTTGCAATTTACTTCTTCCATATTTGGATTTGCCTCCTCCTTCTAAATGCTTGTGGATCTTGTGCTGAGGATGTATGATTGATGGATGAGTCTTCTTCAGACCATATCCCAATCATCTATGAAAATCTTGTATTCTTCTTTGCAAGAAATCGATTTTTGTTCTTGAGAAGGTGATTCTTGGAAGATCGGATTTTTGGTATTCTTGACTTGTGTTCTAGCTTGCTATAACATGTGGGAAGCCATCTAGGATCATCAAGAACCCACGAGCTAGCTAAGGGTAAAGTTTTTGTTCTTAAACCCGTTTTTGTACACCCTTCCGTAAATTTGAAAAAGATCAGAACTTTGACGTCGATTCTTGCAATCGCCGGTTGGAATAGGTTCGTGACATCCATAGGAAGGTGTCCACAAAGTTTCATTGAGTTTGGATCGGTGGATCAAAAGATTCCTTGATTTTTTTCGAACTCGTGCTGAAATCACTGTTCATATGACTGGTTTTACTGTAGCTACAGTACTCCGATAGTACCGCCCCTACATAGGCGGTAGTGCCGGCCACATGCTAAAATTTGTGAAAACTGATTCTTCCGCCTCCATTTGATACCTAAGTATCTTGGCTTGGTTTCTTTGGGTGAAGAATTGCATTTGTGATATTCTTTGGGGGATAAAATTTAATTTGGTGTCATTCACCCCCCTCTGATCGCTATCTCGATTGTTCAATTGGTATCAGAGCTGATTTTGCTCTTCCATAGATCTTGACCTGTCTCAAGAGCTATGGCGATGGACAAGTATTCCACCAAGCCTCCTATTTTTTCTGGAGTTGATTTTTCATTTTGGAAATCACGGATGGAGTCATACATCACTGCCCAGGGCTTCCTGATATGGCAGAAGGTGAAACTCCCGTATGAGGTTCCTGCTGATGAAAACGTAATGGCCGACAATATGGCTGACGTTGAGGCGAACGCTAAGGCAAGGAACATTCTCATACAGGGTCTTAGCCGCAGTGAGTATGATAGGATTTCTCACCTCCATTCCGCCCACGAGATTTGGGTGACCCTCGATGCTTACCATGAGGGCACTACTCAAATCAAGACCGTGAGGCAGGACTAGTACAAGCGTAAGTACAACAAGTTTGAACAACACGCTGGTGAGAGTCTTGATGAGTGTTTCAGTCGCTTTACTAAGATTTTGAGCGATCTCCGAGCAGTTGGTTGCATATACTCTGACTCGGATAATGCTCGCCATTTCTTGACTGCACTCGATCTTAGGGTTTGGGAGATGAAGGTGACCACCATCAATAACACCACCGACTTGTTGACTCTGACTCTTGACGGGCTTTATTCCCGCTTCAAGACTCATGAGATCGATGTTGTCTCTCGGAAGACGAAATATCAGTCGATGGCTTTGGTCACCGATCCCATTGGATCTTCTTCTTCTGATTCTTCTGTTGGTTTTTTCCTCTCCACCCTTTGCGAGCTAAGCGATGACCAACTGAAGTTTTTTCCCAGAAAATAAGCTTGCTCTTCTTGCTCGTAAGTTTTCTCATGTCTACAAGAGGGTGAGAGAGAGGAAGAGAGGTGGCATGATCACCTGCTTCGAGTGTGGTGGCCCCAACCACATTCGAGCGAATTGCCCCAAACTGGAGAAGGCAAAGAACAACATCGGCGGTTTGGCAAAGAACGATTACATCGACAAGAGCCTCAACAAGAAGCCTCCAGTTCGCGAGTCGGTGAATGAGAAGAAGTACCGCAACTTCTCCAGAAACAAGAAGCTCTTCCATCGCATCCTCGCCGCGCTTGACGAAATCAACCTCTCTGACACGGAGACATGGAGCGACGAGGGCGAGGATGAACCACAACACAAGAGAAGAAAGGCGGCGATGACTTCACCTGCATATGCTTCATGGCCGACGCAAACGGCATCAGCGACTCCGAGCTCTACAGCGACTCAGACGAGGTACCTTCCTATGACCAGCTCAATGAAGCTTTCTACAAATTAGGAAAATTTCATGCTAGGGCTAGAGCTAGGTGTATGGAGCTTGAGAAGGAAGTAGATACTTTGACTCGGGAGTTAGTTTCACTTAGATCTTCTCCCCCTCGAGTCACTGATGACTGTTCTTTGTGTGATGCTTTGCTTGAGGAGCTAGAGAATCTAAGGACCATACATGTCGGGACCCGAATATGCAAATTCAGACCCTCTGTATATTCAGCACTAGTCTAGGATCACGCTAGTGCACACAGTCTCAACATAGATGAAATATCACAATCATACACAACGGAATAATAAATAAAGACTTCATCTATTAATATAGAACTATTGAACGACCTTAAGGTCAAACTTACACTTGTGAGGCCTTGGTGGCTTCAACTCAAAATAAATAAACAGCAGCGGAATGAA
This sequence comes from Otatea glauca, assembly GCA_036346275.1. Classification (NCBI taxonomy): domain Eukaryota; kingdom Viridiplantae; phylum Streptophyta; class Magnoliopsida; order Poales; family Poaceae; genus Otatea; species Otatea glauca. The sequence goes on along the minus strand of CM070733.1, from coordinate 17,333,260 downwards.
GAACATCGACGAATCCCATCAATATGCCACAGGCAACTGACAAGGTTCAACTCCTAAATATTTGCCTCCTCGTGGAACTTCTCCTCTTTTGAAGTTGTAGTCTTCTCCTCAACTGATGATTTTGTGTGTTGCAAGGGGTGAGTACATAAAGCACTCAACAATTTGTGCACAGAATGCAATTCTATGTAACTATATGCAAGGCTTATTCCAAAGGAAAAGGCTATTATGGCTATTTTGCAATAAGCAACATTTATGAACAAATACAATAAATAGATTGTAAAGACTGTAAAACAAATAACAGTAATAGATAGATTCAGCATTTCTAAAGTAAACCAAGTTTCCAATCCTAAGTCAATTTTCACTTTCCATGGCATCCTGTCATCCCAATAAGTTTTGTTTAACAAAAGTCTAACCCTTGACTTTAATTCCCTAGCATTGCTCAATACCGCGAGCACGGCTATTCGAATAGATTTTACACTCTGCATAGGTTATGCACTTTACCCACAAGATACAGCCGCTCACCACACAGGTGATTGTCCGCAACAAGCTTTTCAGGAACCTCTACCTTAACCAATGAACCTCTCCAGTATTGCCCTCACTATCACACCCCTCACACAGAGTTGGAGTATAGTTCAGGCCAACACCGTTGGATGGGCACCAAGCCGTAGCACAGGTACGCTCCCCCACAAAGATACACCTCCGTGTACTGTCACCCCGAGGTATCAGAGGAAAGATATTAGAACCCTAATCAACTAGTTCTGTCCCATACCAGACATGTGGTTGCAAGTAAGACTCAGGTCAAAGGCTTACAAGGTTAAGTCCTTAGGGTGACTAGGGCAAGACTTCCACATACCCTCTGCCAAATCTGGCCCACCTTGGTACACTGCCCCTCACCACTTGCCCCAATCTAAATCATTACCACCCCAGTTCATTACCAAGCACCACATGCTATCAACAAGTCAACCTCGTTGCGTGACATCCACTCGTCACCACAACGCAATCTCATTGTGTGACCACACATGACACACAAGTTCATAACATTGTTCCATATTCCATTAGTCAAGATTAATCAGTGATGATTCAAAAAATGTGATGACATGGCATGGCTAAGCAATCTCTGACGGTCTAACCAAATTTCATGTTGATTATCAATATTAACCAACTATTAATTAACCATCCTAGGGTGACAATTAGATCATGGCATACAATGGCAAGGTAGGGTATACTCAAATAGGTTAAATAACTAAATCCCAATTTATTTTGAAAACAGATCTACACATGAAATAACATGCACATAAAGTAAAATAAAGCAGCATCTTTGCAAACATAGGTTCAACATGATCAAAGCACAACTTGCCTGGCCCTTGCGATTTTTACTGTTCTTTATTCTTTATCTTTGATTCTTGATCTTCGCTCTTCAATCTTTACCTTCTTGATCTTCAGCTCCTTAGAACAACTTCCGGACGATGCATCTAACGATTAAAGAAGAAGCAAATACAAACCAACTCAAAAGATAGATCAAATAAAATCCAAATTGAGAACAGATAGTATTGGATCACAAAGGCTTAGATGAATTTAGGAACTTGAATGGTTAGATCAGAGATTAGACAAAAAATAACGAGCTTTCGGAATACACCGAAAAGGAAAAGACTGATAACTGAGAAAAAAAGAATAATATTCCAAAGAATATTTCTTCTAAAGTTATTATCTTGATTGGATAGACAATGACACATGGGCTCTCGATCTATAAACCGGGTCCATAAGGATACATTAGTTCACAATGAACTAAACTGATGCTCAATGTTGACTTTTGTTGACTAAACAGATACACAGTCAAACAAAAGAAAGATAGACTAATAGATTAGATATGGCACAAGCATATGACATATGGCCAATGGTCTATCGACCAAGTCCACGAATGACTTCTAGGTCAATGGCAGATTAGATTTTCAAGAATAGGATATGGACAAGTGGGGTCGACATTCATACGATTCGATATGAGATCAGTCATTCGTCGATTAAGAGGCTTGACGATGACAAGGCAGCGAGGAAATGAAGACAAGGCTAAACACATAGGTGATGGGGTTAGATTACAATAAGGCGATAGAGAGGATGATGATATTGCACTAGGGCTTTTGCGTGCATGCACACATGCGATGATATCGAAGCAACGACAGGACACTCATGCAAAGATAAGATGTCGATTGTCGGTACAATGATATGGTAGCAAGGTTATGATATGGCTCAGGATTGATCTGCGAGTTGCGAGGTTTATGTGACATGATGCATCGTCAACGACAGATTGGACCCAAGGTTAAGTTAGGGTTTGAGAGGAACGATGCGCGGATAGATCCACTTGGCATAGGGATAGGATAGGTAGGGTTGGCTCTGCGATAAAAGACTACCAAGGGTGGCTAACCGAAACAAGATCCGATAATGAAAGGGGCCAGATCGAAGACGACGGGTAGATTCTAGAATATGGCATTGATGGCAACCGAAGACCAAATGAACTCTAAAGATGGGCAAACTAGAGAATGATGGCCTACTGGATATGACGACACGACCAAGGCGAACTAAGATGGTTGGCGGTAAAAGGCGGCGCGCGGCACTGACAAAAGGCGGCGGCTAACGAATATTAAAATTTTCGGTTAATGGAAAAGCAAAGGGGAAGTGAGCACCACGTAGAACGCGACGATATGAGCTCAACGGTATAAGTGGATTTGGCGGCAACCCAATGGACAGATCACAAACTACCAATAAACGGTTGTTAATGCTAATAGATCAAACAGTCTAAACTATTAAAATAATGGATGAAACCTAACCAAATTTTATAGAGAGCTATCTGGGACCCTAAGGCACAATATGACGCAAAAGGATCAGAGTTTTACCTTCTGGATCAACAGGGAACACACGAGGAAGTTTTTAGCTATACGTACGCAGTCTGATCGGGGAAGATTGAATTCTTTGCAGAAATCCTGTAGACAAAACCTTGATTTAGGGTGAGCACCGCGTAGAGGACATCAAGATGAGTCTACATTAAAAAGGGCATGGTCAAATTCACGAAAATGAAAGAGAACGGGCGACGACAAGATTAGAGATTGGAACGGCCATAACTTTTGATTTTGTGGATGAAACTGCACCAAATTTGGTACAGAGGTAGATTAGACCATAAGGCATGAGATGACACAAGCGGATTTCAGAACAACTCACAGGAAGAGGAACAACTGCGACTTTTCGGGTTTGGGAGGTGCTCTGGGGATTAGGGGTGCGTGGGAAGGGTCTTAGAACACTTATATAGGCCTGGGAGTCGTGCCATACAAGGAGACACGATGAAAAACCGAATTTGGATCGAAAACGGATCGGATCGAACACCTGGCGCGCAATGAACAGTTATTGATGACGTGGCGCATTGCAGTGCTTCGGATGGGGATCGGAGGGCTGCGACTGGGCGGCGACGTAGTTGGCTCGGGAGCTGACACATGGAGGTGCGGGAATGGAGGAAGGATTGGGCCCAATAAATTCCGGATTCAATCCAATTTCCGAATTAAAACAATTCCAAAAATTAAAATAATTCGTTTAGAGCAATAAAAATACCAGAAAAATTCTAAAAATATTCTAGAAAATATTTTAAGACATTTGGAGCTCAAATAAAATATTTTTAACCAAACATTATTTAAAATTTTGCAGAATTTAATTAAATTTAACAAAAGGCTTAATTTAAATTAATTCCAAATAAATCCAAATGAATAGCAAACGAACTCCGAAAAATCTCAAAAAATTATAAAAAATTCCTTGAAGTACAATGAACTCAAATAAAACTAAATTTATTTTAATTTAAGTTTATATTAGTCAAATTAAATTTTTTTAGCATCAGAAAATTTCAGATTAAGTTTTATTAAATCGAGAAAATCAGCAGGGACTTTGGAAAGATGAACTAAACAAAAGATTTTTAAAAATCCAAATTTTGGGATGTTACAATACATGATAGTGTGCTTGCTGAACTTGATGGTCTTAGGTTGAAGAATGCTAGCACTAGTTTTATTGATGCTATTCCTGTTGAAGCTAGTTTTCTTCATGCTCACTCTACTCCCTCATGTGAAAATTGCCTTAAATTGCTTGCTGAAATTGATGGCATGAGCGATCACCTTAGAAAGCTTTCTTCTAGAAACGATGAACTTGAATTACATGTTTCTAAGGACCTAGTCAGCTCATGTAAGGGCTATAAGCAACTAAAACTTGACAATGAAACCTTGAATGTCAAGTGTGCTAAACTTGCTAAGGACTTACTAGATAAGTCACAAGAAAGTTGCTTGCGATGTGCTGAGATTGAGGGGGACTTGGATAAAATCCATGTCGAACTTAATTAGAAAGAAGTTGAAAGACCAAGCCCATAGGATTAGAAATGCGTCTTGCGTTTCTTGTGAGTCCCTCAAGATTGAGGTAGCCGTGCTGAGGGAGAAAAATACACGTGCTGAGAGAGCTTCTCTTTCTGGTTCTTCTTCTTCTTCTCTTCCCTGTTCTTCATGCGCCTCTTTCTTTCGGGAGTGTGAGTATCTCATGAGCACTCTCGAAAAGTTTGTAGGAGGAAAGAAGAAGCTCAATCTCATTCTAGACCAATCCAAGATTAGTCGATTCAATCAGGGTCTAGGATTTGACTACTTGGAGCACGCTCGGGTGCATCCTCCCACTATTGTGCGTGGCTCCAAGAGTGGTGAGATCGTGGTAGCTCCCAGGGTGAGTACCACTGTGTTTAGGTCTGCTGGGGTTGTCCATGGGATCTTTGATCAGAAGGTTGCTCCTCCTGCTACTTCTGTCTCTAGCAAGGCGAAGTATACATGCACCTTCTGTCAGAAGGATGGACATTTGGTAGATTTCTGCTTCAGGCGCGCCAAGATTACAAGGCGTGAGCATGTTTCTGCTCTAAGGAGTATTCAGGGTTATTCCCAAACTCTGAGTGATTCTAAGGCACGCACTGCTTCTAGACAGGTTAGAGAGTCACATGTTTTTGGGCAGCATCTAGGACTCGGTTTTGAGGCTGTTTAGTTGAGGTTTAGTCCTGGAGCTGCTCGTGGTCAGTCTATTCGCCGTCCTCTTGATATTCCTTATTTTTCCCATCGAGGTAGATATCAGCGGCGTGAGGTGTTTTTTGGTAGGAGATTTAGGCAGCCACACTGGGATGGTTCGGCCTTTGCACCACGATGGGCCAACCCAGTTTCAGCTCCTAGATCCTCTAATAGGGTTGCTTATGGTCGTGTGAGAGTGGAGCATCATGTAGATGCCACAGTCCAGTCTTTCTCTTCTGTGGCTGGCATCTCTAGGCGTCGTGTAGTTCAGTATTGGGTTCCTAGATCTTCTCTTTGTCCCAGTACTGAGTCATCTTTCTCTCGTGTGCATTGACCAGGTTCGTTGGATGGGGAAGGGAGAGATTTGGATTGTCGACTCCGGTTGTTCTCGTCGTATGATCGGAGACTCTCATTGGTTCTCTTCTCTAGTCCGAGCCCCCGGTGATGAGTTGATTACTTTTAGGGATGCTTCATCAGGTAGAGTCATTGCTAAGGGCACCATTTGCATTAATCAGAATTTCATTCTTAAGGATGCTGTCTTAGTAAGTAAGCTGCAATATAATTTGCTTTCTGTGTCTTAGCTTATCGATGACTCTTTTGAGGTAAGGTTCAAGAGTAGTGCCTGTAGAATCCTCGATTCTTCAAGAGGGTTAGTTTGCGGGATTTCTAGATATGGGAGAGTCTTTCGTGCCGATTTCTCTGCTTCTTCTGGAGACTCTCTCTGTTGTTTGATTGCTTAAGTCCTGTGATCTCTCCTTCTGGCATAGGAGACTTGGTCACATTGGATTTGATCATTTGACCTGAGTTAGCAGCCACGACCTCATTCGTGGTTTGCCTAAACTCAAGATGGTCAAAGACTTAGTTTGCTCTCCTTGCCGACATGGCAAGATGATTGCTGCTTCTCATCCCCGAATCACAGTTGTGATGACTGATGCACCAGGACAACTCTTACATATGGACACTGTTGGTCCAGCTAGAGTGCAATCAGTGGGTGGGAAGTGGTATGTTCTTGTCATTGTTGATGATTTTTTTAGGTACTCTTGGGTGTTCTTCATGGCCTCAAAGGATGAGTCTTTTACCCATTTCAGGGGTTTGGTTCATAGGTTGTCTTTTGAGTTCCCTGGTGCCTTATGAGCTATACGTAGTGACAATGGCACGAAGTTCAAGAACTCCTATTTTGAGAGTTTCTGTATGGAGTCTGGTTTAGAGCATTAGTTCTCCTCTCCCTACGTCGCTCAGCAAAATGGTGTAGTGGAAAGGAAGAACATGCCCTGGTAGAGATGGCCAGGACGATGCTAGATGAGTACAACACTCCTAGGAAGTTTTGGGCTGAGGCTATAACTATTGCTTGCCATGTTTCTAATCGCGTATTCTTGAGAGCATATTTGCACCGCACTTCTTACGAGTTGAGGTATGAGCGAAAGACCAGTGTTTCTCATTTTCGTGTGTTTGGTTGCAAGTGTTTTATTTTGAAGTCTTGTAACCTGGATAAGTTTGAGTCTCGTTCTTCTGATGGTATCTTTCTGGGTTATTCGACTTCTTCTCGTAGTTATAGGGTCTGGAGTTGCGATGCGCATAGGATCATAGAGACCTACGAGGTGACCTTTGATGAGGCTAGTCCTAGAGCTAGACCTGACATTTCAGGCTCTTCTTCCACCTCCGAGACCATCCTCTTAAGAGTTCATCTTGAGATGGTCGCATATGGCTTGAGTCAATTGCTTGAAAAAGAAAAATGCAAATAAATAATAAAAAAACATAAGTGGGTAAAGAATGCAAATAATATCAAACATTTGCACCCCACTATGTCTTTTAAAGTTCTTAAAGCAAAATTTGTATTAAGTGATGAATGAGCCCGAAGGACCTTGTATGCCCTTCTAGATTCCCCAAAGTGTTGAGTAGGTTGAACTCTAGGTTTTCCTTTTGATCCTTAGAGTGGCTTTGCTTCTATTTTTGAAACTAATGCTAAGTGTTGCACTTGTCAAATCTTGCTAAAAATGAAATATTCAAAACTAAGCTTGTATTTGCACTTGGACATGTCTTAGACTAGTCTAATCTAAAGTTGACTAGCTTGGTGTCATATCTTGTCATTATGATCACTTGGATAATCTTCAAAGCTCTTTAGATGCATTTCATGCATACATGTTGAGAAAGGGGGAGACAATATGAAATCTTGATGCCTATATTGACAAAAGGGGGAGAAATTGAAGAAAAGACATTATTAAAAATATAAATATGAAAAATGTCTTGAATCTTATGATTTTGTTGAAAACTTGCAAATCTTAAGGGTCATAAAATTTTAAGAGTGTTTATTGGACTTTTAGAGTTTTTTTTTTGTGGAAAAAATGTTCTTTCTATTACCTTGCTCTAAAATCTGTCTTACCAACTTGGTGATGTTCTCAGTCTCTTCTCTCTGGACCATTTTTGGTTTTGTAATCAAATTGCTTTCTTCTTCTCTAATTCAAAATCAAATTAATGCCTTTTATGATATTTGTCAATATACTCATCAAGGGGGAGATTGAAAGACCATGTGGAGTTCTACTCATGTTGGTGATGAATAATTGACTAAATTTGAGTTTGGTTTGCTCTAGTTTGAGTTTGATTTGAATTGGATTTTCAATATGAAGCAATTTGAGTTGTGTTTGCCAAGGGCGGCACTACCGGCCATGTGGGAGTGGTAGTGCCGGCCGAGGGAGTGGTAGTTATATTCCAGAGAGAGGTGTTCGCTGGTTCTTCAGGGGAGCGGCACTACCAGCCATGTGGGAGCGATAGTGCCGGCCGAGCGGCACTACCGGCCCCAGGAGGCGGTAGTGCCGAACAATAGAGCGAATGTTGAGTTTGAATTTTGAAATTGCGTGAGATATATTGCATATTAATTTGGACATTGCTATGTGATGTGTTTCCTTGTTTTTGATGGTTGCAGGTCGACGAAGCTAGATCATTGTGAGGCGAAGGATGATCGGGACTAGGCGAGGTGCGCCGGAGGTTTAGACGATCGGGGATGGCCGGAAGATGATCGGAGACGGAGTCGTGGCAAGCCGTGAAGACAAGGAATGGACGAGATGCTAGCTAGGCGCTGCATGGATCAATGAGGGCCATTGGATCTTAGTCTAGTTGATAGGTTAGCGGGTCTAGTTAGTGTGCTTTGAAAATCGTGCAAGAAAACCCATTATGTGTGTGGGTTTTGGGTGAGCCCTTGTGTAACATCCCAAAATTTGCCTAAATAGTATTTTATTGACATTTGTACATTTTATGATTTTTCTGGAATTTATTTGGATTTTTTCTGGATTTATTTAAATTAATTGCAAATTAAGTGTTTTGGCCTTTTATTGAGATCAATTTAAATTATTACAAAGTTAATATAAAGTTTTGCCAAAAATATTTTATTTGAGTCCAGAATGTCTCAAAGTAATTTTGAGATTTTTCTTGGATTTTTCCTGATATTTATTCTGCTTAAAACTGATTAATCGAATTACCAGAATTATTTTATTAATTAAAATCTGGAAAAATCTTGGGATAGTACCGGGCCGTAGCCCATCTCTGTTGCAGGCCGGCCCATTTGCGTAGCCCGTTAGGCCCAGCTTCTAGAAGCTTAGCGTCGGCTGTTGGATCATCATTCGACGGCAGTGGGCGCGTAGGAAACCCTAATCCCGCGGGCCGATAGATCTTTGGATCGGCGACGATTGTGCTGCGTTGCAGCGAGGCGTGACCGTTGATCCGAAATCGGAGGGTTCTCGTCTATCGTCTCCACTTCGGACTCTTCCGCTGCGCCACCGCGTTTCCGATGGACTCGGAGTCCGTGTCCTCCGCTCGCACGCCTCTCCGTGCGCCTATTTAAGGAGCCGTCGGGTGCGTTGAATTCCCAGTCCCGCGCCGCATCAGAACCGCAATGCTTCGTCGTCCAAAGCTCGCCGGAACGCCTCGTGGAGTGTCGTCGTTTTCATCGCCGGTGGGATTTGTTTCGGCGTCGCCATTAGCAGCGGAAGAAGCTTCGGACCGTCGGATCATCGCTCGACGTTCCGGATTCGGCCGCGTAGTCTCGGTGAGCAGTAAACCCTCCGTTAAGCGCTGACCTTTAGATCTAAAATCCTCGCATGAGATCTTGCCGCGTGTGCTTCGATCGGCAACCGTCCGATGGGATCTGGGCACGCTAGATTGCACCGTCGCCGCAGCCAGTTGCGTGCCGCCGTGTGTTGGGCACGGGTGCCGAGGCATCGTGGACCGAGTTCACCGTGGTCCAGCGCTGCGCCGTGGACTCAGTCTGTGCACCGGGACACGTGTCGCACCGTGATTGGTTCCGGATCAGGGCTGATGTCACGCTTGCGCAATAATCGGTTTTTCAGTTTAAAAATATTTCTGTTAAATTCGGTTTTCTAATTTTTGTATTTTCAGAATTAATTCAAACTTCAAAAGGCTATATCTTTTGCATCTTAACTCGGATTTGAGTGATTCAAACTTCTTGAGTTTGTCTTACGGACGGAGTGGGCTTTTCCCCGGGGGGTCTAGTTTTAAGGCAAGTAGGCCTATTGAGATGCATGTAAAATTGAGATCTATTTAATGATGAATTTTAATTGATTTCTGGAGTTCATTTTCTCTCTGTTTCGGTATTTATTTGTTTTTCTCCTTCGGTACACGTAGACGTTGAATTGTGCGACACTTCGGAGGAAGATCCAGCAACTCAAGAGCAAGCTCCAGATCAAGATCAGGACCTATTCCAAGGCAAGTTGTGCTTTGATCATGTTGAACCCATGTTTATACAAATGATATATTGTTTTACTCTATTGCATGGTATTTCAAGTATACAAATTGTTCCAACTTAAATTGGGATCTAGTTAAGCTACCAATTTTGTAACATCCCAAAAATTTTCCCAAATACTATTTTATTGCTTAGATGTGCATTTGTGATTTTCTGGAATTTATTTGGATTTTTCTGGATTTATTTGAATTAACTTTAAATTATGAATATTGACCTTTTGTTCAAATCTATTTGAATTGGTGCAAAGTTTAAATAAATTTTTGCCAAAAATATTTTATTTGAGTCCAGAATGTCTCAAAGTATTTTTGAGATTTTTCTTGGATTTTCCCCAATAGTTTTATCACTTAAAATAAATAAAATGAATTTCTTTAATTATTTTAAATAAGAAATCTTTTAAAAAGTCTTGTGAACAGTGTTGGGCCGAGCCCAACACTGTGCGCTAGAAGCCCGCGTCGGTGCGGCCCAATCCAGCCCGCGAAGCGCAGCGAGGCAAAACCCTAGATCTTGGCCGTTCGCGTGCGATCCAACGGTCCAGGAAAGGCCGCGTGTGCGACCACGTCTTAGCCGTCGGATCGGGACACGCGTCGCGCCGTCGGTTGTCGTCTTCATTCCGGACTCGGATTTCGTCGCCGTAACGCCTCCGGTCTTCTTCGCCGTGTAGAGCTCGGACGCCGAGGCTATAAAAGGAGGGGGTAGCACCCCGAGGTTCGCAGTCGAGCGCCGCGTCTTTTGATCGGAGGGGTTTCGCGAGGATCGTCGTAAAACGCGCAGAGGAGCTCGCCGGAGTTGGAAGCGCGGAACGCCTCGGTTTTCGTTCGATTTCGCCGCCGCCGTTCAGCCTTCGCCGTCTCTGATGCCATCTTCGAGTTCGCCGGACCGAACCGCGTTGAACCCACAGCATCACGTCGCCAGAACCTCGCCGGAACGCCGCTACCTCGGTCTTCTTCTTCGCTGCTGGTAAGATCTCGCCGTCGCATAGCCATCGCCGGACCCAGAAGCTTTGAGCCGTCGGATCTAGATCTGTTGGCTGATGCGTTGCCACGTCGCGCGTGAACGCTGACCGCCCGATCGATTTTCTTCGGATCAGATCGAGCCGCGCAGGTGTCCAACCAGGTCGTGCCGCGTGTCGGGTTCAGCAACTGAGGCGTCACGAACCGAGTTCACGGTGGACTGGCTCCGAGCCGTGGACTCAGTCTATGCACCGGGACCACGTGGCAAGCTCTGATTGGTTCAGTCCAGCGCTGATGTCATGCTTGCGTCATAAATGTATTTTTCAATTGGAAAATAATCCGATTGGAAATCGTGTGTTGATGACGTCATCATGAGGTCACGCTGACGTCATAAATCGGTTTTTCAGTTTAAAAATAAATCTGTTAATTTCGAATTTCTATTTTCTGTATTTTCAGTATTTATTTCAAACTTCAAAAGGCTATATCTTTTGCATCGTAACTCGGATTTGAGTGATTCTAGTTTCTAAAAATTTGTAAAATTGAGATATATTTAATGGTGAATTTTATTTGATTTTTGGAGTTCAATTGCTCTCTGTTTTGGCATTTATTTGCTTTTCTTCTTCGGTACGCGTAGACGTTGAATTGTGCGACGCTTCGGAGGAGGACCAAGGAACTCAAGAGCAAGTTCCAGAACCAGATCAGGACCTATTCCAAGGCAAGTTGTGCTTTGATCATGTTGAACCCATGTTTATAAAATTGCTATATTTGTTTTACCCTATTGCATATTATTTCAAGTATACAATTGTTTCAGATTAAATTGGGCTTAGCTAATATACCAGATTGAATTATACCCTACCTTATCATTATATGCCATGATCCATTGTCACCCTAGATTGGTTCAATATAGTTGGCTAGTAATTATAATCAACATGGGATGGTTAGTCCGTATTAGTTGCTTAGCCATGCCACGTCATCACGTGTGTCAGAATCATTGATAATTAATCTTGATTAATGGAATATGGAACAATATTAAGAACTTGTGTGTCATGTGGAATCACACGATGAGATTGAGTTGTTGTGGCGAGTCATGTCACGCAACGATGTTGAATTGTTGATGGCACGTGGTGCTTGGTAATCAACTGGGTGATAATAACTTAGATTGGGGCAAGTGACAAGGGGCGAGTATGCCAAGGTGGGCCCAATGGGCAGAGGGTATGTGGATGTCTTGCCCTGATCACTCTAAGGACTTAACCTTGCAAGCCTTTGACCTGAGTCAATCATGCAACCACATGTCTGGTATGGGCCAGCCTAGCTGATTAATTTGCAATGTCTTAACTTTGGTACTATCTTGGTCGGTGTGAGTTCCCGAGTTATGGTGTAATTCACATGGCGCAAGAGGGGGGCCCTGGTTGTGGTTTTCAGACCCACTAGTGTTGAAATCTTAGCGGGTAGTACCGGATTAAGCCAGAGCATTGTAAAGGCTTTGTCATGATCTCTTCGCCGACACACCAATGGAAGTGTGTTAATTGCATGGCACCAAGAGACGATCATGTTGTGTGGGTAAAGTGCATAACCTCTGCAGAGTGTGAAACTATTTGGATAGCCGTGCTCGCGGTATTGAGCAATGCTCGGGAATTACAGTTAAGGGTTAGCTTAATTAAATGGACAATTTGGTTGGGATGGCGGAATGCCATATGGAAGATGGAATTTGACTTAGGATTGGAAACTTGGTTTACTTGAGAAATTCTGAATCTATTTATTATAGTTATTTGTTTTACAGTCTTTGTAATCTATCTATTATACTTGTTTATAAATGCTGCTTATTGCAAAATAGCCATGATAGCCTATCCATTGGAATAAGCCTTGCATATAGATACATAGAATTGCATTATGTACACAACTTGTTGAGTGCTTTAAGTACTCACCCTTGCCAACAATAACCTCACCAGTTGAAGAGTCTACATCAATGCTGGAGGAAAGATTCCAAGAGGAGACGAATGTTTAGGGCGCAAGCCTTGTCAGATGCCTATGGTATACTGAGGGGTTGTCTACGTTTTCATTCCGCTGTAGTTTAATATGTTGTTCAGCCTTGCAAGGCGTAGTCATGTAAGTGGACCCTAAGGTCATTCAATTAGTAGTATATATCATATGATGTCTTTCCTAATGCTTTCGCTATGTATGATTGTGATATTTACTTATGTTGAGCCTGTGTGCACTAGCGTGATCCTGGACTAGTGCAGTATACACAGAGGGTCCGGATTTGCATATTCGGGTCCCGACAAATTTGATATATACCCTACCTTGTCATTGTATGCCATAATCTATTGTCACCCTAGATTGGATCAATATAGTTGGTTAGTATTTATAATCAACATGGGATGGTTAGTCCGTATTAGTTGCTTAGCCATGCCACGTCATCACATGTGATTGAATCATTGATAATTAATCTTGACTAATGGAATATGGAACGATGTTATGAACTTGTGTGTCATGTGGGATCACACGATGAGATTGAGTTGTTCTGGCGAGTCATGTCACGCAACGATGTTGAATTGTTGATGGCACGTGGTGCTTGGTAATCAACTGGGTGATAACCACTTAGATTGGGGCAAGTGACAAGGGGCGAGTATGCCAAGGTGGGCCTGATGGCAGAGGGTATGTGGAAGTCTTGCCTTGATCACTCTAAGGACTTAACCTTGCAAGCCTTTGAGCTGAGTCAATCATGCAACCGCATGTCTGGTGTGGGCCAGCCTAGCTGATTAATTTGCAATGTCTTAATTTTGGTACTATCTTGGTCGGTGTGAGTTCCTGAGTTATGGAGTAATTCACATGGCGCAAGAGGGGGGCCCTGGATGTGGTAACCAGTCCCACCAGTGTTGAAACCTTAGCGGGTGGTACCGGGTTAAGCCAACGCATTGTAAAGGCTTTGTTATAATCACTCGCCTTGGTGGTGTTTGGTTGTATCGCGTGGGTAAAGTGCATAACCTCTGCAGAGTGTGAAACTATTCGGATAGCCGTGCTCGCGGTATTGAGCAATGCTCGGGAATTACAGTTAAGGGTTAGCTTAATTAAATGGACAACTTGGTTGGGATGGCGGAATGCCATGTGGAAGATGGAATTTGACTTAGAATTGGAAACTTGGTTTACTTCAGAAATGCTGAATCTATTTATTGTTATTTGTTTTACATTCTTTACAATCTATTTATTATATTTGTTCATAAATGCTGCTTATTGCAAAATAGCCATGATAGCCTATCCATTGGAATAAGCCTTACATATAGTTACATAGAATTGCATTCTGTGCACAACTTGTTGAGTGCTTTAAGTACTCACCCTTGCCAACAACAATAATCAACAGTCGAAGAATCTACACCTGTGTTGGAGGAGGAGTTCCAGGAGGACACGAGTCATTAGGGTCCGAGCCTTGTCGGTTGCCTGTGGTGAACTGATGAGCTATCTACGTTTTCTACTTTTCGCTGCTTAATTCTTAGCTTATATTTCCAGTTTTGCCCTGCATGGCTTAATAATGTAAGTCGGTCATAAGATCATACACTTAGCTATATCAATAAATGAACTACTATTTCTATTATTGTTGAGTATGATGTGATATGTACCGATGTTGAGCTGTGTGCACTAGCGTTGATCCTGGGACTAGTGCGGTAAACACAGTGGGTTCGAATCGGTGGATTCGGGTCCTTACACCTTGTATTGCTGGTTGAGTGGGTTAATCCTAGCCCTTGATGAGTGCTCTAGGGTTTAGAAGCTCATCCAAAGGTGGTAGGTGGCCCAAGAGTAGTATAGATAGAGGGGTAGGGGTAGCCCTCCTCCTCTTGAAGGTTTTAGAGGTTGTTGTGCTCCTTTGAGCTTTGCCTACTTTGTTGTGAGGCTTTGTAAACCTCCCTTTCAGAAATAAAAGTTTAATCTATTCCTCTCAATTCTGAATTTACTTTCCTCATTTACATTATGCTTTAAATTCAGTCTTTAAATTCTGCAATTTACATTCTTGCAATTTACTTCTTCCACATTTGGATTTGCCTCCCCTCCTTCTAAATACTTGTGGATCTTGTGCTGAGGATGTATGATTGATGGATGAGTCTTCTTCAGACTATATCCCAATCATCTAAGCAAATCTTGTGTTCTTCTTTGCAAGAAACCGATTTTTGTTCTTGAGAGGATGATTCTTGAAAGATCGGGTTTTTGATGTTCTTGACTTGTGTTCTAGCTTGCTATGACATGTGGTAAGCCATCTAGGATCATCTTGTTCATCAAGAACCTACGAGCTAGCTGAGGGCAAAGTTTTTGTTCTTGAACCCGTTTTTGTACACCATTCTGTAAATTTGAAAAAGGTCAAAACTTTGACGTCGATTCTTGCAATCACCGGTTGGAATAGGTTCGTGACATCCATAGGAAGGTGTCAACCAAGTTTCATTGAGTTTGGATCAGTGAAACAAAAGATTCCTCAATTTTTCTTTTCGAACTCGTGCTAAAATCACTGGTCATATGCCTGGTTTTACTGTAGCTACAGTAACACTGGTAGTACCGCCCCTACATTGGCGGTAATGCCGGTCGTAGGCTGAAATTTGTGAAAACTGATTCTTCCGCCTCCATTTGATACCTAGGTATCTTGGCTTCGTTTTTTTGGGTGAAGAATTGCATTGTGATCTTCTTTGGGGATAAAATTTAATTTGGGATCATTCACCCTCTCTCTGATCGCCATCTCGATATTTCAAATAAATCATGTTGGAAATTTTTGAAACTTTTTTATGAGGATCCTGAGAGCATGAATAAGCTACCATAAAAAAGAATTAGACCATGATTAAGCATGTGCGATTTTTAGAAATTCTGAATGCGTTCAATTTTGCTGTTTTGGGTTTTCCAAAGCCATCAAATGAATTTTATTTTTCAAGATTTTTGAGAAGGGTCCTAAGAGCATGCATAAGCTACCATAAAATTTTCATATTATGATCAAACTTGTGCAACTTTTAAAAAATCTGATAATGGTGCTAATGCATTTTCAAAAACTTCGCTGATTTAATTGAGCTATTAAAGCATGTTGGAAATTTTCAAAACTTTTTGAGGAGGGCTCTGAGAGCATGCCTAAGCTACCATAAAAATTTCAAAGCATTATAAAACTTGTCCGATTTTTTAGAATTTTGACAATACTACTGATGCACTTAAATTTCAGTGATTACCCGGAAACTCACCCTCGCATGGTGTCGCGGCGCAAGTGCGGGGCGTGGCGCCAAGTGTATGCATCTAGTACCTTATATTAAGAGGAGAGGAATTCCCGGCCAACTAGGGGCGCCACCTCATCATCTCCGCAAAAAAGACCTCCAAAAAATTTGAAATTGCGTTCACGTCCTTCCATTAGTTTTTTTAACAAAATAGACTCAAAAAAATCAAAATTATGTTTACATACCTACACGGTTTACGTTTAGGTCCTCACGTCAGTTTTTAGCAGAATGGGCTCGAGAAAAAATAAAATTACGTTTAGGTCCCAAAAAACGTTTTTTAGCTGGATTGATCCGAAAAAATGAAATTACGTTTATGTCCCTTAGCTTTTTAAAAAAAAACCAGTTGATTCGCCAACGGCTCATAGTAATCTACAGATTCGACGATGGCTCCTAGCAACACATTATTTTTTTTAAAAATAAGAAAACCGAAATTACGCGATATAAGAATCCGCCATTTTTTTAGATAAGAACCTGAGAAAACCAAAATCGCGCAAAGAACACATGTTTCGTAGATTCGACGACAACTCCTAGCGGTTCCGCACCGCACAAAGATGACCCATGGTGCCACAAATTCGCCGATGACTCCTAGCTAGCGCATTTTAGAAAATTCTAGAGAAAAAAAGAATTCACGTTTACATCCTCACACCCATTTTTTAAGAAATAATCATCCGACCAAATTTCGCGCGGCGCAGCGTCATGCAACCAATTTTCGTACGGCGCAGCGTAGTGCGCAAACTCTTGCTAGTAGATCTTAATAGGCAGTCATTTCCAGAGATCACGCATATCTAATTAACGGCATATTTGAACGTAATGACGCCACTTTCCGTGTCTCTCATCCCGTCTCCCCAACTCTCTATAAAAGGCAGAGCCTGTCATCAACAGGGGGAAAGGGCGACACAGGCGTAATACCCATCGACCGAGGGAGACGCAGCCGTATGAATGTTTTGAGAATTTTTCAAAATTTTTACACGTGGGTTTTACGGAGTTTTCACAGTAAGAATGGTTTTCACTGGATATGTTGCTATATATTGTGTATATAAATAATCAACTAAAACACAAGTACATGAAATCATACAACCTTAACCCTAAACCACACCGGTTTTCTGTTGCAAGTCTCTAATTGGTTTTCTATCTGATTTCTTTTTGCCCTTATTGAAGTTTGTTATTTACTATATTTCCGTTGAACAACGTATAGAACCCGATGTCGTTAACTCCATCGTCGACAACGCCGGTTACGACCACAACTTCGTCGTAAACAACAATTAAGCAAGGCAAGCACCCCCTTTGATCATATTGATCCCAGTGTTTTAATTTTCATTTTGTTTTACCAAATCAATTTATGCATGCGTTTATTTTTTGTAAATTTGCTATATTGTGGTACTAATAGATATACATGTTGTCTCATGAAACTTCCTTGATAAGTATGAACATGTGAACCTTGGTAACCCTATAATATGGTTAGACAATACATAATGTCAATATGGGTATATGCGATTACATATTAATCTAGCTTAGCCATGCTTAGACTTGGGATGGACAAATTGGATAAATTGATCCAGATAAAACTTGGAGATATTGAGACATGATGATGGTTATTGGTATTTTGGTTTAAAAACTCAAAATAAAACTATGGTTTAGACGCGGACGATTATTGGCAATAACCGGAGGTGCAGGTGTTGCTTGTAGTGTAGGGGGAGGTTATCGTCCGGGTCAGATTAAGGACCGAACTACTGTGTTGTTTTCAAGCCAAGAAACATGTACAATCACAAGTGTTGGTATAGGACAGCCTTGAACCAATTAAGTTATTTAGTTTAACTTTGCATGTTGGAAGGCTGTAGTAGTACGGGTTGTTCCGTTATGGATTGCTCGAAGGGGCACCCACACCAAGGTGATCGGAATAATGCTTGCTGATACAATGGTGTACGCCATGCTATGGGGTATATAACTATTTATCTTACAGTGACTATACAATTATCTTCTGCCACCATAGCATGGGTTTGTCGTCACTGGGCTAGTGCAAAGTTAACTTAGGTAATGTAAATATTTTTGTCATGAACATTCTAGCCACTACGCCAAAGGTGCGTGAAACATGCGGCAAAAATAAAAAGGTCATGACTTGTGGGTAAAGTTGTATGCCTCTGCAGAGTGAATCTAATCGATTAGCTGTTCTCACAGTTAAGGGCACTTGGTAAAGTCATCACATAGTTAGATGTTTTATTATTTTCAAAATGGCTTGGTTTCATCTGTTATGCCTCGTGTTGGTAGATGTCATCTTGATCACCAAAACCCCACGAGCAAGTCCAAAATCAAGTTCTCAAGTTTTGCTCAAACTTGGTGTGTCCTTCCTTCAAAGTGAAAAAGATCAGAACTTTGATGTCAATCCTTGTGATTGAAGGTTGGAATAAGTTCTTTACATCCTTAGGATCACATCTACCAAGTTTCGTGAGTTTTTGTCCTACCGATCAAAAGATTCCTCAAATTAGCTTTTGAGTTCGTGCTGTTCTTGGCTCTATTCTTTCTGCTGTTCTTGAGCCTGGTCATACCACTCTTCATGTGGTCATACCAGATTCTGGTGCTACCAGATTCAATCCGATCATACCGGACTTGCAGAAAAACTTTCTCTATTTCATTTGCTCCTTTTGATTGAATTGTCTGTGGGCTTAGTTGGATCATTTTGAGTGGGAAATTTTTATTTGGGATCATTCACCCCTCCTCTGATCACCATTTCGACCCTTCAATTGGTATCAGAGCTGGTTTTGCTCTTCCATAGATCTTAACTGGTCTCAAGAGCTATATCGATGGACAAGTATTCTGATGAGACCATGATGGCCCAGCAAGCCATGCTTCTATCTCAAGCCAAAACAAGGGCTCAACAACTTCTGATGCTCCAACCCTACCCCAAGATCAAGCCCAATTTATTCTTGAGTCAAGTTCGGTCCCCCAGGAGTAGTCCAACTAAAAATGACCACATCTGGGTCATACGAAGTCCGTTTGAGGTGTTCTTGGACTCTACGGAGAAGCCCACGACGAGAGATTTCTAATGGAAGTGGTTTCATGTCCAAACTCTCTTTGGATCGACAGAAATTATCAAATCAATATGTCAAACAGAATCTGCTAGATGATGCGCCACCTCCACTTGGGCCCGAAGGCCTTGTACGACCTAGGGTTGCACGGCCACCCCCTTGGCCTCATCCCTTGCCTTCATCCTCTCATATATTCAGTAGTCGTCGCTAGAATAGATGGGTTTTGCTTAAATTACAACTAGACACTTTGTCAGTTTTTCGCCGTTCATCGGTTTGTGAAACCCCAACTCGTGTGCTTAATATTATTCGCAATTTCAGATTGCATCTTCTACGTTCTTGCTTGTTTTCTCGATTCGCATGCAGGGATTAGCCTTCTTGGCGAGGTCAACTGTGTTTGTGCATGGTTGATAACTAACAGAGCCGTGGTGTAGCGATTGTAGGGTTCGAATCCGTTCTGATTGGAAGCCAGATCATCAATGTCAAGTTCTCCACCAATCGACTTACTACTACCTGTGGGAAGATCGGACCACCATTCCCATCAAGTGGTATCAGAGCCTCGGTTGCCCAATAGGTAATTCTTGTATCCCCATTTTTGTTTTGGCATCGTCCTAGAGTCCAGAAAAATTGCCCTACAAAAAGTTTATCATCGATTCCGCTGTCCTACAACCCCTTGTGCCTTAGCAATTTTTTTTTCAGTTTCGCTTTGTTGAATTTGTCTCCATCGTTGTTGTCTTGTTGCTGGTTTAAGGTCGTGATCCTAGTTTCTAGTTGTTCCTTTTCGTTGCCTTAGTTCTTGTTTGCACCGTTAGTCATCCCACCACCGCCAACCCTAGAACCGAACTGAGTCCTACTCGGTTTAACCTTTGCCGCCGCTTTGCATTATATATCCTGCTTCACAAGCCCTAGATAGGTCACGAGCCACCTTGTGTCAATTGCCCTGCACCGCTGGCCACCCTTTTTCACCCGCGAACTTATTGCTATTTTAGCCCTAACTGAAAGGAAGAAGTGAAGTCGCAGGCAATTCTAGATTGTACAATGTTCAGTAAAACAGGCATAACTTTTGCATACGAACTCCGATTGGGGCGTACTTTTTTTTGTTTTGAAGAGGAAGACGATGCTCATCCTAGAAAAGACTTGTGTAATTTTTTACCCTCAAAATTGGCCTCTAAGACCGAGTGCTGAACCCTAGAAATTTGATGTGCTGTTTTTACCGTTTTTCGGTCATCTGTTTAACGTTTTCTCTTGTTCTAAAATGTGAGATTTTTGTTTTGCTTTTAAAAGAAAGGAAAATAAAAGAAAAGTGCAAAAAAAGAAGAGCCACACTGGAAAAAAAATCAGAGAGAAGAAAAGAAGCAAAAAGATGGAAAGAAAAGCAGATAATCAAAATTGCTTGCATCCTTTGAGTCCTATGTGCTTTGATATATCTCTTGCTAGGTTGAACTAGTTCTAGGGACACGTTTATGCCAGTAACTGTGATAAGTACGTTGGACATTTATTCAGCTTGCTAATCTAACTTCGATATTGCTTATTCCTTGTTCCTAAATATTGCCTTCCGAGCTCCACATACTTCTTATCAGTTCAGGTTCTCCTTTCCAATCGCCTCACTCACGCTCCAGTCATGATATCACGAACCTGCCATCTATTGTACCACCTGCTGCTTTGGTAAGAACATTTGTAAGGGTGTGGTAAGACGCGCGAGAGTTTGTGATCCCATTGTCCAGTACCTAGTAGTTGATAGGAATAATACTTTGTGCTATCTTCTGTTTTCTACTAACAATTGCGGGGGTACTGGAGGACAAGGATGGTAACCAGTGTATTCTTCATAACGAGCTCTGAGAGATGCTGCGAGAGATGAATGAGACTATGAACAAGCAAATTCAAAACATGGAGAATGCACTTGACAGAAAAGAGCATAAGCACCAACCCAACTTTAATTCATCTCCTTCTGCTGGTAAAGGTAAGAATTTTCCAGTTCTTCCTTCTTATAACGGATTTTGTGTTGATGCTTATATTGATTGGGAAATAGAGGTAGATAAAATTCTTTCGCAATGTAACCTCCGTAATAAACGAAAAATTAAAGTTGCCGTCAATGCTTTAACTCTCTGTGCATCAATTTGGTGGAATAATTTTTGTGCTTATAAGAAAGTACCAAAAACATGGAAAGATATGAAACGACTATTGAGAGATGAATTTGTTCCTGCTTATCATTCTAAAAAGTTACTTTATGAATTACAATGTTTACAAAAATGTGATAAAACTATCAAGGCATATTGCGAGGAATTAGAAACTTTGTTGTTGCGTTGTGGTTTAGATGAATCTGATGAAGCTAAGGAAATAAAATTCTTAAATGGACTTGATATGAAAATTCAGGGTATTCTTGTTGATAAGGAATATAGTTCTCTCTCTAGTTTATTTATTCTTGCTTGTGAGATTGAAAATCAAATTGAACATGAAAGACATCTTGCTGAAATCAATGTCTATAATTGCCAAAGTGAAGAATTTTCTTTGGAAGAACGGTATCTTTGTCGAGTTCTCCACCAATTGACTTACTACTACCTATCAGAAGATTGGGCCACCGTTCCCATCAAGTGCAAGAGAAGGAGCGGGAGATACTTGCTATCCCATGCATAGCTCAAGAATGTACATATCATGATATGCCTAAATCGGCTGAGATAGAAAACAAAGGTAACGACATATGTGCTATTTTCACACGAGGAGAGAATTTTGTTGATGTGCTAAATTTGGTCACTACTGGTGCTATGCTAGAACAACAGTTAGTGGACACTCAAACTGAATCACCTTTGTCACAATATGATTGTCTTGCTGTCCCTACTCCCTGGTGATAAAGAAGAGTTGTGTGATAATGTCTCATTTATATCCATGCTTCAACTAGTGAATGAACATGTCAGTTTTATCTCTGATCTAAACACATGTGCTGAAAATAAATATGTTATTCACCTTACTAATGAAAAGGATGAGATTAAACTGTTGTCTTCCTTGAATACTTTGGTTCATATTGAATTTGATGTCATATGTGATCTCAATTGTTTAGAGGAGAGATTTGCTATGCCTGCTAATTTGTCATGGTCATCCAATGTTAGTTTTCATGCTATTGGCAAACATAATGATGAAGGAAAGTACATGGTGCATCGACTTTATATTTATACCATTTTGAAATCTTCTTTTAATGTGCCACACTATCAACAACCAAAGAATATGTTGGTTTCTTTGCCACCTCTTGTTACTAACCTTTTGCAGGCCAATGAGCTTGAGTCGAGGATGACTCAAAATCAAGAAGGGGAGGATAATGAGAACATGATGGCCCAGCAAGCCATGCTTCTATCTCAATCCAAGACAAGGTCCCAACAACTTCTGATGCTCCAAGCCCACCTCAAGATCAAGCCTAATTTGTTCACGAGTCCAGTTCGGCCTCAAGGAGCAGTCCAACTAAAAATGACCATATCTGGGTCATACGAAGTCCTTTTGAGGCATTCTTGGACTCTACGGAGAAGCCCACGATGAGAGCTTTCCAATGGAAGTAGTTTTATATCCAAACTCCCTCTGGATCGATGGCAATAGTCAAACCAATGTTTCTAACAGAATCTGCCAGGTGCTACGCCACCTCCACTTGGGCCCAAAGGCCTTGTACAACCTAGGGTTGCACGGCCACCCCCTTGGCCACCTCCCTTGCCTTCATCCTCTTATATATTTAGTAGCTGTCGCTAGAATAGATGGGTTTTGCTTAGATTACAACTAGACACTTTGTCAATTTTTGCCGTTCATCGGTTTGTGAAACCCCAACTCGTGTGCTTAATATTATTCACAATTTTAGATTGCATCTTCTACGCTCTTGCTTGTGTTCTCGATTCGCATGCAGGGATTAGCCTTCTTGGTGAGGTTAATTGTGTTTGTGCGTGGTTGATAACCAACGGAGCCGTGGTGTAGTGATTGCTGGGTTCGAATCCATTCTGATTGGAAGCCGGATCGTCAACGTCGAGTTTTCCACCAATCGACTTACTACTACCTGTCAGAAGATCGGGCCACCATTCCCATCATATTCCATCAAGCCTCCCATCTTTTTTGGAGTTGATTTTTCTTTCTGGAAATCTCGGATGGAGTCGTACATCACTGCCCAGGGCTTCCTGATATGGCAGAAGGTGAAACTCCTGTATGGGGTTCCTACCGATGAAAACATCACGGCTGGCAATATGGCTGACGTTGAGATGAACGCTAAGGCAAGAAACATTCTCATACATGGTCTGAGCCGCAGTGAGTACGATAGGATTTCTCACCTTCATTCTGCTCATCAGATTTGGGTGACCCTCGATGCTTATCATGAGGGCACCACCCAAATCTAGACCGTGAGACAGGACCAATTCAAGCGCGATTACAACAAATTTGTACAACACGCTAGTGAGAGTCTCGACGAGTGCTTTGGTTGTTTTACAAAGATTTTGAGCGACCTCTAAGCAATTAGTTGCATATACCCTGACTCGGATAATACTCTATATTTCTTGACCGCACTCGATCTTCGAGTTTGGGAGATGAAGGTGACCACCATCAAGGACACTACCGACTTATCGACTCTAACTCTTGACGGGCTTTATTCCTGTCTCAAGACTCATGAGATTGATGTCATCTCTCTCAAGACGAAATCTCAGTCGATGGCCTTGGTCACTGATCCCACTGGATCCACTTTGGATTCTTCTTCTGATGACCAACTGGAAAAATTTCCAGAAAATGAGCTTGCTCTTTTAGCTCGCAAATTCTCTCATGCATACAAGAGGGTGAGGGAGAGGAAGAGAGGTGGCACGATCACTTGCTTCGAGTGTTGTGGCCCCAAACACATTCGAGCCAACTGTCCCAAGCTAGAGAAGGGCAAGATCGACTCTGGCGGTTCGGCAAAGAATGACTACATCGACAAGAACCACAACAAGAAGCCTCCAGCCCATCCTCGCCGCACTTGATGATATCAACCTCTCCGACATGGAGACCTGGAGCGACGAGGGCGACGATAATCTGCAAGAGAAGACCAAAGATGGCGACGACTTCATTGGGATGTGTTTCATGGCGGACGCCAATGGCATCAACGACTCTGAGCTCTACAGCGACTCGGACGAGGTACCCTCCTATGACCAGCTTAATGAAGCTTTATGCAAACTAGAGAAATTTCATGCTAGAGCTAGAGTTAGGTGTATGGAGCTAGAGAAGGAAGTAGGTACTTTGTCTCGGGAGTTAGCTTCTCTTAGATCTTGTTCCTCCCGAGAGTCTGCTGATTGTACTCTTTATGATACTTTGCTAAGGACTTACTAGTTAAGTCACAAGAAAGTTGCTTGTGATGTGCTGAGATTGAGGGGGACTTGGATAAAATCTAAGTCGAACTTAGAAAGAAGTTTGAGGCCCAAACCCTTAGACTTAGAAATGCTCCTTGCATTTCCTATGAGGCCCTCAAAGTTGAGGCAGCTGTACTGAGAGAGAGAAATGCATGTGCTGGTAGGTCTTCTCTTCTTGGTTCTTCTTCTTCTTCTCCATGTTCTTCTTGTGCCTCTTTCTTTCGGAAGTATGAGTATCTCATGAGTCTCCAAAAGTTTGTAGGAGGCAAGAAGAAGCTCAATCTCATCCTAGACCAATCCAAGATTAGCCGATTTAATCAGTGTTTAGGATTTGATTACTTGGAGCACGCTAGGGCTCATCTTCCTACTATCGTGCGTGGCTCCAAGAGTGGAGAGATTGTGGTTGCTCCCAGGGTGAGAACCACTGTGTTTAGGTTTACTGGGGTTGTCCATAGGACTTCTGACCAAAAGGTTGCTACAACTGCTGCTTCTGCCTCTAGCAAGGCGAAGTAATTATGCACCTTCTGTCAGAAGGATGGTCACATAGTAGATTTCTGTTTCAGATGCGCCAAGATCACAAGGCGTGAGCGTGTTGCTACTCTTAGGGGTATTCAGGGTTATCCCTAGACTCTGAGTGCTCCTAAGGCACACACTACTGCTAGACATGTTAGAGAGTCGCCTGTTTTTGGGCAGCGTTCAGGACTTGGATTTCATGTTGTTCATTCGAGTTTTTTTGTCCTGGATTTGCTCTTGGTCAGTCTTTCCACCGTACTTTTAATATTCCTCGTGTTTCTCCTCGAGGTAGATATCAGCGGCGTGAGGTATTTCTTGGTAGGAGATTTAGGCAGTTTCACTGGGATGGTTCGGCCTTTGCACGACGGTGGGCCAACCCAGCTCCTAGATCTTCTACTAGGGTTTCTTCTAGTCTTGTGAGAGTAGAGCGTAAGAGAGATTCTAGAATCCAGTCTTCTGCTTCTATGGTTGGTACTTCGAGATGTCGTGTGATTCAGTATTGGGTGCCTAGATCTACTCTTGTTTGTCCTAGTACTGAGTTGCCTCTCTCTTTTTTTCGTTGACACAGGTTCGTAGGATGGGAAAGGGAGAGGTTTGGATTGTTGACTCCGGTAGTTCTCATCATATGACCAGAGACTCTAGATGGTTCTCTTCCCTAGTCCGAGCTCCCGATGATGAGTTGATCACCTTTGGGGATGCTTATTTAGGTAGAGTCATTGCCAAAGGTGCCATCTGCATTAATGACAATTTTATTCTTAAGGATTTTGCCTTATTGAGTAAGCTGCAATACAATCTGCTTTCTGTTTCTCAGCTTATCGATGACTCTTTCGAGGTAAGCTTCAATAGTAATGCCTATAGAATCTTCGATTCATCAGAAGAGTTAGTTTGCGGGATTTCTAGTTTTGAGAGAGTCTTTCGTGCTTATTTTTCTGCTTCGTTTGGAGACTCTCTTGGCTGTTTGATTGCTTCGGAGTCCCATGATCTCTCCTTCTGTCATAGGATATTAGGTCACATTGGCTTCGACCATTTGACTCGAGTTAGCAATCATGATCTCATTCGTGGTTTGCCTAAACTCAAGATGGTCAAAGACTTAGTTTGCTCTCCTTGACGACATGACAAGATGGTTGTTGCTTCTCATCCTTCAGTCACTGTTGTGATGACTGATGCACTAGGACAACTTTTACATATGGACACTGTTGGTCTAGCTCGAGTGCAGTCAGCAGGTGGGAAGTGGTATATCCTCGTCATTATCGATGATTTTTTGAGGTATTCTTGGGTGTTTTTCATGACCTCGAAGGATGAGTCTTTTACCCATTTTAGGGGCTTGGTTAGTAGGTTATCTATTGAGCTCCCAAGTGTCTTACGAGCTATACGCAGTGACAATGGCACAGAGTTTTTGAACTACTTTGAGAGCTTCTGTGAGGAGTTAGGTCTAGAGCATCAGTTTTCTTCTCCATACGTCCCTCAGTAAAATGGCGTGTGAAAAGGAAAAATAGGACCTTGGTTGAGATGGCCAGGATGATGCTAGATGAGTACAATACTTATAGG
Organism: Otatea glauca; assembly: GCA_036346275.1. Lineage (NCBI taxonomy): Eukaryota > Viridiplantae > Streptophyta > Magnoliopsida > Poales > Poaceae > Otatea > Otatea glauca. Next base: position 17,306,843 of record CM070733.1, on the reverse strand, counting down.
AAGTTTTGGGCTGAGGCTATAGCTACTGCTTACCATGTGTCTAATCGAGTATTCATGATAGCACATTTGCACCGCACTTCTTACGAGTTGAAGTATGGGCGAAAGCTCAGTGTTTCTCATTTTCGAGTGTTTGGTTGCAAGTGTTTCATCTTGAAGTTTGGTAACCTGGATAAGTTTGAGTCTCGCTCTTCTGATGGTATTTTTCTGGGTTACTCGACTTCTTCTCGAAGCTATAGGGTCTAGAGTTGTTATGCGAATAGGATCATAGAGACTTGTGAGTTGACCTTTGATGAGGCTAGCCCAGGAGCTAGACCTAACATTTTAGGCTCTTCTTCCCTCTCCGAGACCATCTTTGTAGAGGATGAGGATGTTGGAGATGACGGTGTTCTACCTGATCTAGTCCCCTCTACACCTAAGGTGCCACCAGTTTTCATTTCTGCACCTCAGGGAGACCAGCCCTTACGTTCAGACTCTCCTTCAGCGAGTGGCCGATCCATTTGTTCTTGGTGATCTAAGGTTAGTAATTGTTCTAATTGCATTATATTCAAGATCTAGCTTGGTAAAGAGAGAATATAAAGATTGTTTAGATCTAGCTTGTAGATTCATTTATTCTTTGTGATCTAAGATAGTAATTGGTTATATATAATTGCATTATATTCAAGATGTAGCTAGCTTGGTAAATAGAGAATTGAAGATGCTTGGTTTAGATCTAGCTAGCTTGGTATAGAGAGAAGATTTTATGGATATCGCACAATTATGATTTAGGGAGGTTTAGCCAGTTAATTTGTGCTCTAATTTAAAAATGTGTGCATGTGCACTCATAGTGTACTTTAATATTTAACATTAATTGTTATATGCGTAGTGTAGATGGACTGAAGCTGGATGTATGCTAAGAACCGTGCGAGTGCCAAGTAAATTAATGGCACCTCTGCTTTTAGAAGAGCTGCAGAGGAGGATATGTTTAATAAGGGGGTGAAATTTATGTATTGTCCGTACATAAGGGAATCGTGATGATAGAGAGTACGATAAATTTCGGGGTTTGATGGATGACTTGAAGAAACCTTTGTTCCTAGGATGCAAGTTAAAATACATAAGGTTGTCATATGTGCTTGAACTACTGAAATTGAAGACAAGTAACGGTTGGTCCGACAAGAGTTTCACGGCATTGTGAGGTCTATTAGCGAACATGCTTCTAGAGGAAAATGAGTTGCCGACAACCACCTACAAATCTAAGAACGTACTTTGTCCCTTAGGAATGGCAGTAGAAAGAATACATGTATGTCCGAACGACTGTATCCTCAACCGTAAAGAGTACACAAACTTGCTTGTATGTCAGGTGTGCAACGCATCCCGGTACAAGTGTAAAAATCAATCAGATGATGATGGCAAGGGAATCGAGCTAAAGAAAGAACCTCCTGCTAAGGTGGTGTGGTATCTGCCTATAATTCCCCGTTTGAAACGTTTATTTGTGAACCCAAAGGAGGCAAAACTACCGCGTTGGCACTTGGAGGAGCATAAGAATGATGCTAAGACACCTTGCTGATTCCGCCCAGTGGAGAAAAATCGGTAGGAGGTTTGAAGAATTCGGTGAGAAATCGAGGAGTAAAGGTTTGGATTGAGTACTGATGAAATGAAACCTTTTAGTAACATGAGCAGCCAACATAGCGCATGGCCCATGAATATTTGTATCTACAACATTCCTCCTAGGTTGTCTATGAAGCGGAAGTACATTTTGTTATCTATACTTATCCAAGGCCCGAAGATACCTGTGAACGGTATTGATGTGTACCTAGCACCATTAGTGAAAGATCTGAAAACATTGTGGGTTCGTGGGGTATAATTATGGGATGCATACAAACGAGAGAACTTCACTTTGCACTGCTTGTTGTTCTGCACCATAAATGATTATCCTGCCCTTGCTAATCCGTCAAGCCAGAGTACAAAAGGAGCAAAAGCCTATACTCACTGCTTAGATGATACCGAGTGTGTGTGGCTGAATTACTCACGTAAAACTATGTACATGTCACTGTAGGTTCCTTCGGAGGAATCACACATACCGCAAGATGAAAAAATAATTCGATGGAAGGAAAAAGTATGGTTCAGCTCTAAGGCCTTTAAGCGGGAGGGATGTTTATGATATGGCTAAGTATTTGGATGTTGTGCATGAAAAGGAATGTAAATCGAGGACTCATGATAGGAGCATACAGAAGAAGAGATCAATATTTTGGAACCTACCTTATTAGGAGTACCTAAAAGTTCGCCACTATATTGATATCATGCATGTAGAGAAGAATGTATGTGATAGCTTGATTGGTCTCTTACTGAACATTAAGAGTAAAACAAATGATGGTATCAACGCATGGATTGACTTAGTTGATATGGGTATTAGACCTAAGTTAGCACCAAAAGAGACCGATAAAGGCCAAACATACTATGAACTTGCTTGTTACACTCTGTCTAAGGCCGAGAGAACTGAATTGTGCTAGTGCTCGTATAGTGTGAAAGTTCCATTCGGTTACTCCCCCAACATGAAGAAACTTGTTTTGATCAAAGATTTAAAATTAATTGGCATGAAGTCTCATGATTGTCATGTGCTGGTGACACAGATGCTCGCTGTCTCAATTAGAAGTATTTTACCAAAAAGGTTCGGGAGACAATCATAAGGCTGTGTTATTTTTTTAACACAATTGCTCAGAAGGTCATCGATCCCAAAGGACTAGATGCTCTGCAGAGCAAGGTGGTGATGACTATGAAATCTTGAGATGTATTTCCCTTCGTCGTTTTTTGATATCATGGTCCATCTCATTATTCACCTTGTGAGAGAGATAAAGATGTACGGGCCCATGTTCCTACGTAGAATGTATGTTCAAGAGATACATAGGAATTCTCAAGTCCTATGTACGGAATCAATCTCGACCGGAGGATAGCATTGTCAAATGTTATGCAACTGAAGAGGTTGTCGAATTCTGCATCGATCAAATGGCTCTGGTCGAACTGATAGGTGTGCCTCTATCTCGCCATGAGGGGAGGCTTGAGGGTATTGGAACCATCGGAAGGAAAGCAATCATGCTTGATCTGGTTGTGTGTACTCAAGTCCATTTCACGGTTTTGCAACACATTGCTGTAGTGAACTCTTATATCGACGAGCACAAGTACTGGATAAGACAAGAGAATCCAACATAGCAGGAGTCTTGGATCATGAGATAGCACAACCTTCAATTCAACAAATGGTTGAAGGAGCGACCTATCACTAGGAGCTCGTCAGGTGATAAGCTGACATGGTTGGCAAAAGGGCCAACATTTACAGTTGTGATATAAAAATGATACGATTTAAATGGGTACACATTTTACATGAGAGATCAGGATATGAAAAGCACAAACCAGAATAGCGGTGTTCATATTGATGCGTTCAATAACGCTGGGTCGACGAGGAGCTCCTACTATGGGTTCATAGAAGAGAAATGGGAGCTCAACTATATACTTTTCAAGGTACCCTTATTTCGGTGCCATTGGGTCCACCTCCAGCAGGTGAAGGTTGACAAGTACGGTGTCACTATTGTGGACCTTGAACATGTCGAATACCAAGACGAACCATTCGTACTCACTAACCAAGTTGTTCAAGTCTTCTATGTAACCGACCCGTCCAACAAGAAGCGCCATGTAGTTCTTCAAGGAAAAGGATGATTGTCGGAGTTAAGAATGTAGTAGACACTACAAGAAACAGAGAAAAATTCGAAGGTTTTTTAAATTCGTGGGCCACAAAATACCCACGAATTTATTTATTTAAATTCGTCGGTTTCTATAAAACCCACGTTTTTAATTAAATTCGTGGGCCAAAATGAAACCCACGAATTTATTTATTTAAATTCGTGGGCTCAAATAACACCCACGAATTTAAACAATTAAATTCGTGGGCCAAAAATTACCCACGAATTTAAAAATTTAAATTCGTGGGCCAAAAATTACCCACGAATTTAAAAATTTAAATTCACGGGCCACCAATTACCCACGAATTTAACTTTTAAATTCGTGGGCCCGTCATCCCCCACGAATTTAACAGAGGAAAAAAACCCTTCATGCACGCCGCGCCCACGCCGCCCCCGCCTTTCTCGTCCACGTCCCGCCCGCGCCGCCGTGCCCGCCCGCCCGCCCGCCCCTCCCTGGCTGCGCGCGCGCCGCCGTCCCCCCGTCGGCCCTCGCCCGCCCGCGCTTCGCGCCGCCGCCTACCGCCGCGCCGCTCGCTCGCCCGAGCCGCCGCGCGCCGCCCTCATTGGCGCGCGCCGCCACTCGCCGCCGAGACGCCGCCCGGCCGGCTGGCTCGCCGCGCCGCCCGGCCGGTCGCTCGCTCGCGCCGCCGCTTGCTGCCGCCGCCGCGCCGCCGCCACCCGCCGCCCGCCCGCGCCGCCCGCTTGCTTCCGCCGCCCGCCGCTGCCGGCTTCGCCGCCGCCCCCCCGGCCGCTGCTGCGCTTGCCGCCACACTTTGCACGCCGCCGCCCGCCGCCGCCGCCCTTTTTATTTCTTCTTCCATGGATTCCTCATTTTCTTACTTCCTTATTCTATTCTAGGTTACCACTATGCGGCTGCAATCGGGCCCATGCTCCGGTGCCGATGGCCTCTTGGCCGCCCCTCGGACGACCCTTTGCTGTGGCGTCGCAAGCTACCTCGCCGTCGCCCTGGTGCTAACGAGGGCACCGACGGCCACTACTCCCCCTCTTAAGCTGAGTATTCGACTTCCCCTACTCAAACTTCTTGCCTACTAGTTTCTATGCCTCTGAGATGTTTCTACTTCATAAATATGAAATTTGTTTGTGTGCATGGTGAATGCTGCTCGGGGACTTTTACTTCTATGCTTAATTATCAGGGCTGGAGCCTTAGTGCTATGATGATGATCTGAAGTGTATGTGTAAAATTTTATGTTGGTTGGTATCTTGATTTGTTGACTAAAGTTTTAATGTAGCTTAGAACTTGTAGCGCTAACCATGCTAGTGCTTGGCAAAAGTAAATCTGCATGCTGGTGTTTTGAAGTCAAAAGAGTTTGCAAGGCATAAAGCCAAAGGTTGTCTGCACTATGATTATGAGGCATAGAAGAGATTTCAGTTTGCTTTTCTGTTATGATTAATCCGTCATTTGAGTTTCTTAAATAGATTAATAAGTGACTGATGTTTATACATGTGGCCATGCCCAGAAGAGAGCAAAATGCCTTGAGGTAGTTTTGTTCTGACTGCTATTAGGAAAACAATAAATCCTCCTCTGTCCGATAGATGTATATTTATACTTGTGTGCTTGCATTGAGCTTACCTTAGCCAAACATTTGCTTGCTGGTGATATGAATATTCTAAGTGATTAAAGTGTGCATGATGAAATAGGTTGTTCTTCAGTATTTTGCTAATTATGAAACACTCCACTAATATCAAGATACCAATATGCCTTGACCTACCATGCCTTTCAGGTTTTCTTGAATCAAATGATGAATGAGTATATGTATAGTTTGATCCACTTGTTTTGGTTACCTCAAATGAAAATGCTAGAGTATCTAATTCTGTAGATTGCTGTCCATGCTCAGAGTTTATGCTATAGGTATAATAGTTGAAATTCTTGCTTTTGAGCCTGCTTATTAAATAAGTTCATTTCTTCCAACCAATCTAGTTGCTTAGATCCTTATTAGCATTGATCAATATAGCAGCTAGATGCACTACATCGATAAGCGTGGCTGCTATTACTTTTACCGCAAACTGATAGAAAAAGGGCATTGATGGAGATGTTTGGCACCTTACTTGCGGACACACAAGAAGGGAATGGAAAGGAGATGAGGATGGGTGGTCACGATTGCCTCCACTCCTCCTTGGGCCCACTAAATCCTTCGGTGGGGAGAACCAAAGAAAGGACAACAACTACTAGCTGGATGAATGTTGGTGAGTAGTAAAGGCTCATTTTGTATTGCATTTGACTCCTTTTATACTACTGATCTCTACCATTTTTTTTGCTAGAGGGGGGAAAACCAGATACTGCGTAATGAAACTAGGGGCCGGTTTGTTATGTGGTAGGCATGCAATTCCTCTTCACTGCCACTTGGCTAAGAAAATGGGCAAGAAGGGCTAGCAGCTAGCTGGTGGAATGGGTAGAGAGAGGAAAAGAATGGGCACTGGCCGGTTGGAGTCGGTTCGACAACATTACTAGTGGCAGATGGACTTATGAATGAGATTTGTCGTAATTAATTATGCTTTTCCTTAGTTCTTGAGGTCTGTAGTGTATATTGATGGCATGAGATTTTCACCTGAGATGTGAATCCTATTGTAAACTAATTGGTTTGAATTTTTGTTTAAATCCTGTAGATATTTCGAATGTGAAAAGCTCTTTAGTATTTATGAATGACTAGATGCTTTGCTTATTTGGAGATGTTGTGCATCTGCTAGAATGTCTCCTTCTGGTTTGAGAGATTGATATATATATTATAACTGCAAATGTTTTTTTATCTGCTAAGTGGATGTCCTATTTACTAGAGAGGTCATGCCGAAATTTTGTACATTTCGGAGACTTAGTTTTAAGACGGTTTTGAAGAGTTAAAAGGTTGGTTTCAGTATTTTAGTACAGGTAATAGGTTTGGTGTCTCGTTTGTTAATTCTTCGTTCGCTTGAACTTCATTGTCGAGTTTGTCTTTTGTGTTAGTGTTTGTGATCAGATTTGAACAAAATAGATGATCCTTCTTATTTATGGTTTCAGTATTTTAGTATTATTTTCTTTTTTCCTTTTCTTTTCTTCTTTAGTTGTTATATGTATTGAGTGCGATGCATATATATATAAATATATATACATTTGGATATATATGGATATATATATATTTTTTGAAAAAATGATCGATAAATTCGTGAGCTTTCAAAATCCACGAATTTATCTCGTTGCTCTCGATTAAATTGTGGGTTTAATAAACCCACAAATTTATCATTAAATTGTGGGTTATTTAGCCCACGAATTTAATCTGCTAAATTGTGGGTTTAATAAACCCACTAATTTAATCAGATTCCCAATTAAATTCGTGGGCTTGGCGAAACCCACGAATTTAATTGATTAATTTCGTCGAGTTAAATTCGTGAACTAAATTCGACGGTTTGCTCACGAATTTAAATTAAATTCGTGGGTTTTGGCCTAAATTCGTGGGTTTTTGGCCCACGAATTTTTCCCTGATTCTTGTAGTGAGACGAGAAAGAATATAATCAATTTGATGAGTTGCCTCCTATCGAAAATGACATAACTATTGAGGAAGCACAACCTGAGGAAGCTAGCTACACACATGTCAATCATCATGAATGACTAATTTTTATACAAAAGAATAAGCAAGTGGAGTTATAATGAGGTCGTCAAGTTTATTTGTCATGTCTAAAAATACTGAATTGTAAATTTACTTCACTAAATTTACTGAGTGTGCAACTCTATTTACTGAACTTGTAAAATGCTTAATTTTACTACTGGTAAAATATTATGTTTTTGAGTGTACATTATCATGCTGCATTCAATCATCAAAATATTATGTAAGTCTATGAACTGCTGGCCATTTTTAATTACATGGTATGCAACCAAAGCTGATTGCCAAATATCACAAACGGTTCTAAAAAAGAACCGTCTGTGATACATATATGTCATAGATGGTTCTAATCACAGACGATTCACAAACAGTTCTATTTTAGAACCGTCTGTGATAAGGTACAACATATATATTACTAGGGTTTGCGATCGCTTGCTGCACTCCTCACTCAAACGACCTTGCACCTCCCCTCGAGCCCGTGGGCCGTCGTCCTCCCCGAGCTGTTGCGCCGTTGTCCCCAACCCCATCGTCCTCGAGCCCGTGCGCCATCATCCTTGAGCCCGTTGTCCTCAAGGCCGTGTGCTGCCCTCCTCCCCTTGTGCCCCTGTGCCATCGTCCTCGACCCTGTTGTCCTCGAGCTTGTGCGCCTCCCTATTCCCCTCGAGCCCGTACGCCGTCATCCTCCCCGAGCCCGTGCGCCATCATCCCTGACCGCTCGTCCCCGAGCTCGTGAGTAAATTGTTCTTACTAGAGACAACATATGAAATAATTTATGGCTTTTACTTTCATAAATTATCCCATTTAATTTTCGTTAGCTAATATTACAAAAAGTGATGTGTGTATATATATGTGTGTAAAATAGCTAAGTACAGCAAATAGAAATAGGGCTTAAGATCAGGAAATGCTCCCAGATGCATGGTCCGTGGCGTGCTTGGATGCGTGGATCCAAGTGTGGCTTGAGCTCGTAGTTTCGAGGAGTTCTTGGTGCTCGAACACAAAGTTTCTTTTATCATTCTTCTTACGTTCTTTTTTATTCGTTGTCTTATATTTTATTCTATGAGTATTAGTTGGTTCTGCTTGTTAATGCCTTGAAGAATCAATCCATTGTGAAGATGGAAGAAAAGTCCTCTTGGCAAATTTTTGCGAACGGACCTCAAGACGAATCAATCGGGTGTGCTCTTTATTACTGGCTGGTCACATTTTTTTACCATTTTCATGGCATTTCTGAATGTGACGTTGTGCTCTTGAGGTGTATGAAGGTAACATGGTGTTCAACTATCACTTTGATTTCGATCACCATGTTGCCTTCATACCTCAAGAGCACAATGTTAGCTACAGATCGAAAATGCCATGAAACGCCAAAAATTGTGACTAGCGACAAGTAAACAACACGCCCGATTGATTCATCTCGAGGTCCATTCACCAAAATTCTTGTTACTTGCCTTTTGCTTCATATTACAAAACGTGATATGTGTATGTGTATGTATGTATGTATGTATGTATGTATGTATGTATGTATGTATGTGTGTGTGTGTTTGTGTAAATAGCTGAGTACAACAAATAGAAATAGGGATTACGGTTAAGAAATGCTTCTAAACGCATGGTCCGTGGCGTGCTTGGACGTGTGAATCCAAGCATGGCTCGAGCGTGTAGCTCGAGGAGTTCTTGGTGCTCGGACACCAATCTTCTTTTATTGTTCTCTTACTTTCTTCTTTATTCGTTATCTCATATTTTATTATGTGAGGATTAGTAGATTGAGTCATGTTGATGCTGAAATGGAGTGGCGAAAGGGAGCGAGATAATCTAATTTACTTTTCTCTGCTTAAAACAAACTATAACACCATCTATGAATAGTAATACTTCTCATCTTATAAGTAAGTGCCGATAATAATAATGATAATAATAACCGTTTGTGTTCTTAATAATAGTAACACCAAATGAGGGGACCTGACATGTATGCATTCAAATCATAGTGCTACCTTTACATACATGTAGGGATGCAATCAGATCGGATATATGTTGATCGAGCGACCGACCGGATACATTCGGCTCGGATTCGGCTAGTTAATGTCGGATAGTTGTCTGATTCAGATTTTGTTTAAGATATTTGGATTTGGATTCGACGTCGGATTCATGAGAGTACTATTTGTCAGCTCAGAATTTACCGAGAGTATTCTCGGATATTTTAAAAAAACTCGTATCAGATATCCAAAATTTTTGAGCGTCCGGCCAACTGATGCAGACATCGGTGAAGGCATAGTCGAGGCCGACCACCCCCTGGGGTGTGATGAAATAGGACGTCTACTGGTTGTGCTCCGTGTAGCAGCAATTGAAGTAGGCGGCGACGGATATCTTGGGTGCGATGATGTGGATCTGATCATCTGGGTGGTGTATATGGTGCTGATGACCCTAGGACGCCGAAGGTCCTCTCAAGCCCTCCTTGAATCTGGCCACGGTGGCCTCGTCGGGCCATTGGAGGAAGCATGGCATGAGGACAGACTTGATGGCGGCGCATACCTCGAGAACGAGCTTATGGAAGGTGGAGATGCCGAGGCCGAAGCGCTTGGAGACAAGGCGGAGCGGCTCGCTGGTGGCAAGGCGTCAGATGCAGATGGTGACGGGCGGTGCACGGGGATAGCGGTGCGGAGCATGGTGTCCTTGGCTACCACGGAGCCCAGCGCATCGTAGATCATGTCAAACGTCTCCCGGCCCATCTGAAACACATCTCGGAAGTCTATCTCCGGGTAGTCGACGCTGTTGCACATGTCCCACCACGCTCACGACCAGTCCTTCACCCACATCTGCCGCTGGTGTTGCCGCCAACTACCCTCGATGGTGAGGCCGAGGTGACGGCAGTGGCTGCGGACTCATCGCCAGCTACAACGGCCACGGCCACGGCCGAGGATGTGGGCAGTGAGCGCTGGGAGCACGCGGCGGTGTCGAAACTGCCCTCTGTCTTGGCGTAGTAGTCCATCATGGTTTACGACTTGTGGTTGGCGTTGGATTCGAGTAGCGCGAGCTCGCGGCGAGAAGTGTCGGCGGCAGCGTTGAGAGAAGATGGGAAAAAAGTAGTATCAGTAGTAACTGGTAAGTGATTTTCTATCAGTAGTAGCGAGACTCGAGAGTCGGAGCAAGAAAAAAGTAGCAAGTACAACGTCAAGAGCGAGTAGTAGACTAGTAGTATCCGTAGTAAATAATTTTCTATCAAACCTTCTTTAATTAGTCAAAAGCTTAATCTTAATATTGATAGTAAACTAGTAATAAGCATCTCTTTTTATTCACTTCTTTGTAAAAATTTCCACCAATTCACATATACTCTCCCACTTCTTTCTTTATTTTATTACGCTAAAATTTTACTTAAAAAATATTCCTAAGAAAAATACAGGCTAATTGATATTTTAAAGATCGTGAAACAACTATATTATTTCTGCAATTCAATTATTGCATATATGGGACACTTCGGTCTTCAAACTCTTCTACAAGATTGTGTCATTGTTGAGTCTTATGTGTGTATGATGCAATTCTAATATTGTCTATTTGTCTTATTGTCTCTTTCATAGAGACAAGAGTCACAGTCATGTTATTATGATATTATTTACATATCGTTCAGTTGCATTCGAATTTATATGGTTAATTAATTATTGCTATATGTGTGCTATAGGTGGTATCTATTTTTTGCGCGATATCCGATAAAAAATATTTGGTATCGTATCGATTTCGCTCCATATTCGCTTCGAATCCGTGACCGATATTGTCCGTGCCTTATTCGTATCCAGTATTATCCGTATCCGACTTCGAATCTGACAAAAATATGGTTTAAGATATAAAAAAGCGATATCCGACCAAATCCGAGCTGATTGCACCCCTACATACATGCAAGTAGACCTTAGTGGTTCATAATAAAGTGTTGACTACAAATAGCCTAATTAAAAGACAACTTGTTTTCGATACTACTTCTTTCTTACTATGGCTAGTGGCTCATAATTCAATCTCTTATGCTTTGAAACATTATGTTCGTTAAAATAGTCTTTTATGACCTAAAACAATCCAGTTAAAAAGAAGATGACATCCCCTCATCCTCATCACCGAATGGATCTGATGAGCTGAAGATAGAAAAACAGAGGCACGGTCCAAGAGGAGTAAATATAAGGCCCAAGATCCGATATACCATCATGGCGGTCGATCCATAGGATAGGGCCCTACCCAACCTCTAAAGGCAGTGGCAACATTTCGTAGATTGCGCAAGATAGTTGTATAGGAATGGGTCCTCATCACCTATCCATCCTGGAATTCGCTGACCGATGAAGAGCGCAACAACCTGGTGGTGGAAATTTTTGCATCGTTCGAGATCCTAGGAGATGCCAAGCGTATAGTGTGACAGTATGCGTTGTTAGTGGCGGCAACAGTGTGGAATAACTTCAAGAGTACGCTTGTCACAAATTACGTCAAGAAGTAAATGTCTCCCTTCTCTAAGTATAGGTTCATTGATGAAGACATTTGGCAACAATTTATGGAGATGAAGACGATGGAAGAATTTGGTCATGAAAGTGAAGCGCATAGGGCCCACCAGGCAAGGAACACCCACATCACAGGCTCGGCGTCGCTGGGTACATGGGTAAGAGCAGCAATGGAGGAGGAGGCCTTACCACCATTTGCCTCGATCATTGACTAGCGTGCCCTAAACTGGCTAAGAGTAAGGTCATGTGCCACGTCTTCCAACGCAGTGTCCTTGACAAACCCCTCAGATGAATATGGTAAGATATCAAACTACCTTGTTTGTAATTAGTCCATAACTTCATAAATGAAATAACATGTCGGGATCTTGCAGGTAGTGTTTAGTACACAATCTTTTAAAGGCTTTTTTCGGATAGGGAGAAAGCTATACTCTCCACGGCCGTGGGAAACAAGAAGCACCATGGTCACACACGAGGCAAAGGGGTTTTCGTTCCCTAAAAAACGGGATTCCCAGACGGCTCCGACACATACCGGAGTAGGAAGAGAGCCAAAACCGAGCACAAGGAATGGCTATTACAAAAGATTGAGGAAAGGCTGAGAGATGAATTCAATAATCAGATAAGAAGCCTCGAGGAAAGGTTCAATAATCAGCTAAGACAGCCCGCACAAGCCCCTAACATATCTACACAATTGAGGCCCACTAACCGTCGGAGCAGCTATGCATTGGTCTCTCAAATAGACGAAGACGACAACAAATTATCTGTCGATGACATCAAGGTAATACATATATCTTGAATGCTCGATAGATAGACCTGTTGGACGCCTTAGCTAATTGTATACCGTTATATAGGTGTGCACGCGGTGCAATCTCCAAGTGAGGCTTGCCAATTGCTCCATTCCCCTTCAGGCTGCTTGGGGGCTCGCGTATCTATCAAATAAAGGGGCATTGGTGCACGGTAGCCCGGTAGCGTCGGGTTTCTCGAAGGTCAATGTGGATGGTGTACAAGAAGGCTTCAGGGCTGTAATGCTTATGATGCCCCGGAATGATGAGATCGTGACACTAGGGGATGCTATTGCCACATTCATCAAGTGGCCTAGCAGCAACATCTTTCTAGATGCCCATCCTCTAGAACCGTAGGTACCTGCACTACCGAAGTCACCTACTGCACCTCAGCAAGCCACCAAATCGGCTACCATGCCCCGTGCATCACAAGCTGGTACATCACTTTGTGCATCCCATGAAAATGATCTATGGTAGAAAACGAGACAAGGGAAATTTGAAGCAGATCACAGAGGTCCTGACTATCTGTTTGCCTCGTTGGCCTAGAGATACAAGCTAAGAGAGCCTTTCATACAAGGACAGCGCCAACAAAAACTTTCGTTGGCTTGTATTAGATTGCATGATTGGCACATGGAACAAGCCAACAAGCCGGTGCTAGAACGGATAACGAGTATCCCGGTCAGCTTCAAGCAAGAGCATCTGTTGAACCAGTCATCGAGGGGCTTCTTCGGGGTCGACTTTAGTGACTTGTTCAATCTCTTCAACCTCAACGTCTCGTTCTTGAGATGCTGGATATTATAAGTATGTGCAATCACGGTCTATATTCGTGTAATATCAATAAATGTCACACATATATATACATACATATACACACACACACATATATATATACATAGGAAGCCGAAATGGGGAACCATGGTGTCTGGGCACCATGATTTCAAATGCGCAAATTCAAGCCACATTCGAGTATAATTTTCAAAAATTTCAATTTTAGGGTATATACCCATCTATAACAATTCAAATGAAACACATACATTTGAAAAAAATATACTCGAATTCAAAAATTTTGAACGAGTTTGGATCACATGCTTTACTGATTTATATATAAAATTAGCACATACCTACAATCAAACTATCATCAAAAAGGGAAACTTTAGTTTGAATTTTAGTTCAAACTTGTTTGAACTAGTTAGTAAACTAGTTAAACTCAACATCCTAAAAATTTCAAGAAAATTCGCAAGAAAATACATAGGAAAAATGTCCTTTTTAGATCATGGTGCCCATGCACCATGGTGTCCCAAGTAATTATACTATATACATATATATATATATATATAACTCCTTGCTTTTGTATATATACATAGATGATCCTTGAAGCGAAAAGCAAGAAAGAACTGACGGGTTTCCTCGACCCACACATGGTCTTGAAAGAAATAATGGATGAAAATTTAAAAGTCTTTAAGGATTATGTGGAAGAGCCATTGGTGGCTCAACGTGACACAGAGTACATACTTTTACCCCACAACCCAGGGTACATGCTTGATTACTTGCTATACTTTGATTTGTACTTTACACGCAACTCAAAATTAAGTTGAATGACCATGGCGACATACCTGTGTATGTTTCACTAGGTTCTAATCATAATTCAACAAAGAAAGAACTGGGTTATCTACCTTGATTTCTTATAGAGTGGCAGCCACGACTTGCAGTCTATCGCAAAATTACTCGACAAGTAATCACATTTCCTCCATAGATAACTCTCCTATAGATTGTTTAAGGTGTATGTTGCTCGTGGAATGGCTGAGGTTAACTTTTTGGAATCACGTAGGTCGGTCAAAGTGTACAGAGCTCGTGATGGGCCATGTAAGGACAGGTCGATGTTGAATTTTGATTTTAAGTTTTCATTATCCGCTAGTACACAATAATCCTATATCACACTCCATAATAATACCTCTGGAACTAACCAATTCTATTTTGTAGTGTCACCAGCAGGGAAAGGGAAATAATCTATGTGGATTCTACATTTGCCACAACATGCAACTCATCACCGGTACAAAGAAGATCAATGATCTGAAGGTATGTCAATCTTACAATAATTGTTCCAAACTTATCAATATATATATATATATATATATATATATATATATATATATATATATATATATATATATATATATATGCACGACTTTAGTCTTCCCATCGACAAGTTTGGAAATGCACTACAACTGCGTTGGAATAGGCCAATCTGATCAAAATTCGAGGACAACTCTGTTCCTTCTTGCTGCGTGAGGTCATAAAGCCTGAAGGCGAGTTCCACTCTGCCTAACCCGATGAGTTGTGTTATTTCTGAATTACCACCTTGATTAATCTGTGAAGCTTGTGCTGTGAATTTGTAAATTGTAGTTGTGCATTCAATTGGTGAATATATTTGAGTTGATTTCTGAAATGGATGTGTTGTATGTGGTGTAATATGTAATCAAAGTTGATTTATGAAATGGATATGATAATATGCTTGTGATATAATCTGTAATCTGCTTGTTTAAGAGGGCATGACTATCATTTCCTAAGGCTGCCAATAAAAAGAAAAAGCTTCATCAATACAAAATAATATCACAGACGGTACTTTAGAAAAAAACTGTCTGTGATACATCTCATATCATGGATGGCTAGTACTATGAACCGTCTGTGATAATATGACATCACATACAGTTTCTACTAAGAACCATCTATGACAAGAGGATATCACAGATGGTTTGTAATAAGAAACGTCTGTGATATCCAATTATCACAGACGGTTTATACTAAGAACCGTTTGTGATATGTGTTTCATAGATGGTTCGAAAAGCGTTTGTGATGTGCTGTTATTATCACTAACACATGGTTACAGATGATTCAAAAAACCATCTGTGATGACGTTTTTGAGCCGTCTGTGATGGCGTTTTATGTAGTAGTGTTTGTCATCCTAGGATAGTTCATTATTAGTTGGTTGCTAATAGATGCCAACGTGTGTTGGTTAGATCATGAATAGTGTGCTTAGCCATGCAACAGGTTATTGATATCATTTTGAAAGTTCAAATCAATCATGACTAATGGAATATGGAACTTGATTATGAAAAGTTGTGTCATGTGTTGCCACACAATGATGTTGAGTTGTTGATGGCATGTGTTGCACAATAATCAACTGGGGTGATAAATAATTTAGACTGGTTCAAGTGGCAAGGGGCTGTGAGCCATAGTAGGCCTGTGTGGCATTGGGTTGACATGATGTTATATGAGTGAATGTGAGGTGATTTCTATGAGTGAATTGTTGGAAGTCTTACCTCAGTCAATTAAGAACTTAACCTTGCAAGTCATTGGACTGGGCTAATCATGCAAGCCATTGGAAGAAATTGCGAGTTCAGACTTAATGGGAGAGTTAGTGTTAAGATGGGGTCTCCGAAAGGTTTTGTCATGGTCACTCAGCCGCACACCAAAGGAAGTGTGACATTAGCATGGCATTGATAGATGATCATGTCATGTGGGTGAAGTGTATAACCTCTGTAGAGTGTAAATCTATTCAGATAGCTGTGTCCCCGGTTATGGACAATGCTTAGGAATTTCAATCAAGGGTTATATTTTGTAAAATGAGAATTGGGAAGGGTGGCTGTGTGCCTTTGGAAAGTTTCAAAATTGATTAGGGCTATGAGCCAAGCTTATTCTTGAAAGATACTTGAAAGTTATTATTGTCGACGATCGGGTCGCCTGACCGTAAGAAGGATGAAGGGTTGATGGGGATAGAGCCTAAGTCGTGCTCATTCGGAGGGAAGAACTCTGATCGCCGCTTTGAGGGTCAGAGAAAGAGATGGTTGACACGAGGAGTTATACTGGTTCGAACCCCCTACGAGGGTAACAGCTCTACTCCAATTTGCCCGGAGGCGAAAGGTAGTATGCAACACTTGGTGTTCTGTAGGTGAATACAATGGGCGCTCAAGCTTGGTTGTGCTCGAGAGTGTCTGGGGTGTTTTCTGTGTTGTCTCTGTCATTTCTCCTTCCCACGCAGGGGAATGTTTTATACCTCTAATACAGATCGTTTGTAAGGAATGGTTTTGTCCGGAGAAACAGGGGACGTGGTGTTCAACTCAGATCTGGGTGCAGTAAAGTTGGGTGGTAACTGCCCTGAAAATATAGTCTCCACGTTTGTCTTGACTCCGTCTTTAAAGCCCTTTATTTGACTTGGTAACCGCCAGTTTCTTTAGACCTGGCCTAGCCCGATTTTGCTAGGTTGAGCTGGGCCCTCATTATTCTGCTTGAGCTCAAGCTCGTTGGCCCCGAGCTCGGGGAGCGCATGCTCGAGCTTGGGGAGCGCACACTCGAGCTCAAGAAGCGCATGCTTGAGCTCGGGAGGCACCTGCTCAAGTCCGGGAACTCGTGTTTGAACTCGAGAGATACACCCCTTGAGTTTGAGGGGTATTTACTTGCACAGAGGTTACTGATCCCCGACAGCTAGCCCCCGAGGCTCAAGGAACGATCCTGAAGCTTGAGATGTTCTTGAGTCTGATGACCTTAAGGAGGGGTCAGCTTTCTGGTCGAGCCTAGAAGCACTTGAGCTCAGGTCCGGGATCGCCCGGAGATCTTTGATGTAGATGTGCCCAGAAACGCTCGGGCTTCGACGCCCCTTCTTCGAATGGAGAAGTCGATGCAGATGTGCCTGGAAACGCTCGTGCTTCGACGCCTCGTCTTCAAACGGGGAAGTCGATGCAGGTGTGCCTGGAAACGCTTGAGCTTCAACGCCTCGTCTTCGAGCAGAAAAGTCGAGGAGGTGACTAGCAACGCTCCACGTCTTGGCGCACCTTTTGAGGCAAAACCAGCGCCAAGTGCTAGCAATCGGGTTCCTTTAAATCCCGAACCGCTGCCTTCTTTAGGAAATTCCCCAATTTCTTCCTGCTTCAAACCCTAGTGCTCTTCAATCTTCCCGACTCCCCTTCACAATCTTCCCCCTTCAACCAAACCTCAGTCGAATCCCATGGCCAAGATCGAAAAAAGTACAATGATGCTAGGGCGAATGAAGGAGCTCGAGACTCACCCGGCAGCATGGTAGCTGCCGGGTGAGGAGGTCGAGCCGTAGCCCCGGGAGGATGAGCTCATCAGCACCGAGCAGTATTTGCTCTGCGAGTTGCGGACACCGGAGAGCGACTTCATGGCGGCGATTCTTGCACAATGCGAGATCGGGTTGGTTAACCTGTTTCCCAACTCTATCCTTATTCTTTCTATCTTTTCTCATTTGTGCGAGGGGTTCCTAGGAATCCTCCCAACACCCTCGCTTTTCTTCCGCTTCTATTCCTTGTTCCGCACCTCAAAAAACCCCATGGTCGGATGTCTCTACTTCCGGCTGCGGACTGGTCTCCAAAGCTCTTACCCCCCAATCCATGCTAGGGACTCTCTTGGTCCATGGACCGAGAGGTGGTTCTACCAAGAGGGAGAGGCGCGGCGCTCGCAGACAATGTAAACCCCGCCGACAACAAGCGCGGACTTCGACCCTAACGACCTGGCAGCAGACTAGGAAGCCGTCACAGCCATCCATATTTTCTCGACGCATGGACTCACCGGCCAAGCCATCGCCTGCGACTTCTTGCACAGCCAGGTGTTCCCCCTGAGGAAGAGAGTGCACCCGTTCTTCGAGATCAAGGGGAATGATGACCTTACTCTGGAAAGCCCAAACGGTAAGACCCCTTGACAACAATTGGTCCCATGGTCTAGTGGTTAGGACATTGGATTCTGAATCCAGCAACCCGAGTTCAAACCTTGATGAAGACCTCATTGTTCTTCTTTTTCCCCAACAGCTCCGTCGAAGACCTGGCTAGCGGCGAGGATGGTCGAGCTGTTCGGGAAGGCGGCGTTCAACTTCTCCACGAATGACCCTATTCCCAAGAACGTGCTAACACGGAGCAATGAGGTAACACATCTTGCATTAAGGCTAAGCTCAGGGGGGCTCATACTAGCACTGACTTCTACTCGTAATTGCAAGCAAGCAGAGAGCTCCAGGAGACAGCGAGGTGGATGCTTTCGCGGCCTGGGGTGACTAAGGTCAAGAAGGCGGGCAAGAGGCTCCGCCTCAAAGACTCCTCTGACAACAAGGCCAGAAAGAAACAAAGACGTCGAGTAGGGCGACCGCTCAGTAAGTCGATCCTCATCGAGCCTGGGAACACTCGAGCTCGAGCTTAATTTCCTTCGTTGTTTTTTTATCTTCTTCTCATCTTTTTGTAGCAACAAAGCACAACAGCCGCTGCGTGGCTCCCAAGCTCGCCACCGGGGCATCGACTCCCGACGGAGAGCACCGAGGCGGTCAACGCAGGTAGCCTGATGCCCGCGCGTGCTCCGAGGTCTCAGCTGCGGAGCGCCTAGGGAGGGGATGCTTCCCCTGGCGCAACGAGAACAAGGCGTCATGACAACCCTCCCCCTCCTAGGAGACGGAGGCTCGTCACACAGGTACGTGCCAACCTTGGTCGTAGTGTACACTTCTCCCCTTCTTTTCCTTAGCGATCTCCCTCACCGCAGACCTCGAGCGCCCGACAGGCAGTGACCATGGTTGTTGTTCAGGGCGAGTCCGAGGAAGAGGACGTGGATGACTTCCTCCTGGTCCACCAGGCGCGCTCATAGCAAGCCCAGGCCATCGCAACGCCTTCGGGGTGGAGCCTGGTCATTGACCCTGATCAAAGGTCCACCGGACCAAGCGCTGACCTGGAGGGGGCCGCCGCAAGGGTCGAAGCTGCGGACGTCCCGACTGTCGAGGCCGGGACCATCGAGGCCAGCAGAGATGGGCTCGAGGTTGGGCCTACCTCAACCGATGAGGTCGAGATTCCTGTGGGCACGCCAGGTACGTCGAATCTCCCAAGCCTTCATTTGTTGCTCCTTTTTCTTGTAGCTTAGTTTCTTTTTGGCTACTTTCTTCAAGAGCCTCGGTCCCACCTGAGCTGCAACCTACCTTGGCTGGGATAGCCCAGGTCGGGGCTTCAGCCAGCGGGACCAACTCTGCGTCGGAGGGGGTCAACGTGGCGGCCACGCCTGAGATGGTGGTCGAACCGGGCGTGCGGCTCATCAACCGCCAGAGGTTCGAGGAGCGGCTTAATCAGGTAAGTCGTGCCTAAACTCGTCCTTTTTCTTATCTGTTGTCGTAATCCCTTTTGGTTTCTGCAGGGGCTGGGCCTGATTGACCAGGGGCTCCAAAACCTGCACAGGCAGTCCACCGAGCTCCAAGTGGTCTTCGACCGGGTGGAGGAGCGCGACATGTACATCCTCCAGCTTGAGGACAACCTGATGATTGAGTGGGAGGAGGTTGGGCGGCTAACCGCAGCCCACTCCTCCAAGATCTCACAGGCCATCAACGCCGAGAGTGAGAGGTTGAACGAGGCCCTCGAGGCCCTTTGCGAGAAGGTGGCGAAGACCATGGAGTCCGAGCGTGGTGCTGGCGGGAGCCCTCAAGATTACGCGCACGGAGGCGAAAACACTTCACAAGCAGATTGCGGAGCTCTCTGCTGCTCTGGCGAAGGCCTCCATCGAGCTCGAGGCGAGGGTGGCCGAGCTCGAGGAGAAACTGGGGCGAGCGACCCGGACGGGGAAGAGCGCCTTGGCCCAGCTCCAAGACGAGCGCAATCGTTCTGCCAATTCCGCAGCCAAGGTGCTTTAGCTGCAGGGCGAGCTATCGATGCTGAGGGCAAGGGTTTCCGAACTCGAGCAGGAGAAGCTCGCCCGCGACATGGCCAACCTGTAGGTAGGAAAATAGATAGGAGAGGGGTGCAAGAGCAACTTGCACCCACTTTGTAAATGTAAATGTATAAAAACAAATGAAATTCCTTTTTGAGGAAACAAAGTTCCCTTTTGCTCGAATTTGAATGAAAATGAAACTTAGCTCATTTTCTACTTATATACTAGGGCAGTATCTTAGCCCCCGCTGTGGTCGGGTCTGAGCAACGCTGGCCTCGAGCATAGGAAGTGTCCCCTTTTTTTAACCATTAGGATCTGCAGGGTTAGTTAATACCTTCATCCTAAAAAAGACTTAAGACTTAGGGTGAACCCTGTGCGCGAAGCCTATACACTCGCCGAACTCGAGCGCGGCCTCTGGTCCAAGTCCTTCTCCAGGGGTGGAGCCATGATGTGATAAGAATCGGCTTACTGCTGGCGTGACCCCTGGAGGTGAACCTCGAGATTACAACGCTCGAGTCTCGATGTATATTAAGGCGCTCAGGTCTGGCTTGGCATCACTCAGGCCCGACCTGTGTGCAAAGCATGTACGCACGCCGAACTCGGGCGTGGCCTCTGGTCCAAGTCCTACTACAGGGGGAGCTGTGACATGATAAGAATCGACTTACTGCTGGCGTGACCCCTGGAGGTTCACCTCAAGATCACAACACTCGAGTCGAGGCATAAGAGATGTAAAGAAGCGTAAGGAGTCACAAGCATAGGCAAAAAGGAGTACCCTTGTTTAGATTATAGTTGACAAGGTCGAACAATCCCTCCGAATTGTTGCCTGCAAAAGGAATAGACTTTAATATACTTAGGTTGGGCTCGAAAGCACTCAAGCCCGACCCTTGCTGGTAATATGCATGTTTGCTCGAAACCGAGCACGGTCTCTAGTCCATGTCCTGCTACAGGGGAAACCATGATGCGATAAGTATCGGCTTACTGCTAGTGTGGCCCCTGGAGGTGAACTTCGAGACTACGACGCTCAAATTGAGGCACAAACAATGCAAAGAAAATGTAAAAGGGACACAATTATGGATAAAGAAGAACTTTTATTGCCGACCGAGGTAAAGGTGTTACACATAAAATTTTCGGAGCTGGTCGATGTTCCATGAGTTCGTGAGCTCTCTGCCATCGGGCATCGCCAACCGGTAAGCTCCCATGCGATCTGCTGAAACGACACAGTAGGGGCCCTCCCACTTTGGGGACAACTTGTTGGTGTTGGTCGAGCCCTAAATTCGTCTTAAGGCTAGATCCCCAACTCGGAGCTTCTGAAGGACCATGTGGAGGTCCATCCATATTTGTGATGAGTATTTGACTTTATTTGAGCAAGGTGTGCTCAAGTTTGAGTTTGATTTGGTTTGATTTTCAAAATGAAGCAATTTGAGTTGTCTTTGCCAGAGTGGCGATCTGGCCGTATGGACGCTGTAGTGATGAGTTGCATGGTTTATTGCACATCTTTGTGGGCATTGCTATGTGAGGAGTTTCCTTGTTTTTGATGGTTGCGGGATGACGGTGCTAGGTCATGGTGAGGCGAAGGATGACCGGGACTAGGCGAGGAGCGTCGGAGGTCCGAGACGGTTGGGAGATCGCGGAAGATGATCGGAGACGGAGTCCGGCAAGTCAAGAAGACAAGGAAAGGAGATGATGCTAGCTAGATGCGCGTGGATCAATGAGGACCGTCGGATTGAGGTCTAGTTGATAGGTTAGCGGGTCTAGGTAGTATGCTTTGAAAACTGCAAGAAAACCCGGTATGTGTGTGGGTTTTGGGTTAGCCCTTGCATGGCTGTGTGTGTGGGTTAATCCTAGCCCTTAGATGAGTGCTCTAGGGTTGAGGGACTCATCCAAGGGTGGTAGGTGGCCCAAGAGTAGTATAAATAGGGGTGGAGGGGTAGCCTCCTTCCCTTGAAGGTGTTGAGGTTTTTTATGCTCATTTGAGCTTTGCCCACATGAATGTGAGGCTTTGTAACCTCCTTCTAGAAATGAAAGTTTTATTCATCCACCTCTGAATTTATTTTATGATTTACATTATGTCTTTACTTTACGCAATTTAAATTCAGCATTTACTTTCCCGCAATTACATTCCCGCAATTTACTTTCAAGTAATTTGGATTTGCCTCCCCTCCTTCTAAATGCTGCTGTTCTTGGATGTTTTGAGTATGTTCATATGGTTTTACATCTCTTTTGCACTCTTGGATTGAGTAGAGAACATCTTTTCTTTCAAGTTCCAACTTTGTTCTGAACTTGTTCTTCGCGCAGCAGTCAGTGTATGATTTTTGTAAAAATCTAGAAAAATCCTTTTTGAGTGATTCTTGTTGGAGGAGGTGCGGGACTCTGATATCCGCTTGCAGAAAAATTTTGGAGTTCACTTGTTGTACCGTTTGGGCGCCATGAGGTGAAAACCGAGCCCCAAACGTTCTGCTCGAAGTTCTTGACCAGACTGTGTTCTTCGATTTTTCGTGTTTTTTCTGTAAGGCTTTTTGAGGAGAAATTTGGTGGAGTTCTTCAAGACTCTGATGCTCACAGGAGAAAAGTCTCAAAATTTTGTGAGCTACAGAAACCCACCAACCTCCTGTGCAAATTGAGGACAAGTTCTGGGAATTCTGCTTTTGCTTTTCTGAAAGTGACTTTTGTGATTTGAATTGATGTCCTTTCTAAAAGCAAGAGTTTGAATTGATTCCTCTTTATCTTGGACACTAGACAACCAGGATTGTGACTCAAAATCCCCACATATTTTATGGTACTTATCCATGCAAGCTTGGGGTACACATAGTTGTCTAGTTTTTCGGTTTTCACAATTCCTTTTGAGCGATCTTGTCGAGGTTTTTGTTGGAGTATTTTGGGGAATTTTTATTTGCGACCATTCACCCCCTCTGCTCGCCATTCGGTCCTTCAATTGGTATCGAGCCGGTTCTGCTCTTTCTAGATCTTGACCGGTCTCAAGAGCCATGGCGACGGACAAATATTCCACCAAGCCTCCCATCTTTAATGGAGTTGATTTTCCTTTTGGAAATCCCTGATGGAGTCATACATCACTGCCTGGGCTACCGATATGGCGAAAGGTGAAACTCCGTATGAGGTTCCTGGCGATGAAAATGTCACGGCCATCAATATGGTTGACGTTGAGGCGAATGCTAAGGCAAGGAACATTCTCATCAGGGTCTTAGCCGCGTGTGAGTATGATAGATTTTCACCTTCGCTCCGCTCACGAGATTTGGGTAACCCTCGATGCTTACCATGAGGGCTCTACTCAAATCAAGACCGTGAGGCAGACCAGTTCAAGCGCGAGTACAACAAGTTTGATCAACGCTACCGGTGAGAGTCTCGGCGAGTGTTTTGGTCGGTTTACAAAGATTTTGAGCGACCTCCGAGCGCTTGGTTGCATATACCCGACTCGGACAATGCTCGGCATTTCTTGACCGCACTCGACCTTCGGGTTTGGGAGATGAAGGTGACCACCATCAAGGACACCACCGACTTATCGACTCGACTCTTGACGGGCTTTATTCCGCCTCAAGACTCATGAGATCGATGTCGTCTCTCGGAAGACGAAATCTCGATCGATGGCTTTGGTCACCGATCCCATTGGATCTTCTTCTTCCGATCCTTCTATTGGTTTCTCTCTTTCCGCCCTTTGCGAGCTAGCGATGACCAACTGGAAAAATTTCGAAAATGAGCTTGCTCTTCTCGCCACAAGTTTTCTCATGCATACAAGAGGGTGAGAGAGAGGAAGAGAGGTGGCATGATCACCGCTTGAGTGTGGTGGCCCCAACCACATTCGGGCAAACTATCCCAAGCGGAGAAGGGCAAGAACGACGTTGGCGGTTCGGGCAAGAACGACTACACCGACAAGAACCGCAACAAGAAGCCTCCAGTTCGTGAATCGCGCACGAGAAGAAGTACCGCAACTTCTCCAAGAACAAGAAGCTCTTCCACCGCGTCCTCGCCGCAGACGACATCAACCTCTCCGACACGGAGACATGGAGCGACGAGGCGAGGATGATCCGCAAGAGAAGAAAGGCGGCGACGACTTCTCCCAAGCATGTGCTTCATGGTCGACACTAACGACATCAGCGACTCAGCTCTCTGACTACTCGGACGAGGTACCCTCCTATGACCAGCTCAACGAAGCTTTCTGCAAATTAGGAAAATTTCATGCTAGAGCTAGAGCTAGGTGTATGGAGCTTGAGAAGGAAGTAGGTACCTTGACTCGGGAGTTAGCTTCACTTAGATCTTCTCCCTCCCGAGTCACTGATGATTGCTCTTTGTGTGATGCTATTCTTGTGGAGTTGGAGAACCTAAGGACCATACATGATAGTGTGCTTGTTGAACTTGATGGTCTTAGGTTGAAGAATGCTAGCACTAGTTCTGTTGATGCTATTCCTGTTGAGGCTAGTTTTCTTCATGCTCACTCCACTCCATCATGCTCTAATTGCCCTAAATTGCTTGCCAAATTGATGCCATGAGCGAACACCTTAGGAAGCTTTGCTAGAAACAATGAACTTGAATCACATGCTTCTAAGGACCCAATCGGCTCATGTGAGGGTCAGAAGCAATTAAAACTTGACAATGAAACCCTGAATGTCAAGTGTGCTAAACTTGCTAAGGACTTACTAGATAAGTCACAAAAATATTGCTTGCGATGTACTGAGATTGTGGGGGACTTGGATAAAATCCATGTCGAGCTTAGGAAGAAATTAGAAGACCAAGCCCATAGAATTAGAGATGCTCCTTGCGTTTCTTGTGAGGCCCTCAAGATTGAGGCAGCCGTGCTGAGGGAGAAAAATGCACGTGCTGAGAGAGCTCATCTTTCTGGTTCTTCTTCCTCTCCTTCCCCCTGTTCTTCTTGTGCTTCTTTCTTCCGAGATTGCCAGTATCTTATGAGCACTCTCGAGAAGTTTGTTGGAGGCAAGAAGAAGCTCAATCTTATTCTAGACCAATCCAAGATTAGTAGATTCAATCAAGGTCTAGGATTTGATCCCTTGGAGCACGCTCGGGCGCATCCTCCCACCATTGTGCGCGGCTCCAAGAGTGGTGAGATTGTGGTAGCTCCCAGAGTGAGTACCACCGTGTTTAGGTTTGCTGGGGTTGTCCATAGGACTTCTGACCAGAAGGGTGTTACTCCTATTGCTTCTGCCTCTAGCAAGGCGAAGTACACATGCACCTTCTGTAAGAAGGATGGTCACCTAGTAGATTTCTGCTTCAGGCGCGCCAAGATCACTCGGCGTGAGCGTGTTGCTGCTCTTAGGGGTATTCAGGGTCATCCCCAGACTTTGAGTGCTCCTAAGACACACACTGCTTCTAGACAGGTTAGAGAGTCGCCTGTTTTTGGGCAGCGTCCAGGACTTGGTTTTCATGCTAGTTCTTCGAGTTTTAGTCCTGGAG
The DNA here is from genome assembly GCA_036346275.1 of Otatea glauca. NCBI lineage: Eukaryota > Viridiplantae > Streptophyta > Magnoliopsida > Poales > Poaceae > Otatea > Otatea glauca. Next base: position 17,281,206 of record CM070733.1, on the reverse strand, counting down.
CTGTTCGTAGTCAGTCTTTCCGCCGTCCTCTTGATATTCCTCGTTTTTCCCATCGAGGTAGATATCAGCGGCGTGAGGTGTTTTCTGGTAGGAGATCTAGGCAGCCTTACTGGGATGGTCTGGCTTTTGCACCACAGCGTGCCAACCCAGTTTTGACTCCTAGATTATCTACCAGAGTTGCTCCTGATCGTGTGAGAGTTGAGCGTCAGAGAGACACTCGAGTCCAGTCTTCTTCTGTGGCTGGTACTCTGAGGTGTCGTATGGTTCAATATTGGGTTCCTAAGTCTTCACTCTATCCCAGTACTGAGTCATCTTTCTCTCTTGTGTCTTGATCAGGTTCGTCGGATGGGGAAGGGCGATGTTTGGATTGTTGACTCCGGTTGTTCTCGTCATATGACCGGAGATTCTCGTTGGTTCTCTTCCCTAGTCCGAGCCCCCGGTGATGAGTTAATCACTTTTGGGGATGCATCTTCAGGTAGAGTCATTGCTAAAGGTACCATCTGCATTAACCAAAATTTCATTCTTAAAGATGTTGCCTTAGTAAGTAGTACGCAATACAATCCGCTCTCTGTTTCTCGACTTATCGATGACTCTTTCGAGGTAAGCTTCAAAAGTAATGCCCAGTAGAATCCTTGATTCATCAGGAGGGTTAGTTTGCGGGATTTCTAGATTTGGGAGAGTCTTTCGTGCTGATTTTTCTGCTTCTTCTCGTAGCTATAGGGTCTGGAGTGTTGATGCGCATAGGATCATAGAGACCTGTGATGTGACCTTCGATGAGGCTAGCCCAGGAGCTAGACCTGATATTTCAGGCTCTTCTTATCCCTCCGAGACCATCTTTGTAGAAGATGAGGATAATGGAGATGATGGTGTTCCACCGGATCCAGTTCCCTCTATACCTGAGGTGCCTCCTGTTTCCATTTCTGCACCTCAGAGTGACCAGCCCTTGCCTTCCGACTCTCCTTCAGTGAGTGGCTCTGCTCCTACCTCTTCTGTGTATGAGGTAGAGGCCACTTCTGCTTCTGGTCCTCCCCGTCATATCCAGAAAGCTCATCCACCTGATCAGATCATTGGTGATCTGTTTGAGCGCGTCACTCGCTCAAAATCAGGTTTGTCCAGCCGCCTCCACTCGCCTTTCGTTGCCTCCTTTGAGCCGAAGATGTTTCTCATGCATTATCCGATGAATCGTGGATTAATGCTATGCATGAGAACTTGAGAACTTTGAGAGGAACAAGGTATGGCAGCTTGTCGAGCCCCATCCGGTCATAATGTCATTGGGACCAAGTGGGTGTTCAAAACAAGCAGAGTGAGGATGGGGTTGTCATTCGCAACAAGGCTAGGCTAGTTGCAGTGGCTTTTCTCGGGTTGAGGGTCTTGACTTTGAGGAGACCTTTGCCCTGTAGCTAGACTAGAGGCTATTAGGATCCTGCTTGCATTCTCTGCATCCCGTGGCTTCAAGCTCTATCAAATGGATGTCAAGAGTGCATTCCTCAATGGCTATATTGAGGAAGAGGTTTATGTCAAACAACCTCCGAGTTCGAGAATCCCAAGTTTCCGAGTCATGTATACAAGCTCTCCAAAGCTTTGTATGGACTCAAGCAGCCCCCTGAGCATGGTATGAGAGGCTCAAGTCTTATCTTCTCACCATGACTTCAAAATGGGCATAGTAGACAAAACTCTGCTCATCGACACCATGAGTCTCATTTTCTTCTTGTCCAGTTTATGTGGGCGATATAATTTTGGTGGCTCATCTCATTCGCTTGTGTCTCGGTTTTACGAGGTGATGAGCACTGAGTTTGAGATGAGTATGATGGGCGAGTTGAGCTACTTTCTTGGCTTCCAAATCAAGCAGACTCGGGAGGGTACTTTCTTGCATCAAGGCAAATATACCCGTGACCTCCTGAGGCGTTTCGACATGTCTGATGGGAAGCCGGTGATGACTCCTATGGCCACCACTGCTGTCCTCGAGCCCGATGAGGATGGTGAGCCTGTTGATCAAAAGGAGTTTCGGAGCATGATCGGCTCCCTCTTGTACCTCACTGCTTCGAGGCCGGACATACATTTTGCTGTGTGTGTGCATGCGCTCGATTTCAAGCTTCTCCTCGCGCTCTCACCGCCAGCGATCAAGCGCATCTTGGTACCTTCGTGCTACCACTGATTATGGTATTTGGTACTCTTCGTCTTCTTGTCTATCTCTTAGAGCCTTTTCTGATGCCGACTTTGCTGGCTGTAGGATAGATAGGAAGAGCACTTCTGGCACTTGCCAATTCATTGGCACTTCTCTTGTTTCTTGGTCATCTAGGAAGCGATCCGAGTTGCACATCCACCGCACGAGGCCGAGTATGTTGTCGCACTAGTTCTTTGCTGCAGTGCTCTGGATGAGATCGACCTTACGGGACTATGGGTTAGAGATAGAGAGTGTGCCACTTTTCTCGTGACAACACTTCAGCCATTTGCATTGCTAAAAACCCAAAGCAACATTCCGGACCAAGCACATTGATATTAGATATCACTTCCTTAGAGACCATGTGGAGAAGGGAGATATCGCGCTTGATTCAGTAGAGAGTGACCTTGATTAGCGATATTTTCACCAAGCCTTTGGATAGCTCAGTTTGTTGCCTTGAGGAGTGAGCTTGGAGTCGTGAGCCCTTACGGCCTTTCGTGAGGGGAGCTGGTTTGTATATTATGTATTATATGTTTTCTTCCACTTTTCTTTTCTTTGTGTTTCTTCCGGGTGACTTTGGGCTTGTTTTCTTGAGTTGAGTTCACTCACTTAGACTTCGCATGCCTTGCATTGACCTCTTATCTTGTGCTTTAGGTTGCTATCATGCGTGATTAGTCATTCTCTCTTCTCTCTAGGTTGAGTTCCCTCACGCCTTATAAGTCTAGCGGTATTGGGCCTCCTGGTAGACAGGTCTATGTGCACTCCTTAGTTGGGATCTAGAGTCGACTTCCTATGTCATCCACTGGGAAGATAAGAGCGAGTCCGAGCCGTAGTGAGTCTCTTCTATCTTTTCTATGCTCTATAGCCATCCGCTTTTGCGTTTCTCGACTTCTTCTCCTCATTCTGCTTTTTCTGGTTATTATTGAGTTCATTCGGGTTTTCTTTATGCCTAATCTTGATAATAACTCAACTTTAACCAGATTTGAGCTTAAAATTGATTCATTTGTTGAGGGGAGTTTGGGAATCTGTTCATGCATTGCATTTAGACTGCATTTTCTTTTATGAGCTTTGTCTATTATGCAATTGATTTCTTCTTCATGCTATACACCATGCTACATCATTTGAAGAAAATCACTAGCTTAGGTATGTCCAAGTTCATTTAACTTGCTAAGCTTAAAAATGAAATAAGCCTTAAATGAAAAACTTGATGAAACTTGTTGCTTTTACTTGCTAGGTTTCTTCTCTAGAGGTTTGTGCCATAATTTGAGAAATTTAGGAGTTCTCTAGAGTCCCTATAGCAACTTGGGTGAAACTAGTTTGATCCATGCAGAGTCCTTCAATTGCTCATGAATCGTTGTGCTAAAAATGAAAATTAAACAAAATTGACTCTTCTTGTGCACATACGACTCAACACCTTGTATTCACAAGACCGCTTCCCATTGCACTTGGGATGAACTTGGAATACATCGTGTTTGACCTAGACCATCCTCTTAAGAGCTCATCTTGAGATGGTCGCATACGGCTTGAGTCAATTGGTTGTCAAAAGAAAATGCAAATAAATTAAAAACAAAGACATATGTGGGTAAAGAATGCAAATAATGTCAAACATTTGCACCCCGCTATGTCTTGTATGATGATAAATCAAAATTTGCATTAAGTGATAAATGAGCCCAAGGACCTTGTATGCTCTTCTAGATTCCCCAACGTGTTGAGTAGGTTGAACTCTAGGTTTTCCTTTTGATCCTTAGAGTGGCTATTCTTCTATTTTTGAAACTAAAGCTAAGTGTTGCACTTGTCAAATCTTGCTAAAATGAAATATTCAAAACTAAGCTCGTATTTGCACTTGGACATGTCTTAGTTTAGTCATCTTCTAAATTGACAAGCTTGGTGTAATATCCTTCCATTTTGATCAATTGGATAATCCTCAAAGCTTTTTCGATTGCATTTCATGCATACATAAAAAATTGATGCCTATATTGCCAAAAGGGGAGATAACGTAGAAAAGGCATCACTAAAAGATAAAAATGTGAATGCTTATTTGGTTATTATGATCTTTGTAAAACTATGCTACTACTTTTGGATCATAATCTCATAATCACATTTGACATGTTTAGTTGGATTTTAGAGTTTTGTTGAAAACTTGCTCTTTCTTAAATTTAACTCTAAAATCTGAATTCCTCTTCGTCAACTTGGTCATGGTTTAATTTAATTTCTATCTTTGGACCAAGTTTGACTATGCAACTAAAAATTGATTTCTTCTTCATTTTCTTCAAACTCAAATTTATGCCTTTTGTGTGGTTTGTCAATATACTCATCAAGGGGGAGATTGAAGGACCACGTGGAGGTCCATCCATATTTGTGATGAGTATTTGACTTTATTTGAGCAAGGTGTGCTCAAGTTTGAGTTTGATTTGGATTGATTTTCAAAATGAAGCAATTTGAGTTGTCTTTGCCAGAGTGGCGAGATGCTGGTCGTATGGACGCGGTAGTGATGAGTTGCATGGTTTATTGCACATCTTTGTGGGCATTGCTATGTGAGGAGTTTCCTTGTTTTTGATGGTTGCAGGATGACGGTGCTAGGTCATGGTGAGGCGAAGGATGACCGGGACTAGGCGAGGCGCGCCGAGGTCCAGACGGTTGGGAGATCGCGGAAGATGATCGGAGGCGGAGTCCGGGCAAGTCAAGAAGACAAGGAAAGGAGATGATGCTAGCTAGATGCGCGTGGATCAATGAGGACCGTCGGATTGAGGTCTAGTTGATAGGTTAGCGGGTCTAGGTAGTATGCTTTGAAAACTGCAAGAAAACCCGGTATGTGTGTGGGTTTTGGGTTAGCCCTTGCATGGCTGTGTGTGTGGGTTAATCCTAGCCCTTAGATGAGTGCTCTAGGGTTGAGGACTCATCCAAGGGTGGTAGGTGGCCCAAGAGTAGTATAAATAGGGGTGGAGGGTAGCCTCCTTCCCTTGAAGGTGTTGAGGTTTTTATGCTCATTTGAGCTTTGCCCACATGAATGTGAGGCTTTGTAACCTCCTTCCAGAAATGAAAGTTTTATTCATCCACCTCTGAATTTATTTTATGCATTTACATTATGTCTTTACTTTACATAATTTAAATTCAGCATTTACTTTCCATAATTACATTCCCGCAATTTACTTTCAAGTAATTTGGATTTGCCTCCTCCTTCTAAATGCTGCTGTTCTTGGATGTTTTGAGTATGTTCATATGGTTTTACATCTCTTTTGCACTCTTGGATTGAGTAGAGAACATCTTTTCTTTCAAGTTCCAACTTTGTTCTGAACTTGTTCTTCGCGCAGCAGTCAGTGTATGATTTTTGTAAAAATCTAGAAAAATCCTTTTTGAGTGATTCTTGTTGGAGGAGGTGCGGGACTCTGATATCCGCTTGCAGAAAAATTTTGGAGTTCACTTGTTGTACCGTTTGGGCGCCATGAGGTGAAAACCAGCCCCAAACGTTCTGCTCGAAGTTCTTGACCAGACTGTGTTCTTCGATTTTTCGTGTTTTTTCTGTAAGGCTTTTTGAGGAGAAATTTGGTGGAGTTCTTCAAGACTCTGATGCTCACAGGGAGAAAAGGTCTCAAAATTTTGTGAGCTACAGAAACCCACCAACCTCCTGTGCAAATTGAGGACAAGTTCTGGGAATTCTGCTTTTGCTTTTCTGAAAGTGACTTTTGTGATTTGAATTGATGTCCTTTCTAAAAGCAAGAGTTTGAATTGATTCCTCTTTATCTTGGACACTAGACAACCAGGATTGTGACTCAAAAATCCCCACATATTTTATGGTACTTATCCATGCAAGCTTGGGGTACACATAGTTGTCTAGTTTTTCGGGTTTTTCACAATTCCTTTTGAGCGATCTTGTCGAGGTTTTTGTTGGAGTATTTTAGGGGAATTTTTATTTGCGACCATTCACCCCCCTCTGTTCGCCATTTTGGTCCTTCAACTTCCTAGGTCGAACCGATCGAGATGCATGCCTGCGAAGCACCTGCAGGTAATGCACTGATCGTAACAGTGCAAGGCTCCTTACTTCTTCTGCTAGGGCAAGGTCGAGAGACAGTTCTTGCTCAAAGTCGACTTGGTCAACTGAGTTGACCCTAGCAGAGCCTAGCGTGACCTTAGAAGGCATGACGGCCTCAGCACCGAATATGAGCTAAAAGGGGGTTGCCCCTGTTGCTCGACTGGTCGTGGTGCGAACGGACCAAAGGACGGTGGGAAACTCATCCACCCAGGCCAGGCCGTGTTGTTCGAGCTTATCGAAAACTTGCCTCTTGACGCCCTGGACGATCTGTCTGTTGGCGCGCTCGACTGCTCCATTGCTCTGCGGGTGAGCCACCGAGGCGTAGCAGACTCTGGTGCCCATGTCTTCGCAGTACTCTTGGAATAGCTCGCTGGTAAACTGCGACCCATTGTCAGTGATAATCCTGCATGGGACCCCATACCTTGTTACCACAAACGAATGAAAAACCTTACTGCGGCTCGGGCAGTGATGGCCGAGACTGATTCGACCTCGATCCATTTGGTGAAGGTATCAATGGCAAGGAACAAAAACTTGTTCGCCCCGGGGTGTGATAATGAGGATTCCAGCCCCCGAGTGCTCGAATGACCTAGAGCCGTCGAAGTACATCCTCCAAGGCTTCTCCTCCTCGACTTCAAGCTCGGGGTCAGTTGAGACGTCTGTTCGACCATGAAATCAGTGAGCGCTTGCGACTTGATGGCGGTATGTGCCACGAACTGAATGTCAAATTCTGCTAATTCCATGGCCCATTTAGCGATGCGACCTTCGGCCTCTGGATTCCTCAGGATCTCACTGAGCAGGAACCCGCTCGGGAGAACCATTGTGTGCGCCTGGAAGTAGTGCCAGAGTTTACGCGAGGCCATGAAGAGGGCATAGAGCATCTTCTGGACTTCGGGGTAGCGCTCCTTTGGTCCATGGAGTACCTCACTGACATAGTAGATTGGTTGCTTCCGACCGTCACGCTCGGCCACTAGGATGGCGCTGACGGCCTTGGCCATGGCTGCGAGGTAAAGCAGCAGTGTTTCACCCTGCCGTGGGGTCGTGAGCAGTGGTGAGCTCGACAGGTATGCTTTCAGCTCATCAAAGGATCGCTAAGCTTCGGGTGTCCATTCGAAACCCCCGTGCTTGCGCAACGCCTTGAAGAATGGCAATCCATGCTCACCGAGCCTTGAAATGAACCGATTGAGAGCGGCCACGCGATCGATGAGGCACTAGACCTGTCTTGTCTATGTCGAAGAGCCATCTTCTCGATTGCGTCGATTTTCTCTGGGTTCGGTCCACCCCGAGTCCCCGATCATATAGCCAAGAACTTTGCCCGAGGTTACGCCGAACACACACTTCTCAGGGTTGAGCTTGATGCCATGCTTGTTCAGGTTGGCAAAGGTCTCCGCGAGGTCGCTGATGTGGTCAGGTTCAGAAGAGCTCTTGACAATGATGTCATCGACATAGACCTCGAGGTTGCGACCAATCTGAGGGTCAAAGGTCTTGAACATTAGCCGCTGGAATGTTGCGCCTGTATTGCGTAGGCCGAACGACATGGTCGTGTAGCAGAACGTCCCAAACGGTGTGATGAAGGCCGTCTTGTCTTCGTCATCGACTGCAAGCTTGATTTGATGATAGGTAGAGTAGGTATCGAGAAAGCTCAACATCTTGGCGTTGGCGGTGGAATCGACGATCTGGTCTATGCATGGAAGAGAGAAATTATCCTTCGAGCACACCGAGTTCAGGCTCGTATGGTCGACGCACATCCTCCACTTCCCACCTTTCTTCTGCACGATAACTGGGTTAGCCAGCCATTCAGAATAGTCAATCTCACGAATGAAGTTGGCCTTTAAGAGCTTGTCAAGATGTTCTTTTATTATCATCATCTTTTCAGGAGAAAAACGGCGTAGCTTCTGACGTACAGGTCGGTAACCAGGTCTTATTTGTAATTTGTGCTCGATCACCTCCCTCGGGACTCCTGGCATGTCCGCCGGTTCCCAAGCAAATATGTTCTTGTTGGCACGAAGGAAGGTGACGAGTTAGAATTCCTATTTCGAGTTGAGCTCAGAGGCGACGTGGACGCTCTTACTCGAGTCACCCTCTTCAAGTGGCACAGCCTTCGTCACACCACTGGGCTGGATCGTCATCTTGCGGTGGGCACTTTTCGTGGTTACCTTGGAGCCTTGCTGGGGTAGCATGCCGGCGAGCACCAAGGCCTTCTCCTCACAACCGTGTGCCACCTTGAGGTCACCGCGGATGGTTATGACGCCGAAGAAAGGAACTGCTATACTCCTGATTTTTTACAGCGGAATCAGCATCCGGTCTAACGTGCTTGCTGAAAGCAAGTTGAGGGAATTGCCCCCGTTGACCATGACTCGCCCGACCATAGTATTGCTTATGGCCGGGGTCACGACCAGAGCGGTCTTGAGGTCCTTGGTCATTCTTGGTGAAGCATCATCCCAGGAGAAGGTAATCAGGATTCCAGCCCACTTGCAAGGCTGGTCGGCAGGCTTCCCCATAGAGGCTTGATATATAGTTCGCACGGTGTCTTTGAGCTCGCGCCGAGATAGATACGCCAATGACCCGCTGAAGATTACATCGATACGGTGGTCGCCCTGCTGAAACTCCAGGTCGAGGTCTTCTAGGTCCTCGCCTGCATTGACCCTGTCTGGTCTATCGTCCTCCTTCGGGAGCGTGGGCATCTCTCCACGTCCATCATAAAAGGCGTCCAGCTTGTTCTGCCAGGTCCTGCAGTTTCGCTGGTCGTGGCCATGGGTCTTATGGAACATGCAGAACTTGTCAGAATCATACCTGAGTTGCACCTCGGCACCCTGTGGTTGGGCATCACCTTGTTGGGGCCCAAGCCGATTCTGTTCCTGCTGGGGTCGATACTGTGCTCATTGAGCTCATGGTCGACCTTGATGAAGCTGAGGTCTTCCCTGGTCGGGTTGCGGCTGCCCCCGGTAGGGATGTCGTACTTCCAATACCTCGCACTTGTTGTTTATCGCAGCGACCACGGGCAGTCGACCGCCGCCGTTGCCGCGTCTCTCTTTCACTTCTTAGCATGCGGATCTGAGCCGTCTCCCCTAGCGTTAGATGGCTCGGCCTCACCGAAGTTGAAGCCGAGCTTGCCTTAGTCGTAATCGCGGTTCCAGCGCAAGGCGTCATCCGCGTCCGCGTACCACTCTGCCATCCGGATCAGCTTGTTGACATCGAGATTCGTCGTGATCTCCAGGTCCTCGGTGATACGTCGGTCACGGACGCCAAACTTGAAGGCCTTGATAACGGCCTCGTCGGAGACGCTCGGAATCGAATTCCTCATGCGGATGAAACGACGCACGAAGTAGCGAAGAATCTAGCCTTTCCCCTGAATGATACGATCCAAGTCTTTCTCCCGCCAGCGCTCGTAGCGCTCGAAAGTTGGAGCAGAGCATTCTCGCACTGGCGCCATGATTTGGAAAGAGGCAGTGCACGATTGAAAAGCAGTGCATCTTTGTGCCGATCGAGGATGGTCAGAAGGTAATTGGACATTACAGCCTCATCCCCACCAGCTGCTAGGATTGCGATCGAGTAGATCGAGAGGAATTCGTCGAGGTTCTTGGTCCCGTCAAACAGCTCGATCGTAGCTGGCTTGAACCAGGCCGGCCTACGCACCTGACGGAGGCTGGAGGAGTATGCCAGGTAGCTGTAGGCCAACGCAGCACCTCACCGGGCACGGCGGCTGTCACTGCTGGAGCTGGAGTTGAGGTCGGTGTAGCGTCCGTGTTCATGTTGGTGGTGCAGCCCGTGTCGATTGTGACGGTTGGAACGGACGTCATTGGTGTGATAGCGCAGGCGATCATGGATGTTTTGGCACTTGGGTGGAATGTCCGGAGAAAGGCTTTCAGACGCACGGCCACTCGAGAAGGCGCTGCTACCGCTCTGCCAATGTCGGGCATGCTCACGGGATAAGCTCCGAACCCGGTGACGTGGAGACGATCGGGACGGACTCCGAGCTCGCTAGTGCGGGGATGACCAGAGAAAGCGTCGGCGTCCGCATGAGGAGTTGTCATCGCTCGCCAGAGAACAAGACCCAAGGCGTCGACTTTGCTCTTGCTGTGGAGGCGCAACCTCGTCAGCAGCCCTGTCGAGCTCTTCGGCGAGAGCTCGACCGAAGAGAGCCAAACCCGCCCGGGTGGGATCGGCCATAACCCGGGCAATAGCTCGCAGGCGCTCCCGATTGGTGAATGCGCCTAGGCGGGCAGGGGTAGGACGCCCAGACGAAGTGCGAATCTCCCCGCGATCTTCCCGTCGGAGAGTGGTAATAGCCTGATCGATGGCAACCCGAGCCAAGTGACGCGCTTCATACAGAGTGTCCGGGTCGCGATTCTCCGATCCCTCGCTCACCCCACGGCTGGAAGCCATGAAGACAAGGCGTTCGTGCAGCGATGGTGAGGGTGAGAACATGGATGTGGTTCTCCTGTGCTCGGGAACTGCATCCGAGTCTGAGCTCACCAAATGCGACATATTGGCGTCTAAAGACAAAAGCGTGGTGACGTTGAAGCGACGGAGTCCCTTCAAACAAGCGAAACTCTTAGGCCCCGTAGTGGGCGCCAGCTGTCGACGATCGGGATCGACTGACCGCAAGAAGGATGAAGGGTTGATGAGGATGGAGCCTAAGTCATGCTCGTTCGAAGGGAAGAACTCTGATCGCCGCTTTGAGAGTCAAAGAAAGAGATGGTTGACACGACGAGTTATACTGGTTCGAGCCCCCTACGAGGGTAATAGCTCTAGTCCAGTCTTGCCCAGAGGCGAAAGGTAGTATGCAACACTTGGTGTTCTGTAGGTGAATACAATGGGCGCTCAAGCTTGGTTGTGCTCGAGAGTGTCTGGGGTGTTTTCTGTGTTGTCTCTGTCGTTTCTCCTTCCCACACAGGGGAATGTTTTATACCTCTAATACAGACTGTTTGTAAGGAATGGTTTTGTCCAGAGAAACCGGGGACGTGGTGTTCAACTCAGATCTGGGTGCAGTAAAGTTGGGTGGTAACTGCCCTGAAAATATAGTCTCCACGTTTGCCTTGACTCCGTCTTTAAAGCCCTTTATTTGACTTGGTAACCGCCAGTTTCTTTAGACCTGGCCCAGCCTGATTTTGCTAGGTCGAGCTGGGCCCTCATTCTTTTGCTCGAGCTCGAGCTCGTTGGCCTCGAGCACGGGGAGCGCACGCTCGAGCCTGGGAACTCGTGCTTGAACTCGAGAGATACACCCCTTGAGTTTGAGGGGTATTTACTTGCACAGAGGTTACTGATCCCCGACAATTATTTATTGTTATTTATTTTATTGTCATTTCAATCTATTTATTGTATTGATTTATAAATGTTACTTTATTGCAAAATAACAATGTTATCTATTCCTTTGGAATATGCCTTGCATATATACTAGAATCGCATTATGTGCACAACTTGTTGAGTGCTTTATATACTCACCATTGCCGCAACAAAATCATCAGCTGAAGAGGAATCTATGCCAGCATTTGAGTAGTATCAGGAGGAGGCGAACGTCTAAGGTGTGAGCCTTGCCAGTTGCCTGTGATATACTGAGGGGTATATCTATGTTTATACACGTTTATCTACGTTTTCGTTTCACTGTAGTTTTTATCTATTATAGTTGAGTCCTGCGTGGCATAATTATGTAAAGTTGACCATAAGGTCATTCAACTATCTTATAATCAATAAATGAAATCTTTTATTATGTTTTCGCTACGTATGATTGTGATATTCATCTATGTTGATACTATGTGCACTAGCGTGATCCTGGACTGGTGTGGTATACACAGAGGGCCTGGATTTGTATATTCGGGTGCCGACAAAGGAATACCATCCTTCTCGTGTATCACCTCAATTCTAAGGAAATGGTGTAGGCCACCTATATCCTTGATTGCAAAATCCTTGTGTAACTCCTTGAACAATACTTCTGTAATCTACACCGAGGAGCTAGCAATGATAATATCATCTACATAGATTAGCATGTAAATGATACTTCCATTGTGATTGTAGATAAATAAAGATGTGTCAGCTTGTGATGGAACAAAGCCAAGTTCCTCTAATCGTGAACTAAGTCGTGAGTACCAAGCCCTTGGTGCTTGCTTTAGCCCATATAATGCCTTATTCAATTTGCACACATGATCTGGACGGCACAGATCTTCATAACCTAGTGGTTGCTTCATGAATACATCCTCTTCTAGTTCTCCATGTTGGAATGCATTTTGAACATCAACTTGTCTCAGATTCCAGCCTCATGAGACAGCTAGAGAAAGAATAAGCCACACTGTCGCTGGTTTTACCACTGGACTGAAAGTATCTTCATAATCCAGACCATACCGTTGTTTGAATCCCTTAGCAACAAGGCGAGCTTTGTAATGATCAATACTGCCATTAGCTTTGCGCTTCAATTTAAAAACCCATTTGCTATCAATGAGATTCTAGTCTTGACGTCGTGGGACAAGATGGCATGTTTTGTTTCGAACAAGGGCATCATATTCAGTGTCCATGGCTTGATGCCAATTGGAATCATGCAGGGCATTAAAGTGACTAGAGGGCTCGGTCACGGATGTGAATTCTTTTTTCCCCTTGATCGAGTATCTGATAGTCCCATCGTTGAATTGCTTCGACATATGAATGTTGTTCTGCCCTGTAGTGTGCACTCCTAGTCGCAGCTGAGCCTAAATTGGTACAGTGTTATCAGCAAGAGTTGATGCAAAGGAGGGAGAACCGTTTGTATGCCCAATACCTGTAGAACCAGGAGAAGAAGGACTATGCAGTGGTACAACAATATCAGGCACATGGTTACTCACTTATTCATTAAGGAATTAATCAAAGGAAGGGGAAATGGGATCATCAAAACCAACAGAGATAGGTAAGGGAAGAAGAACATCATTTGGATGAACGGATTGTGATTTAATCCCACTATCTTGAGAAAAAGGGAACACATGCTCATCGAAAATTACATCTCTGGAGCTTATCCAAACACTTATACCCCTTATGAAAGTTGCTATAACCGATGAATACACACCATTTGGATCGAAAAGCAAGTTTATGAGTATTATATGGCCTTAAATTAGGCTAGCATGCACACCCATAAGCCTTGAGTAGTGAGTAATTCAGTTTAGCGTTAAACAATTTTTCCATAGGGTATAGTATTGAATAACTCGGCTGGGTAGTCTATTGATCAAGAAACAAGCAGAAGTTAAGGCTTCATCCCAGAACTTTAGAGGCATTCATGCTTGAGTGAGGAGAGAAAACCTAGTTCGACAATACGCCGTTGTTTTTGCTCAGCTGATCCATTTTGCTAGTGAGTATGGGGACAAGACATCAAGTGTTTGATCCCATTTTGCTACAAAAGTTTATGCAATGCTTGATATTCTTCGCCCCTATCAGACTAGACATAGATGATTTTCTTGTTCAACAACCATTCTACATGTTGTTGGAACTGAGCAAATACATGAGCAACATCAGATTTGAGATTTATTGGATAGAACCAAACAAATTTACTAAAATCATCTATGAAACTGACATAGTAACAAAAACCTCCTACTGAGGCCCGTGCTTCCCCATACATCAGTGAAGATGAGCTCTAAAGGAGAGTTGGATACATTATTTGAGATAGAAAAGGGAAGCTGATGACTCTTGCCCTCTTGATAAGCATTGCAAACATGAGGGGCATTATTGCCAGGAGCAACCAAGAGTTTATTCGTGTGAAAAACACACTAAACGACAGTGGGAGAAGAATGACCGAGGCGGTAGTGCCAAAGATCCTGAGAGACTTTGACACTGGTGAAGGCTTGCTTGTTCAGATTTGTGGAAGAGATGATGAGTGGATATAATCCCCCTTCACATTTGCCTTGAAGAATAGGCTTCTTCGTGGCCCGATCCTTAACAAAAAAACAATTGGTGTGAAATTCAAGATAGACATTGTTATCAGATGTAAGACGATGGACAAAGACAAGATTGTGATGTGCAGTAGGGACATGAAAGATGTTACGTAGTTTTAAAGGATGATCAGAAGTGGAAACGTGAGTTTGACCAATGTGTGATATCGTGATACCTACACCACCATTAGCAGCCTGCACTTGAGCCTTGCCTTGATACTTCTTACTCATGGAGAGTTTGTTCAGTTCTCTAGGGATATGATCTGTCACACCCGAATCAGTGTACCAATTTGTGTCCACGTACGCCATACGACGGTGTAGTGGCTAATGCCGCAACATGACTCTCCTCAGCCTGATAAGAGTGATCAAAATGATTATAGCATTTCAATGGTATCCATCTTACCACAGACTTGTCATTGTGGGCGATTTCCTTTTTTGCAGCTGATTTGGATGGCTTGAATGACTGGAATTGTTGAAATTTGGTTCCTCTACCTTTGGAACCATCTTGACCTCCTCGGTCATGACGCACCACATTGTTCACTGTGATTTGAAATGCGCTATTTTGATGTTCTTTACACATTTCAAAACTTAGCATGTGTTGGATATAAATTGGGCTTGCCCATTTTCCAATAATAAAACAAGGAAATCCCAAGCCCGCAATTAATGCTAGGTGGAATAATACCACATGGGAAGTCTAGAGGAGTTTTACTCAACTTAAATAGGTGGGTCTCATGTACACCTGTTGTGAGGTTGAAAAGGAGGAAGGCGAGCCAAACGTACGCGCACCACCGCCGAGCCAAGCTGCGATGCGACACGACGCGCTGCGCTGCGCTGCGCTTGTGCGGTGCCTGGTTTTGCTACCTGAAGTAATGACCACTGGTGGAAGCTGGCCATAATGGTGACTCTTGGCTTTTAGGCTTCTGGTGGCTCGTTATGACGGCGTCTCTTAACACTTCATCTTCTGGTGGCTCATCATGGTGGTTTTTGGCCTTTCCTCTTCTTCTGACGCCTATATAAGGAGGGCCTCTCCTTTGTCTTCGGTGTGCTCACAAACCAGAACTAAACCACCACATGTTTCTATTCTTCTTTGCTTCAACATCTCCATCCCGGGCGCTGCAAGACAGGCTCGGGAGAGCGAGCCTCGAAACCATATCCGCTGCGATTATGCGCACGGATAGGCGAGCGTCGAGTTTTTGGGAGCGCACCTCTGCTGCTCGCCGCTGTTGTTCGTCTTCTTCTGGTTGAGAACTGTTCGCGGATCGCATGCGTCAACATCTTCTGCGCACCGACTTTGATCGACTACTTGACGGTGATCATGACGACGATCGAACGACACCACCGGTGCCTCCGCAGACTAGTCACATCCCTGGTATATCTCTAAAACTCTGAACTTTGCTTTAGTAACTTTGTGTGTTGCTATTGCTGAAATTGGAATCATAGAATCACACATATATGTCATGTTTATTTTACTGAATTTCTGAATTATAATATACCGAATTCTGCCTAAATATCTAACAGCAATGTCGGCATACAGGTCGGTGAGAGAGATTGGCTCAACTCGAGTGGTGATAGATGTGACCCAGGAATCATAATCTTCTCTCAGTGTTTGTCTAATGGCAAAAAGGGTATCTGCAAGACTTTTAGTTTTGTTGAAGTAGTTTGGAATAGAGAGATCACCTTTCTTGACATTTGCATGCTGCATTCAGATCTGAATAATGCGTGCTCTGGATCTAGAAGAGAACATGTCTTCTAGTGCTCTCCGAACTTCGGTTGATGTGGTGAGGAATAGAATGCGGCCAAGGATCTCCTTTGATAACGAGGAAAGGAGGGCGCTTAACACCATTTGATCATGTTGTAGCCACTGTTGATACACTGGATTTGGCACTTGAATGGCACCATTGGTCGTCGATTGAGAAATCGTCGCAGCTGGACGCATGGTAGTGCCATCAACATAACCAAGCAATTGCTGGCTTCGAAGATAAGGCAGAAATTGAGCCTTCCATAGCTGGTAGTTCGAACTCGTCAATTTGACAGTGATCAAATGACCAAAAGACAAAGTCGGAAGTAATCCAACTGAGGGAGAAGCAGCAGTAGGGGAGATGGAATCGTTGATACTGCTAGAGGTTGATGTAATGTGTTCCTATGCGGTGTGAGGCTCTGATATCATAAAAGATTTGTAGAAGGAATGAATTGAATTGAGTATGAATGATCATGCGCACTCAGCAATGCAGCAGGTCTGCTCAATTTGTATTGCCAAACAGTGAAGAGTCAGATCCGAAATTACATGATTACAAAGTACATGCAGGAAGCAAGGGTTGCCCAATCCTCTCCTACTTCTGCGCTAGATCCCAGGGTTCCAAATCTCGCTGAATTTCAGCGAAATTTCAGATTTTAGACCACCCCAAAATCTAAACTACCAGCCGGATAAAAAAAATCTAAAAGAAATTGAAATTGCTACAGTAGCCCAAAATTTCGTTTTTCTTGGCGAAATTTTGCCGAAATTTCATGTTTTTTGCCTGGTTTTGAAACTTTTAAGGCTGGATTTGACCAGATTTGGTCCAATAACCCTTAGGAAAGTCACCTCCTATGAAAATTTGTTGAAAAACCGAATTTTTGAGACATTTTAAAATTTTAGCAGAAACACTGTCAAATTTTTATAAACTTGTACAAGCTTGATAATGAGCTGAAAATTTTATGGTACTATCTTTAGTAGCTTACAATCATAATTAAAATATTTAAAAATAATTTAACTTAATTTTTTATCCTTAAAAAATCAAAAACATAATAAACATAATTGGGACAGTTACATTGTTAGAATTTTATAAACTTTCTTGAGTGTGATTATGATCTAATTTTTTTTGAGAGATTAATAATTGCCTCAGTACCATTATATAAATTTCACAAAAAATTTCAACTTTGTTTGTTTAGTCAATCAAATCTATGAAAGCATTGAACTTCATTTGTCATATTATATTTCAAAAATCAAAAAGAAAAGAACATAAATGGTACTGTGCCTTGTAAGAATTTTATAAATTCACTGGAGTGTGATCATGATTCAAAATATTTATGAGATATTAATAACTTCCTTATCACCCTTCTGTAAAAGTTTCATAAATTTTAAACTTTTTTTATTGCTAAATAAAATCTATGTATTGATCATGAGGCTTTTATCAAGACGTAGCACTGTCTGAATTTTTAAACATTATTTGAGAATGTTCATCATCTAAACATTTTAAAGAAACATTAATATTACATCAGTACCATCCACAAAAATTTTGAAAAGTTTTTAACGTGGTTTAGATAATTTTTAATTTTGTTCAAGTTTGCCGGTAAGCCTTTTAACATAGAAGTAGCACTGTTCGAATTTTCAAAAATTCATACAATTTGATCATCATCTTAAAATTTTATGAGAGCATTATAGATACATCATAACCATGCAAAAAAAATTCAAATGTTTATAACTTGGTTTGAACCATTTTGCATTCGGTTCAAAATTGCCGGTCAGCGTTTTATCAGAACAGTAGAAATATTTGAATTTTTAAAAATTACAAAAACTTTAGAATTATCTGAAAGTTTTATGGAAATATCATATGTATTTCAGGACTCTCCAAAAATAATTTAAAAATGTTTCAACATCGTTTGACTGACTTTTCTGCCGTTGCAAAAACGCCGAAATTTCGGGTATTTCGCTCGAAATTTCGGTATTTTTCGGCGAAATTTCGTTTTTCTAGGTAGAAAACAAACCGGATTTGAATTTTTGATTTTGAATTTTGAACGAGATTTGTCCGAAATATCCGAATTTCGGTGAAATTTCGGAATCCGATCCGAGGCGAAATTTTATCGAAAACGAAATTTGAATCCTCGCTAGATCCTAAAGTCTAGGAATAAGTGGCAAATTACATAACTATTTCAACCACTGCCTCGCCTGTGGAGCACGAGAGGAGTTACGACGCACGCACGGTACCA
Organism: Otatea glauca; assembly: GCA_036346275.1. Taxonomy (NCBI): domain Eukaryota; kingdom Viridiplantae; phylum Streptophyta; class Magnoliopsida; order Poales; family Poaceae; genus Otatea; species Otatea glauca. The sequence goes on along the minus strand of CM070733.1, from coordinate 17,263,166 downwards.
CACAGGAGGCGGTGTTGCCGTACCCGGGTAGCACGGAACGAGTCCTGCAGTGTGCGCCATACGCTGCTCCCACGGTTAGCTGAGTTCCTGGAGCGCCGGTGAGCTTTCGCACTCCCCAGACGCACCATAGGACTTTGATGAGGACATCTTTCCTTGTGACACAACCGCGCCTAGTCACTCATCTCATACACAACAAGCTCAACCCGTATTACAAGGGTCAATTACTCGTGCTCGAGCACATCAACTCAATTATCAGGTGAATACGTTCCTAGGCTTGATACAAATGATTCACAGAATGGAATGCTATTTAATCCTTGTGATGATTTTATTGTCCTTGGAAACCAAGGAGAAGAACCTCGAAACGCTAAGCATAAAGCCAGGTCGTTATGTGCGCGAGTTGGATTAGGATTCGGCCTCCCTGACAGCACCAGCTTAAAATGGCCATAACTTTTGATCCAGAAAGGTGTTCAGAGCACATGAGTACTTAATTGAAAGATTTCTTCGCCCTCTTTCCAATGGATCTGATTTCACCTCCAAATTCCATCTAAGCTATCAGGAATGTACAAAACAAATCATGTCACTTTTCCAATTGGAGTCCAAGTGGACCTTGGGCCTTGTAATCAAGTTGTATTCGGTCTCCCTAGGTTTTGGATGACCTCCTCTTCCTCTTATCTCATAAATAGGCAGCCACACCCTCTTTTAGGGTTTGGGTTTTGTTTGATTAGTTTAGTCAAGTGCAAACTTTTAGTCTTCGAGTTATGCTGGACAGCCATCTTATCAAGATTTTCAATAGAATCCCACCTTGTTTTTGCCTTTAATTCTTATTTGCAATTTCAGATTGCTTTTACTATTGTTCTTGCTTGTTCTTCGGTTGCTTGCAGGAATTGAACCTCGTGTTCAGATTAATCGTACACATGACAAGATCAATAACCTTCTGGAGTTGGTTTAGTGATTGCTAAGGCGCATCGTCGTCGTATGTTATAGTCGGATTGTCAAAGTCAGTTCCACCAAATCGAGAGTTACCCTTCTTATCGAAAAATCGGGACTATAGCAGCTATCAGACTTGCAAAGACAACGAAAAGATGGCTTCCCCCATGTTTGACGGATGTTTGGTTTGCATGATACGAATGTAGACTACTGAAATGGTCAAATTTGTGTGTTGTGTCGATCACACCGTCCGTGTAGATGTTAGATCGAGCAAGTGTGCCCAGCCTTTCGTAGCACAGTTGAGGCTGGAGCTTTTAAATTTGGTGCTAACTGTTGGGAAACCACGTGGCCCAATGAAAGCTCACGATGGTCCTTTAGCCGAAACCCTAGGCGACTACTATATAAGGAGGAGGGGGGTCCCCCTAATGTACAAGCAATCAGAATAGCAATAAAGAATTCAGTCGCCGTTCTCCCTAAACTTGTGTCTCTCTTTCTCTCTCTGTTCTCCAATTCAGATCTGTTTGGGAACCCTAGACTATTCGATAGCGAGGTTCCTTAACACGTTATCAAGCACGAAGCTCTACCGGTGAACGGATTGAAAAAGAAATCGTGTAGCGCCCAAATGGAAGAGATATGCATTGTTGATAGTGGAACAACAAATACCATCTTAAGAGAGTCTAAATACTTCTAGTCGATCACGAAGAACGCTGGAAAGATTACTACGATCGCAGGAAGCGATTCCTATATAATAAGCTCCGGAAGAGCTACAATTATATTACCTATAGGTACAACTTTGGTAATTGAAGAAGCCCTTTTGTACCCCGAATCAACGCGCACTCTCTTAAGTTTCAAAGACATCCGTGCCAATAGTTTTCACGTAGAAACCAATGAAGAAAACGGCAAAGAATACTTGTGCATGGTGAAGCACGCGGTATGTGGAAAAATGGTATTAGAAAAATATCCCTCATATGAATCTGGGTTGTACTACACGAATATTCATGCACCCGAAGTGTATACTTCCTTAAAGACTGTTTTTAGAAGCTCTGAGTTATTTTCCTTATGGCATGGTAGATTAGGTCATCCTGGTCTTAGAATGATGAGAAATATAGTGAACAACTCACAAGGTCATGGCATTAATGTTAAAAATTTCCCGAATCATGAAGATTTCGTGTGCCCTGCATGTGCCACCGGGAAATTAATAACCAGACCCTCTATCATGAAAGTGCAAAGTGAAATCCCTGCATTCCTGGAACACATCCAACGGGATATTTGCGGCCTGATTCAGCCTTTGTCAGGGCCGTTTCGATACTTTATGGTGCTCATCGATGCTTCCTCGAAATGGTCGCATGTATGCTTATTGTCAACAAGAAACCATGCTTTTGCAAAGCTGATCTCGCAGATCATAAGAATTAAGAATGCTTTCCACGATCATTGCGTGAAGTCCATCGAATGGACAATCCGGAGAATTTACTTCAAAGGCATTTGATGATTATTGCACTGCAACAGGGATAGCAGTTGAGCACTCTGTACCGCATGTCCATACGCAGAATGGACTAGGTGAAGCACTAATAAAGAGGATTAAGTTCATTGGCAGACCGCTTTTGCAGAGTTGTAACTTGCCCAACACTTGTTGGGGACACGCAGTCCTGCATGCAGTAGCTCTCATCAACTTCAGACCTTCGGCCTACAACACCCATTCTCCTATGCAGCTTGTGCACGCGGTCATCCCGAAAATCTCCCATCTCAGGAAATTTGGGTGTATGGTATATGTACCTATATCACCCCCTCAGTGGACTGCAATAGGCCCTCTCCGCAAGTTTGGGATATACGTTGGTTATGAAAGTACATCCATAATCAGGTATTTGGAACCTATGACTGGAGACTTGCATACAGCCCGATTCGCTGATTGCATATTTGACGAGAATCATTTCCCGTCATTAGGGGGAGGAAATCAACTTTTGGATGAAAAATGCTGGGAAATCATATGGCATTCCACTGGGATCCCCGCGCATGACCCCCGCACTAATGAAGCAAATCAAGAAGTCCAGAAGATAATTGATTTGCCGAATTTAGCAAATGAAGCTGCTGATCATTTTGTGATCCGAAGGTCGTGGTTAAGTCGCATGTACCGCAAGAAATGCACACGAGAGGTGGAAATACTAAAGAAAATAGAAGGTATCCCTCATCTGTTCAGAGGCCTCAAAGAAAAAAGCAGAAAATCGGCTCCTCAAACCCAAAGTACCGGAGGCGTGCGAGAAAATCAAGCGAGAGGACTTACCACAACCAATCACGAAAATACCCCAAGGAAAGAAGGGGAGCCAGTTGAGACCTGGCATTGGAAAGAAGCCGACGGAAAAGGCAGTTCCAAACTTGAATCTTCCACTGCAGGAAGCCGTCGAAATAATGTGTGCGCACACATAGGCGATGAAAAGCTAAAGGAACTTGCTCCTGCGATGAAAAATAGCAGCGAAGAGCAAGTAGAAGGGCATGAAGCACCCCATGATGAAATGGCCATAAACTTTGTAATAACAGGAGAATCCCTGAATAGAGCAACAGCCAATGTTGATGCATACTTTGCAAAGAAGATTGCCTCGATCATTGATCATGATCCCGAGCCTGCATCTCTAGCAGAGTGCAAGAAAATGCTAGATTGGGAAGAATTGAAGAAGGCAATCACTACTGAGTTAGTCTCTCCGAACAAGAGAGAGGTGTTTGGGCAGTATGCGCACACCTCCCCATATAAACCACATGAGGTCACAAATGGGTCTTTGTTGGAAGAGGAATGAAAACAACGAAGTTGTAAGATACAAGGTAAGGCTTGTAGCTCAAGGTTTCACTCAACGTCCTGGAGTTGATTATGAAGAAACCTATTCTTCGGTCATGGGAGGAATTACCTTTAGATATTTGATCTCAATGGCAGTCAACTTAAAGTTGAGAATGAAACTAATGGACGTTGTTACAACATATTTGTATGGAAACTTGGATTCGGAGATATACATGAAGGTACCAGAAGGTATTCCTATCCCGAACCAAGACGGAGCAAATAGAAACCTGTACAGTGTGAAATTAGAGAAATCACTGTATGGGCTAAAACAGTCAGGAAGAATTTGGTACAATCGCTTGAGTGATTTTCTCTACAAGAAAGGCTACACAAACAGCGAAGATTGTCCATGCGTATTTATACAGCGATCCCCAAATGGATTCTGTATAATCTCCGTCTATGTAGATGACTTGAACATCATTGGGACGGATGAAGAGATTGAAGAAGCATGCTCATACTTGAAGTCCGAGTTTGAAATGAAGGATTTGGGTAAAACCAAGTTTTGTTTAGGCTTGCAGCTTGAGCATGTCCAAGGAGGAATCTTGGTACACCAATCAACCTACACACAGAAATTGTTGGAAAGATTTGGCTTTGAAAAGGCATACCCTGCAAAGACTCCAATGGTCGAAAGGTCACTCCAAGCACACCTAGACCCATACAGACCTAGAGAAGAGGGGGAGGAAGTCCTGAGAGCAGAATTCCCATATCTGAGTGCAGTTGGAGCAGTCATGTACTTGCGAATATCACCAGGCCGGACATTGCGTTCGCTGTGAATTTGCTAGCTCGGTACAGTGCAGAACCCACCAAAAGGAATTGGAAAGGGATCAAGGACATCTTACGTTACCTCCAAGGAAGCAAAGATCTCGGTTTCTTCTTTAGAAGAAACAATGAATTAATTTGGTTTGCTGCCGATCTTTGAGTACTTATCGGACCAGCATCTTGGCAAGTCCCAAAGCGGCTATGTTTTCCTATGTGGAGGAACAGCGGTTTCACGGAAGTCGTCTAGCGGACTCGTCTCGACGTCGACAAACTACTCGGAAATCATCGCTTTGTATGAAGTATCTCGTGAATGTGCATGGCTCCGAAGAATGGTTCAGCACATCCAAAATTCATGTGGCTTGAACATTGAGCAAACTCCCACGATCATATATGAAGATAATGCAGCTTGTGTTGCTCAAGCACAGATGGGTTATGTGAAGAGCAATCTCACGAAGCATATCAACCCCAAGTTCTTTTATGCTCACGAATTGCATAAGATGAACGAGATCAAGATATTGCATACTAAGTCATGTGAAAATCTCGCAGATTTGTTCACTAAATCACTCTCAACATCTACCTTTGAAAGGTGCGTAAAAGGGATTGGGATGATGAGACTTAGAGAAGTGAAGATTTCAGAGGGAGATATTTCACATACTCCCACATAAATCTTGAACATGAAGTTTGAGTACCCAACATGAATCTCGAAGATTAGCGATTGAAGTTTGGGTGAATTGTACTCTTTTCCCTTAGCAAGTTTTTCATGAAGTTTTCTTGTATAAGGTTTTAATGAGGCAATTCGTGCAACACAGTAAGCGTATGCTATGTACTCTTTCTCCAAGTATTTTTCCCACTAGGTTTTTCTGGAGTTTTATTGAGGCATATGCATCTCGCGGCAAAGGGCCTAAGGGGGAGTGTTGGGAAACCACATGGCCCAATGAAAGCCTACGATGGTCCTTTAGCCGAAACCCTAGGCGACTAATATATAAGGAGGAGGGGGTCTCCCTAATGTACAAGCAATCAGAATAGCAATAAAGAATTCAGTCGCCGTTCTCTCTAAACTTGTGTCTCTCTTTCTCTCCCTGTTCTCCAATTCAGATCTGTTCGGGAACCCCGGACTATTCGATAGCGAGGTTCCTTAAGACTAACTTGTGGTCTCGTGGTCTTCTTTGTTAGTTACCTCCATCATTGGTAAAGTAGTTCCGTAAGATGTGCGTTCTGTGTGCAGCTAAATTGTTTTCTCACACGAACAGAAAATGTATGGAAGTTCTGGTGCAAGCACAATATCGATGTAAGAACTTGTGAAAGCTTCCTAACCGTGTCCGGTACGTTCATCCATGATATATGTCCTTGCCGTACACACTATCAAAACACAAAAATCAGCAACCATCAACAACAGAAACATGATTGAATTGATTGAACAGCGGTTGATTTCTATTGGTTTCGTAAAAGAAGACCAATCTGCCAACTTTTATCCGTTCAGCACCTTTTGCCTGACGGTGATCGTCACCGATGGTTTTATTCATTTTGTGGCAAGCTCTTTTACTATAACAACCAATTACTACGGATTATCCATTCTTTTCAATCTAACATATCAGATTAAATAAGACTAAGGAGCTGTTTGATGGATACCACCATATACCACAATTTTCTTGCTAAGGTGACTTGTCAAACTTTTTGTGGCTCCCAATTTAGTGGCCACAAGTTAGGTAAATTTTGGTAAATAAATGTGTCTATGACAAGTAGGTAAGATACTAGCAAAATGTGAATGCCACTATTGTGACTATCGGGACCTGAATATACAAGTCCGGACCTTTTATGTATCACGCTAGTGCATACAGTGTCAATATAGATGAATATCACAATCATACACAGTGAAAATAATCAAAGACTTCATTTATTAGATATAAGACAGTTGACTGACCTTATGATCGATTTTACATGGTTATACCATACAGGGCTAAGCTACAAATATTAAATTGCAGCGGAACAGAAAAACGTAAAAGAAACCCATTAATTTGCAGTAGGTATCTGACAAGGTTCGCACCCTAGACGGTCGTCTCCTCATGTTGCTCCTCCAAAGTTGGTGTAGACTCCTCTTCAACTGATAATTTTGTTACGGCAAGGGTGAGTATATAAAGCACTCAACAAGTTGTGCATGTAATGCAAGTCTATATAGCTATATACAAGGCTTATTCCAAATGAATAGTTGATATGATTATTTTGTAGTAAAGCAGCATTTATATATGAATACAGTAAATAAAATGAAATGACAGTAAATAGCAATAATAAGTAACTTTCAGATATTTCTCAAGAATAAACATTGGCACACAGCTCTAAACCAATTTCAATTTTTTCAATGGCACACAGTGTCGACTTTTGTAGTCGGCAATAAATTTATGGGGTAGGCGCTAGATCTCAAACTCGAAGGTCACACAAGACAAGGGGTTTAGACAGGTTCAGGCTCTCGCGGAGAGATAATACCCTAGTTACGTGTCTTTGGGATTATGCGAATCTCTTGGATCTAAGATTGCTCAAAGCGTAATATGCTCAGGCGATATGAGGTGTGCTATGCTCTATGGCTTGATCGCTCTATGCTTGGATGATCGGATCCCTATGTTGTTGCCCGCCCTCTCCCTTATATAGCGGGGTGGGGCGGCTTCTGAGTCTGATCGGTTTGGAGATTCCGATCGGTTACAAGATTCTAGTCGATTAATAGGATAGAGTTTACATCTTTATCTACCCTATTAACGACTCGGATTACAACCGTATCTATCATATCTAAATATAAGTTCAACTTCCTTTAGGATATGTCCTCTTGCGCACGGCAGCGGGGCCTGACGCGGGGAGTATCTTCTGGGCCTCCCTCTTGGGCTTGTCATGAGGGTACCCGGGTTCTTATATTCCACACACAGTCTCCCTTCCCATGTTTCATTTTATAAAATTTAACCCTTGACTGAAATTCCTAAGCTTGGTCCAATATCGTGGACACGACTGTTTGAATAGGTTTACACTCTGCAGAGGTTATACACTCTACCCACATGACATGATAATCTCTCAATGCCAAGCTATTATCACACTATTATCACAAATGACAAGGTAGGTATAATCCAATTGAGTTGAATTACTAGATTCCAAACTAATTGAAAACAGTTCTAAGCATAAAATAACATGTAGTAATTTAAAACAACATAGTATTTGCAAAACTGGGATCAACATGATGAAAGCACAACTTGCCTTGGAAAAAGTCTTGATCTTAATTTTGAGCTTGGTCTTGCATCAACACTTCACCCTGAAGCGATCCGGGCACTTCGACGTCCGTGAATCGAGGGAGAATACCAAATAAATACAAATTAGAGAGCAAACAAACTCCAAAAATCAAATAAAATTTATCATTAAATAGATCTCAATTTTACAAATTTTTAAAAACTCAAATCGCCTCAATCGAAGCTCATATGAAAAAGAACGGGCTCTTAAAGATTAAAATAAAAGGAAATCAGAAAAAGAATCAATACATATTTTCTCAAATTATTTTTCTACTGAGAAATCACTTTATGACATCATCGCTGACACATGGGCCCATAGTCCATAGACAGGGCCAGCAACCAATGTAGGTCCAGGTGGACCAGGTCCACATCGCTCGGCCAACTGACAGGTGGGTCCGACGATTGCTGTCGTGGCACTACCAGTTCAACACCGACTCACACGACACAAGGCGACAGCATAGCAACTCAGCTAACGTGGCCATCATGTGGCACATATGTGGACTCCATGTTGGACAACAGCTAAGGTTCCGGTCAGCAATGTCGACTGTGGCACATCTACCAGAGTTGAAGACGACAACCTACCGACGACAATTCAGCGACTCTCCGGTGACGGGACTTGGCGGATCGGAAAGATGTCAACGACATCCTCAACTTCAGCCACGGCGTAGCAGAGAAGAAGATCCAGCGAGAAACAACACGGCAACAATTTGACGAACTCCGGTGAGGTCTTGCGCTTGAACAACAGCGGCTCGGGCGACGTTGAGTGGGGATACTGGTGCGGCGGAACTCGGGGAATCCAGATTCGGGCTTCATTGACCTTATAAAGGCCCCGGTTTCCGTGCACGAGCTGGAGATTCAATTGGACGCAGTGGCGATATAGACTCCGAGTCAAAGACAGCAGCACGAAGACGACGTAATCTTGGCCGTCCACGCATCGGCAATCTGACGGATCAACACAGCTAGGGTTCGGGCGGATCTAGCCAACGATGCTTGGCCGTGACAAAGTGGGTCGGGCAACGGAGAACGAACCAGGCTAGTGGACAGTGCCGAGGCAGGCCAAACGGGCTGCGCAGGAATGGTCAAGGTATTGGGTTTCGACCCGACTTGATTTCCGAATTTCAACAGCATTTACCAATAAAATTAATTCCAGAAATCAAAACAAAGCTAAATAAATTGAAAAAATATCAGAAAAATTCTAGAAATTTTTTTTAAAATATTTTGAAGCGTTGAGAATTCAATAAAATATTTATGACAAAAGTTTATTGAAAATTTTCAAATATTTAAATAATATTCATATTAAGCCTAATTCAAAAATATTAAATAAATTCCAAAAATTTCCAAAATTCACAAATTTGACAAACATCAATATTCAATTAATTTGAACTAAAAATTGAGATGCTACAGGGGCAATGAAACAAACAAGTGCGATGAGAAATCATATGTACTTAACTCAACCGTTGTACACTTGTACCCCACCTACAAGTATCAGAAAGTATCAATTTTTATAGGTACTACTTAAATGCTAGTGCGTTGCTATAGATGAAAAAAATATGGGTTTTGATAAACATCACTCGGATGTTTTCTTAGCAAATAAACATTCAAATTTTGGATCATTGGATCCGCGGTGAGATCCGTAAGACGTGAAGGAAGGTAGGATTGTATTTTGATAGATGACTTGATACTTTGATCTAAAGGTCTAAAATTTGGATGTTTGTAAGAAACAAAACATCCGGACGAAGGCTAGACACTCCCAAAAAATATTACGTAGCATATCGAGTCACCATCCCCGTGTTTAGCCTACGTCACGCCATCAACTATATTGAAGTGACTAATCGAGCTCCACTTCGGCTGTGCCATGCCTCACCATTGTGCTCGGCCTACACCGTGCCTATGGAATTTTTTTAAAATAATATATTTTTAATAAATAATTACAGAAATAATATGCCAAAAAAATAACAGATTTATACACCTGTCGTAATTCTAAATTGCGACAGACGGTCTCTATCGCAATTTCAAATTGCAATAGAGTGTTTGTTGCAATTCCAAATTGCGACAGAGTGTTTGTTGCAATTCCAAATTGCGACAGAGTGTTTGTCGCAATTTGGAATTGCGACAGAGAGTGTGTCGCAACTGCTGCCTCTCTGTCGCAATTCCAAATTACGACAAAGGGTGTAAAAAACGGGCGCCCCGGCCTTCAACCTCATTTTCATCGAGACAGGCAAGCAGCCAAGCGCCAGAGAAAAGAGAGGAGAAAAGAGAGGAGAGGGAGAGGAAGAAGAGGAGGGGAGGAAGAGGAAGAGGAGGAAGAAGAGGAGGAGGAGGGGAGGAAGAGGAGGAGGAGATTCGTCGAGGTTTGAGGTAAAATTTTCCATTGTTTTAATTTATAATTTAGTGACCAAATAAAATAGATTGGTAAGTACTTAGTTTTCCAGAGCAATAAATATTTAGAAAGAGGATATAGTGATTAATTAGATGTGTAGACTCGCAATAATTTATTTAAATTGACGAAGCGATCGGATTATATAGGCTTTTAATTATTTAGTTGTATGGAGTTATAATAGCTATGAATATAGAAAACTACAAGAATTATTTGTAGGGCTGTAGCAGTTGTTTGAGTTAGTGTAGAGTATGTCATCGTATGGGTAGATTAAGACTTGAACAGTGGTAGCGTTATGTCATGCGATCATAAAAAAAATCATGAAATGTTTTGACAGGTATAGAAGAACGAGTAGAATTTAAAATACACTACGGAGAAGGGGTTCCGCAGATGGGTGTAGAAGGGGTGGAACTTAGTCATTTTCTAAGTGTTATGGCTGACCTGTCATGTGCTGGTGAGCGTTCATAGGGCACGGTTAACAGATGTTTGTACCACATGTTCTCGTTGGATAGTAAATTGCATGACCTCAAGCTGCACGGAGTATGGTCTCGGAGACGGGATTGCACTTATAGAGAGTTAGTAGAACTGAAGGGGCCGAAGTCCTGAAACTCGTACGTAAGATTGGCAACTGAGAATGGTTGGCCATTAGTGTTGTTGGCGCAAGCATTTGAAAAAACCAATGCTGGGCATACGACGCAAAAGGAGGTTGTTGGTGATGAATCGGAGGAAGTTGGGGAGAGCAGCCGAACCGAAGAATACTTAGTGAGGTAGGATGTCAGCTCGAGTCATGTGGGTGTGCGAGGCGAGGAAGTTGATGTTCCAATGCAAATGTTTCAGGTACCTTCTAGTGTGGCAGACAAGGGAGAAAATATTGAATCATTGGTTGAAGCGATGGAGGTGGAGAGTCAGGAATATGAGGATTTGAGTAACAACGAAGACGATGAAAAGCATTTCCCTACGGAGTGGGATGCATGTTAATTTGACAGATTGGTGGTCAACAAGGGTGAACACTTCGCATGGCAGTTGGATCAGAATGAAGTGAGGCAAGGTGCTATTTACAAGAATAAGTTTGATGTTCAGGAAGCAGTGATAGCATGGGCAGTGTCACTTTGTAGAACATTTAAGGTTGCGAAGTTAGACCAGCGGATGTATGATGTCAGATGCCAAATGCAGGGTTGCCCATGGCGTGTGATGCGTACCAGCCTAAGTGGGATACTATTTGGAAGTGTTCTATAGTCGTCTCACACACATACGTGCTGATGGAGTCTGCCCAATCACATAGAAACATATCTTTAGGTTTTATTGCAAATGCAATATATGGGGAGATCATAGGCAACCTGGATTTAGAGCCACGTGCCATCATACTTGCAATAGAGCAGATGTTTCAGTACACCATAAGCTATGCGAAAGCATGGAGAGCGAAGCAGAATGCATTGGAAACTAGATTTGGTACGTACGAAGACTCATATAGGAACCTAGCAGGTATGCTTGAGGTGATCAAGGAAAGAAATCCTATAACTTATATCGATATTTGTGAGCATCCCTCGCAGTGCTTCCCTGGGAAGATGGTACTGAAGCGGGCATTCTTTGCTTTCGGTGCACGTGTCAACGCGTTTAGACATTATTGTCAGCTGTTATGTGTGGATAGGACATTCTTGACTGGAAAGTATAAAGGCCTGATATTGACTGCTATAGGAATAGATGGCAATAATCAGGTTATTCCAGTAGCGCTCGCATTTGTGGAGGGTGAGAACACAGAAAGTTGGATCTGGTTTCTAAGGAACGTGAAAGCCGGCGTCGTGGATCAGTGGCCTGGAGTGTGTGTTATACATGATTGGCATCCCGGGCTATTGAAAGTGGTCGTACAGTTGCAGAAAGGTGCAAAAGAAACACATTCATGGCCTAATTTGTGAAATAGGTGGTGCAAGCGGTACATGGGTGCTAACTTCTACAAGTAGTTCAAGAATAAGAATCTTAGGAAGCTTTTTAAGAGGTTGTGCGACCAGACCCAACAGAGAAATTTTGATGCACTGTGGAAGAAGTTAGATGAGCTGACATCAAGGCATACAACGGAGGTAGCGAAGAGGCCAATGCCCAACACAGAGGAGGCCCCAGTAGCGCTGGAAATGTTACCCATGGACCCTCCGCATTTGGTCCGGAGGAATAGAAGATCCACGAAGTGCTTCTCCGAATGGATAGAGCATGAGCCTAGGGAGAAATGGGCATTGCTTTATGGCACTGATGGTACCCGGTATGGGATTATGACGGCAAACTTGGCTGAGGTTTACAATTGGGTTATGCGAGGCCTGAGACCCCTTCCTCTTGTTGCTATAGTGGAGGGTGTTCTTCATGGTATTGCGAAATACTTTGTGGATCGCCATGCTAAAGCATTAGTTCGTATGAGTAACCCTAATGTGAAATACTCACAGGTCATCTGAACGTACATAGAGGAGAAAGACAAAAAGGGGGAGATGCATAGAGCATTGAAGATGGGCACGAGGGAGCTTCGTTTCGAGGTACTGTGTAAAGAGAAAGCCGGTCGTGGGATGAAATATTCAGTTTGTAAGGAGACAGGACACTCTTTCAAGTATTGCCCGACAGTTTAGAGGCTATGACAATGTTGTATGGGTTTTGCATATAAAATTGAACTAGTTTACTCGCATGTCTATGTGATATGTCAAATTCGTATATGTAATGCATGTATGAACATAGGATGCGTAATGAATGTATGGATGTTGAATATTGAAAGACCATGTGGAGGTCTATCCCTGATGGTGATGAGTAATTGACTGTGGTTTAGCATGTTGTGCTTGAATTTGAGTTTGATCCGAGTGGTCAGGTGTTTGGCTGGTCGGAGACGAGCTTGTCCGACCCCAGTGGTGGAGGCTTTCATTGGTCGAGAGGAGACCGGTCGTCCAGGCCAGTGGTGCAGGCTTTGGCTAGTTGGAAGACCAGCCATCCGACCCGAGTGGTCGGGGCGAAGACCGATGGTCGGACCAGAGTGGTCGGGGCGAAGACCGGTGGTCGGACCTCGAGTGGTCGGGATGAAGACCGGTGGTCGGACCTCGAGTGGTCGGGATGGAGACCGGTGGTCGACCTCGAGTGGTCGGGATAGAGACCGATGGTCGACCATGGTGGTCGGGATGGAAACCGATGGTCGGACCACGTGTGGTCGGGGTTATCTTGGTCGACATAGTGTATATCTTCTGTTGAGATGGATATGTGTTGTTGGACATTGCTATGTGATGTGGTTTCCTTGTCTATGATGGTTGCGGGACTTTGGAGCTAGGTCATGGTGAGGCGAAGGGCTCGGGACTAGGTGGGAGGCCGAGGTCGGATGATCAAGGTGTCGCCAAAGATGGTGAGGCCGGGAGTAGCCGCAAGCCGAGAAGACAAAGGAATGGATGAGATGCTAACTTGGAGTTGCTCGATCTAGGAGGACCGTTGGATCGCGGTCGGGAAGATAGAGTAGCGGTCAAGTTAGTGTGAGTTAGCGTGCAAAACCCGTTGGGTTGTTGGGTTTGGGTGAGCCCATGCATAGCTTTGTGAGTGGGTAAAATCTCACCCTTGATGGAGTGCTCTAGGGTTTAGAGGCTCATCCAAGGGTGGTAGGTGTTCAAGCACGCTATGAATAGACAGGAGAGGGGTGTCTCCTTGGGGGTGGCGGTGAGGAAAGTCTACGTGAGTAGTTGAGAGTTGTTGAGAGTGATGTGTAAGGATCAAATCCACGGCTCTTGGATGTTGGCTTAGGATTGAGCGGAACATCCAAAGGTGGGAATTGATCCTGTGTCACTATAAATAGAGGGTAGGGCAGCCTCCCCTCGGTGAAGGTTTTGAAGGTTCTGAGGTTTTTGCTGCTCGTTTGAGTTTTGCCCACTTTGTTGTGAGGCTTTGTAAACCTTCCTTCTAGAAATGAAATGTTCTTCACTTATATTCTTGTTTCATTTCTCTTACGTATTTACATTCGCACTTAAATTACATTATCTAAATTCGCATTTACTTACTTGCAATTTACTTTACGTAATTTGAATTTGCCTCATCTCCTTCTACATGCTTTTGAGTCCTTTTTGAAATTCATGATTGATGAACTCTTCTCTGGATTGGTGCTTTCAATCATTTAGGCAATCCTTGCGTTCTTGTTGCAAGTTGTAAATCTGTGTTCTTAAAGTGCGTAAGCGTGTGACTTGCGATTCGTTAGTCTTGATTGGCTTCGGTTCTTATTGCCAAGGATGAAAGATTGCTTGGATGAATCTTCTATAGATCATATCCCAATCATCTAGGCAATCTACAACCTCTTCTATTCAGTTTTGGAAGAAACCAATTTACGTGCCTAGTTTTGAGATAGTGTTTCTATCTGTTTGAAGGTTGTTTCTTCGTGTACTTACTTGCTGTGATTTGTGGAGAGTTATCCAAGGATATTCGACCATCAACTCCCACCACAAGTTAGGGAGTAAAAATCCGTGTTCGTGACTCTGTTTTGGTGTTGCATTTGTTAAAGCGAAAGGGACGGAACCTTGGTATCAATTCCTTCGATTGATGGTGAAATAGGTTCTGACATCCTTAGGAGGTGCACACCAAGTTTCACTTTTTTTGGATCACCCGATCAAAAGTTACATCGATTTGCTTTTAAGATCGTGCTGATTTTCTTGCTCACCCGAGTCTTGTTCATCCGACCTCCGCGGTCGGGCGTCTTCGTCGTCCGGTCGATTATCTTTCACCCAACACTATTCACCCGAGTCTGTTCATCCGATCACTTGGGTCGAGTCTTGCTCATCCGACCGATCTTTGGTCGGAGTCTTATTCATCAGACCTCTGTAGGTCGAAGTCTTATTCATCCGACCAGAGATACCCGACCAGTCTGATTCTTTACGGACTTTTGGTGGTTTGAATTCTAGGGGGAAAGTTTATTCGAAAATTTTTATTTGGCTCCTATTCACCCCCCCTCTAGTCGCCTTTTTCGATATTTCAATTGGTATCAGAGCCGGTTCTACTCTTTCTAGATCTTGACCGGTCTCAAGAGCCATGGCGATGGACAAGTATTCCACCAAGCCTCCTATTTTCTCTGGAGTTGATTTTCCTTTTGGAAATCTCGGATGGAGTCGTACATCACGCCTGGGGCTTCGATATGGCGGAAGGTGAAGCTCCGTATGAGGTTCCTGGCGATGAGAACGTCACGGCCGGCAATATGGTGACGTTGAGGCAAATGCTAAGGCAAGGAACATCCTCATACAGGTCTTAGCCGCATGAGTATGACAGATTTCTCACCTTCGTTACGCTCATGAGATTTGGGTGACCCTCGATGCTTACCATGAGGCACTACCCAAATCAAGGCGGTTCGACAGGACCAATTCAAGCGTGAGTTCAACAAGTTTGAGCAACCTGCGGGTGAGAGTCTTGGCGAGTGCTTTGGTCGGTTTACAAAGATTACGGCGACCTCGGCGATCGGTTGCATATACCACGACTCGGATAATGCTCGACATTTCTTGGCCGCACTCGATCTTCGTGTTTGGGAAATGAAAGTGACCACCATCAAGGACACCACCGACACATCGACCTTGACTCTTGGCGGGCTTTATTCCCGCCTCAAGACTCATGAGATCGGCGTCGTCTCGCGGAAGACGAAGTCTCGATCGATGGCTTTGGTCACCGATCCCATTGGATCCTCTCTTTACGATTCTTACATTGGTTTCTCTCTCTCCGCCATGCGAGCTAGCGATGACCAACTGGAAAAATTTCAGAAAATGAGCTTGCTCTTCTTGCTCGCAAATTTTCATATGCATACAAGAGAGTGAGAGAGAGGAAGAGAGGTGGGATGATCACTGTTTGAGTGTGGTGGCCCCAACCACATTCGAGCAAAGCTATCCCAAGCCGGAGAAGGGCAAAAAGCGAACAAAGCGGTTCGGGCAAGAACGACTACACCGATAAGAACCGCAACAAGAAGCCTCGGTTCGCGAGCGGTAGCGTGAAAAGAAGTACCGCAACTTCTCTAAGAACAAGAAGCTCTTCCACCGCGTCCTCGCGCGGCAGCGACATCAACCTCTCCGACACGGAGACATGGAGCGATTAAGGCGAGGATGATCCGCAAGAGAAGAAGGGCGGCGATGACTTCTCGGCATGTGCTTCATGGCGGCGCCAACGGCATCAGCGACTCCGAAACATGGCTGACTCGGACAAGGTACCCACCTCTGACGATTAAATTAAATGTCGTAAATTAGGCAAGTTTCATGCTAAGGCTAGGTCGAGGTGTTACGAGTTAGAAAAGGAAGTAGGTACCTTGACTCGGGAGTTAGCTTCACTTAGATCTTCTCCTCCCGAGTCACCGATGATGTGTTCTCTGTGATCTTTGTTCTTGTGGAGTTGGAGAACCTAAGGACCATACATGATAGTGTGCTTGTTGAACTTGATGGTCTTAGGAGGAAGAATGCTAGCACTAGTTCTATTGATGATATTCTGTTGAGGCTAGTTTTCTTCATGCTCACTCTACTCCTTCTTGTGCTAATTGCCCTAAATTGCTTGTGAAATTGATGCCATGAGCACTCACCTTAAGAAGCTTTCTTCTAGAAATGATGAACTTGAATTGCATGCTTCTAAGGATCCAAATACTCATGTGAGGGTCAGTAAGCAACTAAAACTTGACAATAATGCTTTAAATGTCAAGTGTGCTAAACTTGCTAAGGACTTACTAGATAAGTCACAAGAAAGTTGTTTGCGATGTTACGTGATTGAGGGGACTTGGATAAAATCCATGTCGAGCTTAGGAAGAAATTAGAAGACCAAGCCCATAGAATTAGAAATGCATCTTGCGTTTCTTGTGAGGCCCTCAAGATTGAGGCGGCCGTCTTTGAGGAGAAAATGCACGTCTTGAGAGAGCTCATCTTTCCGGTTCTTCTTCTTGTTCTTCCCCGCTCTTCTTGTGCCTCTTTCTTTCGAGATTGCCGTATCTTATGAGCACTCTCGAGAAGTTTGTAGGAGGCAAGAAGAAGCTCAATCTTATTCTAGACCAATCCAAGATTAGTAGATTCAATCAAGGTCTAGGATTTGATCCCTTGAGCACGCCGCGCATCCTCCCACCATTGTGCTCGGCTCGAGGAGTGGTGAGATTGTGGTAGCTCCCGAGTGAGCACCACCGTGTTTAGGTCTGTGGGGTTGTCCATAGGACTTGACCGAGAAGGGTGTTACCTGTTATTCATCTCTAGCAAGGCTGCACACATGCACCTTCCGTAAGAAGGATGGTCACCTAGTAGATTTACGCTCAGCGCGCCAAGATCACTCGGCGTGGCGTGTTGTTGCTCTTAGGGGTATTCGAGGTCATCCCGGACTTTGAGTGCTCCTAAGACACACACCGCTTCTAGACAGTTAGAGAGTCGCTGCTTTTGGGCAAAGGGTCGAGGACTCGGTTTTCATCTTTGGTTCTTGAGTTTTAGTCTTGGAGCTGTTCGTAGTCGATCTTTCGCCGTCCTCTTGATATTCCTCGTTCTTCCCATCGAGGTAGATATCGTGGCGTGAGGTGTTTTCGGTAGGAGATCGAGCGGCCTTCTTGGGATGGTCGGCTTTTGCACCACAAAGATGCCAACCAGTTTGACTCATAGATCATCTACTAGAGTTGCTCTTGATCTTGTTAAGTCTAAACGTCGAGAGACACTCGAGTCCAGTCTTCTTCATGGATGGCACTCGAGCGTCGTGTGGTTCAAGATATTAGGTTCCCAAGTCTTCACTCTACCCGATCTTGAGTCATCTTTCTCTCTTGTGTCTTGATCGGGTTGGTCGGATGGGAAGGGAGATGTTTGGATTGTTGACTCGGTTGTTCTCGTCATATGACCGGAGATTCTCGATGGTTCTCTTCCTAGTCCGAGCCCCTGATGAGTTAATCACTTTTGGGGATGCATCTTGGTAGAGTCATTGCTAAAGGTACCATCTGCATTAACCAAAATTTCATTCTTAAAGATGTTGCCTTAGTAAGTAAGTCGCAATACAATCGCTCTCTGTTTCTCGACTTATCGATGACTCTTTCGAGGTAAGCTTCAAGAGTAATGCCTCAGTAGAATCATTGATTCATCGGGAGGGTTAGTTTGCGGATTTCTAGATTTGGGAGAGTCTTTCGTGCTGATTTTTACGCTTCTTGGGAGACCCTCTTCGATGTTTGATTGCTTCGAGTCCGTGATCTCTCCTTCGGCATAGGAGACTTGGTCACATTGGTTTTGATCATTTGACCGAGTTAGCGACCACGATCTCATTCGGGTTTGCCCAAACTCAAGATGGTCAAAGACTTAGTTTGCTCTCCTTGCCGACATGGCAAGATGGTTCTTGCTTCTCATCCTCCGATCCACCGTAGTGATGGTGATGCACCGGACAGCTTTTACATATGGACACCGTTGGTCGGCTAGAGTCAACAATCGGAGGGAGGAAGTGGTATGTTCTTGTCATCGTTGATGATTTTCTAGATACTCTTGGGTATTTTTCATGGCCTCAAAGGATGAGACTTTTCTCACTTGAGTGCAGTCGAGAGGTTGTCTATTGAGCTCCCGGTGCATTACGAGCTATTCGCGGTGATAATGGCACGAGTTCAAGAATTCCTACTTTGAGAGTTTTTGTGTGGAGTCCGGTTTAGAGCATCGCTTCTCTTCTCCCTACGCCTCGGCAAAATGGCGTAGTGGAAAGGAAGAACAGGACCACAGTTGAGATGGCCAGACGATGCTAGATGAGTCTGATACTCTAGGAAGTTTTGGGTGAGGCTATAGCTCTTGCTTGCCATGTTTCTAATCGCGTGTTTTTGAGAGCACATTTGCATCGCACTTCTTATGAGTTGAGGTATGGCGAAAGCCCGGTGTGTCTCATTTTCGCGTTTTGGTTGCAAGTGTTTTATCTTGAAGTCAGTAACCTAGATAAGTTTGAGTCTCGCTCTTGATGGCATCTTTCTAGGTTACTCGTCTTCTTCTCGTAGCTATAAGTGCAGGTGTTGATGCGCATAGGATCATAGAGACTGTGATGTGACCTTTGATGAGGCTAGCCAGAGCTAGACACGATGTTTGAGCTCTTCTTCTTCCTCCAAGACCATTTTTGTAGAGGATGAGGATGATGGTGTTCCACCCGATCCAGATCCCTCTACACACGAGGTGCCTCTGTTTCCATTTACGCACCTCGGGGAGACCACCTTTGTCTTCGGCTCTCCTTGGTGAGTGGCTCTGTTCCTATCTCTTCTGTTCAAGAGGTAGAGGCCACTTCTGCTCCTGGACCTCCCCGTCATATTCAGAGACGTCATCCTTCTGATCAGATGATTGGCGATTTGTTCGAGCGTGTCACTCGCTCAAGAACGGGTCCGTCCTCCTTCTGTCTTCACTCTGCCTTTGTTGCCTCCTTTGAGCCGAAGGATATTTCTCATGCATTATCCGATGAGTCGTGGATTAATGCTATGCATGAGAACTTGAGAACTTTGAGAGGAACAAAGTCCGGCAACTTGTAGAGCGCCCATCCGGTCATAATGTCATTGGGACCAAGTGGGTGTTCAAAACAAGCAGTGAGGATGGGGTTGTCATTCGCAACAAGGCTAGGCTAGTTGCAGGGCTTTCTCGGGTTGAGGTCTTGACTTTGAGGAGACCTTTGCCCTCAGTAGCTAGGCTAGAGGCTATTAGGATCCCGCTTGCATTTTCGCATCCCGGGGCTTCAAGCTCTATCAAATGGATGTCAAGAGTGCATTTCTCAATGGCTATATTGAGGAAGAGGTTTATGTCAAACAACCTCGAGGATTTGAGAACCCCAAGTTTCGAGTCATGTTTTCAAGCTTTCCAAAGCTCAGTATGGACTCAAGCAGCCCCCAGAGCATGGTATGAGAGGCTCAAGTCTTATCTTCTCACCATGACTTTAAAATGGGCATAGTAGACAAAACTCATTCATCGGACACCATGAGTCTCATTTTCTTCTTGTCCGTTATGTGGGCGATATCATTTTGGTGGATCCTCTCATTCTCTTGTCTCTCGGTTTTACGATGTGATGAGTCTGAGTTTGAGATGAGTATGATGGGCGAGTTGAGCTACTTTCTTGGCTTCCAAATCAAGCGGACTCGGGAGGGTACTTTCTTGCATCAAGGTAAATATACGTGACCTCTGAGGCGCTTGACATGTCGATGGGAAGCGGTGATGACTCCTATAGCCACCTTCGCCGTTCTCGAGCCCGATGAGGATGGTGAGCCTGCGATCAAAAGGAGTTTGAGTATGATCGGCTCCTCTTGTACCTCACCGCTTGAGGCCGACATACATTTCATTTGTGTGTGCATGCGCTCGATTTCAAGCTTCTCCTCGCGCCTCTCACCACGGCGGTCAAGCGCATCTTGGTACCTTCGTGCCACCACCGATTATGGTATTTGGTACTCTTCTTCTTCTTGTCTATCTCTTAGAGCCTTTTCCGATGCCGACTTTCTTTGGTGTAGGATAGATAGGAAAAGCACTTCGGCACTTGCCAATTCATTGGCACTTCTCTTGTTTCTTGGTCATCTAGGAAGCGATGCAGGGTTGCAGATCCACCGAGGCCGAGTATGTTCTCAGCAGCCGATTCTTTGTAGCAGTGCTCTGGATGAGATCGACCTTGCGGGACTATGGGTTAGAGATAGAGAGTGTGCCACTTTTACGTGACAACACTTCAGCTATTTGCATTGCTAAAAACCCAATGCAACATTCGGACCAAGCACATTGATATTAGATATCACTTCCTTAGAGACCATGTGGAGAAGGGTGATATCGTGCTTGATTCATAGATGGTGACCACCGGTTAGCGATATCTTTACCAAGCCTTTGGATAGCTCGGGTTTGTTGCCTTGAGGAGTGAGCTTGGAGTCGTGAGCCCATCGACTTATCTTGAGGGGAGCTGGTTTGTATACTATGTACTATATTTTTTCCTCCAACATTTCCTTTCTTCTTACGGGTGACTTTGGGCTTGTTTTCTTAAGTTGAGTTCACTCACTTAGACTTTTGGCATGTCTTCCATGGACCTCTTATCTTATGCTTTAGGTTGCTATCATGCGTGATTAGTCATTCTCTCTTCTCTCTAGGTTGAGTTCCCTCACAGTCTTATAAGTCTAGCGGTTTTGGGCCTCACAGGTAGACAGTGCATGTGCACTCCTTAGTTGGAATCTAGAGTCGACTTCCTATGTCGATCCTTGTGGAAGATAAGAGCCGATCTGGCCGTAGTGAGTCTCTTCTATCTTATCTATGCTCAATAGCCATCCAGTCTTGCGGTTTCTCGACTTCTTCTCCTCATTCTGCTTTTTCCGTTGTTATTGAGTTCATTCGGTTTTCTTTATGCCTAATCTTGATAATAACTCAACTTTAACCAGATTTGAGCCTAAAATTAATTCATTTGTTGAGGGGAGTTTGGGAATATGTTCATGCATTGCATTTAGATGCATTTTACATTTTATGAGCTTTGTCTATTATGCAATTGATTCAATCTTCATGTAATGCACCTTGCTACATCTTTGAAGAAAATCACTAGCTTAGGTCTATCCAAGTCCATCTATCATACTAAGCTTGTTAAAATCTGAAAATTGAAAATCTTAAATGAAAAACATGTTGCTTTTTCTTGTTAAGTTTCTTCTCTAGAGGTTTTTACCATGAATTGTGAATTTATGGAGTTCTCTAGAGTCCCTATAGCAACTTGGGTGAAACTTGCTTGATCCATATTTTAGTCCTTCAAAATTGCTCATATGTGCTAATAAAAAAAAACTTGACTCTTTTTTGTGCAAAATTGAACTCAACACTATATATTCTCGAGACTGCCTCCCATTGCACTTGGGATGAACTTGGAATATATAGTGTATGACCAAGATCATTCTCTTAAGAGTTACTCTTGGGGTGATCGAACATGGCTTGAGTCAACCATTAAGAAATGCAAATAACAAAAACATAAGTGGGTAAAGAATGCAAATAATGTCAAACATTTGCACCCCGCTATGTCTTTTAAAATATCAAAGAAGAAGAATTTGCATGAATTGAAAAATGAGCTCGAAGGACTCTATATGTACTTCAAGATTCCCCAAAGTGTTGAGTAGGTTGAACTCTAGGTTCTCCATTTGATCCTATGAATGGTGCTGGCTTCTAGCTTTGAAACTTTTGCTAAGTTTTGCACTTGTTCAAATCTTGCTAAAATAAAATCTTGTAAACCAAGCTTGTGAGCAAAATGAATTTGTTCTTGGAGACATCCTAGTTCACCATTTTCTAAATTGACTAGCTTGGTGTCATATCTTGTCATTGCGATCAATTGGATAATCTTCAAAGCTCACTTAGGTTGCATTTCATGCATACATATATAAAGGGGAGAAATAAAAAAATTCTTTTGATGCCTATATTGCCAAAAGGGGAGAAAATGTAGAAAAGGCATCATTTAAAATGTAGAAAAGGGGAGATAAAAATGTGAAAGCTTGTTGATTCTTATGATCTTTGTAAATCTTTGCTATCTCTTATGGATCATAATCACATTTGGCAATCGAGCTTTTGTGAAAAACTTGCTCTTTTCATGGTCTTGCTCTAAATTCTTTACGCCAACTTGGTCATGATTTTATATCTTTCTCTCGGACCAAGTTTGGTTTTGCAAATCAAATTGCTTTACAAACTCAAATTTATGCCTTTTGGTGTTTGTCAATATACTCATCAAGGGGAGATTGAAAGACCATGTGGAGGTCTATCCTCGATGGTGATGAGTAATTGACTGTGGTTTAGCATGTTGTGCTTGAATTTGAGTTTGATCCGAGTGGTCAGTGTTTGGTTTGGTCGGAGACCAGATTGTCCGACCCCGAGTGGTCGGAGGCTTTCGGGTCGAGAGGGAGACCACCGTCCGACCCAGTGGTGCAGGCTTTGGCTAGTTGGAAGACCGACCATCCGACCCAGTGGTCGGGGCGAAGACCGATGGTCGGACCGAGTGGTCGGGGCGAAGACCGTGGTCGGACCAGTGGTCGGGACAAAGACCAGTGGTCAGACCTCGAGTGGTCGGGACAAAGACTAGTGGTCAGACCTCGAGTGGTCGGGATGGAGACCAGTGGTCGGACCTCGAGTGGTCGGGATGGAGACCGATGGTCGGACCATGGTGGTCGGGATGGAAACCGATGGTCGGACCACGTGTGGTCGGGTTATCTTGGTCGACATAGTGTATATCTTTCTGTTGAGATGGATATGTGTTGTTGGACATTGCTATGTGATGTGGTTTCCTTGTCTATGATGGTTGCGGGACTTTGGAGCTAGGTCATGGTGAGGCGAAGGGGATCGGGACTAGGCCGGGAGAGCCGAGGTCGGATGATCAAGGTGTCGCCAAAGATGATTGAGGCGGGGAGTAGGCGCAAGCCGAGAAGACAAAGGAATGGATGAGATGCTAACTTGGAGTTGCTCGATCTAGGAGGACCGTTGGATCGCGGTCGGGAAGATAGAGTAGCGGGTCAAGTTAGTGTGAGTTGAGCGTGCAAAACCCGTTGGGTTGTTGGGTTTCGGTGAGCCCATGCATAGCTTTGTGAGTGGGTAAAATCTCGACCCTTGATGGAGTGCTCTAGGGTTTAGAGGCTCATCCAAGGGTGGTAGGTGTTCCAAGCACTGCTATGAATAGACGAGGAGAGGGTGTCTCCTTGGGGGTGGCGGTGAGGAAAGTCTACGTGAGTAGTTGAGAGTTGTTGAGAGTGGCGATGTAAGGATCAAATCCGGCTCTTGGATGTTGGCTTAGGATTGAAGCGAGAACATCCAAAGGTGGGAATTGATCCTGTCACTATAAATAGAGGGTAGGGCGACCTCCCTCGGTGAAGGTTTTGAAGGTTACGAGGTTTTGCTTGCTCGTTTGAGTTTTGCCCACTTTGTTGTGAGGCTTTGTAAACCTCCCTTCCGAAATGAAATGTTCTTCACTTATATTCTTGTTTCATTTCTCTTACGTATTTACATTACGCACTTAAATTACATTATCTAAATTCGCATTTACTTACTTGCAATTTACTTTACGTAATTTGGATTTGCCTCATCTCCTTCTACATGCTTTTGAGTCCTTTTGAAATTCATGATTGATGAACTCTTCTCTGGATTCTGCTTTCAATCATTTAGGCAATCCTTGCGTTCTTGTTGCAAGTTGTAAATCTGTGTTCTTAAAGTGCGTAAACGTGTGACTTGCAGTTCGTTAGTCTTGATTGGCTTCTGGTTCTTATTGCCAAGGATGAAAGATTGCTGGATGAATCTTCTATAGATCATATCCCAATCATCTAGGCAATCTACAACCTCTTCTATTCGGTTTTGGAAGAAACCAATTTACGTGCCTAGTTTTGAGATAGTGTTTCTATCTGTTTGAAGGTTGTTTCTTCGTGTACTTACTTGCTGTGATTTGTGGAGAGTTATCCAAGGATATTCGACCATCAACTCCCACCGACAAGTTAGGGTAAAATCTGTGTTCGTGACTCTGTTTTGGTGTTGCATTTGTTAAAGCGAAAAGGACGGAACCTTGGTATCAATTCCTTCGATTGATGACTGAAATAGGTTCCTGACATCCTTAGGGAGGTGCACACCAAGTTTCACTGTTTTTGGATCAGCCGATCAAAAGTTACATCGATTTCTGTTTTTAAGATCGTGCTGATTTTACTGTTCACCCGAACACTATTCACCCGAGTACTGTTCATCCGACCTCCGCAGGTCGGGCGTACTGTTCGTCCGGTCGGTATACTGTTCACCCAAACACTATTCACCCGACTACTGTTCATCCGGCCACCGGTCGAGAGTATCATTCATCAGGCCGATCTTTGGTCGGAGTCTTCATTCATTCGACCGATCTTTGGTCGGAGTCTTGCTCATCCGACCTCAGTAGGTCGAAGTCTATTCATCCGACCGAGAGATACCCGACAGAGTCTGATTTCTTCTGGACTTTTGGTGGTTTGAATTCTAGGGGGAAAGTTTATTCGAAAAATTTTATTTGGCTCCTATTCACCCCCCCTCTAGTCGCCTTTTTCGATCTTTCAGATATGTTATTATTGCCTTATTTTTTGTTCGAATTTGTATGTGTGATGCATGTATGGACATTTGATGTGTAATGCATGTATGGATGTTGGATGTGTTATTATTGCATTCTTTATTGTTCGAATTTGTATGTGTGATGTATGTATGGATTTCATAGGTATTAGCGTTTGTGGATTTTAATGTATAATCTCTTCATTGTATTGAAATTCTATTTCTAATCATTGCATTCAGTTTTATTGTGCATTTGATTTTTTACTAACGTTGTTTTATTCAATTGCAGGTATGACGAACGTCACGGAGTACGAGTTGCTGGACCCAGTGATCGACGCGACTCACCGGAGTCGGTTGGCCACCTTGCCACCTCCAGACGGGGAGCCACCATTTGAGCTTAGTGCTCTTCACTTGTGGACCCCGATGAGAGCATGGTGGGTCAACCCACGATGGATTCGCTGGTTCGTGCACTTTTTCCATACTTCCATTACTATATATTGTACGTGTGAACTAATAGTTGGTACAATGTTTTCCTGCAGGCTGAGAGCGGGGTTCTTATATTCCACACAGGGTTACTGCCTATAGCACAGATGGTGGATGCGACTGCCGCCGATGCGCAAGATAGGCGAGGTGCCTCTAGGAGGTTCCCGTATGACAGGAGCTTGCTTAGAGCTTTGGTAGATCGCTGGCGACCGGAGACGCACACGTTTCACCTCCCGTGCGGGGAGATAGCGTCGACACTGGAGGACGTGAGCTACCTTCTGGGCCTACCTTGCACTGGGGACGCGGTAGTGCCTCACGTTGTCCACCGGGAGTGGCGAACGAAGCTCCTAGCCCGGTTCGCAGACGTGCTACCCGTTGAGCGTGGCTACACACCTTTCACTTCTGCGCACGGTCCGACGTAGAAGTGGCTGATACAGTTCTACGTAAGTGATATTAACTTTGTCTACATTTTATTTTTGTATCTCTTATAGTTGTGAAACTAACCATTACTTTGTGCAACCCGAGAGGATGGCAAATGGAGCAGGGGAGTACATTATTAGTCGCCACTTCGAGGCGTACCTGTTGTGGCTCTTTGGCTGGGTCTTGTTCTCCTCCTCTCATGGGAACACCGTCGACAGGCATATGATCCAGTACGCCAGGTCGATCGCAGATGCCGTCATTGAGGAGATCCCGCAGCTAGCGTGGGGACCTGCTGTATTGGCTACCACGTACTAGGGTCTTTGTGACGGTTGTCATCGCGTGGGGGATTGGTCCATTCTCATGGGGTGTCCTCTACTACTTCAGCCTTAGTCTTTCGAGAGGTTCCAGATCGGTCGGCCACAAATAGATTTGGGACCCTACGGAGCAGGCTTCTATGGCATCCCCGGGGATGACGTCGACCGTCCTACCATGGGGACGTTGTGGTGTCGACGACGGGTTAGTACAAATGACCTTTACCTTGAATTATGCATAATTTTGAAATTTTTCGTTTAACTTTCGGACTATTCCTTTTTTGCAGCCGGCTTTCACCCCTATCACTTCACACGCTTCGTACCCCGAGTACGTAGCGATGTTCGACCAGCTGACGGATGATCGTGTTATCTGCCGTCCTTACCTCCCGGAGCTAGTAAGCGCTCGAGCACCTCATGGCCTCTCCCTACAGTGCACACGTGATGCTCCCTTCTGGTTGACACGGTGCCACCTGGTGTTCGACGTCTAAGTGGAGACGTACGCCATGCACCGTGTCATGAGGCAGTTTGGCCTCCATCAGGTCTTCCCCGTCTCCACTGATGAGGTTGTCCCATCGAGCGTGCACATGTGAGTGCTCTTCTAAGTCAATTCCAATTGCATTATTTTTTGCGATGTTCTTGCTATTAACGTCAGTGCTCTTGTTCTCATGTAGGCTTACGCGGAAGGGTTAGATTGGTAGCATGAGCTGGGCGGCACGTATGCTGCCTCATGCTCAGCAGTGGGCGCAAGCGTTGGCGGACGTTCACGAGGAGGTTGCCCTATACAACCCCGGCACGTATGACGAGTACATCCGGTGGTTCAGTCCGCGCACACGCGTTCGTGTTGTGCGTGTCATTGACTCACCTCCGAGGCATGTTCCCTCCATAGCGGATACCTACCCCACGCAGCTGGACTCGGCATTTCATCCCTCGATTAGTACTTCTTTGACATGCCATGTAATGTGTCGTCACTGCAATTGTACGAACTAACTAGCCTTTCAATGCGTGCGCGGAGCGACCTTGGTAGGGAGATCATGGAGGAGGCGGACGTACTACTGGCACGAGTAGGCCAGACAGATAGGCTCGAGGTCACGATGGAATTCTTGAGAGGGGCGTTGCAGCGTGTACGCTAGAGGGCTGAACGCATCGTCCAGCTTACGTCCTGTAGGAGACCTAGAGACGATGACGTCCTACAGGTTCACGGACGTGCCTCAGCTGTACGAGGCTGACACGCACCCCAGGCCATAGCTGGGACATCATGCATGGAGATGGCCCCCCTTCGTACTTGCCAGGGGGATCTAGTTGGCAGCGTTCCGCGCTGTACGTTCCTATGACTACAGATACACCACGTGGTCTCCTTTTATCTATTATGTTCTTCATATTATGTGATGTACTAACATGAAAAATTTATCAACAGCGGCCGATCCAGTACCTAACCAAAGTGCGAGCACCTATGCTAACTTCTCTCCTCTCGACGACACCTACTTGGACTTCTTAGTAGATCCTTACCATCATTCCATGGGTGTGGTCCTTGGTCCCCTCTCAGCTCGCCGACGTGCCCGGCCCGACTCAGCCATCACAGGACGCCTTCGCTACTTCGACAGCACCAGTACAGACTGCTAGGAGTACTCGTGGGCAGGCCTCTGACCAGCTGACATATCCCTCTAGGCATGTGCAGCGCCGTAGGAAGCCTGGGACCACACGAGGAGTAGCACCGCGCAGGGGCCCCAGTTAGTTTTTTCCTTCCATATATGATGTACTAAACATAATATGATGCTTTACTTCCTCACATTATATAAATTCAGCTATGGTATTTTGTTTTCATAAGTTATCTTCTATTACGGTGTGATCACTTAAGCCTTTTCAGTATCCCGTAAAATAACATATTTAGATGAAAAATAATAGAGTAATAGCCCCGAAACACCCTTTGATATATGTACTACCATAATATTCAAAAAGATCGTATTTAAAACTTGTTTTGCATCTCAATCATGCCAAAGCAAACACCCTAAACAGTCACTACAGGCGCAGATTTCAAAACACTTAAACCTTTGATGGAGTTGACGACTGTGCAGCAGTTTTTCAGCACGATTAGCCAATTCACGGGCCCAATGCTTTAAACTTTTTTAGATCGATTTGACAACACTCTACCTGTAGCTTTGTCAGGCCAATTTGACCACACGCTGTCAGACCTCTACGCTTTCTCATGCAGGCTTACACGGAAGGGTTTTGCAGATGTGCTTCGACGTGACTACTCACTGCACGGTACGAAGTCTCTTCGGTACACTCAGTACACACCAACTGCACACTACACAGTCCGAAGTGACCACTCACTTTCTACTTTTAACTCTAAATTGACCACTTATTGTAAAGTATATTTTGTCAGTGCTGACACCTTGCGTGCATGACTGCCTTTTCAGCCCGAATTGACTATACACTCTGGTATTTTGCTATCCGTCTGTATGTTTGAATCTTACCTTCCAACATTTAGTCCATACACCACCCCTTTGAGTCTATAAAAGGCCAAACTGCAGACACACATCCACAGCTCGCACTCACACTTCACCATGGCTACATCCTCTAGCAGAGCATACTCGTGGACACTAGATATGAGCACCGTAGCCCTTCATTATACATTGAAGGTTACGCTTAGTGGGAAGGATGATCCATTCAAAGAGGAGAACCTAAGTAAAGTGGTGTCTAAATTGCAAGAGTGGCGTTCAACATTACCGAGTCATAACATGGCAACCTCTGGCCTAAACCTTGTGACCTCCGACGACTTCAAGGCGTACTTGCAAGGGTGGCGTCAAAGGTATTTAAGGGTGTGCGAACTAGCCGACCACCCTTCTGCTACAGGTTTCTCTACAAGATCTTACAGGGTAGTGATGGTACCCGATCAGTATGTAGAGCATATTAAGGTTTCTTATTTCATATTTGTTCACCTTACTAATCTTTTTAGCGTTATACATAAGTTCACTATTTCGTATGCTCGTCTTGTGTGTTAGTCCTTCCCAGAGGATGAAGAGTTGTTGAACAAAGATATCCCAGAATTCTTAGCGATGTATATGCTCTTCGGTGGGGGTGTGATGCCTGGTTCGCGCAGAATATGCAGAAGAGAATCTAACTGGAGGGGTAGAGGTCGACACAGTACTGTTGCAGCAGCAAGTTCAAAAGAACGTTCAACCACCACTGGAGGGGGCTTTGCTCCTAACTATGCAAATGACGATGACGATGATGATGACGATTTCGTATCACCTAGACCTCGACGTTCAAGCACTACCACAACAGGCCGTTCAAGCACTACTACAGCAGGCCGTTCAATAAACAACGTAAGAGGACGTTCAACCAGCACTAGAGACGGGCTAGCTCCTAACCATACAAATGACGATGATGACGATTCCATGCTATCTTGGCCAGGAAACTTGCGTCCTTGGATTCCTCCCGATTCTGACGATGATATTACATTAAGCCCTATCAGCGATCTAAGCGTAAAACTTCATCAGCCACCAATATATAACTTTACTTTTTTTTACCATGCCATATCCTACTTTTTTTTACCATGCCCTATCCCGACTATCCCGACAACCATGGTCATAGAATGTATGGTTTTGTGACTTATGTTGTATCCCAAATTTATAAATTCTCTAAGGCATGTATGTACCTATGTTGTATCTCAGTTTTATGAATTCCCTAAGGCATGTATCTATGTTCTATCCCTGTTTGTGACTTAGTCCTGCACTTTACAATATCAATGTCAGGTTTTATTCAATATTTAGAATATTTTACTATAAATTTTTGTCAAATTTGGAAATATGGCGAACAACGAATCCCGATATTTTATCACAAAATTTAGGCCCTGTTTGTTTCGGCTTAGGCTTTTTGGCTTTTGGGTTAAAGCTAATTTTTTGGCTTAACGAGTTTTTAAGCTGTCTGCTTTTAAGCCAAGATATGCTGTTTGGTATCCTGGCTTTTTTATGAGTTGGATGGTGTAGCTAGGGTTCATAAAACCGATGAAAACTGCGGTTTTCGAGCGTATCGCTGCGGTTCGATATCCAAAACCGCTCAGTAAACCGTTTTGATTTAAATTTAAAAAAAATTTAAAAAATTTGAAAAATTTTATGCGGCGAAAACCGCTCGAAAACCGTTGAAAAACCGCGATTTTCAGCGAAAACCGTTTCTTAGGAACATTCAATCGACTGTTTGTTTTTCGTGAAAAACCAAGCGATTTCTCGTGAAAAACCGAACGGTTTTCGATTTTTTGAAATTTTTTTATTTCTTAACCCTTCGATTTCTGACGTTTTTCGAGCGATTTTTGCGGTTTTCAAATTTTGAACGATTTTTCGAAATTCGATTTTGTGAACCCTGGGTATAGCTTATTGCTAGAAAGTTTTAAATACCCTTTAAGATTATAAAGACTTTTCTTATGTACTGATTTATCTAATACAAATGTTTCACATTTTTTTCACCGAATTTCGTATTGAAAAACATAGATTAATGTTGAGATCAAACCTCATTCTGAGCATAATTATTTATCAACTTGATCCGGGTTGGTGGAGGAGGAAGGAGGCTGAGGACAGCGGAGGAGGGAGGAGGTCGAGTATGGCAGAGACCGGAGCGGCGGAGGGAGAAGGCATGTCGCACAGGAGAGCGAGAGAAGACGAAGAGAAACGAGGAGATGGGAGAAGGATTCTTGAGTTTATATATGATGGCATTTGGTGGGTAATTTTGGAGACTTCCAGTGGTAAAGGGTTATTTCATCCCAAAAATGCACCTCTCTGGCTTTTTTTAAGCCTGGCTTAAAATTCATTCGTTTGTTTCGATTTTGGCTTTTCTACTTTTAAGCCAGTGAAAAAGTCGAAACAAACAGAGCCTTAGTCTAACAAATAATTTTGTCCAATACTAAATGAATTATCACTGTCAAATAAGAATTTTCTGAATTTATTGGACTCTAGTTTGAACTGTAAAATACATCAATTTTCGCTGACAAACATGAATTTTCCTGAATTTATTGGACCCTAATTTAAGCCGTAAAATTGTAAAATTCAGGGACTCAGTCGCAATTCCAAAATGTGACAGAGTCTCTGTCGCATTTTGGAATTGCGACAGAGAGAATTCACAATTTCAAATTGCGATAGGTGTGTAAATCTGTTATTTTTTTCCGATATATTATTTCTGTAATTGTTTATTAAAGATATATTATTTCTAAAAAAATTCGTGCCTATGGCTCTCTCATCATGCTTGACCGAGCTCTACTACGATTTGCGTGGCCTCTACTGTCATGCTTGTCCTACACCTCACTCCCTACACAACGACTCATATCTCTATGTCTGCCCGGGCTCCGCTACAATTGGCGTCATGCCTTCGCTCCGCCATGCTCGTTATGCCCCTCGCCGTCAGCTCCACTACCGTACCTAGCCCAGCTTCGCTATAATTGGCATCGTGCCTCCGCTCCGCCATGCTCGTTATGCACCTCATCCTCATCTCTGACACCACACGTGATCGAGCTTTGCTATGGCCCACACCGCGCCTTCTCTGCCACAAGGTTCAAAATCTCGCTGAATTTTCGTAAGATCTCGGTTTTCGAACGTAAATGAGATTTGAAAAGCCGGCCGAATTTAAAAAATTCAAAAATTTAAATTGCTACAGTAATCTCAAAAAATCTCGGTGAGATCTCGCTATTTTTGACCAAAATTTGATGTTTGACCACCGAATTTGACTGGAAATTGATCAATAACCCTTAAGAAAGTCATCTTCTATGAAAATTTGTTGAAAAACCGAATTTTTGAGATATTTTTTAAAAATTTTAGAAACACTGTCATATTTTATAAAATTTTATATGATTTATATTGATCTAAAAGATTTATGGTACAATCCTACGAAGGGTAGGATCATAGAGAAAATTTTTAAAAACAATTTAACTTCATTTGTTATCTTTAAAAAATCAAAAACAGAATGAACATAATTGGGACAGTAACATTGTTAGAATTTTATAATTTTTCTCGTGTGTGATCGTGATCCAAATTTTTATAAGAGCTTAATAATTGACTCAGTACCATTATATAATTTTTTTAAAAAAATTAAACTTTAAAATAGAAAGAACACAAATGGTACACTGTACTTGTAAGAATTTTATAAATTCATTGGAGTGTGATCATGATTCATAATTTTTATGAGATCTTAATCATTTCCTTATAAACCTTATGCAAAATTTTCAAAAAATTTAAACATTTTTTGGTTTATAAAGCAAATCTATGTATTAATCATTAGGCTTTTGTGAGGACGTAACACTCTCAGAATTTTTGGACCTTCTTGAAGCCTGATCATCGGATGAAAATTTTATAGAAATATTGATAATAAATCAGGACCATCCACAAAAATTGTCAAAATTTTCTAACATGATTTGTACTATTTTTCATTTGGTTGAAGTTTGCTGGTAAAGCTTTTATCAGCATAGTAGCACTGTCCGAATTTTTAAACATTCATGAAGCTTGATCATCATCTGAAAAATTTATGGAAATATTAGAGATGCATCACAACCATGCACAAAAAATTTAAAAATTTTCTAATGTGGTTTATTTCATTTTTCATTCGGTTCAAACTTGCCGGTCAACGTTTTATCAGGACAGTACCAATATTTGAATTTTTAAAAATTCCTGAGATCTGATAATCTTCTGAAGTTTTTATGGGAACATCAAATGTGTCAGGAACATACAAAAAATATTTCAAAAATTTTTGACGTCGTTTGGTCCATTTTTCACTCGGTGCAATTTTGCTAAGATCTCGGCAAAACAGGCTAACATTTCGGTTTTCTCGATAGAAAAAAAAACGGATTTGAATTTTTGTTTTTGTATTTTGTCCGAAATTTTTAAATCTCGCCGAGATTTCGTTCTTCGGCCATGGACAAAATTTGAAGCAAAACGAGATTTTGAACTCTGCTTTGCCGTGCTCGATGTGCAGCGCCTTTGGCTCCACCGCCATGCCATATATCCACACATGATTAAAAAGTACACATAAACAAATCACTAATTACAAATCCCATTGTGCCTAGCTTCTCCGCCGTGTTTGGTGTGTGGTGCCATTAGTACCAATATATAAATTCACCCTCCAATCAGCACATATTTCACACAATATGCACATATCACATTCACACAGCATTACAGACAACATATCACATTCACAGAACACGAACACTTTGTTACAACAAACACATATCACATTCGTTCACAAAATAGGACTCAAACATGCTTAACCATGAGTACACATGCAATCGCATTCAGATATGTAATATTGTTCACATATGGTCTAGTAGGAGCTATCGGGATATCTAAACCGCCCGTCCTCCGAAAAGCATTCTATCCAGTACCACTGGCATAAGTGGTCTCGTATCTTGTTGAGTGTAGTGCTGTCTACACTCTTCTGGGGGATATTCATAAGCTGCAAAATAAAAACAAGTGCTCTAATTTAAGTTTTCAAATTTCTATGTGAAAGGCTAATTGTATTATTATGCATGTACATATACCTTAGGGAAACGTTCTGAGCCGGCAATCAAGATCACCATGTGATGCATGACGTACAAACCACAGCGGTCGTTGCTGCCCTGTTGATGACACTGTGAAGAAAGAAAAACAAATTAAGAGACATACTCCAGCTTGGAGCCCTTTTACCTTGAAGCGGACATACTCCAGCTTGGAGCCCTTTTCGTCGTCGTGTGTCCCTCCTGCTTCGACGTATTCCTTGAAACCCCTATATACATTGGAGAGATGTCGTCGAGTAAAAAAATAATGAACGTAGTTAAATACAGAAAGTGTTAGATAAGAGTAGTGCACTTACTGATCCAAAGGAGGCTTGATCGCGTAGGTCATCGGTCTCTTCTCAATCGAATTAAAAGTGTACACTTTGTTGTCACTCGGAAGAAGCACGAGTAGAATCCAATGGTTGCTTATTAAATGGTATGCAGCGAAGAAAATAAGTTCACGTACGGTTTCAGTGCGTAGAAATAATTGAACGGTGAAGTGGTACTTACTCCTCGTGGTACGGGAGTATAATAAAGTCCTTGTTCGACTCAGCTTGCAATGCCCTCTTGATGTAGGAGGCAACCCATTCCGGTTGAAGCCTAGCCATCGTCGCGGACACAACCTCGTGGTCGATTTAACCCAATTGGTTATCGATTCACACGACCACGCCTCATCGTCCCGCAACTTCGCATTGAATGTTAAAAGCATAATGCAAAATCCTATGGAAGTCATAAGGTCGTACAGCGTGGTGCGATACTCACAGCGTCGAGGATCGTGCGGTGGAAATATCGATGGCAATCGGTTGAGTGCAGACGAGACAGATCCTCAAAACTAGCGAGAATGTCCCATCCTCCTCACGGTGAAATGTCCCTTTGTATCTAACATTGAAGTCGACACGCTCGCTCTCTTTCACTTTGTCAACGTACCATCCATGGAGTATCGAGTCCATATGCCTAGAGCATTCAATTTCTTTGGGAGGCGAAGGGCTTTCTATGTACGTAGGCCTTGAATTCATAAGGCTTCTCGTGGCTGTCTGGCTCTCCTTTCGGGCGAAGGAGTCTCCGAGGTGAGGCGATGGGATTTTCATGTACTTGAGGCGTTGTGGCTGTGTGAGCGTTGCTTTTTAGCGAGGCCTCGGTGGTTACGTGGTTGTCGTGCTAGTCCTTTTACGCGCCCGATTCAGTACTCATGCGGGACTCGTCGCGATCGTGGGAGAAAGCGCGGTGCGGTAGGAACCTACAAATCACGCGCATAATTAAGTAACTTGTTGCAATACTACCGAATGGTACGAGAAGATGGGGATTTTTACCTTGACCATCTGGCGCTGTCGTGGGCCACTTGATGAACGACATCCGCGCTTGCCCAAGAGTGGTGATGTCTTCGTTGGGGGGGAACTCGAGCACATGTGATAAGAAGGCTTCGTGGACGTAGTCCACCTAGACCCTCATGTAGCCCTTCCCCAAAGACTGACCATGCACCGTGTCAGTCTCCTTGCATAGAAATGCAACTCCGCGTGCAGCCTCAACAGGAAATCCGTCTTCCGTCAGGGTGAACTGGCACTTGGTAGGCGCCTGCAAAAAGTGCGCAACTTGAGAGAAAACATAGGAAGAGTTACCCTCGCACCTTTAAATTAGGCAAAATTAATTATTACCTTCAGCTGGGGACCGGACTTAGCATTTTTGGAACCGCAGCTACTTGGTGGGGGCACAGGTTTCTCTCTAGTAGGTGGGGGCATTTGGCTCTGACTCTGGGAGATCATCGCCATCATCTCAGCCTTTAGGCGCTCCTCACGTGCCATCATCTCCACCCTCATCTCCTCCTCACGTGCCATCATCTGCACCCTCATCTCCCCCCTCATCTCCTCCTTAATCTCGTCCCTCAGCTGCTCCCTAAGCGTGTCCTTCAGGCGCTCCGCACGTGCCTCCCATGATCTTGATCTGGTACTCCCAGCATCATCTTGGAAGTAGGACTTCTTCGTATACCCGCCCTGCGTAAGCACCCGGCCCTTATGGTCGGGCTTCCCGATCGCAGAGGATAGGATGTCATTTGACCCTTGGCTAAGAAAGGTCCCCTGCTCTTTCCTCTAGCTTACCTCCTCCTGCAAGAAGCGAGTATGAATTAGATCTGAAATACAATAGGAATGGTCTACTACAATGTAGTAAGTTTGATATCTTACGATGGTGGAGACGACTTGCACGGTAGTGGGGTTTGGTACTACCACCGCCGTCCATGATTTTCTTTGTCCTCGCTAATACCGATCCGTGCCCGCTCCTCACATATGTGTGAGTAAGGCATCGCTGTCCCAGAGTTGGCGCACTCCTCGGCTAGTCGTGCCCATTCTGCTTTCTTCCCTTCGTAGCCGCCTGAACCGAGGTGGTGCGTGTGCGTGTTCAGCCTCTGCGTAGCAACGTTCTTCTGTCTTAGCTCCTCCGCCTCGGGCGTACTCTTGATCCTCGTGAACTCCTCCCAAACATCGGGAGTCACAAACGGATACCTCTCGAATGGTGTACGGCCTTTCAGCACGTACTCACTGTGCATGTAGACCCTGAAGTGCCTCAGATCCACACCCATCCTCTTCAAGGCGTACCGCCTAGCATTGTTTTCATCCTCCTCTTCTATAATCAATTTTCCCTTAACCTCGTCCCACACCCGGTTCTTACGCTTTCGACGACCTCCTTTCTCCAATCCTTAACCGTTATGGGAACTCTCTCCCTCACCGCTTGCCCGAGGAATGGCGGTATCACCCCTTACACTTGGGAGGACCTGCAAACGCCTTGCGTCGCATTGAAGTGGAGAATTTGCGGCGTTCTCCTGTGGCCCCTTTGCTCGGTCCTCGGGCCTTCCTCACCTTACTCGGCCCCTCGACATTTCGAACTTGGCTCGGCTCGACACTTGGAAGTTGGCTGGGCCTCGGAGCACCTTCTACTCTTTACGGCGATGAGCCGATGCTCTCTAATTGCGACATTTTGAGTTTTCTTATCTAACATGGACATATATTTGACATGAGAGAAAGCAATTCGTAGCTATTATGCGAACTTGATAATGAATCATCCGAAGCAACAGGTCAATGGATAATTCATAGCATGCCATTGTTCTAGCATATTGCAGTAGAGTAACAGATGAACGAATGATCTTCAAGAAAAGTCTATATGTGGACCAACTAAATACGTACGAACGATAACTCCTAATCTCTAAATAGGTTTGGTCCTAATCCCATTCGAGGATATGTGGTTTGGGCAAGTTCCTTAGCCGTTGTACAACTCCAGAGAAAATTTCAGCAGCATCTCCCCGCTGTTCTCTAGATACACGTCTCGACAACCTGTCAAGAGGGGTGTGCATCCGGAGAACACCAGGGAGACACTACCGAAATATACTCTGTGAGTTGTACAACAGCTCAGGAACTTGTCCAAACCACATATCCTCGAACTGTCCAAAATACGTGGACAATTCGAGACTGCTTGCTTATAAATATGTCATTCCGGCATATTTGTAAATAAGCACTCTCGAACAGGAGACGTGGAGTTACATAACCTAAACTCTTAACATATCTTTGAGTACAAAAGCACATATGAGAAAGTAATGAAAAAGCATCGTAACATACATGGAAACAGGATGAAGGAACATGTATATCATGAATAATTGAATATAGAGGGCAACCCTTCAATTGAATATATAATGAAACAGGATGAGGAGATTTCTATGTGATAAATAGATCAATCTATATATAAATCTTGTACTGCCAAGTTGTTGTGTTTAAATGGGAAACATCAACATAGATTGACCCTAATGTGAACAGGAAGCGACAGTGGTTCATTTACCTGTTCAGTATTTAAAACTATGCACAAAAGTGTAGCATTCGGAATAAAGGAGAAAATCCTGTACCTAAAATCTGTAGATGGGTCTTTCCCTTGCAGTTCTAGGAAAAGAAGCACACCAAAGGGCCTTCAGGGCTTCCTAATAGATGAAAAATGAGATGAGAGATGACAAGTTATGGAAATAGCACCACTTTCTCAAGTGTCATCAGAAAGTGCAAATACACAACACTGTAAGACCAAAAAAGATAATCTGGATTGTCATGTATAACTTCACAAAATGAGTTAAGCTTTAATTCTTCAGGATCTAGCAAAGATCAAGCAAAGACTTGTGTAACTCATTTTAGCAACGATTTAGAGAACATAAAAAAGAAAGGCCAGCATTGTTGTGCTGTAGGTTCGAGAGACTATCTTCATTCTGCAACATTACTCCCACTAATATGTATACAGTATCCTTAGTCTAAAACAATCAAATCTATTCAATTATTAATAGTCGGTACTTCCTCAAATTTATGGACATGTTAAATCTTTCAATTTTCGGTTGTGTCAATTTCATGGTAATTTAACTATATACCATGATATTCATCATCTTGTACTGAACAATTAGATGAGAAACTTGCGGCAAGAAATGGCACGCAACCACTTCACAAAAGAACATTATGGATTATCAGAAGTACCTGATGCTCTCTGTTTGAACTATCATACTGAACTTCTATCCGGTCCTGTAACCTCTGTAGGCACTCTTCCTGGAACAAGCAAAATGAAAAATGTCACTTCCACATTAAACTTCTCTTTCTTGCAGCACACATGTAATTAAACGTATGCAGAAACTGCATAAGCAATGTGAGATTCAGCTGTAGGTCAGCAATTCTGAGATGAACTCGGGGACAACCAACGACAATTTTCAAAATTCGTGATCAGACTCCAAATGCTAGCACAACATTAGCATCACAGAAGCAAAATCTAGGGATCAAATCAACAGAGAGAAAGCTATCTTCACCTGAACAGGCGTCAAATCGAAAGAAAGGCGCGCGTCATTGGCGGCTCAAAATCGGCGTTGCTAAAGATCCTCTGATCGCTCTGTGCTAGTGTCGTCGGGCGTGGGGCGGGCGCGGCGGTGGCGGCGGAGGGGTGGCGTCGCGGCGCGTTGAGCGAGGGGCGGTGTCGAGGCGAGGGGCGGGAGTGGCGTCGAGGCGGGGGCGCGGGTGGGCGGAGGGTGGCGTCGGGGTGTGGGGCGGCGCGGGGTGGCGGAGGGTGGCGTCGGGCGTGGGCGGAGGCGGCGGGGGTGGGCGGAGGGCTCGGGGTGGGCGGAGGTGGAGTCGGGCGTGGCGGCGCGGGGTGGGCGGAGGGTGGCGTCGGGGCGCGGGGCGGCGGGTGGGCGGAGGTTGGCGGGGCGCGGGGTGGAGGCGGCGGGGGCGGAGGGTCGCGTCGGCGTGGGGCGGAGAATTCGTCGGGCGTAGTAGGGGCGGAGGGGCGGCGGGGTGGAGTCGTGGGCGTGGGGGCGGCGTCCGGTCGGGAGGAGCTAGCTAGGGTTTGCAAATTCGCGCGCGAGAGCAAGCTGGAGGCGCGCCAGAGTGAGGTAATTAATTTGCCAAATGTTGGAGTGCAGCCCTAATGAATCATGTGATATTAACATCTCTATCAGTTTTCTTGTAAACCCGACACAAAACATAAAACATCTCTATCGGTTTTCTAATAAAACCGACACAAAAACTAAAACATCACTATGGTTTTCTCATAACACAAACAAACATCACTATCGGTTTTTTCTAGAAAACCGACACAAATGAAATCACATCTCTATCGTTTTTCTTCTAAAACCGACACAAAAAATTCTCATCACTATCGGTTTTCTAATAAAACCGACACAAAAATAAAACATCACTATGGTTTTCTCATAACACAAAA
This sequence comes from Otatea glauca, assembly GCA_036346275.1. Taxonomy (NCBI): domain Eukaryota; kingdom Viridiplantae; phylum Streptophyta; class Magnoliopsida; order Poales; family Poaceae; genus Otatea; species Otatea glauca. The sequence continues at coordinate 17,223,620 of CM070733.1, read as the reverse complement.
AATAAACATCACTATCGGTTTTGTTTCAGAAAACCGACACAAAAAATAAAATATCACTATGGTTTTCTCATAACACAGTAAATAAACATCTCTATCGGTTTTCTTCTAAAACCGACACAAAAAAGAAATTATCACTATCGGTTTTCGAATAAAACCGACACAAAAAATAAAACATCACTACGGTTTTCTTAGAACACAATAAATAAACATCGCTATCGGTTTTATTCTAAAACCGACACAAAAAAGAAAATATCACTATTGGTTTTCTAATAAAACCAACACAAAAAAATAAAACATCACTACGGTTTTCTCAGAACACAAAAATAAACATCACTATCGGTTTTGTTTCAGAAAACCGACACAAATGAAAAAGGTACATCTCTATCGGGTTTTTTTTCTTCAGAAAACCGACACAAAGAACCTGGTATATCTCTATCGGTTTTCGAATAAAACCGACACAAAAAATAAACATACATATCTCTATCGGTTTTATTCATAAAACTGACACAAAAAATAAAACATCACTACGGTTTTCTCAGAACACAAAAAATAAACATCACTATCGGTTTTGTTTCAGAAAACCGACACAAATGAAAAAGGTATATCTCTAGCGGTTTTTTTTTCAGAAAACTGACACAAAGATCCTGGTATATCTCTATCGGTTTTCGAATAAAACCGACACAAATAATAATGAATATCTCTATCAGTTTTATTCACAAAACCGACACAAAAAATAAAACATCACTATGGTTTTCTCAGAACACAAAAAATAAACATCACTATTGGTTTTGTTTCAGAAAACCGACACAAATGAAAAAGGTACATCTCTATCGGTTTTTTTCAGAAAACCGACACAAAGAACCTTGTATATCTCTATCGGTTTTCGAATAAAATCGACAAAAAAACATGCATATCTCTATCGGTTTTTTTCACAAAACCGACACAAATAAATATGCATATCTCTATCGGTTTTCTAATAAAACCGACACAAATGTTGTTCAATGCACTATTTGTTTTTCAGAGAAACCATGAATTCTGAACTTGCAAAAATATCTGATCAAAGAGTGAAAAGGCCATGACTTTTGCAAACATAGTTGGAATTTTTTGAAATTTTGCAGGAACATACTTTGTGATACTACAAATCTTTTCCAAAAAGGATTCTAGCAAAAAGAGTTAGCATTGAAAAAAGAAGCCCAAAGTCACTTTGTAGGCATGATTTTTGTTCAAAGAGTCTCAAAGTAGAGTGCCTTCTTTTTCTTGCTTCAAGTAGATGGTACATACCACAATCCCTTGATAAAAATTGTGAAAGTTTCATACGTACACTTAACCTTTGCAAACACGATACTACAGTTATGTATAATACAAACATTTGAAACACATATCAACTGATACAATGATGTACTCCTGTTATTTACAATACAACCCTTCTTGATGATCTACACGCATGTAATTTCTTCCGTGTGTGTCGTCGTCACCGCTAAGACAGGCCCCATCCGCAAACGGAGGTATTTCATCGAATTGGTCGTATTCTTCTTCATCTATGATATTTTCGACACCAACGATCCGCCGCTTGCCATAAAGGACGACGTGCAACCTCGGATTGGCCAGATCACCCACATAAAAGACTTGATTTGCCTACTTCGCAAGTACGAATGGGTCATCTTTATAGGTGAGTCTGTTGAGATCCACAAGAGTAAAACCTCTCTTGTCGACCTTCACTCCATGTGGAAGTCCCACCCACTTACATCGGAACAATGGAATTTGGTATATTCCGTGTCGAGCTCCCAAATTTCTTGATCACCCGTAGTAAGAGTTCATTGCCATTGAGGATCCTCCTTTGAGTGATGTTCATCGGACAAAGCATCTATGCTTACACCACTTTTTTGAACAAGACTCTTCCCATCGACTTTCGAGTAAAAGGTGTACCCATTAATATCGCACTCGCCATGTCGTATATTAAATCTAGGTCCGTCAGCCAACCATTTGATAGCCTCACTAACAGAGACCTCTGCCTTTTGTTTGAACCATGTGAGAAATCTATCGTTGTGTTCTCGCATGATGGAAAGCTCATCCATATGTGGATTCTCTTCTTGTAATATCGACTTGTGCTACTCGATGTACCCTGCAACTTCGTGGCCGTGTCTTTGCAAGGCCGCGGATGCGCTTTGCAATACATATCAAACCGTGGCCTCATTAGTTTCGACCAACGGTTCCTTTGCCAAAGAAATCCGCCTCATGGCGAGATAGAGGACACCGATTGCTTGTCTTTTCCCGAGATAGTCCACACGAACTCAATAACCTCTTGATGCCATAACCTTCGACAATACTACCCTCGAGGCTTGAGCGATTCCTCACGTAGGATTTTAATATACCCATGTACCTCTCGAGCGGATACATGTAGCGTAGGAATGCGGTCCACATATCTTAATCTCTCGACGAGGTGAACAACAAGGTGGACCATGACGTCGAAGAACGATGGTGGGAAATGCATCTCAAGCTGACATAGAGTCTGCACCACCTCACTTTGTAAGTTGTCTAGCACATCGGGGTCAATAACTTTGCAGGAGATCGCATTAAAGAAATAACACAGCTTCATGATCGCAAACCTGACATCCTCTGGCAGAATATTTCTTATTGCAACTGGGAGCATTTGGGTCATCAACACATGGCACTCGTGGGACTTCATGCCCAGCAACTTCAAATCACCCATGGATACAAGCTTCGTAATGTTCGCGGAGTACCCAGATGGAACTTTAATACCTTGGAGACATTTGCAAAAATCTTCTTTCTCCTTCTTGGATAGGGTGTAGCATGCAGCGGGGATATACGGACCTTTTCCATCCTCCTGTATCACTGCAAGCCTGGGCCTGATTCCCATGTAGGCCATGTCGCGATGAGCATTCACACCATCTTTGATCTTTCTAGGTATGTTCAGCAGGATGCCAACCAAATTATCGTAGACATTCTTCTCAACGTGCATGACATCAATACAATATCGGACATCTAACTCCTTCCAGTACGGTAAGTCCCAAAATATTGACCTCTTCTTCCAAATGGTCCTAGAACGAACAGATTTATGGCTCTTTCCGTACTGTACATCGATATCCTGTACACGTGAATATACTTGCCTACCACTCATAGGCTGCGGTGTCGAACGGACTTCCCTCTTCTCATCAAATTTGTCATCCATCTTACGGTATCAATGACTTCGAGGTAGAAACCTACGGTGACCCATATACACAGTTTTCTTGGAGTTTGGCAGTCATAGGCTCTCAGTCTCCTCTTCAAAAATAGGACACACTTTGGCTCCTTTTGTATTGTACCCCGCTAAATTACCAAGGGCCGGGAAATCATTTATGGTGCAAAATATCATAGCCCGTAGGGTGAAATGCTCTTTTTTGTACACATCCCACACCACGACCCCCTTATTCCACAATTTTACCAAATCCTTGATCAAGGGTACAGGGTACACATCAATATCATTTCCCGGCTATTTGGGTCCCGAGATTAGCAATGACATCATGATATACTTCCGCTTAATGCACAACCAAGGAGGGAGGTTGTAGATACACAACAGAACTAGCCACGTGCTGTGACGACTGCTCATGTTACCAAACGGATTCATTCCATCGGTACTCAACCCAAATCTTATGTTCCTCATTTCGGCACCAAACTCCTCATGTTTCCAATCGATGTTTCTCCATTGAGCCGAATCAGCAGGATGTCTCAGCTTGCCATCTTCCTTTCGAGACTCATAATGCCAACGTAACAATTTTGCCTCTCTGGGATTTGCAAACAACCGCTCCAGACGGGGAATGACGGGCAAGTACCACAATACCTTGGCCGGTGCACCTTTAGTGACCTCTTCACCCTCTTGCCCCGGCTCTTACGCTTCTTGTCATTACGCTTCTCGTTTTGTTTGTACCGAGGCACACAGCAAACTGGACAAATGTGCAGCTCCTGATGTGCGTTACGGTACAAGATGCAATCATTTGGACATGCATGTATCCTTTCTATTCCCATTCCCATGGGACATAGTAGCTTCTTCGCTTCATAAATGCTTGTTGGCAACTCGTTTCCCTTCGGAAGCAAATCCGATAGAAGAACTAGAAGTGCATTGAAACTTGTATCTGTCCAACGGTGTTTTGCCTTCAGTTCGAACAATGCAAGGACCGAACCCAACTTGGTGCATTCTGCTTTGCAACCTGTGAACAGTGGTTTCACATCGTCTTCCATCAAGCTTTTCAAACTCTCTTTCCGTGTAATTACCCTCCACATCCCGCAACATTTGCTCTAAATTCTCCTCCTCAAACATATCAAACTGCAACTCATCATCCGGTTCCACCGTGACTTCATTGCATACCGGCAGGGTACTACCTGCCTCCCCGTGATGGATCCAACACGTGTAATTCCTCACGAAGCCATGTCGAATCAGGTGGTCCTCAATTTGAGCTGAGTTGTTAAATCTTCTCAAATTGGTGCAATCAATGCAAGGACAATATATGAAGTTTACACCCCTCATCACCATGTCCTCTTCGGCAATTTTTTTGAACTCCTTAACACCCCTCTGAAATTCAGCACTCACACGACTTTTGTCATACATCCATTCCTTACGGTTCATCTGCAATTAAACTTCACACAATAAATTAAGCAAAATCGGAGCGACAAAGAAGTCGGCTATTTGAAATATTGAGACATCATTTCAGTTAATATTACCTTTGCAAAATAGAGGACAATTTCCTGCAATATATATGAAATATATACTCCCGATCGATACCTAGATTCTTCCCTGGTTTAGAGCTTCCAATTTCCTAGATAAGACAGATACATTTTTCACATGCACAATGATATCAAACAATCTAATTATATAGTGCAGTAGCTTACAAATCTTTTGACTACTACGAAACAAAACAGGGGTACCAACGATGACTCCTAATCTCTAAATAGGTTTGGTCCTAATCCCATTCGACGATATGTGGTTCGGACAAGTTCCTAAGCCGTTGTACAACTCTAGAGAAAATTTCGGCAGCATCTCCCCGCTATTCTCCATATACACGTCTCGACAACAGGTCAAGAGAGGTGTATATCTGGAGAATTCCAAGGAGACGCTACCGAAATCTACTCTGCAATTGTACAACACAGCTCAGGATCTTGCCCAAAGCACATATCCTCGAACTGTCCAAAGAACGTGGACAATTCGAGACTGCTCGCTTATAAATATGCCATTTCGTTCGGTATATTTATAAACTAGCATCCTCGAACGGGAGACGTAGGTTCCGCAGCCTAAACTCTAACATTCATCAGGTGACAGCAATAATAATTTCATATTAACATCAAAGCACTACAAATTAAGATAATTAAATACATGTGTGCTTGTCAAATAAAGGGTGTGAAATCTGATAGGACATACACAATACCAGTGCAATCTAAACTTTCTTCGCGACATATCAAAATTACATAGTGCAAAATTAAAGGGGTTTGAAGGAATGCTCACATTTTGAAGAAAACCACAAATTACGCAAAATGAGGGGAAATATCCTTAAGTTAGGGCTTCAAATTTACCCTCTTAACACCCACCCTTGAGGATTTCAAATTTTCTCACCCAGGTATAGCTTCCAAACACAGAATATGACCTATTTTTTCAGGTGGCGGCGGAGAAATCTCCTCTGGAACAATAACAGAGAAGAGTTCAGCTTGACTGGTATAAATAACCTAACGAAGCACATCACTATCGGTTCTCATATAAAAAGCGATAGTGATATGATCATGCACATCACAGTCGGTTCTTATAATAGAAGCGATAGTGATGATCGTTATCATCACAGTCGGTTCCCACAAAAGAAGCGATAGTGATGAGTTCGTACTCATCACTATCGGTAATGCTCATCACTATCGCTTCTTTTGTGAGAAGCGATAGTGATGTGCATTCTCATCACTATCGCTTCTCACATAAGAACCGATAGTGATGAGTACGAGCTCATCACTATCGCTTTTTATGTGGAAACCGATAGTGATGATGATGCACATCACTATTACTTCTCGCATAAGAACCGATTGTGATGTTCCCAGTGCTACATCACGATCACTTCTAATCTGAGAACCGATAGTGATTATTATTAATGCCTCTCTTAAGTCATCTATCACAATCGTTTTTTCCTAAAAACTTAAGAACCGACACAGATGAAGCGACAGTGATGTACCATCCTGTAGTAGTGTTGGCTTGAATCTGCGCATTTAAAATCATGGAGTCTAGGCTCCATGGTACCCCGATATATAGCGTATATATATATATATATATATATATATATATATATATATATATATATATATATATATATATATATATATAGGAAGCCGAAATGGGGCACCATAGTGCCTGGGCACCATGATTTCAAATGCTCAAATTCAAGCCATATTCGAGTATAATTTTCAAAATTTTCATTTTTAGGGTATATACCCATCTATAACCATTCAAATGAAACACATACCTTTCAAAAAATATACTCGAATTCAAAGATTTTGTACGAGTTTGGATCACATGCTTTGCTGATTTATATATAAAATCAGCACATACCTACAACCATACTATCATCAAAAAGGGAAACTATAATTTGAATTTCAGTTCAAACATGTTTGAACTAGTTAGTAAACTGGTTAAACTCGGCATCCTAAAAATTTCAAAATAATTCACATAAAAATACATAGGAAAAATATCCTTTTTAGATTATGGTGCCCAGGCACCATGGTGTCCCATGTAATTATACTATATATATATATACACACACATACATATACATACATGTATATAGATATATATACATGTATATGTATACATATACATGTATATATATACATATGTGTGTGTGTGTGACGAGGAGAGGTGCGTCGCAGCTGCACGCCAGACAGCAGCGCAGAGAGATTAAGAGTGCCAAATTCGGGTCTACCGGTGATGAGGCAGTGGTTCAGCCTCCTACTCCGTCGATGAACTCTACTACTCCCTTTAACCCACACGCCTCCTCTCTAAGTACAATTTGCTGCACGTGTTACTAGAATTTTTTTTGCACCCTTTCACCATTGTTGCACATACCGTTCTTTTTTTTTTGTTGCAATTTGTCCTTCTAAAATTTTGTAGGAAGAAGTACGTTTTGTTGTACTGGGGTTGTTGATTTGTTGCTCCGGAGCAGGGTTTACATTACCGAACTGAGTTGAAAAATCACCGCCCTGTTGGTACCGATTTTTGTCGAAAATAGGTAGAAACCGAATTAATTACAAAGTCAAACTATTTTGAAATTGACGGTCAAACAGCGGCAAAAAAACAAAAACCGATCGGTTTGAACGATTTTCGACCGATTTTGTCCAATTTTCCACTGGTTTGCATTGAAAATTGGAAAAACAATTACAGAAAATACTGAAAAATTTGTAAAACTTGGTAAAGGCCCAAAAATTTAGGAAAAGTTAAAAATGTATAAGAAATATGAAAAAATATGAAATAATTTCTGCATGACCTTTTGTATATTTTAAGACAATGTCAAGTTGTAAAGTACACATTTTACAATAATAGCACAACTATGAAAAAATATGAAAAAAAATATGGGAAAACTTCGGTATGACCTTTGCTATATTTTATACAAACTCAAGTTGTAAAGTAGGCATTTAACAATAATATCTCAACAATAACCTTTCATTTCAATACCATTCACAAATCAATCCAACAAATCCACAACTCAATGTCCATGGCATATGACATTTGAAATCAACATTTCTCACCGAAAATGAATGTTCACACTTCGCATAGTTTCGTTGTACTTCCATTGTCACACATATGTCATGTTGGGTTTGCATGAACACTATGTTAGTAAAAAAATCGAGTTGCAATGAAATGAAACATTACCTTTAGGGCTACGGGTAGTATTGTTGAGTGTATTCTTGGTTGGCTATGTTGTACTCCTCAATTGACATTATCATCAATCCTCGTGTAGCTAGCAACTACGTCTTGTATTCGCACCAGCTTTGCCCTGTTCATAGACTAGTTATTTGCCATTGTTGGTACAACATAGAATAAAATTCATAGTCTTGCCACTCATAGACCTATTGGGTGAGAGATTGTGTACGAGCATCCGAAATGGCATAGTCGTAGTGGCCATATAAGCCATAACTAAGCAAGCAAACACACTTATAGTTCCATTGTCTCTGCAAACCATTAATGCTTTGGATCAAGTACTTTCAAGTGTGTGTAAAAATTTAAAAATCATATGTGGGATATACTAGTTCACTCATAATAAATATACAACAATAAAAATATTAATTTAGGTTTGGGACGAGTGAACCATATGTGTACGGAATGGATTGGAGCAAGAGTATCAAAGCAATTTGACGATCATACACACCTGTTTAATACTACCACGAACCGAAAATTCCAGATAGGAGCTCTAACATTGGCTTTATGAGAGAGGTTGAGCTTTAATAAGAGAAGTCTCCAATGCTGAAATTTCTGATACTGTAAGATCATAAATTGTCTCCTTAAAATTTTCTATTACGTGCCATTGAAATGTCTCTGTAGCATTTGGGTTACAATAATCTTCATTGATCTACTGCACTGAAATGGACATGCGAGTTCTCAAAGCTGAAGTACAATAACAATAACTGTGGTTGTGCTTCTGTGAGGGTAAGAAGCAACCCTAAGTAGATGAAAAGACGATGTCCTTAACCTAAATCCATCATTTGTTTCCATTTGCAAGATCATCTAGATTACTGAACCGAAAATCGACATTATCACACCAAAAATCGACCATTTGCACCGAAAATCTATCGGCTAACCTATAAAATCGACCATTGAACCGAAAATTGACCATTGAACCGAAAATCAACCATATGAACCGAATATCAAATCTTACCGAGCGATTTTTGAGCTCCAGTGGCAAAAAGTTGGTCGGCGGCAGGTTGATCTGGCTAGAGGTAGCGGCGAGGTGTTTGGGGGGGGGGGGGGACGAAAGGATGGTCAGGACCAGGGTTTTCCTATCGAAAACGACCGTTAAATAGGTGGGACAACTTGGTGGGCCAAATGGGCTGCATTTCTGTAGCCTATCCTATGTTTTATTTTTTTTCCTTTTATATTATGTATATTCAGATTTGCATAAAAACATCTCCCAAATTCAGCTTTTCAAAAAAATATTCATGGCAGATGTCAAAAAGCTATTAATACTAATTCTAGGGAACTTTTGGATAATTTTTTCCAAAATTTCCTAAATTTTTTGAATTTAAATTTGAATTAGACCGGTTTACCGACCGGTTCCAAATCTCGAGCCGGACCGATACGGTCAAAAATAACGATTTTCATCGATTTTTCGAACCCTGCTCCGGAGACTTTTTTTGTTGCATTAAGGTTATTGATTTGTGGAGTCATTTTACCTGTGTTGTATTTGCTGTAACTGTTTTATGGAATTGTTGCAACCATATTAGTGAATTGTTGCAACCGTATTGGGGATTTGGTGCATCCATATTTAGGATTTATTGCAACCACATTTCGGAATTGTTGCAACTGTATTGGTGATTTGTTGCAACTGCAACGAGGAATGTTGCACACTATGCAATCTATTGTTGGAGCTAATCATCAAACTGCGCATTATCGAGTAGATTACATGCTGGGCAGGCTCTCGATTTGGTGTTGGGTGCTTGATGGATATTGAGTAGATTTGAGTAGAAATCTAGATACAAAACGCAATCCAGGAGCAGCAGTTTGGGGGTAGAATAGAAGAGCTAGAAAAGGGGATAGATCAGCATGAGGTAGCAGAATTCGATGTGATTTCTTCCTTAGCCCAAAAGTTAGTGCATGACTCAACTTATACCCCTTTCACCCTCTCCTTACAAGTTGGCCTCACTCCTCCCCAAATCCTATTTACTGACCATCTCCTCTCTTTTTTCCTCTGTTTCTTGATTTGCGACAGTGACATTCTTGTAAAAAAGTACAATAAAATCTAGTTTTACTGTAACTTCAGATCCAAGCAACCCTTATCTTAAGTGTTTTCCATCTTCTATCTGGATTGTAGGGAATGTACGATCTAAGTGGTTGTGCTGCTAATCCCAACCCTGTATGGAGGGCGAAAACGGACCAACCACCAGTTGTCAGTGGTTGTGCTCCTCACAAATTATTGTCGCCAATTGTGGAAACTCAGGGCCAGAGATTCTTTATCCAAGAAGCGAGTCAGAACTAATCTTAGGCGTTAGTTCTGCAGGCCGTGCTTGCAAATCTGAAGCATAAATTACACATGCATAGACAAGCATAGATGAAATGGTATCATCTAATAGGGTGAGTTTTTTTTCTCAGTTTTGTTGGTGATATTCTGTGCAACATTTTGTATTTGATGCACCTGTCAAGCTCCAAGAAACGTTCTACTTAAAGGCTCAAAAAGAATATTGGATTTGGAGTTTCGTTTAGGTTCTGCCAGTAAGCTCCTGTACAAGGATATAGATGATAGTGTTGGCACCAAAAAAACGTGAAGAGCAGGATATAGATGATAGTGTTCGCACCAAAAAACGTGAAGAGGGGTTAATCGGCTACAACACATAAGACGAACACCGGATTCTGCGGTTCGGACGTGCCAACCGATTTGATCCTGCAATCGGTAAGATAGATGGAAAAAAGTACGCTCAAAGCCAATCTAGTGAAACAATAAACAGTTAAAAAGCATATTAAATCTAATGTAACGGTAAGTCTAATTAGCTGATTAAGGCTAATCAGATGATAGAGGTAGATCTCTTCCGAAAAAGGCAATGCGCAACAAGACCGGAGAAAAATCATACATGATTGGCGTAATTGATGAAGATCAACAATCGGCGATGCATAACTTTATTGATCGATATCAGATTACAAGGAAAAATCTAAGTTACAAAGACTACTCCTAGTCGACAGGAAAATAAAAGAGTAAATGCGAGTTGTTTGATTGATTGTTTGTTTTCTCGCTTGCCCTTGATCGTCTTTTATAGCTGTTAGCCAACCATGTCCTCTTCTAACACGCTGCAGAGTATGATCCATATCGGCCTCAATCCGGACAGTTCTTCTTATTTTAGATAAATATCGGTCATAATCCAAATTCGGACCCCTTTCTATATCCGATATCGGCTAAAATATCTCATAATCCCAAACCTGATAATGTATCCGTACTCTTACCAAATTTTGGTGAAAAAGATAGGTTACGCATTTTTAGCTTACTGTGGTTCTTAGCATTGTCAAATTAAGATTGCGAGCGAAATCAGTGGCGGAGGCAAAGAATGTAGGGCTGCAGGAATGTCGAAACTGGAGAGGTTTAGCTTGCTAGATCAAACTAGCAAGCTGGGTAGTCCTTACGTCTTCCTCTGCATTGTATATCTTGGAATTTTTCTATGTTGCTTTCTGAACTTTAGATAGTGAAAGACCATGTGGAGGTCTATCCTTGTGTGTGATGAGTAATTGATGAGTTTTGAGCTTGTGTTGTTTTAAATTGATTTGGATTTGAAGCAATTTGAGTGTTGGTCTACTGGTCGGAGACCAGTCGTCCGACCCCGAGTGGTTGGGGCTCTCGTTGGTCGGAGACCAGTCACCCGACCCCGAGTGGTTGAGGATTTGGCTGGTCGGAGACCAGTCGTCTGACCCCGAGTGGTCAGGTCTTTGGTTGGTCGGAGACCAGTTGTCCGACCCAGAGTGGTCTAGGCTTTGGCTGGTCGGAGACCAGTGATCAGACCTAGAGTGGTCCGGATGAAGACCAGTGGTCCGACCCCGAGTGGTCGGGACGAAGACCAGTGGTCGGGATGGAGACCAGTGGTCAGACCCCGAGTGGTCGGGAAGAAGACCAGTAGTTAGACCCCGAGTGGTCAGGACGAAGACCAGTGGTCAGACCTCGAGTGGTCGGGATGGAGACCGATGGTCGCCGGTGGTCGGGGCGAAGACCGGTGGTCGGACCTCGAGTGGTCGGGATGGAGACCGATGGTCAGTCCGTGGTCGGGATGGAGACCGATGGGTCGGACCATGTGTGGTCGAGGTTTCTTTGGTCGGTCGTAGTGTATATCTTTCTGTTGAGATGGATATGTGTTGTTGGACATTGCTATGTGATGTGGTTCCTTGTCTATGATGGTTGCGTGACTTTGGAGCTAGGTCATGGTGAGGCGAAGGAGATCGGGACTAGGTTTGGGAGAGCGAGGTCCGGATGATCAAGGTGTCGCCAAAGATGGTGAGGCCGTGGAGTAGCCGCAAGCCGAGAAGACAAAGGAATGGATGAGATGCTAACTTGGAACCGCTCGATCGAGGAGGACCGTTGGATCGATCGGGAAGATAGAGTAGCGGGTCAAGTTGGTATGGTTTGAATAGCGTGCAAAACCCGTTGTGTTGTTGGGTTTCGGTCACCCATGCATAGCTTTGTGAGTGGGTAAAATCTCACCCTTGATGGAGTGCTCTAGGGTTTAGAGGCTCATCCAAGGGTGGTGGTGGTCCAAGCACGCTTCAAATATACAGGAGAGGGTGTCTCCTTGGGGTGGCGGTGAGGAAAGTGTACGTGAGTAGTTGAGAGTTGTTGAGAGTGATGATGTAAGGATCAAATCGTGGCTCTTGGATGTTGGCTTAGGATTGAAGCAGGACATCCAAAGGTGGGAATTGATCCTGTGTCACTATAAATAGAGGGTAGGGCAGCCTCCCTCTTTGAAGGTTGTGAAGGTTACGAGGTTTTTCTTTGCTCGTTTGAGTTTTGCCCACTTTGTTGTGAGGCTTTGTAAACCTCCCTTCCAAAATGAGATGTTCTTCACTTATATTCTTGTTTCATTTCTCTTACGTATTTACATTTCGCACTTAAATTCATTATCTAAATTCGCATTTACTTACTTGCAATTTACTTTACGTAATTCGGATTTGCCTCATCTCCTTCTACATGCTTTTGAGTCCTTTTGAAATTCATGATTGATGAACTCTTCTCTGGATTGGTGCTTTCAATCATTTAGGCAATCCTTGCGTTCTTGTTGCAAGTTGTAAATCTGTTCTTAAAGTGCGTAAGCGTGTGACTTGTAGTTCGTTAGTCTTGATTGGCTTCGGTTCTTATTGCCAAGGATGAAAGATTGCTGGATGAATCTTCTATAGATCATATCCCAATCATCTAGGCAATCTACAACCTCTTCTATTCAGCTTTGGAAGAAACCAATTTACGTGCCTAGTTTTGGATAGTGTTTCTATCTGCTTGAAGGGTTGTTTCTTCGTGTACTTACTTGCTGTGATTTGTGGAGAGTTATCCAAGGATATTCGACCATCAACTCCCACCAACAAGTTAGGGTAAAGTCCGTGTTCGTGACTCTGTTTTTGGTGTTGCATTTGTTAAATCGAAAAGGACGGAACCTTGGTATCAATTCCTTCGATTGATGGTGAAATAGGTTCTGACATCCTTAGGGAGGTGCACACCAAGTTTCACATTTTTGGATCGGTACCGATCAAAAGTTACATCGATTCTGCTTTTAAGATCGTGCTGATTTTACTTGTTCATCCGGACTCGTGAGGTCGGGCGTCGCTTCATCGGTCGGGGAGGTACTGTTCATCCGAGCACTATTCACCCGAGTCTCGTTCATCCGACCTCCGCAGTCGGGCGCCTCGCTTCATCGGTCGGGATCTCGTTCATCCGAACACTATTCACCCGAGTCTTGTTCATCCGACCACTTCGGTCGGGAGTATCGCTCATTCATCAGGCCGGCTTTGGTCGGGAGTCTTATTCATCCGACCTCTGAGGGTCGAAGTACTGTTCATCCGACCAGAGATACCCGACCAGTGCAGTTTCTTTCTGGTCTTTTGGTGGTTTGAATTCTAGGGGGAAAGTTTATTCGAAAATTTTTATTTGGCTCCTATTCACCCCCCCTCTAGTCGCCTTTTTCGATCTTTCAATTGGTATCAGAGCAGGTTCTGCTCTTTCTAGATCTTGACCGGTCTCAAGAGCCATGGCGATGGACAAGTATTCCACCAAGCCTCCTATTTTCTCCGAGTTGATTTTCCTTTTGGAAATCTCGGATGGAGTCATACATCACGCCGGTAGCTTCGATATGGCGGAAGGTGAAGCTCCCGTATGAGGTTCCTGCTGATGAGAACGTCACGGCCGGCAATATGGCTGACGTTGAGGCGAATGCTAAGGCAAGGAACATCCTCATACAGGGTCTTAGCCGCAGTGAGTATGACAGGATTTCTCACCATCGTTACGCTCATGAGATTTGGGTGACCCTCGATGCTTACCATGAGGCACTACCCAAATCAAGGCGGTTCGACAGGACCAATTCAAGCGTGAGTTCAACAAGTTTGAACAAAGACGTTGGTGAGAGTCTTGACGAGTGCTTTGGTCGGTTTACAAAGATTACGGCGACCTCGGCGATCGGTTGCATATACGACTCGGATAATGCTCGACATTTCTTGACCGCACTCGATCTTCGTGTTTGGGAAATGAAAGTGACCACCATCAAGGACACCACCGACTGTCGACCTTGACTCTTGACGGGCTTTATTCCGCCTCAAGACTCATGAGATCGACGTCGTCTCGCGGAAGACGAAGTCTCGATCGATGGCTTTGGTCACCGATCCCATTGGATCCTCTCTTTCGATTCTTCGTTGGTTTCTCTCTCTCCCATGCGAGCTAGCGATGACCAACTGGAAAAATTTCGAAAAATGAGCTTGCTCTTCTTGCTCGCAAATTTTCATATGCATACAAGAGAGTGAGAGAGAGGAAGAGAGGTGGGATGATCACTGTTTGAGTGTGGTGGCCCCAACCACATTCGAGCAAACCGTCCCAAGCCGAGAAGGGCAAAAGCGAACAAAGCGGTTCGGGCAAGAACGACTACACCGATAAGAACCGCAACAAGAAGCCTCCGGTTCGCGAGCGGTAGCGTGAAAAGAAGTACCGCAACTTCTCTAAGAACAAGAAGCTCTTCCACCGTCCTCGCGCGCTTGCGACATCAACCTCTCCGACACGGAGACATGGAGCGACGAAGGCGAGGATGATCCGCAAGAGAAGAAGGGCGGCGATGACTTCTCGGCATGTGCTTCATGGCCGCGCCAACGGCATCGGCGACTCAGTGACAAATGACTCGGACGAGGTACCCACCTCGACGAATTAAATGTCGCCTTACGTAAATTAGGCAAGTTTCATGCTAAGGCTAGGTCGAGGTGTTACGAGTTAGAAAAGGAAGTAGGTACCTTGACTCGGAGTTAGCTTCACTTAGATCTTCTCCTCCCGAGTCACCGATGATGTGTTCTCTGTGATCTTTGTTCTTGTGGAGTTGGAGAACCTAAGGACCATACATGATAGTGTGCTTCTTGAACTTGATGGTCTTAGGAGGAAGAATGCTAGCACTAGTTCTATTGATGATATTCTGTTGAGGCTAGTTTTCTTCATGCTCACTCTACTCCTTCTTGTGCTAATTGCCCTAAATTGCTTGTTGAAATTGATGCCATGAGCACTCACCTTAAGAAGCTTTCTTCTAGAAATGATGAACTTGAATTGCATGCTTCTAAGGATCCAACGGCTCATGTGAGGGTCAGTAAGCAACTAAAACTTGACAATAATGCTTTAAATGTCAAGTGTGCTAAACTTGCTAAGGACTTACTAGATAAGTCACAAGAAAGTTGTTTGCGATGTTACGTGATTGAGGGGACTTGGATAAAATCCATGTCGAGCTTAGGAAGAAATTAGAAGACCAAGCCCATAGAATTAGAAATGCATCTTGCGTTTCTTGTGAGGCCCTCAAGATTGAGGCGGCCGTCTTTGAGGAGAAAATGCACGTCTTGAGAGAGCTCATCTTTCTGGTTCTTCTTCTTGTTCTTCCCCTGCTCTTCTTGTGCCTCTTTCTTTCGAGATTGCCAAGATCTTATGAGCACTCTCGAGAAGTTTGTAGGAGGCAAGAAGAAGCTCAATCTTATTCTAGACCAATCCAAGATTAGTAGATTCAATCAAGGTCTAGGATTTGATCCCTTGGAGCACGCTCGGCGCATCCTCCCACCATTGTGCTCGGCTCGAGAGTGGTGAGATTGTGGTAGCTCCTGAGTGAGCACCACCGTGTTTAGGTCTCTGGGGTTGTCCATAGGACTTCTGACTAGAAGGGTGTTACCCTTGTTGCTTCAGTCTCTAGCAAGGCGAAGTACATATGCACCTTCTGTAAGAAGGACGGTCACCTAGTAGATTTACGCTTGCGCGCCAAGATCACTCGGCGTGGCGTGTTGTCGCTCTTAGGGGTATTCGTGGTCATCCCGGACTTTGAGTGCTCCTAAGACACACACTGCTTCTAGACAGGTTAGAGAGTCGCCTGTTTTTGGGCAGCGTCCAGGACTCGGTTTTCATGCTGGTTCTTCGAGTTTTAGTCTTGGAGCTGTTCGTAGTCAGTCTTTCCGCCGTCCTCTTGATATTCCTCGTTCTTCCCATCGAGGTAGATATCAGCGGCGTGAGGTGTTTTCTGGTAGGAGATCCAGGCAGCCTTACTGGGATGGTCCGGCTTTTGCACCACGGCATGCCAACCCGGTTTCAGCTCATAGATCATCTACTAGAGTTGCTACTAATCTTGTTAAGTCTAAACGTCAGAGAGACACTCGAGTCCAGTCTTCTTCTGTGACTGGCACTCTGAGGCGTCGTGTGGTTCAGTATTGGGTTCCCAAGTCTTCACTCTACCCCAGTACTGAGTCATCTTTCTCTCTTGTGTCTTGATCAGGTTGGTCGGATGGGGAAGGGAGATGTTTGGATTGTTGACTCCGGTTGTTCTCGTCATATGACCGAAGATTCTCGATGGTTCTCTTCCCTAGTCCGAGCCCCCGGTGATGAGTTAATCACTTTTGGGGATGCATCTTCAGGTAGAGTCATTGCTAAAGGTACCATCTGCATTAACCAAAATTTCATTCTTAAAGATGTTGCCTTAGTAAGTAAGCTGCAATACAATCGCTCTCTGTTTCTCGACTTATCGATGACTCTTTCGAGGTAAGCTTCAAGAGTAATGCCTGTAGAATCATTGATTCATCAGGAGGGTTAGTTCTTGGGATTTCTAGATTTGGGAGAGTCTTTCGTGCTGATTTTTCTGCTTCTTCTGGAGACCCTCTTCGATGTTTGATTGCTTCGAGTCCGTGATCTCTCCTTCGGCATAGGAGACTTGGTCACATTGGTTTTGATCATTTGACCCGAGTTAGCGACCACGATCTCATTCGGGTTTGCCCAAACTCAAGATGGTCAAAGACTTAGTTTGCTCTCCTTGCCGACATGGCAAGATGGTTCTCGCTTCTCATCCTCCGATCCCGTAGTGATGACTGATGCACCAGACAGCTTTTACATATGGACACCGTTGGTCCAAATAGAGTGCGATCGGCGAGGGAAGTGGTATGTTCTTGTCATCGTTGATGATTTTTCTAGATACTCTTGGGTATTTTTCATGGCCTCAAAGGATGAGACTTTTCTCACTTGAGGGCAGTCAAGAGGTTGTCTATTGAGCTCCCGGTGCATTACGAGCTATTCGCAGTGATAATGGCACGGAGTTCAAGAATTCCTACTTTGAGAGTTTTTGTGTGGAGTCGGTTTAGAGCATCGCTTCTCTTCTCCCTCGCCCCTCGGCAAAATGGCGTAGTGGAAAGGAAGAACAGGACCACAGTTGAGATGGCCAGACGATGCTAGATGAGTCTGAGACTCTAGGAAGTTTTGGGTGAGGCTATAGCTCTTGCTTGCCATGTTTCTAATCGCGTGTTTTGAGAGCACATTTGCATCGCACTTCTTATGAGTTGAGGTATGGGCGAAAGCCCAGGTGTGTCTCATTTTCGCGTTTTCGGTTGCAAGTGTTTTATCTTGAAGTCCAGTAACCTAGATAAGTTTGAGTCTCGCTCTTACGATGGCATCTTTCTAGGTTACTCGTCTTCTTCTCGTAGCTATAGGGTGCAGGTGTTGATGCGCATAGGATCATAGAGACTGTGATGTGACCTTTGATGAGGCTAGCCCAGAGCTAGACACGATGTTTGAGCTCTTCTTCTTCCTCCAAGACCATTTTTGTAGAGGATGAGGATGATGGAGATGATGGTGTTCCACCTGATCCAGTCCCCTCTACACCTGAGGTGCCTCCTGTTTCCATTTCGCACCTCGGGAGACCACCTTTGTCTTCGGCTCTCCTTGGTAGTGGCTCTGTTCCTATCTCTTACATTCAAGAGGTAGAGACCATACGCTCCTGGACCTCCCGTCATATTCGAGAGACGTCATCCTTCCGATCGGATGATTGGCGATTTGTTCGAGCGTGTCACTCGCTCAAGCAGGTCCTGTCCTCTTCTGTCTTCACTCTGCCTTTGTTGCCTCCTTTGAGCCGAAGGATATTTCTCATGCATTATCCGATGAGTCGTGGATTAATGCTATGCATGAGGAACTTGAGAACTTTGAGAGGAACAAAGTCTGGCAGCTTGTAGAGCGCCCATCCGGTCATAATGTCATTGGGACCAAGTGGGTGTTCAAAACAAGCAGTGAGGATGGGGTTGTCATTCGCAACAAGGCTAGGCTAGTTGCACAGGGCTTTCTCGGGTTGAGGTCTTGACTTTGAGGAGACCTTTGCCCTCGTAGCTAGGCTAGAGGCTATTAGGATCTGCTTGCATTTTTGCATCCCGGGCTTCAAGCTCTATCAAATGGATGTCAAGAGTGCATTTCTCAATGACTATATTGAGGAAGAGGTTTATGTCAAACAACCTCCGTGATTTGAGAACCCCAAGTTTCCGAGTCATGTTTTCAAGCTTTCCAAAGCTCAGATGGACTCAAGCAGGCCCCCAGAGCATGGTATGAGAGGCTCAAGTCTTATCTTCTCAGCCATGACTTTAAAATGGGCATAGTAGACAAAACTCTGTTCATCAGACACCATGAGTCTAATTTTCTTCTTGTCCAGATTTATGTGGACGATATCATTTTTGGTGGATCCTCTCATTCTCTTGTCTCTCGGTTTTATGTGATGAGTACAGAGTTTGAGATGAGTATGATGGGCGAGTTGAGCTACTTTCTTGGCTTCCAAATCAAGCAGACTCAGGAGGGTACTTTCTTGCATCAAGGTAAATATACCCGTGACCTCCTGAGGCGCTTCGACATGTCAGATGGGAAGCCGGTGATGACTCCTATGGCCACCACTGCTGTTCTCGAGCCCGATGAGGATGGTGAGCCTGCTGATCAAAAGGAGTTTCGGAGTATGATCGGCTCCCTCTTGTACCTCACTGCTTCGAGGCCGGACATACACTTCGCTGTGTGTCTGTGCGCTCGATTTCAAGCTTCTCCTCGCGCCTCTCACCGCCAGGCGGTCAAGCGCATCTTCAGGTACCTTCGTGCCACCACTGATTATGGTATTTGGTACTCTTCTTCTTCTTGTCTATCTCTTAGAGCCTTTTCCGATGCCGACTTTGCTGGCTGTAGGATAGATAGGAAGAGCACTTCTGGCACTTGCCAATTCATTGGCACTTCTCTTGTTTCTTGGTCATCTAGGAAGCGATGCAGGGTTGCATGACCCACGGCGAGGCCGAGTATGTTCTTGCTGACAGCCTTTGTCAGAGCAGTGCTCTGGATGAGATCGACCTTGCGGGACTATGGGTTAGAAATAGAGAGTGTGCCACTTTTCTGTGACAACACTTCAGCTATTTGCATTGCTAAAAACCCAGTGCAACATTCCCGGACCAAGCACATTGATATTAGATATCACTTCCTTAGAGACCATGTGGAGAAGGGTGATATCGTGCTTCAGTTCATAGATGGTGACCACCAGTTAGCCGATATCTTTACCAAGCCTTTGGATAGCTCCAGATTTGTTGCCTTGAGGAGTGAGCTTGGAGTCGTGAGCCCATACGGCTTATCTTGAGGGGGAGCTGGTTTGTATACTATGTACTATATTTTTTCCTCCAGCATTTCCTTTCTTCTTTTGGGTGACTTTGGGCTGGTTTTCTTAAGTTGAGTTCACTCACTTAGACTTTTGGCATGTCTTCCATGGACCTCTTATCTTATGCTTTAGGTTGCTATCATGCGTGATTAGTCATTCTCTCTTCTCTCTATGTTGAGTTCCCTCACGCCTTATAAGTCTAGCGGGTTTTGGGCCTCCTCGGTGAAGCAGTGGTGCTGTGTGCACTCCTCGGTAGACTGGGGAAGATAAGAGCCAGTCTGAGCCGTATTGAGTCTCTTCTATCTTATCTATGCTCAATAGCCATCCAGTCTTGCAGTTTCTCGACTTCTTCTCCTCATTCTGTTTTTCTGGTTGTTATTGAGTTCATTCGGTTTTCTTTATGCCTAATCTTGATAATAACTCAACTTTAACCAGATTTGAGCCTAAAATTGATTCATTTGTTGAGGGGGAGTTTGGGAATATGTTCATGCATTGCATTTAGACTGCATTTTCTGTTTTATGAGCTTTGTCTATTATGCAATTGATTCAATCTTCATGTAATGCACCTTGCTACATCTTTGAAGAAAATCACTAGCTTAGGTCTATCCAAGTCCATCTATCATACTAAGCTTGTTAAAATCTGAAAATTGAAAATCTTAAATGAAAAACATATTGCTTTTTCTTGTTAAGTTTCTTCTCTAGAGGTTTTACCATGAATTGTGAATTTATGGAGTTCTCTAGAGTCCCTATAGCAACTTGGGTGAAACTTGCTTGATCCATATTTTAGTCCTTCAAAATTGCTCATATGTGCTAATAAAAAAAAAACTTGACTCTTTTTTGTGCAAAATTGAACTCAACACTATATATTCTCGAGACTGCCTCCCATTGCACTTGGGATGAACTTGGAATATATAGTGTATGACCAAGATCATTCTCTTAAGAGTTACTCTTGGGGTGATCGAACATGGCTTGAGTCAACCATTAAGAAATGCAAATAACAAAAACATAAGTGGGTAAAGAATGCAAATAATGTCAAACATTTGCACCCGCTATGTCTTTTAAAATATCAAAGAAGAAGAATTTGCATGAATTGAAAAATGAGCTCGAAGGACTCTATATGTACTTCAAGATTCCCCAAAGTGTTGAGTAGGTTGAACTCTAGGTTCTCCATTTGATCCTATGAATGGTGTTGGCTTCTAGCTTTGAAACTTTTGCTAAGTTTTGCACTTGTTCAAATCTTGCTAAAATAAAATCTTGTAAACCAAGCTTGTGAGCAAAATGAATTTGTTCTTGGAGACATCCTAGTTCAGTCATTTTCTAAATTGACTAGCTTGGTGTCATATCTTGTCATTGCGATCAATTGGATAATCTTCAAAGCTCACTTAGGTTGCATTTCATGCATACATATATAAAGGGGGAGAAAACAAAAATTTCTTGATGCCTATATTGCCAAAAGGGGGAGAATATGTAGAAAAGGCATCATTTAAAATGTAGAAAAGGGGGAGATAAAAATGTGAAGGCTTGTTGATTAAAAGGCACTTATGATTGGTTTTTAGAGCTTTTGTGGAAAACTTGCTCTTTTCATGGTCTTGCTCTAAATTCTTTACGCCAACTTGGTCATGATCTTATTTCCTTATTCTGGACCAAGTTTGGCTTTGCATTCAAATTGCTTTCTTCTCTCTTATTCAAACTCAAAACTTTTGCCTTTTCATGTGTTTGTCAATATACTCATCAAGGGGGAGATTGAAAGACCATGTGGAGGTCTATCCTTGTGTGTGATGAGTAATTGATGAGTTTTGAACTTGTGTTGTTTTAAATTGATTTGGATTTGAAGCAATTTGAGTGTTGGTCTACTGGTCGGAGACCAGTCGTCCGACCCCGAGTGGTCGGGGCTCTCGCTGGTCGGAGACCAGTCACCCGACCCCGAGTGGTTGAGGATTTGGCTGGTCGGAGACTAGTCGTCTGACCCCGAGTGGTCAGGTCTTTGGTTGGTCGGAGACCAGTTGTCCGACCCAGAGTGGTCTAGGCTTTGGTGGTGGAGACCGGTGATCGGACTCAGTGGTCGGGATGAAGACCGCTGGTCCGACCCGAGTGGTCGGGACGAAGACCAGTGGTCGGGATGGAGACCAGTGGTCAGACCCCGAGTGGTCGGGAAGAAGACCAGTAGTCAGACCCCGAGTGGTCAGGACGAAGACCAGTGGTCAGACCTCGAGTGGTCGGGATGGAGACCAGTGGTCGTCGGTGGTCGGGACGAAGACCGGTGGTCGGACCTCGAGTGGTCGGGATGGAGACCGATGATCAGTGCGTGGTCGGGATGGAGACCGGTGGTCGGACCATGTGTGGTCGGTTTCTTTGGTCGGCGTAGTGTATATCTTTGTTGAGATGGATATGTGTTGTTGGACATTGCTATGTGATGTGGTTCCTTGTCTATGATGGTTGCGGGACTTTGGAGCTAGGTCATGGTGAGGCGAAGGAGATCGGGACTAGGCCGGGAGAGCGAGGTCCGGATGATCAAGGTGTCGCCAAAGATGGTGAGGCCGGGAGTAGCCGCAAGCCGAGAAGACAAAGGAATGGATGAGATGCTAACTTGGGCTGCTCGATCGAGGAGGACCGTTGGATCGCGATCGGGGAGATAGAGTAGCGGGTCAAGTTGGTATGGTTTGAACAGCGTGCAAAACCCGTTGTGTTGTTGGGTTTCGGTCACCCATGCATAGCTGTGTGAGTGGGTAAAATCTCGCCTTTGATGGAGTGCTCTAGGGTTTAGAGGCTCATCCAAGGGTGGTGGTGGTCCAAGCACCTTCAAATATACAGGAGAGGGGTGTCTCCTTGGGGTGGCAGTGAGGAAAGTGTACGTGAGTAGTTGAGAGTTGTTGAGAGGATGATGTAAGGATCAAATCCTGGCTCTTGGATGTTGGCTTAGGATTGAAGCGGGACATCCAAGGTGGGAATTGATCCTGTGTCACTATAAATAGAGGGTAGGGCAGCCTCCCTCTTTGAAGGTTGTGAAGGTTACGAGGTTTTCTTTGCTCGTTTGAGTTTTGCCCACTTTGTTGTGAGGCTTTGTAAACCTCCCTTCCGTAAATGAAATGTTCTTCACTTATATTCTTGTTTCATTTCTCTTACGTATTTACATTACGCACTTAAATTACATTATCTAAATTCGCATTTACTTACTTGCAATTTACTTTACGTAATTTGGATTTGCCTCATCTCCTTCTACATGCTTTTGAGTCCTTTTGAAATTCATGATTGATGAACTCTTCTCTGGATTCGGTGCTTTCAATCATTTAGGCAATCCTTGCGTTCTTGTTGCAAGTTGTAAATCGTGTTCTTAAAGTGCGTAAGCGTGTGACTTGCAGTTCGTTAGTCTTGATTGGCTTCTGGTTCTTATTGCCAAGGATGAAAGATTGCTGGATGAATCTTCTATAGATCATATCCCAATCATCTAGGCAATCTACAACCTCTTCTATTCAGTTTTGGAAGAAACCAATTTCTGTGCCTAGTTTTCAGATAGTGTTTCTATCTGTTTGAAGGGTTGTTTCTTCGTGTACTTACTTGCTGTGATTTGTGGAGAGTTATCCAAGGATATTCTGACCATCAACTCCCACCAGCAAGTTAGGGTAAAGTCCGTGTTCGTGACTCTGTTTTTGGTGTTGCATTTGTTAAATCGAAAGGGACGGAACCTTGGTATCAATTCCTTCGATTGATGGTGAAATAGGTTCCCGACATCCTTAGGGAGGTGCACACCAAGTTTCATCATTTTTGGATCACCGATCAAAAGTTACATCGATTTACTTTTTAAGATCGTGCTGATTTTATTGTTCATCCGGCCTCCGTAGGTCGGGCGTCTTCGCTCATCGGTCGGGAGGTACTGTTCATCGGAGCACTATTCACCCGAGTACTGTTCATCCGACCTCTGCAGGTCGGTCGTACTGTTCATCCGGTCGGGATACTGTTCATCCGAACACTATTCACCCGAGTATATTCATCCGACCACTTGGGTCGGAGTCTCGTTCATCCGACCACTTGGTCGGAGTATCTTATTCATCCGACCGGTCTTTGGTCGGAGTCTTATTCATCCGACCTCTGTAGGTCGGGGGTACTGTTCATCCGACCAGAGATACCCGACCAGTGCAGTTTCTTTCTGGTCTTTTGGTGGTTTGAATTCTAGGGAAAGTTTATTCGAAAATTTTTATTTGACTCTTATTCACCCCCCTCTAGTCGCCTTTTTCGATCTTTCAGATAGCTAGCTAGCCAGCCATTTAGCATGACAATATTCAATGTACAACCACAATCCCATAATAAATAATTAGTAAGTGAAAAGTACATAATACATTATTCTCCTCCATCGCTCGGAGAAAAACAAGAAGGTGCATAATCCATTTTGTGGAGGTTGACATGAAAAGTGCGTAATACACTATTCTCCTCCATCACTCGTAAGAAAAGGTACATAAATAACAAGTGAATCTTCTTTCAGAATATGGATATTGCAACAGTGTTATTTTCCACTTCCTCTTCTGATTAGAAACCACTGCAGGCACACTCATACTCTAGATATGCTTATTTGTTGTTGCAAAAAAAAAAGGAATATACTTATTTGGTTCAATTTTTAGCTATGAATTACAGTGCATAATATCATGGGCCATATTGTCAGAATTATAGATGGTAAAGTCTGAAGTTAAATGCTGGGATGGCTAAGCATCAAATTATCATATCATACATCCTGCACAATTTCTTTTATGTGCTGTAAGTCAGTGAATGTATATCTCTGTCTTCCTTAATGTAAATACTGTTGACAGCCACTGCGTCTACCAGAATGTGAGGTGCCACACTATGACTAAAGTTCACCCAGGTGCTCCAGGACATTGCTGTCGACCCGACCTTGTCTCTCACGAAGTCTACTCAGTACACAACCTCTGGCCAAAGCGAAGCTTGTTCTTCCAGGTTAGAATCGTCACAACCAAACATGTTTATTTAGTTCGTCTGGAGCTCAGACTTAATAGCTACTGAAACTAAGATCTTTGCGGCTCCATTGGTCTTGCAGACCACAGCGAGATGTGAGGAACGCATGACATTGTTCTTCATGTGTTGTAACCCGAGTTGCGGTCACGGGCTGCTACAGGCCAAAAAATTGTTCCGTTTCAAATGGATACATGCAACTTGCAGTATATTTTTCCACTGTGTCATGAACTGATTATGTGTGCATGAGTTATTTTCAAGCCCTAAGACGACATGAGTAGGAATGTTTTTGTGGTAGTTTCTGATTTTCTGTTTGTGTAAGCGTGTCTTTGATTGGTATTGCCAATAGCTCTTGGTAATTTTCTATCCATATTTTCTACAATCTTATTGGTTTATCATTATACATAGAACTCTTGAAGGTGCCTCTATTACCTGACTTGCCCACATTAGTTACAGATATAAGGTGGGCAATATTTTGCTTGTCTATGATTGTACTGTATTAGGAAATGTACAGATTGCAACGATAATATGACGGCTTTTTTTTTTTCTTTTGATACCTTACCCTGACCAATTTTCTATCTACATTCGCCATTAGCAGTTGCCAATAGCCTAAAGGAACGTTATTTTGGTTAGTCAGGAATCAGGATGCTTAGCCGTCATTTCTTTTCACGTATAATGCACACATCAAACGAATATTATCCGTGCCTATTTTCGCCCCCTACCTAGCTGCAGCTAGCGGCCATATATCCACTGCTCTAACCTACACTCCTCGTCCCCACCTCACATAAAAATCTCAAGCGAGTACGGACAGTTTATGCTATCAGCTATGTCACGCATGACTCTTCCAGTTGTTCAGAGTTGTTAGTTCCAAATGGACCGTCTACCGCCCTTAGCCAGTCGCCAAGGGCCAGCCAGCGACTAGTAATTGTCTCTTGATTACTACCCCTTCTTTTCTTTTTATAAGGCGTGTTTTAGCTAGACATAGGATTAAAAAAGTTGTAAAATCAAGAGAAAAATTAGAGAAAATGATAATGCTAACATGCTATAAATATATTGGAAATAGTTTTGTGAGAGAGTTAATTATAAATGCAGGAGAGACAAAATATGATAAACAAGGGCAGACAAAGAAAAACATTGATAAATTAACATGCACACCTTTTATATCATGAAACAAATTGACAAAAACTATATGCTTTATATTTTTAAACGGCGAGTACTGCTCCTCCGTTCTTAAATAAATGACATTTTAGGATTTTTACACTTCACTACATTCATCTGTGGAAATAACCAGATCATACTCTTTCGTTAGCTCACTTATTGCTCTTAAATTGTGTGTATTACACTAATCCATAATAATAAATTAAAGGACCGAAAATGACGATCAGAAAGGGGTGAATGATCAACAACAATTTTCCCCCTAAAGAAACCAACCAAAACCTCACTAGATCAAATAAGAGCGAAAGAATAATTTCTGAGAAAATCAGCTCTTCGGTGGCACTACAACATTATGGGGAGCAGTAGTACGAGATGAACAGTAAAATCAGCATAAGTTCAAATCCAAGAATTAGATGATCCAAAACTCATGAAACTTTGTATGCAACTTCCTATAGATGTCAGGAACTATTCCAACCTCCAATCGTAAAGATTGACATCAAAGTTCATACCTTTTTCAAATTTAGTGAAGGTTGCACCAAAACCAGATCAAATGCAAAAACTTTACCCTCACCTTGCTCATAGGGATTTGATGATTGAGATGATGTTAGATGATCCACATGTCACAGCAAGCAAGAACACTAAAGAACTAACCCTTAAAAGCTCAAGAACACGATCTACCACGAATCCTTCCTTCTCAAGCCAAAAACCGGTTTATTGAGAAATCTCTTAATGATCATGTGAGAACTTGTCTAGATGATTAGGATATGATCTACAAAGGATTCATTCATCAATCATTCATCCTTGGCAACACAAGATCAAGAGAAAAATAAACCAACTAGAGAGATCAAAACAAGAATAAGATCTTAAGCACGAATTTGATTTTCATTTCAGATCAGGAGGGATGATTACAAAGCCTCCCTAAAGAGGATAAAACTTTCAAGGAGCACTCTCACACACATAGAGCTTGTTCTACCACCTTGTGTCATAATTTCTCTAGTTTTCTTCCTATTCTCCCTCTACACCTCTCAAAGTCTTATATAGAGGAGGCAACACTAGAAACCCTAAACCTAGGCACCAAGTGGATACAACTCATATTTTACATGAGCTAACCCATTAACCCAACATATAATGGGTTTTACTCACTTACATGCATGCTTCACAAAGTGGCCTTATCCATGACGCTCCAAATAACTCCATGAGCTCGAATCATGTACATTTCACTTTGGATTGATCTAAACCACTTAGGGCACTGCCATTTTTCCAAACCTCCATCTCCGGTAATGAACAAATTACCAATGTATCCCATGGTCGGACTTTTCCTTCATCACGAAGCATTGCCCATGCTTTGTCACCTTCTATATGGCTCTAATGACTTGTCGCCAAGCCTCTCATGCGTCTGGACTCCCCCGACCATCCTTGCTTGCAAACGGACCCAAGTCATTTGGCGCACCACATGTTCATGTCCGCTTGACCAAGACGCTTCCGTCTTCCTTGACCGTTCTGGATCTTGGCTCCTCCTTGAGTGTAGTCCCGTCTTTGCTGTTTTCCGTCATGTCCATCACCAGAGGCTCACGCTTTAGCTCCTTATCTTCCCAGCTTGCAGCAACTCCCTGACCTTAGTCATCTTCATTGGTCATCCTGACCATCTGGACCTTAGCTTTTCCAGCCTAGTCCTGGTTGCCTCCACCTAACCATGACTTAGCTTCAAAGTCCTATGCCACCAACATAGACAACCGAACCATTACGTATCACTGTTCACAAAGATATGCAATAATCATCATAAAATCAAAACAAAAATCACAAATTTATTGGAAAACCAGTACTACCGCCCATACCGCCCTGGTACTACTGCCAATCTAGGGCCGATAGTACCTCCCTAGCAGAACCCAAAATACATGCTCGAAAATAACTACCACCAACTAGAGGCTAGTAGTACCGCATCCTGGTATTATCGCCTCCTAGGGTCGATAGTGTTGCCTTTGCTCTAGCTAGAGAATCACCTCACTAGAAAATAACTACTATCAACTAGAGGTCGGTACCGCCCCCAAGGCCGGTAGTACCGCCAAAACTGACAACACCCTAAATTGCTTCAAACCAAGGCAAATACAATTCAAACTCAAACCACAAGCTTCAACACAACCAATTACACATCAAAAATATGGGTAGACCATCACATGATCTCTCATAAATAGTCTTAGAAATAATGAAAGATAGGGATATGGTATCTCAAATTGCAGATTGATATGTAGTTGGAAACAAAATTTAGAAGCTATAATACCACGTAAGAAAAAGGAGTGACATTTCTTTCTGTCCGCCTGTCCGGGAGATGAGATGCGATCAGGGTTCTCAATATCATCGATAATCGTGCGAATATCACGATTATTGATCATATCGAGCCATTTTGATATCTAAAACTGCTCGGTAAACCGGTGAAATTCAAATGTAAATTCAAAAAATAGAAACTTTTATAAAAAAATGTTAAATATTTTTGAAAACTTTTGTGTGAGGTCCAGAGGCCATACTAATAATGCTATAAAATTTTCAGATTGTTATCTGATTTGTGTATTTTTTCAAATTCTAATAGTGCTACTATCTTTTTATATATTGTTTGGTTTTTTATTTTCTAGGGGCAATAAATGAAGTCTAATATTTCTTAAAATTTTTATGTGAGGTCCAGAGGAAATTATAACGATCATGTAAAATTTTTAGATGATGATAAGACTTGTGTATTTTTTTTAAATTCTAGCAGTGCTAGTGTCTTTGTATATGCTCTTCTATTTTTTATTTTTTAGGGGGCACTAAATGAAGTCTAATATTTCTGAAAATTTTAATACATGATCCTTGGGAATTCTTTATAGTACTATTAAAATTTAAGAGCATCATCAAGCATGTAAATTTTTATAACAATCTGACAGTGTCTCTATTCCTTTTTATTAATTGTTATTTTTTATTTTCCAGAAGTTCTAAATGAATTCAAAAAAATTTGAAATTTCTCTGAGCTATTTTGTAGATTAATTGTGATTTTTTTTAGAAATTTATAATTTGTTTTCAATTTTTATAGTTTTTTATGAATTATTTCAATTTTCCTTAAGTGCGCTGAATATTGAAAAAAAATAACTCGAAAATCGGTGAAAATCACTTATTTTTTCACACCGCCGTGTTTAAAATTTTTTAATTCAAACTTTTTCAGTAAAACCGATTTTCAATCAATTTTTACTGATTTTAAAAAATAAAAAATATTCGATAATCGCGGTATGGATACTGTGAACCTGGATGCGTTAGCAGTAGTAACATACAGTATAAATGTGCTTTCGGTAAATTCAGCAGCACTCTTGAGTCATCCATCTGTCTGCCGAAGTGCCGATCGCCAAGGATCGATATCTAAGGGGGATTTGGCCTGTCCCCTTGCTCTAAACTAATCCAGGCCTTGCAAGTCGTCCAGCCCCAGCTTCTAGAGAAACGACGCGATGTGATGCGCTGGCTTTGGCGACCTGGCCCAATCGGATCATCGACACATTCCTCGAAACATCGATCTCTGTGAACCGTGGTCGCCACTTGAATAACTGAGCTGCCGGACTAGATTTGATTGCACTGGTCGCCTTCTCCGGGAGCATCGATCGATGGCGTGCTCCAGCCGTCGTTTTGGTGGCGTCCCATTGGAGCGCGCGAAAAACAATGGACGGACGTACATGCGGTAGGGCCCTGCGTGGCGCTGTCCGGGGGTGGGCGTGGCGCGCCTCGGCGCCTGTGACGGTGCACGGTTTTTAGGTTTGCACCGCGCTATCACTGGTAGCCAGGCAATCACTCGCAAGGCGGCTAGCCGGACCTTTTCATGGATGGAGCAGCTAACGTCTCCCTCCGACGGCCGTCGACGCTGTTTTTGTTTTCTCTCGTAATGCGTATTATTTATTGTACTATAAGCATGTATTCTTATTGCTCAATTCACTCTCGTTTACAATATTTGTCTGTAATTCTGTATAGTATCTAAGGATTCAAATTTTGTTTTCGGATAAAATCTCACTGGTGACCGAAATCCGAAATCTCGCCGAGATCTCAAAATTTCGGGTAAATCTCAAATGAAATTCAAAAATAAAAATTCAAATCTGGTTTTATTTCTACCGAAAAACGAAATTCCGGGCGAAATTCCTGAAATCTCGGCGAGATTTGCCAAGATTTCTCTGAATTTGCACCGATAAAAAAATAGCTCAAACAATATCAAATTTTTTTGATTTTTTTTTGTGGAGATTCTTGACACATCAATGATGTTTTCATAAAAATTTCAGATGATTATCAAATCTGCAGGAGTTTTAAAAATTCAAAAATTGCTACTGTCATGATAAAACGCTGATTGGCAAGTTTGAACCGAATGAAAAATGGAACAAACCACGTTAGAAACTTTTTGTGCATGGTTATGATGAATCACTAATGTTTCCATAAAATTTTCAAAAGATGATCAAGCTTCATGAATGAAGGACCGAGATGGCGAACAGACAGGGGTGAATGGTCGCAAATAAAATTTCCCCCAAAATACTCCAACAAAAATCTCGACAAGATCGCTCAAAGAAAATCGTGAAAAACCTGAAAAACTAGACAACTATGTGTACCCTAAGCTTGCATGGATAAGTACTATAAAATATGTGGGAATTTTTGAGTCACAATACTAGTTTTTAGTGTCCAAGATAAAGAGGAATCAATTCAAACTCTTGCTTTTAGAAGGGACATCAATTCAAATCACAAAAGTCACTTTCAGAAAAGCAAAAGCAGAATTTCCACAACTTATTCTCAATTTGCAGAGGAGGTTGGTGGGTTTCTGCAGCACACAAAATTTTGAGACTTTTTCTCCCTATGGGAATCAGAGTCGTGAAGAACTCCACCAAATTTCTCCTCAAAAAGCCTTACAGAAAAAACAGGAAAAATCTAAGAACACAGTCTGGTCAAGAACTTCGAGCAGAAAGTTTGGGGCTCGGTTTTCACCTCATGGCGCCCAAACGGTGCAACAAGTGAACTCCAAAATTTTTCTGCAAGTGGATGTCAGAGTCCCGCACCTCCTCCAATAAGAATCACTTGAAAAATATTCTTCTAGATTTTTATAGAAATCAAAACTGACTGCTGCTTGCCAAGAACAAGTTCGAACAAAGTTGGAACTTGAAAGAAAAGATGTTCTCTACTCAATCCAAGAGTGCAAAAGAGATGTAAACCATATGAACACACTCAAAACATCCAAGATCAGCAGCATTTAGAAGGAGGGGAGGCAAATCCAAATTACATGAAAGTAAATTGCGAGAATGTAATTGCGGGAAAGTAAATGCTGAATTTAAATTGTGTAAAGTAAAGACATAATGTAAATGCGCAAAATAAATTCAGAGATGGATGGATAAAACTTTTATTTCTGGAAGGAGAGGTTATAAAGCCTCACTTTCATGTGGGCAAAGCTCAAAGGAGCATTCAAAAACCTCAAAAACCTTCAAGGTTAGGAGGCTACCCCTCCACCCCTATTTATACTACTCTTGGGCCACCTACCACCCTTAGATGAGTCCCTCAACCCTAGAGCACTCATCTAAGGGCTAAGATTAACCCACACACATAGCCATGCAAGGGCTAACCCAAAATTCACACACATACCGGGTTTTCTTGCACGGTTTTCAAAGCATACTACCTAGACCCGCTAACCTATCAACTAGACCTCAATCCGATGGCCCTCATTGATCCACGCGGCATCTAGCTAGCATAATCTCCTTTCCTTGTCTTCTTGACTTGCCCGGACTCCATCTCCGATCAGCTTTCGGCGATCTCCCAACCGTCTAGACCTCCGACGCTCCTCGCCTAATCCCGGTCATCCTCCGCCTCACCATGACCTAGCACCGTCGCCCTGCAACCATCAAAGACAAGGAAACTCTTCACATAGCAATGCCCACAATGATGTGCAATAAACCATCCAACTCATCACTACCGCGCCCATACAGCCGGTACTGCCACTCCTGGCAGAGACAGCTCAAATTGCTTCATTTTGAAAATCAATCCAAATCAAACTCAAACTTGAGCACACCTTGCTCAAATAAATTCAAATACTCATCACAAACATGGATGGACCTCCACATGGTCCTTCAATGAATTTTTAAAAATTCAAAAAGTGCTACTGTCCAAATAAAAGCCTTACTCGCAAATTTTAACCAAATTAAAAATAGTTCAAACCAAGTTATAAAATTTTGAAAATTTTTGTGGATGGTCCTTATGTATCATTAATGTTTCTATAAAATTTTCATATTATTATCATGGTTCAAGAAGTTCCAAAAATTCTGACTGTGCTACGTCCTGATAAAAGTCTGATGATCAATACATAGATTTTCTTTAGTAATCAAAAAAGGTTTAAAATTTTTCAAAATTTTACAGAATAGTTCTAAGGAAATTATTAAGATCTCATAAAAATTTCGAATGATGATCACACACCAGTGAATTTATAAAGTTGTTACAAGGACAATGTACCATTTTATGTTCTTTCTGTTTTGGATTTTTGAAATATAACAATGAAGTTCAATGCTTACATAGATTTGATTGAGCAAACAAAGAAAGTTTAAAATTTTTGAAAATTTGAGAGAATGGTACTGAGGCAATTATTAAGCTCTCATAAAAATTTTGGATCATGATCTAGGGGTGGGTATTCGGTTAATTTGGTTTTTTCGGTTCGGTTATTTCGGATCAAATCCTAAAACCGAACCGAATTAACCGAAAAAATTTTGTTCGGTTAATTTAGTTTTTCGGTAAACCGAATTTCAGAACCATGATGAGACTGGAGGATGCCTGGATTTCATGAACTCCTAAGTAAAGCTCTACTTAAAAAGAATTTGGCTGACTGATAACAGTTAACACACAAACCTTGTAAGCACATAAATGCACCAAAACCTGGAAAACATGAGAAGAGCTTCAGGATGATACAACAATTTTCTACATACCAAGCACTTAAACAAGCATAGCAACTGCAGGAAACTGAAATCACAATAAGAATCATCACAAAAAAGATAAACCACATGTAAGAAAAAATATGCTAAACATGGAGCAATTATAAGTCAAAACTGTAATTTCCAACTAAAGCCACATACAAGTTTCAGTGGGGTCACATGGGCAATTACTGATTTTATGGAACTCCCATAAGACTGACCTTCAAAATCCATCACTGGAATTGCAACTCCTGCACATTTATCCTTGCATTCTTTTATCATGCATCCAAGCAAAGCCCAAGGATATAAGGACATTACCTGTAGAAGTATTGAAGTTTAGATATGCATTTATACGCTGTACCCATTTTTGTGAACATACTTAGGCTAATCCCAGTGCATAGTATCATATTCCAAAATCCAAGACTGCCACGTAGGATAGAGAGCGTGATACTGTTGAGAAGAAACATCATCTCCAATGCATAGTATCATACTACAATATCCAAGATAGTTTGCGTGCATTAATTGTTGCATGTGTTGTGATCAAATGTTTCATATGAATATGATATGATTTGCTCCCAGTGCAGTATCATACGAAATCCAAGACGTTGGATATTGAGCCCAAGCAGTATCATCCTCATAATACTGCTATCTTCTCTTTCTTCATTAATCAATTGCCATGTCAGCAAGAAATCCTATGTGACGGATCATTTATGACGTATGATACTACCACTGGGACTAGCCTTAGAGAAAAGAACTGACCAAGAAGAAACCTGCCACTAGGAAACTGAAACCTTTATAGTTGGAGGGGCTTCTTTTGAAATGAAGCTGGAACAGAGTTGCAGAAAAGGAGAGATAAAAAATTCATAGTACAGCATGGAATCTATAGGATGCACAAGAAACATTTGGATTTCACAGTTGCAATGATTTCTTGTGTGTTTCCCTGTGAAAGTAAAAGCGATTATAGCTGTGGATTTCACAGTTGCCTTCAGAGACCCGGACTCTCCCATGGAGCTTCTTGGATATCAAGAACTCGAGAGCTACCAGGTCCGACCTCTCAACCATCCTAAATACATATGTAGAAATCAAATCATTCATGGACATCAGGAAATCACAACTTCAGATTGGACAGGAAGCCCGGGTGTTGGCTCCTACGAGATGCAGTAGATGGGGAATGTCTAGATGGCGTCGAGGATCTTGTCCTCGGGTCAGCACACTGCACGACGACGCGGGCGCGGCCGTAGACGGACTCGATGGTGAAGGTCTTGTTGGTGAAAGTATCTAGGTCCTTAATTTTGTTTAGTTTTGGTAATTAATGACAATCACGGTTAAAGAACTAACAATTGCTATTTGAGCATTTTGACAATAGGATGGTTCAAGTTTCGATGATTATAAAAGTATGAAGTTGATAAAAACAAGATCAACTCGTCAAGACAAAACAGCCAAGGTATAATCATTTAAGGACTTTTTTCATAGTTTTTGCCGATCTCGGAGTTTGGAGAAAAGATCGGATTGCTAGGATTAGAGCCGTACTATTAAGAGGGGTCTTGACGTTCGCTTAATGTCATTTTAAGTTCTAAAGGCTCATTATAAATACTCAAGATCATGCATTATGTCAAGATTCAAGTCTCATTGAATAAATCTATGGAGACAAATTTGAAGTTTCTGGAAACCCGGTGCTACTAGGCGAGTGGTAGCATCGGCCATATGGGCGGTGTGAAAATTCTAGAGAGACTCTTTTTGTGCTCTCTGGAAGACCGGTGCTAGCGCCCATGATAGCGTGGTGCTACCGGGCGAGCGGTAGCATCGGCCATATGGGCGGTGTGAAAATTCCAAAGAGACTCTTTTTGTGCTCTCTGGAAGACTGGTGCTACCGCCCATGGTAGCGTGCTGCTGTCGGGCGAGCGGTAGCATCGGTCATATGGGCGGTGTGAAAATTCCAAAGAGACTCTTTTTGTGCTCTCTGGAAGACCAGTGCTACCGCCCATGGTAGCGCGGTGCTACCGGGCGAGCGGTAGCACTGCCATATGGGCAGTGTGAAAATTCCAAAGAGACTCTTTTTGTGCTCTCTAGAAGACCGGTGCTACCGCCCATGGTAACGCGGCTCCTCAGCCCGGTGCTAAAATTCCAGAGAAGTCCTTTTCGAGCGGAGTAAATATAAAAAGAGCCCGGTGTTACCGGACCTAGTTGGGCGGTAGCACCGGACCCCTGTACAACGGTCTCTGGCAAGTGCATTTAATGCACTGTTCCAACCGTTGAGTTCCAACGGCTAGAAAAATTGGTAGCACCGGAAAACCTCATTTCAGCTCATTTCGAACTCCAACGGCTAGAAAAATTGGTGAGGGCAATAAATAGACCCCCACCTGCATTCTAGAGCCTCTCTTGGTCTTCATTGATGATATTTGAGCTCTAGCAAGTCTTCTCCTCTCTATAAGAGCATTCAATTTTCATTTAAGAGAATGAAGTTCAAAAGATTGAGTGTTGCATTTAGTTTGAGCCTTTAGATACTTAATTCAACCTCAAGCAAGCGTCAAGGCTTATTACTCTTGGAGGTTGCATCCTCCTAGACGGCTTGGAGGCGATCTTGCGTGGTGAGCTTCTCAATGGAGATTGTTAGAAGCCCCGGCAAGTTGTGAAGGGCGGAGTTTGCCTAACCGCAGTGGGGAAGAACTACCATAGTGATCGAGGAAGGCTCAAGCGAGTGGAGCCGTCTTGAAGTTTTTCAAGTCATCTCAACGTGGAGTAGTGGAGACCGACAAGTCTCCGAGACCACGGGTCAAAAAAAATCTTGTCTCTTGTTCTCTTGCGATTTACATTTACTCTTCTAGTGTTTAGTTCAATCTTCTAGTTTTCTCAAGTATATTATTTGTGCTTAGATTTCTACTTGATTTATACTTAAATTGCTAGAGTACGTGATATTTTGCTAGAGAACTTAGTGACTTAGTTGAAGGAGATAGCAATTCTTGTTTAGTGTTTTAATCGTTTGTGCTTAAAATTGAAAATTTTAGAAACCTCCTATTCACCCCCTCTAGTCGGTTATCCTTGATCCTACAAGTGGTATCAGAGCTCGGACTCTCTTTTGGGGCTTCACTGCCTAGAGAGTAAGGATGGCTAGCGGCGGGGTGTCGATAGGCAAGACGCTATTTTTCAATGGCACAAATTCTGCTTATTGGAAAATTCGCATGACCATTTATCTAAAGGCCATGAGCCCAAGTATATGGAGAATTGTAGTTGAGGGTTTCGCTCCGGGAGTTAATCGCACACTCACAATGGAACAAGAAGAGTGAAACACTCATCTCAATCTCAAGCTATGAATGCTCTCTTTGGTACTTTGAACGCGGATGAGTTCAATCAAGTGAGCAACCTTGAAACCACTCATGAGATTTGGACAACCCTCTCGAAATTTCATGAGGGGATATCCTCGTCAAAGAAGCCAAATTGCATATGCTTCGGATCAAATATGTGAGTTTTATTATGTTGCCCCATGAAAACTTAAATGAAATGTATTCACGGTTGAACAACATAATAAATGAGCTCAAGGGCCTTGGGGCGTCACTAACCGATTTCGATGTTGTTTGTAAGATGCTTAGGGCTCTTCCGGACAAGTATGAGACTTTGGTGATGTTGTTTCTCAACTCTTCGGAATTGCCAAGGATGACGCCAACGGGACTTCTTTGAAATCTCATTAAAAATGAGCTTTACAAGAAGGACAAAGAAGAGCTCTTGGAACAAAGCTCATCGAATAAAAAGAATATTGCTTTCAAGACGAAGGTGGAGTCAAACGATGAGGCGCTTGATGACTCCGATGATGATGAAGACACCGAGGAGGAAATTGCCCTCCTTGTAAGAAGAATGAGGAGATTCATGAAGAGGCGCTCAAGCACAAGCACTCCTCAAAAATTCAAGAAGAGGCAATACTCAAGCACAAATCGATATGCAAATATCTGGTGCTATGAGTGTGATGAGAAGGGACACATTGCTTCTCATTGTCCCAAGAAGAAGGACGACAAGAACAAGTCGCCTAAGAAGTTCTTTCATGGAAAGAAGAAGCTTTTCAAGAAGCTTAATAAGGATGGAAAAGGCGAGGCTTACATTGGAGAGTGGGATTCCGAGAAGAATATTCGGACTCTGACTCTTCGAAGTTGATACACCTTTAAAGAAGAAGGGTCTCGCCGGCATCGCTATCAAGGAGGCTTCCTCATCATTCGTCACTCCTTTGTGTCTCATGGCAAAAGGAGATTTTAAGGTAAAATCAAATGATGATGATGAACCTTCTTATGACGAGCTAATGGATATGCTTGAGAACTTGAATGAGTACCTTGGTAAAGAAAAGTATAAACATAAAGAATTGAGAAAAGAATATATTTCTCTTAAGGATTTTTATGAGGAGCTAAAGGAAGCTCATGAGACCCTTCTTGCTAAGGACCATTCAAAGCCTCAAAATGATGTAGGCATTAATTGCAATATTATTGATGATTCGTCTAGCTTAGGAATTGGTCCATGTTATGTTTCAAAAACTAACATATCTACTTCTTGTGATGACTTATTTGATGTCATTAATTCCATGTGCTAGCTCAATCTCATGTAATTAAAATTTGATTGTTGAAAATAATGAGCTTAAAGAGAAAGTAAATAAGCTTAGCAAAAGTTTAGATAGATGCTTCAAGGGTAAGGACACTCTAAATAAAATTCTAAATAGTCAAAGATGTTCTTACAACAAAGAAGGTGTTGGGTACTTACCTAAAAAGGGCAAGAAAATTAGTAATAAAGCTTCTCGGTTTGTTAAATCAAATGTGAAGCTTTGTTATAAATGCCATGATGTAGGACATTTAGTAAATGATTGTTCCTTAGGCAAAGCACCCAAAAATAATGTTTATGATTCATGCTATGTGCTTAAGAAAGATAGCTTTGGTAAAATTATTGCTAAATTTGTTGGCACTCCTATACTTGGCCGTAGAAAGAATGCCATTTGGGTGCCCAAAGCCTTGGTTACTAACCTCCAAGGATCCAAACAAATATGGGTACCTAAAAAGGCTTGATTTTCTTTGTAGGTGAATTACAAGATCGGGGGACGGCATTGGGTGTTGGATAGTGGATGCACTCAATATATGACCGGTGACCGAAAAATGTTCACTACATTTGAATCGGCAAATGGGCAACATGACAAGATCACTTTTGGAGACAATAGTAAAGGAAAGGTATTAGGATTAGGTAAAATTGCTATCTCAAATGACCTTTCTATCTCAAATGTCTCATTAGTTGAAACTTTGAATTTCAATTTGCTATCCGTAACACAAATTTGTGATCTTGGCCTTACTTGCATGTTTTCTAAGAATGTAGTAGTGATATCTAAAGAAAATGGTGATTCTTTAGTATTTAAAGGTTTTAGGTTTGGAAATTTGTATTTAGTTGATTTCACCTCAAATGAGTCATGTCTCCAAACATGTTTGATTGTAAAAACATCCTTAGGATGGTTATGGCATAGAAGACTAGCTCATGTTGGGATGATTCAACTCAAAAAGCTTTTTAAAAATGATTTAGTTGTGGACTTGAAGGATGTAAAGTTTGAGAAGAATAGACTTTGTAGTGCTTATCAAGCCAGCAAGCAAGTGGCTAATTCTCATCCTTCAAAGAGTATCGTGTCCACATCTAGATCATTAGAGCTCTTACATATGGATTTGT
The DNA here is from genome assembly GCA_036346275.1 of Otatea glauca. Lineage (NCBI taxonomy): Eukaryota > Viridiplantae > Streptophyta > Magnoliopsida > Poales > Poaceae > Otatea > Otatea glauca. The sequence continues at coordinate 17,185,044 of CM070733.1, read as the reverse complement.
TTGGCCCGACGACCTATAAGAGCATCGGAGGTAATTCTTATTGTTTAGTCATTGTTGATGATTACTCAAGATATACATGGGCTTTCTTTCTAGATGATAAATCCGAAACCTCCGGGTTTTCTACATGGGCTTAGCTAATATACCAGATTGATCTATACCCTAACTTGTTATTGTATGCCATGATCCATTGTCACCTTAGATTGGTTTAATTTAGTTGGTTAATAATTATAATCAACATTGGAGGTTAGACCGTATTAGTTGCTTAGCCATGCCACGTCATCACATGTGTCAGAATTATTGATAATTAATCTTGATTAATGGAATATGGAACAATGTTATGAACTTGTGTGTCATGTGGGATCACACGATGAGATTGAGTTGTTGTGGCGAGTCATGTCATAGCGATGTTGAATTGTTGATGGCACGTGGTGCTTGGTAATCAAGCTGGTGATAATCATTTAGATTGGGGCAAGTGGCAAGGGGCGAGGAGGCCAAGGTGGGCCCGATGGGCAGATGGTATGTGGATGTCTTGCCTTGATCACACTAAGGACTTAACCTTGCAAGCCTTTGACCTGAGTCTATCTTGCAACCACATGTCCGGTATGGGCCAGCCTAGCTGAGTAATTTGCAATGTCTCGATTTTGGTACTATCGTGGTCGGTGTGAGTTCCCGAGTTATGGAGTAATTCACATGGCGCAAGAGGGGGGCCCTGGATGTGGTAACCAGTCCCACCAGTGTTGAAACCTTAGCGGGTAGTATCCGGTTAAGCCAGAGCATTGTAAAGGCTTTGTTATAATCACTCGCCTTGGTGGTGTTTGGTTGTATCACGTGGGTAAAGTGCATAACCTCTGCAGAGTGTGAAACTATTCGGATAGCCGTGCTCGCGGTATTGAGCAATGCTCGGGAATTACAGTTAAGGGTTAGCTTAATTAATTGGACAACATGGTTGGGATGGCGGAATGCCATATGGAAGATGAATTTGACTTAGGATTGGAAACTTGGTTTACTTGAGAAATACTGAATTTATTTACTATTGATATTTGTTTCTGATCTTTACAATCTATTTAATGTATTTGTTCATAAATCTGCTTATTGCAAAATAACCATGATAGCCTATCCATTGGAATAAGCCTTACATATAGATACATAGAATTGCATTCATGCACAACTTGTTGAGTGCTTAAGTACTCACCCTTGCCAAACAACAATAATCAACAGTTGAAGAATCTACACTGTGTTGGAAGAGGAAGTCCAGAAGACACGAGTCATTAGGGTCCGAGTCTTGTCGGTTGCTGTGATGAACCGATGGGCTATCTCGTTTCTATTTTCCACGCTAATTACTAGTTTATATTTTCGGTCTTGCCTGCGTGGCTTAATAATGTAAGTTGGTCATAAGATCATACATTTAGCTATATCAATAAATGAACTATTATTCTATTATCGTTGTGTATGATGTGATATGTACCAATGTTAAGTCGTGTGCACTAGCGTTGATCACAGGACTAGTGCGGTAAACAAAGTGGGTTGAATCGGTGGATTCGGGTCCTTCTGAGAGGTGGTATCGAGCATCTTGTTGTAGGTCTTGGCCTAGATAGTATGGAGGTGTCTTGTGTGTGTCCAAACTATTTTCTAAAAGAAAATCTAAATTTGACTAATAAAACACTCTCGACTCATCTCATTCTCTACTTCGCCTTTGCTGAATTTACCCGTTTTACTTGCCGTTTTGGGTAGAGAACTTATTCAAAGTTCTTGTGGAGCGGATGCCGATCGTTCCGACCTTCGAGTCGGTGGCGGCTACGCCATGGAGTATGGAGAGTACTTCAGACGCTGGGAGGCTTCTACCGTCCGCTTTACCGAGGAGGCGGTGGTCGATTAATCTCAGACACCGAGGATTTATTTGCAAGTCGATTATCTACGCTCGGGAGAATGAGGAAGCTAGCAGGCCAATCAACATCTCTCGCGGAAGATTCTCGTGCGAGGTTGCAATTCGGTGGTCGCTCGCCTTGCTCTTCGCCATGTTCGCCGCGACTACGCCGACGAGCTTCACGACTCGATGTTCGCCTTTACCCGGACGTTCAAGCATGCCGACGCCGACGGATCGTGGAGGGCGAGTGTGCCATCGCAACGCACCTTGCGGAGTTCGCCCTTGCCGGAGGATCATATGAGAGAGACTACTCGGAGTTGGAGGCGTATGCGAGGCACTCGAGTAGCGAGCGGGAGCTTGAGGTGACCCTTGCTTGACCATCGGGATGATCACCGGCTGGGAGAGGCCCTAGAGGCGGTCGAGGACGAGTTGGGCGCGTGACTCGAGGAGTTCGGGAGCCACCGAGGAGTCGAGGAGGATCGGAGGAGCGAGTGGGAGCGGAGGGGAGTGCACGGACCACGTGGTTGCAGAGGACCCGATGAGTAGGTCATCGGGATAGGTTCGCTCCTATGCCACTCACCGCGGTGTATGCGCCGGATCGACCTCGGCCGGTGGTGGATGAGTGAGTGTCGACCTTGGGGCTGTGTTGAGACTTCGAGTGTGAGTCGCGTCTTTAAGTTAGTCTTTACCTTTTTAGTTGACGTTAAGGTTTCGTGTTAGTTTGCTTCTTTGTAATGCTGAGTGTGCAGTATGTGTTGCAAAGCTTGTAGGCTTAACTAAGCGGCCATACCAAGAATAATAAAGAATTATTTCAGTTTGGGTATAATCTATCTCCCCGCTTTAGAAATTCTTGCTTCTTATCTATGCTACATCTACCTTCCCTAACCTAAGAGGCAATCATCAGATGGTGAATACTCGAGGGAACAACGGAGCTTCGAAGTGGGTGCGCGACGACAACACCAACGACGCGAGGCAGCCCTCAACCACCACCAATTGACATGCGAGAATGCGGGAGCGTTTCTCGTGGCGCAGACTCAAGCGATGCGACCATGATGCGAAGAATGCAACAGATGGCCAACGCAGCAGCAACAATAACAACCACAGTAGCTCGAACAACCATGGTGGACCCGACCTCACTTAAAGCTATCAGATTTATGAGGACTAGGCCACCAACTTTTCAGAAATATGAACCCTTTGGAAGCCGATGGCGGCTTAGAACTATTGAGAAGAAGCGCATATCACGCAATGTGAAGGCAATGAGAAGGTGCTCTCGCCTCTCATCAATTGGAAGGAACCGCCAGAATGGTGGGAGAATTCTCGTGCGCTCATGGAGCCCACAAGAGATCACTTGGGAAGAGTTTACTAATGCTTTTCGCCAGATACCATGTCCCGGAGGGAATGATGGACCTCAAGAAGGAAGAGTTCGGGGCTCACGAAGCAAGGAGGCCAACCGGTGGCGAATACGAATAAATTTACCCGATTAGCTCGATATGCCCTCAAGACGTAGCGACAGATAAAGCTAAGCGCTCGTTTCATGAAGGACTAAATTCAGGATCGCAGTGGGGTGATTACCCACAATTTCCCGGACTTTCGGAGTTGGTTAATAAGGCTTTGATCCTAGAGGATAAGCGCAAAGAGCTGGGTGAAAACCGTAGCGCTTAATGACTAATCGGTGGGCGTCCAAACCATCTACGTTTGAGGATGTCACCACAACAATTTGCTAGATTCCAACCACGGTATGAACAAGACATCAACCCTCGCACCTCGCCACGCCAACGAACTTTCAAACGCCAAAGACAGGCAACAATGCACCAGGAGGAAACCAGCAGTCTGCAGTGAAAAGGTGCTATACCTGCAATGAGCCAGGACACTTTTCTAATAGGTGTCCACAGAAGGGAGGCATCACGCCAGTTCGTTTTAACTTGGGAACAACACCTGCCAAGGCACCAGCCTCAGGAGGAAATCGTGTGCCAGGTCAAGCTGGAGCAACACCGCAATCAACAGTGCGTGGAAGGATCAACCACATCACCGCAGATGGAGCTCAGGAAGCTACAGACGTCGTACTGGGTAAGTTCCTGGTCAACTCAGTACCTGCTACAGTTTTGTTTGATTCTGGAGCTTCGCATTCGTTTATTTCTCAAAGTTTTGCAACCAAGAATGGATTTCAAGTGGTGAATCTTAAGTGTGTGCTCTTAGTCCAAGCCCTAGGATCTGAGCTTAGATCTAACCTTGGGTGTTTGGGAGCTAAGTTGCTTATGGATGGGATAGAATTTCTAGCGAATCTTATCTTAATAGATGCGCAATCCCTAGACGTCATCCTTGGAATGGATTGGCTGTCAAGGCATAAGGCTGTTTTGGATTGTGGCCGAAGGATCATGACTTTGGAAGGCCCTAGTGGCAAGAAAGTAGAGTTTCAAGCGACCGCAGATTCGCGATGGGCGATTAATGGTCAGCGGCGTGAAAGCCATCGGCATGGAAGATGTGCGATGGCGCTGGGAATACCGGATGTGTTTCGGAAGATTTGCGAGATTGCCACCGGACCGTGATATTGAGTTCGTGATCGAGTTAGCGCCGTGTACAGACCGATATCAAAAATACCATATCGGATGCCTACAAGCGAGTTAGTGGAAATGAAGAAGCGATTGAGGAACCGCAAGAAAAGGTTTCATTAGGCCAAGTTCATCGCCGTGGGAGCCCGGTTTTGTTTGTTAAGTAAAAGGGCGGAAGTCTTAGAATGTGCATCGATTATCGTGCATCGAATGAAGTAACGATCAAGAATAAGTATCCGTTGCCGGGATCGATGACTTATTTGATCGATTAAGAGGAGCTGGAGTTTTCTCCAAGATAGATCTTCGTTCGAGTTACCATCGATTGAAGATCCGGCGGAGGATGTGCCTAAGACCGCGTTTTCTACGCGATATGGACATTATGAGTTCACAACCATGTCATTTGGATTGACTAATGCCCGGCATATTTTATGAACATGATGAATAAGGTTTTCATGGAATATTTGGATAAGTTTGTTGTAGTCTTCATAGACGATATCTTGGTTTACTCGAAGACAGAGGAAGAGCATGCAGAACATCTAAGAATGGTTTTAGAGAGGTGCGAGAGCATCACCGTATGCTAAGTTTAGCAAGTGTGAATTTTGGAAGGAGAAAGTTGAATTTCTTGGTCATGTCATGACTACTAAGGAGTAGCATTGACCCAAGCAAAGTGGGCGCAGATGTTGCATTGGGAGCAACCAAAGTCATTACCCAGATCCGTAGTTTTAGGAATGGCGGAATATTACCGTCGGTTCATAGAGGATTCTCAACGATTGCTAAACCCCTCACGCAGTTGTTAAAGAAAGAAAAGAAGTTTGCATGGACGCCAGAGCGTGAGAAAAGTTTCATAGAACTAAAGAAGCGTTTAACAACAGCCCCCGTATTAGTATTGCGAGATGTGCGAGAATGGATTTGATATTTATTGCGATGCTTCGAAGCAAGGCTTGGGATGCGTGTTAATACAAGAGGGCAAAGTCGTTGCTTATGCGTCGAGACGCTTGAGACCACATGAAGTGAATTACCCAACGCATGATTTGGAGTTAGCGCCGTAGTGCATGCTTTAAAGATATGGCGTCATTATCTCATAGGAAATAGATGTGAGATATATCGAGACCATAAGAGCACAAAATACATATTCACCCAAGCGGACTGAATATGAGGCGTGAAGGTGGCTAGAGCTAATAAAGGATTATAATGTGGGAATCCATTATCATCCGGAAAAGCCAATGTAGTAGCCGATGCTCGAGTCGGAAAAACCATAGCGCCAATCGTTAACAATGGAGGATCAACGAGAATTATGCAAGGAATTCGAAGCTAAGATTGGAAGTCGTTCGCAAGGAAGTGTAGCCGCACTAGAAGTAAAGCCAACACTTTGGAAGATCAGTTAGAGAAGGTCGGAAGGATGACGATAAAATTTCTAAAATCAAGGCTAAAAAGGAAGAAGGCCTAGCCGTAGATTTCACTCTGGATGAGCAAGGAACTATGTTCTTCAAGGGCCGAATTTGTGTGCCGGATAAAAAGGAACTAAAACAGCTAATTCTAGAGGAAGCGCACGATTCAAAGTACTCGATTCATCCAGGAAGTGCTAAGATGTATCAGGATTTGAAAGAGAGATTCTGGTGGCCTAATATGAAGCGTGAAGTAGCTGAGCATGTTGCTTTATGCGACGTATGTCAAAGAGTAAAAGCCATGCATCAAAGACCAGCTGGTTTGTTGCAGCCGTTGAAAATTCCGGAATGGAAGTGGGAGGAAATCGGAATGGATTTTATCACCGGGTTACCTAAGACTCAGAGGGGTTACGATTCCATTTGGGTTATTGTGGATCGTCTAACCAAGGTCGCCCATTTTATCCCAGTAAAGACCACTTACTCCGGAGATCGTTTAGCAGAGCTATATATGTCAAGGATTGTATGCTTGCATGGAGTGCCCAAGAAGATTGTGTCAGACAGAGGTACCCAATTTACCTCAAGATTTTGGAATAAGTTGCGAAGCCATGGGAACTCGTCGAATTTGATCTGACATATCACCCGCATGAGACGGATGGTCGACCGAAAGAGTGAATCGATTTTAGAGGATATGTTGAGAGCACGTGCTTTAGCTTATCTTTGCGACATGGGATAAGTGTTTGCCATATGCGAATTTAGTTACAATAATAGTTATCAAGCTAGCCTACGGATGTCACCGTTCGAGGCATTGTATGGGCGTGCTTGTCGTACTCCATTGAATTGGAGCGAAGCAGAGAACGTTTGGTGTTTGGGCGGATATTCTCGAGGAGGCGAAAAGTCAAGTTGCAATGATCGAGAGAGGTTGAAGATAGCGCGATCAAGATGTAAAAGCTACGCGGACAACCGTCGTCGAGATTTGAGTTTTGAACCGAAGATCATGTGTATCTCGTGGTTACCCCTCTTAAGAGGCGTTAAAGATTTCATGTTAAAGGAAGCTTGCACCAAGATATGTTAGTCCGTTCAAGATTTTGAGCCGTCGAGGAGAGGTAGCGTATCGATTAGAGTTGCCTCGATCCTTGGCGGAGTGCATGATGTATTCCATGTGTCGCGACTTAAGAAGTGTCTCAGAGTGCTATGAGCAAACCCCATTGGATGCAATAGAACGCAAGAAGATTTGACTTACAAGAGCAACGATCGAATTTTGGATGCTATGGATCGCAAGACCGAAACAAGTCTATTAAGCTTTGCGAGTTGATGGAGCAATCATTCAAAGTGAAGCCACTTGGGAGCGAGAAGAGGATTTGAAGTCGAATTCGAACCTATTCTCTAGTTAGCCCGAATCTCGGTTTGAGATTACATTAAGGGGAGGTTTGTAACATCCCAAAATTTGGCTTAATTAAGTTTTATTGTTTAAAAGTGCATTTGTGATTTTCTGGAATTTATTTGGATTTTTGGATTTATTAGAATTAATTTGAAATCAAGTTTATTACCTTTTATTCAAAACTATTTAAATCTGTGCAAAGTTGAAATAAAGTTTTGACAAAAATATTTTATTTGAGTCGTAATGTCTCAAAGTATTTTTGAGATTTTTCTTGGATTTTTCCGATTATTTTATTGCCTAAAACAAATTAAATGAATTTCAGAATTATTTTAAATGAAAAATCTTTTAAAAACCTTGTGAGCAGTGTTGGCCGAGCCCAACACTGTGCGCGTGAAGCCTTCGTCAGTGCGGCCCAAGTCGGCCCGCGAGAGCCGTCTTCCAGAAACCCTAATTCTTGGCCGTTCGATCATGATCGGGCGTTCCAGAAGAAGCCACGTGGGACTTCGTGTCCTGGCCGTCGGATCGGGACACGCAGCGTATGCCAGGGTTGTCGTCTTCGTTCCGGACTCGAGTCCGCCGCCGTTCCGCCGTTGGACTTCCTCGCCGTGTAGAGCTCGGACGCCGAGGCTTTAAATAGGGGGGGTAGCACCCGAGGTTCGTAGTCAAACGCCGCGTCTTTTGGTCGGAGAGATTTCGCGAGAGCAGTCGTAGAACACCGCCGCAAGCTCGCCGGAGTTGAAGCGTGGGACCGCCGCGGTTTTTGCTCAAGTGCGCCGCCGGATCGTCGGGTTTCGGCGTTTTGGTTCAAGATCGAACTTCGTCAAGGTGTGCCGCGTCGACTACGCTACGTCTTCTCGTCGAAACTGCGCCGGAACGCCGCCATCTCGGTCTTCTTCCTCGCCTCCGGTGGTCTTCTCGCCGTCGCGCCGCCATTTGCTTCGGGTAAGCTTGTGATCGTTGGATCTTCAGCGAAGGGCCAGGATCGTGCCGCGTCGGCTGCGTAAGCGGTGAACTCCTCGAGTAAGCCTTAGCCGTTAGATCGAATTTGGCGGTCGAGTTTAGCCACGTAGGTGGAGAACGGCACTGTTGGATGCAATGCATGCGGTGGGTTTCGCCGCGCGTGTGGACCAATCGAGAGCCGACATGTGTCGGCCTTGAGGTCGGCGCCATGGGCCGGGTGCACCGTGAACCCGAGGGAGTCGTGGACCGGGTCTATGCGCCGAAGACACGTGGCAGCCTTTGATTCGTTCGGTCGGGGCTGACGTCACGCTGACGTCATAAATCGATTTTCGAATAAAAGTAAATCTGTTAATTTCAATTTACGATTTTCGATTTGATTTATTTCAAATTTCAAAAGGCTATATCTTTTGCATCGTAACTCGGTTTGAGTGATTCCAGTTTCTAAAAATTTGTAAAATTGAGATCTATTTAATGGTGAATTGTATTTGATTTTTGGGAGTTCAATTACTCTCTGTTTTGGTATTTATTTGCTTTTCTCCTTGATGCAGCGTAGACGTTGAATTGTGCGACGCTTCGGAGAAAGATCCAGCAACTCAAGAGCAATTTCCAGAACCAGATCAGGACCTATTCCAAGGCAAGTTGTGCTTTGATCATGTTGAACCCATGTTTATAAAATTGCTATGTTTATTTTACAATATTGCATATATTTCAAATATCTGATTGTTTCAAAATAGATTGGGCTTAGCTAATATACAGATTGATCTATACCCTACCTTGTTATTGTATGCCATGATCCATTGTCACCTTAGATTGGTTTAATTTAGTTGGTTAATAATTATAATCAACATTGGAGGTTAGACCGTATTAGTTGCTTAGCCATGCCACGTCATCACATGTGTCGAATTATTGATAATTAATCTTGATTAATGGAATATGGAACAATGTTATGAACTTGTGTGTCATGTGGGATCACACGATGAGATTGAGTTGTTGTGGCGAGTCATGTCACGCATAGCGATGTTGAATTGTTGATGGCACGTGGTGCTTGGTAATCAAGCGGGTGATAATCATTTAGATTGGGGCAAGTGGCAAGGGTGAGGAGGCCAAGGTGGGCCCGATGGGCGATGGTATGTGGATGTCTTGCCTTGATCACACTAAGGACTTAACCTTGCAAGCCTTTGACTGAGTCTATCTTGCAACCACATGCAGTATGGGCGGCCTAGGTGAGTAATTTGCAATGTCTCGATTTTGGTACTATCGTGGTCGGTGTGAGTTCCCGAGTTATGGAGTAATTCACATGGCGCAAGAGGGGGCCACGGATGTGGTAACCAGTCCCACGGTGTTGAAACCTTAGCGGGTAGTATCCGGTTAAGCGAGCATTGTAAAGGCTTTGTTATAATCACTCGCCTTGGTGGTGTTTGGTTGTATCACGTGGGTAAAGTGCATAACCTGCAGAGTGTGAAACTATTTGGATAGCCGTGCTCGCGGTATTGAGCAATGCTCGGGAATTACAGTTAAGGGTTAGCTTAATTAATTGTACAACATGGTTGGGATGGCGGAATGCCATATGGAAGATGAATTTGACTTAGGATTGGAAACTTGGTTTACTTGAGAAATCTGAATTTATTTACTATTGATATTTGTTTCTGATCTTTACAATCTATTTCTTGTATTTGTTCATAAATCTTGCTTATTGCAAAATAACCATGATAGCCTATCCATTGGAATAAGCCTTACATATAGATACATAGAATTGCATTACATGCACAACTTGTTGAGTGCTTAAGTACTCACCCTTGCCAAACAACAATAATCAACAGTTGAAGAATCTACACTGTGTTGGAAGAGGAAGTCGAGGAAGACACGAGTCATTAGGGTCAGAGCCTTGTTGGTTGCTGTGGTGAACCGATGAGCTATCTACGTTTCTATTTTCCATTTGCTTAATTACTAGTTTATATTTTCAGTCTTGCCCTGCGTGGCTTAATAATGTAAGTTGGTCATAAGATCATACATTTAGCTATATCAATAAATGAACTATTATTCTATTATCGTTGTGTATGATGTGATATGTACCAATGTTAAGCTGTGTGCACTAGCGTTGATCCTGGGACTAGTGCGGTAAACACAGTGGGTTCGAATCAGTGGATTCGGGTCCTTACATAAGATAATAGTTCCATTATTTAGTTATAATTGTTGGCCTTACATGATTATTGCCACGCAGGGCTTAGACTAGAAATAGAAATATGCAGCAGCGGAAATAAAATTAAGCGTAGCGGCTCTCTAGTTCACCAAAGGCAACTGACGAGGTTCAAACCCTAAGAATTCACGTCATCTTGGTACTCCTCCTCCGTAACAAGGATAGCCTCTTCATCTTCTGAGGTTTTTAATGATGGGGTGAGTACATAAAGCACTCAGCAAGTTGTGCACAATATGCAATACTACCATAACTATATGCAATGCTTGTTCCAAAGGAATGACTAACAAGGCTAACTTGCGGCAAAGCAGTATTTAATAAAGAATACAGTAATTAGATTGAAAGCGGTAAAACAACTATTAATATAAATAATTTGCAACATTTCTCAAGTTACATGGTTTAACTCCTATTCTTTCTTTCAATTTCCAATGGCGAACCACCATCCCCTCCAGATTTATTAATAAAAAATTTAACCCTTGACTGTAATTTTCGAGCATTGCTCAATACCGTGAACATGACTATTCGAATAGATTGTACAGTCTGCAGAGGTTATGCACTTTACCCACACGATACAACCAAACACCACCAAGGCGAGTAATTGTAACAAAGCCTTTACAATGCTCCATTTAGACCCAGTACTGCTCGCTAAGGTTTCAACACTGAAGGGTTAAACCACCACAACAGGGCCCCCCTCTTGCGCCATGTGAGTTAATCCGTACACCCGGGACTCACTAATCACCACGACAGTACCGAAATCTAAACATCACAAATTAGTCAGCTAGGCTGTCCCATTCCAGACATGTGGTTGCAAGAAGACTCAGGTCAAAGGCTTGTAAGGTTAAGTCCTTAGGGTGACTAAGGCAAGACTTCCACATACCCCCTACCATTCCTGGCCCACCTTGGCACACTGCCCCTTGCCACTTGCCCCAATCTAAATCATTCCCACCCCAGTTGATTACCAAGCACCACGTGCCATCAACAATTCGATCTCATTGTGTGACCTCTCCGCCACTACAACTCGACATCACTGTGTGACCACACATGACACACAAGTTCAAAACATTGTTCCATATTCCATTAGTCAAAATTAACTTTCAGCATTTCAAATGTGTGACAGGTACGTGGCATGGCTAAGCAGACTAACACGGTCTAACCAACCCATGTTGATTGCTAATATTAACCAACTAATAATTTAACCATCCTAGGGTGACAATTAAATTACGGCGTACAATTGACAAGGTAGGGTAAATAATTCAACTTTAGGCATAATAACTAGATCCCAAAGTAATTGAAATTATTTGTACACATAAAATAATATGCAATAGTTTAAAGACAATATAGCAAATTTGTAAAACTAGGTACAATATGATCAAAGCCCAACTTGCCTTGGAATATGTCCTGATTCTGCTCTGGACTTGGGTCTTGAAGCGTCGAATCCTCCTCCGGATTATCGAACAATGCAACGTTTACATGAATCGAGGCAAGAATAGCAAGTAAACACCAAAACAGAGAGTATACAAACTCCAAAAATAAAATAAAATTCACCATTAAATATATCTTGATTTTACAAATTTTTAGAAATTTGAATCACTCAAATCCGAGTTCATATGCAAAAGTTATAGCTATTCAAAGTTTGAATAAATTCTGGAAATACTGAAAAATAGAAATTCCGAATTTCCCGAATTATTTTTATAAAGAAAAATTGCATTATTGCACAAGCAACATGTGGACCAATCAGAGGCTGACACGTGGCTTTAGCGCGTGGACTCAGTCCACGAAACTTCGCTGGTCCACCGTGGATTCGAGGTACTGTGCTGTGGACCGGCTGATGTCGGCATGACTTCATCGCACACGAGGACCAATCGGGTTGGGCCACATTGCTCGTTCTATGGACTGTGTCCACGGTACAGCGCCTGCCCACCGTGCACCCGGTGCACAATGCCTCAGCTTCTGTGCCGACACGCGTCGCACATCGGCGCAACGATCCGACGTCTACCGATCTACTCCTACGCGGCACTATCCTGACCGCTCATCTCAGATCTAACGGCCAAAGTTTACCCGAGTAGAACACTACAGACGAAGTGACGTGGCACGATTCGATTGGTGATCCAACGGTTGACCAAAGCTCCGAGACACGGCGAAGTTGCGGCGGCGCTGAGTTCCCGGAGACGAAGACGACGACGGGTCCGACGGCGAACTAGGTCCTCCCGGCGATGAAGAGGTAGCAGCTCCGGTACGGCTTGACGCGGTGAATCCAGAACTAGAACCCACACGGCGGATGGAGGCTCGACGGTGCCGGAACGGTGAAAAAACAAGCGGCGGCGCTTGGAAAACTACGGCGAGCTCTCAATCACAAACGACGACGGCACAACGACGGCGGCTGGGGATACGGATGCGCACTGGAACGACGGTCCTAGGGGTGCGGTCCGCGCTTTAAATAGCCTCGACCTGCGCCCAGAAAAGGCAACCCTAAATCACGCGGCGGCGGCTAATCGGCGGCGGATTTGGAAACCGAATCGAAGACGATGAACGAGGACCGCCCGATCTGCGTTGAACAGCCATGATTGCATCTCAGCCGAATCGATCCGATCCGCACTTTCCAAAATCAACGAATGCGATCAGATCCTTCCAAAACAGTGCAACACAATCTCTTTCGCACGATCTTGATCCAACAGCTCGCAGGCGTTAGGATTCTGGCTTGATGAAGACCGTCCGATGGGGATCCAACGGCCGAGCGCAACGGCAGTGGCGGATAGGGCCGAACGGGCTGCATGGGCTGGGCCGCACGCGCACAGTGCTGGGCTTCGGCCCATTATTGTTCCGCCGATTTTTCTCGGATTTTTGATTTAAAATAATTACAGAAATTAGTTTAATTAGTTTTAGGCAATAAAAACATTAGGAAAAATCCAAGAAAATTCTCATAATTACTTTGAGACATTTTGAACTCAAATAAAATATTTTTGGCAAAAAAATTATATAAACTTATATATATTTAATTTGTTTTCTCAAAAAAGGTCAATATATCTTATCTAAAATAGCTTCAAATAAATTCTAGGAAAATCCAATAAATTCCAGAAAAATGCCATATGCACAAGTGACATTGAAAATAATATTTAGCACCATTTTTGGGATGTTACAATTGACTATAGAGCTCTGAATGAAGTCACAATCAAGAACAAGTATCCTTTGCCCAGGATTGATGACCTATTTTTTTCGGTTGAAAGGATCTTGTATTTTCTCCAAGATCGATCTTCGATCTGGATACCATAAGTTGAAAATAAGGCCACAAGATATTTCGAAGATAGCTTTTGCTACCCAATATGGACTCTATGAGTTCACAGTTATGTCTTTTGGTCTGACCAATACACCAGCCTATTTTATGAATCTGATGAATAAGGTGTTTATGGAATACCTAGATAAATTTGTGGTGGTATTCATAGATGACATTCTTGTTTATTCCAGAGGTGAAGCAGAACATGAAAGACATTTGCGGATGGTATTAGAAAAGCTCAGAAAACACCAGTTGTATGCCAAGTTTAGTAAATGTGAATTTTGGTTGAAGGAAGTTGCTTTCTTGGGGCACATAATTTCTGCTGGAGGTGTCTCAGTAGACCCTGAAAAAGTGAAAGGTGTACTTGATTGGATACCGCCCAAGTCAGTGTTGAACATCAGAAGTTTTCTTGGTTTAGCGGGGTACTACCAAAGATTCATAGAAGGATTCTCGAAGATTGCAAGACCGCTTACTCAGTTGCTTAAGAAGGAGAAGAAGTTTGAATGGTCTGAAGCCTGTGAGCAAAGTTTTCAGGAACTAAAGAAAAGATTGAGCTCAGCCCCAGTGCTCATTTTACCGGATATTCGGAAGAACTTTGAGATTTTCTGTGATGCTTCAAGACAGGGGCTTGGATGTGTCTTGATGAAAGAAGGCAAAGTAGTTGCATACGCCTCACGGCAATTGCGACTACACGAGGAAAACTATCCAACCCATGACTTGGAAATGGCTGCAGTGGTGCATGCACTAAAGTTGTAGAGGCATTATCTCATCGGGAACCGTTGTGAGATTTTCACAGACCATAAGAGTTTGAAGTATATCTTCACTCAAGCAGACCTCAACCTAAGACAAAGAAGATGGTTAGAATTAATCAAGGATTATGACGTGGGAATACATTATCATCCTGGCAAGGCTAATGTAGTTGCCTATGCCTTAAGTCGGAAAAGCTACTTCAACAATCTGATGATTCAAGGACAACCTGCTCTTCACAAGGAGTTTCAACGTTTGAATTTGGAAGTAGTGGAGGAAGGTTCTATAGCTGCCTTGGAGATTCAACCAACCTTGGAGGATCAGATCAAAAAGATGCAAAAGTCAGATAAAGAAGCTACCAAGATCAAGGATAGAATAAAGAAAGGTAAAGCCCCAGGATTTTCAGAGGATGAAGAGGGAATAGTTTGGCTTGGAAAAAGTATCTATGTGCCGAATCAAAAAGAGATCAAGCTGTCGATATTAAAGGAGGCACATGAATCAGCGTACTTGATTCATCTAGGCAATTCTAAGATGTATCATGATCTCCGTGGTATATATTGGTGGCCAAGGATGAGAAAATAAATTGCAGAGTACATAGCTATGTGCGATGTATGCCAGCGAGTTAAAGCTGAACATCAACGACCCGCTGGATTGTTGCAACCATTGAAGGTACCTGAATGGAAGTGGGAAGAAATTGGAATGGATTTCATTACATGTCTTCCGAGAACCAGATCAGATTATGACTCAATATGGGTGGTAGTGGATCGATTGACAAAAGTTGCACATTTCATTCCTGTGAGAACAACCTACCAGGGAGATAAACTCGCAGAGTAGTATATGTCAAGGATTGTATGTTTGCACGGTGTGCCAAAGAGGATAGTTTCAGATCGAGGTACACAATTCACTTCAAGATTCTGGCAAAAGTTGCAAGAAGCTTTGGGTACCAATCTGAATTTTAGCATAGCTTATCATCCGCAGACTGATGGACAGACTGAGCGAGTAAATCAGATTCTCAAAGATAAGTTAAGGTCTTGTGCATTGTCCAATGTGATATGTTCGGATCAAAGTTTACCCTATGCGAAATTCTCATATATGATGGTTATCAAGCAAGTTCTGAGATGTCACCATTTGAAGCCTTGTATGGAAGAAAGTGCAGAACACCTCTCTGTTGGAATGAAACAGGAGATCGCCAAGTCTTTGGTCCTGATATTTTACAAAAGGCTGAAGAACAAGTAAAAATAATCCAAGAAAGATTGAGAACAACAAAGTCTAGACAAAAAAGCTACGCTGACAATCGTCGGAGAGAGTTAACCTTTGCTCCTAGTGACTATGTGTACCTGAAAGTCTCACTGCTCAAAGGGATGTGTCGATTCCAAGTTCGTGGAAAGTTAGCACCAAGACACATTAGACCATTCCCAATCCTAGCTAGAAGTGGAGAAGTGGCTTATCTGTTAGAGCTTCCACCTCAGTTGTCGAATGTGCACAATGTGTTCCATGTGTCATAGCTAAAAAAATGCCTCAGGGTACCAGAAGAACAGATGCAGATTGAGTATGTTGAGTTACAAGAGGATCTCACCTACCAAGAGTATCCAATCATAATTCTGGATGAGGCAGAGCGTAGAACAAGAAACAAAATAATTAAGTTTTGCAAGGTTCAATGGGGCAACCATTCTGAAAAATAAGCAACCTAGGAGCGCGAAGAAGATCTTAAAGTAGAGTACCCCAACCTTTTTCCCTAGCCCGTCCAAATCTCGGGTTCGAGATTCCTTTTAAGGGGGTAGGTTTGTAACATCCTAAAAATTTCAATTTTATTTGTTTTATTTATTTTATTCAATTTGAAATTTATTTGGAATCTTACGGATTTTATTAAAACTCTTTTCACAACTCTCAGTTTTACAAAATGAATTTCTGCTAAAAATTTAAAAGCTTAAAAATTCCAAAAATACATTTATTGGGTTATGAATATTCTAAAGTATTTTTGAGAATTTTTCCATAATTGTTAAAACCTTTTTACTATTTTTCCCAAACCTATTTAATTTTCAGCATCTAAAAATTAATTATTGTGCTATAAATATTAATTTTATATTATTTAAAAATATTTATTCATGCTTTTATTGTTGAAACCGGTATCTCTTCAAATTCCCATATTTAATAAAATTTATTTGCTAATTTACGGATTTAATATGAATTATTATTGGAAAATTAATTGTTTTCGGAATTAATAATTTTGGGTATGTTCATTATGACCCGATCCGCTTCTCCTTCCCGTCGACTACTGAAGCACTTTGTGTGCTCTGATGCCAACAGACCGACCGCATTTAATTCCCACCCGTTTCACTCATTTACCCGACTATCCTGTTACTATTCTGGCCATAATTTTGGCGAGCGTTTTCTGATGATCCGCTGGTCCGGTTGTTCTATAAGTTGAACCCCAGCTTTCCCCTCTCATCCTTTACATCATCAGCTTTGAGTTAGTCCAATCCATCTACTAGATCTCCCTACGCAAGGCATTCTTTCCAAACTCTGGCAAACTTTTGGCGAGCTCTCCCGGCCACTCCCGACCTCCATTCTGCCTCAAATTGTTACTGGAGCTTCCTCTCATCGTCATCTACATCTGGTAAAATCAGATTTAAAAAATTCTCATTAGAGCTCTGTCGGCAATCATTTCTTCTCCTAGTCCGGCTAGAGGTCAATTTTTGGATTCAAAAAGTCCGATCTCCTTCATCTTAAGTCTGATTGACCACATTTTTCCTCCTCAATTCATATAAAATTATAATCTATCTATTTGTACTGGTTTTGTATTTTATTTGAATTTATTTGGATTTTATTTGAATTTGGATGCTTTTCGCGTAAAGTTTTCGAAGAGCCGAAAGGAGTTGCTACCGACGATCTTGATCACCTACCCTTCGATCCAGGCAAGTCTTCCTTGAACATGTTGAACCCATATTTACAAAATGCTTATGTTGTTTTAAATTATGCATGCTTACTTTTACGCAATGTACTTTAAATGTAGTTTTAAGGATTAGTTAAATTCTAGATTTGTTATACCCTCATTGGTATTGATCATGTCAAACCTTTGTCACTCTAGATGATACTAGCTAATTTATCTGGTGATAACCGATAGTGTAGCATGGGATGGTAGAATTGCTTTCTAGCTTAAACGTTTCGGTATTATGTCATTATGGAAATCATTTCAAACATTGTTTAAACTTATTTATGAAGATGCAATAATCGGTGTTGCTGCTGTTATTTAAATAAAATAAAATGGAAAATATGATTTAGACCAGGGCAGATGGATGTTTGGTGGGTGCAGATGCACGAGACCTTGAAAGTTAATGTTCCGCCCTAGTCAATTAAGGACCGAATCATGTGTTATCATGGACCGAGCACTATCATACAACCACAAGTCTATATGGGTATGACCTGGCTAATTAATTTGTGCGTCTCGATATTGACTTCGCCAGTCGGTGGAATGTGGGTGTCAGATGGAGACAGGTTTTCCCCACATGGCTTAAGAGGGGGCTTCTGATTGGGTAGATGTAACCCTTCAGCGGTAAAACCTTAGCAGGCGAGGTTAATAGCGGTTCTGTACATTGTAAAGGTCTTGTCATGATCTCTCTGCCGACACACCAAAGAAAGTGTGTTAGTTGCATGGCAAAAAGAGTTGATCATGTTTTGTGTGTAAAGCTGTATTGCAACACCCTAAAATTTGCTATATTTTAAATTTTGGAGTTATTTTGATTTTTGAGAATTTTTCAAAATTTATTAGAATTTATTTGGATTTATTCAAATATGGTCATTCTTGAAGTCAATTAAAATAATATAAAAATTTATGCAAAGTTTTATTGGAAATATTTTATTTGAGTTCAGAATGTCTCAAAATATTTTCCAGCATTTTTCTAGAATTTTCCTGGGTATTTTGCTATTTATTTTGGTTTTGTTTATTTATCTGATTTATTTTAAATCGAAAATATTTAAAAAATGAAATTAATAGTGTTGGGCCGAAACCTCACGCAGCCCAACCCATCGCGCCGTCGACCCGTTCAACCGCCCCGCCGAAACCCTAGCCTCGCACTGTTCGAATGTGATCGCACGGTTGTGAGTGCGCCACATCTCCATGTGTTGTTGGCCATCAGATCAAGTCCGCGTGGATGGTTGGGATGGAGCCACGTCGCTCGTCCGCGCTTTCACTGGAGAAGAAGTCACCGACTGTTACCGCCGGTTTCGCCGCCTATAGCGTGCACGTCGAGGCCCTATGTAGTGCACCGCTGCCACCCCCATGTTGCGCACACCGAGACGCTTCTGTAGCCCTAGTGCACGCCTCTCGAGCCGCCGCCGTTTGCCCGCAAAAGCTCGCCGTTGTAGCCGCACTACTCCGCCGCTGTTTTTGCCTCATTCTGCCGCCGCCGTTCATCTCCGCCGTCGCCAAGGTCACCGGAGTATGGCCCTCGCCGAGACGCGTCGAATGCACCAGTTCACGTCGCCGGAGACACCCTGCAACGCCACCGACGTCTTCGTCTTCCCCAGCTCCGGCAATCTACTTCTTTAGCGTCGTCGTCGTCTTCGCCGAGCTTCGCCGTCCGTTCAATCTCGGTTCATCCACGTCTTTCCTCTTCTGTTTAAATCCTTGCGTTAACTGTGGTCGTAGATGTGTAGATGAACGGTTTAGATTAGATCTTGTGTTTGTGCTTGAGATTAGATCTGGGCCGTTGGATCATTTATGAACGCGTGAGATAGTGCCGCGTCGCTCTGTTGCACAGTAAACCGCTCGGGTATCGTGCACCGTAGGATCAGATCTGAACGATGGAGATTAGATCTGATGTTGCCAGGTGGATCTGCGCCGTTCATTTTGAATGAGCGGTGGAGATTGCGTGGTTCGCTGAGCGAGTAGCAGGCCACCGCGTGTCTTCGCGTGAGCCAAGGCGTCGCCGAGTCGGTGCGTGTGCTGGCCGTTGGATTTGTGAGCACCGTCGGGTGCGTGACGTGTGGGGGCATGGAGAGCGAAGCTTCGTCGAGTCCCCGCGGGTGTTGACCGTTGGATTCGAACGCCCCGCTCGATGGCGGACGTGTGTCACGCGGATTACGACGTGTCCCAGTGCAGCGCGTGAGATCTGATCGTTGATCTTTTGACGAACACGGTTTCGCCACGTGTTGAAATCCAGCCATTGGTTGAGGACGGCCGAGATGCTGACACATGTCGTGCATGAATCCCGAGGCAAGTCGGGGGACGTCAGCAGTGACGTCAGCTGGTGGGGCCAGGTGCACTGTTCTGTGGACCGAGTCCACTGTGGACCAGAGCAGGACCGTGGATCCAGTCCATGGACCGAGGCGACATGGCAACACCAGGAAACGCCACGTGACGGCTGACGTCATGCTGACGCAATAAATCGAGTTTCTTTTGAAAAATAATTATATTAATTCGGTTTATTCTTTTTAAATATAATTGCAAACATTGAAAGGCTATAACTTTTGCGTTTTAACTCCGATTGAGGTGACTCCAGTTTCTAAAAATTTATAAAATTATGCTCTTTTTAACGGTTATTTATTTCACATATGATTTTTACTTGTAGACGCAAATTTACCGAAAAGTTTCGAGGAAGAGTTTATCGCTCAAGATCAAGCTTAGGAACTCGAGCAGCAACTCTTTGAAGGCAAGTGATGCTTTGACCATTTTGATCCCAGTTTTTTTAAATGTATTTTGCTTTGAAATTATGCATGCTAAATTAATTAAAAATGAATTTAAATTAATTTGGGTAATGTAGTTAATCAACCCATATTGTTATTGCCACCTTGAAATTATTATTTGTGAGCCTGAAATCATTATCACTCTAGGATTGCTTGTATTGGTTGTATGTTAATATGATGCCAACATGGGGAAGGCTAGACCTGTGTGGTTCTGTTCCGATGTTGAGTTATTGTTAGCATGTGTTGCATAATAATCAACTGGGTGGGAAATGATTTAAACTAGGGCAAGTGGCAAGAAGCTTTGTGCCAGGGGGCCTGTGTGGCTATGGGTTGTTGAGTGTGTGAGTGTGTGTGTCACATTGGGCAGTGTGCCACTGTTGAGAGAAGGAAGTCTTGTCTTGCTCAGCTAAGGACTTCACCTTGCAAGTCTTTGATCTGAGTCAATCGTACAACCACATGTCTGGTATGGGACAGACCTAGTTGATTAGGGTTCTGATATCTTTCCTCTGATGCCTCGGGGTGACAGTACACGGGGGTGTATCTGTGTGAAGGAGCATACCTGTGCTACGGCTTGGTGCCCATCCAACGGTGTTGGCCTGTACAATACTCCAGCTCTATGTGAGGGTGTGATAGTAAGGGCAATACCGGAGAGGTTCATTGGTTAAGGTAGAGGTCTCTAAAAGGCTTTGTTGCGGGCAATCACCTGTGTGGTGAGCGGCTGTATCTTGTGGGTAAAGTGTACAACCTCTACAGAGTGTAAAATCTATTCGAATAGCCGTGCTCCCGGTATTGAGCAATGCTCGGGGATTATAGTCAAGGGTTAGATCTTCAAAAATAAAATGTGGAAAGGATGGCTGTGTGCCAGTGTTGGAAATGAATTGATTAAGGCTGTGTGCTGTGTTTTTATGGAGAAAAACCATTTGCAGAACTTAGTACTAATTATAACTGTTCCACCGCTTTTAATCTAAGTAAGATATTAGTTTAAAAATGCTATCTGTTGCCAAAGAACCAAATAAACCAATTCTTTGGAATAAGCCTTGCATATAGTAATAGCACTGCATTCTGTGCATTACTTGTTGAGTGCCTTGAGTACTCACCCCCTTGCCCACCAACCCAACATCAGTGGAGGAGTCTACTCCAGCATGGGAGGAGGAGTAGAACGAAGAATCGGACAATTAGGGAGCAAGCCCAGTCAGTTGCCTGTGGCAAGTTGATGGGTTCTACGACATCTCTTTGTTTTCTGCTGTTATCTTTGTTACTCTGATAATGTAATCCCTGCGTGGCTTATCTTATGTAAGGAGACCATATGGTCGTACAACTCAGTTTATATAATTGTTGCACTACTTATTATTGTATCGCTGTGAAAGTCTGTGATGTTTAACCCTGTAATGACTGTGTGTGCTAGCGTGATCCTGGATTGGCACATAATACACACGGGGTTCGGATTTGCATATTCGGGTCCCGACAGAGTTAGTATCACAGCCAGGCTGATTGTAGGTCTTGACCCTAACTAGGTTAGCTGTGTCTAGGAGGATAAAACTATTTTCTAAAAATTAACAATTTGAGAAAGAATATTAATGAAATCTCGACTTGTCTTTTCTCTCTAACTTCATATCTATGCTGAATTCTTACTGTCATTCTTTGTTTATTTTAACTAAAGTCTGTTCAAAGTTGTTTTGGCAGATGGTGAAGAGGATCCACACCTTTGGCGAGCGCGCTGGTGGTTACGCCGCGGAGCTTTGGAGGATGCTTCAGGTTCTTGGAGGTTTCGACAGGCCTCTCTACCGTGGCCACACCTAGGCGGTAAACGGTAGAGTCAGAGGCATGGCTACGATGATCACTGTCTACGTGAGGGAGCACGCGTGAGCGAGCCAGCCGTTCAACATCACGGTTCGAAGGGTTACCTTTGAGGCCGGGATACAGGAGTCCGCGCGTATGGCCATGAGGAGGATCGGTCAGGCATATGCCAGAGAGCTTCACGACTCCGTGTTTCGTTTGCACCCACCAGAAGGACGAGTCTCGGGAAGGCGGCTTCACGGAGGTGATGCGTGATCGTGCACTGGCGCGGTTCGCGGCCGCCGAGAGCGGTGATGGACGGTGTCCCACGGTGCATTCTGTCTATGCGCTTTGGAAGCGATTGGCGGACCGCCGGATACCTGAGGTTTTCACTTTTGGTAGTTGGAGAGTTGGAGGGCGCTCTCTGGCCGGGCCACGGAGGTCGAGATGGAGATCGGCGAGGAGGAGGACCACGAGGAGGCGGTGCCCGAGCGGAGGAGCGGATTCGTACGGAGGTTGAGCTAGAGGCGAGATTAATCGGCGCCAAAGAAGCAGCAGAGGGGGGTGGTCACGAGGACCAGTTCGCCCCGATCTTGAGCACCGCCGATGTATGCTCGGGAAGTCGCAGCCGGGTTGGCTCGATGAGTGATCGAGTCTAGTCGGGTGTAGTGTTGAGACTCAGGGTGTTTGAGTCGCTTCTTTTTGTTTTAGAATCACCATTAGGTGTGAGTAGTTGTTGAGTCTTAATGCTTGATTGTTGCTTGCTTTATTTCGTAAGTGTCTATTATGCGTTGCATTGCCCTTAGGCACTTGTGAGCAACCATACCATTTTACTAAATTAATAAAATTGTTAAAGAATTTAGGTTACACCTATTTCCCCAGTATAAGTTCCTTTTCTTGTCTGTGCTTTCTTCTTCTTTTCTTAACCTTGGAAGCTTCCAACAGATGTTGAGGACTCGCGGTAATATTGGAGCCAGCGGAAGTGGAGCTAATCAAGCGCAAAACCAGAATGAGGAACCAATTCCTCAACCACCGCAGGTTGATTTGCAGAATCTGGGAGCTTTTTTGGCTGCTCAAACCTAGTTGATGAACACCATGATGCAGACTATGCAGCAGATCTCTAATCAACCTACTACGAATGTTCAACAAGGGGGTAGCCATGGACCAAACCCCTATTCCAGATTGTCAGAATTCATGAGGACTCGACCACCCACGTTCTCGGGCAATGCCAACCCGTTGGAAGTGGATGACTGGCTAAGGACTA
This sequence comes from Otatea glauca, assembly GCA_036346275.1. NCBI lineage: Eukaryota > Viridiplantae > Streptophyta > Magnoliopsida > Poales > Poaceae > Otatea > Otatea glauca. Next base: position 17,161,971 of record CM070733.1, on the reverse strand, counting down.
TTGAGAGGAAGCTACACATAACCCAGTGTGTAGAGCATGAGAGGGTGCTATATGCCTCTCATCAGCTGGAAGGAACGGCTACGGAATGGTGGGAGAACTTCTGTGCGTCGCATGAGGACCCACAAAGTATCACATGGGAGGAATTCACCATAGCCTTCCGTCAATATCATGTACCTGAAGGTATTATGGATCTTAAGAAGGAAGAGTTCAGGAATCTCAAGCAGGGTGGCCAATCAGTGGCCGACTACCTAAATAAGTTCACCCAGTTGGCACGCTACGCACCAGAATACGTAGCGACAGATAAGGCTAGACAATCCCGCTTTATGAAGGGGTTGAATGCGGGACTGCAGGTAGGACTGATCACCGACACATTTCCTGACTTCCAGGAGCTGGTCAATAAGGCCCTCATCTTGGAAGATAAAGCGCGGAGTTGGGCGATAATGAAAGCGCGAGATGGCGCGGCAAGGAGGTCGTCGAAGTCGTGAGCGGAGGCGGTACCTCAACAATTCATCCGATTCGGCCCAAAGCGTGTGATGTGGCACCATCGCCGACCGTCGTCGATTGGCGAGAATGTTCAAACTCCAAATGTAATGGTGGTACAACCTGGAGGAAATTCCTAGGCAACGGGAAGGCGTTGCTATCATGCAACGAACTGGGGCACTTTGCCAATAACTGCTCTAAGAAGGGAGGTGTCACCCCCGTCCACTTTAACCTGGGGAACACACCCGCAAGGACTCCAGTGCCGAATGTGAACCGTGGAGCAACATCATCGGCAACTCCGTCTCAGGTAACCACGCGAGGCCAAGTCAACCACATCACTGCGGATGAGGTCCAGAATGTTACGGATGTTGTACTGGGTAAGTTCCTAGTAAACTCGATGCCACTCTTCGCTTTATTTGATTCTGGAGCTTCACATTCATTTGTTTCCCGAGATTTTACTGTTCAAAATGATTTGGATACTGTGAATCTTAAATGTGTGCTTGTAGTCCAATCCCCTGGATCAGAACTTCGATCCAAAGTAGGATGTTTTGGGGTAAGACTAATAATTAATGGAATAGAGTTTCTAGCGAATTTAATTATCCTGAATACCCAAACCCTGGATGTTATCCTGGGAATGGATTGGTTAACCAAGCACAAGGCAGTGTTGGACTGTGGACGAAGAGTCATATCAGTCGAGAGTCGGGATGGAAAGAAGATTGAATTTGAAGCAACAGCAGTGCGGGATGGACAGTTGATGGTCAACAGCATGAAGACCGTCAGCCTAGAGGATGTACCGATAGTCAATGGATATCAGGATGTTTTTTCGGAGGATTTACATGGGATGCCGCCAGATAGGGATATCGAGTTCGTTATAGAACTTGTTCCAGGGACAGCTCCAATAGCTAAGAGACCCTACCGAATGTCCATAGATGAGTTGGTATAAATGAAGAAACAAATTGAAGAGCTATTGGAAAAGGGATTTATAAGACCTAGTTCATCGCCTTGGGTAGCTCCAGTCCTGTTCGTCAAGAAGAAGGATGGGAGTTTTAGGATGTGTATAGACTATCGTGTACTCAATGATGTGACGATAAAGAATAAGTACCCGCTACCCAGGATTGATGACCTATTTGATCAGTTGAGAGGAGCAGGAGTCTTCTCCAAGATTGATCTCCGATCGGGGTATCATCAGTTGAAGATCCGATCAGAGGATATACCAAAGACCGCATTTTCGTCAAGATATGGGCATTACGAGTTCACGGTCATGTCCTTTGGGTTGACGAATGCACCAGCGTACTTCATGAACTTAATGAATAGGTTTTTATGGAATACCTGGATAAGTTTGTCGTCGTGTTTATAGATGATACCCTTGTCTACTCCAAGACGAGGGAAGAACACGCCGAGCATTTAAGGCTAGTCCTTGAAGAGTTAAGGGAACAACAGTTGTTTGCTAAATTTAGCAAATGCGACTTTTGAAAGAATAAGGTAGAATTTCTTGGGCGTATAATGACTGCTGAAGGAGTTGCAGTTGATCCAAGTAAAGTAGAAGCAGTATTGCATTAGGAGCCACCGAAGTCGGTAACCCAAATCTGTAGTTTCCTTGGAATGGCAGGATATTACCGTCGTTTCATAAAGGGATTCTCTACAATTGCAAGACCCCTTAATCAATTATTAAAGATGGAAAAGAAATTCTTGTGGACATCAGAATGTGAAAAGAGTTTTCAGGAGTTGAAGAAGCGGTTAACATCAGCACCGGTATTGGTCTTACCTGATGTTCATCAAAGCTTCGACATTTATTGTGATGCATCACGTCAAGGTCTGGGATGCGTATTGATGCAAAACAGAAAAGTAGTTGCATATACAACGAGGCAATTGAGGCTACATGAGGAGAATTATCTGACCCATGATCTGGAATTGGCCGCCATAGTGCATGCACTGATGTTATGGCGTCATTATCTCATTGGAAACAGATGTGAAGTATATACCGATCATAAAAGTCTCAAGTATATCTTCACACAAGCTGACTTAAATATGAGGCAAAGAAGATGGCTAGAGTTGATTAAATATTACAATATTGGAATCCATTACCATTTTGGTAAAGCCAACATTGTGGCTGATGCCTTGAGTCGAAAGAGCTACAATGTAAATATGCTGTTGGAAACAAGTCAGGATGGGTTGAGTAAGGAATTTCAGAAGATGAGGTTGGAAGTGGTACCAGAAAGATTTTTGGCTACCTTGGAAGTAAGACCTACCCTGGAGGATCAGATCAGGGAAGGGCAAAAAGATGACGATAAGATCAAGAGAATTAAGTCCAAAATGGATGAGGGCAAGGCAAAGGATTTCAAACTGGATGAGCAAGGCACTATGTGGTTTAAAGGACGAATCGTGTGCAAGAACAAAAGGAACTAAAGCAGTTAATTCGGAGGAAGCTCATGACTCAAGTATTCAATTCATCCAGGAAGTGCCAAAATGTATCAAGATCTGAAGGAAAGGTTTTGGTGGCCAAGCATGAAGCGTGAAGTGGCTGAATATGTTGCATTATGTGATATATGTCAAAGAGTCAAAGCTATGCATCAGAGACCAGCAGGACTACTACAACCCTTCAAGATACCTGAATGGAAATGGGAAGAAATCGGTATGGATTTCATAACCGGTTTACCCAAAACTCAAGGGGGATATGACTCCATATGGGTTATAGTGGACCGTTAAACTAAAGTTGCACATTTTATACCGGTAAAAAACACTTATTCAGGAGATCAGTTAGCAGAACTTTATATGGCAAGGATTGTTTGTCTACACGGAGTACCGAAGAAAATAGTGTCTGACAGAGGTACTCAATTTACCTCAAGGTTTTGGAGTAAACTACATGAGGCAATGGAAACTCGTCTAAATTCCAGCACAGCATACCATCCACAGACAGATGGTCAAACTGAGAGAGTTAACCAGATATTGGAAGATATGCTGAGAGCTTGTACTTTAGCATATTCTACTTCTTGGGATAAGTGTTTGCCCTATGCTGAGTTCAGCTACAATAACAGTTATCAGGCAAGTTTACATATGTCTCCATTTGAAGCTCTGTATGGTCGATCCTGTCGAACACCGTTGAGTTGGAATGAGACCGGTGAACGACATGTTTTTGGCATACTTCAGAAAGCGGAAGAACAGATCGCCATGATCAGGGAAAGACTGAAGATTGCTCAGTCAAGGCAGAAGAGTTATGCCGACAATCGTCGCAGGCAATTGAGCTTTGAACATGAAGATTTTGTGTATCTCAGAGTTACACCACTCAAGGGAGTCAAAAGGTTTCATGCAAAAGGGAAACTCGCACCCATATATGTTGGACCATTCAAGATCTTGAGCCGCAGAGGTGAAGTTGTGTACCAATTGGAGTTGCCAGAGTCACTGCCAGGAGTACATGATGTATTCCATGTATCGCAATTAAAGAAATGCCTTCGGGTGCCAGAAGAACAAACACCTTTGGAAGCAATCGAGTTGCAAGAAGATCTGACTTATAAAGAGCATCCGGTGAAGATTCTGGACACAATGGATAGAGAAACAAGGAATAAGTCAGCGCGCTTTTGCAGAGTCCAGTGGAGCAATCATTCGGAAAGTGAAGCAACTTGGGAACGAGAAGAAGACCTGAGGAAGGAGTTTCCTGACCTATTCCGTAGTCAGCCCTGAATCTCGAGGTCGAGATTCTGTTAAGGGGGGAGGTTTGTAACACCCTAAAATTTGCCATATTTTAAATTTTGGAGTTATTTTGATTTCTAAGGACTTTTGGAAATTTATTGGAATTTATTTGGATTTGTTCAAATATGGTCATTCTTGAAGTCAATTAAAATAATATAAAAGTTTATGCAAAGTTTTATTGGAAATATTTTATTTGATTGAGAATGTCTCAAAATATTTTCCAGAATTTTTCTGGAATTTTCCCGGGTATTTTTCTATTTATTTTGGCTTTGTTTATTTATCTGATTTATTTTAAATTGAAAATGTTTTAAAAATGAAATGAACAGTGTTGGGTCGAAACCCCGAGCAGCCCAACCCATCGTGCCGTCGGCCTGCACAGCCGCCCCACCGAAACCCTAGCCTCGCACCGTCCGATCGTGATCGCACGGTTGTGAGTGCGCCGCGTCTCCGTGTGTTGTTGGCCATCCGATCGAGTCCGCGTGGATGGTTGGGTTGAAGCCACGTCGCTCGTCCGCGCTTTCACCGGAGAAGATGTCACCGACCGTTACAGCCAGTTTCGCCGGTGCCACCCCCGTGTTGCGCACACTGAGACGCTTCTGTAGCCCTAGTGCACGCCTCCCAAGCCACCACCGTTTATCCGCAAAAGCTCGCCGTAGTAGCCGCACCACTCCGCCGCTGTTTTTGCCTCATTCCGCTACCGCCGGTTCATCTCCACCGTCGCCAAGGTCACCGGAGTATGGCCCTCGTCGAGACGCGTCGAATGCGCCAATTCACGTCGCTGGAGACACCGTGCAAAGCAACCGACGCCTTTGTTTTCCCCAGCTCCGGCAATCTACTTCTTTAGCGTCGCCGTCGTCTTCTCCGAGCTTCGCCGTCTGTTCGATCTGCATCGCACGATCTCAGTTCCTCCACGTCCTTCCTCTTCTGTTTAAATCCTAGCGTTAACTGTGGTCGTAGATATGTAGATGAACGGTTTAGATTACATCTGGTGTTTGTGCTTGAGATTAGATCTGGGCCGTTGATCATTTATGAATGCGTGAGATAGTGCCGCATCGCTCTGTTTCACATTAAACCGCTCGGGTATCATGCACCGTAGGATCAGATCTGAATGATGGAGGTTAGATCTGATGTTTCCAGGTGGATCTACGCCGTTCATTTTGAATGAGCGGTGGAGATTGCGCGGTTCGTTGAGCGAGCTGCAGGTCGTCGTGTGTCTTCGCGTGAGCCGAGGCGTCGCCGAGTCGGTGCGTGTGCTGGTCGTTGGATTTGTGAGCACCGTCGGATGCTTGACGCATGGCGGTGTGGAGAGCGAAGAGTCACCGAGTCCCCGCGGGTGCTGACCGTTGGATCTGAACGCCCTGCTCGATGGCCGACGTGTGTCACGCGGATTCCAACGCATCTCAGTGCAGCGCGTGAGATCTGATCATTGATCTTTTGACGGCCACGATTTCGCCACGTGTTGAAATCCAGCCGTTGGTTGAGGATGGCTGAGATGCTGACACGTGTCGTGCATGAATCCCGAGGCAAGTCGGGGGACGTCAACAGTGACAGTGCTGACGTCAGCTGATGGGGCCAAGTGCACTGTTCTGTGGACCGAGTCCACCGTGGACCAGAGCTAGACCGTGGACCCAGTCCATGGACCGAGGCATCGTGGCAGCACCAGTAAACGCCACGTGTTGGCAGACGTCATGCTGACGCAATAAATCGAGTTTCTTTTGAAAAATAATTATATTAATTCGGTTTATTCTTTTTAAATATAATTACAAACTTTGAAAGGCTATAACTTTTGCGTTTTAACTCCGATTGAGGTGATTCCAGTTTCTAAAATTTTGTAAAATTGTGCTATTTTTCATGGTGAATTTTATTTGAATTTTTCAGGTTGTCTAGTCAAATTTTTTTGTTATTTATTGCATATATGATTTTTACGCGTAGACGCAAATTTGCCGGAAAGTTTTGAGGGAGAGTTCATTGCTCAAGATCAAGTTTCGGAACCCGACCAGTAACTCTTTGAAGGCAAGTGATGTTTTGACCATTTTGATCCCAGTTTTTTTTAAATGTATTTTGCTTTGAAATTATGCATGCTAAATTAATTAAAAATGAATTTAAATTAATTTGGGTAATGTAGTTAATCAACCCATATTGTTATTGCCACCTTGAAATTATTATTTGTGAGCCTAAAATCATTGTCACTCTAGGATTTCTTGTATTGGTTCGATGTTAATATGATGCCAACACGGGGAAGGCTAGACCGTGATTAGATGCTTAGCCCTGCCTCGGGTCATGAATGAATTTTTGGAAAACATATTAATGATGATTGATGAAATATGGAAAGTATTTGAAAACGAGGTGATGATGCTACGTGATGATATTGAGTTATGGAGACCTGTGTGGTTCTGTTTCGATGTTGAGTTATTCTTAGCATGTGTTGCACAATAATCAACCGGGTGGGAAATGATTTAGACTGGGGCAAGTGGCAAGAGGTTTTGTGCCAGGTGGGCCTGTGTGGCTATGGGTTGTTGAGTGTGTGAGTCTGTGTGTCACATTGGGCTGTGTGCCACCGTTGAGAGAAGGAAGTCTTGCCTTGGTCAGCTAAGGACTTCACCTTGCAAGTCTTTGATCTGAGTCAACCGTACAACCACATGTCTGGTATGGGACAGACCTAGTTGATTAGGGTTCTGATATCTTTCCTCTGATGCCTCAGGGTGACAGTACACGGGGGTGTATCTGTGTGGAGGAGCGTACCTGTGCTACAGCTTGGTGCCCATCCAACTGTGTTGGCCTGTACTATACTCCAGCTCTATGTGAGGGTGTGATAGTAAGGGCAATACCGGAGAGGTTCATTGGTTAAGGTAGAGGTCCCTGAAAGGCTTTGTTGCAGGCAATCACCTGTGTGGTGAGCGACTGTATCTTGTGGGTAAAGTGTACAACCTCTGCAGAGTGTAAAATCTATTCGAATTGCCGTGCTTGCGGTGTTGAGCACTGCTCAGGGATTACATTCAAGGGTTAGATCTTCAAAAATAAAATATGGAAAGGGTGGCTGTGTGCCATTGTTGGAAATGAATTGATTAAGGCCGTGTGCTGTGTTTTTATGGAGAAAAACCATTTGCAGAACTTAGTACTAATTATAACTGTTCCACCGCTTTTAATCTAAGTAAGATATTAGTTTAAAAATGTTGTCTGATGCCAAAGAACCAAATAAACCAATTCTTTGGAATAAGCCTTGCATATAGTAATAGTGCTGCATTCTGTGCATTACTTGTTGAGTGCCTTGAGTACTCACCCCCTTGCCCACCAACCCAACATCAGTGGAGGAGTCTACGCCAGCATGGGAGGAGGAGTACAATGAAGAGCCGGACAATTAGGGAGCAAGCCCAGTCAGTTGCCTGTGGCAAGTTGATGGGTTCTACGACATCTCTTTGTTTTCTGCTGTTATCTTTGTTACTCTGATAATGTAAGCCTTGCATGGCTGATCTTATGTAAGGAGACCATAAGGTCATACAACTCATTTTATATAATTGTTGCACTACTTATTATTGTATCGCTGTGAAAGTTTATGATGTTTAACCCTGTAATGACTGTGTGTGCTAGCGTGATCCTGGATTGGCACAGAATACACAGGTGGTTCGGATTTGCATATTCGGGTCTCGACATGTACACACTCTGTAGAATTAAAACTACTTAAGTAATCGTGCCCACGGTCAAAGGCAGGCGAGGTACGCTTGCACATTGTAGATTTTATGGTTTTGTTTTAAATGAAAATGGTGGTTTGGGAATCTGTGAGTGGATGGAACTCTTGGGTTGTAGTTTGGCGGCTGGAGACAGTCAGGTGGTTGGAACCTGATTAGCTATTATTTCAAATTCAATTTATATTCAATTACATTTTGATCAAGTGATGCTTTGTGAAATTATATTGGTATTTAAAGTTAACATTGCTTTATGCCAAAAGAGCCATATTATTCCTTCAATTGTTCAGCTATGCATATAGTTATCATGCATTATGTTTCCAAGACTTGCGGAGCACATTCTGTGCTCACCCTTGCAACACCCCCACTTTCCACAGAAGAGTGTGCAGAAGCTGAAGGTGACTAGAATTTCTACGCTTGTGGTTACGATGAAGGTGATCCGGATTGCTAGGACGCAAACCCTAGTCGATTGCCTGTGGGCAAATGGATGGGTTAATTCCGCTGTAGTTATTTCGTTTCCACTGTTGCTACTTATTGAACTCAATCCAAGAGGCTGTTTACTTGTAATATTTGGCTATAAGGCTGATACCTCTTTTGTTTAATTAATAATATTTGAATCGTGATATGGATATGTTGTCATCACTATTTCTACTGGGTGTGCTAGCTTTTCCTGGACTAGCACAGTTTATATACAGAGGGTTCGGATTTGGAAATCCGGTCGCGACACAAAGTGATAATAATGATTGTGGGTTGCTAATCGTAGATCAGATCCAAAATCCAATTCAAGATGCCTTCAACCGTCTGTATTATTTCATAGATAGTTGTTCTCTATGAACAGTTTGTGAAAATTATATAGGACAGATAGTACGTGATTAACACAAGCGGTTTCTTTGTGGTAACTGTCTATGATAGTTCCAATGGAATTTTTTTGGGCCTTCGCGGATGGATTTTTATGCGAAGTTAAGAACCATTTGAGATTAGATGTCAATGATGCCTCTTTGTGTGGTAGAGCACGGAGCCAGTCCTATGGAAAACTTAATTACTTTTCCGCAGAAGGTACAACTAAGGTGATATACTTTTTGAACCATTTCAACGGTGGGATAGCCGAGGATGAGCCATAGCTCATTTGGTCGAGAGCTAGGTATGCTCACGGCTGGTCGTGAGTATGATCCCAGGGATCAGACTCACAGGCCTCACCCTAATAAAATTAGGTTTGGGTACACACATGTGTGTGCGTTTAGTGGGAAAGCATGTACCTACGCTCTGGAGGCTAGGAGGCTCCAAGAAATATTTAGCATGTGTAACAGACGCACACATGTGTGTGTGCATCTGGTGTGTGTGGGGTGTGAGTATGTGTCCTTGTGCCTCTCAAAGAAAAAATGTGGGATAGTCCACATGAAATGAGTTAAACAAACTATACACAAGTCCTGGATCCACGCTTGCCTCAAGACAGGTGATTTAGGGTTCGAGATACAAGAGAGGCAGAAGGGGATTATTAATTAAAAGATAATTATAGACAAGATCCAAGATTTTCACCTAGGTGTGCTAATGAAGGGCGCAATTGAAGCATCTAGGTCACCCTGTTTCGTCCTTGGTTTTGGTAATTAATGACAACCATGTTTTAAGGACTACCAATTTTTCTTGAGGCTATGAAAAATAGGTTGGTCCTTTGAAGAGATGAAATTGTTGAACTATGATGAAATTGGAACATCAAGCAAATGCCAAGGTATAAGATGTAAGGACCCTTTTCTAGCTTTTTGCTGATCTAGGTGTTTGGAGAAAAGATCAAATTGCTAGTATAGATTCCGTACTATTAAGAGAGATTTTTGGCTAGTAGCTTGAAGATATTTTAGTGTCAATGGCTCAAATTCATGCTCACACTTTAGTCATGTGCATTTCTCAGAAAAAATTTCAAGTCTTCTCTGAAAATCTGCATTGTCAGCACTACCGACCATCTAGGAGCGGTACTACCGCTTGGGCGGCAGTACTGGCTCAAGAGGCTGGCAGTCATTTGACAGAGAGGGGTGATTTTGGGGTTTTGCCAAGCCGTCACTACCGCCCATTTGGGTGAGGTACCTACGGCAGAACCGACCCCAGTGGTCGGTAGTTCTTTAAAAGAATGGCTGTTTTTGGGGTGTGCCAGGCCAGCACTATCGACCCACTTAGGGCGGTACTGCCACAGGTGCAGTAATACCAGCCCTAGTGGTCGGTAGTTGTTTTCTAGAATGGTACATTTTCTGGGTTTTCTTCCAACCGGCAATACCGCCCAACTGGGAGCGGTACTGTCGTAGGTGCGGTAGTACCGACCCAAATGAATAGTAGCTTTTTACTAGAAAAGGGTGAAAATGAACATTTCTGAGTGCTTATGGCTGGCACTACCGGTTCTACATGGGCGGTAGTGCCGTGGGTACTGTAGCAACAGCTAGTTCCTCTCAGCATTTAATGCCACAGTCGACCGTTGAACCTAAAGCCACCCCTACATGGGCGGTAGTGCCGACTTTCCTGAATTTTTTAGGAATTGGTGTTAATAGCTAGATTTGTTGGTGGGGGCTATAAATAAATCCCCACTTGCAGCAAGGGCACTCTCATGGACATTCATTGCATATTTGTGAGCCCTTGCAAGTCTCTCTTCATATCTAGTGAATTTAATTCACAATTTGTGAGTTGTTGAGAAAATTCAAGTGTGTGCCTTAAAGTTTAGCCATTAGACACTTGATCAACCTCAAGCAAGAGTCAATATCTATTCTCTTGGAGATTGCCGTCTCCTAAACGGCTTGAAGGTGTGAGAACCGGTGATCCTCTCAAAGGAGCTTTTGAGAAGGCTCCTACCAATAGCGATCGAGGAGGATCATTTGCGCAAGGAGCCGGCTTGATTCATTCAAGCTTTCTCAATGTGGATTAGGGAGACCAGCAAGTCTCCGACACGGCTTGAAGGTGTGAGAACCAAAGAATTTTAAAACCTCCTATTCACCCCCTCTAATCGGTTACCCCTAATCCTACAAGTGGTATTAGAGACCAAGAAGAGCATGATCCTCTCAAAGGAGCTTTTGAGAAGGCTCGGTAGATTGTGAAGGTTGGACCTTACCACCTGGAGGGGGGAAGAGCTACCAATAGCGATCGAGGGAGGATCATTTGCGCAAGGAGCCGGCTTGATTCATTCAAGCTTTCTCAATGTGGATTAGGGGAGACCAGCAAGTCTCCGACACCATGAAAAAAAAATTATTGTGTTCATTTCTTCTGGTTTTCTCTTTTGTGTTCAATTGTGCAAACTTACATTCGTAGTGTACTTAGTGCTTGCTCATATATCTAGGATTGTGTAATTTGTTTAGACATAGCTTGTAGGTGCACTTAGCGAAAACTAGACAATTTAGGCCGTAAGTGTTAAAATTCTTAATGCTAGTAATGCTTGATCATTTATTACAATTAAAGCCAAAGAATTTTAAAAACCTCCTATTCACCCCCCCTCTAATCGGTTACCCCTAATCCTACAAGTGGTATTAGAGATTAGACTCTCTTTTGTGGCTTTACCGCTTAGAGAGTAAATGATGGCTAGCGACGGGGTTTTCATAGGCAAAGCACCTTTCTTTGATTGCACAAATTATATGTATTGGAAAATATGCTTGCCGTTTATCTTAATTCCATGAGCCCAAGCATATGGAGAATTGTGGATGAGGGTTTCGCTACGGGATTAAATCCTACACTCACCATTGAACAAGAAGAGTGAAATTCTCATCTCAATACTCAAGCTATGAATGCTCTATTTGGAGCCTTGAACACGGATGAGTTCAATCGAGTAAGCAATCTTAACACCGCTCATGAGATTTGGACTACCTTGGTCAAGGAGACCAAATTGCATATGCTTAGGATCAAGTATTAGAGTTTCATTATGTTACCCCATGAGAACATCAATGAGATGTACTTAAGGCTCAATAACATAGTGAATGAGCTCAAAGACTTGGGCGTCACTAACCGATCTTGATATTGTTCGTAAGATGCTTAGGGCACTACCGAACAAATATGAGATGTTGGTGACATTGCTCCTCAACTCTCCCGAGTTGCCAAGGATGACACCAACCGGACTTCTTAGGAACCTCATTACTAATGAGCTCTACAAGAAGGACAAGGAGGAGCTCTTGAAGCAAAGTTCTTCAAAGAAGAAGAACATCGCTTTTCAAGGCCAAGGCGAAGTTAAGCGATGATATGCTTGATGACTCTGAAGATGACTTCGAAGTGGAGATAGCTCTCCTTGTGAGGAGAGAATGAGGAGATTCATGAAGAGGCGCTCAACCTTAAGCATCCCTCGTAAATTCAAGAAGGGGCAAAACTCAAGCAACAACCGCTACGCCAATATCTGTTGTTATGAGTGCGATGAGAAGGGTCACATTGCCTCTTATTGCCCAAAGAGGAAGGATGACAAGGCCAAGTCACCCAAGAAGAAGCCATTCCATGGAAATAAGAAGCTCTTCAAGAAGTTTCACAAGGATGGCAAGGGTGAGGCTCACATTGGAGAGTGGGATTCCGAAGAGGAGTATTCGATTCTGACTCATCCGATGATGACACCCCTTCCAACAAAAGGTACTCGCCGGAGTCGCCATAAAGGAGGGTACATCGCCATTCGTCACTCCTTTGTGTCTTATGGCAAAAGGCGATAAGGTAAAATCCAATGACGATGATGAGCCCTCCTATGATGAGCTTATGGATATACTTGAGGACTTAAATGAGTATCTTGGTATGGAGAAGTCAAAGTATAAGACTTTAAGAAAAGAATTTCTTTCTCTCAAAGACTCTTATGAGGATCTAAAGGAAGCTCATGAGACTCTCCTTCTGAAGGATCAATCTAAGTCCAAAATTGATATAGGAGTTTCTTGTGATCTCATTGATGCTATGCCTAGAGTAAATGTTCTACTTGCAATATTTCAAAAACTAGCGTAGCAACTTCATGTGATGATTTGTTTACCATGCCTTCTAGCTCAAATTGAATTCATATCCATGATAGCAATAGTTTACTTGTTGAGAATTTTGAGCTCAAGGAGGAAGTAACCAAGCTAAGTAAGAGCTTAGATCGATGCTTCAAGGGTAAAGCAACCCTTGACAAAATTCTATGTGCACAACGATGCTCCTACGATAAAGAAGGCCTTGGGTTCATTTCCAAGAAGGGTAAGAAAGTGATCTATAAGGCTCCAAGGTTTGTGAAGTCTAATGGAAAGCTTTGCTATAAGTGTCACGATGTGGGACATAGCAAATGATTGTCCATTAGGCAAAGCTCCTAAGAATAATGTTTATGATTCATGTTATGTTCTTAGAAAAACTAGCAATGGTAAAGTAGTTGCTAAATTTGTTGGCACTCGTATACTTGGTCGCAAAAATAATTCCATTTGGATGCCCAAAACCTTGGTTACTAACCTCCAAAAACCTAAACAAAATTGGGTACCTAAAAATGTTTGATTTTTCTTTTTTAGGTGAACTAAAAAACCGGTGGACGGCATTAGGTGTTAGATATCGGTTGCACTCAACACATGACTGGAGACCAGAAGATGTTCAATATATTTGGAGTTGGGAGTGGTCAACATGACAATATCACATTTGGTGACAATAGCAAGGGAATGGTAATAGGATTGGGTAAAATTGCTATCTCTATCGACCTTTCCATTTTGTAATATCCCATTTAAAATTTGAACCGCCGTGGGCTGTTTTTGGGAATTGTGGGATGTTGTGGGCTTTTGGAGGATTGATTTCTTGAGTTTGGGCTATTCGGCCTTATGGGGCTAGTTTTCCTCAAAACCCTAGGCCTTTTCCCCTCCTACCTCCCCTCCTAGCCGCCCCCCTTTCGACCCCACGCCCCTCCCATCCCCCACGCACTCCCTTGCCTGGTCGTGCCCCCCATCCTTCCTGGCACCCTCCTAGCTTCCTCCCTAGGGCGCCTTCCATCCTTCTTCCTTCGAAAATCGAGTGCACTGCCCTAGCCGATCTCATTCTGGGTCTTGATCGCAAGATCCGAAGAGTTTTCTTGTTGATTTCGTGGGTCTTCGAGAAGGTATGAATTTCTTGAAGGTAGTGGTGGCTTTGGATGCTGAAATTTTGGTGTGGATATGTTATAATTATCCATTCCATTGGTGGGGATCAGGTTTAATTGGAGGATCTATAGTTTGAGGTTATTCTATGATTTTGGGCAGAACAGATCGCGGTTTTAGGGCTGTAATTCACGAACCCTAGAGTCTATTTCTGAGGGGTTGTATGTTGTAAAAGTTGTATATAGTTGTCTTAACTTTCATTAGAGACCAAGAACACAAATTTTGGTTCAGCCGTTTAAAAGTTATGGTTGTTTTGTTTCCTGCTGTCTGGAATCTGTTTCTAGTGGTAGTTGCTGCGGTAATTTGCAATTTAGGGCTAATTAGATGCCGAATAAAATTTTCTCATTACCTAGAAAAAGTTGGGAAATTTCCTGTAGATTCTAAAAATGTCCTCTTGTACTGAATTTCGAGTTGTATAAAAATAGTTATGAGGTTTTGAATTTGATTGTCCAGTGGGCGGTCAATGCTGAAATCAGAGTCAAAATTCGGGAGGTTAGATGACTTATAGGAAAATGGTGAGTAAGTAGAAAATTGTAGAAATTCTTGTGTATTTTCTATAAAATATGGGATTTTCTATGTTTGGGCTTAGGAGCTAGCGGTTAGGGTCTTTTGACCGCCGGGACAGCAAGTGGTTAGTTGGTTATCAGGAAGGATAGGTTGACTCGGGATTGGTGAGTAGTGCGATATGATTGTATTTGTTGTATGTGATGTTTTGTCTTGTTTTTGAGGAGGTTTGTATGCTGTAGGTGGTGTGCCTTTGGGAGTGGCCTCAACCTCGCGTCACTCCCTCCTCGTAGTTAAGGCAAGTGCATTGTATATGAGGATGAATTTAGATGACTCTATGATGTGAATGGATAATTGATACCTAGTTGTCCTAAATGTTTGATATGCCTTATTATCACTGTTTAGATACTGGTTATGTTTATGTTTATGTTAATGATGGAAAGATGCAACATACAAACAATCCATGTCATTTGCATGTGTGCATTCATGATGGAAGAGGTGACCTGTGTGGGTCTCTATGTCTCACTTGTGGTGGGTATAAAAGACCTACTTCGGTAGGCTCCTCCATGGGATGGATGGAATGAGAGGGTGCACATCGACGGGTGTGCACTCAGCTATACTGGTATGAGCTATGAGATGGCAATGAGCATATGGCATATTGCATTGCATGAATGAGTGGTTAGTGTCAAATGTTAAAGCTATGAGTTCTTACATATGTTTGAAAGCATGTTATGTCTTATGTTATCCGATGTGTATATATGTGATAATATGGTTATTTGATGTACTTTGCTGAGTTTTTTAACTCACACTTGTTTGTTTGTTTATTATTTTAGGTACTTGGTTGACGACATTCAGGGATGGGACTTAGCTTCACACTTCACAAATTATCATGCCATACTTGCTAAATAGCTTTGGAGCAATTTCCTCTCATTGAATAAATAGTTGTTTAATTTTGGATCCTTATTTAGAGGGACACTGTGATAGTGAACTATTTGGTTATGTTGTTCAAGCGTTATGTTGGTCCATGGTTAAACTATGTTATGTGTTGAGCTTAATCTTGACCTATCTTGATATGTGGTTGTTGCTGAAATTAATTGCTAGAATGCCACCTAGTTGTTTTTACGCACGAGGATATTGAACTCGTGGTGTTTATTTACCTATGCTTATGTTTGTGGATTCTCGATTATTATTAGTAGTGAACGGTCACTTATTATGCTTGCTGAAATTTATGTTTAATTAGAGTATTTTGTTGTGGTTGAGCTTGTTGTAGTAACATTCAGGGCACAATTTGTGCCGGGGTGTTACACATTTCTAATGTTTCATTAGTTGAATATTTAAATTTTAACTGGCTATAAGGCTTTAGATTTTGAAATCTTTATTTAGTTGACTTCAACTCTAATGATTCATACCTTCAAACTTGTTTAATTGCGGAAACCTCCTTAGGTTGGTTATGGCATAGAAGGCTAGCTCATGTTGGGATGATTAAACTCAAAAAGCTTTCTAAGCATGATCTAGTTTTGGCTTGAAAGATGTGAAGTTCGAGAAAAATAAATTGATTAGTGATTGCCAAAGCCGGTAAGCAAGTTGCTAGTTCTCATCCTTCCAAGTGTATCATGTCCATATCTAGACTATTAGAGCTCTTACATATGGATTTGTTTGGCCCAACAATCTATAAAAACATCATGGACAATTCTTATTGTTTAGTCATTGTAAATGATTACTCAAGATATACTTGGGTTTTTTCTTAGATGACAAATCCGAAGCCTCCGGTATTGATAAAAGTTTAGTGAAAATGGCTCAAAATAAATTTGATTTCAAAAAAAAATCCGTAGTGATAATGGTTCTAAGTTTAAAAATATAAGAATCGAAGATTATTGTAATGAACATGGAATAAAGAATGAACATTCCGCTACCTACACTCCGGAGCAAAATGGAGTTGTAGAAAGAAAAATTGAACATTGATTGAAATGACAAGAACAATGCTTGATGAATATGGTACTACTGATAATTTTTGGGCGAAAGCTATCAATATCGCTTGCCATGCAACATACCGTCTTTATTTGCATCTCCTTCTGTAAAAGACTTCCTATGAGCTTCTTATTGGAAGAAAACCGAACATCTCCTATTTTTTGAGTTTTTGGTTGCAAGTGTTCTATTTTGAAAAAGTGTGCTCGGCTTTCAAAATTTCAAAGTCGTTGTGATGTTGGATTCTTGCTTGGTTATTCTTCGAATAGCAAAGCATACCGTGTCTTCAACCAAACCAAGGGTTTAATTGAAGAAACGTGTAGTGTTGAATTTGATGAGACTAATTTTGGATGATGTAGGTGACGAAGGATTGAGACAAGCAATGAAGAGTATGACTCTTGGAGACATCAAGCCAAAGGTTTACCAAGACAACCAACCCTCACACACTCAAGTTGAGCCTTCTACTTCCGCAACACCAAGTCAAGCTCAACCAATTGATGTGGAAGACAATGAGGATGATCAACAACTCCAAACCATACCTCCAAGGATCCACCATTCAATCTCAAAGGATCATCCAATAGATCAAATATTGGGTGATGTTAGTAAGTGTGTTCAAACTCGATCACAGAATTATCATATTATTGGTTTGATATCTTCATATCTATGGCCTGTGAAACGTGGCCATCGACCAGTACATATGCTAGTCTACTCATATGTGTCATCATATGATTATCGACTAGGGACCCTTTTTAGAATAAACATCATAAAGATGAATATAGAGTTTCACAAACAAGTCACGTACTTGTCAATCAATATCCATGATGTTATTCAAAGAACAATATCATAGTTTATGAATATTTATGAAAACATAATCATCTCAATGATTGCCTCTAGGGCATATTTCCAACAGATACAACACTCTTCACTAAAATAATTGATGGAGAATTTTTTGTATGTCAAATTTATGTATATTTGGTTCTACTAACCAAGAATTTAGCAAAGAATTTGGTGATATGATGTCTAGGGAATTTGAGATGTCCATGATCGGTGAATTGAGCTATTTTCTTGGACTCCAAATCAAGCAACACAAGGATGGAACCTTCGTGATCCAAACCAAATACATGAAGGAATTACTCAAAAAATTTGGTATGGAGGATGTGAAGGACCGAGATGGCGATCAGAGGGGGGTGGATGATCCCAAATAAAAAATTTCCCACTCTAAACACTCCAACCAAGCGTCACACGAAACAATCAAAAAGAGCAAACGAGAGGGAGCAACTAAACCAGTATGGCCGATGCTACCACTATAGGGCTGGTAGCACTGGGCCTCAAAAATCAGCAAAGAACTCAGCACGAACTCAAAAGCAAAAATGATGCAACTTTTGATTGGCTAGTCCAAAACTCATGAAACTTAGTACGCACCTTTGTATGGAAGTTAGGAACCTATTCCAAACTTCAATCTAAGATATTGACATCAAAGTTCCGATCTTTTTCAAATCTAAGGAAGAATGCACCAAGTAAGAGCAAAAACCCAAAAACTTGATCTTGGACTCTCATGGGGTTTTAATGATCAAAATGATCTTGGATAGCCTCTCACAAGTCAAAGCAGGCAAGAGCATAAGTCAAGAACACCAAAAACCCGATCTTACAAGATTGATCCTCTAAAGAGCAAAAGATCGGTTTCTTGCAAGGAAGAACACAAGATTTGCCTAGACGATTGGGACATGATCTGGAGAAGACTCATCCATTAATCATACATCCTCAGCACAAAATCGACATGCATTTAGAAAGAGGGGAGGCAAATCCAAATGTGCGGATAGTAAATTGCAAGAATGTAAATTGCGGAATTTAAAGAGTGAATTTAAAGCATAATGTAAATGCGTGAAATAAATTCATACTTAAGGAAATTAAACTTTCATTTCTCAAAGGGAGGTTTACAAAGTCACATAACAGAGTGGGCAAAGCTCAGAGGAGCACAATGACCTCTCAAACCTTCAAAGAGGGGAGAGCTACCCTACCCCTCTATTTATACTACTCTTGAGCCATCCTCCTCCCTTAGATGAGATTATTCAACCCTATGGAACATATCAAGGGCTTGGATTGACTCACTCACACAGCCATACAAGGGCTAACCCGAAACCCAACAATCATACTGGGTTTTTGCACGCTTTTCAAAGCATACTAACTCGCTACTCTATCACCTAGACCACGATCCAACGGCCCTCCTTGATACGAGTAGCTCCAAGTTAGCATCTCATCCATTGCTTGTCTTCTAGGTTTGCAACAAATCCGTCTCTGATCATCTTGCAGCGATCATCGATCGTCTGACCTTCGGCACCTCGCCTAGTCCCGGTCATCCTCTGCGTCACCATGACCTAGCACCGTCATCTTGTGACCATGAAAGACGAGAAAAACCCATCACATAGTAATATCCAAAAAGATATGCAATTATACTCCTAAAATAATAAATTTTAGTTCATTCTCGCTCATAAGGGCCGGTGCTACCACCCTCAGGGCCGGTAGCATTGCCCCACATAAATTCCCTAAAACATGCCCTCTGGAAAACTTACACCGCCCTGAGGCCGGCGCTACCGCCCTCAGGGGTGGTAGCACCTCAAATTTGGGGCACTTGCCAAATTGCTTCAAAATTCGAAATAGACTTCAAACCAACCACAAGCCTAAGCATCACATGCTTAAATGATGTCAATAACTTATCACCATCAAGAGTAAACCTCCACATGGTCTGTCAGGAGGCAAAGCCCATCAAGATTCCTATGGCATCTGATGAGACCTTGCCGGTCGAGTAAGCCATGCTTCTATCTCAAGCCAATACAAGAGCCCAACAACTTCTGATGCTCCAAGCTGAGCCCAAGATCAAGCCCAATTCGTTCACGAGTCCAGTTCGGCCCCCAGGAGCAATCTAACTAAAAATGACCATATCTAGGTCATACAAAGTCCGTTTGTGGCGTTCTTAGACTCTACGGAGAAGCCCATGACGAGAGCTTTCCAATAGAAGTGGTTTCACATCCAAACTCCTTCTAGATCGACAGAAATCATCAAATCAATATGACAAACAGAATCTACCAGGTGCTGCGCCACCTCCACTTGGGCCCAAAGGCCTTGTACGAGCTAGGGTTGCACGGCCATCCCCTTTGCCGCCTCCCTTGCCCCCTTCCTCATATATATTCAGTAGCTGTTACTAGAATAGATGGGTTTTGGTTAGATTATAACTAGACAATTTGTCAGTTTTTCGTCGTTCATCGATTTGTCGAACCCCAACTCGTGTGCTTAATATTATTATCAATTTCAGATTGCATCTTCTACATTCTTGCTTGTGTTCTCGATTCGAATGTAGGGATAAGCCTTCTTGGCGAGGTCAACCGTGTTTGTGCGTGGTTGATAACCAAAGGAGTCGTGGTGTAGTGATTGAAGGGTTCGAATCTGTTCTGATTGGAAGCCGTATTGTCAACATCGAGTTCTCCACCAATTGACTTACTACTACCTGTCGGAAGATCGGGCCACCGTTCCCATCAGCATCCAACGACATCTAGACCTCAATAAGGGAGGTAAATCAGTAGATTTAAAGCGTTATCATTCTATGATTGGTAGCTTGTTTTATCTTACCGTATCTAGGTCCAATATCATGTTTAGTATTTGCATATGTGCACGTTTTCAAGCTTCACCTAAAGAGTGCCATTTAGTGGCCATTAATAGGATTCTAAGATATTTAAAGCATTCCTCAAATATAGGCTTATGGTATCCTAATGATGCTAAGTTTGATTTAATTGGATATTCGGATTCAGATTATGCAGTTGCAAAGTGGATAGAAAGAGCACATCGGGAAGTTGTCAATTCCTAGGTAGATCCCTTGTTTCATGGTTTTCCAAGAAATAAAATTCTGTTGCCCTATCTACCACCGAAGCCAAATATATATCCGCCGGTAGTTGTTGCGCTCAATTGTTATCGATGACGTAAACTTTGATATATTATGGAATAAATTTTAAAAGTGTGTGTCTATTATGTGATAATGAAAGCATGGTCAAAATAGCTAACAACCCGGTCCAACACTCAAGAACTAAGAACATAGATATTTGACATCATTTCTTAAGTGATCATGTGAGCAAAGGTGTTATAGTCATTAGCCACATAAGAACTGAGGATCAATTAGCGGATATCCTCACCTCACCAAGCCTTTAGATGAAGCCTGCTTTTACAAATTGAGGAATGAATTAAATGTCATAGATATCTCAAATGTTGCTTGAACATTTGCACCATAATTGCATCTTCATTTGGTGTTATTTGCATTTAATTGATTCTTGAACTTTATGTCGAGCAACACATTAAGAGGAGTATTATACAATCTACATGTACACTACATCCCTATAATGTGAAAATATCAAATAAGTGCTACTATTGTTTCAAAAGGATAGTCTATAGACTTAACTAAGTCAAATTAGTTAAAAGTACGATATCTTGAAGCTTTTGCAAAATTCTTTTTGAAATCCCTTCATTTTCAAAATATATACATGTAAATCTCATCTAATGGGTATTATTTGGTAAAACCTTCTCTATATCTTGCTACAAAAGCAAAAATCTATTTTGAAAATACTCCATTTGGATTTTCAGCCAAACCCAAAATATTGTCCATATTGACCTAAATAGCGCACTTATTGAGTTATGGCTTATGGAACTAGACCTTCACATGTTTCTAGTGTCCTACAATGTTTTAAAACTCAAACAAGGAAATTAGATTCATCTTCTCTTTAAAATGTGTGTTTATTTCTTAAAAAGTGAAAATTGATCATTTCAAAAGCTATCTTTCTACAAATTATGTTAATTATGTGTTTTTGAGCTTTGTGATATATTGGAAATGCTCATATATGTATTTCACTAAGTCTTGAAAACATTAGAGCTATTTCACAACTTTAATTCTAAAAGTTTCAGTTTGCTCACGTCAGGGTCAGCACTACCGGCGTGTTAAGCCCGGTAGTACCGCCCATGACCGGCACTACCGCCCCCTGGCAGCGGTAGTGCCAGAAGTGTCAGGTGGGGCCAGTTTTTGGGCAATTTCCTACGTGGCCGGTGGTTTCCCTCCCTCTCATTTATTCCCTTGGTCGGTTTCTACTTTTTCACTGCCCTCCTTCTTGCTTCATTCCTCTCAAGCAAAGTTGCTCTCTCTCTCTCAAAATTCCCAAAGTTCTTTCTCTTCATTCCAAGGATCCCTATTTGCTCAAGTGCTCTCAATCCTCTCAAGGTAATCATCTCTCCCACTCTTGAGCTTTCCATCCATTCATTTCATGCCAATTTTTAATTTTTAGGGTTTGGTGCAAATGTAGTAAATGCATGTTGTATTTAAGTGAAATCACTAGTTTAAATGAGTAGATCGGTGACCTATGAAATCATTTTAAGAAATTCTAGTGCCTGACCTAATCAAAAGTAGAGTTCTCACTCTTAGTGGTTGCGGTTCCACGATGAACCCAGCCCTACCGCTGTGGTACAATGGTAGCACCGACCTAGTGCAGCACTACCGGCCCTATTAGTGCGGTAGTACCACCTAGGAGTGGCACTACCGGTCCACCAAAAGCGATAGTGCCGACTTTGCTACCAAAAATAACACAACTTGCTGCATTTTCACTGAATTAACAAAGTTGAGTTCCTAGTTCCTTTGCTTATCTCTCCTATTATCCTTGTGATCCAGAAATCATGCCAAGGGTGAAGAATCCTTCCAAGCCCAAGGCTCCTCGTGGTGGGGGCACTGTTAGGAAATCAACACGGAGTGCAAGGGTTCCCACTCCATGGTTAGATAGTGGGCCTAATAGTGAGGACTCCCACACCATTGTTGCTAGATATGAGGAGATAAGAAAAATAGTGCAGAAGGAATTGGAAGGAGGAGGAAGCAGCTCTTATGCAGATAAAGGAAAAGGTCCTACTCATGAATCATCTGAAGAAGAAGGAGATGGTGAAGATTATGTCATGGATGTGGATGAGGAGGAGATTCTGAGGAAGAGGAATCCTTGCCTAGTTTTGACCCTGAAGAGGATCTTAGACAAATAAAGGAAGACAAGTATTATTCTTTAAGGGGAGCAAATCAGTATCACCTCCCAAGAACTGCATCGGTGGAATTCTTTCATACTCTCTTCCAAGAGAAGGTCTTCCATAAAATCTATTCAGACAAGGATTTCGCAGATCAGAAATGGATAGATTGGGATCACATTAGGAATTGGCTTTGTTTGCTGGTGTCCCAGAATTATTCCATGGAGCAAGCTTAATGAATTTTGTTAGTCAGAGGTGTGATTTCGTGGAGGACATGATATGACAATTTTATGTGACAATTCACATCCCTGACGCATATGACTCCATGACTTGGATGTCCAGCGCTAAGGTCTACACTGCCACTAAGGAAGAATTTGAGGAGGCTTTGGGAATCTACCACAGTGTCTATCCTAGGATCCATAGCGATAGGCCTCTTGTGGTGTCTCACCAGTTGGAAATCTATGACCCTGCTACTAATGTGAGGAGGACAGGAAAGATTGGCAGGGCTTCTCCCGCAGGTGAGTTTGGTTAATAGAGTCTTTAGAGTTACCATTCATCCCAAAAGTGGTAACTTTGATGACATTCAGGGATATGCTGGAACATAATGAGTAAGGTGATGCACATGCAAAAGTTTGATGTGATCGACTTCATGATGAGGGAAATGGCCTCTTCGGCCTGAGAGCGAGGCAAGTATATATATTTTGCTCCTTACATCATGAAGCTCATTCTTAGGAAGACTGTATACAAGGGAGGATGTGGATACACGCATAAGTAGTACAAGCCTTGTAAAGCTCCTCCTCAAGTCATCGGTCATCCAACACAGCACCACCTGTAGCAGCAGCCACAGGACGCTCCTCATGACCCTCATGTTGCCCATGATGTGCCTCAGGACGCCTTCTTGGCGAGTTTGGACACCCTTCGTATTGACACGATGGCTCAGTTTGCCTCACTCAGCTCCGACATCAGTAGTAGGCTTGACCAAGAGCACTAGTTTCAGCTTCAGACTCGTGCCATGGTAGACGAAGTCAGGGAGCACTTGGACTCAGTTGGAGCGATGATGGAGAATTTTCGTGATGAGCTAACTCCCGTTCATTTCCATTGCTTTGGCCGTGGTCGTGGTACTCTTCCACCATCCTACTCATATCATGAAGACCCTTCATTTGGTACTTGATGCCAAAGGGGGAGAAGAAGAAGAAGAAGAAGAAGAAGAAGAAGAAGAAGCGGAAGAAGAAGAAGACGAAGAGACGTGAAGTGGGATTTTGTGTTGGGTTGAGGATTAGCTTTGTAATATTCTTATATATCTTGTAAAGCGAATTGAACCTCTTTATGTGTTTTATGTGTTTTGGATGTTTTATGGATGATTGTAACGTTGAATGCTTAATTATTGTAATTTCAATGTTTTCTATTCTATCATATTGGATCCTATGCCTCATGTGTATGCATAATTGTCTTATTTATGTAGTTCTCTCGGATCCAATATATAGTGGAAACTCCGCCAAAATTTCTAACTTCTTTAAAGTATGTGCAATCTCACATTAGTTCATTCATGCACATATTTAGGGGAGTTTCAACTATACATTGTGGCTTTTATGGCATTTTGATCTCAAATCCAATCATTTTCTTCCAAAAGAAGTGAAATGCCATTTAAAAGCAAAATCCAAAAGTATACAACTCGCTTGACTTGTTGTATACTTCAAACATATTCAATTTCATTATGTTTGATAAGGTTGTCATCAATTACCAAAAAAGGGAAAATTGAAGCATCTAGGCCACCATGTTTTAAGAACTAACAATTGTTTCTTGAAGCTATGAAAAATAGGTTGGTCCTTTGAAGAGATGAAATTGTTGAGATATGAGGAAATTGGAACATCAAGCAAATGCCAAGGTATAAAGTGGTAAGGACCATTTTTAAGCTTTTTGCCGATCTAGGTGTTTCGAGAAAAGATCGGATTGCTAGTATAGGTGATGTACTATTAAGAGGGACTTTTGGCTAGTAGCTTGAAGATATTTTAGTGTCAATGGATCAAATTCATGCTCACACTTTAGTCATGTGCATTTCTCGAAAAATCTTTTAAGTCCTCTGTGAACATCTGCATTGTCGGCACTACCAACCATCTCGGAGCGGTACTGCCGCTTGGCAACATTACCGGCTCAAGGGGCCGGCAGTCATTTGATAGAGAGGGATGATTTTGTGGTTCTGCCAGGCCAGCTCTACCGCCCATCTGGGTGCGGTATTACCGTCCCTAGTGGCCGGTAGTTCTTTAACAGAATAGCTGTTTTTGGGTTGTGCCCAGGCCGGCACTACCGAACCACTTAGGGCGGTACAGCCACAGGTGCGGTAGTATCGGCCCTAGTGGTCGGTAGTTGTTTTCAAGAACGGTGCATTTTCTGGGTTTTCTTCCAACCGGCACTGCCGCCCATCTAGGAGTGGTACAGCCGCAGGTGCAGTAGTACCGACCCAAATGAACGGTAGTCTTTTACCAAAAAAGGGTGAAAATGCACATTTCTGAGTGCTTATGACCACCACTACCAGTCTTACATGGGCGGTAGTGCCAGGGGTACTATAGCAACAGCTAGTTACTCTCAGCATTTAACGCTATAGTCGACCGTTGAGCCTAAGGCCGGCACTACCGGCCCTATATGGGCGGTAGTGTCGACTTTCCTGAATATTTTAGGAATTAGGTGGTAACGGTTAGATTTATTAGTGGGGGCTATAAATACACCCCCAACCTGTAGCAAGGGCACTCTCTTGGATATTCATTGCATATTTGTGAGCCTTTGCAAGTCTCTCTTCATCTGTATTGAATTTATTTCACAATTTGTGAGTTGTTGAGAGAATTCAAGTGTGCATTAAATTTGAGCCATTAGACACTTGATCAACCACAAGAAGGAGGCAAGGTCTATTCTCTTGGAGGTTGCTGCTTCCTAGACGGTTTGGAGGTGTGAGAACCGGTGATCCTCTCAAAGAAGCTTGTGAGAAGGCCCAGTAGATTGTGAAGGTTGGAGCTCACCTATCCGAAGCGGGGAAGAGCTACCAATAGTGATCGAGGGAGGCTCATTTGCGCAAGGAGCCGGCTTGATTCATTCAAGCTTCCTCAACGTGGATTAGGGGAGACCAATAAGTCTCTAAGACCACAATAAAAAATTATTGTGTTCATCTCTTCTGGTTTGCTCTCTTGTTTCAATTGTGAAAATTTACATTTCTAGTATACTTAGTGCTTGCTCATATATCTAGGATTGTGTAATTTATTTAGACATAGCTTGTTGGTGCACATAGCGAAACCTAGACGATTTAGGCCTTAAGTGTTAAAATTCTTAATTCTAGTATTGCTTGATCATTTATTGCAATTAGAGCCAATGAATTTTAAAAACCTCCTATTCACCCCCTCTAGTCGGTTATCTTGATCCTACAGCAATTCGAGTTTGAAGCACTATCCCTGTGGTCGACAGAGTAATGCAACCGGTTTTCCACAGTGGGAGAACATACATAGTGCATCACTCCTTATGGTGCATCAATCCTTCATGCATGACATGTCTAAAACTTTTGAAAAATACTAAAGATATTTGTAGATGTAGGAGACGATATATTCTATAGCTATGCAAAATTTGAAGATGAAACTCGATCGCATTTGCAAGATATGAAATTGAGAAGAAGCTGGCATGAATAGTATTGAACATTATTCATGCCGAATTTCTCATCTTCATATCTTGCAAATGTGAACAATTTTTTATCTTGAAATTTTGCTTGCCTATAAAATATGCCATTCCCTACATCTACAATTTTTTCTGAAATTTTTTCAAAATTTTTAGACATCAAATGTATGAAAGATGTCTGGTAAGGAAAGGTACACTAGATAATTCCCACCAATGTTACTTAGCAAATCCTACAAGGAAAAAAAAGGAGTAGATAGTTGTAATTTTCAAGGGACATGACTATTTTGAGGTTAGCCTAAAACTAACAAATTTAAGGACACCATCCTAAGATGCCATGTGTTATTTTCTCCATCCACCGCCTTTTTCCCTACTCACTTCTCCAACCCCTTCTTCTCTCTCTAACAACAAAATTTAAAATTAGAATAGTTAAGCTTTGAAAATTTTAAATTGGAAGTTTCAACTCAAAAATATTCAACACAAAATTTAAAAATAAAAAAATTCAAATCAGAAAGTTTCAACCTGAAAAGTTTCATATTAGAAAGTTTCAAATCGAAAGAGTTTCAACTTGGAAATTTTCAACAAACAAAATTTCAATAAAAAAATTATAAATTAGAAAGTTTCAACACGAAAATTTTCAAATCAAAAAATTTCAACTCGAAAAGTTTCAAATCAAAACATCAACTAAGAAAACTTTCAATTCAAAAGCTTTCGGTTCAAAAAGCTTCAATTCAAAAAACTTTTGGTTTGAAAAGTTTCGATTTAAAATTCAACTCAAAAAAATTTCAATGAAAAAATTTCAACTCGAAAAGTTTCAACTCAAAAAAATTTAAATCATTAAATTTCAATTTACAAAGTTTCAAGTCGAAAAATTTAAATCAAAACGTTGCAACTCTGAAAACATTCGATTCAAAAACTTCGAGATAGAAAAGTTTATATTCAGTAAACTTTCGATTCAAAAAGTTTCTATTCAATAAACTTTCGGTTTGAAAAGTTCTTGTAAAACTTTTGAAAGTGGTTAAAAATACTTGTTTTCAAAAACTTGATGGGAAATTTGAAATACAAAAACAACTTTGAGTTTGAGAAGAGAATGAAGTGGAAAGGGAGAGAAAGGAGGTGATGCCATTTGTCAAAGCACATGTCTTTTGAGGGAGAATAAAAGTTAGGTGAATGAAGGAGGTGATACCACTTGTCATAAGGAGAGAGCCTTTAAAGGGGAGATAATGAGGACATCCCAACCATTAATTCATCCATAGCCGATGCTTACGAAGGACCAATAACTAGAGCTCGAGTCCGACAGATAAATCACTTGGTGAGTTCGTTTCTAACTATTCCATTTGATATTGGCCAGAATTAGATGCTGCCTAATAATTTCCATGACTTGCTTCTACTCAGGTATGAAGGATCGGCTAAACCAAATTCTCAAGAAGCCGACCAAGGTTGCTCGGGCATGAACCATCGACCATCGACCAAGAACTCCAATCTAGTTCTACTCGGAATCGGCCAAGACAACACGAATCCAACTCAATCACGACGCCAAAGGAGATCGACCCCGAATGACTCAGAAGACATTGAGTTTGACTCCAACTCAAACTCACTTAGATTAGTTTCCTTAAATGTACAAAGGGACTTGTAACCAACTCAAAGCGGGTAAGAGTTAGTCCTCCTATAAATAAACGCACTAGGCCTCAGGAATTTCTCGGGTTTTGATTAGATTATATCTATAGTCGTCGACTTAGATTTCCTCTTGCGCCTGACTGGGTTCTAGCGGCCGTATTGAGTTTCAAAACTCTATCGTGTAAACTTCATCAGAAATCCGCAATAAAAAGAGATTGCAACTATCTGGTTCTTGCTTGTGTTCATAATTTCGAAAAGTAAGATCTATCGGAGTTGAAGCAGGCGATTGTAAGGTTTCTTAGTTCAGTAGTCTGTTCAGAAACCCTTGAAGTTGTCTCATCGAGACTTCACCAAATCGGCTTATCTATTCATCAGCTAAACTGTCGCAGTCGCTCTTTGACCGACGCATTGACAAGTAGTTATCATACCTGAAGGAAGATCGAAAAACACATTAGACACCTCCATCGGCTAACTGTCGTATTCGCTCTTGACCAACAGGATGTGGTCGCATCATTTGGTATCAGAGCTCGAGGTTGACCTCCAGGTATATTTCTTTGTTTCCATCCATTGTTTTATTCCGCACTTAGAGTCCAGAAAATTGCCACACAAAAATATTTGTTTCCATCAACCAAACCACTTTGTGCCAAAGCAATTTTTTGTTTTTAGTTCCACATTGTTAAGTTTGAGTCCTTTGTCACGTTGTGTTGCTGGTCTAGTTGTGTCTAGGTCTAGTCGACGCACCGTGCAAGTTATCTTCCGCCGCACACCTATCTCCACCGATATCCAAACTACAAATCAATCCACCACATCAATCGACTTGCCCTCGCTAGCCACCTTGTGTCAATTCTCGCTATGCAAGCCATAGTTCCGCGCAAGCCGCCTTGTGTCAATCGCCCTGCACTGCAACCATCCATTGTTCATTCGCAAATCTATCATACCATCTAGTCGACTTGCAGCTACCTTAGAATTTGCATAAGTCTATCTGTCGATTCAAGATCTAAAGTAGCAAAATGTCGACTCGATTAAAAAATGAGAGAGATCAAAATGATCAAAAGAAAGAGCCAAGGTACAAAATCAGCTCAAGAAAAGAAAAAGAAGTGCCAAAGAAGCAAAGAAAAGATCTAGTCGACTTGTCAAAGTTCAAAGATAGATCGACTAAAGTCATAAAGTTTTGTATCATCTGATTTTGTAAATCACAACATATGGTTTCATTATCAAAGTTCTATATTGGCCTTTTTGCAATCCTTGTACTTCTCCTTTGATTTCACCTTTGCTAGGTCTAGATACGTTTAGATCCAGCAACATCGACTAAGCACTTTGGATTCTTATTTAACTTTGCTACTGTTTACAAATTATTGCAATTCCTTGCTACCAAAGAGACTTGTCCAAACTCTACAAATATTTCTGATCAGCATTGAACCAACCTGGCAATCGACTTGTACACCCATTGCAACTGTGAACACTTGTAAGAACTATCAATAAGTTGTTTGTGAGGTTGAGAGTACAATTCCACATATTTTTAGTTGATATGAATATTTTCTGCATCTAACCATGACAGGAGAACTATCGGACTTCAAGGAGTGTGTCACCAAGGAAGAACTCATGAATTTCAAACGTGAGCAGAACAACATCGGCCAACAGATATTTGCAAGACTCGATGATCTACCTGCCAGGATCAACATCATGGAGACAAGACTACCCAACCCTCGAGCTGATCAGCAAGAAGCATCCAATGCTGATGAAGAGGAAAATACTGTTCAAGATCGATTTCGACTTCGGCTAAATTAGCATCGGCAAGGGATGGGAAGAGATCGACAACAGCGAGAAGATGATCCTTTCAACAAGGTAGAATTTTCAATCCCTTCCTCCGACGGAGTCTATGACGTTGACGCCTACCTCGACTGGGAGATGGTCGTCGAGTAGAAATTTAGCACACACATGGTTCTTGATCGACACCAAGTTCGACTCGCCACATGTGAGTTCACAGGCTTTGCACTCATGTGGTGGAACGGATTGGTTAAGTCTAGTACTCAATCAGACACATGGGAAGGATTGAAGCATGCTATGGACCATCGGTTCATCTCTCCTTCATTCAAAAGAGATCTCAGAAAGAAACTCTAGAGGTTCAACCAAGGAACCAGATCGGTTCAAGATTACTACCAGGAGCTACAGATCGGCATGTTATGTGCTGAGGTCGAAGAAGATAAAGAAGACAAGATGGCAAGGTTCTATGGAGGACTACGCTGAGAAATACATGACATAATCGACTACAAGGAGTATACCACTCTTAATCGGCTATTCCAACTAGCCATGCTAGCAGAAAAGGAACTCGAAGGTTGACAACAGAAGAAATTTACAAGTTCATCTGCGCCAAGACTTCAAGTTCGCCAAGCCACATCGGCCACTAGCAAGATTGCTACTCCTTTGGATGGCTGGCAACGATCTGTAACACCAGCTCAGACCACTAGATCGACCATGCTAGGGACTCGAACAGGTAGCTAATCGGCTATCGAGCAGAAAGCAAAATCGGCTAATGTTTCTGCTCCAGCACCAAGCTCATCATCAGTTGCATCAACTGAAAAAACTTTCGCCATCATATGCCATCGATGCAAAGGCATGGGCCATGTTCAGAAAGATTGCCCAAGTCAGAAGGCTTACATTGCTACCGAAGAAGGCTACATCAGTACAATTGATGTTGAAGAATATGCATTGTTAGCCGACAACACCGAAGAACTAGAAGATAGTGAAGAAGTCATTGGAGCCGACGACATAGATACTTTTGGCACCTACATTGTCAAAAGAGTCCTGAGTGTCCAAATAGAACAAGCCGACGAGCTCTAGCGCCACAATTTATTTCACTATTTCTTCATTGTGCAGAATTATAAAGTACGGACGATCATCGACAGTGGAAGCTGCAACAACCTGATCAACACCGACATGATCAAGGAGCTTTGCTTGACTACACGAGATCACCCACACCCCTACTATGTGCAATGGTTCAACAACAGAAGTAAGATTAAGGTAAGTCAAATTGCTCAAGTACAACTTTCAATCGGCTCATATAAGGATGACTTTGATGTTGTGTCGATGCAAGCATGCTCGCTATTGTTAGGACATCCATGGGAATTTGATAATGATGCTCTACAGCATGGTCAAACAAACCGATACACTTTCATGCACAAAGGGAAAAAGATCACCTTGCTTCCTTTAACACCAAATGAAATAATCAAATATGATAAAGAAGTCGTTGATCAAGTAAGAAAAGGGAAAGAGCTAGAAAATAGACCAGTTACAAAGCCTAGCCCATTGGCTAATCAACCATCGACTGAGAAACCATCGGCACCATCGGCTACTTTGCCACTCGCTCGATCCAAGATTAAACTGAGACATCCTATAATGCTTGCTAACAAACTTGATCTTAATGAAGTTTTAGTCGGCCAGAATTTATGTTATGCTTAGTCTACAAGGATGCATTGTTTTCACTTGAATAATTGCCTCGTTCTTTGCCATCGGTTATTACTAACCTCTTGCAGGAGTTTCATGATGTGTTCCCTAAAGAGATTCCTCCATGATTACCACCTATCAGAGGCTTCGAACACAGATCGATCTGATCCCTGGAGCATCTCTACCCAATCGAGTAGCCTATTGGACAAACCCAAAAGAGACGAAAGAGATTCAACATCAAGTTCAAGAACTTTTGGGCAAAGGTTATGTTCGCGAAAGTTTAAGTCCATGCGTTGTTCCTGTACTGCTCATCCCAAAGAAAGATGGAAGTTCGAGGGTGTGTGTCGACTGCCGCGCCATCAACAACATCACCATCAGATATCGACATCCAATCCCTCGCTTAGATGACATGTTAGATGAATTGAGCAGATTGACCATCTTCTCAAAGGTCGATTTGAGGAGTGGGTATCATCAGATTCGTATGAAACTTGGGGACAAATGGAAGACTGCTTTTAAGACTAAGTTCGGTTTATATAAGTGGTTAGTTATGCCCTTCGGTTTGACTAATGCACCCAGCACCTTCATGCGACTCATGAACGAAGTCTTAAGATCATATATTGGCCGATTTGTTGTTGTCTAATTTGATGATATTTTTATCTATAACAAATCGTCTAATGATCACATCAACCATTTGAGACTTGTTTTTGCAACTCTACGAGAGGCAAGATTATTTGGTAACCTTGAGAAGTGTACCTTTTGCACCGATCGAGTATCTTTTCTTGGTTTTGTAGTGACCTCTCAGGGAGTTGAAGTCAACAAGGCCAAAATCAAAGCCATCGAGCAATGGCCGACACCAAACACTGTTACGCAGGTACAAATTTTCCTTGGTCTTGCAGGTTTTTATCGACGATTCATCAAGGACTTCAGTACAATTGCTGCGCCCATGAATGAGCTGACCAAGATGGGAATTGGTTTCCACTAGGGATTGGCTCACGAAACTGCTTTCAATCAGCTAAAAGAGAAACTCACCAACGCTCCTTTACTTCAATTGCCCGATTTCGGTAAGACTTTCGAATTTGAATCTGATGTTAGTGGAATCGGCATTGGAGGAGTGCTTATTCAGGAAGGTAAGCCGATTGCATACTTCAGTGAAAAGTTAAGTGGTCCTAGCTATGCTCCGTCTTGAAGAAGAATTTGAGGATGTGGGAAGACTGTTTACCACACACCAAGTTCGCTTACAATCGAACCAAACACTCGACGGCGAAGTTAAGTCCTTTTGAAGTAGTCTATGGGCTCAATCCTCGAGCACCCATCGACTTACTTGCACTGCCAACATCGAACAAGCCTAACTTCGATGCCAAGAAGAAAGCAGAACTTGTGCTCAGGATGCACAAGATTGTCAAGGATAACATTGAGAAGACCAACGAAAGGAATCGGCTAATTGGCAATCAAGGCAGACAAGAAGTTCTTTTTCTTCTGGGGACTTAGTTTGGTTACATTTAAGGAAAAAAAGGTTTCCTGATCAGAGAAAATCCAAACTTATGCCAAGAGCCGATAGACCTTTCAAAGTTCTTGAGAAAGTTAACGATAACGCCTACAAGCTTGACATGCCCGACGATTATGGAATTAGTCCGACGTTCAACGTTGCTGACTTAAAGCCAAACCTGGGAGAAATCGACGAGTTTGAGTAGAGGACGACTCAACTGCAAGAAGGGGAGGATGATGAGGACATCCCAACCATTAATCCATCCATAGCCTATGCTTACCAAGGACCAATAACTAGAGCTCGAGTCCTCCAGATAAATCACTTGGTGAGTTTGTTTCTAACTATTCCATTTGATATTGGCCAAAATTGGATGCTGCCTAATAATTTTCATGACTTACTTCTACTCAGGTATGAAGGATCGGCTAAACCGAAATTTCAAGAAGCCGACCAAGGTTGCTCGAGTTCAACTCGGAATCGGCCAAAACTACACGAATCCAACTCAGTCACGGCGCCAAAGGAGATCGACCCCGGATGACTCAAAAGATATTGAGTTTGACCCCAACTCAAACTCGCTTAGATTAGCTTTCCTTAAATTTACAAAGGGACTTGTAACCGACTCAGAGCGGGTAAGAGTTAGTCCTCCTATAAATAAACGCACTAGGCCTCCGGAATTTCTCGGGTTTTGATTAGATTATATCTATAGTTGTCGACTTAGATTTCCTCTTGTGCCTGCTTGGGTTCCAGCAGCCGTATTTTGTTTCAAAACTCCACTGTGTAAACTTCATCAAAATTCGCAATAAAGAGAGATTGCAACTATCTGGTTCTTGCTTGTGTTCATGATTTCGCAAGTAAGATCTATCGGAGTTGAAGCAGGCGATTGCAAGGTTTCTTAGTTCAGCAGTCTATTTTAGAAACCCTTGAAGTTGTCTCGTCGAGACTTCACCAAATCGTCTTGTCTATTCATCGGCTAAACTATCGCAGTCGCTCTTTGACCGATGGATTGACAAGTAGTTATCATACCTTAAGGAAAATCGGAAAACACATCAGACACCTCCATCGGCTAGCTGTCGTATTCGCTCTTGGCCGACGTGACGTGGTCACATCAGGAGATACTGCCACTTGTCACAAAGAGAAGATGTCCTCACCAAATATTTGTTGACGATGACCTTAAATTAGCAATTCCCATTTTCAAGGAGAAAAGTGTATTCTTTGCAAGCAACATTGAGGACAAAACTTCTCCCCTCGGCTAGGGAAGGCAAGTAGCTAGCGGCAGGGGTGCTTTCCATGCATGCGTCCTGTACTTATCAGGACCCAAATACACAAATTCGGACCCTCTCTATATATCGCACTAGTCCAAGACCACGCTAGTGCGCACAGGCTCACATAGATGATATCACAATCATACACAGCGGAATATAATAAAAGACTTCATATATTTATTATTAACCTGTTGATTGACTTTATGGTCAACCTTACATGACTTTCCCACACGGTTGAACTATGATAAAAAATTAAATTAAAGTGGAATGAAAATTTAGATAAACCCCTCAGTATACCATAGGCAACTAACAAGGCTCGCACCCTAAACATTCAACTCTTCTGGATACTCCTCGAAAACTAGTGTAGACTCTTCCTCAACTGTTGATATTGTAAGCATGGGTGAGTACATAAAGCACTCAATAAGTTGTGCACAGAATGCAATTCTATTATAACTATATGCATGGCTTGTTTCAAAGGAATGGCTAACATGGCTATTTTGCAATAAAGCAACATTTATAAAAGAATACAATAACCGATTGAAATGACAGTAAAACAAATAACAATAAGTAATAAATTTCAGTATTTCTCAGTTAAACAAGGCACCTAGCGCTAACATATTTCAAACTTCCACTGGCACCCAGTTTTACCATCCAAGTTTTCATTTTACAAATTCTATTCCTTGACTGTAATTCCCGAGCATTGCTCAATACCACGAACATGGCTATCCGAATAGATTTTACACTCTGCAGAGGTTATGCATTCTACCCACACGACATGATCGTCTCTTTGTGCAACGTCATTAGCACACTTCCTTTGATGTACCACAAAGAAATCATGATAAAGCCTTTAAAAATCTCTGTCTTAACCCAGTACTACCCGTTAAGGTTTCAACATTGAAGGGACTAGTTACCACAATCAGGGGCCCCCTTTTGCACAATGTGAGTTTCATCGTTCTGTCGGATCTCACACTACCACAGGTAGTAACAAAGCTAAGACATTGCAAATTAATCAGCTAGATTCGTCCCATTCCAGACATGTGGTTGTATGTTTGACTCAGGTCAAATGCTAGCAAGGTTAAGTCCTTAGATTGATCAAGGCAAAATTTCTACAACCCATTCCACCACTTAGACCCACCTTGACATACTGCCCCTTGCCACTTGCCCCAATCTAAACCATTATGATGAGGACATCACTCCTTTGGATACGCACATCCATCATGATCCAATGACAAGAGCTCGTGCACGTAAATTAAATCATGAGGTGAGCTCGTTTCTTGCTGTTCATAATAATGATATTGAGGATGGGATGCTACTAAATATTTGTGGCGTTTTACTACTTAGGAACATGGGAGAAGCACCACCAGGACAGCCACAAGCACTCAGTTTGTTTGCACAATTCAGATTGATGACAAGTCGAACCAGCCACTTCTACTCCAAGTTGGCGCACTTTCTCAAGGGTGCCCTCACCTCCACGCAACCACATCCCCAGCTGGACTCCACCCTTGCCATGCCAAATCAAGCCAGATGCCGGACTCTGAGTCTTCCACAATTCGGGCTCTGTGTTCAATTCAGAGTCAGTAGATAATTTAATCAACTCCATACGATGACTTAATCAACTCTATAATTCAAGAAGCATGGCTGCCTATGGTATTCTCGTTCATGGATGAGGATGAAGTGGAAGCGATAAATCAGAGTATGACAACGTTCATGACGAACTGTGGAATGAAATGAGATTTTACCTTTGCATCCATCAATATTATAATAAGAAAGGTGTATGTATTAGTATGTATGTATGTATGTATGTATGTATGTATGTATGTATGTATGTATGTATGTATGTATGTATGTATGTATGTATGTATGTATGTATGTATGTATGTATGTATGTATGTATGTATGTATGTATGTATGTATGTATGTATGTATGTATGTATGTATGTATGTATGTATGTATGTATGTATGTATGTATGTATGACGCCGAAATGGGGCACCACGAAACCTAGGCTCCATGATTTCAAATGTGTAGATTCACGCTAAATTCGGGAATATTTTTCAAAAATTTTAGTTTTAGGGTATATACCCATGTATAACAATTCAAATGAATCACATACCTTTGAAAAAATATACTCGAATTCAAAGATTTTAAACGACTTTAGATTGCATGCTTTGCAGATTTATATATATAATCAGCATATACCTTGAAGGACCGAGATGGCGATCAAAGGGGGGGTGAATAATCCCAAAATAAATTTTATCACCCAAAAAAATCACAAATGAAATTCTTCACCCAAAGAAACTAAGCCAAGATACTTAAGTATCAAATGGAGGCGAAAGAATCAATTTTCACAAATTTCAGCCTAAAGCCGGCACTACTGTCCATGTAGGGGCGGTACTACCGGAGTTACTGTAGCTACAGTAAAAACAGGCATATGAACAGTGATTTCATCATGAGTTCAAAAAAAAATCGAGGAATCTTTTGATCCATTGATTCAAACCCAATGAAACTTTGAGGGCACCTTCCTAAGGATGTCAGGAACCTATTTTAATCTTCGATTGCAAGAATCGATGTAAAGTTCCGACCTTTTTCAATTTTAAGAAAGAGTGTTGAAGAACGGGTTCAAGAACAAAAACTTGACTCCTAGCTAGCTCGTGGGTTCTTGATGACCAAGATGATTCTAGATGGCTTCCCACATGTCATAGCAAGTTAGAACACAAGACAAGAACACCCAAAACCCCAATCTTCCAAGATTGATCCTCTCAATAACAAAAATCGGTTTCTTACAAGAAAGAGCACAAGACTTACCTAGATGATTGGGATATGATCTGAATAAGACTGATCCATCAAACATACATCCTCAGCATAAGATCCAAAAGCATGTAGAAGGAGGGGAGGCAAATCCAAATTGCATAAATGTAAATTACAAGAATGTAAAGACTGAATTTAAGTGCGGAATGTAAATGCGAAAAGTAAATTCAGAATTGAGATGAATGGATTAAACTTTCATTTCTGGAAGGAAGGTTTACAAAGCCTCACAACCAAGTGGGCAAAGCTCAAAGGAGCACAACAACCTCAAAAACCTTCAAGAAGGAGAAGGCACCCCTACCCCTCTATTTATACTACTCTTGGGTCATCCTCCACCCATGGATGATTCCTAAACCCTAAGGCACACCATCAAGGGCTAGGATTGACCCACTCATACAGCCATGTAAGGGCTAACCTAAAACCCAACAAGCAAATGGGTTTTGTTGCACGGTTTTCAAAGCATACTAACTAGACCCGCTAACCTATCAACTAGACAAAGATCCAATGGCCCTCATTGATCTATGCAGCACCTAGCTAGCATCTCGTCCATTCCTTGTCTTCACAGCTTGCCAAGACTCCGTTTCTGATCATCTTCCAGCGATCCCTGATCGTCTGAACCTCCGGTGCACCTCGCCTAATCCCGATCATCCTTCACCTCACCATCATCTAGCATCATCGACTTGCAACCATTAAAAACAAGGAAAAACCCATCAGATAGCAATGCCCAACAAATATATGCAATCATCACCCAGTTGCATCGCTCACCGAGTCGACACCACTGACCACCGTATCGACCACATCGAGTTGTCACCATCGAGTAGGATCCTCGCTCGAGTAGTAACTCAACCATCATATCGACCGCATCGAGTTGCTACCATCAAGTAGGTTTCTCACTCGAGTAGTAACTCGTCCATCGACGTAATGCTCGACTTGCTCGACACAAACGCATCAGCTCTATCAATCACTATGTCGAGTCTATCGACCACATGACCAACTCAATACCAAGTCGATAAAACAATATCGAGTGACAATTGGTTAAACCAAGGACTCGAGTTGAGCTGACTGCAGAGTGCTTAACCCAGCAACATTTCTACTCGAAACTTAGTCTACTACCAATCTACTCGAATCATTCGACCACAAGGGCGATACTCGAAGCCAGTAAATTCAAATTGCTTCAATTTAACAATCCAATTTAAATCAAACTCAAAGCAGAGCATACCAAACTCAAATTTAGTTAAATACTCATCACAAACATGGGTAGACCTCCACATGGTCTTTCAATCTCCCCCTTGATGCGTATATTGACAAACACCCGAAAAGACATAAATTTAAGTTTGAAAAAGAAGAAGAAAGCAATTTGAAAGCAAAAACCAAACTTGGTACAGAGAGAAAGATATAATATCATGACCAAGTTGACAGAAGGAGATTTAGAGCAAAACGATGGAGAGAGCAAGTTTTCCACAAAAGCTCTAAAATCCAATCATAAGTTGCCAAATGTGGTTATGTGGTTATGCGATTATGATCCATAAGAAATAGCAAAGTTTTACGAAGATTATACGAACCAGATAAGCTTTCACATTTTTTTCTTTTTAATGATGCCTTTTCAACGTTTTCTCCCCCTTTTGGCAATATAGGCATCAAGATGGCATTTTCTCCCCCTTTTTCATATGTATGCATGAAATGCAACCTAAAAGAGCTTTGAAGATTATCCACTTGTTCATAATCGCAAGATATGACACCAAGCTTGTCATTTTCATATTATGACTAAACTAAGACATGTCCAAGAACAAACACATTTTGTTAGCAAGCTTAGTTTACAATATTTCTTTTTTAGCAAGATTTGACAAGTGCAAAACTTAGCAAAAATTTCAAAACTAGAAGCAAAGCCACTCATAGGATCAAATGGAAAACCTAGAGTTCAACCTACTCAACACTTTGGGGAATCTTGAAGTTCATAAAAGGTCCTTTGAGCTCATTTTTCAATTAATGCAAATTTTTCTTTAAGACTTTGAAAGACATAGCGGGGTGCGAGTGTTTGACACTATTTGCATTCTTTACCCACTTATGTTTTTTATATTTGCATTATTTTTTAAGCAATTGACTCAAGCCACATTCGACCATCTCAAGAAGAACTCTTAAGAAGATGGTCTTGATCATACACGATGCATTCCAAGTTCATCCCAAGTGCAATGGGAAGCTGTCTTGTGAATGTAAGGTGTGGAGTCTAATGCGCACAAATAGAGTCAATTTTGCTTAATTTTCATTTTAGCACATTAATTTATGAGCAAAAGAAGGACTCATATGGATCAAACAAGTTTCACCCAAGTTGCTACAGGGACTCTAGAAAACTCCAAAATTTCACAAATTATGGCAATTACACATAGAGAAGAAACTTAGCAAGTAAAAGCAACATGTTTCATCAAGCTTTTCTTTTAAAGCTTATTTTTCAATTTTTAGCAAGCTTCGCATGATAAATGAATTTGGACATATCTAAGTTAGTAATTTTCTTCAAATGAATAGCATGGTGTATAGCATGAAGAAGAAATCAATTGCATAATAGACAAAGCCCATAAAACAAAAAATACAGCCCATATGCAATGCATGAATAGAGTCCCAAACTCCCCCTCAACATGTGAATAAATTTTAAGCACAAACCTGGTTCAAGTTGGGTTATTAGCGTAATTAAGCTCAAGAAAGATCCAACTGAACTCAATCGAAACCAGAAAAATACAGAATGAGGAGAGGAAGCGAGAAACCTCAAATTGGATGGCTATTGAGCATAGAGAAGATAGAAGAGACACACTACGGCTCAGACTCGCTCTCATCTTCCCCAGTGACTGACATAGGGAAGTTGAGTCTAGATCCCAAACTAAGGTGTGCACATAGACCCTGTCTACCTAGGAGGCCCAACACCTTCTAGACTTGTAAGACTATGAGAGAACTCAACCTAGAGAGAAGAGAGAACAGCTAATCACGCATGATAGCAACCTAAAGCATAAGATGAGAGGTCCATGCAAAGCATACCAGAAGCTAAGTGAAGTAAACTCAACTCAGGAAAATAAGCCCATAATCACCCAGTAAAAGCAAAAGAAAGGAAATACTGGAAGAAAATATATAATACATAATATACAAGCCAGCTCCCCCTCACAATAGGCCGTAAGGGCACACAAGTCCAAGCTCACTCCTCAAGGCAACAAACCTGGAGCTATCCAAAGGCTTGGTAAAGATATCGGCTAACTGGTGGTCACTCTCTATAAATTGAAGCACGATATCCCCCTTCTCCACATGGTCTCTAAGGAAGTGATATCTAACATCAATATGCTTGGTCCGGGAATGCTGCACTGGGTTCTTAGCAATGCAAATAGCAAAAGTATTGTCACAAAAAAGTGGAACACTCGCTATTGCTAACCCAAAGTCATGCAGAGTCGAATGCATCCAAAGCACTTGACTACAGCAACTTGTTGTAGCAACATACTCGGCCTCTGCAGTGGACTGTGCAACCCCAGACTGCTTCCTAGACGACCAAGAAACAAGAGAAGTACCAATGAATTGGCAAGTGCCAGAAGTGCTCTTCCTATCTATCCTATAGCCAGCAAAGTTTGCATCGAAAAAGGCTCAAAGGGACAGACAAGAAGAAGAAGAGTACCAAATACCATAATCAGTGGTAGCACGAAGGTACCTGAAGATGCGCTTCACCGCCTAGTGGTGAGAGGCGCAAGGAGAAGCCTAAAATCGAGCGCACATACACACAGCAAAGTGTATGTCCAGCCTCGATGTAGTGAAGTACAAGAAGGAGCCGATCATGTTCCGAAACTCCTTTTGATCAGCAGCCTCACCATCCTTATCAGGCTCGAGGACAGCAGTGGTGGCCATTGGAGCCATCACCGGCTTCCCTTCAGACATGTCAAAGCGCCTCAGGAGGTCTCGGGTATACTTGCCTTGATGTAAGAAAGTGCCCTCCTGAGTCTGCTTGATCTGGAAGCTAAGGAAGTAGCTCAACTCGCCCATCATACTTATCTCAAACTATATGCTCATCACGTCA
This sequence comes from Otatea glauca, assembly GCA_036346275.1. Taxonomy (NCBI): domain Eukaryota; kingdom Viridiplantae; phylum Streptophyta; class Magnoliopsida; order Poales; family Poaceae; genus Otatea; species Otatea glauca. The sequence goes on along the minus strand of CM070733.1, from coordinate 17,121,245 downwards.
GAAAACTGAGACACAAGTGAATAAGATGAGCCACCGAAAATGATATCGTCCACATAAATCTGGACGAGAAGAAAATGGGACTCATGGTGTCTGATGAACAGAGTCTTGTCTACTATACCTATCTTGAAGTCATGGCTGAAAAGATAAGACTTGAGCCTCTCATACCATGCTCTGGGGGCCTACTTGAGTCCATACAAGACTTTGGAAAGCTTGTATACATGACTAGAAAACTTGGGGTTCTCGAATACAAGACTTTGGAAAGCTTGTATATATGACTAGAAAACTTGGGGTTCTCGAATCCTGAAGGTTACTTGACATACACCTCTTCGTCAATATACCCATTGAGGAATGCACTCTTGACATCCATTTGATAAAGCTTGAAGCCCTTGGATGCAGAGAATGCAAACAGGATCCTAATAGACTCTAGCTACAGGGACAAAAGTCTCCTCAAAGTCAAGACCCTCAACCTGAGAAAAGCCCTGTTCAACTAGCCTAACCTTGTTGCGAATGACAACCCCATCCTCACTCTGCTTGTTTTTTAACACCCACTTGGTCCCAATAACATTATGACCAGATGGGGGCTCTACAAGCTGCTAGACTTTGTTCCTCTTGAAGTTCTCAAGTTCCTCATGCGTAGCATTAATCCATGACTCATCGGATAATGCATGAGGAACATCCTTCGGCTCAAAGGAGGCAACAAAGGCAGAGTGGAGGCAGAATCTAGACAAACCTGATTTTGATCGAGTGACCCGCTCAAACAGATCGCCAATGATCTGATCAGGTGGATGAGAATGCTGAATATGACGGGAAGGTCAAGAAGCAGAAGTGACCTCTACCTCATACACAGAAGAGGTAGGAGCAGAGCCACTAGCTGCATGAGAGTTAGAAGGCAAGGGCTGGCCATCCTGAGGTGCAAAAATGGAAACCGGTGGCACCTCAAGTGTAGAGGGGACAGGATCAGGTGGAACACCATCATCTCCCTCATCCTCATCCTCTACGAAAATGGTCTCGGAAGTAGAAGAAGAGCCTGAAATGTCAGGTCTAGCTCCTGGGCTAGCCTCATCAAAGGTCACCTCACAGGTCTCTATAATCCTATTCGTAGCACAACTCTAGACCCTATAGCTATGCAAGGAAGTCGAGTAACCCAGAAAAATACCATCAGAAGAATGAGACTAAAACTTATCTAGGTTACCAAACTTCAAAATGAAACACTTGCAACCAAACACACGAAAATGAGAAACATTGGGCTTTCGCCCATACCTCAACTCATAATAAGTGCAGTGCAAATGTGCTCTCAAGAATACATGATTAGAAACATGGCAAGCGGTAGCTATAACCTCATCCCAAAACGTCCTAGGAGTGTTGTACTCGTTTAGCATCGTCCTGGCTATCTCTACCAGGGTCTTGTTCTTCCTTTCTATTACGCTATTTTGCTGAGAGACGTAGGGAGAGGAGAACTGATACTCTAAACCAGACTCCACACAAAAGCCCTCAAAGTAGTTCTTAAACTCCGTGCTATTATCACTGCATATAGCTCGTGAGGCACCTAGGAGCTCGAAGGATAACCTACTGACCAAACCCCTAAAATGTGAAAAAGTCTCATCCTTCGAGGCCATGAAAAACACCCAAGAATACCCCGAAAAATCATCAACAATGACAAGAACATACCACTTCCCACCCACTGACTGCACTCTAGCTGGACCAACAGTGCCCATATGTAAAAGCTGTCCTGGTGCATCAGTCATTACAACAATGACTGGGGGATGAGAAGCAGCAACCATCTTGCCATGTCGGCAAGGAGAGCAAACTAAATCTTTGACCATCTTGAGTTTGGGCAAACCAAGAATGAGGTCGTGGCTGCTAACTCGGGTCAAATGGTCGAAGCCGATGTGACTAAGTCTCCTATGCCAGAAGAAGAGATCACGGAACTCAGAGGCAATCAAACAACGAAGAGAGTCTCCAGAAGAAGCAGATGTCGTTTGCGTCGGCCATGAAGCACAAGCCGGTGAAGTTGTCACCGCCTTTCTTCTCTTGTGGTTCATCCTCGCCCTCGTCACTCCATGTCTCCGTGTTGGAGAGGTTGATGTCATCGAGTGCGGCGAGGACTCGGTGGAAGAGCTTCTTGTTCTTGGAGAAGTTGCGGTACTTCTCCTCACGCACCGGTTCGTGAACTAGAGGCTTCTTATTGTGGTTCTTGTTGATGTAGTCGTTCTTAGTCGAACCGCCGATATCGTTCTTTGCCTTCTCTAGCTTGGGGTAGTTTGCCCGAATGTGGTTGGGGCCACCACACTCAAAGCAAGTGATTGTGCCACCTCTCTTCCTCTCTCTTACCCTCTTGTATGCATGAGAGAATTTGCGAGCCAAAAGAGCAAGATCATTTTCTGAAAATTTATCCAGTTGGTCATTGCTTAGCTTGCAAAGGGCGGAGAGGGAAAAACAGTAGAAGAATCAAAAGTGGATCCAGTGGGATCGGTGACCAAGGCCATCGACTGAGATTTCATCATGCAAGAGACGACGTTGATCTCATGAGTCTTGAGATGGGAGTAAAGCCCGTCAAGAGTTAGAGTCGACAAGTCGGTAGAGTCCTTGATGGTGGTCACCTTCATCTCCCAAACTCGAAGATCGAGTGCAGTCAAGAAATGGTGAGCATTATCCAAGTCAGAGTATATGCAACCAACTTCTCGAAGATCGCTCAAAATCTTAGTAAAATGACTGAAACACTCATCAAGACTCTCACCAGCGTGTTGTTCAAACTTATTATACTCATGCTTGTACTGGTCCTGTCTTACGGTCTTGATTTGAGTAGTGCTCTCTTGGTAAGCATCAAGGGTCACCCAAATATCGTGAGCGGAACAGAGGTGAGAAATCCTATCATACTCACTGCGGCTAAGACCCTGTATGAGAATGTTCCTTGCCTTAGCGTTCGCCTCAACATCAGCCATATTGCCGGCCGTGACGTTTTTATTGCAGGAACCTCATACGAGAGTTTCACCTTCTGCCATATCAGGAAGCCCTGGGTAGTGATGTATGACTTCATCCACGATTTTCAAAACAGAAAATCAACTCCAGAAAAAATAAGAGGCTTGGTGGAATACTTGTCATCGCCATGGCTCTTGAGACCGGTCAAGATCTATGAAAGGGCAAAACCAGCTCTGATAACAATTGAAGGACCGAGATGGCGATCAGAGGGGGTGAATGATCCCAAAATAAATTTTATCCCCTAAAGAAAATCACAAATGCAATTCTTCACCCAAAGAAACGAAGCCAAGATAATTAGGTATCAAATGGAGGCGAAAGAATCAATTTTCACAAATTTCAGTCTGAGGCCGGAACTACTGCCCATGTAGGGGCGGTACTACCAGAGTTACTGTAACATCCCAAACATTTGACCTATAATTTCGCTCACGTGCATTTTTGTGATTTTTCTGAATTTATTGGATTTTTCCAGAAATTATTTGAATTTATTTTAACTAAGTATATTGAACCTTTGGTGAAAACTAAATATATATAGATAAAGTTAATATAAAGTTTTACCAAAAATATTTTATTTGAGCTCAGAATGTCTCAAAGTATTTATGAGAATTTTAGGATTTTTCCGATATTTTAATTACTTAAAATAGATTAATCTAATTTCGGAATTATTTTAAATCAAAAGCTTTTGAAAAATCTTGGACGATCTTGGGCCAAGCCCGAAGATCGTGCTCTTGTGGTCCATCGCGGTGCGGCCCGTCGGCCAACCGCGCCATGCCATGCGTGTGACCGTTCGATGAAGATCGGGCAGTCCGCTTCATCGCATAACCCTAGTGCTGCGAGCCATTGGATCGAGATCAAGTGGTCGGGATCGCTTCGCGTTGTTTTGGTAAGTTTAGATCTCGCCCGTTGGATTTGGAAGGAGCGGATCGGATCGTATCGCTTCGGATCTAATCGTGGCCGCTCATCTTGGATCGGACGATCGCCAGTCGTCGTCCCCGATCCGGTTTCCGTTTCGCCGCCGCGCGCCGTCTCCGTCGGGGATTGTCTAGGGTTGCCGTTTTAGCGCGCATGCCGAGGCTATAAAAGGCGTGGGCTGCACCCCGAGGTTCCTCATCGCCTTGCGCTTCCAGTCGCTCTAGTCTTCGCCGTCGAGTCGCCGTCGCCCATGCAGTAGAGCTCGCCGTAGTTCTTCGTAACACCGCCGGTCGTTTTCTTTAGTTTGCGTCTCCTTCAAGCCACCGTTCGCCGAATCGGTTCCAGATCCGGGCTCGTCGCGTCAAGCCGCATCGGGGTAGCCACTTCATCCCGCCAGAGTCACGCCGGAACGCCGTTCGGGTGGTCGTCGTCCTCCGCTCGGTGCGGACGCCGCCGTCCGCCATCTTCGTCGGAAGCTTCATCACCGTTGGATCTTCGTCGGACCACGCGATCGCGCCACGTCTCGGTAAGAGCGATGAAACGCTCGTAAGCGTCGGCGTTGGATCGAGTTTGTTCGGTTGAGATCGCGCGCGTGTCGTTAGGCGTTAGCCATTGGATCGTCGCCGGATGTGCGCCGCGTGTCGAGCATCGGCCGGGCGGCGTTGCGGCTCGATCGATGCGTGGCAAGGCGTGTCGGTAGCGTGGCGCGAGCCGTGGGCTACGTCCACGGTGGACGAGCGGTCTCGTGGACCGAGTCCATGGACCAGCGGCGTGTCGGCGCTGATTGGTCCGAGTCGGTGACGTCGACGATTACGCAATAAAGATCTTTTCCAATAGAAAATAATTCAAAAAATCGAAATTCTATTTTCTGTATTTTCAGTATTTATTCAAACTTTAAAAGGCTATATCTTTTGCATTTTAACTCGGATCTGAGTGATTCAAATTTCTAAAAAATTTTAAAATCAGGATCTATTTATTGGTGAATTTTATTTTATTTTTGGAGTTTGTTTGCTCTCTGGTTCAGTGTTTATTTGCTATTTTGGCATCGTTTCGCGTAGGCGTTGAACTGCTCGGTGATCTGGAGGAAGATTCGTCGCTCCAAGACCCAAGCTCAGATCAAGACCAGCACCTACTCCAAGGCAAGTTGTGCTTTGATCATGTTGCACCTAATTTTCACCAAATTGCTATTTTATCTCTTAAACTTTATGCATGATATTTTATATGTATAAATGATTTCAATTAATCTGGGAATTAGATAATATGCCTATTTGAATTAAATCATACCTTGTCAATTTTATACCATGATCTATTTGTCACCCTAGGATGTGGAATTATAGTTGGTTAATATCGATAATCAACATGGGCTAGTTAGACCGTCATAGATTGCTTAGCCATGCCACGTCATCACATGTGTCCGAATGTAGATACTTAATCTTGACTAATGGAATATGGAACAATGTTTATGAATTGGTGTGTCATGTGTCATCACACAGTGATATCAAGTTGTCGTGGCGAGGAGGTCACACATCTAGATTGAAATGTTGATGGCATGTGGTGCTTGGTAATCAACTGGGGTGGTAATGATTTTAGATTGGGGCAAGTGGCAAGGGCGGTGTGCCAAGGTGGGCCAGGTTGGCGGGGTATGTGGAAGTCTTGCCTTAATCACCTTAAGGACTTAACCTTGCAAGCCTTTGACTGAGTCCTTCTTGCAACCACATGTCTAGAATTGGACACCTAGTGAATAATTTGTGAAACCTAGATTTGATCTTGTCGTGGTGAATAGTGAGTCCCGGTTACGGTTTAACTCACATGGCGCAAGAGGGGGCCTGTTGTGGTGGTTTAACCCTTGATGTTGAAACCTTAGCGAGCGATCTTGGTCCAGGTGTAGCATTGTAAAGGCTTTGTTACGATCACTCGTCTTAGTGGTATTTGGTTGTATCGTGTGGGTAAAGTGCATAACCTCTGCAGAGTGTACAATCTATTCGAATAGCCGTGCTCACGGTATTGGGCAATGCTCGGGAATTACAGTTAAGGGTTAGACTTTTGTTAAACAAAAACCTATTGGGATGGCAAGGTGCCATGGAAGGTGAAAATTGATTTAGGATTAGGAACTTGGTGTATTTCAGAAATACTGAATTTATTAATTACTGTATTTGTTTTACCGCTTTCCAATCTATTTATTGTATTCTTGTTAAATGCTGCTTTATTGCAAAATACCCTTATTAGCCATTCCTTTGGATTAAGCCAAGCATATAGAATATTAGACTTGCATTATTGTGCACAACTTGTTGAGTGCTTTATGTACTCACCCCAACAACAACAACTTCGTAAGAAGAGGAATCTCGCCATTCATGGAGGGGATTATTTGGATGCGAATGCTTAGGGTCCGAGCCTCGTCGGTTTGTGTGGCGAATCGAACGCCATCGTGTTTATTCTATTTCTTCTGCTTTTCATTGATACTTTTTATTTAAGCCCTGTGAGGCATTATTCATGTAAGACAACAGTTATTATTAATCATTGAAGTTTATGCTATATTTCGCTGTGTATGACTATGATAGCATCTATGTTGAGCCTGTGTGCACTAGCGTGATCCTGGACTAGTGCGGTACACAGAGAGGGTCCGGATTTGCAAATTCGGGTCCCGACAGAGGTGGTATCAGAGCCAGGTTGACTATAGGTCTTGGCTCTAGGTAGTTGGTATCTTCTAGGAGTGTCCAAAATTATTTTCTAAAAGAAAAAGGTGAAATTGACTAATAAGAAACTCTTGGCTTATCTCATCTGTCGGAACCCGAACCTGCAGATCCGGACCCTCTGTATATTCTGTGCCAGTCCAGGATCACGCTAGCACACACAGTCATACAGGGTTGCACATCACAGACATTCACGAAGATATAAGAATAATTAGTGCAAACATGTATATAAACCGAGTTGTACGACCTTATGGTCTCTTTACAGATAAGACAGCCACACAGGGCTTACATTATTCAGAGAAAAAGAAATAGCAACGGAACATAAACAAATGTCGTGGAATCCTTCATCTTGCCACAGGCAACCGACTGGGCTTACCCCCTAGTTGCTCGGGTCCTCAATGTACTCCTCCTCCCAAACTGGTGTAGTCTCCTCCACTGATGTTGGGGTTGATAAGCAAGGTGGGATGAGTACACAAGGCACTCAACAAGTAATGCACAGGATGCAACGCTATTACTATATGCAAAGCTTATTCCAAAGGTTGGGCTTAAATGGTTCTTTTGCATCAACAAATTTTTAAACCAAAGATTCTTATTTAAATTAAAGCGGTGGAATAGTTATAAGTAATACTAATTTCTTCAAATGGTTTTTCATCGAAGATTCTCGGCACATACCTTAACAGTTCATTTTTAACACTTGGCACACACCACCCCTTCCACGCTTTGTTTATGAAAATCTACCCTTGATCAGTAATCCCGAGCAATGCTCAATACCGTGAACACGGCTATTCAATAGTTTTGACACTCTGCAGAGGTTGTACACTTTACCCACAAGATCTGACCGCTCACCACACGGTGATTGTCCGCAACAAAGCTTTTCAGAACCTCTACCTTAACCAAAGAACCTCTCGGTGTTGCCTTCACTATCACTTCCCTCACAGAGCCAAGTATAGGACCGGCCAATCACCGTTGGATGGGCACCAAGCCGTAGCAGTGTACGCTCCCCATACAGATACACCCACGTGTCTTGTCACCCAGAGGTATCGGAGGAAAGATATCGAACCCTAGTCAACTAGGTCCATCCCATATCGGACATGTGGTTGTACGGGTGACTCGGATCAAAGGCTTGCAAGGTGAAGTCCTTAATCGACCAAGGCAAGAGTTCCAACACTCAACATGGCACACGACCCATTGTGGCACACAGACTCACAACACTCATCAACCCATCGCCACACAGGCCCACGAGCACACTGACCTCTTGCCACTTGCCTCGGTCTAAATCATTTCCCACCCAGTTGATTATTGTGCAACACATGCCAAGCAATAACTCAACATCGATGCGAACCACACAGTCACTGTACCTCAATCTCATCATGTGGCATCATCACACCACTTTTAAAATACATTCAATATTCCATTAGTCAATTTTGTAGCATTTTTCCGAAAGATCATTCATGACTCGTTGCAAGGCTAAGCATCTACTCACGGTCTAGCCTCCCGTGTTGGCACAATATTAGCATCCAACTAATATAATCAAACTTAGGGTGACAATGATTTAGGGCATACAATTAATAATTCAAGGTGGCATAACAAAATGGGTTGATTAACTACATTATCCCAAATCAATTTAAATTCATTTTAAATAAATAAGCATGCATAGTTTCAAAGCATAAACTACATTTTAAAAACCTGGGATTAAAATGATCAAAGCATCACTTGCCTTCAAAGAGTTGCTGGTCGTGTTCCGAAGCTTGGTCTTGAGCGACGAATTCTTCCTCGAAACTTTCCGGCAAATTTGCGTCTACGCGAACAAACAAAATATACAATAAAAATCTAATACAGAGGACTAAATGGCCTCAAAAATTCAAATACAATTCATCATTAAATAGATCATAATTTTATGAATTTTTAGAAATTTGAATCACCCAAATCCGAGTTAAAATGCAAAAGTTATAGTCATTTGAAGTTTGAATAAAATCTGAAAATACAGAAATTAAGAAATCCGATTTTTCCCAATTATTTTTATACTGAAAATTCGCATTTATGACGTCAGCATTGCATCATGATGACGTCAGCACATAAAAGAATTTCGGCCAAAATATTTTTATATATAACATATTTATGGCGTCGTGATGACGTCGGCCACGACACGTGGCGACCTCTAGTGCCGCCACGTTGCTTTGATTCATGGGTGGGGTCCACGGTTCGGCTCTGTCCACCGTGGATCGGCGACATCTGTGCTCTTGCACCGGTGACGCAGCCGTGGCGTCGGCGACGATCGCAGCCAATCCGTGCGACACGCGGCAAGATCGATCGCTCGCTCATCCAGCGGTCGGATCTCACCCCCGCGCGGTTCGGCGACGCTTCGCACTCCACGCCCCCACGCGTCACGCATCCAACGGTGCGCCCGAACTCAACGGTCGGATCTGGTCTCACCCTCAGTCAACGCTCACACGCGTCCGCACGTGATTCGATGGGGGTGCGGTGTCATCTCCGCCGTATGTTCAAATTTGAACGGCACGGATCCGCGCGCCACCGATCTACTCACAGCTGCCGTTCAGATCTAAATCCAACGCCCATTGTACGAGCTGTTTACTATTCAACCGCTCACGCGCACAATCTCACGCGTTCACTAACGATCCAGCGGCTAAGACAAAAACATATCGCGAAACTAGATCTAATCCAAGCCGTTCGCTCTAGATCTAACGATCAAGATCAACTAACGTGTAAACCTTAGGGTTAAACCAGACCGTCCATAACAGATCTAACGGCACCGATACAAACTAAATGTAACCAGAGAAGGGCGACGTGGCACGATCCTTACCCCTCCTTGCAGATCCGACGGTCAACGATGCTCGAGTCCGGCGATGGCGTCGCGGCGGTGCAAGCTTGCGGAGATGAGGAAGGCGACGTGGTCGGCGGCGTTCGGTGGTTCCCTACGAGAAGATCTAGCGCGTTCGGCGCGGCTTGACTCGGGCGGTGCTGCGGTGACCTCGGCGGCGGCGGAATGGACCGACGGCGAAGCAAGCGGCGGAGAAACGATGGCGGCGCGAGGAACAACTACGGCGAGCTCTCGTGGTCTCTAGAGCGTCTCGGCGCGCGTGCGAGAGTCAAAAGACGCGAAAGGAGCTCACGGGCGCGCTACTCGGTGCACTTTAAGGGGCCTCGGCGTGCGCGCTACAAAGCGGCGAACGAGCGAAGCGGTCGGCGGCATTAGCTCCGGTGATCTCGCGAAGACGACCGACGTGGCCTCTCCCGGCCGTTCGTGCGACGATGATCCGAAGGTGCACGCGCGACGACGTGGCTCACTCACGAGCATCCGTCGAGATCGAGCGGCTCGGGCCGGCGGCGCTAGGGTTTCGCGCGATTGGGCGACACACGCACAATAATGGGCTCGGCCCATTCTTATTCAACTGATTTTAAAATCATTTCACATTTAAAATAATTCTAGAAATTCAATTAAATCATTTGGAGCTTTTAAAATAGCGAGAAAAATTCTAGAAAAATTCGAAATTACTTTGAGATATTTGGAACTCAATTAAAATATTTGCAATAAAACTTTGCAAAAACTTTTCCATTATTCAATTGTTTTCAAGAAAAGCCCTATTTGAATAAATCCAAATAAATTTAAATAAATTCCCAAAAAAATTCACAAAAATAAAAATACCCCAAAATTTAAGTTAGAGCAAAAATTAGGGTGTTACATCATCCTTCTACTCCCATCCTTGCTAAATTACCTTATTTTCGTTGCCGTTTCGAGTGGAGATCTTATTCAAAATTTTGTTTTGAATAGATGCCGATCTTCCAGTCTTTCGAGTCGGCGGGGTGGCTACGCCATGGAGCCGTGGAGAGTTCTTCAAGTGATTGGAGGCTTTGATCGTCTGCTCTCCGAGGAAGCAAGCTGGGCGTCAACGGTGTGCATCGGGGTTCTTACGCAGTCGATCATCTTCGCCGAGAGTGCGGCGAGACCACGAGATCGATCCACATCACGCGCCGGAGGTTCACTTACGGTGGAGTTCAGAGGCTACTAGACTTGCTCTACGACGGATCCGCCACGACTACGCCTACGAGCCAGCGACACCGTGTTTCGACTTCACCCGACGGTCGAGCGTGCGGCGTCAGCGGATCGTGGAGGGGGAGTGTGCTCGCAGCGTACACCTTCTTGAGTTCGCCACCGCCCGGAGGATCACCGAGGACACTACGCAGAGCCGGAGAGGCGTGTGTGGCGCCGAGAGTGGCGGGCGAGAGCTTCAAAAGACCCGTGGCGCCGCAGACGAGTCATCGGTGAGTTGGAGGAGGCCTTGCGGTAGCCGAGGAGATAGCGGACCAGTCGTCCGGGAGCCGGATGAGGTCGCCAAGAAGAAGAAGAGGAAGAAGAAGACCGGAAGAGCGTGAGTGGGAGCACGAGGAGCCAGCAGAGGGTCACGGGATAGGTTCGCACCCATGCCGCCCACCCACCGTGTATGCACGGATCGATCTCACCAGGGTGGTGGATGAGTGAGAGTCGGTCTTAGAGTTGTGTTGAGACTCGAGTGTTGAGTCGCGTCTTTAAGTTAGCCTTTACCTTTTAGTAGGCGTTAAGGTTGCATGTTTAGTTTGGTTCTTAATTGTTCTTTGAGTGTGCAGATGTGTTGCAAAGCCCTTAGGCATTGTAAGCAACCATACCAAGTATTAATAAAGATTATTTAAGTTGGGTTTAACCTGTTTCCCCGCCTTAGAAATTCTTGCATCTTATCTATGTTACATCTACCTTTCCTAACCCAAGAAGCAATCAAGCAGATGGTGAACACCCGCAGCAACAACGGAGCTTCAGGAAGTGGTCTGCACCCAGGCAACAATCCCAACGAAGGAGCACCACCGCAACAAGCACCGCCAGTGGATATGCAGAACTTGGGAGCTTTTCTCGCTGCGCAGACTCAGTTGATGCAGACAATGATGCAGCAGATGACCAATATGGATGCAGTCAACAACCCCGCTGCTCAGATTAATAACGGCGGACCTCGTCCTTATTCCAAATTGTCAGACTTTATGAGGACCCGACCGCCAACATTCTCGAACGCGTCAACCCCTTGGAAGCGATAATTGGTGAGAACCATTGAGAGGAAGTTGTACATCACGCAATGTGAAGGGCATGAGAAGGTTCTTTATGCATCCCATCGGCTTGAGGGAACAATTGCGAGAATGGTGGGAGAACTCTTGTGCTACTCATGAGGCAGACCATGGAAATCACGTGGGAAGAATTATAGCGGCCTTTCGCGATACCACGTGCGGAAGGAATGATGGACTGAAAAAGGAAGAATTGGGCGCTTAAGCAAGGAGGCCAACGGTGGTGATTACTTGAACAAATTCACGCAGATTAGCTCGCTATGCTCCACGAAGATGTAGCGACGGACAAGGCTAGGCGATCCCGATTCATGAAGGATTAAACTCGGGGCGCAAGTGGGTGATTACCCACACTTTTCCAGATTTTCAAGAATTGGTAAACAAGGCTTTGATTACGGAGGATAAGCTCGAGGAGCTTGGGAAAATCGCAAGCGCTTGATGACTAACCTGTGGGCGCCTAACCACTGCGAATGAGGATGACCCATAGCAGTTTGCTAAGTTCCAACCACAAGTCGTTAACAAACCAAAGAACACCGCACCGCGACCACCGAGACGAGTTATCGACGCCGCCCAAGGTAACAATGCTCAAGGAGGAGTGCAGCAGTCAGCCGCCAGAAGGTGCTACAGTTGCAATGAGCTAGGGCATTATGCCAACAGATGTCCTCAGAAAGGAGGTATCACGCCAGTGCGCTTCAACCTTGGGACGACACCTACTAAGGCGCCGATGACGGGAGCAAATCGAGGAGCTGGACAGGCAGGAGCAATGCCTCAAGCTACTATTCGAGCCAGAGTCAACCACATCACCGCCGATGGAGCCGGGAAGCATCGGATGTCGTCTTGGGTAAGTTTTAGTAAACTCGATACACCACAATATTATTTGATTCAGGAGCTTCGCATTCATTTGTCTCTCGAGCTTTTGCATCTGAAAATGGTTTGAGCATGAAAAATCTTAAGTGTGTGATGCTAGTCCAAGCCCCAGGATCTGAGTTAAGATCTAACCTTGGATGTTTGGGGGTAAAGCTAAAAATTAATGGGGTAGAGTTCGTAGCGAACTTGATTATTCTAGATGCCCAAGTTTTAGATGTTATCCTCGGTATGGATTGGTTAACCAAGCATAAGACAAGATTGGATTGCGGTCAAAGGATTGTATCCATTGAGAGCCCTAGAGGAGAAAAGGTGGAATTCGGCGACATCGGTTCGTAAGGTCAATTAATTGTTAATAGCGTGAAAGCCGTCGGCATAGAGGATGTGCGGTGGTCGGGAATATCGGATGTATTTCGGAGGATCTACCGAATGTCGCGAGACCGTGTCATTGAGTTAGTACCTGGTAGAGCACCAATAGCAAAAAGACCTTATCGGATGCCTACCGATGAGTTGGTGGAAATGAAGAAGCAGATCGATGAGTTATTAGAGAAGGGTTTTATAAGACCAAGTTAAATGCGCCATGGGGCGCCGATTTTGTTTGTCGGGAAAAAGGATGGAAGCCTTAGAATGTGTATTGATTACCATGCACTTAATGAAGTGACGATTAAGAATAAGTATCCGTTGCCAAGGATTGATGATCATTCGACCAATTGAGAGGAGCTGAGTTTTCTCCAAGATAGACCTTCGTTAGGATATCATCAACTAAAGATTCGGGCGGAAGATGTTCCAAAGACCGCATTTTCTTCAAGATACGGACATTATGAGTTCGCGGTCATGTCTTTTGGATTGACCAATGCGCCAACATATTTCATGAACTTGATGAATAAGATTTTCATGGAATACTTGAACAAGTTTGTTGTTGTGTTCATAGATGATATTTTGGTATATTCAAAGACCAAGCGAGCACGCAAATCATCCGAGGCTAGTGTTGGAAAAGGCTGCGTGAGCAACAATTGTATGCTAAATTGATAAATCGACTTTTGGAAGGAAAAGGTGGAATTTCTCGCTCATGTCATGATTGCGAAGGAGTTCTTGTCGATCCAAGCAAAGTGGAGGCGGTGTTGCATTGGGAGCAACCAAAGTCATCACTCAAGTCCGTAGTTTTACGGGAATGGCAAGATATTATCGCCGGTTCATAGAAGGATTTTCGACGATTACGAGACCTCTTACTCGAGTTGTTGAGAAAGGAAAAGAAATTTTCATGGGCCTTGATTGTGATAAGAGTTTTGAGAATTAAAGAAGCATTTGACAACAGCCCGGTGTTGGTTTTGCCTAATGTTGAACAGCTTTGATATATCTTGTGATGCGTCAAGGCGAGGTCTTGGATGCGTATTAATGCAAGAGGGTAAAGTGGCGCATATCGTCAAGGCGACTAAGACCACATGAAGGGAATTATCCTCGCATGACTTGGAATTGGTCGCCGTGGTGCATGCCTTGAAATTGTGGCGTCATTATCTCATGGGAAATAGATGTGAGATATATACGGACCACAAGAGTTTGAAATATATCTTCACCCGATCAGATCTTAACATGAGGCAAAGGAGATGGTTGGGCCGATCAAGGATTATAATATGGGAATCCACTACCATCCGGAAAGGCTAATGTAGTGGTGATGCCTTGAGTCGTAAAAACCATGTTGCAAACATGATGGTACAGAAGATCAATCGGAGTTGTGTAAGGAGTTTGAAGTTAAAATTGGAAATGGTTCGGAAGGATTTATAGCTGCTTTGGAAGTAAGGCCGACGCTTGAAGATCGATTTGGGAAGGGCAAAGGATGATGAGAAAATCAACCGAATCAAAGCTAAAAGGATGAAGGATTAGAGGCGATTTTACTATGGATGGCCGGGTACCATGTGGTTCAAGGGTCATATTTGTGTTCCAAATGCAGACGAGCTTAAGCGATTGATTTTGGAAGAGGCTCACGATTCCAAGTATTCAATCCATCCAGAGCGCCAAGATGTACGAGGACTTAAGGAGAGGTTTTGGTGGCGAATATGAAGCGTGAAGTCGTGAGCATGTTGCCTTATGTGATATATGCCGAGAGTTAAGGCAATACACGAGAGACCTGCGGGATTACTACAACCGTTAAAAGTTCGAATGGAAATGGGAAGAAATCGGTATGGATTTCATCACCGGTTGCCAAGAACCCAAAGTGGGTATGATTCTATATGGGTTATCGTGGATCGATGACCAAAGTTGCTCACTTCATTCCAGTCAAGACAACTTACTCGGAGACCGGTTAGCGAGACTATACATAGCGAATGTGTGTTTGCATGGGGTGCCAAAGAAAATAGTGTCGAGAGGTACCCGTTCACCTCGAGATTTTGGGATAAATTGCATGAAGCCATGGGAACGCGTTTGAACTTCAAAGACGGCATATCACCCGCATGATGGTCAAGCGAAAGGGTAAATCAAATTACGGAGGATATGTTAAGGGCTTGTGCATTAGCCTATACTACATCATGGGATAAATGTTTGCCATATCACGAGTTGATTATAACAACAGCTACGAGCTAGTTTGCGATGTCGCCATTGAAGCTTTATATGGTCGTGCCTGTCGTACCCCGCTGAATTGGAATGAGACAGGGGAGCGTATGATATTTGGCCCTAATATTCTTAAGGAAGCTGAAGAGCAAGTTGCCATGATAAGAGACAGGTTGAAAATCGCGTAGTCAAGACAAAAAAAGTTATGCAAATAATACCCCGCTGAATTGGAATGAGACAGGGAAGCGTATGATATTTGGCCCTAATATTCTTAAGGAAGCTGAAGAGCAAGTTGCCATGATAAGAGACAGGTTGAAAATCGCGCAGTCAAGACAAAAAGTTATGCGATAATCGACGCGTGATTTGAGTTTGAACCCGATGATTTCGTGTATCTTAGGGTTACCCTCTAGAAGGAGTTAAAAGGTTCCACGCTAAAGGAAAGCTTGCCCCAAGATATGTTGGACCGTTCAAAATTTTGAGCCGTCGAGGGGAGGTTGCTTATCAGTTGGAATTGCCGCAGTCACTAGCAGGCGTGCATGATGTGTTCCATGTGTCTCGGCTCAAGAAGTGTCTTGGTGCAGTGAGCGACGCCTTTGGGAGAGATTGAATTGCGAAAGATCGACCTACAAGGAGCAACCAATCGAAATCTGGATGTTATGGACCGCAAGACCGGACCAAGTCGATTCGCTTTGCAAGATTCGGTGGAGCAACCATTCCGAGAATGAGGCAACACAGGGCGTGAAGAGGATCTTAAGTCAGAATTTCCAAACCTATTCCCTAGTCAGCCTTGAATCTCGGGATCGAGATTCTGTTAAGGGGGGAGGTTTGTAACATCCCAAAAATTTGACCTATAATTTTGCTCACGTGCATTTTTGTGATTTTTTGAATTTATTGGATTTTTCCAGAAATTATTTGAATTTATTTTAATTAAGTATATTGAACCTTTGGTGAAAACTAAATATATATAGATAAAATTAATATAAAGTTTTACGAAAAATATTTTATTTGAGCTCAGAATGTCTCAAAGTATTTATGAGAATTTTCTGGGATTTTTCCTGATATTTTAATTACTTAAAATAGATTAATCTAATTTCGAAATTATTTTAAATCAAAAGCTTTTGAAAAATCTTGAGCGATCTTGGGCCAAGCCCGACCTTGTGCGTCTTGTGACCATCGCGGTGCGGCCGTCGGCCGCCGCCGCGCGCGCGCGTGTGGCCGTTGGATGAAGATCGGGCGATCGCTTCATCGCGTAACCCTAGTCTTTGCGAGCCGTTGGATCGAGATCAAGTGGTCGGGATCGCTTGCGTTGTTTTGGTAAGTTTAGATCTCGCCGTTGGATTTGGAAGGAGCGGATCGGATCGTATCGCTCGAATCTAATCGTGGCGCTCATCTTGGATCGGACGGTCGCGATCGTCGTCCCGATCCGGTTTCCATTCGTCGCCGCCGCTCTCCGCCGGGATTGTCTAGGGTTGCCGTTTTAGCGCGCATGCCGAGGCTATAAAGGCGTGGCTGCACCAGGGTTCCTCATCGCCTTGCGCTTCAATCGCTCTAGTCTTGCGTCAGTCGCCGTCGCCGCGTCGATGAGGTCGCCGTAGTTCTTAAATGCGCCGCCGGTCGTTTTCTTTAGTTTGCGTCTCCGTCAAGCCGTTCACCGAATCGGTTCGGATCCGGGCTCGTCGCGTCAAGCCGCATCGGGTAGCCACTTCATCCGCCGAGTCATGCCGAACGCCGTTGGTGGTGGTCGTCGTCCTCGCTCGGCGCGGACCGCCGCCGTCTTGCCATCTTCGTCGGGAAGCTTCATCGGCCGTTGGATCTTCGTCGGACCGCTGCGATCGCGCCACGTCTCGGTAAAGCGATGCGGCTTCGGAGTAGCGTCGGCCGTTGGATCGAGTTTGTTCGGTTGAGATCGCGCGCGTGTGCGTTAGGCGTTAGCCGTTGGATCGTCGCCGGATATGCGCCACGTGTCGAGCATCGACACGGCGGCGCGGCGACCGATCGATCGCGCGCCGCGTGTCGAGCGCGGCGCCGTGGGCCACGTCCACGGTGGACGAGCGATCCGTGGACCGAGTCCATGGACGAGCGGCGTGTCGGTAGCTGATTGGTCCGAGTCGGGCTAACGTCGACATTACGCAATAAAGATCTTTTCAATAGAAAATAATTGAAAAAATCGAAATTCTATTTTCTGTATTTTCAGTATTTATTCAAACTTCAAAAGGCTATATCTTTTGCATTTTAACTCGGATTTGAGTTATTCAAATTTCTAAAAATTTGTAAAATTAGGATCTATTTATTGGTAAATTTTATTTTATTTTTTGAGTTTGTTTGCTCTCTGGTTTGGTGTTTATTTGCTATTTTGGCATCATTTCGCGTAGACGTTGAACTGCTCGGTGATCCGGAGGAAGATTCGTCGCTCCTAGACCCAAGCTCGGATCAAGACCAGCACCAACTCCAAGGCAAGTTGTGCTTTGATCATGTTGCACCTAATTTTCATCAAATTGCTATTTTATCTCTTAAACTTTATGCATGATATTTTATATGTATAAATGATTTCAATTAATCTGGGAATTAGATAATATGCCTATTTGAATTAAATCATACCTTGTCAATTTTATGCCATAGTCTATTTGTCACCCTAGGATGTGGAATTATAGTTGGTTAATATCGATAATCAACATGGGCTAGTTAGACCGTCATAGATTGCTTAGCCATGCCACGTCATCACATGTGTCCGAATGTTGATACTTAATCTTGACTAATGGAATATGGAACAATGTTTATGAATTGGTGTGTCATGTGTCGTCACACAGTGATATCAAGTTGTCGTGGCGAGGAGGTCACACATCTAGATTGAAATGTTGATGGCATGTGGTGCTTGGTAATCAAGCTGGGTGGTAATGATTTTAGATTGGGGCAAGTGGCAAGGGCGGTGTGCCAAGGTGGGCGAGGTTGGCGGGGTATGTGAAAGTCTTGCCTTAATCACTTTAAGGACTTAACCTTGCAAGCCTTTGACCTGAGTCCTTCTTGCAACCACATGTCTAGAATGGGACAGCCTAGCTGAATAATTTGTGAAACCTAGATTTCGGTACTGTCATGGTGAATAGTGAGTCCCGGTTACGGTTTAACTCACATGGCGCAAGAGGGCCCTGTTGTGGTGGTTTAACCCTTGATGTTGAAACCTTAGCGGCGATCTTGGGTCTAGGTGTAGCATTGTAAAGTCTTTATTACGATCACTCGCCTTGGTGGTGTTTGGTTGTATCGTGTGGGTAAAGTGCATAACCTCTGCAGAGTGTACAATCTATTCGAATATCCGTGCTCACGGTATTGGGCAATGCTAAGAATTACAGTTAAGGGTTAGACTTTTGTTAAACAAAACCTATTGGGATGGCAAGGTGCCATGGAAGGTGGAAATTGATTTAGGATTAGGAACTTGGTGTATTTGAGACATACTGAATTTATTAATTACTGTATTTGTTTATTGCTTTCCAATCTATTTATTGTATTCTTGTTAAATGCTACTTTATTGCAAAATACCCTTATTAGCCATTCCTTTGGATTAAGCCAAGCATATAGAATATTAGACTTGCATTATTGTGCACAACTTGTTGAGTGCTTTATGTACTCACCCCAACAACAACAACTTGTAAGAAGAGGAATCTCGCCATTCATGGAGGGGATTATTTGGATCACGAATGTTTAGGGTCCGAGCCTCGTCGGTTGCTGTGGCGAATCGAACGCATATGCGTTTATTCTATTTCATTGCTTTTCATTGATACTTTTTATTTAAGCCTGTGAGGCATTATTCATGTAAGACAATGATTATTATTAATCATTGAAGTTTATGCTATATTTCGCTGTGTATGACTATGATAGCATCTATGTTGAGCCTGTGTGCACTAGCGTGATCCTGGACTAGTGCGGTACACACAGAGGGTCCAGATTTGCAAATTCGGGTCCCGACAGTTACTATAGCTAGTGAAAAAATAGGCATATAAACAGTGATTCCAGCACGAGTTCAAAAAGAAAAATCGAGGAATCTTTTGATCCATTGATCCAAACTCAATGAAACTTTGAGGGCACCTTCCTAAGGATGTCAGTAACCTATTCCAACCTTCGATTGCAAGAATCAACGTAAAAGTTCTGACCTTTTTCAATTTTAAGAAAGAGTGCTCAAGAATGGGTTCAAGAACAAAAACTTGACTCCTAGCTAGCTCGTGGGTTCTTGATGATCAAGATGATCCTAGATGGCTTCCCTCATGTCAAAGCAAGCTAAACACACATGATAAGAACACCCAAATCCCCAATCTTCAAAGATTGATCCTCTCAAGAAAAAAATTGGTTTCTTGCAAGAAAGAGCACAAGACTTGCCTAAATGATTGGGATATGATCTGAATAAAACTCATCCATCAATCATACATCCACTGCATAAGATCCAAAAGCATGTAGAAGGAGGGGAGGCAAATCCAAATTGCATAAATGTAAATTGCAACAATGTAAAGACTGAATTTAAGTGCGAAAAGTAAATTCAGAATTGAGAGGAATGGATTAAACTTTCATTTCTAGAAGGGAGGTTTACAAAGCCTCACAACAAAGTGGGCAAACCTCAAAGGAGCACAACATCCTCAAAAACCTTCAAGAAGGGGAATGCACCCCTAACCCTCTATTTATACTACTCTTGGGTCATCCTTCACCCTTGGATGAGTCCTAAACCCTAAGACACACCATCAAGGGCTAGGATTTACCCACTCATACAACAATGCAAGGGCTAACCCAAAACCTAACAAGCAAATGGGTTTTCTTGCATGGTTTTCAAAGCATACTAACTAGACCCGCTAACCTATCAACTAGACCAAGATCCAATGACCCTCATTGATCTATGCAGTGCCTAGCTAGCATCTCGTCCATTTCTTGTCTTCACGGCTTGCCACGACTCCGTCTCCGA
The DNA here is from genome assembly GCA_036346275.1 of Otatea glauca. Lineage (NCBI taxonomy): Eukaryota > Viridiplantae > Streptophyta > Magnoliopsida > Poales > Poaceae > Otatea > Otatea glauca. The sequence goes on along the minus strand of CM070733.1, from coordinate 17,101,220 downwards.
TCATCTTCTGGCGATCCCCGATCGTCTGAACCTCCGGCGCACCTCGCCTAATCCCGATCATTCTTCGCCTCACCATGATCTAGCATCATCGACCTGCAACCATCAAAAAATAAGGAAAAACCATCACATAGCAATATCCAACAAATATATGCAATCATTACCCAATTGCATTGCTCACCAAGTCGACACCACTGACCACCGTATCGATTACATCGAGTTGCCACCATCGAGTAGGATCCTTGCTCGAGTAGTAACTCGACCATCGTATCGACCGCATCGAGTTGCTACCATCGAGTAGGTTTCTCACTCGAGTAGTAACTCGTCCATGGACGAAATGCTCGACTTACTCGACACAAACGCATCAGCTCTATCAATCACTATGTCGAGTCTATCGACCACATGTCCAACTCGATACCAAGTCGATAAAACAATATCGAGTGACAATTGGTTAAACCAAGGACCTGAGTTGAGCTGATAGTAGAGTGCTCGACCCAGCAACATTTCTACTCGAAACTTAGTCTACTACCAATCTACTCGAATCATTCGACCACAAGGGCGATACTCGACGCCGGTAAATTCAAATTGCTTCAATTTGATAATCCAATTTAAATCAAACTCAAACTAGAGCATACTAAGCTCAAATTTAGTCAAATATTTATCACAAACATTAGTAGACCTCCATATGGTCTTTCATACCTACAAACAAACTATTAGCAAAAAAGGAAAGTCTAGTTTAAATTTCAATTCAAACTTGTTTGAACTAGTTAGTAAACTAGTTAAACTCAACATCCTAAGAATTTCAAAAAATTAAACGTACAGTACATAGGAGAATATACCCATTTTGTATCATAAAGCCCAGGCTCCATGGTGCCCCAAGTAATTATACTATATATATATATATATATATATATATATATATATATATATATATATATATATATATATATATATATATATATATATATATATGTGTGTGTGTGTGTGTGTGTGTATATATATGTTTGTGTACGTGTATGTACGTATGTATGTATGTATGTATGTATGTATATACCTATACATAGATATATTATTCTGCACCCAATTGTAGAATAGTTATTCCACCCATGGGTCGTACGAGCACGTCCAAATCACCTCACGTATGCCCACTTTGTGTGTTTACTAAGCCAATGAGTTATGTAGCCATAAATATGGTTCGTTATTTGTAATAGAATCTTTTTTCTTTGCTTTAGTCATAACTTTTTATTGGCAGCTCCGATTGACGAATAATTTTCACTGGTATCTTAGTGACGATAAGAGAAACAAAATGATAAAGTTCTGGACAATAAATGCCATATTAATAAGATTTTACTGCCAAATACCAATTTACTAAATATGTTGTTAGAATTTACTGTTGCACAAGCTTCATATGCTACAGAACCCTCCTAGTATATAACAGGAGAACAACTTGCCCACATGACCTAAAATCTATCAATATGTCCAGTAAATTAGAGTGTATTTGATATAAACTCTGATTCGTTTCGTATCGTCGTTATCATATGGTCATATGCGTTACTGGAGATTCGAGACGGTAAAATCTAAAGACATGATCGGATGTATAGCATACAACAGGACGAGTCGAACTCACAAGTCGTACTCTTACAAAAAAACTGTTGCTACTCATATCGAGATTTAAGAACACTACTGGTTTTGATATGCTCTGCCTTTGCTATCTACACGTACGTCGTATGTAGGTGATATTGGGGTGGAGGAGATCCATGAGGCAGGGCATCGATGCGGGTGCAAGAATTGAAATCTCGTTTTCACTCGAAATCTCGGAGGTGAGAAATTTCAAACGAACCGCAAAATCGGATTTCAAATCTGGTATCTCGGCGAAATTGGACAACACGAAATTCGGATGAAATGATGTCAAATTTTTTTTGGATATTCCTGACACATCAATTATGTTTTTATAAAAATTTCAGATGATTATAAAATCTGAGGAATTTTTAAAAATTCAAAGATTGCTACTATCCTGGTAAAACGCTATCCGGCAAGTTTGAACCGAATAAAAAAACGAAACAGACCACTTTAGAAAAATTTGAATTTTTTTTTGCATAGTTGTGATGCATCACTAATTGTCCCATAAAAATTTCAGATGATAATCAAGCTTCATTAATTTTAAAAAATTCGGACAGTGCTACTGTGCTCATAAAAGCCCTACCGGCAAACTTCAACCAAATGAAAAATGGTACAAACCATATTAGAAAATTTTAAAAAAATTTGTGGATGGTTCTGATGTATCATTAATATTTTTATAAATTTTTCATATAATGATCAATCTTCAACAAGTTCCAAAAATTCTGACAATGCTACGTCCGGATAAAAGCCTGATGATCAATACATAGATTTGCTTTAGCAATTAAAAAATGTTTAAATTTTTTGAAAATTTAGAAGAAGGGTTCTAAGGAAACTTTTAAGATCTAATAAAAGTTTTAAATCATGATCACGCAGCAGTGAATTTATAAAATTATTACAATTGCACTGTACCATTTATGTTCTTTCTGTTTTTGATTTTTGAAATATAACAAAGGAAGTTCAATGCATACATAGTTTTGATTGAGCAAACAAAAAAAATTGAAATTTTTTTAAACTTTTCTATAATGGTAATGAGGCAATTATTAAGTTCTCAGAAAAATTTTGGATCATGATCATACTCGAGGAAATTTATAAGATTCTAACAAGGTTACTGTCCCAATTATGTTCAATTTGTTTTTAATTTTTTAAAGATAACAAATTAAGTTCCATTATTTTAAAAAAATTTATGTATGATCCTATACTTCTTAAGATGGTACCATAAATATTTTACATCATGATAAAACATGTACAATTTTATAAAATTCCAATAGTGTTTCTGCCGTTTTTAACAAATGTCCCAAAATATCGGCTTTTCAACAAATTTTCATAGGAGATGACTTTCTTAAGGGTTATTGATCAATTTCTGGTCAAATCCGGTCATAAAATATCAAATTTAGGATTAAAATTCAGATATTTTGGCGGTATATGGCGAGATTTCGCCGAGATATAGCGAGATCACGGTCGCATCTTTAGATTTTACTGTCGAACCTCACATTGATATATTATGGCTATGTAATGGTGACAATATGAAACGGACCAAAGTTTGTCAAATGCACTCCAATTTACTAGACGTATTGTTAGATTTTACTATCACATCAGCAACTCATTCTCCGGTGATATTCCAGGAGGGTTCAACAGGTTGTGGAGCCTCTGCAGCAGTAAAATCTAACAACGCATTCAGTAAATTGGTGTTCATTTGGCAGTAAAATCTTATTCTTGTGGCATTTATTAGCGAGACTTATATCATTCTGTTCTTCTGGTAATCAGTAAGCTACTGGTAAAAACTATTCATGAATCGGAGCTACCAATAAAAGTTATAGGTAAATCAAAAAAATTCTAGTTCAAACAATGAACTGTATTTATTAGTTGGTTGGCCATGTACCTAATAGGCTTAGTCAACACACGAAGTGGGCGTACGTGGGATGGTTTGGATACGCTCGTTCGGTCGATGCGTAGAATAACTATGAATAATAACTATTCTACACTTGGGCTTCCGTACATATACACACATATGGGTGTCTATATATGAGTACATATACTTGGGCTTCCGTACATATACATACACTTGCGCAATAGAGAGTATGCACTAGTATATGAGTATATATATAACTACCTTGGTGGTATTTATATTTTTAGATGTGGCATGTATATTTTTTAGACATACTCCTTTTTATATGCGTATATAAAGGTATTTACATAATATGCTAGAAACTATAAACTCCCTTGCAATTTTTTCGTGTGTTCATACGGGCGTATATTATAATTAGTATACAAGTGTATCCAATGTGATAAATGAGTATTTTAAATTTGTTTAGGCGGTATATCAAAGATGAGGTAACTACACCCGAGAGTAGAATGTATTTTTCCTATAAGGAAGTGCTATTCTGCACTCAAGTGTAGAATAGTTATTCTACTCGTCGGCTGGACGAGCATATCCAAACTTTCCCACGTACGTCCACTTCTTGTAATGACTAAGTCTATCAATTATGTGGCCAACCAACTAATAAATACGGTTTCTTATTTGTACTACAATTTTTTCTTTGATTTAGTCATACCCTTTTCTTGTCAACTCTGATTCACAAACGGTTTTCACTACTAACTTACTGATGATGAGAGGAACATCATGATATAAATCTCACCGATAAATGCCAAATGAATAAGATTTTACTGCCAAATGCACTTCAGTTTATTGTATGTGTTGTTAGATTTTACTATCATGCTACAACTAGCTGTTATCTAGTGATATTCTAGGAGAGGGTTCAGCAGCCTGTGAGTCTAAGCAACAGTAAAATCAAACAATACATTCAGTAAATTGATGTTCATTTGTCAATAAAATCTGATTCACATGTATGTATTGGCGAGAATTATATCATTTTATTCCTCTTGTTGTCAATAAGCTAATAGTTAAAATCGTTCGTGAATCAGAGCTGCCAATAAAAAGTCATTGCTAAATCAAAGAAAAAAATTATATTAGAAACAATGAACCATATTTATTAGCTAGTTGGTTACGTAACTCATTGGCTTAGTCAACACACGAAGTGAGCATAGCAACAAACAAGATAGTGACTGTTTGATAAATTTTACTTCTAAATGTACTCTAATTTACTAGACGTGTTATTAGATTTTACTGTCATACTGTAACTAATTCTTCAGTGATATTTTAGGAGGGTTCGCCAGCCTGTGGAGTCTATGCAGCAGGAAAATCTGACAACACATTTAGTGAATTGATGTTCATTTGATAGTAAAATCTGATTTATGTGGTATTTATTGGCGAGGCTTGTATCACTTTGTTCCTCTTGTCGTCAGTAAGCTAGTAGTAAAAATCGTTCGTGAATCGGAGCTATGAATAAAAAGTTATGGCTAAATAAAAAAAGATTATACTATAAACAAGGAACCGTATTTATCAATTGGTTGGCTACGTAACTCATTGGTTTAGTCAACACACGAAGTGGACATCGCAACAAACAAGACAGTGATCGTATGAAATATTTTACTTCCAAATGTACTCTAATTTACTGGACGTATTGTTAGATTTTACTGTCATGCTGCAACTATTTCCTTGGTAATATTCCAAGAGGGTTCAGTAGCCTGTAGAGTTTATGCAGCATTAAAATCTAACAACACATTTAATAAATTGATGTTCATTTGATAGTAAAATCTAATTCATATGGCATTTATTGGCGAGACTTATATCATTCTGTTCCTCTGGTCATTAGTAAGCTACTGGTGAAAATTGTTCATGAATCGGAGATACCAATAAAAGGTTATTGCTAAATTAAAGAAAAACATATTCTAGTACAAACAAGAAACCGTATTTATTAGTTAGTTGGCTACGTAACTCATTGGCATAGTCGACACACGAAGGATGATTTGGACGCGCTCATCCAGCCAACGCATAGAATAACTATTTTACACTTCGGTGAAGAATAGTATATCTATATATAGATATACATATACATATTGCATATAGATATATAAATACATATATGTATTACATATATCTAAAAGTATGTGTGCGTGCGTGCATTCTGTATGTACAATTAACTGAGGCACCCTGAACACTATGATCTAAAACGGGTATTTCCGCTATGTATTTTCACACGAAATTTTTTGAAACTTTTAGAATGTTTAGTTTAACTAGTTTATTAACTAGTTCAAACAAGTTTGAACTAAAATTCAAACTAGAGTTTCCTTTTTTTAATGATAGTTTTATTGTAGGTATGTGCTGATTTTATATATAAATCAGCAAAGCATGTGATCTAAATTCTTTCAAATCTTTGAATTCGAGTATATTTTTTCAAATGTATGTGTTTCATTTGAACTGTTATAGATGGTTATATACCTTAAAACTGAAAGTTTTGAAAAATATACCTGAATTTGGCTTGAATTTGTGCATTTGAAATCATGGTGCCTAGGGCCCATGGTGCCCCATTTCACCGTCCTGTGCGTGCATGCGTATGTGTGTATATGTGTGTGTGTCTATATGTGGTACAATTACGTGGGCGCTATGATCCAAAATGAGTATTTCTCCTATGTATTTGCGTACGAATTTTTTTTAAAATTTTTAGGATCTTGAGTTTAACCAGTTTACTAACTAGTTCAAACAACTTTGAACTGAAATTCAAACTAGAGTTTCCTTTTTTGATGATAGGTTGATTGTAGGTATATGCTGATTTTATATATAAATCAGCAAAGCATGTGAACTAAATTCCTTCAAATCTTTGAATTCGAGTATATTTTTTCAAAGGTATGTGTTTCATTTGAATTGTTATAGATGGGTATATACCCTAAAACTGAAAGTTTCGAAAAGTATAACCGATTTTGGCTTGAATTCACGTATTTAAAATTATGGTGCCCAAGCCCCACGGTGCCCTATTTCGCTGTCCTATATATGTGTGTATATATGTATGTGTGTGTATATATACAGTAACACTATTCTACTCCCAAGCATAGAATAGCTATTCTACGCTCCGACCAAAGAAGCATATGCAAAGCATCCCGCGTACGCTTGTGTTGACTAAACGCATTTACTAGTCGTTAGTAATCAGTTATGTGACCAATCACTAGTAAACGTAGTAAATCACGAATTCCTTATTTATTGTTTAATACACTTACGTTTACTATCTTATTTACTACATTCTATTATAGAACAACGAATGAATTTACTACCGAATCAGTAACGTGTCCAACCAATTTACTACTATGTGATAGTAAAATCTATGTAGAAATGTAGTAATTTTTATATATAGATGTAGTAAAATCTATTACCAGCCAGCAAAATTACTGTTTATTAGCGATACTTATATCATTTGTTCCTCTCGTCATCAGTAAGCTGTTGTGAAAACCGTTTGTGAATCAGAGTTACAAATTAAAAGTTGTGGCTAAAACAAAGAAAACACAGATTCGTATACAAACTATTAATCGCATTTATTAGTCGGTTGGCCACGGTAATGATTCCAATATTAGCTTCATTCATTGTTCTATAGTAAAAATATAGTAAAGAAGATGATAAACGTTAGTGTATTAAATAGTAAAATGAGAGATTCATGATTACAATCCATGTATGTATGTATGTTTGTATAATGCATTAGTAATTTGATGTTCATTCAACAGTAAAATTTGTTTTATATGTACAAACAATGAACCAAATCTACTAATTTGTTAGCCAATTAGCCTTGATACATGGCTCGGTCAACTGGAGCAATCCCGATGTGTTAATTAGTTGTATGCATAGCTCGATTGGACTACATAAACTGATTGATATGTAGAATATACTATTCTAATGCAGCTGAAGAATAGCATATATATATACATATATGTATGTACGTATGTATATGGGACATCGAAATGGAGCACCATGGAGTGTGGGCTCCATATTTCAAATGCGTGAATTCAAATTAAATTCGGGTATATTTTTTTAAAAATAGTTTTAGGATATATGCCCATATATAACAATTTAAATGAAACACGTACCTTTAAAAAAATTTACTCGACATCAAAAAATTTAAACGAATTTAGATCGTATACTTTGCTGATTTGTATATAAAATCAGCACATACCTACAATTAAACTATCATAAAAAAGAAAACTTTAATTTGAATTTTTATTCGAACCTGTTTGAACTAGTCAATAAATTAGTTAAACACAACACAAAAAAATTTAAAAAAAAATCGCATATAATACATAAGAGACCGTTTTGAAGGCTTTATGGTATCCTAATTAATTATACCATACATAGGTACATACATATATCTACACGCATTGCATGCATGCATACCTAAATACATTCATGGTGTCAGAAAATCTTATCCACGTTGCACGTTACGTGTGCGGTAGAACGCAAGACGTAGAAATTGTTGTAGACAAATCTACGTACATAGGCACGTAGCACATAGAAATGTCGCGAACCATGCAAAGTACACGTGGAGTAAATAAGTAATTAATTCAGAGCTTAATTAAGCAACGTTAGTCACCGACGGACCCCGGCCCCACCAAGCTCGGCATCGTAGCCACCGGCACGGCGCGACGTTCTGCCCAGATCACGCCACCCTCAGATCGTGCGGCTGCCATGTCGCTTTGACGGGTAGCGAGATAACGTAAGCGTCAAAGGCGAGTCACACAAAGCCCCAACCCAACGCTTGAAGCCTCTCTCCACGCACTGACATTAATTAAATAATTAGAGTTATTACGCCTTAATAAACAAAGAGAAATCTCCGTATATTTCGGGGAAGTCTCGCTTAATTCCTTCTTACATTTGCAGCTCGCTCTCTCTCTCTCTCTCTCTCTCTCTCTAATCTAATCATGTATTAATTGTACTAATCTGGCCAAGACCTGCTTAATTAACACGCGGCCGGGCTAGTAGTACCCCGAATCATGTCGTAGACGTAGTGCACGATTTGTTTCGATAATACATCTCCGTACGAGGGATACATATTTGTTCTGGGTTGGCTTCGCTTACGGGAGGGCACCGAGGCTGAGGCTAAGGGCAGCCTGGAGATCGAGGCGCCAGAGGTAGCCGCCGGCGTCGAGCCGCCATACGTCGCAGGGGGCCACGAGGGAGCCGCGGCGCGGGCACGCGGACTGGACGCGCACGCTGCAGGTGAACCCGGCGCAGGTACCCCACGCCAGCACGGTGGCGGCGTCGCCCTTCGCGGCCAGCCCCACCCGCACCTCGGGAGCGGCCGCGTCGTCGTCCCCAGGGGCGGAAACCGCACGGTTGAACGCTGCGTTCGTCCACGTGACGCGGCCCCACTGGTCCGAGACGAAAGCCGGGCCCTCGTCCCCGTCGCCGCACGCCGCAGCGGACGGAGCCTCACCTTCGCGCCAAGTGCCTGTCACGTCCTCGACCGTCACCCACGACGCCGCTGGCCGCAGCGCCCGCGGAGCCACCACCACCTGCCCCGCGGCGTGCGCAGGCAGTCCGGCAACCTTATCATTCTCCACCGGCGCCACAGGCATGAGCGGCAGCGTAGCCAGTGGCGGCTGAGGAGGCGACGAGTCCACGGACGTCATCCCCGACGAGGACAACGACGGAGAGGACAAAGATTTCTCCTTCTCCCTGTCCTTGTCGTCGCTCGTCTTGGGTATGGCCGCCGTCGCAGTCGCCACCACAGGCGGCACCGCCGCGACCGTCGCAGCCTTCTTGGGCTTCCGCCCCCTCCTCCCACCACCCCCGCCCACCGCCTTCCGCTTTCCCTTCACAGCACCCGCGGCCGTCATCGGAGCCGGCGTGGGCGGAGGCGCCACCGCCGGCTTGGGCGCAATCGGCCGAAACTTCAGCATGATCCTCCCCATCTGCCACGCCATGCTCGCCTGGCCCTCGGCTCCGGCAGCGGCGCCGTACCTCGGCGCCAAGCAGCACCCTCCTTTCCTCTCCATCATCCACCACACCACACACCTCCCCTCGTCACCACTCCTCGAAATAGTTCGTTCGAACCAAGCCGACAAGAACACCGGCTAGTACTACTTTCTTGGCGAGGTGCCGCAGTGGTGCGTGGAGGGGACGACGTGCGGGAGAGCTTTAATACAGCCGGTGAGGGCGCCGACGTGTCGCTGCACCCACGTGTCGCGCATCGAAGGGGGGCTATGGTTGGTCTCGCGCCAACGCGTGGCGCTTCCCCGCGCGGCAGCACGTGAAACGCCACGACCCTATTGGGCGCCTTCGCCATGGCTGCTGTGGCACGCAAAGCGGATAAAATATCTTCGCACGCCACGCCCGCTCCCATATCACCGACGGGTGGGACCCTTCCCGACCTACCCCACTGGCCAGTAAAAGGAGAGCTCCATAGCAACGTGTCCTCGCTGCCTCATCCATAGTAGAACGGAAGGGAGCGGAATTGCTTCGCGACACATCCAAGCATGGATGTTACAATGCCATGTGGGGCCAGTGCGCTCTGTGGGCCACGTGTAAGTGGGATTGGCCTTGCGTTTGGGGTGTGGTCGGAGGGGGAGGGGGTAAAGGCCGCGGTAGTCGGGAAGGGTGGGGGTTTGGAGTTTCGACCAATGGGAGCGCACGGAGTGTGCAGCGCTTTGTGGTGGGGAGGAACACGTAGAGCGGTCAGGCGGACCGTCTGGAGGATGGCGTCCGGGCCCACCGCCGCTGCTTTATATCGGGGAAAAGACCCGGGCACCAGCGTTCCACTAGCCATACCCCGGCACCCCACACCCAAGGATAACACCTCTCACCGAGACACCGACCAATGGGCCCACAGTAATTCTACTTACTAGCTCGGACCATCTTATTAGTCAAGGTAGAATTTTTTTAAAATAATACATATTTTTAAAAAAAATTACAGAAACAATACTCGAAAAAAATAATAGAAAGAGACTCTATCGTTAATCAAAATGGTGAAATGCTGATGTTGTGTCTAGCGAAGATCTCTATTACCGTTTGGAACGGCGACATGTTCTCTCTCGACAATTTAAGGGGTGAAATGTTCTGTCGCCTATAAAAAGACGACAGGACTCATGTCGACATTCAAATTAACGATAGAAGTCATATCGCCATCTCAATTAGCTACATAGGACCTTTCGCCAATCCAAATGATGACAGAGGATCTATCGCCATTTAAATTGGGCACAGAGTTCCTTGTACGAGCTTTTTTAGAAATAAAAATATTACAAAATATTCTATACGGATATTGGAAGAAAAAGAAACACATAAATTAGCAATTTGTTGGAGTGGAATAATATTTTTCTTAAAGAAAGGATACCATAATCGGCCCTTTCTATTGCGTAATTAAGGAGTTCTTTGTATGCATGCAAGAATGTTAATGGATGTATTTTGCTTGAACAAATCGAATAAAGTCTACCATAGTATTTTTGTAATAAAGGTAAGAATTACATGGCATATACAGTTTGATTTGGTGCATATGGTCGTCTTAATACTTGTACATACAAATAACAACATACAAGAACATCACACACAAACTACAGGTAAGATGCATTTACGTTTTTTGGAATAAAAAATACTCGGATGATGAAAAAGAAGTCAGGCTTGCTATCATTGATCCTATGCATCAGGATGCATTGCTGCCTTTTTCTTGAATTTATTGTGGCTGTCGGCCTTGATTTTCTTTCATTTGCTCCCATACGCATCGATTCAAAACTGATCTTCCGGGTCAACCTTAGACTTCTCCTAGTCTTTAGCTGTGGCATCGTGGTCCATCCGCTTCTTTTCCTAGACCAAAAACTCACTACGGGATCACTAGATCCTCACGTTTCACTACGGACCGTTAGTGCCTTTTCTTTGTCTTCCCTGCTCTGAGGCGAAAGTTTCCAACGGGTGAATATATCGAGTGCGATAGGGTAGTTCAGCCAAATATTTCACTCAATGAACGCCCTATTGCACTTATTGAGCCCATCAGTCCATTAGAAGAAGTAGCACGTATCCGAATTCTGGGATTATACATGGATGAAATTAGTGGTACGAAAAATGCAACATACATTATGATGTATGGATTGAATAATCTACGCCAGATTACCGTAATCGTAGTTTGACCGTAGAAACTATGGTAGAATAGGTGTATCATTGTAGGAGCAATCTAGGTAGGTTCCCACCTTCTTAGCAAGCGTAGTCTGACATCCTAAACCCAGCAATATGGTGGAGTGTTGAGTGTGACGATGCCTATGATAAATTGTTGGCTATGGTGGTGGAGTGTACCTTATTTTTATAGGTGGTTTGTATGTAACGGTGTGTTGTAAATTTTATGTAATGATGTTTTGTGCTGTGGCGATAGAGGTCTATTTCTATAATAAAAACTATCGTATTATTTATGTAATATTTTAAAATATGCTATTTAAAAAAATTGTTAGGTCAATATCCTATTTCGGTGCAAAACTTGCTTCCCCGTCTCGTGCCTATGAAAGTTTTATGGAAAAAAACGGTGGAAATGGTCACGTCTTTGACCTTAAGTTATTTCTGACCGATATGTACCCTTTTTTTCATGGACGTACGCGCTTCACGATGTTTTAATAATATTGTACCGCTGGCTCAAAATTTTGTTACATAGTGTATCCTTTTACCACAGTTTGCATGCACTTCGCGCTGTATGCTCATGCGTTTAAGGGCCGTAGTGCTTTTTCGATCTTCTCTGACCGACTTGACTTAAGTTTCCGTAAATACGAGTTGCTTGTGTAGCTGGGCGTGTGCGCGATGGAAAAACGGGTCTTGAGTGGAAGTTGGGGCGTGACGGGGAGGGGCAGGCAGGGGCGGACGTGGGCGAATGGGAGCGCGCGGGGCGCCATAATTGGAGCGGATTGGAGGGGGACGCGTGGCCGCGGTGGTGGGAGCGGCGGATCTCTCCGCCGGATCGCGCTTGACGTCACCACGTCAACAAAGCCAAAGCCGGGCTGTCTCTGGGTGGGGTCCACAGGCGTGGCGCGCCTCCGGGGCTCGAAAGGGATTGGCCGCCCGCGGTACGGCGCGGCTGGCAGGCAGGCGATGCGATGCGAGGGCCCGGCGCGCGCCCCTGCGAGATTGTCCAAAGTGCGACTGTGGGATGATAGCGATGGATGGGTGGTGATCGGTCCGGCTAATCTCAGTGCTTAGAGTATGCACAATAATACATCATCAGCTATTTACAAGAGATATCATCTCAAAACTTTGGTAAGTGGATGAAAGAGAAAAAAGAGAGAGAAAAAAAAGGTGTCTATAATTTTCTCGACCGTCGAAACACGAAAAAATCACTTTACGGCTTAGGTGCCATTGTGTCGATGTTATTTGTACATGCCGGCTAACTTGGATCTGGTGTGGCCATCCTCACTTCCCTTCTGTGGACTTCATCTCTTTCTTCCCAAATGCACGCGAGATGTTCTCCACGATCCACCTCTGTGCGTGAGATCTTCTCCACGATGCAACCCGTGCACGTTAATGGGAAAAGAGATCGAGCCCTCGTCTCCATGCCAAGCTTCCTGTAGTGCTTCCCACCAGAATCGCGAGCGTCTTCTCAAGGTCCAAGATGCGCTCCTCTTCCAATCATGGGCCTCCCTGATGCGTCTTGCAAGCTGGGAAGATGCCCTGCTGAGGGACTCAGGTGGATGCGCTAGAGCCGCTGCCGTTGGGATCTCTTCTGGCCAACTCTGCAGAGCATGCGGCTGGTCTCGCCAGCTTGAGCACCGCCACTTGGTGGGCCAGCTCATCCTCTTGTAGCCCTACCGATTCCTCACCTTAGGAGTCCCCATGGACATGGACGCCGATAGAGCTGGTGCAGCCGATTTCTCATCCCTAACCCTAGACCCACAACATTGGTACGTTGTGTTTCATCCCAATATACTATATTTTTGTTCACAAATTCTGATCTTTTAGCTACTGTTATCTCATTTTTAGTTGCACCAATTCGACTGTAGTTGTGGTGGCCATGATTAGTTATATATATGATGGACAAATTATTACCAATCACATTATACAACTAGTAAAGTGATTCGCAGGAATGGAATTCACAAAATTGCGTTGTAACATTACTTTCTATTGTGCATTATCCAGTAAAGGTGTGTTTGGTTCAAGGGCATGACTTGGATGAGATAGGATGATCCCTATTTTTCACTCATCTAGGTGTTTGGTTGGATAAATTGGATGAATGAGATCATCCAGAAAACAGGTATATTCTCAAAAGATGCTGGATGTACTCATCCGACAAATTTGCCCGGACAAGACCATCCCACTCGCTTGTGACTCCTTGGTCTTGCCTCCTCTTGTCCGTGACTCCTCACTCGCCTCCTCTCCCCGCGAAGCCAAAAGAACACACCAGAATCGAGGATGCCAACCTCTGCATCCTCCTCGCTGGGCCTGTCGGCGCGCACCTCACCTCGTCCCGTGCCTTCGCCTCCTACCGCGCCTCACAGCCGCCGCCCACGCCCTTGAGGGCCCTCGCCTCGGAGTACGCCGCCTACGAGCAGGGGGCGAAGCCAGCGATCTGCACGGCGGACGAGCTGCACTATGCGCCTGTACCCGACACTGAGTGGCGGCTCGCGCTCTGGCGGTACCGCCCGCTGCCTGAGGTGCGTGCTTGCTCTTGCGGGGAGGGCGTGGGGATGCTTCGTTAGGGTTGCTTTTGGTTGGTTGTTGATTTGCTGCTCGCTCACTCGGTTTGTGTGTAGGCGCCCAATAGGAACCACCCGGTGATGCTGCTGTCGGGAGTGGCCACCAACGTGATGAAATCTTCTTCTTGAGAGTATTTCCTGTGACAAGCTTGATATTTTCCAAGTCTAACTGAAACTCATCCGGAAATGTTGCATTGTCCATGGCCTCGCATCAAGCTCATCCATGACCAGTTGCCGTAGGGGGAAACACATGCTGCCATTGATCCGGTGCCTGAGCTGAAGGGATGCGCGATGCACGGCTCGATGTTGGAGGGTTAAGCTCTCTGATGGTTTTGTTTGCTCTGATTGTAAATCATGAATTGAGATTGTTATTTTGTAGTGAATGATGTATGCAGATGAATGCATGCCTATTTCAGAAATGCCGAGCCGTGAGATTGTCTTGTTTGTGATCACAGATGGTAATGTCAATGAATATGAATGTATGCCTTCCAATGAGATTCTTCTTGTTTGTCATACCAGATGGGTTCTTTGGACATTGCATAATGACAATATTGCGTAGAGCATTTGTTCTCAGATTGGGTTGAGCAATCATGGATGAGCTTGATTCAATGTTGCTGAAATTTATTGTATGAAGAGGTAACCTCGCCCAGAGGTCATCACAACCAGTCCATCTATTCTTATCCATCCAACCAAACAAAAAACTGACTCATCCCATCCATTCTCATCCATCCAACCAAACAAAAAACTAGCTCATCTTTATCCATCCAACCAAACAATCACCTGGATGACTCTATCCTATCCAAACTGGATGGCCATATCCCATCCAACCTCATCTAGACAACCAAACGCACCCTAAAATCATGGCACAAACATATATTTTTGGACAGGTAAGCTTGAAATTGAAAATATAGAAATGGACACACCGGTAGTTAGGAACCATGACATCATCTTACTAAAATACAACTAGTGTCACCTCTGTGGAAGTTTGTAGGATGTCTGCCTGATTCAGTCCAATTGCACAGGTATGCTAGTTGCTCTTGATTTTAGATGGGAAGAAGGACAAACGACAACTACTCAACAATTGTTGGAATGCATGATTTGTTATGGGTTCTCACGTCTTAGCTAGATTATCATCATTTTTTTGAGTTAAAGTGTTCCGGTGTCGGGTCATTGAGAATTCCGTGGGAATGTTCTGATTTGTCAAACTTTGTATTCTTTCTAGCTCTCTATTGTCTTGATGGTATGAATGCTCTAGTATATTTTCATGGACCACCTAGTGGTTAAGCTCATGTGTAACATCTCCAATAGCAAGTTAATTCAATCCAGGCTTCTGTATTTATTTTTGGCTTAAACGGGAGCGTCTTGAGAGCATGTAATTAGCTAATATATACAACTTCATCTATACTAGCCAGGGTCACACGATACGCTGCATCGTGCGAAATTTTGTCGCGCGACGTTGTGCCGTGCGAAATTTGGGAAATTCGGTCGCGTGACGCTGCCTCACGCGAAATTTGGTCCGACGGATATTTCTGAAAAAAACTGTGTAATTCTGTCTTTTTGTTTTTTTTAAATAGCCAACTAGGAGTTGTCGACGGATCTATGGATTGTTAGGAGTCGTCGGCGAATTTGTAGAATTTTCGTGTAGGGATCTAAACATAATTTTATTTTTTTGCGCAATTTTGGTTTTCTTATTTTTTTAAAAAAAAATTGGGTCGCTAGCACCCGTTGGCGAATCTGTGGTTTTTTTTGGGAGAAAATCGCGGGGGACCTAAACGTATTTTCATTTTTCTTTGGGTCCAATACGCTAAAATTGATTTCTTGGGATCCAAACGTAATTTTGATTTTTCGGGTCTATTCTGCTAAAACCCGTCAGAGGACCTGAACGTAAACCACAGAGGGACATAAAAGTAATTTCATTTTTCTGGGTCCTTTATGTTAAAAACCGACCGGACCTAAATGCAATTTCAAATTTTTCGAAGGACGTTTTCGTGAGGGGGACGACGTGGAACAGCTGGGAGGGTGCCAATTCCTCATGCTATAATATAAGGTATACATTCGAGATTCAAAACCGGTTTAGTTCAAAAAAATTTAAATTTTTTTTGAAAAATTTTATGCGACGTAAACAGGTCGAAAATCAGTGAAAACCGCTCAATTTTTTATGAAATCAAGCAAAAATCGCTGAAAACTCGGCTATAAGGAACATTCAATTGGTCGGTCGGTTTTCAAAAACTGACCGGTTTTCGATTTTTTTGAATTTTTTTTCCAAAATTTTTGATTTCTTAACCCTTCGGATTCTGACGATTTTCCACTCGATATTTCCAATTTTCGAACGATTTTTGCAAAAACGATTTTGTGAACCCTGCTCGAAACCATATGGATGACAGAGCTAATGGTTCAAGTTACATCTCTCAGTTTGCTGAATTGACGTCTAGAGATCTGTAAGGATATGCTTAAGTAAGCCGACAGCAAATATGCTTGATAGGGAAAGGGACAGGGAAATTTCTCCCTTGACAAAATTTTCCAGGAGCATAGCCAACAGGACATAAGCCATGGGTGCTGACCTATTAACTTAATAAAACTGTAGAACATAAGTTAAAGATAAGCATACCAATTGCACAATATGATGTTCTCTTTCCCTAAAATTATCCTTGCATTCCAGTTGGGGAGCCCCTTATGTGAATCATTTCATCTTTTATTCAATGAGCTCTATACTTGCCTACATGGAAGTCCAAATTTGATACTTATGCGAGTACTGCGTTGCACAAAATGTGACTGCATAGTTTTTCAGTTCTTCTTAGGGGGAAAGATCCTCGGTGGTTTCCTAAGCTATTTCCGAAATCAATCGAGTTTCCCCTTCAACAACAACTTCCTCCTCAGGTGCCCATGACCCAAAATATCCATTATTTTGGTGGTCCTGTACAACATGCTCCATACCCAGCACCACAACCATCGGCCCCAATAGGGATTCCATTGCTGGAACGATTCAATTTGAGCATTCCACTAACACCATCCGGCTTGCAATCCCAGCCTCCCATCAATGTTGATAATGGCGACGAGGATGGAGAAATTAGGACCAACAAGCGGCTTGCGTGGACAATAAAGGAAGACCTAAGATTGGTAAGTTTCTTATGTACTCAGATATGGTACTCTGAGAAACTATTTGAGATCTTCAGAATGTCCACAACAGCTATACTTCTTTGTTCACAATGTAGATGAGCTCCTAGTTAAATAACTCGAATGACCCGATCAATGGGAATAATATGAAGAATGATCGATATTGGGGGATGTTAGTAGTGTCTTCAACAGCACCACTCCCAAAAGTAGGAGAAGACTTGCGAAGCAAGCCAAGGACCATTGGCATAGTGTTAACAAGTTAGTGTATCAGTTTCAGTACTCTTGGAACAAGTCCTTTAACAGTTATTGTAGTGGGCAGTCTGATGACTAGTTGATGGACAATGCCCATGCATTCTACGAGGCAGACTATAAAATGGAACAATTTCATCATATTAAGTGTTGGAAGGCTGTCCAAGATCAGTCCAAGTGGCACACATAATGAGTGGCTTGAGAAAATGAAAAATAGAAAGGTATCAAAAGTAGGGGAGATAGGTGAGCATACGTTTTCCTATATAGATATTGATGATATCTCACAGCCAATAGGAACAAAAGCAGCGAAGGCTGATCGCAATGCCAAAGGAAAGGCGAAGTCCGCTACAACGGATATGGAAGTGCTAGACAAGTACTTAGCTGCTCAGGGTGAAGCTAAAAACAATTGTAGTGGGATGCTAGAATTGCAACAACGTCTCTCTGCAGAGAAACTTGAATCAGCAAAGCTCTCAGCCCTTGCAGCAAAGGATAAGAAGGAAGCAAAAAATATCAGAAGGATCCTGAAATGATGAAAACATACAAAGCGTTGATTATGCAAGATACAACATCAATGACAGATGAAATTAAGAATGAGCATGTGAATGCACTTAAGACTACGAGAGACAGATTATCCGGCAACCCTCAGTAAAATCTATTAGTCTACAGTCTACTCCTATTGTATTTGTCAATTGGTTCATGATCTTGCATAATTGTCTGCTTATGTTTTCTTGTAAAGTACTGTCTATCAAATCCAAAAGTATGTTGCACTTTATGTTTCACTGTGAACTCTATCCTTAAATCTATTTTATTCCTAGCCTTTATAGCTTATTTATGGATGGAGCATCTTATTATTGGTTTGGACGTTCGTTTGCTTCTGTGTTCAAAGAGCAGTAGTTATATGTCATCAATTTAGTTGCTGTGCAAAATTGTAGGATATTGCAGAATTATTAATCCCAAGTTTTCCACTATGTTGAGCATTCTTTAGTGTTATGGCCATTTCCTTATTTCATTCCTTGTCTATCAATTATCCTTGCAGCATGTGCTTGTTCCTAGAATATCTCTTTGCATCTTTGGTTTGTAGCTTGGGTTTTATTGGCCAAATGTACTTCAACAGGTAGCTAGTTTTCCCATTGATGAACTGATTACTTAACTAATTATTACACATAGGATAGTTCGATTGGATCAAAAGATTGGACCATATAGAGAAGTGATGGTGTGATGCTGCTATGGAGTCCTTAGTGCAAGTCATGCACTGTTTACAATGTTTGTCCATGGTTCCAGGAGTATTGGACAGCAAACAGACCCCTCAAATTATAGTATTTCACTCTCTGTTTACAAGCTTATGTAGTTTGTATCTTGGTTCATTTACATGCACTATAATGTGAATGTCTGTAGGTAAAATTTAAATTATGCATGTTTTGTTCACTTTGACTTTGATGTTTGATCCATGCATGCATGATGTGTCCAGCCATAAAGTTTATGGTCTTACTATTGTAAGCATATGATATAGTACAGTTATATGTAATTAATTAATATTATTATCCAGTGGTAATTAGGTGTCAATCTACATAGAGATATGATATATTTTCTTTTGGTTATCTGCTAGTAGATAAGTCAAATATTGTTGAGGGGAAGGCTTATTCTTTGGCGTTTAATTAGGATCAGTTTGCAACTGAAATGGACCAATTAAACACTAGGCTTTGTATATAAGTTTGGCACGGCAGCTACTTGGTACTTGTCATTTGCCATTGGCTGCCACAAATAACCTATACAACACCACCAAGTTGCATTACTATTGTGCTTGACTACCGCATGCAGACTACTCCGGTAGATTGAAGAGATTTCACAAAATGTAAGTTTATTTAAGCACTGTTACTAGTTTCTTGTATACCTGTGTGTTACAAGTATGTCTTGTCTTGGTTTGCAAACAAGTTATGTTTGCAACTTTTTTCTATACAGTGTTGGCATGGTTTCTGTTCTATTGGCCAGTCAAGGAATACCGGTGCACTAATTGAACTATAGTCATTGAAAAACAAATTGAATAGGTTCAAATTCAATGCTTATTGAATAATTTTGCCATATTCATAAGAGATATCTTACTAGAATTTTGAGGATCGTGTCAATGTCCAAAACATCACTTTGCATGGACCGGAGGGAGTAGTATGTCGCGCTTATACAATCTTAAACAATTATACATAACACATGTTCATATGAACTCTTAGTTCTTGTAATTATGCTTATGTATATTTTAGAAACAATACTTTATGATGTTTTTATCTAGAAGTAATAATGTTCTAGAGAATGAATATTTCCTAACACGGCAAATATGTCGACATTCATGTAGAGCCTCATAGAAAACATGTCGTACTGATCAATCTCCTCTTCTTGCTCTAACGATGTCGATGACATCTACAGTTTTGACCCAACAAAAGTTTACACATTGGAAAACTTCATTGCCAAGCAAGAAATTTTGGACCAAATCGGCATCCAGATCTGTGCCGAGATGAAGGCTAAAGTAGGTGAACAAAATATTGAATCATCTCAACGCATAAGTGGTATGAGGAGGTACATATCGAGGGACATGAAGCCGCCCATAAGGAGCTTGTGGCCAAGTACTTCTCTAAACATCCTCTAGACACTGACGAAATGTTCCGCAGAAGGTTTCGAATGAGAAAACCACTATTCTAATGAATTGTGTGTGCCCTTGAAGAGTGATATCCCTATTTCACTTATAGGGTAGATGCAACTAATAGATTGGAGTTCTCACCATTGCAGAAGTGTATGGCTGCAATTCGTATGTTAGCATATGACACCTATATCGACCAACTTGATGAGGTATTAATGATCGGTCGATGCATTGCATTCGAGTGTTTGGGCAAGTTTGTGCAAGGGGTGATTGAGAAGTTTGGGGGGCTATTTGCGACACCCTACGAATGATGAAGTGGAGCGCCTGCTTCAAATCGGTGAGTCTCGTGGCTTCCCTAGCATGCTAGGGAGCATTGACTGCATACATTGGTAGCAGGAGAAATGTCCAGTTGCACCACCCGTGGTGATCATAGTGTTCCTACTATGATACTCAAAGTGGTTGCTTCACATGACATTCGGATATGGGATGCTTATTTATGTGTTGCTAGATCAAATAATGACATCAATTGCTTAATCAGTCACTATTGTTCATTGCAGAGTTGAAAGGGAAAGCTCCACAGGTGCGGTTCAGTATCAATAGGAGGCAATATGACAAGGGTTACTACTTTACCGATGGAATTTACCCAGAATGGGCCGTCTTCGTGAAGACTATACCCATCCCACAGTAAGAGAAGGATAAATTATTTGCTCGACATCAAGAAGGGGCAAGGAAGATGTTGAGAGGGCATTTGGGGTTTGTAATCTCGTTTTAACACCGTTCGACGCAAGGATTCAAATTTCGGTTTCAGATAAAATTTTGCCCCGAACCGGATTCCAAAATTTCGTCGAAATTTGGATATTTCGGACAAATCTCGTTCAAAATTCAAAAACAAAAAATCAAATCCGGTTTGTTTTCTACCGAGAAAAACGAAATTTTGCCAAAAAATACCGAAATTTCGGGTGAGATACCTGAAATTTTGGTGTTTTTGCAACGGTAGAAAAGTGGGTCAAACGATGTTGAACAATTTTAAAATTTTTTTTGGAGAGTCTTGACACATAGATTATATTTTCATAAAAAATTTCAGATAATTCTTAAGTTTGTGAAATTTTTAAAAATTCAAACATTACTACTGTCCTGATAAAACGATGACTGGCAATTTTGAACCGAATGCAAAATGGTTCAAACCACGTTATAAACTTTTGAATTTTTTTTGCATGGTTATGATGCATATATAATGTTCTCGTAAAAGTTTTAGATGATGATCAAACTTCACGAATTTTTAAAAATTCGAACAGTACTACTGCCCTGTTAAAAGGCTTACCCGCAAACTTGAATAAAATGAAATACTATATAAACCACGTTAAAAACTTTTTAAAATTTTTATCGATGGTACTTATGTAAAATTAATGTTTATTTAAAATTTTTAGATGATGCTCATTCTCAAATAATGTTTAAAAATTCAGACAGTGCTACATCCTGATAAAAGCCTGATGATCAATACAAAGATTTGTTTTAGCAATAAAAAAAGTTTAAAATTTTTGAACATTTTACAGAAGGGTGATAAGGAAGTTATTAATATATCATAAAATTTTTGAATCATGATCACAACCCAATGAATTTATAAAATTCTTACAAGGCATAGTACCATTTATGTTCTTCTCTTTTTGATTTTTGAAATATAATATAACAAACGAAGTTCAATCCTTACATAGATTTGATTAACCAAACAAACAAAGTTTAATTTTTTGAAAAATTTATATAATGGTACTGAGGTAATTATTAATCTCTCACAAAATTTTTAGATCATAATCACACTCAAGAAAATTTATAAAATGTAATTGTCCCAAATATGTTCATTCTTTTTTTTTTTTTAAGGATAATAAATTAAGTTAAATTTTGTTGAATTTTTTATGTATTTTCCTAAACTACTAAAGATAGTACCATAAAATTTTCAGCTCATTATGAAGCTTGTAAGATTTTATAAAAATCTGACAGTGTTTATGCCAAAATTTTAAAATGTCTTAGAATTTCAGTTTTTCAACAAATTTTCATAGGAAATGACTTTCCTAAGGGTTATTGGACCAAATCCGGCCCTAAAAGTTCAAAAACCGGCCAAAAAACACGAAATTACTTTAGCAATTTCAAATGTTTTTATTTTTTTATCCGGCCGGTAGTTTAGATTTCGTGGAGGCCCGAAATCCGAAATTTCGGCGAAATTTCACTGAAATTCGGTTAGATTTGGAACCCTGGTCCGACGTCCATCACGATTGTGCAAATGTGTCACTATCGAGAAAATCATGGAAACTTACATTATTCTTCATAATATGATTGTTGAACATGAATGAGAAATGGTAACAGCTTCGTTGGATATGAACCAAACTCCGCGGACATCTTTTGTTCTACCATCGGAAGTCAACAATGGCCCTATGTAACACCCTAAACATTTGCATATTTTTGGTTTAATTATTATTTAGAATTTTCTTGTAATTTTTCTGATTTTCTTTCTGGATTTTATAAAGTCTTTTTGCAATTTTCAGTTTTATAAAAAAAATTATTGCAGAAAAATTAAAAGGCCAAAAATTCCTAAAATAATTTTATTACGTCCCAAATAATCCTAAGTATTTGTGAGAATGTTTTCAGAATTTTTGGACCCATTTTGCTATTTTCTCCAAGCCTTTTTCTTTCTCTGCACTAAATAATTCGAAAAAAATAAATAAATGACACGTGGGACTGAACCCCACCTGTCATGTTTCCTCAACCTCCAATTAATGTCCACAGGAGTTGCTCCTCTCTCTCCTCCATTGCCGCAAGATGGGAGCTCCAAATCTCTGTCGGTTTCGCGCAAAAATTTGTCAATCGGATTTACGTCGATCTCCTCTTTCCATCCATAGCCATAATTGCTCCAATCACGAGCTCAATTGCCAGAGTTTTGCTCTTATCTGAATCAACCCGAATTTGGAGTTTCCATGTTTACTCCTGCTCTTCTCGGCTATAAAAGCTACCTCGAGGTAACTCTAAGACAAATATACAAATATCAAAATGATTAGAAGTATACTTAGTCATGCTTAAGAACCGAGATTAGAACCTTTTCCTTTTGGGAATTTAAGCTAAATAAAGTTCTTTTCAAAGGCTTTATCATTTCATGTGAAATCTTTGTTACTTGTGACATAAAGTTAAAAATTTTAAATATGGTTTAGACCAGGCGAGAATGGTTCCCAACTCTCATGCCTCATGCACCCACGTGTGAACCATTCTCGTTTGGTCTAAACCATATTTTTAATTTTTAACTTTATATCACAAGTAACATAGATTTCACATGAAATGATTTAGCCTTTAAAAAATACTTTATTTAGCTTAAATTCTTAAAGGGTTATAATCTCAGTTCGTAAGCATGTCTAAACATATTTCTAATTATTTTTATATTTGTATATATGTCTTAGGGTTACAACGGAACAAGATACTCCAATTTTCAAGGTAGTTTTAATCAATTCAAAGAATAACTATTTATTTAAACTGGGACTGAAACTATGTTGCTAAAATTATGCATGCAATAATTTAAATTCAAAATATAATTTAAAAAACTGGGATCAACATGTTCAAGGATGTGTAACTTGTATTGGTTGTAGAGAAGCCGCTCGAAATCGTCGGCTGCGAACTACTCCAGCTCTTCGAAATCTATACACGAAAAACATATAAATTCAAATAAAATACTAAACCAGCATAAAAGAGAAATTTAGAATTTTAGATGAATTTAGAAAGTAAAACGGAGCAAATCGGAGTTCAAAGGGCTGAAAACGGATTCCCGGAAGGTTTAAATCACCGAAAAAAGCACTGTAGCTGATTTACATTAGCATCAAACTACTGTTCATGCGCAAGAACAGAGAGTTGTTCTCAGCCGTGTGCACTGAAATCCGGCGAAATCCCGGTGATTGAACGCTCCATGGTGCAAATTGAATGCTCCCCGCGTTCTTTCTCACCTTGTGACTCGGATGGAAACGAGGTAGGAGTTCCGGTGTGGCGGCGGCGACGCGGGGAGACATGGCCAGCCGGGCTTGATTCTTGCGAAGCTTTGGAGCTAGAGCACGGGGATGTTTGGAGGACTTGCGCACTGGATTTTGGAGGGGGAGAGGACCCTCGGGGTGGCTTTTGTAGCCGTGAGGAGCAAGAGTAAACATGGAAACTCCAAATTCGGGTTGATTCGGATAAGAGCAAAACGCCGGCAATTGAGCTCGTGATTGGAGCAATTATGGCCGTGGATCGAAAGAGAAGATCGACGGGAATCCGATTGGAAATTTTTTGTGCGAAACTGACGGAGATTTGGAGCTCCCACCGTGCGGCGATGGAGGGGAGAGAGAGAGGAGCAACTCCTCTGGACATTGGCTGGAGGTTGAGGAAACATATGACAGGTGGGGTCCGGTCCCACCTGTCATTTATTTTTTTCGAATTATTTAGTGCAGAGAAATAAAAAGGCTTGGAGAAAATAGAAAAATAGGTTCAAAAATTCTGTAACAATTCTAAAAAATACTTTGGATTATTTGAGATGTAATAAAAGTATTTTAGGAATTTTTTGGGGTTTAAATAGTTCTGCAGTAATTCTTTTTATAAAATTGAAAATTGTAAAAAGACTTTATAAAATCCAGAAAAAATCATAGAAATTACAAGAAAATTCTAAATAATAATTAAACAAAAAATATGCAAGTTTGTAAGGTGTTAAACCCTAACATTTGCTTTGTGGGTGTGTTACGAAGGAATTGCTCTATTTGTGTTCAGCCAACACATACATAACTCAAGAGGGATTTAGTTGAGCATATTTGGAAAAACTTCGAAAATAAGTAAGATCATTGTGCCTAATTTGAGTAGCCTTATTTTTTAATATTTTTCTTCTATCACTAGACAATTTCCATATGTACTCATTCCTACAAATTCAATTCCGAATGTATGTTATCTCATTTTATATATTTCACTCATAATCACAATTTCTAAACATGTAAATGAGTGCAAAATGACCGCGTTCTCACGTGCTAATATTTTACTAGTGTAGTACATCCATAATATTAATCACAAATGTTTTTTATGCTTTGGCAAAAAAGCAATACAATAGTCTACAAAGTTTTAATTTTTTGTTGATCACCACGTTTCATGTGTCATACAAATTTAGGGATTTATATAAACAACTTACAAACAACCTATTACAGGAGGAGTCTTTACCATTGTCTATATATGACATGGCAGAGTACTATGGATAACAGCTATCTGTACCACTATACATGCCCTTAAGCTTGTCCAATAATAAATAGATCACCATAGTCCGTAGATCATTCTCACGTCAATCAAGAATCTATACCCCTTTATAATGCACCTAAGCAAATTTTCCTACGTCCACTCTAAATAATGCACCTCATTAGAGATGGCCCAATGTTCGTGCACCCAGCAAAACGTCCCCATAAACTTGCATTCATCAAAATGAACGTCTCAGATCTTTCCTCGGTTTTACTCACCCACATCCGATGGTCATTATTTAGTGTGTCTAATCATCCCTGTGGCCCACAACAGACCTCCCCCACCTTATATTTGGAAGGAGAGCGAATCAAACAAGGAAATAAATAAGGAGGATCCGCATGCAAAGAAACCAGATTTGAATTTTTTACTGGCCAAAATTGTACGTACTACATATTTGGAAGGAGGGTGAATCAAACAAGGAAATAAACAGGGAGGATCCGCATGCAAGAAAATAAGACTTGAATTTTTTATTGTCCTCGCATTGTGATCGTATTTTTTTTCGAATATGATCCTTCTCGAGACTTTTTTATGGATCTAGCCCCATAGAGCTTAATTTCAGCGCACGGAGAGCGCTGAATTTTTGTTTTTATTTTTATCTAAGGAACCAACCGTCTGTGAGTGCTTTGCTTAATTTTTTCAATTTTTCTCGCGAACCGGTAGTGCGTGAAAGCACTGCTTAATTTTATCTTTTTGCTTGCGGATCCAAATGGTCGGCGAGCGCAGCTTTATTTTTCCATATGTTTTCAAATCATACCGTGGTCCACAATGACCTTCCTCATCTCCAAAGATCAACAAGAAAAAGAAAAAACGTCCGGAATCAAGAAAAAGGAAACAAACGTCCTGGAAAAGGAAAGGATCATACATTACGTGCTGGGAAAAGGAAACCGGGAGATGGGGCTGCGCGGCCGGGAGAACGTAGGTCTGCAATGGCTCCACGGTCGCCATCGGTGGCTTTGCCGACGTGACGAGGTTCTGGTCAGCGACCTCGCGGCCGCCGTGCCTCGGCAAATTTATAATTTAATTTTTTTTGAAAATAATTTTATTAAGTACAAAATAATCAAAAGTTTTTTTGAGATTTTTTTCTAGAATTTTTTAACCTAATGTGCTGTCTTTTCAAAAATCCTTCTATATTTAAAAAAAATGAAGGCAACTTACACAGTAGCTTCTTTTAGTCAGCAGCCAGCACTGCAGAAGCTTCTTCTCTTCCTCCTCCATTAAAGCAAGAAAGAAGCTCCAAAGCTCCATCAATCCCGCACCAAATCTCCTCTTTCCATCTATGGTGTTAATTCCCCAAATTTCGTGCTCTATTGCTAAAATTTCCTCCCAATCTGATTTTATCCCAAATTATGGTTTCCATAAATATGCTTGTTTCGTGCTATAAAAGCCGTGAGCTCTTCTCCACCCCATCGCATTGCGTAAATCCCAAGTGCTCCTCATGTAAAGATCGCCGGATTTTGGAGGTAACCCAAGCCATCACCGTCATCTTTCCGTGAAATTCACCGCAACTGTGACTCCTCCTCAGCAGCGCTCGGTCTGGCGATCTCGCCGCACTGCCTTGACCCATCATGACCGCCGCCACCCCGGCCTTCCTCCCTTGCCTGGCCAAGCCAGAGAACACGTTGTGCTCTCTGGGAAGCTACAAAAATAATCTAAGATCGTAAAATTCTTTTTCTTTCTCTTTCTTGATTTAAAATCTTTTGGGAGCCCGTTTTCGCCTATTCGACCTCTATTTAGTTCCGTTTTTCTTTCTAAATTCATTTAAAATTCTAAATTTCTCTTTTATTATTAAGTGTTGTATTCATACTTATCTTTTCATTTAATTGATAAGCGAGTGTACTGCCGTCGTAGCGTTAGCACAGGCACTATACTAGTACCTAAAAAAATCACAATAGATAATCATCAGGTATACGAGACATCAACTCTTCTCTGTTTATTGATTGTAGATTAATTCTCTTATACAATTGGTGCTATATTTATAACGAAAGCCTCTGAAAGAGAGTTTCAGAATTCATGCATCAATCAGTTATATCTCAACAAAACCTACAATTATGCCGTAGATTGAGACCACTAGAGCCACGTGCGTACAAGGATCTGTCTTGTTTGATGGAGACAAATTTAGAGACTAGACATACTTCCTCCGGTCACAAATAATTATCATTTTTGACATCGACATGGTCTCCCAAACACAGCTTTGACCACTAATTTATATTATAATATATTTATAAATCCTAATAAAATTATAATATTAAGAAAGTACTTTTCGAGACAAATCTACATGTATGATTTTTATGTGAGAGGAGCTTCCATACTTTTCTTTTTTACAGTTGCACAAATATTAAACCATGAATGAAGGGTAGATAGTGATTACTTACCCCTTCACTTACCTTCAAGATTTATGCAACTTGTATTGAGAGGGAAGGTTGCTTAAGATTTGTACACCTTGTATTGGGAGGGAAAGCATTGACAGTTAAAGTTTCGAAAGTTTGACTATACCTATGTCTAAAACGACAACTATTTATGAATAGCTGGAGTAACATTTTTAAGAGTGTCAATAAAATAATTCCTTGGATTTTGTTTTATCTTCTATGCTTAACCCCCTCGCACTCCCTCACTGTTGCGATGATTTAAGTGTCTACGTTGTCTTTTGTATGAGATAGCATATTCACTTTTTTCATCTCCTCTTTCATCCAAACTAGGTAGAGTCGCGCACTACGCAGCGTCGGATGAATTTTGGTACAAGGATGGATGCTATTTTCTGGAATCACGAGGACTTTTTTGCAAAATGACATGGTCTGGGTCTAGATTCAATTTTCTGGAACCACGAGGTTTTTTCACAAAAGAGCGGTGAAAGGACCTAAATGTAATTTTAAAATTTGTGAGGACTTTTACGAGAAAAGCTAACATGGCGCTCTCTATAGTGGCGATTCTTTCGGCTTTAATAGAATATTGCATATATACTCCCATCGTCCAAGTTTATAAGGCTTATTTTTTGAATGGTCTTGTCTATAAATATAGGTTGTATTTCATATTCTAATGCAAAATTAGTGTGATGTTCCCTTTATACACCTAATAAATATCCATCTTTACTTTATATTATCTTCATGCATGCATTGAGTGTAGTGTTTATTGATAATATAATTAGGGATAATTTAGTCATTTCAATATTTCTTTAGTTTATGCGCTAAGAAAAAAATTCGCCTTAAACTTGTAAAGACGCAGTTGGATTTTGGGTGACTAGCACCGAAGAAATTGCTGAGGAGGCCATTAATAGAGATGCCCAAATGCTACAAAGGTGAGCAATGAAAGCTAGAGATGCTGACGCACCAGGGTTTACATTATCGAATAGGCGTGGAAAATCGTCAGCCCGGCGATACCGATTTTCGTCGAAAACTGACTGAAATTAGGGAAAATCGTATAGTTTGCGAATTCAAATTCAAAATCAAAATCAAAGTTTAGCCGTCACAGCAGCTACAAAAATCTGTCGAAAATGACCGAAAATCGCCCGGTACATACCGATTATCGGACGATTTTTGTACAAAATCGTAACAGACTGGAAAATGGAGGGAAAAAAAAGGAAAAAAGCGGGAAAAATTCTACAAAAATGTGAAAATTAGTAGAAGGCCTAAAAAGTCTTAAAAAATTAGAAAAATATTAGAAATGCACAAAATATTATGGAGAAATATGACAAAATTCTGGCATGACCATTCCTATATGTGGAGACCATGTCAATGGGAGACCATGTCAAATTGTAAAGTACATGTTTTGCAACAATAGCACAACTATGAAAAATATGAATAATTTTGGGAAAAATTAGGCATGACCTTTGCTATATTTTGGATAATGTGAAGTTGTGAAATAGGCATGTAAAAGTAATATGTCAAGTTGTCAACAAATAATACTTCATTTCAATACATACACAAATCAATCGAAAGTCCACATTTCAGTTACATTCATTTCAGTAGCAAAGCAAATGATATTTGAATTGAGCCTTTCTCATCTAAAATGAATGTTTCCACTTGACATAGCTTCGTCGATCTTCCATTATGATACATATGCGAATATGCTATAGTGTATCTACATGTATTGCTCGATGTTAGTAAAAAATCGAGTTGGAATGAAATAAAATATACAAATGAAACATTATCTTAGAGGCTACAGGTAGTATTGTTGGTTGTACACTTGGTTGGCCATGTTGTACTCTTCTGTGGACATCATCAGCAAACCTCATGTAGCTAGCAACTTTGCCTTATATTCATGCCAGCTTTGCCCAGTCAACGGGCTAGTCGTTTCCCACTGTTGGTACAACATGTCATAAAATTGTGGGTCTTGCCACTCATATACCCATTGAGTGGCAGGTTGTGTGGATGAATCCGGGATGGAGTAGTCATATGGGCGTCTAAATACTTGCCGTCTATGTCTCTCCCACTAGGAGACGAGACACCCTCGCCTGCAAATGAGATATAGGATGACCATGTGATCTATTATTGAATGTACAAAGCTGTATATAGTTTGAAAGCTCACTTACCCCATTTTTGAGTTTCCCTGACGGCACTAATGAAGTATGGATTGACTGCTTTCCTCCTCGCTATACCAGCTGTGTGGAAGAATTTAGCCCATGCCGAGCTAAGCCCGTGCTTCGCATTCCTCCCCTTCTGTGTCCAACTTCCAGTGTCAATCTGTGTTTGCACAAGGCCACGAGCTGCGCCAAGGTTATAATCCCCCATGACTGATCTGTCCAGTTACGATGAACTTCGAAACATCCTTGGCAACACACCGCCGCCCCCTCCTCCAGCACCTCTAGATCCCC
Source organism: Otatea glauca (assembly GCA_036346275.1). Lineage (NCBI taxonomy): Eukaryota > Viridiplantae > Streptophyta > Magnoliopsida > Poales > Poaceae > Otatea > Otatea glauca. The sequence continues at coordinate 17,070,990 of CM070733.1, read as the reverse complement.
CACTGCCCCCACCATGCTCATACCTACCACCTGTTCGCCTCATAAATTCTACCTCCACCCTTGAGGCATCCATTGCATGTTGCAGCTGGTCCTCCTTATTAGCACCACCCGTGTACTCAGTATATGCACTTCTTCTCGTTGAGGAACCATCGGCTATTGCTGCTTCCTTCCTGAGCCTCTTCTCCCTATCTCCCTTCTTCTTGTCCTTCGTCCTGTCTAGCCGCGCTGAAAGTACTCTCGTACCTATTTTGGAACTTGACTGCAATGGATGAAATTCCCACTACGCCCTGCCAAATGATGCTTCAATTGGGTTGCACTGCCCCTTTTCTACCGTGCTCCCACACAACGTCAACAAGAAGTGAGCTAACAAAAAACATCAAGTCATTACATCAAACCATTATGTGCACTGCTAATCTTAACCCTAACCCTAATCACGTCGTGTACTGTTAAAGTGCTAATCCTAACTGGCTAACCCTAATCCGAACCTTGACTAACCCTAAATCCCTAACCCTAACTAACCCTTACCCTAACTGACCATAACCCTAACCCTAAGTCCCTAACACTAAAACATTATCTACTGCCATAGTGCATTCATTCACAAACAAATGATAAGTACATAGTAAATTGCTAATGAGCTGCATAATCAAGTCACATTGCTCACAAAAAATTCGAAAATTGCCAAAAGTTACCGAAAATCGATCGATTTCTCACGAAAATTGACGATTGCTGAAGATTTTCCTTGCAACTGCGGCTTCCTCTGTGGATTCGGCAATTTTTGTAGCAAATTGCCCGATAATCGAGCCTCCGATGGCGATTTCCTCGACTGCATCTCCGGGATATGGCCGATGGGGTGCGAATAGGGAAGAGTTGCGCAAGGGGATGTCTGTGGTGCAATAATGAGGTCAGAACCGGGTTGCTCAGCCATTAAAATGGGACTCCATTTTTACCAGGCCGACTGGGCTGCACTGTGGCCATATGGCCGGCCCATTACTGTTTTCTCTTTTTTGTTGCCTTTTTAATTTCGAATTTCATGTTTTGACTCAAATCCATCTTCAACATTCTGTTTTTTCCGAAATTTTCATCCCAGAAATCTTAAAGATGTCAACAATAATTTTAGAAAATTTCAGGATAATTTTTTGCAATTTTTTTGAATTTTTTCAAATTTGAATTTGAATCCGGCCGGTTTGCCGACCGGTTTACGAATTCGAGCCAAATCGATATGCTCGATTTTTGCGATAATTGATCGAAAATCGACGAAATTTGAAACCTTGTGACGCACGCACATCTTTTGAGGATGGCCTGAAACATGTGCATTGACATATAGGAAGGTACTTCCAGGGTTAACAAAACTGGCGAAAACCACGGTTTTTGATCTTACCAGTACAGTTTGAGATTCAAAAACGGTCGGTAAATAGATTTAATTAAAAAAATTGGAAAAATTTATGCGACGTAAACTGCTCGAAAACCGTTGAAAACCGCTCAAAAACCATTTTTAAGGAACATTCAATTGGTTGGTTGGTTTTCAATGAAAACCGAGTGGTTTCTCATGAAAAACCGCGGTTTTTGATTTTTTTATTTTTTTAAAATTTTGATTTCTTAACACTTCGGTTTTTTTACAGTTTCGAGCTGATTTTCTTGATTTTTGATTTTTGAATTTCGAGTGATTTTTCAAAAAAATGGTTTTTGAAACCCTGGGTACTGCTAATTTGATCTTACTATCAACAATTCTTTTATGAGATCACATCCGGGGAGTTGCCACATGGTACTCCCACTTCTCTCTGTCTTTTCTAACCTATTCCTTCTCCTCTAAAACAAACAATTTCATTTCAAAATTTTTAGATGAATCAACACTTCCAATTCAAAAAATTTTGATTCAAAAAATTTCAATTCAACCGAATGTTTTTGATTAAAAAACTTTTAGTTCCAAAACATTCAATTCAGCCGAAAACTTTCGATTAAAAACTTTCGGTTTGAAAACTTTCAATTCAAAAACTTTTGATTGGAGAACTTTTGAATCAAAAACTTTTGATTCAAAAGCTTTCGATACAAAAACTTTCAAAATAGTTAAAAAACACTTCCCATTCAAAAACATGGGGAGAAAATTGAAAACAAGAACTTTTTGAGTTGAAAGGAAGGGAACCAGAAAGAAAAGTGGGATGAGAGGGATAGTGCCAAGTGTCACAACCAGAGGGCATTTGAGAGGGCAAGAAAGTAGGCAAAAGCAATGGGGGAGAAAAGTGTTGAGAAACCCTAAAGCCCATTGAAGGCCCAAGTGGTCCCTTATGCCGAAACCCTAGAGAGCGCTATAAAAGGAGGAGGGGTCCCCATGTACATGTAATTTTATTAGCAATAAAGAATACCGCCGCTCTCCTCATATACCTGTCTCTCTCTTCTGTTCTCCAATTTTAGATCTGTTCAGAACCCCGACTATTCGATAGCGAGGTTTCTTAACACGTTATCAGCACGAATTGCTCTACGGAGATCAGAATAGAAAAGGTGAGAAAGGTAGGATTTTGGAGATTGAATCTAAACGCTTGTCGCTTTCTTCGCATGCATCTATCCTCGCATATTGTATCGCTTTCGCCACGTGGCACGGTTACACGGCGATCGCTCGAACACTACTAGCACGGCTACGATTACATGGTTTTTACTGTTCATCCAAAAAAAAAGCGATGGCGCTCGGCGCGCCGCCTCCGCCGCTTGCGCTTGCCGTCGTCGACTACGACCTCGACTGCTCGCAGCCGCCGCCCGCGCCGTCATGCCGTCCTCGCTGGCCGCACGGGCCGGCCGCTTCGGAGTTCCGCCGGCGTGCATGAAACCGCTTGAAGCCCGACCGTCGCCACGGCCTCAAGCAGCGCTTGCCACCGCCGGCCTCGCCGCCGGCCCGGCGGCGATCCGGCGACACCGCTACCCGGCCGCGCCCGACGAAGACATCGCAGCCCGGCCACGGCCCGCGAAGCCGCGACATCGCCGCAGCCGCACGAAGTGTACTCGGCTATCGGCGTATCGCCGATCGCCGCAGCCGGCCATGCAGCGGCGATGCACCTCCGGCTCCAAGACGGCGACACTCGCTCCACCGTCCGGCCACCGACCTCCTGCTCGAGGCCCGGCACAGACTTGCCTCAGCGCCACGCCGCGCTCGCGGAGCTCGCATGAAGCGCCATTGTCACACCGCCTCGGCCGCCACGCCGCGAAGCGGCACTCAGCACCTCCTGGCCACCCGGCCAACAGACCAGCGCAAGCGCGCGACGGCCGCCGCCGCCGTCCGCCACCCCGCCACCGCCCCGCGCAAGCGCGCGCCGCGCCCGCCGCCGCCGCCGGTAAACGCCACCGCGCTTCGCGCGCCCACCCGGCGGTGGCGTCCTCGCCGCTCGAACGGCGGAGTTGTCCTGTGCGCGCCAAGAAACGGCGTCGAGCGGCGGCGGCACCGAGCGCGGCGGCGCCGCCTTCGCTCGGCGAACTCGCCGCGCCTCTCCCTTGCCGCGCCCCGGCCGAGCAGAGCACTGAGGCCTTGCGCCACCATATCACCAAATGGTGACAACGTACTCAAATTAGCAAAGCTAGAAACATAATTACTCTATCCATTTCTGAACACATGCCATTATAGCTTTTAAATTTTGTTCCTAAATACATGTTATTCTATAATTTTTGAAGTGACTTTTTACCATATTTTCCTTCTATACCTATTCCTTTTAGCTATTTCAAATATCATTTACTATCATGGATGAGAGTGAAGCATACCATCAAAATATATAATAAAGTGTGATAATACGGTCGTTTGTAGATATGTTTTGGTGGAAGAGTAAAAACCAAAAATGATATTTATTCAAGAACGGAGGCAATACTAGGTATCGAACACAGGTGCACAATGTGAGAGGTGGTAGGGACCACCCGCTCCCTCTTAGGTCCCTCGTTGAGGCAAAAGGTTCGTTGTAGAGGTGGGTGTCGTGCCGGGCCGATCTAGCCAACACGGGCTCATCGTGCTTCGGGTCTAAACCGTGCTGGGCCACGATGGCCCGTCGTGATCACCGTGCCATGCCATGCCGGCCCAGCTCGTCTTGGCGAGTCCAAGCACGGCCCATTTCTGCTTCGTGCCGGCCTAGGCTCGGTCCATTTATACTATTGTGACAAGAGGAAAGAACCCAGAAACGCACAGAGTTGATTGTACAAAAAAATACGCCTAATAAACTACTAGTAGTATTGTCACAAAATAGAAAGATGTTATTAATAGTATTTGTTGGAAAAAATAACACAAGTTACTAACCGTTACTAGTAGTGTTACTGCAAATTTTCAAATGGGCACTCATTTCCAAGTTCTAATCACATGCAGGGCATTGAAAAAGGAAAGTGACAAGTGAGGTTGCTGTAGAAGAAAAGTGACAGCAAGAAACAGGAAACAAGAAAAGGGAGAGAAATATTGGAGGAATTTAAATGCATGAGACCAGCAGCAATAGACACAAATATTGGGGGAAAAAGAAGTAAATTTTATTAAATCTTGAACATGTACAGAGTTACTGCTCGTTAAAAACCTTACACCTCGGTGTGGGGTATCTCCGGTAAGGAAAAGCGTACAGTAACAATATATATATATATAAACTACTCGAGGCTGAGATTGTCAAAGTCAGCTACCATGTCCGTGGTGTCCGGATCCTCATATTGATATTGTGTCCTGTCATCTGCACGCTCCCAATCTTTGAGGCATGTAATTGCCTCAACTATCTCCAAACCCGCCTGCACAATAAGATTAATAATGTGGCATACATATCTCTGGTGGAGTACAAAACCTCCAACATAAGTTTCCATTTATGGTGAGAGATGCTCCATAGCCGTCGTGTTAATTGATGCATTGCCAAGAGTAATGAAAATAATTCTACTTTCTATTTTAAAGTCATTAATAACCTCAACTATACAGGTAGCGATAGCCTCTCCGGTGTGTGACTCAGAGATTAGCCTAAACCCTATGACCCTTTTGTTTAGTATGTACTCGTCGTCTAGGTAATACGCAACAACACTAATATAGGTTACTCTTTGATGAGAGGTAGTCCATATATGCGATGTTAATGCAAAGGAAAAACTAAGTGTCATAAAGGTCTGTTTCAACATTTCCAGTTTATTTATAAATATTTTATAAATATCATGTGTAGTTATTCTTCTATTAACATGTTGGTATTTCGGGCAAAAACCACGTTGCAGCAATTCTTCCTTTACGCCCACATATTGAAGAACAACTCTCATCTGAATCTGCCATTTAGATAAATTGATCTTGCCATCAAACTTCTCAATGTCAAATTAGTGGATGACATGGTAGAGAATAAAATTGCAGATAAAAAAATATAGTAGATTCTTAAAAAATAAAACTTTCTGGTACGCTTTGTGCACGTATCAAATTTTCTAGAGCGATCTGGTACGTCCAACTAAAAAAACTGCTCACGATTGCTAGGAAACCAAATTGCTTCCTGAATCCTGATTTCTTCACGGGCGTTCACTTCAGATTGGCTTTCTGATTTCTAGTTGAAGTCCAACTCAAAACACTTCTTCTCAGTTGCTTGGAAGGCAGCGCGATGAGGCGAGCCGGAGAACGTCGGGTGGAATACTGGCCAGCGCGATGAGGCGACGGAAGGCAACAGGCCGCTGTGCAAGGTGCACGGCTACGGGAAGCCGACGGGAGGCTGGCGTGGAGCTCAGCGTAGGCATAGAGGCTGGGCGCGCCGAGATCGGTGGAAGAAGGCGCAAGGGCCTCACCAATGCGGCTTGGAGGCGACCGAGGAACCCAGAGGGACGGTGGCACTGGCGGCTTGGAGGGGATGAGCGGCCGCACGGGGAAGACGAGCCGGCGACCGATGCAGATCTAGGCGACCGACGCGCAGAAGACGTAGGTGTGGCTGGTGGCGGTGTCGGGCCACCGTGAACTGAAGGGGCATGGGCTGGCGGTAAAGGCGGAGGCGGGGCTGGCCGATCGTGGTGACGGCAGAGGCAAGTGGCCACGGAAGGCGTGCGGAGGAAGGCCACGCTGGGGTCGCGGGCCGGCGGTGGCCAGGAGCACAAAGGTGGTTGGCCGGAATAGATGTGGAGAAGGCCGGAGATGGTGTCAGGCGCCCCGGCGACTCGGCAGCACGGCGGCTTAGGGGCTCGGCGCTGGCCACGGTGGGCGACCACAGAGGAGTAGCGTGCTTGCCCGCGGTCGCTTGCCCGGTTGCGTGCCCTACCGCGTGCTGACGGGTCGGCGTGCCGCCGTGCTGCCCGAAATGCTGTGCGGGCTGTGCCGGCCCGAGTACGGCCCTTCTCGTCGAGCCGCCCATCGTGCCCGGTTGGCAGGCCTGGCACAGCCCGAACAAACATGTCGGGCTGTCACGAGCCATTTTTAACAGTGTCGTGCCGGGCTCTGGACCGGGCGTGCCTCGTGCTGGTCCAAAATGGTCCAGCCCATTGCCCACCTCTAGTCCATTGCTTGTGCTTATTGACTATTGTTGACGTCAAAAACTTCAAGTAGGGTTTCTAATAGCACCATAGACGAACAAATGGTTCATAACGTGCTAGTCGATTTGACCTGGAATCGACAAGGTAAAAATATGAAATTCACTCGAAGCCGATCGTGAAGATAATTCGCTTAAATTCAATCAGCTCAAAGCCGATTAAACCAAGATAAAAGGTAAGTCTAATTAGCCGATTAAAGCTAATCAAAGGATAAAGGTAGATCGATTCTGAAGAAGGCGATGCGCAGCAAAATCAGAATAAATCGAACCTGGGGCGTAATTGAAGATCAACAATCGACGATGCGCAACTTTATTGATCAAGATCAAATTACAAAGATTAAATTACAAAGACTAAATTACAAGAACTACTCCTAGTCAACAAAAAAAAGTAATGTAAATTGGTGTGTTTGATTGTGATTGATTCCTTTTGCGGCTCGCCCTTGTCATCCTTTTATATCCGTCGGCCGATCGTGTCCTATTACAATACGTTACAATGCTTGATTTGTATCGGCCTCAATCCAGATAGCTTTTCCTTAAAATCTTTACCGTTACCAAATATCTTCAAATCCTCCCAAATCATCCGTTGGTTACCATATGTTGACTTTATCTTGCCGATTTTGACAATACCTGCTAAATTTTGGTGCAAATATATGCCTCTAATTTTTTAGAGATGACTTGTCATCTTTCAAAAATTGCAATCATCGGCTTTTCTCCATCGGCTAACTGCTAATCCTTATACAGTAACTGCCGCTTTAATTGCGTCGTAATTTTCTGACATGCCTGTAGTGCATTTTAACTGCTCATGTCTTTTGAGATCCATCTCCCGCTGCTTCTAATTTTCATCGTGCTATAAAATGCAGCCCCCACACAGTCATTCTTCACGCGCTCAAGCTCTCGAATCATCTGCAATCGGATATAGTCATCAAGTCCTTCAGTGCTCATCGCCTTCAACCGGCTTCTTATCAAGATCATCTGAATGGATCCTTCTCAGGTATTCATCCCAATCCCAAACAGCAATGACCAATTTTATCTAGGCCCGGGTGGAAATTTAAATGCTAATTCAGTTATGAATGAAGAAATTCCTCGCCTCCCCCTATCGGCTGATGGATATAATATAGAGGGTTGGAGCAAGAGCTTCAGAGCTTGGCCGACAGCGCTTAAAGGATGGAGATCTTAGTATATTCGTGTAGCAGCCCAGAAGAGGGATGAATGGGAAAAATAGGCATAGTTGAATGTCTCCCCCTCTCTTTAGCCGATCCTGAGGCCAATGAGCCCTTAGTGGCCACGGCTTGCTATTTCTGGTCGGATACTTTTAATGCATTCGTATTCCGTACCAGCCTCGTCGGCCCAACTTTTTGGATGTAGCCCAATTATGTTGCCTAAGACCCGATGGGGAACAAATATCGGTTTATAGTGCCAAGCCTAAATATAAGCTTGTGAAGTCTAAGGGCGAAGGATGGGCTAAGTATATCAGCAATAATAACACTAGTGTCGGATGAAGAACATGTTGCATTTCTCAACCTTTGGTTAGATCGGTTTTTATTCTGTGGTGCTTCTCTGGGGCCAACCCAAGTATATCAAACCATAGCAGAGCAGTTAGCCCTTGGAAAAATGTTGTTAGGGGCCGTCTACCAGGTGATGCATATAATAAGATGTCGGCTTTTTACTTGTTTCACAAAGTTCACTGTTGGCAACGTCGGAGGACCGCTCTAGTTCATTCAGATCTGGCTGTATTGCTTATTTAGCCAATTATTTGAGTTGAATCCATCTGACGATACAACATTTCCTCGTGAAGACACACTAGAGCGTGCAGTGCCACAGTTTAGAGCCAGCCGATCTTATGGGGAAAGGTTTATGATGTGCTTTGGGAATGAGACAAAAGTAACACCTGTCGGCTCCAAAAAATATATATCATTCTTCTTACAGCTTGATAGCAATGAATTCAAACAAAATGACTTCTTCGGTTACACAAGTACAGTCGATTTTTCATGGCCTTCTTTTCTTCACTTAGATGCTGATAGTGCTCTAATGCCGCAAGAGACCTTGGATTTATTTAAACTTTTTATTTCGCCAAGCATATTGCACGCCAGCCTTCACATAAGAAATCGTACTTTTCAGCCTTCATATGAGTTCTACTGCCCATCAATTTATGCTAGGCAATTAGGCTTTGGCCAGATCGTTTCGAGTCTACCACTGCTTGATTGGCTTCAGCCAAGAGCCAGAGTCCTTAATGCAGTCGCGGCCAACATTGTCCTTGAAATAGCCGACGAGCTTCAGATTAAAGACATGCCACATTTTATACTGAACACACGTCGGGCAGAACGCTTTTCTTCTTGATGGTCATCAATTGCAGAAGCGCTCTATTCTGACAAGACAATATCGGCTATCATTAATGAATTTTTTCCAAATCTTTCTGAGTCGACAGTAGATACTAACAGCGATTCAAGTAACGAGACTAATTCTGCGGGGTATACTAATACAAGCCTTGTAGATATTGATGAGGTATCGGCTTGAATGATTTCCTTTATCCGTTGATTCTTGCTAGACACACTTTTCTAATTGTCTTTTGCCCCTATCTTGCAGACCAAGACTTCTGGCAAAAAACTCGCCACTGGTCAATCGGGTAGTGGCCAAGGCAAGAGACCACTTCAGTCAACGGGCTTCATCGGGTACACTTCAGGTACCCTGGGAATCCAGAGTCCGTCATTATCGGACATAGAGAAAAAAACAACCAAGTAAGTGTATCACGATCGACTGTCATCTGTTTTTATCCCTTTTACAACTAATTCTTAGCCGATCATAATTTCAGAAAAGAAGAAAACCAAGTACACCAAGGCTCCGGCAAAAAGGGGATCAAAGCCCCAAGAGCAGAGTGGCGACACCGCCACATCTGGCCATCTTAGAGAAAATGCGATATACTTTTATTAACGACTTATGTTTCTCAAGATGTTGGCTTAACCTTTGCTTTTCTCTTCAGCCGACGCCATCAGTGCAGGTCGCAAAAATCCTAGCCGATCTTCCTGGGATTTCTTCGACGGCCTTATCTCCTCCGCAACCAACACCAACAGCTCCGATCACCGATTTGCCAGAATCCTCCAACCCAACAAATCTATTGGGTTTTTTCTTGGTCAATCTAGATGATCCTGAGATCATGGCCACAAATAATTATGACGCAGAGATCAGGAAAATTTTGGAAGTGTCAAAGGAAGCATCGGTTGTATTAACCTCTACCCCAGGAATGCTAGAGCGTCTCAACAAGCTTTTTGATCTGGTGATGAAGCCACAATTGGAGATCCTGGCCAACAACCAGCTGATCTGAGATGCTATGGCAGAGGTTAAAGCCGACTTGCCCCAGAAGCAATGGACGCACTCCTTAACGTCTGTCACTTGGATGAAAGGAAATTAGAAGTGGAGGCAGCCCAGGCCAGAATCGCCCGCTGCGAAGTCCAAGAAGTCGATTAGGAGCTTCTGAATGAGTTGGTTGCTGACGCCAAGGCGAAGAAACGCAAATTCGATGCTGATGCTCAGCTGCTAAAGACTACCAAAGAATCCCTTTCAAAACTTGAAACTACAAGGAAATTTCTCTTCGAAGAGTTGGCCAAAACTAAGAAGCAAATCCAAGAAGACCAACAAACCATAGAGAAGATTGCATCGGATATCAAAGAGCAAAAACTTGGTATTGCCATGGCCGTGGTAAATGTGAAAAAACAATGGCTAAGGTGGTACTGGTGCCAGGGAATGCTAAAGAAGATGATCGCATTATTGAAGAAGTTCAATGTGTGATCGCCAAGGCTTGACGCTTTATCGGCTTTGGGCGCTCGGCTTCCTGGTTCTGGCATTCAGTACTGACCTTATGAAATGTAAACTTTGTTCAAATATCTTTTGGAAAAACTACTGTAACTCTGATGTTTTATAATCGGCTGTTTAACCAATTTATATTTGGCCTTGTTATGTAATGTACTTCCTTTTTATCCGATTAACAACATCGAGTTAACTTGGCTTCTCAGAGCGATTTTCTTTTGTAGCCGACTAAGCTCCAATCCATACGCTAGGATAGTATTTTTTTCAAGTATTTTCCATTAATCGCTTTAGGCAAAACAGACCCTTCTAACGTCTCGAGTATGTATAAGTTTCCATCGACTAGCCGATTAACCTTATACGGTCCTTCCCACGTAGGCGACCATTTTCCAAATCGACTATCTTTAGAACCAACAGGCAATATTGTCTTCCAAACTAAATCGGCTTCATCAAAAGATTTAGGCACCACTTTTTTAATGTATGCCCTTGCAACTCTGATCTTATTCTTCTTAAGCTGATCCAGTGTAGACAAACGTAACTCTGCTAATTCGTCCAAGTTATCGATTATTAGATCATTGTAATTTTGAGCCGACAAACCATTTTGTCTGGCTATTCGTATAGAATCGATGTTAATCTCCATAGGTAAAACAGTTTCTTGTCCATACACTAACTGATAAGGCGAAAGCTTTGTTGCTCCGTGATAAGCTAACCGATATGCCCAAAGTGACTCCGATAGCGTTGAGTGCTAATTCCTTGGTTTTTCATCGATTTTTCTTTTGATCAACTTGATCAATGTTTTGTTAGATGACTCGGCTTGTCCATTAGCCTGAGCGTAATATGGGGATGAATTCAACAACTTGATCCATAGGCTTTTCGCATAATTCTGAAATTCATTAGACATAAACACAGTACCTTGATCGATCGTGATAGTTTGTGGTATTCCAAACCGATGGACAATGTGTTCATTAACAAACCCGATCGCTTCAACACTCATGACCTTTTTAAGTGGTATAACTTCAATCCACTTAGAGAAATAATCGGTTGCGGCCAAAATGAACTTATGGCCTTTACTTGAAGTAGGAAATATTTGACCGATTACATCTATCCCCATCCTCTAAACGGCCATGGCTTGACAATCGGGTGTAAAGCCGATGCCGGTGCTAGTTGCACGTTGCCAAACTTTTGACAAGTCTGACATCCTTTGTAATATCTAAAATAATCTTCTAACATTGTCGGCCAAAAATATCATGTTCGTCTAAGCATCCATTTCATCATATGAGCCGATTGATGAGATCCGCAAATACCTTCATATATTTCACCCATTGCCACCTGCACTTCTTCGGCTCCAAGACATCTCAACAGCAAACCTTCCATCGTTCGATAATACAAAATATCATCCAAGACTACGTACTTCAGAGTTTGCTGCCTAATCTTGCGCTCTATCGGCTTAGATGGGTCGATTAGGTAATTTTTTATTTGCATCCTCCAATCAACAACATCCACATACATGACAGCTTTGCTTACTAGTTCAGTCACCTGATATCGGCTAAAGTCCTTGTACCCCAACGCTTATTGAGCTAGTGCGTTGGCTCTATCGTTCAATTCTTGAGGGATATGACCGATAGAAAATGAGGTAAATGAGCCGATAATTTCGAAGCACTGTTCTAAATATTTAAGTAATACTTCATCACGGTATTGGTATTCGCCTTTTATTTGCTCTACGATTAACATGGAATCGCCGTATGCCTCAACAGTACTTACTCGATATTCTGTAACAATTGTAAACCTTTGAGCAATGCCTCGTACTCCGCTTGGTTGTTTGAGCATCGGCTATTTAGCCGAAATGCGAATTAAAAATTATGACCCTTGGGCGATATGAGTACGATACCAATACCATCACCTTCCCGGCATACCAACCCATCAAAAACTAATTGCCAAGGGGCGACAGACACTAGGTCGGCAGCGGTATCATGTCCTGTCATAAAATCGGCTATAACTTGTCCTTTAACTGCCTTAGCCGATTCATATGATAGGTCGAACTCTATTAAGTCATAAGCCTATCTACCAAGTTGACCTCGTAAAATCAGAGCCGATAACATATGCTTTATAACATCGGTTTTTACAGACTACCTTACAAGCCGATGCTAAAATGTAATGTCTTAGCTTTGTACAAGAGAAATATAAGGACATACATAATTTGTCAAGAAAGGGGTACTTGATCTTAGTATCCAGTAGACGTCGGCTTAGATAAAAGATTACCCTTTCCTTACCATCGGCTTCCTGCGCTAAAACAGCTCCGATAGTCCTCCTCAGCCGATATATATAATTTGAAAGGAATTCCTTTCCGTTGTGCGACCAGAACCAGAGGATTGGCCAAGTATTCCTTGATATCATCAAAACCCTTTTGTTGATCAACTCCCCAAACAAACTCTTGATTGTCCTTCAGCTTCAACAGTGGAGTAACATACGAATACGATCGGAAAGATTTGAAATAAATCGTCGAAGATAATTAATCTTATCAATCAGCTTCTGCAATTCATTTTTACATGTCGGCGGCTTTGTCTTGGCTATAGCTTTGACCCTTTCTTGATTGACTTCGATTCCTCTTTCATGTACCATAAAGCCCAAAAATTGCCCAGCCGACACGCCAAACGCACACTTAAAAGGATTCATCTTTAAATCATGTAATCTTATGTTATGGAAAACTTTTTCTAAATCGGCTAAGTGCGGTAAGTCATCTTTGGAATTTACCACAACATCATCAATGTATATTTAAACAATATGACCGATTAAGTCATGAAAAATCAAATTCAAGGCTCGCTGACAAGTTGCCCCGACATTTTTTAAACCGAAAGTCATAACCGTCCACTCAAATAATCCTATTGCACCAGGACACCTGAAGGCGGTTTTTGGTATATCGGCTTTTGCCATGAATATCTGATTATATCTGGCATTTCCTTCTAAAAAACTTATGATTTTATTCCCTGATGCAGCATCGATAAGCATATCGGCTATCGGCATTGGATATTCATCTTTTGGTGTGGCTTTATTTAAGTCTCTAAATTCGACACACATCCTGAATTTTTCGTTTCTCTTTATGACTGGAACGATGTTGGAAATCCATTCTGCATATCGGCAAGGCTTAATGAATTTTGCCTCCAATAACCGTTCTATCCCCTCCTTTATAATATCATACAGGACCGGATTAAAATGTCTAGGATACTGTTTAAACGGCCGATATCCTGGTTTAATAGGCAATCGATGTTCGACCAACTGTCGGCTTAAACCAGGTATCTCATGATACTCCCAAGCAAAGCAATCTTTATAATCTCTAAGAATTTTGACCAATTTTTCTTTATATTTTACATCTAACTTTGCACTAATAAAAGTTGGTCTTTTCCTATCACCACTACCTATATCTACTTCTTCAAGCAGATCGGTAGATGTGAAACCTTGGCCCAACTTCTCAATTTCTTGGAAATCCTCGATGGCCTCATAGATATCTGTTACTTGCCGATAGCTTTGTATTTTGTCTTGTAAGGCTTTCATTGTTTTTCTTGTCCCCATCAGCGTAATACCTCATTTGCTCAATCAAACGTGCCCGGCTTGACACTGATCGGCATAAGCCCTGTCTTACTTACGCAAATGAAGTCACAATCATCCAGCGTTTTTCGTGATATACATCCAGCCTCTTCGTGTTGCCAATTCGCATCTAAGCTGGCCATTGCGATATGAGCTGATGAATCGGCTGTGTCAACCTCAACTTCACCTCTATTCCACTGAATGAGTGCCTGATGTATGGTCAACGGAATGCAGCAATTGGCATGAATCCAATCTCGACCAAGAAGCACACTGTAATTTCCCTTGGCGTCAATGACAAAAAATGCGGTCGGCAAAGTTTTACTGCCAACAGTCAACTCTGTGACCATGACACCTTTAGCTTCCATTGGATCGCCTGTGAAGTCATTCAAAACCATAATAGTCTTGATTAAGTCTTCATCGGACTTACTCAATTTTTTGCAGGTGGTGTAGAGCATCATATTGACGGTAGCTCCCCTGTCCACCAGCATCCTTGATATTGGCTTGCCATTTATATAACCTTTCAAATATAATGGCTTTAGATGCCGATGATCATCTCGAGGTTTTTCAAAGATAGCGTTTTGGGCACCTAAACACGACTGAGCAAAAGTTTATTTGGCCGATTCAGTTTTAATTTTGAACTCGGCTGGTAATGTAAATACCATGTTGATGTCCATCGGAGGTGTATCATCCCTAATCATGGGAGAATCCAAGTCATCGGCTGAATCAAAATCTTCTTCAACCTGTTCTTTCTTCCTCCATTCTTTCTTAGTAACTTTGATCGGCCGAAGTTCATTGAAGGTTTGATTCCTCTGTTTCTCTGCATCGGCTTCTCTGATCTCCTGAGTCCTTAGCCTTTGCAACCATCTACGCTGTGATCGGCTAAGGCCAGGTGGACACCACCTAGGTTTGTGCTCCATTGGCTTACATATTTTGCCAGCCAAATCATCCCGATCAGAACTGGACCCTTGTACTTTGGCTTTATCCTTTTCTTTATTATTACCATTTGTTTTGAACCTATTCTTGAGTGCCCTATTATCCAGGAACCGGCTCTCTTGAGCCGACACACGATGAAGCAGATGGCTCAGATCGGTGAACCATTGTCCTCCAAACTTTTCTCTTAGTGGTGGAATTAACCCTTGGAAAGTCAAATCAACGAGTTGGTTATCGGGTAACGTGACACTAAAACACCAATTTCTGATCTCTCTAAATCTTTTAATATAATCAGTTACCGATTCTCCAAACTTCTGACGAATAGAGATTAGATCGGAGATCCTGAGTTCTAAACTGCCTGAGAAAAAGTATTCATGGAATCGGCTTTCCAAATCGTTTCATAAGTGAACCGAATTCGGAGGCAGACAAGTAAACCAAGTAAAAGCTGCTCTTGATAATGATAATGGGAACAGTCTAATTTTCAGCCCGTCGGACTGAGCTGCTTCACTACACTGTGCGATAAAGCATCCGATGTGTTCTAATGTTGTAATAGAGTCGTCACAAGAGAATTTTGCAAAATCTGTGACTTTGAAATTGTGAGGATAAGGCATACGATCTATATAATCAGGATATGGTTTTCTATAGCCGATAACCTTCCCTTTTGGCTGTATGCCAAATTGATCCCTTAAGACAACAGAAATTTGATCGGCCCAATTTATATTGTCGACCACCGGAACGGTAGGTCCTTGCTAATATTGGTCATAATTGGCATTCTGCCCCCCGAGTGCGAACTCGGGATGCCGATTAGATTGAGCCGATGGCAGATGAGTATACTGGTCATACCTATTGTTCCTAGTTTGTGATTCTGATAATGGAACAAAAGGTTCTGAATAGGTTACTACCCTGTGCAGAATTGGATTTCTAGGCAAGACATGTTCATGACGTGAGTATCTGTCAGCTTCAATCGTCTGTGGAACCGATTGTGGAAAAGCATAAAAAGGAGCTGACGATGGTAGATTCGCCGATGTATCTAACTTAGCAGCATCGGTGTAAGCCTGGTAATGATTTGCCCCACTCGGTCGAGGATCTCTAGGCAGTATAATGGTGGGTTGAGTGGGCATCATAGTTGGGGGTGAGGTTATAGCCGATGGTTTAGGATCGGCTAGTGTGCTCTGCGTGTTTGTGCTATTGAAAAGACATGGTAACTTGGCAAAGCTTGCATCGGGTTGAGCAGGCTTCTAGATGAGGTCAACTCCTGGGCAATGGTTTTAACACTATTTGCAATCATCGGCTTAAGGGTTGTGACAAGAGCCGATGATTGGTTTATCAGAGCATGGTGTACAGATTGATTAATCATAGCCGATAGCTCGGCTTGAGCGGGCAGATATCGACTTACCGATCATACATAACGCCGCATCCCTAGGGCATTGGTATCGATGGCGGTCTTACGAGTGACGTCACGTCGAGTTTTCTGATAACAATTCAGCATCATCTCTTCAAGAGCTGTTTTTCGATCGCCGATTTCTCTACGTTGTTCTGGCGTTAAATTGTCTGCGTTAAATCGTCCATCGTCGGGACGATTATAGCTTCAGCGTTGAGATCGGATGGTGGAATCGACTTCCCTGATGAAGACATGGTGGTCCCACCGGGCGTGCCAAGAATGTGTTGACGTCAAAAACTTGAAGTAGGGTTTCTAACAGCAGTACACCAGACGAACACCTGGTTCAGAGCGTACCAGTCTATTTGACCTAGAATCGACAAGGTAAAAATATGAAATTCACTCAAAGCCGATCGTGAAGATCAACCGGCTTAAATTCAATCGGCTCAAAGCCGATTAAACCAAGATAAAAGGTAAGTCTAATTAGCTGATTAAAGCTAATCAGAGGATAAAGGTAGATTGATTCTGAAGAAGGCGATGCGCAGCAAAATTAGAATAAATCGAACCTGGGGCGTAATTGAAGAAGATCAACAATCGGCGATGCACAACTTTATTGATCAAGATCGAATTACAAAGATTAAATTACAAGAACTACTCCTAGCCGACAGGAAAAAGTAATGTAAATTAGTGTATTTGATTGTGATTGATTCCTTTTGCGGCCGGCCCTTGTCCTCCTTTTATGTTTGTCGGCCGATCGTATCCTATTACAATACGTTACAAAGCTTGATCCGTATCGACCTCAATTCGAATAGTTTTTCCTTAAAATCTTTACCGTTACCAAATATCTTCAAATCCACCCAAATCATCCGTTGGCTACCATATGTTGACTTTATCTTGCCGATTTTGACCATACTTGCCAAATTTTGGCGCAAATAACTATATATTGGATTTTTTAGCTTACTTGTTAGAAAAAACTGTCTTCTTCCATTAAAAAAATAAAAGAAAAAATCTATCTTCTAACTTGGAGATTTAAAACTTTTAGAAGTTTTGATTTGTTCATATGAATATATGAAATCTATAACTTTTGAACATTATTTACGTACATTGTGGGGAATCTATAACTTTTCAACTTTAAATTTCACTGTTTTTTATTTTCCAGAGGAATCAAATGACTTCAAATTTCCCTAAAACTTTTTTGAAGATGATATGAGGGTTATTTAGGATTTCATTAAATTTTATTCATATTTTATGTTCATTTGATTTTGAAATTTAAATTTGAGATACCTCGTTTTGACCAATGCAAAACTTTTCTTTAAATAGCAAAAATCCTGAGGAATTCGTAAAGCGGTAAAAATTCAATGCAAGGCAAAAATTAAAATTAAAAATTAAAAATTGTTTTCTTTTCATTTTGAGGCTATGCTTTGTATATTATAGCGGGGTTCCGGCCTCCTCGCGGTGTCCACGTCACCTCGCGCTCTACCCTCGCACGACGCGTGGTGTGGGTTGCGCGTGCGTGTTGCCGCTCGCGGGAAGGCTCATAACATTGTTGAAACAAAATTGATAATTCAAATTCCAACATATTGCAATTAATTTGGCCAAACAACTCCCTCTCTTTTAAGATATAGGGTATTTATTTTTAGGTTTGTTTTAAAACATAAGGCCTTCAAGTGATTTTAGTTACATTTTATTCGTTTTTTATCCTCGTTTATCTTCAACTCTCTTTAACATTTGCTCATCTCTTCAATATTTTTGGGTAAATATTTACATAAACTGTTTTATCTCTTATTTTGAGGACATTAACACTAGGGACATCATAGTCATTTCCCTCCGTCTTCTTTGCAAAAAACCCTTCAGAAATTATGAAATTGCGTTTAGATCATTCCAAAAATTCAAAAAATACGCTCAAGTCTCCCACCGGCTCTTTCGCAAAAGGCTCCTTCAAAAATTCTAAAAATGCGTTTAGGTCCTCCCGCCGACTGTTTTGCCAAATAAACTTGTGCTTCCGTATGTTCGAATTAAGCTCCTTCTTGAGCCCTTTTGCAAAAAAAATCCTTTACAGTTTATGAGAATTACATTCAGATTCAAACCATGCTCTTTTGAAAAAAAAAAAATCTGTAAAGTCACCCTCGCACAGCGTCGCACCTACATATAGTGACAATTATTAGACACATTACGAGCACGAGCTCCTCCATCAATTCAACTGGTATGTTGCCCCGTAGTCATCCCTAAGTGCTATAGTTGCAAGATTTTCTCAATAGTTTTTCTTTTCTGGAAATATTCCCACATAATCGGTTTCTACGACAACCACCACCAACGAGATGGTGCGAATGGCACTGCTATCGCCATTCTTGACAACGGCCAGATCGTCGCCCCCCACCACGGTGCCGCGGGGCATGACGCTGAGCTCGTCTATGTAAAGCGGGTAGCCAACCCATCGCTTAGAGTGCTGCGCCCATCGCTTAGAGTGCTGCGCTGGCACCTGCATTTTCCATTAGGGATGGGTATTCGATTTCTTCGGTTTTTTGGTTTTAAATTATTTTGGTTTTAAAAAACCAGAAACCGAACCGAACCGATCAAATTTGAAAACCGAACCAAATAAATTCGGTTTGTTAATTCGGTTTTCCCAGTAAACCGCATTTCAGAGGGCAGAGGTGGTGCGGCGACAGTGAGGAGTTTGGATCACAGCCAGATGGAGGGCAAGGAGAAGAGATGGTCGAAGCGGGTGCTCAGGGACTCACGTGTGGAGCCGCCGGCAAGAAGGGCGGTGGGGACGGGGGACTGCGACGGCAGTGGGCTAGTCCCATGTAGCTGCCTAGCTGGAGTCTACAGGCTACAACGAGGAGCTGAGGAGAGATTTTGTGGGAGAAGCCGAGAAGGAAGGTTGCGTCGCATGCATGTTTCTTTCCGGAACAACGCGAGGGATGCGAGGAAGTCTTCGTCTCCAAGCTGTCCCCGCTACCTGCCGCCGAGGAAGTTGAACTGGGCACATTGCACAACGCGGAGGGAGGTGAAACCAAAGCGAACCTTCCCCAAAAAACATAGAAAAACCAAGGGGAAAGGAGGTCTAGTACCGGAGCTGTAGTCATCGCCAGAGATCCGATACCGTGGAGGCCACATCCAGCCATGGCGCTCCCTGCGTCGCCATCTGGTACACTTGAGCCGTGGCGCCCCCGCACCGCCACCGTAGCTCATAGCCTTTCCCCTCCTCTGCACACCACTCCCTCCCTGGCGCCGTGCGCCGTGGCCTGGTCCTCGTCGATCGCCGCCTCAGGATCCCCGATAGTGGCAAGGGGGTCAAGTGCCGCAACCTGTAGTGGGCGGAGTTCGCGTGGCAAGCGAGGGAGGCATCGCATGGGTCGGCGGATGGGGAATGGCCGACGAGGGAGGCGTCGCACGGGTCAGTGGATGGGGAATGGCCGACGAGGGAGGCGTCACACGGGTCGCCAGGATGGGCGCCGATGGGGAATGGGGAAGGGACGAAGTCACCGATGGCGATGGGGAATGGGGAGTGCGAGCGCTCGCTCTGGTAGTCTGGTCTCTGGTGTCCGTGTCTCAGTGTCTGGTCGACTGGTCCTCTGGTGTATCGAGTATATCGGTTACTTCGGCTTTTCGGTTTTTGAGACTCAGAAATTGAACTGAAATCCGAAAACCGAATAGCACTAGAATAAAAACCGAACCGAAAATCGAAAAAACTGAAATAATCGGTTAATTCGGTTCGGTTTCGATTTAAATATGCCCACCCCTATTTTCCATCGCTCGACGCTAGAGCAAGTATTATTCTTTGGATATAGACCGTCGGATAAAAAGACGATAATATATTTTCCAGATTACTATTAAAAAAACTGCATGGGGAACCCTTCCTTCCCTTGCTGTCCTCAGGTAGTTTAAGACGGTGCTCAGTGCTCATCACCATAACCACCCACATGACGCTGCCGCTTACACAAAGCTCGAGTCTAGAACATGACTCTTAGTACATTTTTTAAAAATCCATATAGAACCATTCACAAAGATGTTCTCAAAGTCATCTTTTTTCTAGCCCCCTCCCTCTTTTTTTTTTTTTTGCAAAGTTAACCCTCTCAGAAACGTATTTGTAGAATTAACCCTATTCTTAACCATGAAAGCGCCGGAAGGTGACACGTGTCACCTTCTGCGCTCCCATATTGGCGAAAGAGCCTCCCGTGCTCCCTTTCTGCGGCAGCCTGCCTCCCTTGTTCCCCGGCTCTCTCCATAGACGCCTTCAGCGATGCGAAAGAGGTTAAACCTACAAATACGTTTGCGGATGTGCTAGATTTGTAAAAAATAAAAGTAAGGAGACTAGAAAAGGGATGATTTCGATATTTTTTTGCAAAGCGGAAACTCAGAGCCTTTCAGTGACAAATCACTGTGATGAAAACTTGTTTGTCAGATTTATAGTGGTAAAAACTGTTTTTGTCAGTACTTTATCACTAATTAGTGGTAAAATATTATTTGCTCGTAGAATACCTTAGTATTGGCAAATGACTTAGGCATGGCTGTGGTTAGTGATGGAAAAAACTCGAAACTCGTGAGTTAAACGAGTATTCGCAAACTCGGCTCGAACTCGTTTCTTAATGAGTCGAGTCGAGTTATAATTTAAACTCGTTTATATAACAAGTTAAACGAGTCCACCAAGTCGGCAAGTATAGTTGTATATGTGTGAGGTAGCCAACTCACGAGTTGAGCCGATCTAAGGTTTGAGCTCGCTAAGATAACGAGTCAAGTCGAGCTGGCTTATTATATTAACGAGTTTGACCGAGTCGAATTAAGTTAGCTCGTTATCCACCCCTAGCTGTGGTTGCCTGGTGGCCTACCAGTGACAAAAACGACATGCAGACCTAAAATCCGGCCACACAACGGCACATCCTCGGCGCCACATCTGGCCCTACCACATGTAGGTCCATCCATGTTTTACGCTTTCCGATCGGTTGCCCACCAAGACCGCCTCCAGTGGCGGATCCGAGAGGTGCTTGCCCGGCGCCTCCAAAAATTCCAGATACTTCAAGATTATTTTTCAATAGAAAAAATTTATTGATTAAATTAGTTGTGATTTTAATAGTTTAAATTTTAAAACATTAAAAATATTTGTATTGTAATTTTGGCAAATTATATATATATATATATATATATATATATATATATATATATATATATATATATATATATATATATATATTCTAGGTGTATGTACTCCCACCTTGTATATACCATATAAACAAAAAATTATACCTTTTTATCTTTTTAAGCATACTCTAATAGTGATAATAAGATACTCAAAAGTGAGTTTTATAAAAAAATTCATCAAAATCCACCAATTATAGCAAAATCCACCTTTTATAGTATATACTTATTTTAGATATGAGAAAAGATATATAACAAAAATAAAAGATTATATATCGTATTGGAGTATCTTAGAATTAGTATTTAAGTATACCAAAAGTTATAAAGAACTATAAAATACTTGTTTAAGTAGTATATTAGAAGTGAGAGTATGTATTCTCAATTATACGGAAAAAGCTTCCGATACGTATATACACACACGCGTGTGTGATGTTAGGAAATTATTATAGATAGAAGACTGCACACTTCCATTCAGTAATGCTCGCTTGTACGGCTCCTCCGCCAACGGCCTACGCCATTGATGCTCCCGACGAAGGCGAGCGACCAATCCAACGCCGGCTTAATTAAAAGCGTCCGTTATCGCCGCAATTCACAGGTGTCGACGATGGGTCGATCCCATAGGGCCGAGTTTAGAAAAAGGGATCGACAGCAATCCGATCTTTGGAGATAAGGAGTGGGGGAGCGAGACATGGACGATGATGATTCAAGAGTGCTGCTTTACTGGAAGCATCTGCAGTGTGCGTCATCGCAACCCGTTTCGCTCCCGGACAGATGGAAAGAAGGAAGAAGAACAGGAAATGTATAGAATACGAGATTTCAGGGACAAGTAGTAGTCGTTAACTGGCCATTGGTGAGTGGCTAAGGGCGTAGGCTGTTCAAGTGGAACTAATTAATCACTTTGAGCAGTTGGGACAGCTGTACTAGTCACTCGGATCTAGGGTCAAATTCGATCCAAATCGTCTTTTGCTAGAGTGGGGAAATAAGTTCTAAACGGTTTTGAGAGTTAAATAACGTATTTTACTCTGTTTTATAGATAAAAGACAAAAAACAAGAGTTATGTGGAGTGAAGGGAGTGTGAGAGATGCGCATGATTGATCGACTGAGCTCCTGACAGGGGAAATGAGTTCTAAACGGTTTTGATGGTTGAATGACGTGTTTTACTCGATTTTACAGATAAAGAACGAAAAACAAGAGTTTGACACTAAGTATAGACTTTTTCCAGATTTTTATGTGGATGCTAGGGAGTTTGAGAGGCGCGTGATTAGAACGACCGGGCGGCTGGCGCAGAACCCATTTGCGCGGGTTGTGGAGTGGGCCTCCAGACGATTACAGTGACTCACAATAGCCCAGTTAAAGCTTCAACCTAGCTACAAACCGCAATAACGAGCCGAGCTTCCATTAATTGTGATTGTGAACTTGTGCTGTGATCTTCTGTATATTCGAGTCATTCTAGTGTGGTTTTAGTGCAATTTCGACTTGAGATGCAATTTAAGCTTATTTTTGGCTGACATAAACTTTGGCACAAATCTATTGAATAGCCTACATATATGGGTCATAACTGACGAGCACTTTCGAATCAGAGTTTAAACACACTACCCATCCTAGATAACTAAGGTCAGGACAAAGTACTACGTATAAGGTATACACGGAAGATCCGATTAAGGCCACTAGACCAGGCGATTTTGTCGAAGAGATCTGCGTTTGTACCTATACACGCATGGATCATGCATCCAAATAGACCAAGCACAAATTGTAGTACTACACACAGCTCATTCTTGTCTCCATCCCTGATGCTCTCACAAAGGCACGCCAACACTTGTCTAGGAGTGAAGCGGATATAGATCGACATCACGGCATGGTGGAGAAACACGTCGCTGTGATGTGCTTCGCGGTGGGTGCCCTGGCTCTCGCGGCGGCTGTTCTGGGAGTCGTCGGGGAGGCAACCAAGTCCAAGGCACGCACGCATCGATCAGTGAGCCCCCCGTGCATTTTTCTAACAGCCCGTTGGTGATCCATGTGGAGTTCGTGGTGCAGTCTTTTGTCAGGTACGACGGGGTGAACTGCGTCTACCGGAGGACGCCGGCGTTCGGCTGCGGGATCGCGGCGGCCGCCTCGCTGCTGACCGGCCAGGTCGTCCTCAGCGTCGCCACCGGTTGCTGGGATCGCTGCAGGACGCGGTCCGACCACCGCCGCGTCGGCGCCGTCTTCTCTTCTCTTCTTTCATGGTACGTGTACGTATTATGTCAGGTTCATCCATGATCTTTTACTGACGTCTCCGGCGGCTGCAGGTTCCTGGCGGCCTTGTCGGCGTGCGCGTTCCTCGTCGGCGCTTTCAGGAACCAGAGCGGGGAGCGGCGACCAAAGGAGGATGTGACCACTTACTACAGGTGCACCGTCCTCGTCGCCGGAGTGTTCGCCGGCGCCTCCTTCTTCTCTCTCGTCGCGGCGGCCGTCGGGATCGCCTCGTACATCGCCCTTGAAGCAGCGGCGATCTCGGGCGGACCGCTGCAGCCGCCGCTGTGGTGGGAAGAGCTCCGGCAGGGCGTCGCGATGGGGCAGCCACAGTCCCAGCCTCACCAAGGTTGTCCGGCGGCTTGTCCTATGTGTGGATCAAGCAAGGCTGATGCAGCAACTGTTTGAAGACGACGTCTGACGCAAACTACATGAACAAGGGTTTTGCATCGTTTGTTTGTTGGGAGTGTATAGGGATCTCCCGGATGGTTTTGTGCTAAATAACATCCAAATTTTGGACCACCGAATTGAATAACTCAACCATTAGATCAAACTAGTTGAAAAGGCTGTAAGTGATTCTGTTTTGTTTTCAAATGGGCCCAAAAATCACAGCCCAACTTGAGCTCCAAGATAAACATATTGGTTCTAGCTGTGGGGCCCACATTTCAGAAAAACAGAAAGGAAACGTGAGGGAGCAGCAATTGCGATCAATCTTCTAACAGAAAAAGGAAAAAAAAAGAGATCCGACCGGAGACATACGGAAGAAGAAGAGGAAGAAGAGGAAGAAGAACAATAATCATGGAGGATCATCTGGGTTTTACAGGTACATACCCGTTTTTTTATATCATTTACTCCAAAAATCATGGAGCATCGACACGGAAAGAAAACAAAAAGAGATGCATCATTTCCTCTGCTGTCTCGCCGATATGATCCACACGTCCATGCTTCCTTTACTTGCATGGTTCGTTCCTGTCATCCACATTGCTTCTTCCATACCTGCACATCAGTGCAAACAAACAACTTCAGTTTCTGATGATCATTGAGCACATCTCAGTAAATAGACTTCTTGCTTGATCAAATCGCGACACAAACCCTAGATCAAATTTTCACGGATCACGGTACAAAGCGCATTCTTTGTTAGTTGAAGCCACTTGTCTCTGTTATCTTTTCTTTAAGCGCTCCATCAAAAGGGTTGCCTTGGCGCTTCTCTTCTTTCTCTTTTCTTTTCTTTAGATGCTTGCCTGTCTTGAATGACTTTTTTCCTTTACTTGTTCACTTCTAGCAGTGTTCCAATAGCTTACTAGAAGGAAAAGCAATGAATCAGCAGGTTAATGAGCCAAAAAGTGCTCTAATCATTTCCCATCACCAAAGAATTAAAAACAAATGTGAAGGAATTGATCACACACTAACTTCTACTTTTGCAACTCAATTATTAATGACATATTATAGAACAGTAATAAATAACAAATGCAGAAGGAAAATCAACATAAACTCTGAAAAAGGACACAATTGATAATACCAGCACCTGAAGGACATTTCAGTCAACTAAAATACAACATACATTTAGTGTTCCATGAGAAATTACAACGAACAGTTAATGGAACATAGATAGAAACAACACTTAACCATCTAGGACTATCAATGACACTTGCACCACTCACCAATATATCAATCGTATAAAAGCAGTAAAACACTGAACTAAAACATCACACAAGCTTAGAAAATACCAATCGGCCTAAACTCTGAGAGAAGTCATCTTTATCAACACAAAATAAATTGCTTAGTTAACTTCATGATGAAGATGACCTATATGACTGTGAAAGTAAAAAATAATGATGACTCAATCTTCTTATATAACAAAACTACCCACTCTTAGTTAACTTCAGAATACAAAATAAATTGTGAAAGTAAAAAACAAAACTACCCACTCTTAGCTAAACCTTACACCATCTCAGCTAAAACTACTGGAAAAAAAATACAAAATATCGGGAGAGCTAAGTTCAATCAGACAAATCTGGCCTAATGGGAGTCACCAGGCATTATGTTAGCAACTTCAGATTTCAAAAAGAATTATGAAAGTAGATAACACACAAAAGCTATCAGGTTAGAGAACACACTAAAAGTGCAGTTCTCGACAATAATAGCGAAGTATCTCTCATCAATAAAACCATATAATTGAGCGATATTTGAATTAATCGCAAGTGGTCATATCTGAGACATAAAAGCACAAAATGAAGGAATAAATTTACAAACTGATTCCTTGCAAACAAAAAACCAGGAAACATATCTAAAAGGCAGCATATAGGTCATATAATATATCACAAACTGAATGTTTTTGAATCCTTATAAAAGTAACTCACAAAAGACTTTGCCTTTGGTGTTACAATAAGTTCGTTACCATATCAAATACTCACTTCATCATTCTCATCAGATTCTTCATCAGAGCTGCTGCTGTTGCTGGACTTGTCCTTTTTTCGAACCATTGCTAGCAAGTAAAACATAATTGCAAACACAACACCAATCACTCATAACAAAAAAACAATCACTCAAAAAGTCTTAGACCTAACTGGCCATCTATTTAGCTTGATTGTGTAAAGTACAAGAATTAGGAACCTACTATTGTAAGAAGTAGAGCAAAGAAATTCTTTTTTTGAAGTACACCAAACATTTTAAATACACAAAACCCATATAACTCCTGTAGATAATACTTGTGTCTCACAAAAAAAGGAAACAAATATAATACAATATCATAATTTGTTCATGTTTCTATGCAGGTTCGTCAAGCCAAACAATTGAGGGAACTTCTGACCTATTGTGTGATGAGGTAATAATGATGAATCAATCTGAAATATTGTGTGACTAAAATAATGAAATATTTGTTCATTTCAGCAAGAACCAATTGCTTACAGTGCTTCTGGAGATCTGATGAACAACAGCCTAGTAAGCCTATTGCAATCAATGGAGCCTGTTCACAATAGGTGTGTCTATGTGCAACAGGACACCATGAGAATGATCCAAAACCCATTATTGGTTACAGATCAAGCAAAAACAGAACTGCAGGACATTCAAACAGCTCATAATCTGGTAAGTTCCAATCATTAGCTTAGTTTACTACACAACAAACAAAAATGCTAAAAAACATACATGTTTCTGCTGCTGTTACAGATTCAAAAGGAGATTTCAAAAGGTTCAAATGGCCAGACCTTACCAACAACTCACATGACTAGAGGCTATACTAACATAATGGAAACTGAGAAAGGAGTCAATGAAGAAGAGACACAGCCTGAACATCATGTAGAAAATGAAAGAGGGGATTTATTGGAGGAAGATATAGATAATTTCCTAGAAAGTGAAATGATAGATGCCATGAAACAGTCAATGGGTAGATTTGAGATTGATAGTAGATACAAACCAGAAGAGGGAATGACATTTGAGACAGCAGATGGTGCACATAGATTCTACAACTTCTATTCATTTCTTGCTGGATTCTCAATAGCAAAGACCAAAAATTACCGGACACAAGACAAAAAAAAGGCAGGAGAGGTAACAAAACACACAATAAAATGCAATAAGTATGGACAGCAAAAAGACGCAGGAACAAATCCAAGTGATGACACAACAGGAGGAACTCTCACAAACAAGAGGAAAAGGAACAGCATATTGAAGACGAAATGCCCAGCAGAAATGGTGGTGGTGCTCAAAAATGGAATTTGGAATGTCAAAAGAGTTGTGTTGGAGCATAACCATGAAATGTGTCCTCCAAATGAGACAAGGTTTCTTAGGTCTCACAAATTCATGACAGATGAAGAAAAAAGCCTCATTCGGACATTGAACAAGTGCAATATCCCTACTAGGAAGATGATATGTATACTCTCATTCCTAAGAGGAGGTTTGAGGTCCCTACCATACACAAAACGTGATGTGAGCAACTTGAGGACATCTATTAGACATGAGAACTCAGCAAATGACATGGTTCACTACTAGCTCATACGCAAAAAGCAGCGGATAATCCGGGTTTCTTCTTCTCCTTTGACACCGATGATAACAGCATGGTTAAGAATATTTTACAGTCGGATGCTAGGGCAAGGAGATATTATGACGAGATATGGAGATCGCATCGACTTCGACCACGACCTACATGACCAACAAATACAACCTTCCTTTCGCTCCATTTGTCGGTATCACACCGGGCATGGGCAAAGCGCCTATTGGGGTGTGCTCTCTTGAAGGATGAGACTCTTGATACATTTAGGTGGGCTTTTAACACATTTGTGCAAGCCATGAATGACAAGGTGCCGACACATATAATCACCGATCAAGGCAGGGCAATGAAATCGTGATAGCGTCGGTGTTCCCAAATGCAAAACACGTGAATTGCCTCGGCATATTACACATAAAGCTGAGGAGAAGCTTGGTCCATGCTTCAGGGCAAAACCTGGTTTGCACGAAGACTTCATTGACATTGTTATGAATTGTTTGACGGTACAAGAATTCGAAACATTGTGGGTGCAAATGGTAACATACTATGATGTAGGCCATGTGAAGTACTTTCAGGACATGTGGGCGTCTAGGCACAGATGGGTTCCTGTGTTTTTCAAGAAAGAGTTTTACCCTTTCATCCACTCAAGCTGCTAGAAGTGAAGGGATGAATGCATTATTTAAGGATGATGTTGGGCCACAACACAACATCTTGAGTTTGTTCATAGAATTTGAAAGGATCTCAGACACAATATTAGACAGAGAGGAGCAAGAAGATAACAAATCAAAAACAAAACCACAACTTTGGTCCAATTACAAAATGGAAGATCAAGCATGGAAGGTGTACAATCGGAAAATATTCATCAAATTCCAAGAATGAACTCAAGGACACAACATCACTCTACATGGTGGAGATAGAAAAACAAAACCTATGAGGTGTACGAGGCGATAACCATCCTAGGCGAATACGTAAGAAGAACATATGTAGTGTTGATTGACATACCGGACATAAACTATAGTTGCATCGTGCCAAGTTCCACAAGGATGGCATATTGTGCTCACATATATTAAAGGTTCTCATTAGTATTAATATCACAGAGCTACCAGAGAGATATTTCTTGGAAAGATGGAGGTTAGGGTTCAACATGTCAAGCATAATAGAGCCAACACAAATGGCGGCACAAATAAGAGATCTTGATAGTCTATTTAGATTTAACATATTGTCAAGGAAAATGGTTTTGATAGCATCGGACGCTTCAAAATCGCAAAACATGTTTGACTATGTTATGAATGAGGTAGAGAAGATGGAAACAAATATACGTGCCATGAAGAATGCAGCTGATAACTCAAAACAGAACCCTCAGTATGTGAAGACCAATCATCAGCCGGAAAAAACTGAGGAAGACAAAATCCAAACTCATAAAAAAAAACTAACCACAGAACCACAACTACCACTTGTGCTATTGGATCCAGAAAAGGTAAGGACTAAGGGTAGGACTAAGGGTAGGTACAAAAGTATAGTTGATCAAATGAAAGAAGGAAAGATAGCAAGTGAGTGCAGGCATTGTGGAGAGGGAGGACACAACATACGGAGTTGCAAAAATCTCCACCTTCCACCTGTCAGTAGGCCCAAAAAGAAGGAGAAAACAAATACCAAGCCTTAGCCAGAAACACATGGGTACAACTCAGAAAACAAACCATCATTAAAAATTATTGCTATTGCAATCCTAGATGTATATTTTTTATGGAAATTCTGTAGAAAATACAAAAATGAAATTTATAACGTAAAAAAATTTCTCTGTTCTTGCAAGATGACTCTGTGGAAAAAAGGATAGACGAAGTGCAAGCTATATACAAAAAGAATAGGGCAGTAGGAATATCCATGAAGAAAAAAGGAAAGGTGGAAGCTCAGAATATAGAAGGAAAAACACAGAATATCCACAAACATCTTTAGTAGTAATAGCTGAATTTGCAGCTTATGTGTGTGTACTGCATGACAACAAAAAAAGCAGTGTGTTTATAAGACTTTGGACTCCATTCGCTATTTTTAGACTTTGGACTCCTCTGGTTGGTGTGATGGAGAAACACACAAACAACTGCAACTGGTCACATATGAGTGATAATGCACAAAATAAAAGAATTAATGTACAACTGATTCCTTGCAAACAAAGAATCAGGATATCACAGGCAACATTGCAAAAACATATCTACATGCAGTATATAGTTGATATAATATATCACAACTAAATATTTCTGAATTCTCATAGTAGAATCTAACAAAAACAGTAGGTATACTGAACCAAACAAATTAGTTAGGCATATAATAACTCAAAAGAAACAAAAACACATCATTAAAAGCAATATCTCAATTGGCAGGTTATGTGTGTGTTACTGCATTAGAACAACAAAGCAGTGTGTTTATAAGATTATAAAAATATTGTAATAGAATTTCCCAATTATTATATTTAATGAACAAATGTTACCGGTTGTTGTTTTTGGACTGCATTCGCTATTTTTGACTTTGCATCCCTCAGGTTGGTGAGCCATCTCCACCAAAAAAAGATATGGAAATGGAGAAACACACATGTAATTACAAGCTATCATCCATACAAATGAACAAAATAAAAAAAGAGTAAAACTGATAGAACAGGGCTTACATGTTATCATGCCAACAAACAAAGAGGCTCGTATGAATAACCACCAAACCCTGTAATAACATAGAGCATTAATACACATGTAGCACACCACTACACATTGATACAGTAGTTCAGAAAATGTCATATAAATAAACACAACAGTTGTTTAAGATAGCAGTATAAGAGAAGACTGAGAATAGTGCTCTGTATTAAGCTATACTACTAACAAAAAAGTTCAGAAAATTGAATCCTATGCAAGTCACATACATGATTTGGCTGTCAGTAGATAAGCAAGCACACCAATCTATTTTGGGGGACATAGCTTGTACCCGGCCATGTTGTAGATGAAAATGGTAGAAACTCGCACCAACAGTTTATGCAGAACCTAAAAGATTGCAGAGAATGTGACAATAAAAGATTGAAAGAAATCATTAAAACAAACTATTGTAGTGTATATATGTATATATGTCACTAAAGAAATTTCTATTGGTATAATACACTAGTTGCGAAAGTCAGTAAGAGAACCTAACATAACAAGATCGAGAGCATGTATGGCACGTTCTCGTCAAGCGACTGGGCTGATAACAAAACAAAACAAAAATAGTTTGGTAAATTTAATTAAAAAGCTTGACTATCCTTCTAAGTTTAAAATACCAGTAGGGATAATTAACCAAACAAATTTATTATCCCTATTAAGAAAAAGATTCAAAGAACACAAACAAAACAGCTAGGGATATTTAATCAAACAAAACGTAACTATAGCCCTATTAAGAAAAAAAAACAAAAAACAAAAAAAATGTAGGGATATTACACCAAACAAAACCAGACTATACTTCTAAGAAAACAAAACCAGTAGAGATACTTAACCTAACATACTTCAAAGAAAATACAGACAGCTAGGGATATTTAATCAAACAAAACCTGACTATAGCCCTATTAAGAAAAAGAATCAAGGAAAAAACACAAAATACGTAGGGATATTACACAAAACAAAACCAGACTATACTTCTAAGATAACAAAACCATTAGAGATACTTAACATAACAAGATTGTTAAGCCTATTAAGAAAAGTTTAGAGAAGTAATGAAAACATTACATGTTTTATACAAACTCCTAGAGAGAAAAATTATGATTGATTACAAAAAGGACTATAAAACTAGAACAATTATGTCAGTAGCTTTAGATTACAAAAAGAATTATACAAGTACAACAATTATGACACTTGTTAACAAATAATTAAAAAGCCTGAATATCGTTCTAAGTATACAAAACCAGTGGGATAATTAACCAAACAAATTAGTTACCCTATTATAAAAAAGATTCAAAGAAAACAAACAAAACAACTAGGGAAATTCAAAAGAAATCTTGTGTGATTGTTCATAGTCTTTTTCAACTAGACCCATCTACATCCACACAAAAAACATGACTGTACTACCCACCATCACCCTCCAGAACAAAAAAAATAGAATGGAATAACTTCTAGAAGAATTTTTTAACTTGAAAAGCAATATTAAGTTGATCAATTGCAACACAGGCACATGCATCACCAAACACCGTTCTCTACTGCATGAAATATATTTCCATTTGACTACAAAAAAAATCAATAAGAAATTTGTGTTTAAAAAAAACTGTTAGAAAGAAACACCTCAATTGGTCCTCATATGATAAAAATGGACTTCTATACCAAGATTGCATGTGACATACTGTTCATACTTTCTGCAAAAATAATGGGATTTGATACTCACACAAAAAACATATGGAAGCGTTGCTAATGACCTATATCAGTTAAATATAATATCCATTGCGACTTCTCCACATTAAGCCAATACCTTCAAGAAGAAAAGTATAACATTTGAGTTGACAGAAGCAATTGTAGTACATGAATGACTACTACAATACTTCTTTCATATTCATTGACTAAATACAAAACCTTGAACTCTTTCGTGTGTTCTCCTTAACAAAACAAAACAAAACAGTTTGGGAAATTTAATTAAAAAGCTTGACTATCCTTCTAAGTTTAAAATACCAGTAGGGATAATTAACCAAACAAATTTATTATCCCTATTAAGAAAAAGAATTAAAAGAAAGCCAAAAACACACACACACACTTAGGTTTCAGTTCAGAACCAGGAAGAGAACAAGAGTGGTGAAGAGCAAACCCAAGGTCCAATTTTACCAACAGGAAGAAAACAAAAACCTGACTATATTACATCAGTCAAAACATGAAAAAAAAACTGACTATAGCCCTATTAAGAAACACAGATGTAATTACAAGCTATCATCCATACAAATAAACAAAATGAAAAAGAGTAAAACTGATAGAACAGGGCTTACTTGTCATTCATGTCAAACCACCAAAGAGGCTCGTATAAAATATTCTTCCACCAAACCCTGTCATAACATGGAACTTTAATACACATGTAGCATACCACTACACACTGATACAATAGTTCATAAAAGGTCACATAAATAAACACAACATCTGTATAGGATTCAGTTCAGAACCAGGAAAAGCTCTTGAAGAGCAAACCCAAGGTCCAATTTCTAAGTAGCATATCTTAATACAGAGTACTATACTCAGCCTTCTCCTATACTCTAAGCTGAGAACAAAACAAAACAAAAAAGTTTGGGAAATTTAATTAAAAAGCTTGACTATCCTTCTAAGTTTAAAATACCAGTAGGGATAATTAACCAAACAAATTTATTATTCCTATTAAGAAAAAGATTCAAAGAACACAAACAAAACAGCTAGGGATATTTAATCAAACAAAACGTGACTATAGCCCTATTAAGAAAAAAAATCAAAGAAAAAACAAAAAACACGTAGGGATATTAAACCAAAAAAAACCAGACTATAGATTCAAAGAACACAAACAAAACAGCTAGGGATATTTAATCAAACAAAATGTGACTATAGCCCTATTAAGAAAAAAAATCAAAGAAAAAACAAAAAACACGTAGGGATAATTAACCAAACAAAACCAGACTATACTTGTAAGAAAACAAAACCAGTAGAGATACTTAACCTAACATACTTCAAAGAAAAAACAGACAACTAGGGATATTTAATCAAAAAAAAAAAACCTGACTATAGCCCTATTAAGAAAAAGAATCAAAGAAAACCCAAGGTCCAATTTCATCAACAAAACGAAAGCAAAAACCTGACTATATTACATCAAACAAAACCTGACTATAGCCCTATTAAGAAAAAGATTAGTACAGATAATAAACAAAACAAATTAGTTAGCCCCTATCAAGAAAAACATTAAAAGAAAGCCAAGAACACACACACATACACACACATAGGTTTCAGTTCAAAACCAGGAAAAGCTCTTGAAGAGCAAACCCAGGGTCCAATTTCACCAACAAAACAAAAGCAAAAACCTGACTATATTACATAAAATAAAACTTGACTATAGCCCTATTAAGAAAAAGATTCAAAGAAAAAATGACAAAACACCAAGGGTATTTAATAAAAAAAATATATAAATATCGACCGGCAGCCCAGATAATTCAACAAGAATCACTAGTTGATCATGACGACTTATTCTTTTTCTTACCTAAACTGCTGAATTGAAAACAAAACATACTGATTGACCATGATAACTTACTCTTTCCTTTGGACTCCTCTCGTTGGTATCATGGATAATTAGCTATTTTTGACTTTGGACTCTCTGGTTGTTGTGCCACCTCCCCCAAAAAAGATATGAAAGTGAAGAAACAAAGATGTAATTACAATCTATCATCCATTCAAATAAACAAAATGAAAAAGAGTAAAAATGATAGAACAGGGCGTACTTGTCATCATGCCAACCCACCAAAGAGGCTCGTATAAATATTCTACCACCAAAACCTATCATAACATAGAACATTAATACACATGTAGCATACCACTACACACTGATACAATAGTTCAGAAAAGGTCACATAAATAAACACAACAGTTGTTTAGGATGACAGTATAACAGAAGGCTGAGAATAGTACTATGTATTAAGATATGATACTAAGAAAAAGTTTAGAAAACCATGACACATCTGCCATTTACATATAGTATGACAACTACAAGATAGTAAAATATGTCAATCTAAAAAAGATCTTAAAAGCAATTCATACGTCATCTACACAATTTAGCACTAACAGCATCACAAATCTAATCTTCAGCATCTCTTACCTGTTCATTCAGATCAGAAATTTGCACACAACAAAACAACTATACAGCGTAAAAAACCATGAGACAAAAGAAATGTACAATAATATTACCTTTCTTTTCTGATTTCCCCTCTGGGGTGGAGGTGGCTACAGGTGCAACCTCAACACCAAACTTCTTGCTTGACTTGCCCATGTTACATATTTAGTTGAGCTCTAAAAAAAGGAGATTGCACCAACAAATCTTTATAGCCTTAACCATCAAAACAAAACAAACAACAATTCTAAAGATTACAAAACTAAACCTCTGATGAAACCATACTGGTTTTACAATGAAAACCAGTAGTGCAATAATAAACCTTGTAATAATATGTTCCTACACACAAATTAAAATAATCATGTACACAATCCTTAATATGCTGTAATCAACAAATTATATGGAAACAAATACAAGGATGATCGGAATCTAGCTTGCATTAAACTGAACAATAATATATTATTTCTATAATATATAAAGAGTTTGACAAATTGTAAAAATGCGTACATCTTACCTGATGTTGGGGAGAAGTATAGTCAACAAAATGTCCAACCCCTTTTGGGATAAAAAGTGTGGACCACCAGTGGCAATCATTACCTTGGATTATAACTAAATCAAAAAAATAATACATTTCATATTCTGACAAAGTAGGTCTTGCCAAAATATAATTAGAAAATCTTGAGTTGCATATTTCAGAGCTCAAGAAAGGAATATAAAAAAAACTTGTACATTTGAAACACAGATAGGCATATTTTAAAAAATATATATATATTGCCATACAAACATCCCCATAAGGTAAAAAGCGATTTATAAAAGTGGTTGGTCACAAGCAGTAAGCAAGTACTTTATACACTATCTTTTCAAATGAAATTGAAAAAGCTAGTAAGAAAATTGACAACAAAAATAGCCCTATATGAGCTGTACATATCCACACATTTGCCCATGGGATGAACATAGTACATCAACAAAACAGTTCTGCCAAAAACACATGTTCTCATATAGATCACACACTTTTTGCAAACAAAAATAGGGAACAGTTCAAACAGCTATGAGCTTCAATTCTGATGCATCTGAAAAAATGAAAGAACACACATGACATTTTATAGATATGACTGAAAAAAAGAAAAGTAACAATAAAGTACAATATAATACAATGCAAAAACTCTGACTAACCTTTTCAACTACAGATTGAACTAAACTTAAGTCTGCCAAGTTGTGATGGCTACGCAACAAGCGGTTAAGAAGCTGAATTCTTATGTTCGGTATGTCATCAATGGTAAATTGAGCTTCGAGTGCAACTCTAGGGTCCCAAAGATCCATATATTTCATAACAAACACACCAGAATCTTTCCTAGAATTTTTTTGATAACAATCATACTTGAAAAAGAAGAGATAAAGAGAAATATGTATATTCAAGAAAAAAACACATGGCGGTGACAAGAAAAAAAAATTATTCAAACAAAAATAAACTTACTTCAACTTTTGCCGATGGGGTGATAGCTCATCGAAATCAAAGTCAAGAGGGTTCAGTGATGACCTTTTAGCAGTTGAAAAAAATGATGTGGTAAAATTCGATATCTACAAGACAAATAAATTGTAAAGAAAATTAAAAAAACAAGAGTATAACATATCAGTCAATATCCATATCGAGAAAATAAAAAAATGATCACAGGAGGAATATGCAAAAATATAGATAGAGATGGAACGTGAATTCGAGGACAACAAAAATACACATAGCACACGTACTAGATTCATCCTCATGGTATCATCGTATGACCTCCCCCTAATCGCTGAATCAAGAAATACAAACTTTTGGTCTTTGATGTCCACGACAAAAAGAAACCAGTGATCCTCATGCAAAACAGGGAAGTAAATCTGATACATTACATATAGGTGTGGAGATCACATAGTTGGACAAAAAATAAAATTGAAATCACATTCTGGGAAAAAAAAATAAAGTAGACAATAAATAAGACATGTTAAAATACTGACCAGTTCACAAGATTGCAATGACTTTACTTTATGGGCAATTTCAAATTCATGTTTGACATCTGCAAACTTGAATCCCAGTTCAGGCTTTAAAAGTTGCTGCTGCAATAAAAACACACACACAAAACAGACAGTTTAGTATAAATGAAATATTCCTTAATAGAAAGTAATCTATACAAAATCATAGTGAACAAAAAAAACTATAGTGAACCATTCACATATACAAAGTTATTCAAGACTATCTGAACCATTTACTAGAGCTCATCAAGTGAAATGATAAAAATGCTGTATAGAAAAAAAGTTCAAATGATAACATACTCCAACTGTGTTGAAGAAATAGTGCTTCTTTGACTTGGTGGGATGATTCTCCTCAAAAAGAAGACGGCAAAAGCAATTGACCAAAAAATTATCAATTTTGCCTTCAGGCTTGAGAGAGTACCCCAAGCAACTGTACGTGACATAACTTTTCCCATCAGGCTTCACTGAAACTGCCTTACAACTGACAGAAAAAAACTACCCATATTAAATGAGTGAAAAAGACAACCCAAAACAATGGAATAACATAATCACATAAGAAACCTAAGTACATACAACACTTACTTGCTATGTTCGCCCATTGCTATGCTGATCACCGCTTGATAGTATGCCAAATCTAAGGTCGATACAATAGATCTATTTTTGACACTGGTGTATGGGTGACATGTGTATCTACTACCCCTCACCTGCCTTCTCTTTCCATAAGCAGGCAACTCACAAGTTAAAGAACTAGTGCTCTTGTGGCCCATAGAGTTCAAAACATTGACATCGAGTTCTTGAAAGATATTTACAGGTGTCTACTCGGTGGGGGTTTTACCAAGAGACAAATGAATCCCATCAACAACGAATGAATTGTTATTGTTGTATATTTTTTCAGTTTGTTTGCACAAAGCAATACATCTCTGATCAAATCTTTCTCTTGAAGATATCAAAACATCTGGGGAGTCCTGGAAATAGAATGACAGGGGACCAAATGAAAGTCACTATAAAAGTATCAAAAATATAAAATCATGTTGACGCTACAGGAAAAACATGCATAATTCATAGTCAAAAGCTGATTTACCAAGTTGATGACATTCATAGCAGAAACCCCTATTGCAGGTTGAGTGGTCTCTAAAATATCTTGAGACTTAATATGAATAACATCAACTCCCACCTAGGTTAAAAAAAATTACATTAACAAAAATAGGAAAAAAAGGTCAACAACAAAAATAAAAAAAAGGTATAGACATATCACAATTTATAACTCAAAAAAATGTGCTATATTATTTTTAAAAACCTGATTATACTACTAATGGTTATCCATTAATTGCACATCATTGTCACTAACAATATTTAAAAGTGGAGATATCCTTCAAAAGCAAATAAAAAGGGGGATGTAACATGGGAAAAGTCTAGAACAGGATATTGATGATGAAAAGGAGAAGGGAGAATACACTTACCTCTTTTACATTAGTGTCCCCTGTGACACCATGACTAGGAAGTGAACAAACAAAACTATTTTGTTGATGCTGTACAGATGATGCAGCTTCTATAACATTCTTTGACTCTGCTTCACTTAGTCCTTTAGATTTGAGTTTTCCCTCTAGATGATCATTGTGTACATATGGTACATCATCCTCAATATTTACGTGCTTCGCTTCACTTGGACAGTTAGGTTGACAACTAGCCTTTGCCTGACACTGTATATTAGATGGCTCATCATCGTCAATACCAAGATCAAATGAGGGCGCCCAGTTATACAATGCCATGACCTTTGGACTATACGGGGGCTTAAAGTATTTGTTGATCTTATCACTTGTTCCTTTTGTAGCTTCCTTTTGGATTCCTAAAAATTATATAATAGAAATCAGTACTATGATGACCTCCTTTGCTTTACTATTAAATTTGATATCAATACTATCATGACATGAAATTAATACTTCGATGTTCTTAGTTACAAATTTCAACATAATAGTTGTCTTCTTATTACACTAGTCAAACTGTGCCTAATACATCACATTATACATGACTAAAATTAAACCAAAACAAACTATACGAACTTCTTACAGTTTCTTTTCATAAACCATATACTATAATAACTACTGAAGCAAACAAAACCATCAAATCATAATTTTTTCGAGGTAGATCTAACAAAATGGATGGGTAGTCAATGGCATTAGCCAATCTGTACTAACATGATGTACGGCAAAACGCTATCGTTTGAAAACAACAAATGTTGGTAATAGGGAGCTAAAAAAATACAATTGAATTATTTATTGAACCAAAGAAAATGAAAAGATTTAGAGTTTAATCTATGAAGATTCATATATTATGATACACAGTAATTTGTGAAAGAACATAATTTAATATTAAAACCACATCTCACAAATTAATAACAGTGAAACAGATCCAACAACCATGCCCGTAAAGTACATCTTCTTGGATGAAGTACCTGGAGCATAGATAGGGCCATAACTAATCCTCTCTAAAATATTAAAATCACATTGTTGGGTACAGTTAACTTGAAATTCTGAAAAAAAATAATGTTAAAAAACAAGAAAAATGGTGGTGGAAAAAAATTGAATGATTAATCATTTTAATGAACAAAAAAATTGAAAAAATGGTTATAAAATGCTTAATGTGAAACAAAAAATGGCATCTTACCATGATCAATTCCTACGTGGTTCTGATCAGTGCGCCATTTACTAACATCAAAACTCTGAAATAAAAAAAACACACACAGCATTTTAGTGCAAAAATAGGTAATTATTCGTCCATTATTATATTGGTTCAGAGTGGGGGATTAAAACCACTGTACCTTTAGTGCTAACAGGTAATCATCTTTCCTTCCATTATTATCATGGTTAACCTTGTTTGATTGTTCATTGTCTTTTGAACTAGATCCATCTACATCCACACAAAAAAAACATGATTATACTACCCACCAGCACCTTCTAGAACAAAAAATAGAATGGAATAACTGCTAAAAAAAATTTACCTTGAAGAGCAAGGTTAAGTTGATCAATTGGAACACAGCCACATGCATCACCAACACCGTTCTTTGCTGCATCAAATATATTTTCTTCTGACTACACAAAAAAATCAATAAGAAATTTGTGTTTAGAAAAAAGACAAAACTTCATTAATATAAATTTATATTTCCCCTTCCACATAAAATTTTAAAGATTAAAAAAAAGGTATCACATGCATTACCTTGGCATCTAAAGGACAAATTTGATCGACATGAAATTGATCTTTGCTGACTCCTTTTGATCCACCATTGAAAACAAATTGTTTAGCTTCATCAATAGGGACTTGAACTTGAACTTTATTGCATGGCTCTGTAGGGCTCTTATCAGTGATTGCTTTATTGATGCCAGAACTCTGAAAATTAAAAAAAACAAAAGTTGAGATAAACAAAAAACATCAACATATGGAACAAAAAAAACTTATTCAAATCAATAAGATTCAACCAACACACCTTCAGTGCAAACAAACAATCGTCATTTCTTCCGTTGTTATCCTCATTACGATTATGCAACCGTTCAAAACCTTTAGAATTTGATCCATCTATATATACAAAAAAAACATGCTTATTCTGACCACCATCCCATCCAGAACACAAAAAAAGGAATAAATAATAAACATATGATTGTGCAATAATTTTTACCTTGAAGAGCAGGGATGAGTTGATCAGTTGAAACACACGTGCAACAATTCCTATTATCCTTCCCTACTACATCAGTAATAATTCCCTTGTGACAAAACCAAACAAAATCAATATAAATTAGTGTTACACAACCCAAAACTTCATATACATAAAACTATAGATCCCTTTCATACTACATACAAAGTAAAAAAACGGCACATATATAATCTTGCCACTTACAGAAGAAATTTGATCAATAGGATTATAAATTTGACTAATTCCTTTTGACCCGCCATTGATAACAAGCAATTGAGCTTGACCAATATGGGTTTTCTCTTGAACTTGGTCTTGTGCTTCAGAAACCCGACGGCGATGAAACAAAATCGTATCCCCAACACTACCAGATTCTTGGCTGGTGGTTGTCCTCTTTCTCTTATTATTAGATGAATAATCTGAAAACAAAAAAAGAACAAAAAGAAAAAATTATCCACAAAAAATAAAAAGGTTAATATCTGAGCAGCTTTCTCACCACACACACCTGCTCGGTATGGTTCTATAAAGCAACCACTGCATTTCTTTTCTAATCCTTCTTTCTCACAAAGCCCTTTCAGATTAAAACTCTCATGAAACATGTGCTTATCAATGCCTCCTTGAACATCTACTCCCTCCATATGGATCACCTCATCAGGCCTAGCCCCATTACCTTTGTTCATTTGGTTATGAACGCCTTCACCCGAGTTATTAATGTCAATTGGCAAAACTTTTGCTATATCCACAGCTAAACGCGTTAACCCTGTTGTAAGACATCTGGTTTGTTCTTGCTCAAATTGATCAAGCATTGATGATATCGCATTCTTAACCTACATAAAAATGAACTTTAAATCCTACTCCAACAAATACTCGCATAAAAAATGTGAAAGGCACATAAAAAAGTTAGACCAAAAAATCATGACCACTATTGTTATCTACAAATCTGTCTGATATATCAATAATAACTATAAAAAATAGAATATCAATGAAAATACTAGTTCTTCATGTTTGAATTACAAAAAAAACATTTAAGCTCTCAGTTAACATCATAATTAGTTCCATAATTTCTGATTAAAAACTTATAAATCAAAATAAAATCCATCAAAAATGAGTTACTTTTGTTGAGTGTCCAAAATCCCACCAGGTTTTAAGGAGGAGATTGTAATGCAAGTTTATTATGACAGGTCAAAACTCTGCAAACTTATAAAACCTTAATAATTACCTGATCAAGCAATGGGTTTTGGACATAGTAATCAAGAATTGATCTGAACTTTGACTTGCTCTGAGAAGCCATCTAATGGATGTAAACACGCCTACAAAAAACAATTGACCGAATCATTAATGAACAAGCAAAAAGGTATGATTCTTGCACCTGCTAAGTATTCATGTATGCAATT
The DNA here is from genome assembly GCA_036346275.1 of Otatea glauca. Lineage (NCBI taxonomy): Eukaryota > Viridiplantae > Streptophyta > Magnoliopsida > Poales > Poaceae > Otatea > Otatea glauca. Next base: position 17,029,580 of record CM070733.1, on the reverse strand, counting down.
AAGTGACAGACAGTCAAAAAAAGGTTAGTGAACCATACAGAATATATTCTCATCAATTTTTTACATCTAAAAACCCAAAAGATAACCAACATAGCAAAGCAAAAAATATAATTGTTCATCATATGATTCGTTGACTCTGATCTTTAACACCTAATAACACATGTCGCAAAAAAAATGCAGAATATTTGGAACAGCATCTAGCACAAGTAGCTGCATTTTCTTCAAAAATAACATAGTCAATGTTAGTTAGTTGATAAGCAAAACAAAACCTGTCTGAAAATAAACAAACATACAAAAAATAAACATCTAAAATACACAGTTTGATTTGCTATAAGCTAGCAGCAAAAATACACTTGATCATTTTATTGCCTACTTGTGTAACATCACAATCCTATATTCATCAGCAGATAGATGGCCCTTTCTACTGGTTGCATTTGACGGTTTGATTAACCAAATTGAACCATGGTTGATGCTGTGGTTTCTCCTCCTGTAAAAATCTACTAACATGAATTTCTATAACCACATGTCACAGTCCATTTTGGTTTCATATTCCAACATAGTTATCAATGTAGGATATAAAACTAAAAACCAAACAAAACTATTAACTGAAAGATAAGTATATAGACAGTAAACAAAATTACTAATCCAATCAAAATCTAATGAACCCTAAATTTCACTCCTAAAACAAAAATGATTAACAACTAACAACAAGTACTACAACTACCACTACTTAGCAATCAGATCTAGCATTCTTAAAAATTACTAAGATACATGTCACAGTTGAAACAAACACTAAAGCAAACTTTATCACAACACAACCTTTCATGAAATCAGCAGGACAAACAAAAGTCTATATTCCCCAGTCTCCTATCCCTCTCCTTCTCTTATTACGATCACAAATCCTTAGAATTCTCACATCTAAAAATCCTTGTTGACCAAACAATTTTTTTTAAAAAAATCTACCCATAAATCTCCCCTAACAATCAAACTACCTGCCAGTCCTATCTCTCACCCATTCATCTAAAATCAGAAAAAAGGTAGGAAGTGTTAAAAATGAGATTAGCAGTGGCCACATAAACTACGCACGAATAGCACACAATCCTTGCCAAAACACACCCAATATCGAGTCCGATTATACACCGTCAGCTACACTGATGTAGCCTAGCACTTCTCTCGCCATCTGCCTCCCCCCTCTCTCTCTCACACACACAAACCACAATAACCCTAACGAGATTACCGATTTCTCTACCTTCGTTGCCTTCACCGCTCATCCGGCTAACCACCACCGAGTGTAGATGATTCGGACGTCTCAAGTTCTCTACCCCCTGCTCTCTCACTATCTCTCTCCCTCTCTCGCTCACAAATACCACCACCCTGTATGATCTCTCACCCTCACCCCCTCAAATCAAATTCATATAAACAAAAAAACTTCAACTCGTGGGAATGGAAAGAAGAAGTGGTCTCTTACCTTTGTCTCCCCCGACGGCAGAACCCTGATCAATGGCGGCGAACTGCGCCGTGCCAGATTGGGTTAACAGCGGCGGACGAACGGGAAACAAAACTCCCAATCTCTCCACCGAGGGAACTCCCAGCTAAACAACGTCGGTGAACTGCGCGCAGGCCAGAGAGGATGAACGGCGGCAGTTGACCGGCGATGGAAACCCCCGATTTCCCCACTGACGGAGCTCCCAATCTCTCTTCCTAACACATTCTCGAGGTGTCTCCCTCTTTCTGGAGAATAAAGAATGGCGCGGAGACCGAGAAGACATAAAATTCGAAAACAGTACTGACCTATAACACGATTTCGAGTCCGGCGCGGAAGCCCAGCCCATCAAAACGCACCAATCTTGAAAAGATCGAACGGTCAACAATTTGGATGATTTTTGATCACATAACATCCGGGTGATGTTTATCAAATCCCTTGTTTGTTTGATTGTGTTTTAGAAGACGATCGCGTGCATTCGTGCGGCTGTGTAGAATTTCTTACATAAATGGCTTTTGCTCTTTGGATCCTTCCACGCCAAAAATTTATATATGTTGCTCTTAACACATAATAAATTTGAACTTCAAATTTGATTTAAAAAAATTGAACTCCAAATTTTATACGTTGGTACATTAAATTGAGAAGTACATCTAATTTTTTATGCTGATTTGTTGCCCAAACAAAAATGGTTGCATGAGTGCATCACGAATGGTGATTGCATATCACTTGTTGCCTACATGCAAAATTGCACATAGACCTGCGCAAATATGGCCCAGCTTGTACATTGATTTTAAGTTGGGCTTGAAATTTTTGGTACACCAGAGCAAGGTTTGAAAATTCGGTTTCGGAATAAATTTCGTCTCTGGCCGGATCGTGAGATTTCGTCGAAATTTTGAAATTTCGGAAAAATTTCGGACGAAATTTGAATTTGAAAATTCAAATCCAGTCCACGTAGTAACGAAAAATCCCAAAATTCGGCGAAAAAACCTGAAATTTCGGGCGAAATAACCAAAATTTTGGGTTTTTTTGCGAAAAGTAGTCTAAACTTTAACGAACAATTTTAAAATGTTTTTTTGGAGGTTCCTGACACATTACTGATGTTCTCACAAAAATTTCAGATGATTATCACATCTGAGGAATTTTTCAAAATTCGGAGAGTGGTACTGTCCTGATAAAACACTGACCGACAAGTTTGATCCGAATGAAAAATGGTACAAATCAAGTTAGAAACTGTTGAATTTTTTTGTGCATAGTTATGATCCATAACTAATGTTCTCACAAATTTTTCAGATGATTATAAAGCTTCATGAATTTTTGAAAATTCAAACAGTGCTACTGTCCTGTTAAAAGGCTTACCGACACATTTAAACAAAATAAAAAATGGTTTTAACAACGTTAGAAATTTTTGAAAATTTTGGTAGATGGTCTTGATGTAACATTAATGTTCGTATAAAATTTTGAGGTGTTGATCAAACTTAAAGAATTTTTAAAAATTTTGTGAAGTTAGAAATTTCGGTAGCATGTTGACTGAAATTCGGAGTTTGAGAGTCACAATTCGAAACAATCAATGTATATATTTGCATGAAAATTAGAAGGAACAAAATAAAATCGATACATATGAGAATTTATTGCATATTTGCATCACAATGCCTATGACTACCATGGGCCACGCGAGGCAGGTTGCAACATCCTAAATTTGGACTATAGTTTCACTTATGTGCATTTTTGGTGATTTTCTGAACTTATTGGATTTTCTGGAATTTATTTGAATTTATTTTAATTAAGTATATTGAACCTTTGGTGAAAACTAATTATATATAGATAAAACTAATATGAAGTTTTGCCAAAAATATTTTATTTGAACTCAAAATGTCTCAAAGTATTTATGAGAATTTTCTTGGATTTTTCCTGATATTTTAATTACCTTAAACGAATTAATCTAATTTCGGGAATTATTTAAAATCAAAAGCTTTTAAAAAATCGGTGAAACGATCTTGGGCGAAGCCCGAGATCGTCGCGTCTTGTGACCATTGTGCGTCGGGCCACCCAACCGCCACCGCGCGGACCGTTGGATCGGATCGTGCGGTCCACTTTCCTCGGCGAAACCCTAGCGCGTGAGCCGTTGGATCGAGATCAAGCGGTCGGGATCGCTTCGCGTTGTTTTGGAAAGATTTGATTGCATCCGTTGATTTTGGAAAGGGCGAATCGGATCGTATCGCCCGGGAATCAATCGTGGCCGTTCATCTTGGATCGGACGGTCGTCGGTCGTCGTCTCCGATTCGATTTCTGAGTTCGCCGCCGTGCGCCGTCTCGCCGTGGATTGCTTAGGGTTTCCTTCCCTGCGCGCATGCCGAGGCTATAAAAGCCGCAGCCCGCACTCCGATGTTCCTCGTCCCCTTGCGCAGCCAGTAGCACTAGCCTCTTCGCTTGTTTCGCAGCCGTCGTCGCTCGAGAGCTCGCCGTAGTTGCGCAAGCAGCGCCGCTAGCTTTCTCGCTTTTCGCGCCGTCAAGCCGCCGTTCGCAGCATCGGCTCCAGATTCAGACTCGTCGCGTCGAGCCGCACTGAAGCTGCTACTTCTTCTCGCCGGAGTCGCGCCGAAACGCCGTTCGGGTGGTCTTGTTCCTCCGCTCCGGTGCCAATCCGCCGCCGTGCTGCCATCTTCGTCTCGAAGCTCGGACAACCGTTGGATCTTCCGTGGATGTCTCAGATCGTGCGCGTCCGCCGTCTCGATGAAACGGCTCGGGTAAGCGTGGACCGTTGGATCAGGTCTATTCGGTTGAGATCGCGCTGTGTGTGCATTAGAGCAGTAGTCGTCGGATCGTCGCCCAGATGCGCACCGCGTGTCGAGCATCGGCACGGGCGGCGTCGCCGCGTGGCGGGCGCGGGGCACGAGGCGCCGTGAGCCGCGTCCACGGTGGACCAGAGGCGGTTCTGTGGACCGGGTCTGTGCGCCAGGTGACGTGTATGCGCATGATTGGCTCGGGCCAGGGCTGACTTCAGCGTTGCGCAATAAAAATCTTTTTCAATAGAAAAATATTTCGGAAAAATCGGAAATTCTATTTCCTGTATTTCAGTATTTATTCAAACTTCAAAAGGCTATATCTTTTGCATTTTAACTCGGATTTGAGTGATTCAAATTTCTAAAAATTTGTAAAATCAAGATCTATTTATTAGTGAATTTTATTTTATTTTTGGAGTTTTTTTCTCTCTATTTCAGTGTTTATTTGCTATTTTGGCATCGTTTCGCGTAGACGTTGAACTGCTCGGCGATCTGGAGGAAGATTCGTCACTTCAAGACCCAAGATCAGAGCAAGAGCCGCACCTACTCCAAGGCAAGTTGTGCTTTGACCATGTTGCACCCAATTTCGCCAAATTGCTATTTTTTTCTCTTAAATTTATGCATGATATTTTATGTGTATAAAATAATTTCAATTAATCTGGGAATTAGATAATATGCCTATTTAAATTAAATCATACCTTGTCAATTTTATGCCATGATCTAATTGTCACCCTAGGATGTGGAATTATAGTTGGTTAATATTAATAATCAACATGGGACTAGCTAGACCGTTGTAGATTGCTTAGCCATGCCACGTCATCACATGTGTCCGAATATTGTTACTTAATCTTGACTAATGGAATATGGAACAATGTTTAAGAATTTGTGCGTCATGTGTTGTCACACAGTGCTATCAAGTTGTCGTGGCGAGGAGGTCACGCAACTAGATTGAAATGTTGGTGGCATGTGGTGCATGGTAATCAACTGGGGTGGTAATGATTTAGATTAGGGAAAGTGGCAAGGGGCAGTGTGCCAAGGTGGGCCAGGATTGGCAGGGGTATGTGGAAGTCTTGCCTTAATCACTCTATGGACTTAACCTTGCAAGCCTTTGACTGAGTCTTTCTTGCAACCACATGTGCGAATGGGACAGCCTAGTTTGAATAATTTGTGAAGCCTAGATTTTGGTATCTTGTCGTGGTGAATAGTGAGTCCCGTGTTTACGGTTTAACTCACATGACGCAAGAGGGGGCCTGTTGTGGTGGTTTAACCCTTGATGTTGAAACCTTAGCGAACGATCTTGGGTCTAGGTGTAGCATTGTAAAGGCTTTGTTATGATCACTCGCCTTGGTGGTGTTTGGTTGTATCGTGTGGGTAAAGTGCATAACCTCTGCAGAGTGTACAATCTATTCGAATAGCTATGCTCACGGTATTAGGCAATGCTCGGGAATTACAGTTAAGGGTTAGACTTTTGTTAAACAAAAACCTGTTGGGATGGCAAGGTGCCATGGAGAATGGAAATTGATTTAAGATTGGAAACTTGGTTTACCTCAGAAATTTGGAATCTATTAATTACTGTTATTTGTTTTACTGCTTTTCAATCTATTTACTGTATTCTTGTTAAATGCCGCTTTATTGCAAAATATCCTTATTAGCCATTCCCTTGGATTAAGCCAAGCATATAGAATATTAGACTTGCATTGTTGTGCACAACTTGTTGAGTGCTTTATGTACTCACCCCAACAACAACAACTTCAGAAGAGGAAGAATCTCGCCTTTCGTGGAGGAGGATTATATGGATCACGAATGCTTAGGGTCCGAGCCTCGTCGCTTACTGCAGTGAATCGGGAGCTGCTACGCTTATTTATTTTTCCTTCTTACTTATTTGCTATTTCTTTTATAAGCCCTGTGTGGCAATAATCATGTAAGACAACAGATTACTATTAATTATTAAAGTTATGCTATATTCATTGTGTATGACTATGATAGCATCTATGTTGAGCTGTGTGCACTAGCGTGATCGGACTAGTGCGGTATACAGAGGGGTCGGATTTGCAAATTCGGGTCCCGACAGAGGTGGTATCAGAGCCATACTGACTATAGGTCTTGGCCCTAGGTAGTTGGTATCTCTTAGGAGTGTCCAAAATTATTTTCTAAAGAAAAAGAAAAATTGACTAATAAGTAACTCTTGGCTTATCTCATTCTTCTACTCTCATCCTTGCTAAAATTACCTTCTTGTCGTTGCCGTTTCGAGTGGAAATCTTATTCAAAATTTTGTTTTGAATAGATGCCGATCTTCCAGTCCTTCGAGTCGAGGCAGGGTGGCTATGCCATGGAGCTGTGGAGAGTTCTTCAAGTAATTGGAGGCTTCGATCGTCCGCTCTACGGAGGAAGCAACTGGAACGTCAACGGTGTGCATCGGGGGTTCTTTTGCAAACTAACCATCTTCGCTCAAGAGTGCGAAGAGACCACCAGACCGATCCACATCACCACCCGGAGGTTCACGTACGAGGCGGGAATTCAGGAGGCTGCCAAACTTGCTCTACGACGGATCTACCATGACTACGCCTACGAGCTTCGCGACACCGTGTTTCGGCTTCACCCGACAGTGCGAGCGTGCCAGCATCGACGGATCGTGGAGGGGGAGTGTGCTACTGCGGTACACCTTGCTGAGTTCGCCATCGCCCAGGAGGAGCACCTGAGGGACACTGCTCAGGAGTTGGAGACAGTGTACGAGGCACTGAGGGTGTCCGAGCGAGAGCTTCAGAAGACCCGTGACGCAGCAGCCAGGGTCATTAGTGAGCTGGAGGAGGCCTTGCAGGTAGCCGAGGAGTTGGCGGACCAGGTCGTCCAGGAGCCAGATGGAGTCGCCGAAGAAGAAGAAGAAGAGGAAGACCCAGAGGGGCGTGAGTGGGAGCCTGAGGAGCCAGCAGAGGGTCACTAGGATGGGTTCGCACCCATGCCAGCCCACCCTCCGGTGTATGCGCCGGATCAGTCTCAGCCAGGGTGGCTGGATGAGTGAGAGTTGGTCTTAGAGTTGTGTTTAGACTCGAGTGTTGAGTCGCGTCTTTAAGTTAGTCTTTACCTTTTAGTAAACGTTAAGGTTGCATGTTTAGTTTGGTTCTTAATTGTCTGCTGAGTGTGCAGTATGCGTTGCAAAGCCCTTAGGCATTGTAAGCAACCATACCAAGTATTAATAAAGATTATTTAAGTTGGGTTTAACCTGTTTCCCCCTCCTTAGAAATTCTTGCATCTTATCTATGCTACATCTATCTTTCTTAACCCAAGAAGCAATCAAGCAGATGGTGAACACTCGCAGCAACAATGGAGCTTCAGGAAGTGGTTTGCGCTCAGTCAACAATCCCAATGAAGGAGCACCACCGCAGCAAGCACCACCAGTGCATATGCAGAACTTGGGAGCTTTTCTCGCTGCGCAAACTCAGTTGATGCAGACTATGATGCAGCAGATGACCAATATGGCTGCAGTCAACAACCCCGCTGCTCAGAACAACAATGGTGGGCCTCGTCCTTACTCCAAGTTGTCGGACTTCATGAGGACTCGACCACCAACATTCTCAGGCAATGTCAACCCCTTGGAAGCGGATGATTGGCTAAGAACCATTGAGAGGAAGCTGTACATCACTCAATGTGAAGGCCATGAGAAGGTTCTTTACGCATCCCATCAGCTAGAGGGAAAAACTGCAGAATGGTGGGAGAACTATTGTGCCGCTCATGAGGCACCCATGGAAATCACATGGGAAGAGTTTGCAACGGCCTTCCGCCAGTACCATGTACCGGAAGGGATGATGGACCTGAAAAAGGAAGAGTTTAGGGCGCTTAAGCAAGGAGGCCAACCGGTGGCCGATTACTTGAACAAATTCTGAAGGACCATGTGGAGGTCCATCCATGTTTGTGATGAGTATTTGACTTTATTTGAGCAAGGTGTGCTCAAGTTTGAGTTTGATTTGGATTGATTTTCAAAATGAAGCAATTTGAGTTGTCTCTGCCAGGAGTGGAAGTACCGATCGTATGGATGCGGTAGTGATGAGTTGGATGGTTTATATTGCATATCATTGTGGGCATTATTATGTGAAAGGTTTTTTCCTTGTCTTTGATGGTTGCAGGACGACGGTGCTAGGTCATAGTGAGGCGAAGGATGACCGGGACTAGGCGAGGAGCGTCGGAGGTCCAAACGGTTGGGAGATCACCGGAAGATGATCGGAGATGGAGTCCGGGCAAGTCAAGAAGACAAGGAAAGGAGTTGATGCTAGCTAGATGCCGCGTGGATCAATGAGGGCCGTCGGATTGAGGTCTAGTTGATAGGTTAGCGGGTCTAGGTAGTATGCTTTGAAAACCGTGCAAGAAAACCCGGTATATGTGTGCGTTTTGGGTTAGCCCTTGCATGGCTGTGTGTGTGGGTTAATCCTAGCCCTTAGATGAGTGCTCTAGGGTTGAGGGACTCATCCAAGGGTGGTAGGTGGCCCAAGAGTAGTATAAATAGGGGTGGAGGGGTAGCCTCCTTCCCTTGAAGGTTTTTGAGGTTTTTGATGCTCCTTTGAGCTTTGCCCACACGAATGTTAGGCTTTGTAACCTCTCCTTCCAGAAATGAAATTTTTCCTCATATCATTTCTTTTCTTTATGCATTTACATTACGCATTTAAATTACGCAATTTACATTATGCACTTAAATTCCGCACTTAAAGTCCGCAATTAAATTCAGCACTTACATTCTTGCAATTTACATTTATGCAATTTGGATTTGCCTCCCCTCCTTATAAATGCTGTTATTCTAGGATGTCTTGAGGGTGTTCATTTGGTTTTACATCTTTCTTACACCCTTGGATAGACTAGAGATCAAGTTTTTTATCAAATTGCAAATCTATCCAGAACTTGTTCTTCGCACAGCAGTCAGTGTTTGATTTTTATAAAAATATAGAAAAATCATTTTTAAGTGATTATTTTTGTATAAGGTTCATAACTAATATATACATCTGTATAACATTTCTTGAGTCCACTGGTTGCACCGTTTGAGAGCTATGAATTGAAAACCGAGCCTCAAACTATCTTGTCGAAGTTCCTGACTGTCTGTATTGCTTGATTTGTCATTCTTATTCTACAAAGCATTCTGAGGTGATTTTTGGTGGAGTGGTTCCCAAAAATTTTAGAGCAACAGAAACTCACCAACCACCTGTTCCAACTGAGGACAATTTCTTTGACAATTTATGAAAATCTGCTTTAAACTTTTCTGAAAAGAGACTTTGGTGTTTTAGCTTTATCTCTTTTAGAAAAGAAGTCTTTTGAATTGATTCCTCTTTTGTTTGGACACTTGGACAACTAGGATTGTGATTAAAAACCCCTCACATGATTCATGGTTCTTATCCATGCAAGCTAGGGGTACACATAGTTGTCTAATTGTTCTGGATTTTTGGAGGGTGAGCGAATCTGAGAAGCACCAGTTTGAACAAAAATCTTTGGGTGCTTTAGATTTTTATTGCAAGAGTGTTTGGAGTACTTTGAGTGGGGGAAATTTTATTTGGGATCATTCACCCCCCCACTGATCGCCATTTCGATCTTTTAATTGGTATCAGAGCCGGTTTTGCTCTTCCATAGATCTTGACCGGTCTCAAGAGCCATGGCTATGGACAAGTATTCCACCAAGCCTCCCTTTTTTGCTGGAGTTGATTTTCCGTTTTGGAAATCGCGGATGGAGTCATACATCACTGTCCAGGGCTTCCTGATATGGCAGAAGGTGAAACTTTCGTATGAGGTTCCTGCTGATGAAAACGTCACGGCCGAAAATATGGCTGACGTTGAGGCGAACGCTAAGGCAAGGAATATTCTCATACAGGGTCTTAGCCGCAGTGAGTATGATAGGATTTCTCACCTTGTTCCGCTCACGAGATTTGGTTGACCCTCGATGCTTTCCATGAGGGCACTACTCAAATCAAGACCGTGAGGCAGGACCAGTTCAAGCGTGAGTTCAACAAGTTCGAACAACACGCTGGTGAGAGTCTTGATGAGTGTTTTGGTCGGTTTACCAAGATTTTGAGCAATCTTCGAGCAGTTGGTTGCATATACCCTGACTCGGATAATGCTCGATATTTCTTTACCGCACTCGATTTGCGCGTTTGGGAGATGAAGGTGACCACCATCAAGGACACCACCGACTTGTCGACTCTGACTCTTGACGGGCTTTATTCCCACCTCAAGACTCATGAGATTGATGTCGTCTCTCGGAAGACAAAATCTCAGTCGATGGCCTTGGTCACCGATCCCATTGGGTCTTTCTCCGGACCTTCTCTTGACTTTGCTTCTGGTTTTTCTCTCTCTGCACTTTGCGACGTAAGTGATGAACTTCTGGAACGATTTTCAGAAAATGAGCTTGCTCTTGTCGCTCGCAAATTTTCCAACATCTACAAGAGGGTGAGAGAGAGAAAGAGAGGTGGTATGATCACTTGCTTTGAGTGTGGTGGCCCCAACCACATTCGGGCAAATTGCCCCAAACTGGAGAAGACCAAGAACGACGCTGGCGGTTCAGCAAAGAACGACTACATCGATAAGAATCGCAACAAGAAGCCTCCAGTTCGTGAGCCAGCATGTGAGAAGAAGTACCGCAACTTCTCCAAGAACAAGAAGCTTTTCCATCGCGTCCTCGCCGCGCTTGACGACATCAACCTCTCTGACACGGAGACATGCAGCGACGAGAGCGAGGATGATCTGCAAGAGAAGAATGGCGGCGACGACTTCTCCAGCATGTGCTTCATGGCCGACACCAACGACATCAGCGACTCCGAGCTCTACAGCGACTCGGACGAGGTACCCTCCTATGACCAGCTCAATGAAGCTTTTTGCAAATTAGGAAAATTTCATGCTAGAGCTAGAGCTAGGTGTATGGAGCTAGAGAAGGAAGTAGGTACCTTGACTCGGGAGTTAGCCTCTCTTAGATCTTCTCCCTCTCGAGTCACTGATGATTGTTCCTTGTGTGATGCCGTGCTTGAGGAGTTAGAGAAACTAAGGACCATACATGATAGTGTGCTTGTTGAACTTGATGGTCTTAGGTTGAAGAATGCTAGCACTAGTTCTGTTGATGCTATTCCTATTGAGGCTAGTTTTCTTCATGCTCACTCTACTCCTTCATGTTCAAATTGCCCTAAATTGCTTGCTGAAATTGATGCCATGAGCGATCACCTTAGGAGGCTTTCTTCTAGAAACGATGAACTTGAAATGCATGCTTCTAAGGAACCACCGGCTCATGTGAGGGTCAGAGGCAACTAAAACTTGACAATGAATCCTTAAATGTCAAGTGTGCTAAACTTGCTAAGGACTTACTAGATAAGTCACAAGAAAGTTGCTTGCGATGTTCTGTGATTGGGGGGACTTGGATAAAATCCATGTCGAGCTTAGGAAGAAATTAGAAGACCAAGCCCATAGAATTAGAAATGCGTCTTGTGTTTCTTGTGAGGCCCTCAAGATTGAGGCAACCGTGCTGAGGGAGAAAAATGCACGTGCTGAGAGTGCTCATCTTTCTGGTTCTTCTTCCTCTCCTTCCCCCTGTTCTTCTTGTGCTTCTTTCTTTCGAGATTGCCAGTATCTTATGAGCACTCTCGAGAAGTTTGTTGGAGGCAAGAAGAAGCTCAATCTTATTCTAGACCAATCCAAGATTAGTAGATTCAATCAAGGTCTTGGATTTGATCCCTTGGAGCATGCTCGTGCGCATCCTCCCACCATTGTGCGTGGCTCCAAGAGTGGTGAGATTGTGATAGCTCCCAGAGTGAGCACCACCGTGTTTAGGTCTACTGGGGTTGTCCATAGGACTTCTGACCAGAAGGGTGTTACTCCTATTGCTTCTGTCTCTAGCAAGGCGAAGTACACATGCACCTTCTGTAAGAAGGATGGTCACCTAGTAGATTTACCTTGAGCGCCAAGATCACTCGGCGTGGCGTGTTGCTGCTCTTAGGGGTATTCGAGGTCATCCCAGACTTTGAGTGCTCTAAGGTACACACTGCTTCTAGACAGGTTAGAGAGTCGCCTGTTTTTGGGCAGCGTCCAGGACTCGGTTTTCATGCTGGTTCTTCAAGTTTTAGTCATGGAGCTGTTCGTAGTCAGTCTTTCCACCGTACTTTTGATATTCCTCGTTTTTCCCATCGAGGTAGATATCGGTGTGAGGCGTTCTCTGGTAGGAGTTTTAGGCGCTTCACTAGGGTGGTTCGGCTTTTGCACCACTGCAGCCAACCCGATTTGACTCCTAGATCATCTACTAGAGTTGCTCTTGATCTTGTTAGGGTTAAGCGTCGAGAGACACTCGAGTCCGTCTTCTTGATGGTGGTACTTTGAGGCGTCGAGTGGTTCAGTATTGGGTCCCCAAGTCTTCACTCTATCCCAGTACTGAGTCATCTTTCCCTCTTGTGTCAATTCCTTGTGTCATGTCTATGCGATGATGCTTTTAAGAGCCTTTTGCCTTTCTCATGGCATGAGTCGCTTGAGGCTAGCTTGAGGATGTGATCACTGCCTAGTGGAGTGGTTTTGGGTCATCTTGTGGACTTGTCCTTTCTTAGTTCGATTCTTAGTCCATGAGTTGTCCTGAGGCATCATCTTCACCGTACATAAGTAGTGGACCTCGTTTTTTCTCGAGGTACCCACTCACGGCAAGAGTTGAAGGTAAGTATGTTGGTCATGTTGATCTTTACTAATCTCATCTAGGATCGGTTTGTTGCTTTTCAATGTTGGCACTCGATGTGAATTCCGAGTTGGCCTTTGCGGCTTGTCTCTAGAGGATGGGATCTTCCTGCTTGACCATCATGAGCATCATGCTAACGTGCATGTACTTTCAACTTTGTTTGCCTCATGTTTCGCTCCACAAGTGTTGAGCTTCATGATAACAGCAATGGGGACTTCCACTTCCATGGTGAGCTATCTTATACCCTCATGTCGGTTATACTTGTGATCATCATTTCCAATGACATGTTGTGATTGCTCTTGCTCCCATGTGTATTATATGTACTTTGCTAGGTCTTGTTAGTTTTTGTCTGTCTTGTTTTGTGCCATAGCATGTTTTCCCCAACCATCTTTGTGCTTCATGTATTATATCCTAAATTCATGAGCTCTTTCCCAGCATGTGATTTTCTTGTTTTTATCCTGTCCATGATATTGTTCATTTGGTATGAGCATTTGTGTTAACTATGGGCACGTGCTATATATCATTTACTTTATTTTGTCATGAGTAGTATCTAGGTTATATGACCCTGATTTTCTATTACATCCATGATTAGCTTTGTTTAGACTTTGTTTGTCAGACTTTGTGCTACATGTGAATGCCTTTCATGAGATTAGGGTCATATGATCTAGCTGCCGCTGTATGACTTATATTGTTCATGATCACCTTTTATTGTCCTTCATGCTTATATGCTTCATACCTATTTTTGCATGAGCTTGTGCTCTTCATTCATGGCATGTATTCATCATCATGCATAGAGTGTTGCCATAAGTAGCTTCTCATCTTTGTGTCCATTGTCACCATTTACTTTCATGCTGTCTGTGTCCTCATGACCTTTTGTTTGGTCTTCTTTTGACGGGCCTTTTCGCAGCATGTAAATATTGTTATTGAGACTATGGATAAATGGATCTTGATGTTGCTAATTGGTTTGTTTTATGCATGATCCTCTTTGGTTGTCTTCATTCATCTTGCTCATGGTATATCTAGTAGCATGTTGTTGTGCTTCATTGTGGTATTTCTTCATTTACATGCTCATTGCCATGTTTAGGGTAGTATCTTGATCCATGTATTTCTAGGCTTGCACATGATCCCTGCTAGCATTTTGTTGTTGTGATGCATCTTGCTTAGCTTCTTCACTTGACATGATGATGCTATGATGCACCTTCTTTGTTGTTTATCATGTGGATATGTTTTCACTGTTGTCTATGGATATATGGATCTTGATGCTATCTTTAGCTTGGTTGTGATCATGATCTTACATTACCTTCTGCATCATGTTCATGCTCTAGATGATCATTTGCCACACTTTTCCTGTATCTTGTCCATTCGTGCCTAGGAACTGGATCTGCCTAACCCTAGTTTCGAAAGCATAGACTTCAGGTCATTTGCCACTACTTGCACTACACTGCAGTAGGTAAGTACCTCTGAAAATGTTGATGATAGTGATGGGTCTCTTAGGAGGTTGTGGTTCTTTTGTAGGTAGAGCTTGTGTCCTGTTTGTCTAGAGTCTTTTGGTTGGACTTCTAGCATAGTTAGGTTGCTTCTTACCTTGAGCCATCTTGCTCCTTAGAGACCATGTGGTTTTAGATCTTATCTCTTCTCCTCTAGCTTTCTACCTATCTCTTGTGAGGTGAGAGTTTTAGAGTGTGCCTCAAGGGGAGTAGAGTGTGTTCAGGGGGATTTGAGCTTGGGTTTATGAGCTCATATGGCATTTCTTGAGGGGGAGCTGATCTGTATTTTATGTACTATATATTTTCTTCCAGCATTTCCTTTCTTCTTCTGGGTGACTTTGGGCTTGTTTTCTTGAGTTGAGTTCACTCACTTAGAATTCTGGCATGCCTTGCATGGTCCTCTTATCTTGTGCTTTAGGTTGCTATCATGCATGATTAGTTGTTCTCTCTTCTCTCTAGATTGAGTTCCCTCACAGTCTTATAAGTCTAGCAGGTTTTGGGGCCTCCTGGTAGACAGGGTCTGTGTGCACTCCTTAGTTGGGATCTAGAGTCGACTTCCTATGTCGATCTCTGGGAAGATAAAACGAGTCCGAGTGTAGTGAGTCTCTTCTATCTTATCTATGCTCAATAGCCATCCGGTTTGCGCTTTCTCGACTTCTTCTCCTCATTCTGTTTTTTCTGGTTATTATTGAGTTCATTCGGGTTTTCTTTATGCCTAATCTTGATAATAACTCAACTTTAACCAGATTTGAGCTTAAAATTGATTCATTTGTTGAGGGGGAGTTTAAGAATCTGTTCATGCATTGCATATAGACTGCATTTCCTGTTTAATGAGCTTTGTCTATTATGCAATTGATTTCTTCTTCATGCTATATACCATGCTACATCATATGGAGGAAATCACTAGCTTAGATATGTCCAAGTTCATTTAACTTGCTAAGCTTAAAAATGAAATATGCCTTAAATGAAGAACTTGATGAAACTTGTTGCTTTTACTTGCTAGGTTTCTTCTCTAGAGGTTTGTGCCATAATTTGAGAAATTTTGGAGTTCTCTAGAGTCCCTATAGCAACTTGGGTGAAACTAGTTTGATTCATGCTAGAGTCCTTCAATTGCTCATAAATCATTGTGCTAAAAATGAAAATTAAACAAAATTGACTCTTCTTGTGCACATACGACTCAACACCTTGCATTCACAAGACCGCTTCCCATTGCACTTGGGATGAACTTGGAATACATCGTGTTTGACCTAGACCATCATCTTAAGAGTTCATCTTGAGATGGTCGATCGGACTTAAGTCAATTGGTTGTCAAAAGAAAATGCAAATAAATTAAAAACAAAGACATATGCGGGTAAAGAATGCAAATAATGTCAAACATTTGCACCCTGCTATGTCTTGTATGATGATAAATCAAAATTTGCATTAAGTGATAAATGAGCCCGAAGGACCTTGTATGCTCTTCTAGATTCCCCAAAGTGTTGAGTAGGTTGAACTCTAGGTTTTCCTTTTGATCCTTAGAGTAGCTATTCTTCTATTTTTGAAACTAAAGCTAAGTGTTGCACTTGTCAAATCTTGCTAAAAATGAAATATTCAAAACTAAGCTTGTATTTGCACTTGGACATGTCTTAGTTTAGTCATCTTCTGAAATTGACAAGCTTGGTGTAATATCCTTCCATTTTGATCAATTGGATAATCTTCAAAGCTCTTTCGATTGCATTTCATGCATACATAAAAAAATTGATGCCTATATTGCCAAAAGGGGAGAAAACGTAGAAAAGGCATCACTAAAAGATAAACATGTGAATGCTTATTTGGTTATTATGATCTTTGTAAAACTATGCTACTACTTCAGTTGGATCATAATCTCATAATCAAATTTGACATGTTTAGTTGGATTTTAGAGTTTTTGTTGAAAACTTGCTCTTTCTTAAATCTAACTCTAAAATCTAAATTCCTCTTCGTCAACTTGGTCATGGTTCAAATTTCTATCTTTGGACCAAGTTTGACTTTACAACTAAAAATTGCTTTCTTCTTCATTTTCTTCAAACTCAAATTTATGCCTTTTTGTGTGGTTTGTTAATATACTCATCAAGGGGGAGATTGAAGGACCATGTGGAGGTCCATCCATGTTTGTGATGAGTATTTGACTTTATTTGAGCAAGGTGTGCTCAAGTTTGAGTTTGATTTGGATTGATTTTCAAAATGAAGCAATTTGAGTTGTCTCTGCCAGGAGTGGAAGTACCGATCGTATGGATGCGGTAGTGATTAGTTGGATGGTTTATATTGCATATCATTGTGGGCATTGCTATGTGAAAGGTTTTTTCCTTGTCTTTGATGGTTGCAGGATGACGGTGCTAGGTCATGGTGAGGCGAAGGATGACCGGGACTAGGCGAGGAGTGTCGGAGGTCCAGACGGTTGGGAGATCGCTGGAAGATGATCGGAGATGGAGTCCGGGCAAGTCAAGAAGACAAGGAAAGGAGTTGATGCTAGCTAGATGCCGCGTGGATCAATGAGGGACGCGGATCAATGAGGGCCGTCGGATTGAGGTTTAGTTGATAGGTTAGCGGGTCTAGGTAGTATGCTTTGAAAACCGTGCAAGAAAACCCGGTATGTGTGTGGGTTTTGGGTTAGCCCTTGCATGGCTGTGTGTGTGGGTTAATCCTAGCCCTTAGATGAGTGCTCTAGGGTTGAGGGACTCATCCAAGGGTGGTAGGTGGCCCAAGAGTAGTATAAATAGGGGTGGAGGGGTAGTCTCCTTCCCTTGAAGGTTTTTGATGCTCCTTTGAGCTTTGCCCACATGAATGTGTGGCTTTGTAACCTCTCATTCCAGAAATGAAATGTTTCCTCATATCATTTTTTTTCTTTGTGCATTTACATTACGCATTTAAATTACGCAATTTACATTATGCACTTAAATTCCGCACTTAAATTCCACAATTAAATTCAGCACTTACATTCTTGCAATTTACATTTATGCAATTTGGATTTGCCTCCCCTCCTTCTAAATGCTGTTATTCTAGGATGTCTTGAGAGTGTTCATTTGGTTTTACATCTTTCTTACACCCTTGGATAGACTAGAGATCAAGTTTTTTATCAAATTGCAAATCTGTCCAGAACTTGTTCTTCGCGCAGCAGTCAGTATTTGATTTTTATAAAACTATAGAAAAATCATTTCTAATTGATTCTTTTTTTATAAGGTTCATAACTAATATATACATCTGTATAAAATTTCTTGAGTCCACTGGTTGCACCGTTTGAGAGCTATGAAGTGAAAACCGAGCCTCAAACTTTCTTGTCGAAGTTCCTGACTGTCTGTATTGGTTGATTTTTCATTCTTATTCTACAAATCATTCTGAGGTGATTTGTGGTGGAGTGGTTCACGTCTCAACTTCTCACTGGGACAAAAATTCCCAAAAATTTTAGAGTATTAGAAACTCACCAACCACCTGTTCCAACTGAGGACAATTTCTGAAAATCTGCTTTAAACTTTTCTGAAAAGAGACTTTGGTGTTTTAGCTTTATCTCTTTTAGAAAAGAAGTCTTTTGAATTGATTCCTCTTTTGTTTGGACACTTGACAACCAAGATAGTGATTAAAAACCCCTCACATGATTCATGGTTCTTATCCATGCAAGCTAGGGGTACACATAGTTGTCTAATTGTTCTGGATTTTTGGAGGGTGTGCGAATCTGAGAAGCACCAGTTTGAACAAAAATATTTGGGTGCTTTAGATTTTTATTGAAAGAGTGTTTGGAGTACTTTGAGTGGGGGAAATTTTATTTGGGATCATTCACCCCCCCTCTGATCGCCATTTCGATCTTTCAAATTCACGCAGTTAGCTCGCTATGCTACTGAAGACGCAGCGACGGACAAGGCCAGGCAGTCCCGCTTCATGAAAGGACTAAACTCGGGGCTGCAGGTGGGGCTAATTACCCACACTTTTCTGGATTTTCAAGAATTGGTAAACAAGGATTTGATCCTGGAGGATAAGCGCAAAGAACTGGGGGAAAATCGCAAGCGCTTGATGACCAACCAAGGTGGACGCTCTAACCACCTGCGAATGAGGATGACCCCGCAACAGTTTGCCAGGTTCCAACCGCAAGCTGTTAGTAAACCAGTAACGCTTGCGCCGCGACCACTAGGATAGAGTTATCAGACGCCGGTTCAGGGTAACAATGCTCAAGAGGAGTGCAGCAGTCAGCCGCCAGAAGGTGCTACAATTGCAATGAGCTGGGGCATTATGCTAATAGATGTCCCCAGAAAGGAGGTATCACGCCAGTGCGTTTCAACCTTGGAATGACGCCTGCTAAGGCACCGATGACGGGAGCGAACCGAGGAACTGGACAGGCAGGAGCAACGCCTCAAGCTACTATTTGGGGCAGAGTCAACCACATCACTGCAGATGGAGCTCAGGAAGCGTCAGACGTTGTGCTGGGTAAGTTTTTGTAAACTCGATTACACCAATATCTTATTTGATTCGGGAGCTTCGCATTCGTTTGTCTCTCGGGCTTTTGCATCTGAAAATGGTTTGATTATGAAAAATCTTAAATGTGTGATGTTAGTCCAAGCCCCGGGATCTGAGTTAAGATCTAGCCTTGGGTGCTTGGGAGTTAAGCTGCTAATTAATGGGGTAGAGTTCCTAGCGAACTTGATCATGTTAGATACCCAAGTTTTAGATGTTATCCTTGGTATGGACTGGTTGACCAAGCATAAGACAGTATTGGATTGCGGTCGAAGGGTTGTATCCATTGAGAGCCCTGGAGGAGACAAAGTGGAATTCCAAGCGACAACAGTTCGTGATGGTCAACTAATGGTTAATAGCGTAAAAGCCGTCAGCATAGAAGAAGTGCTAGTGGTCAGGGGATACCCAGATGTATTTCCAGAGGATCTGCCGGGAATGCCGCCAGACCGTGACATCGAGTTTGTCATTGAGTTAGCGTCTGGAACAGCACCGATAGCAAAAAGACCCTATCGGATGCCTACCGATGAACTGGTAGAAATGAAGAAGCAGATTGAAGAGCTGTTGGAGAAAGGCTTCGTAAGACCAAGCTCATCGCCATGGGGAGCGCCAGTTTTGTTTGTAAGGAAAAAGGATGGAAGTTTAAGGATGTGTATCGATTATCGAGCACTTAATGAAGTAACAATTAAGAACAAGTACCCATTGCCAAGAATCGACGACTTATTTGATCAGTTGAGGGGAGCAGGAGTCTTTTCCAAGATAGACCTTTGTTCAGGATATCATCAACTGAAGATTCGAGCAGAAGATGTCCCGAAGATCGCATTCTCGATGAGATATGGACATTATGAGTTTACAGTGATGTCATTCGGATTGACCAATGCGTCAGCATATTTCATGAATATGATGAATAAGGTTTTCATGGAGTATCTGGATAAGTTTGTTGTTGTCTTTATAGACGATATCCTGGTTTATTCGAAGACAGAAGAAGAGCATGCTGAACATTTGAGGTTGGTTTTAGAAAGGTTGCGAGAACAACAATTGTACGCTAAGTTCAGCAAGTGTGATTTTTGGAAGGAGAGGTTTTGGTGGCCGAATATGAAGCGTGAAGTCGCTGAGCATGTTGCGTTGTGTGATATATGCTAAAGAGTTAAGGCAATACACCGAGACCAAAGGGATTACTACAAATTGTTAAGGGTTCTAGAATGGAAATGGGAAGAAATCGGTATGGATTTCATCACTGGGTTTCCAAGAACTCAAAGTGGGTACGATTCTATATGGGTCATTGTGGATCGATTGACCAAAGTTGCTCACTTCATTCCGGTTAAGACAACTTACTCAGGAGACCAGTTAGCAGAATTATACATGGCCAGAATTGTGTGTTTGCATGGTGTGCCTAGGAAAATAGTGTCACACAGAGGTACTTAGTTCACCTCAAGATTTTGGGATAAATTGCATGAAGCTATGGGAACACGATTGTACTTCAGTTAAGCATATCACCCACAGACCGATGGTTAGACAGAAAGAGTAAATCAGATTTTGGAAGATATGTTGAGGGCTTGCGCTTTAGCCTACACTACTTCATGGGACAAATGTTTACCGTATGCAGAGTTCAGCTATAACAACAGTTACCAGGCTAGCTTGCAGATGTCTTCATTTGAAGCTTTATATGGTCGTGCCTATCGTACCCCGCTGAATTGGAATGAGACAGGAGAGCGTATGATATTTGGCCCTAATGTTCTCAAGGAAGCTGAAGAGCAAGTTGCCATGATAAGAGAGAGGTTGAAAATCGCGCAATCAAGACAAAAGAGTTACGCTAATAATCGACGCCGTGACTTGAGTTTCGGGCCAGACGATTTTGTGTATCTTAGAGTTACCCCTCTGAAAGGAGTTAAAAGGTTTCACGCTAAAGGAAAGCTTGCCCCAAGATATGTTGGACCGTTCAAAATTTTTAGCCGTCGAGGGGAGGTTGCTTACCAGTTGGAATTGCCGCAGTCACTGGCAGGCGCATGATGTGTTCCATGTGTCACAGCTCAAGAAGTGTCTTCGGGTGCCAGCGGAGCAAACGCTTTCTGGAATTTATTTGAATTCATTTTAATTAAGTTATTGAACCTTTTGTGAAAACTAATTATATATAGATAAAACTAATATGAAGTTTTGCCAAAAATATTTTATTTGAACTCAAAATGTCTCAAAGTATTTATGAGAATTTTCTTGGATTTTTCCTGATATTTTAATTATCTTAAATGAATTAATCTAATTTCGGGAATTATTTTAAATCAAAAAGCTTTTGAAAAATAGGTGAATGCGATCTTGGGCGAAGCCCGACCTTGTGTGCGCGCGCCCGCCAGCCGCCACCGCCGCGCGTGAGGACCGTTGGATCGAATCGTGCGGTCCTCTTTCCTCGGCGAAACCCTAGCGCGTGAGCCGTTGGATCGAGATCAAGCGGTCGGGATCGCTTCGCGTTGTTTTGGAAAGATTTGATCGCATCCGTTGATTTTGGAAAGGGCGGATCGGATCGTATCGCCCGGGAATCAATCGTGGCCATTCATCTTGGATCGGACGGTCGTCGGTCGTCGTCTCCGATTCGGTTTCCGAGTTCGCCGCCGCGAGCCGTCTCCACCGCGGATTGCTTAGGGTTTCCTTCCCTGCGCGCATGCCGAGGCTACAAAAGCCGCAGCCCGCACTCCGATGTTCCTCGTCCCCTTGCGTAGCCACTAGCACTAGCCTCTTCGCTTGTTTCGCAGCCGTCGTCGCTCGGGAGCTCACCGTAGTTGCACAAGCACCGCCGCTAGCTTTCTTGCCTTTTCCGCCACCGTCAAGCCGCCGTTCGCAGCACCGGTTCCAGATTCAGACTCGTCGCGTCGAGCCGCACCGAAGCTGCTACTTCTTCTCGCCGGAGTCACGCCGAAACGCCGTTCGGGAGGTCTTCTTCCTCTGCTCCGGTGCCAGTCTGCCGCCGTGCTGCCATCTTCGTCTCGGAGCTCGGACAGCCGTTGGATCTTCAGTGGACGTCTCAGATCGTGCCGCGTCGCTTCGTCTACAGTGAACAACTCGGGTAAGCGTGGACCGTTGAATCAGGTCTGTTCGGTTGAGATTGCACCGCGTGTGCGTTAGATCAGTAGCCGTTGGATCGTCGCCCGGATGCGCGCCGCGTGTCAAGCATCGGCACGGGCGGCGTCACCGCGTGGCGGGAGGCACCGTGAGCCGCGTCCACGGTGGACCAGAGGCGGTTCTGTGGACTGGGTCTGTGCGCTAGGTGTTGTGTCAGCGCCTGATTGGCTCGGGCCAGGGCTGACGTCAGTGTTGCGCAATAAAAATCTATTTCAATAGAAAAATATTTTGGGAAAATCGGAAATTCTATTTTCTGTATTTCAGTATTTATTCAAACTTCAAAAGGCTATATCTTTTGCATTTTAACTCGGATTTGAGTGATTCAAATTTCTAAAAATTTGTAAAATCAAGATATATTTATTGGTGAATTTTATTTTATTTTTGGAGTTTGTTTTCTCTCTGTTTTGGTGTTTATTTGCTATTTTGGCATCGTTTCGTGTAGACGTTGAACTGCTCGGCGATCCGGAGGAAGATTCGTCGCTTCAAGACCCAAGCTCAGAGCAATACCCGCACCTACTCCAAGGCAAGTTGTGCTTTGACCATGTTGCACCCAATTTCGCCAAATTGCTATTTTTTCTCTTAAATTTATGCATGATATTTTTTGTGTATAAAATGATTTCAATTAATCTGGGAATTAGATAATATGCCTATTTGAATTAAATGAAACCTTGTCAATTTTATGCCATGATCTAATTGTCACCCTAGGATGTGGAATTATAGTTGGTTAATATTAATAATCAACATGGGACTAGCTAGACCGTCGTAGATTGCTTAGCCATGCCACGTCATCACATGTGTCCGAATATTGTTACTTAATCTTGACTAATGGAATATGGAACAATGTTTAAGAATTTGTGTGTCATGTGTTGTCACACAGTGCTATCAAGTTGTCGTGGCGAGGAGGTCACTCAACTAGATTGAAATGTTGGTGGCATATGGTGCTTGGTAATCAACTGGGGTGGTAATGATTTAGATTAGGGCAAGTGGCAAGGGGCAGTGTGCCAAGGTGGGCCAGGATTGGCAGGGGTATGTGGAAGTCTTGCCTTAATCACTCTAAGGACTTAACCTTGCAAGCCTTTGACCTGAGTCTTTCTTGCAACCACATGTGCGAATGGGACAGCCTAGTGAATAATTTGTGAAGCCTAGATTTTGAATCTTGTCGTGGTGAATAGTGAGTCCGGGTTTACGGTTTAACTCACATGGTGCAAGAGGGGGCTGTTGTGGTGGTTAAACCCTTGATGTTGAAACCATAGCGAGCGATCTTGGGTCTAGGTGTAGCATTGTAAAGGCTTTGTTATGATCACTCGCCTTGGTGGTGTTTGGTTGTATCGTGTGGGTAAAGTGCATAACCTCTGCAGAGTGTACAATCTATTCGAATAGTTGTGCTCACGGTATTGGGCAATGCTCGAATTACAGATTAAGGGTTAGACTTTTGTTAAACAAAACTCATTGGGATGGCAAGGTGCCATGGAGAATGGAAATTGATTTAAGATTGGAAACTTGGTTTACCTCGTAAATGCGGAATCTATTAATTCTCATTATTTGTTTTATCGCTTTTCAATCTATTTATCGATTCTTGTTAAATGCCGCTTTATTGCAAAATATCCTTATTAGCCATTCCCTTGGATTAAGCCAAGCATATAGAATATTAGACTTGCATTGTTGTGCACAACTTGTTGAATGCTTTATGTACTCACCCCAACAATAACAACTTCAGAAGAGGAAGAATCTACGCCTTTCGTGGAGGAGGATTATATGGATCACGAATGCTTAGGGTCCGAGCCTCGTCATGCATTGCGGTGAATCGGGAGTACTACGCTTATTTATTTTTCCGCTGCTGCTTATTTGCTATTTCTTTTATAAGCCCTGTGTGGCAATAATCATGTAAGACAACAGTTGCTATTAATTATTAAAGTTATGCTATATTCCGCTGTGTATGACTATGATAGAATCTATGTTGAGCCTGTGTGCACTAGCGTGATCCTGGACTAGTGCGGTATACACAGAGGGTCCAGATTTGCAAATTCGGGTCCCGACACAGGTGCTTGTTGAAATGCTTCTGGGTAAGAGTGCTATATGACCAGCATATGCATGCCAAATCCAGCCAACATGACCAAATTTTGGTCACTCTAACCTTCAAACGAAAAGGGCCTAATTAATTCTTCAAGTGTACCAACAAATGCTAAGCCTTTGAGAGACCTCTGCATATGAGAATAAAATTAATATATATTTACATGACGTACCTACGAGTAGTAGTACACCTGTGGTTGAAACTCCACCTCCGTGTTGTCGACAATGACCTCGTGATACCTCCTCTCATGTTGGTACTTGTATTCTTCCCAGGTCATGTCCCGCGGTAGCCAGGCAGACTTCCAATGTTCATAATGAAACTCCTAGGCACTAGGTTTCTCGGACTGGAAAAGATACTTGACACTAACAGATGAGTGCCGTGCGTATGGATCGGCGTATGGATCAGTGTAGTCAAACAGCGAAGACATGCTAGATCCATCAACACTTTGTTTGTAACCATACACACCCTGATATCCTCTATAGGGTATTGAACCATACCCACTATGCTCAGTTGAGAACCCCAAATGGCTGGAAGACTAACTGCTATACCATGAGCCTACGTCATCCTGTGGCTGTGCTTCCTATTGCTCACCCCCACCACTCGACGTGCCCTTCCCCTTACTATGGGTCTGCCTCTGTGAGCCCCTCCTCGAGAGGCTAACCCCATGTTGTGATGTTGGTGGAGATTGTGGCTGTGAATGGAAGCGCATGGTATACTGGTCAGTTTTTGTTTCATCATCGCTGGGAGAGTCTGACTTTGTCGTTGAACCACTACTGAGGCTCTGCTCATTATCAGGAGTTTTTGTTTCATCATCGCTGTCGACAACAGGCTCATCATCAACTAGCTCTCTTCCTTTTCCCTTGGCAGGTTGGCTCCCCAATAACTTCTCCAAACCGCGTAAAGCTCCTGCCAGTGTGTGGTCGTCGTCTATGTTGCTAGCAAGCTTTCTCTTCCCTTTGTGCGTGTTACCGACCGCGAATTCGGCCCAATCTGAGAGATTCTTCCCGCCTATGGCCAATTGAAAGTAATATTAACATCGTTGTGAGGTTTCAATATACATGATGCACAAGTAGAATGGAAAATAATTATGTTAGTTACTTGTGGCCTTATTCATCTCTTCTGGCGGGATGGAGTCTACCACGAATCTCGCTGGGAGAGGTGGATCAATCTCACTGTCCTCATCCACTAGACCTACACAGGTCGAACCACTCTGCCATAGGGTCAGTACCAGGATGCATCACACTCTCAATGAGCCTATCGAGTGGGTCTTCGTCTTGAGCATCACGGGTGGATTTGTAGTCCCGTAAGCGAAGTCGCAGGTTGTAGTGCATGAACACAAGCTGCTGCAGCTTTGCATAACTCAATCGGTTCCTCGGCTGCGTGTGCAATAAGGCAAATGTGCTCCAGTTGTGCTCGCATCCACTTGACGACGCGCACTGTGACACTACCCGCAAAGCGAACTTCTGCAAAGCTGGCGTCTCATTTCCAAACGCCATCCACCATTGAGCTGCAGGTAATACGATAAAAGAAAAGATCGCCATTCAGTTGTAAACAACGTCATAGAAATAACTGAAATTACGTATTTACCTGCTGTCATGCGCTCATCGACGGCACTGGACTGTGCAAGCTGGGTGGCAAACCGTCCCCTTCTAAGACGGTATACATCAACTACCCGTATGGCCTGCACCGCGGTATGGTCGTTCTCAGCCATAATCTCTAGTGCAGTAGAGAGTGCTCCCATGTACTGCGGAGTGCTGTATATGTTGTAGGAGAACTGAGATCGTGGGTCAAGCACGGAGGCTGCGATGCACAAATCATTGTATAGTGAGCATAACAAATCCCTACATTGCGTAGTTACCATAAGAGAACTGAACATATTAATTTCACTGACCTGCTTGCATGAATGTGGTTTCCCTTATTTCGGTAAATCTCTTTTCCAGGACTTGCAAGAACATCCTGTAATGCTCTCCGTGCTCCCGCAAGCGGTTGTTATACTCATTTCGCACAGTCGCGTACTACATCATGACACCACTGATCGTTGGTAACTTATCTTGATCCGCAAACCTCAACAATCTGTACAAGGGTTCTACAGCCACAACGGACCACTCCATCCACTCCCAAAACTCCCTGTTTAGGATGCGGTCATATGCGTACTTGCCCTCCTCCATCGTAGCCCACCTGCTACTGCCCCAGTCAGGATGTGTCATCCACTGCTGGAACTTCTCCTTTTTTTTGTTGAAGCTATCCAAAAAAACAAAGGTCGTGCCAAACCTAGTGGCATTTGGTCTCACCAACTCTCCCCCAATATGTTGCCGCATCTGTGCGTGCAGATTTTTGTGGTTGTACATGAATTTGCAAATCCTCTTGGCCTCTCCCACAACCTTTCTGATTTCTGGGTCATCACACACGTCTTTCAGCATAAGATTCACAGTGTGTGCCAAGCATGGCTGCCATATAATTCGTGGGTACTGCACTCGTAACATCTGGCATGCTTTCTTAAAGTTGGCACCATTGTCAGTAACCACCTGCACAACATGCTCTACCCCAATCTCCTCAGCCACAAGCTTTGTTATCTCGCGTAGCAGGTACTTGTGGTCCTGGACCTTGCCTGTGAAAGAACAAGCCAGATGGTAGTACGCATGTCATTCACGGTGGTATAGAAGGGTACAAACTAAACTGATGGTAGTACCTGTTGCATTGATAGTTTTATGAAAGAACATGACCCCATTGCAATACACCATGAAGTTGATGATGCTCTGATGAGTAGGTCCGGTCCAAGCATCACACATGATTGTAACACCAAACATGGCCCAGTCGTCCTTGAACTTTCGCAGGTACTGCAGTATCTCCTGCTCATTCTCATCCAGGTACTTCCCATCTATCTCGTGCCCCCGTGGTGGACGAACACCTGGGCCTAGTTCCTGCGTTAGCTTGATTGCACCTGTCCATTGCGGGCATAAGAAATTAGTACAACCATCACACAAGTTCTAACTTACAAACATACAATCATTTCATACCTGTGAAATATGGACACTCGACCTTTCTTCCTGGAATTGCATTAGCATGAGCCCACTTGGCCCATGCCCTTACTAGCTTATTCCTCCCCCCTGCTTGAATGCAGTGTCAATACGGGGTTGCTGCGGGGCGCTGCTCCGTGCAAGGTCAACATCAATGGATGCATGGCTTCCTTGTCTTGATTTGCTCCTCCCGAATATTTTGCTGAGAGTGGATTGGACCGATGTCCTCCCAGCAGCACTCCCGGACCCCGAACCTGTGGTCAAACCTTGGCTTCTAAGGTAGGCCTGTTCTCTAGAGGCTCTTAAGGCCATCTTCAGCTGCTCCTGCTCGATACAAGTACTCATCACCCAAGGTGGCCCAGTCGTCGCAAGCCTCCTCCTTACGGAGGCGCTCCTCCTCCCTATCCTTCTTCTCCCGACATCCATGAAGGTCCGCGAGCATAGCCTGCCTAACCACTTTAGGCACACTGGGACAGGCCTTCACATCGCCCCTGTGGCCAGCCAGATGTTGCTTCAATCGAGTCGCGCCTCCACCCTTCATAGCATGACTGTAGTATCTACACTTTGACCCAGGGCCGATGCGCTCCTCGTGCTCCCATACGGTACCCTCACGATCTGCCATCACGAGAGCCTGCAATGGAACATAGGAGATGCCAATGAGGCAATGAGATAAAATTAAAAGGATTGTATTACAGACTGTTAAGTTACTTGTACTTGGTTACTAAATCATGAAATATTTTTACTGCAAGAACAAAATAATATGGCTCATAACTCATGACTACATCATGAAATATTTTTTACTGCAAGAACATACAATACTTTGTTACATCAGCCCAAAAAAGTACAGACTAGAAAGAACTCATTCATATTGCTTTGTCTAGAAGTACATACTAGAATAATATGGTTTCAGGGCTTATGACTCATTAAAACTTGGTAATTTCTTGCTTTTCCTAGTTGGTTTCTCATTACATGAACCTGTTAAGCTCTTATGTTTTTGTTGCTGATCAAATTCGACATATACCATTACCTTCCTCTGCTATTACATGAATCAGGAAATGCTGCCATTAAGTTTTGTATTGAGAATGTGTTACATGTTCAGGGCTTTTGAAGCGATGTACTTCAATATAATACACAAAGAAGCTTTCTTCATCTTCATTCTACAGACTAGAATACATGAATTAAATCGAAAATAAATCAAGTTTTGTCGAAAAAACTAACTTACTGGAGATTTTGTGATTCGATCGAAATTTCGCAAATTACTCCTGAAATTTTGCTGCAGAGGCCCTAAATTTCGCTCCTTCTGGCCGAAATGTCGCTGCAGAGGCCCGGACTTGCCCGGATTTGGCTGGAATCTAGCCGAATTAGAGAGAGACGCAGACGCTTGTGCTTGGAGAGGCAGAGAACCAGAGGAAAGTGAAAAGGACTGAACAGTGGACGCATGTGAAATGAGGTCTGTGTCTCTTCTGTAAAGCAAAGAGCAATAATTGAGGTCTGTGTCTCTCTGAAGCAAAGGCAAAGTGCTAAATTCTCAGACCTAAAAGCCAGCAATAACTCTAGCTCAGTGGTAGATGTTAAGGCTAGCAAACAAAAGGTCCTCGGTTCAAATCCTAGCCATGATGTTTTCTTTCAAATTTTGTTTTTCATAGTTATAAGTATGAAAAAATTATGGAAAATTTTTTGGATGTTCATAAAGTATTGATCATATTCTCATAAAATTTTGAGATCATGATCAACCATAAAAAATCTCAAAAAATGTGGAAGTGCTACTTCACATTACATTTTTTTGAATAGTTTCAAGCATGTAAAAATTATAAAAAAATTTGTACATAGTTAAAAAGCATCGATGATATTCTAATAAAATTTTGAGATCATGATCAAACATGAAAAAATTCCCAATAAATGTGAATGTGGTACTTCACAATTTTCGGACTTCAGAGCGCGTGTTTATACCGTTTACAATTTTTGATTGAGTATCCAAAACAGGTTAAAATTTTCTGAAACTTTTACAGAATGGTTATGAGACAATTATTAACTTCTCATAAAAATTTAAGGTGATGATCGAATATGAAGAAATTTATAAAATTCTAACACGGTTACTGCCTTGTTTATGCTAAATCTATTTTTTATTTTTAAAACGTAACAAAAGAAGTTAAAATATTTTAAAAATTTTTTGTCTGATCCTAGGTGTCTTATGATAGTACCATAAAATTTTCATATCATTAAAAGGTTTCCTCAATTTTATACAATTCCAACAGTGTTTCTGTTGAAACTTTAAATTGTCTCAAAAATTAACTTTTTGGACAAATTATCATTGAAGATCACTTTCTTATATGTTTTGATGCCATTCCGGTGAATTCCGGCCATAAAATTTGTAAAACCGGTTAATTATGCCGAAATTTTGCCGAAATTACCGAAATCACTGTAGCATTTTCAATTTTTTTTCTTCACAATTTTAAATTTGGCCGGTATTTCCAATCTCATGGGGTCCAAAATCCGAGATTTTGGCAAAAAATCACCAAATTTTGCCAAAATTTCTAACCTTGCACCAGAGCTACATTTGCTGACGTCTACCTAATGGTGGGGGAACATAGATTGACAGTTTCGAACAAGTGCACATCAAGAAAGTAATGACTGTTAATTGGTACTCTCTCTCTCCACAAATAGTTGTTGATGTGGACATTGACACGGTCCTAAAACTCAACTTTGACCATTAATTTCTATTATAATTATTTAAAAAATATAATAAAATTATAATATGAGCAGTACTTTAATGGTTTCCCTCCTAGTACTCCCTCGCCAGCTCCCCGCCATCCACCCGATGCTCTCACAATCACCGACTCCCTGTGACGTGCGTCAAGCGCCCTGACTCGGTGGGTTGCTATGTCCTTGCAATGGAGAAGTGTCGTGCCACCCCCCTCTCTCTATGGTATGTGCGTACGTCTAGGGTTCGAGTAAACTTTTGCAGGCAACAAACGAAGTTACCAATAGCCAAATTAGGTCATCAACAAGTAGCGGCCCACCAAGGCATATGGCCCTTATCACCTAGCAAAGCTTCTTCTTTCTCCAACCACACCCGAACGAGTGTGCATTCTCCCCGACTTTGTAAAAAACAAAGCACTAGTGCTAAAGAGGGTACTTAGAGTCCATCGGTCGAAGGGTGGGCTCGAGCCTAAAGGAGCCCTACTGTTGCCTACGCCCCTAGTTTTGAAAGCATCTAGGCCCCTAATTCGATTTGGTTTTGGTAATTAATGACAATTGCGGTTAAAGGACTAATATTTTCTCTTGAGAATATTGAAAATAGGTTGGTCCTAAATTCGGTGATTGTGGAAGCATGAAAATGGGAAAAAGGAGATTAACGTGTGAAAGACCATGTGGAGGTCTATCCTTGTGTGTGATGAGTAATTGACGAGTTTTGAGCTTGGTTTGATTTGAATTGAATTGGATTTGAAGCAATTTGAGTGTTGGTTGCTCTTCTTAGTGCTACCGGCCTAGGGGTAGTAGCACCGGACCATTTAGAGCAATTATGAACGATTAATGATTTTAGGATAATCATGGAATATCTTTGTGGGCATTGCTATGTGAAAGGTTTTTCCTTGTCTTTGATTGTTGCAGGGTGACGGTTCTAGGAGGTCATGGTGAAGCGGAGGATGACCGGGACTAGGCGAGGAGCGTCGGAGGTCCAGACGGTTGGGAGATCGCCGGAAGATGATCGGAGACGGAGTTCGGACAAGTCAAGAAGACAAGGAAAAGAGATGATGCTAGCTAGATGCCGCGTGGATCAATGAGGACCGTCGGATTGAGGTCTAGTTGATAGGTTAGCGGGTCTAGGTAGTATGCTTTGAAAACCGTGCAAGAAAACCCGGTATGTGTGTGGGTTTTGGGTTAGCCCTTGCATAGCTGTGTGTGTGGGTTCATCCTAACCCTTAGATGAGTGCTCTAGGGTTGAGGGACTCATCCAAGGGTGGTAGGTGGCCCAAGAGTAGTATAAATAGGGGTAGAGGGGTAGCCTCCTCCCTTAGAAGGTTTTTGAGGTTTTTGAATGCTCCTTTGAGCTTTGCCCACATGAAAGTGAGGCTTTGTAACCTCTCCTTCCAGAAATGAAAGTTTTATCCATCCAACTCTGAATTTATTTTGCGCATTTACATTATGTCTTTACTTTACGCAATTTAAATTCAGCATTTACTTTCCCGCAATTACATTCTCGCAATTTACTTTTACGAAATTTTGATTTGCCTCCCCTCCTTCTAAATGCTGTTGATCATGGATGTTTTCAGTGTGTTCATCTGGTTTTACATCTCTTTTGCACTCTTGGATTGAGTAGAGAACATCTTTTCTTTCAAGTTCCAACTTTGTTCAGAACTTGTTCTTTGCGCAGCATTTAGTATTTGATTTTTATAAAAATATATAAAAATAATTTTTGTGTGATTCTTGTTGGAGGAGGTGCGGGACATTGATATCCACCTGCAGAACAATTTTGGAGTTCACTTGTTGCACCGTTTGGGCGCCATTAGGTGAAAAGCGAGCCCCAAACTTTCTGCTCGAAGTTCTTACTGACTGTGTTCTTCGATTTTTCCAGTTTTTTCTGTAAGGCTTTTTGAGGATAAATTTGGTGGAATTCTTTAGGACTCTTTTGCTCATAGGGAGAAAAATTCTCAAAATTTTGTGAGCTGCAGAAACCCACCAACCTCCTGTTCAAATTGACGATAATTTCTTGAAATTCTGCTTTTGCTTTTCTGAAAGTGACTTTTGTGATTTGAATTGATCTCCTTTCTAAAAGCAAGAGTTGGATTGATTCCTCTTTATCTTGGACACTAGACAACCAGGATCATGACTCAAAAATCCCCACATATTTTATGGTACTTATCCATGCAAGCTAGGGGTACACATAGTTGTCTAGTTTTTCGGGTTTTTCACGATTTCCTTTGAGCGATCTTGTCGAGGTTTTTGTTGGAGTATTTTGGGGGAAAATTTATTTGCGACCATTCACCCCCCCTCTGTTCGCCATCTCGATCCTTCAAAATCCTAGCCCTTGATGGATGCTTTAGGGTTTAGAGGCTCATCCAAGGGTGGTAGGTGGTCTAAGAGTTGTATAAATAGGGGCGGAGGGGTAGTTTTCTCCCCTTGAAGGTTTTGAGGTTTTTGATGCTCCTTTGAGCTTTGCCCACATGAAATGTGAGGCTTTGTAACCTCTCCTTCCAGAAATGAAATGTTCTTCATTTATGTTCATGGTTTATTTCTTTTACGCATTTAAATTACGCAATTTAAATTCAACATTTACTTTCCCGCATTTACATTCTCGCAATTTACTTTATCGCAATTTGGATTTTCCTCCCCTCCTGCTAAATGATGTTCTTCTAGGATGTCTTGAGGGTGTTCATATGGTTTTACATCTTTCTTGCACCCTAGGATAGACTAGAGACCAAGTTTTTATCAAATTGTAAATCTGTCCAGAACTTGTTCTTCGCGCAGCAATCAGTCTTTGATTTTTATAAAAATCTAACAAATACCTTTTTAAGTGATTCTTGTTGGAAAAGGTGAATGACTCATATATCAATCTTTGGAAACATTTTTGAGTCGACTGGTTCTACCGTTTGAGCGCTATGAAGTGAAAACCGAGCCTCAAATATTCTGGACGAAGTTCCTGACGGTCTGTAATGCTTGATTTTAATGTTTATTCTACAAAGATTTTTGAGGTTATTTTTGGTGGAGTATTTCACAACTCAACTTCTCATAGGGATAAAAATTCTCAAAAATTTTAGAGCAACAGAAACTCACCAACCACCTGCTCCAATTGAGGACAATTCCTGGAAAATCTGCTTTTACTTTTCTGGAAAGAGACTTTGGTGTTTTAGCTTTATCTCTTTTAGAAAAGTAGTCTTTGAGTTGATTCCTCTTTGTTTGGATACTTGACAACCAGGATTATGATTAAAAAATCCCTCACATGATTCATGGTTCTCATCCATGCAAGCTAGGGGTACACATAGTTGTCTAATTGTTCGGGTTTTGGAGGGTGTGCGAATATGAGAAACACCAATTTGAATGAAAATCTTTGGGTGTTTCAGATTTTTATTGCGAGATTGTTTGGATTACTTTGAGTAGGGGAAAATTTTATTTGGGATCATTCACCCCCCTGATCGCCATTTCGATCTTTCAGTTGGTATCAGAGCCAGTTTTGCTTTTTCATAGATCTTGACCGGTCTCAAGAGCCATGGCGATGGACAAGTATTCTACCAAGCCTCCTATTTTTGCTGGAGTTGATTTTCCATTTTGGAAATCGCGGATGGAGTCATACATCACTTCCCAGGGCTTCCTGATATGGCAGAAGGTGAAACTCCCGTATGAGGTTCCTGCTGATGAAAATGTCACGGCCGGCAATATGGCTGACGTTGAGGCGAACGCTAAGGCAAGGAACATTCTCATACAAGGTCTTAGCCGCAGTGAATACGATAGGATTTCTCACCTCCGTTCCGCCCATGAGATTTGGATGACCCTCGATGCTTACCATGAGGGCACTACTCAAATCAAGACCGTGAGGTAGGATCAGTACAAGCGTGAGTACAACAAGTTTGAACAACACGCTGGTGAGAGTCTTGATGAGTGTTTCGGTCGTTTTACAAAGATTTTGAGCGATCTTCGAGCAGTTGGTTGTATATACCCTGACTCGAATAATGCTCGACATTTCTTGACCGCACTCGATCTTCGAGTTTGGGAAATGAAAGTGACCACCATCAAGGACACTACCGACTTATCGACCTTGACTCTTGATGGGCTTTACTCCCGTCTCAAGACTCATGAGATCGACGTCGTCTCTCACAAGACGAAATCACAGTCGATGGCCTTGGTCACTGATCCCACTGGATCTTCCCTTGATCTTTCTACTGGTTTCTCTCTTTCCGCTCTTTGCGAGCTAAGCGATGACCAAATAGAAAAATTTCCGAAAAATGAGCTTGCTCTTCTTGCTCGCAAGTTTTCTCATGCATATAAGAGGGTAAGAGAGAGAAAGAGAGGTGACATGATCACATGCTTTGAGTGTGGTGGCCCCAACCACATTCGGGCTAATTGCCTCAAACTGGAGAAGACAAAGAACGACACCAGCGGTTCGGCAAAGAACGACTACATCGACAAGAACCGCAACAAGAAGCCTCCAGTTCGCGAGCCTGCGCGTGAGAAGAAGTACCGCAACTTCTCCAAGAACAAGAAGCTCTTCTACCGCGTCCTCGCCGTGCTTGACGACATCAACCTCTCTGACACGGAGACATGGAGCGACGAGGGCGAGTATGATCCGCAAGAGAAGAAAGGCGGCGACGTTTCTCCGGCATGTGCTTCATGGCCGACGCCAACGGCATCAGCGACTCCGAGCTCTACAATGACTCGGACGAGGTACCCTCCTATGACCAGCTCAATGAAGCTTTCTGCAAATTAGGAAAATTTCATGCTAGAGCTAGAGCTAGGTGTATGGAGCTAGAGAAGGAAGTAGGTACCTTGACTCGGGAGTTAGCTTCTCTTAGACCTTCTCCCTCTCGAGTCACTGATGATTGTTCTTTGTGTGATGCCGTGCTTGAGGAGTTTGAGAAACTAAGGACCATACATGATAGTGTGCTTGTTGAACTTGATGGTCTTAGGTTGAAGAATGCTAGCACTAGTTCTGTTGATGCTATTCCTGTTGAGGCTAGTTTTCTTCATGCTCACTCTACTCCATGTTCAAATTGCCCTAAATTGCTTGCCGAAGTTGATGCCATGAGCGATCACCTTAGGAAGCTTTCTTCTAGAAACGATGAACTTGAAATGCATGCTTCTAAGGACCCAGTCAGCTAATGTTAGGGCTGTAGGCAACTAAAACTTGAAAATGAATCCTTAAATGTCAAGTGTGCTAAACTTGCTAAGGACTTACTAGATAAGTCACAAGAAAGTTGCTTGCGATGTTCCGTGATTGAGGGGATGTCGAGCTTAGGAAGAAATTAGAAGACCAAGCCCATAGAATTAGAAATGCGTCTTGTGTTTCTTGTGAGGCCCTCAATTTTGAGGTAGCCGTGCTGAGGGAGAAAAATGCACGTGCTGAGAGAGCTCATCTTTCTGGTTCTTCTTCTTCTTCTTCCCCCTGTTCTTCTTGTGCCTCTTTCTTTCAAGTTGCCAGTATCTTATGAGCACTCTCGAGAAGTTTGTTGGAG
Source organism: Otatea glauca (assembly GCA_036346275.1). NCBI lineage: Eukaryota > Viridiplantae > Streptophyta > Magnoliopsida > Poales > Poaceae > Otatea > Otatea glauca. The sequence continues at coordinate 16,994,331 of CM070733.1, read as the reverse complement.
GCAAGAAGAAGCTCAATCTTATTCTTGACCAATCCAAGATTAGTAGATTAAATCAAGGTCTAGGATTTGATCCCTTGGAGCATGCTCGGGAGCATCCTCCCACCATTGTGCGCGGCTCCAAGAGTGGTGTGATTGTGGTAGCTCCCAGAGTGAGTACCATCGTGTTTACGTCTGCTGGGGTTGTCCATAGGACTTTTGACCGTAAGGTGTTACTCTGTTATACGCCTCTAGCAAGGCGAAGTACACATGCACCTTCTGTAAGAAGGATGGTTATCTAGTAGATTTCTGCTTCAGGCGCGTGAAGATCACTCGGTGTGAGCGTGTTGCTACTCTTAGGGGTATTCAGGGTCATCCCCAGACTTTGAGTGCTCCTAAGGCACACACTGCTTCTAGACAGGTTAGAGAGTCACCTGTTTTTGGGCAGCGTCCAGGACTCGGTTTTCATGCTAGCTCTTCGAGTTTTAGTCTTGGAGCTGTTCGTAGTCAGTCTTTCCACCGTCCTCTTGACATTCCTCGTTTTAGACAGCTTCACTGGGGTGGTTCGGCTCTTGCACCACAGCAGGCCAACCCAGTTTCAGCTCCTAGATCATCTACTAGAGTTGCTACTGATCTTGTTAGGGTTAAATGTCAAAGAGACACTCGAATCCAGTCTTCTTTTATGACTAGTACTCTGAGGTATCGTATGGTTCAGTATTGGGTTCCTAAGTCTTCACTCTATCCCAGTACTGAGTCATCTTTCTCTCTTGTGTCTTGATCAGGTTCGTCGGATGGGAAAGGGAGATGTTTGGATTGTCGAATCCGGTTGTTCTCGTCATATGACCGGAGATTCTCGATGGTTCTCTTCCCTAGTCCGAGCCCCCGGTGATGAGTTGATCACTTTCGGGGATGCTTCTTCAGGTAGACTTATTGCTAAAGGTACCATTTGCATTAAAGACAATTTCATTCTTAAAGATGTTGTCTTAGTAAGTAAGCTGCAATACAATTTGCTTTCTGTTTCTCAGCTTATTGATGACTCTTTCGAGGTGAGTTTTAAGAGTAATGCATGTACAATCCTCGATTCATCAGGAGGGTTAGTTTGAGGGATTTCTAGATTTGGGAGAGTCTTCTGTTATGATTTTTCTGTTTCTTCTTGAGACTCTCTTCGGTGTTTGATTGCTTCAGAGTCCCGTGATCTCTCCTTCTGGCCTAGGAGACTTGGTCACATTGGATTTGATCATTTGACTCGAGTTAGCAGCCACGATCTCATTCGTGGTTTGCCCAAACTCAAAATGATTAAAGACTTAATTTGCTCTCCCTGCCGAAATGGCAAGATGGTTCTTCTTTCTCATCCCCGATCCTTTGTTGTGATGGTGATGCACCAGACAGCTTTTACATATGGACCTTGTTGGTCGGCTAGAGTGCGATCGATGGGTGGGAAGTGGTATGTTCTTATCATTTTTGATGAGTTTTCGAGGTATTCTTGGGTGTTTTTCATATCCTTGAAGGATGAGACTTTTACCCATTTTAGGGGTTTGGTTCATAGGTTGTCTTTTGAGCTCCCTGTTGCCCTACGAGCTATTCATAGTGACAATGGCACGGAGTTCAAGAACTCCTATTTTGAGAGTTTCTGTGTGGAGTCTGATTTAGAGCATCAGTTCTCCTCTCCCTACATCCCTCAACAAAATGGGGTAGTGGAAAGGAAGAACAGGACCCTAGTAGAGATGGCCAGGACGATGCTAGACGAGTACAGTACTCTTAGGAAGTTTTGGGCTGAGGCTATAGCTACTGCTTGCCATGTTTCTAATCGTGTATTCTTGAGAGCACATTTCCACCGCACTTCTTACGAGTTGAGGTATGGGCGAAAGCCTAGTGTTTCTCATTTTCGTGAGTTTGGTTGCAAGTGTTTCATTTTGAAGTCTGGTAATCTGGATAAGTTTGAGTCTCGCTCTTCTGATGGTATCTTTCTGGGTTATTCGACTTCTTCTCGTAGCTATAGGGTCTGAAGTTGCGATGCGCATAGGATCATAGAGACCTGTGAAGTGACCTTTGATGAGGCTAGCCCACGAGCTAGACCTGACATTTTAGGCTCTTCTTCGTCCTTCGAGGCCATCTTTGTAGAGGATGAGGATGACGGAGATGAAGGTGTTCCACCTGATCCAGTCCCCTCTACACCTGAGGTGCCTCCTATTTCTATTTCTGCACCTCAGGAAGGCCAGCCCTTGCCTTCTGACTCTCATTCAGCTAGTGGCTCTGCTCCTACCTCTTCTGTGCATGCGGTAGAGGCCACTTCTGTTTCTGGACCTCTCCGTCATATTCAGCGTTCTCATCCACCTGATCAGATCATCGACGATCTGTTTGAGCGAGTCACTCGCTCAAAATCAGGTTTGTCTAGTTTCTGCCTCACTCTGCCTTTGTTGCCTCGTTTGAGCCGAAGGATGTGACTCATGCATTATCTGACGAGTCTTGGACTAATGCTATGCATGAGGAACTTGAAAACTTCGAGAGAAACAAAGTCTGGCAGCTTGTAGAACATCCATCTGGTCATAATGTCATTGGGACCAAGTGGGTGTTCAAAAACATGTAGAGTGAGGATGGGGTTGTCATTCGGAATAAGGCTAGGCTAGTTGCACAGGGCTTTTCTCAGGTTGAGGATCTTGACTTTGAGGAGACCTTTGCCCCTGTAGCTAGACTAGGGGCTATTAGGATCTTGCTTGCATTCTCTGCATCCCGGGGCTTAAAGCTTATCAAATGGATGTCAAGAGTGCATTCCTCAATGGCTATTTTGAGGAAGAGGTTTATGTCAAACAACCTCCAGGATTTGAGAACCCCAAGTTTTTGAGTCATGTATACAAGCTTTCCAAAGCTCTGTATGGACTCAAGCAGGCCCCCAGAGCATGGTATGAGTGGCTCAAATCTTATCTTCTCAGCCATGACTTCAAAATAGGCGTAGTAGACTAGACTCTATTCATCAGACATCATGAGTCGCATTTTCTTCTCGTCCAGATTTATGTAGACGATATTATTTTTGGTGGCTCATCTCATTCGCTTGTGTCTGAGTTTTCTGAGGTGATGAGCACAGAGTTTGAGATGAGTATGATGGACGAGTTGAGCTACTTTCTTGGCTTCCAAATCAAGCAGACTCAGGAGGGTACTTTCTTGCATCAAGGCAAGTATACCCGTGACCTCTTGAGGCACTTCGATATGTCTGATGGGAAGCCAGTGATGACTCCTATGGCCACCATTGCTGTCCTCGAGCCCAATGAGGATGGTGAGCCTGCTGATCAAAAGGAGTTTCGGAGCATGATCGGCTCCCTCTTGTACCTCATTGCTTGAGGCCGGACATACATTTCATTGTGTGTGCGTGCGCTCGATTTCAAGCTTCTCCTCGCGCTTCTCACCGCTAGGCGGTCAAGCGCATCTTCAGGTACCTTCGTGCTACCACTGATTATGGTATTTGGTACTCTTCCTCTTCTTATCTATCTCTTAGAGCCTTTTTCGATGCCGACTTTGCTGGATGTAGGATAGATAGGAAGAGCACTTCTGGCACTTGCCAATTCATTGGCACTTCTCTTGTTTCTTGGTCATCTAGGAGCAGTTCGGAGTTGCACAGTCCACCGCTAAGGCCGAGTATGTTGCTGCAGCCAGGTGCTCTGGATAAGATCGACCTTGCGGGAATATGGGTTAGAGATAGAGAGTGTGCCACTTTTCTGTGACAACACTTCTGCTATTTGCATTGCTAAAAACCCAGTGCAACATTCCCGGACCAAGCACATTGATATTAGATATCACTTCCTTAGAGACCATGTGGAGAAGGGAGATATTGCGCTTCAGTTTGTAGAGAGTGACCTCCAGTCAGCCGATATCTTCACCAAGCCTTTGGATAGCTCCAGATTTGTTGCCTTGAGGAGTGAGCTTGGAGTCGTGAGCCCTTACGGCCTTTCGTGAGGGGGAGCTGGTTTGTATATTATGTAAAATATTGTTCCCTTCCAGCTTTTCTTTTCTCTTTGTGTTTTCTTCTGGGTGATTTTGGACTTATTTTTCTTGAGTTGAGTTCACTCACTTAGATTCTGGTATGCTTTGCATGGACCTCTTATCTTGTATTTTAGGTTGCTATCATGCGTGATTAGCTGTTCTCTCTTCTCTCTAGGTTGAGTTCCCTCATAGTCTTATAAGTCTAGCAAGTGTTGGGCCTCCAGGGTAGATAGGGTCTGTGTGCACTCCTTAGTTGGGATCTAGAGTCAGCTTCCCTATGTTAGTCACTGGGGAAGATAAGAGCGAGTCTGAGCCATAGTGAGTCTCTTCTATCTTATCTATGCTCAATAGCCATCCAGTTTTGCAGTTTCTTGACTTCTTCTCCTCATTCTGTTTTTCTGGTTGTTATTGAGTTTATTTGGGTTTTCCTTATGCCTAATCTTGATAATAACTCAACTTTAACCAGATTTGAGCTTAAAATTAATTCATTTGTTGAGGGGGAGTTTGGGAATCTGTTCATGCATTGCATTTAGACTGCATTTTCGGTTTTATGAGATTTGTCTATTATGCAATTGACTCAATCTTCATGAAATACATCATGCTATATCTTTTGAAGAAAATCACTAGCTTAGATATGTCCAAGTCCATTTATCATGCTAAGCTTATTAAAATCTGAAAAATTTGAAAGCTTTAAATGAAAACTTGACGAAACATGTTGCTTTTACTTACTAAGTTTTTTCTCTAGGGGTTTTTACCATGAATTGTGAAATTTTGGATTTCTCTAGAGTCTCTATAGCAACTTGGGTGAAATTTGTTTGATCCATATTTGAGTCCTTCAGAATTGTTCATATGTGCTAAATTAAAAATTAAAAAAAATTGACACTTTTGTGCAAAATTGATCTCAACACTTTATATTCACGAGATTGCTTCCCATTGCACTTGGGATGAACTTGGAATATATTGTGTATGACCAAGATCATTCTCTTAAGATTTACTCTTGAGATGATCGAAAATGGCTTGAGTCAATTTAAAAAAAATGCAAATATCAAACACATAACTGGGTAAAGAATGCAAATAATGTCAAACATTTGCACCCCGCTATGTTTTCTAAAGTCTTAAAGAAAATTTGCATAAATTGAAAAATGAGCTTGAAGGACCTTATATGCACCTCAAAATTCCCCAAAGTGTTGAGTAGGTTGAACTCTAGGTTTTCAATTTGATCCTTGAGTGGTTTTGCTTCTAGCTTTCAAATTTTGCTAAGTTTTGCACTTGTCAAATCATGCTAAAATGAAATATTGTAAAACTAAGCTTTTTCATAAAATGTATTGGTCTTGGACATGTCTTAGTTTAGTCATATTCTGAAATTGGCAAGCTTGGTGTAATATCTTACCATTTTTATCAATTAGGTAATCTTCAAAGCTCTTTCGATTGCATTTCATGCATACATAAAAAAAATTGATGCCTATATTGCCAAAAGGGTGAGAAAACGTAGAAAAGGCATCACTAAAAAGATAAAAATGTGAATGCTTATTTGGTTATTATAATCTTTGTAAAACTATGCTACTACTTCTATTGGATCATAATCTCATAATCACATTTGACATGTTTAGTTGGATTTTAGAGTTTTTGTTAAAAACTTGCTCTTTCTTAAATTTAACTCTAAAATCTAAATTCCTCTTCGTCAACTTGGTCATGGTTCCAATTTCTATCTTTGGACCAAGTTTGACTTTGCAACTAAAAAATTGCTTTCTTCTTCATCCTCTTCAAACTCAAATCATATGCCTTTTGTTGTGTTTGTCAATATACTCATCAAGGGGGAGATTGAAGGACCATGTGGAGGTCTATCTAGATTTTTGATGAGTATTTGACTAAATTTGAGCTTGGGTTGCTCTTGTTTGAGTTTGATTTGAAATAGATTTTCAATTGAAAGCAATTTGAGGTCTTCTCTATTTTCCCGGTGCTACCGGCCAGAAAGAGTAAAAATGAATTTTAATGAGTGGACTTTGATGGATTTATTGCACATCTTTGTGGGCATTGCTATGTGAGGGGTTTCCTTGTTTTTGATGGTTGCAGGACGACGGTGCTAGGTCATGGTGAGGCAAAGGATGGCCGGGACTAGGCGAGGAGCGTCGGAGGTCCAGACAGTCGGGGATCGTCGGAAGATGATCGGAGACGGAGTCCGTGCAAGCCATGAAGACAAGGAACAGATGAGATGCTAGCTAGACGCTGCGTGGATCAATGAGGACTATTGGATCTTGGTCTAGTTGATAGGTTAGCGGGTCTAGTTAGTGTTCTTTGAGAACCGTGCAAGAAAACCCATTATGTGTTGTGTGTTTTGGGTGAACCCTTGTATGGCTGGTTGAGTGGGTAAATCCTAGCCCTTGATGGATGCTCTAGGGTTTAGAGGCTCATCCAAGGGTGGTAGGTGGCCCAAGAGTAGTATAAATAGGGGTGGAGGGGTAGCCTTCCCCCGTTGAAGGTTTTGAGGTTTTTGATGCTCCTTTGAGCTTTGCCCACATGAAATATGAGGCTTTGTAACCTCTCTTTCCAGAAATGAAATGTTCTTCATTTATGTTCATGTTTCATTTCCTTTACGCATTTACCCTACGCATTTAAATTACGCAATTTAAATTCAGCATTTACTTTCCCGCATTTCCATTCTCGCAATTTACTTTATCGCAATTTGGATTTGCCTCCCCTCCTTCTAAATTATGTTCTTCTAGGATGTCTTGAGGGTGTTCATATGGTTTTACATCTTTCTTGTACCCTAGGATAGACTAGAGATCAAGTTTTTATCAAATTGCAAATCTGTCCAGAACTTGTTCTTCACGCAGCAGTCAGTCTTTAATTTTTTATAAAAATATATAAAAATCATTTTTAAGTTATTCTTATTGTAGAAGGTTCATGACTCATATATCCATCTCTGAAAAAATTTGTGAGTCCACTGGTTGCACCATTTGAGCGCTATGAAGTGAAGACCGAGCCTCCAATATTCTGGTCGAAGTTCCTAACTATCTATAATGCTTGATTTTTCATGTTTATTCTACAAAGATTTTTGACTTGATTTTTGGTGGAGTGTTGCATGACTAAACTGCTCACATGGAGAAAAATACCCAAGAATGTTAGAGCAACAGAAACTCACCAACCACCTACTCCAATTGAGGATAATTTCTGGAAAATCTGCTTTTACTTTTCTGGAAAGAGACTTTGGTGTTTTAGCTTTATCTCTTTTAGAATAGTAGTCTTTGAGTTGATTCCTCTTTGTTTGGACACTTGACAACCAGGATTGTGATTAAAAAATCCCTCACATGATTCATGGTTCTCATCTATGCAAGCTAGGGGTACACATAGTTGTCTAATTGTTCGGGTTTTGGAGGGAGTGCGAATCTGAGAAACACTAGTTTGAAGGAAAATCTTTGGGTGTTTCAGATTTTTATTGCGAGATTGTTTGGAGTACTTTGAGTAGGGGAAAATTTTATTTGGGATCATTCACCCCCTCTGATTGCCATTTCGATCTTTCAATTCCTTTAATCCTTTCTCATCTGACATGTCATCCTACTTAGAAAAAAAAAGCTGAAAAATGATACCAAGCTATAAAAACACAAGTTGCACCATTAACTTTTAAACTGCCATCTACATAATTTAGAGATAAAAGAAATAGCTACAATTGGAAAAGTAATACAAACCTCTAATGCATGAAATGAAAGTTGTTATTGTCTCCTTAACACGAATATGCACACCCTAATGGAAACATTGAATATAGAGGTTATGAAACATGTTACTAATTAACTACTAACACAGACCTCCAATACTGTAACATCCCAAAATTTTGAGTTTTGAAATGTTTGAATTTGAAAATGAATCATTTGCATTTTTCCTAGATTAAATCAAGCTTAATTGAATTTTCTTTTAAGGAAAAGAATTAATTTGATTAAACTATACATCAAACAAAATATTTCCAGTCTTAGTTGGGTTTATTATGTTCCAACGAATTTTTCTGTATTTTCTGAGATTTTTATGAATTTATTTGCTTTTATTTGAATTTCTGGAATTTTCTTAATTCGAAAAATGATTTTTATTTCAAATCTTTCCTCAGGCCAAATCTCCTCAGCTTGCTCCATTCGGCCCATTCCCTCGGCCCAATTTGCTCCGCACCAGCCCACTTCGCCTTGGCCCTCGTTGCTTCAACCCTACCGTGTCGCTCAGCCCGTCCGTCTCTGTGGCCCAGCAGCCAGCCAGTCTGCTTCAAGCACGCGCTACTGCTACCGAGAGGAACTGAAAACCTAGCCCAGTTTGGGTCTCACATGCCGCCATTTTCAGCGCCCGTGCTGGGTCCGTTACTCGTTCCTCGAGGCTATAAAAGGACAAGTCACAGCCAGATCTGCGCTCCCCGTTCCGCGTTGCGTCCGTCGCTCAGTTTTCTGCGCGCAAGATGCCTTTTACTCCGAGATCGAAGCTCGCCGGATCTTGTTTGCACCGCCGCGCCATTACCACATTTGGAGCTCTTCGCGACACAGTTCCGCGCCTTGGTGAGTAGCTTCGCCGCCCCAACATCTCACCGCGTCGTTCCGCGCCGCCGGTTTCCTCTCCACCGTCGTCGAACCGCCACCTCGAAAGCCTAACGGACATCGCCTCGTGTTGTAGCCGAAGCGTCAGCCGTGATGTTAGCGTGATGCAATAAACTGAGTTTTCTTTAGAAAAATAATTCCCAAAAATCTTCTTTTTTCTATTTTCCCTGAATTTAATCTTTCAGAGGCCCGTTCTCCCTCATACGAACTCCGATTGAGGCGATTCAAATTTCTAAATTTTTCTAAAATCAAGCTCTACCTTCTAGAGCCATTTATTTTCAATTTTAATTTTATTTAAGTCTCTTTTTGGTATTTATTTGGAATAGTTGCTTTCTTTTCCGGTAGACGCTAATCTCGAGGGAGCAAACGGAGAATTTGAAGATCAAGACTCAGCAATAGATCAGCAAGGCAAGTCGTAACTTTGATCATGTTGAAACTATGTTTGCAAAGTAGTTTGTTTTATACAATTACATGCTATTGTTGTACAATAATTAGTTGCTGGGAATAGCCACTGTTGTAAAATTTGTTCCATGGCATGATTTGCCATTGGTCTTGGTAAAATTGTTTTCTCTCGGGCAAGTGATCGTGCAGTAAAGGGGGTGCCATTGTCATATTCGGGATGTGGATGTCTTGCCTGATATAACTTAAGGACTTAATCTTGTGCACCATTGAACTGGGCCTAACCATACAACCACATGTCTAGTATGAGACAGACCTAGCTAATTAATTTGCAATGTCTAACATTGAGTACTGACAATTGGTGGTGTGGGTAAAGCAGTACAACCTCTGCAGAGTGTAAAACTATTCGAATAGCCGTGTCCACAGTCATGGATACTCCCGGGAATTTCACATGAGGTATAGAGTGTTTCATGAATTGTTGGAAGGTAGAATTGTTGGGATGTGAACAGGGAGTTCACTGTTGTTTTGTTGTCTAAAGTTATACTATTGAATTTAGTTGTTTGATAATTATTTTAGATTGTGCTCATGTTATCTATCATTGATTTACCAGTTATTTATTATCTTTTCATAAATATGCTTTCAATCTGTTTACTATACTTCAATTCAAGTTATTGGTTTCTTCAAAAGAACCATATGACTATCCTTTGTCAAGCCTACATGAATATATTGCATCATTTCCCTGCGACTTGCTAATATATTGCATCATTTCCCTGCGGCTTGCTGATATATTGCATCATTTCCCTGCGGCTTTCTGAGTACTTTTTGTACTCACGGCTATACGCCTTTGTTGATCAGTTGCTAAGGAATGATGGGGAAATAATGAGTTCTATGAAGAGGAGTATTATGAAGACTACGTGGATTACGAAGGCATTTCCCAGACGATTGTCTGTGGCATGTCGAATGGCCCATCTTATTTTATTTCTGCTATAATAGTTTATCTGTTTCTTAAGCCCTTAAAGAATAGTGGTGTAAACTTTGAGCATAAGGTCTGATGCTTTATTTAATAATAGTTTTCTTCTTTCTTAGTTAATTCGTTATATGGAATGGTATTTCATCTGTGTTGCCACTGTGTGCACTAGTGTGATCCTAGACTAGTGCAGTATACACAAAGGGTTTCAAGTTCGTAAATCCGGGTCCCGACAGAGATGGTATCAGAGCCGTATTGACTGTAGGTCACTATCCTAGTTAGCATGGTCTTCAAAATTATTTTCTGAATCAAACCAACAAATTGGTATTTTATAGTTTGTCTCCTCTCATCTTATTCTTAGGTTTCTACTACTCTCCTTTGTTGAAATATTGTTTTGAAATATTAAATTGATCTTATCTCATGAAACTTCTAAAAGCCTCGGGTCTTCTACAAGGAATCAAATCAAGGAAGATGATGATCAAGCCGTCGAGAGTATGTCCGAGATGGCTACCATATAAGACAGGTTTTTAGTGCTCAGTAGTGTTTGTGCCTGTTTTCTCCTTTTTCCAATTTAGTGACGTATAGTCCGCGACTACTAGGATTTTCATTGCTTGTGTGCCGAGTATGTTGTACACTTGCCCTAGGCATTGTGTTGTAGCCATATCCTAAGCTAAAGGGTTTTATCGTATCTCTAAGTTGTAGCCTTTTCGGCTATGTCCCTTGTTGACTTTTGTCCTTGGGTATTACTTTCTCCCCTAGATGACTTTACCACTTGTCTACTGCTTTTCTCTCTTACCAATCAAACCCTTGTGCTGCATCCCAGATGGTTGACACTTGTTCTAGGGCTGATCGCAGTTCACCAGTGGGTGCCAATGCGAGTGCCAACGCCAACCCCAACCCCAATGCCCCACCACCACTTGTAGTGACAGATCAGAACATGGGACACTTTCTGGTAGCTCAGACTCAGCTTATGAACATAATGATGAAAAACATGAACAGTATGATGAATCAGCAGAATCAGACTGCACTTGCCCTAGCTAACCTGTTGAACCAGCAAAACCAAGCTATTGTTGCACCACCTCAAGCTCATTCGCAGTCCAAGCTACCTGAATTCATGAGGACTCGCCCACCCACTTTCTCCAACTCCTCAGAACCTTTGGAGGCAGATGATTGGATTCGCTCCATCGAGAAGAAGCTAGCAATCGCTTAGTGCATAGATCGTGAGAAGGTTCTCTACGCCGATCATCAATTGGAAGGCACCGTCGCCGAATGGTGGGAGAACTATAGTGCCACCCATGATGACCCCAAGACTATCAATTGGGTAGAGTTTTCTACTGCTTTCCGCCACTCCTATTTCCTAGATGGCAAGGTAGAAATGAAGAAGAATGAGTTATGTGAGCTCAAACAAGAAGGGATGTCAGTGACTGAATACCTCAACAAGTTCACTCAGCTTGCCCGCTATGCCCCAGAAGATGTTTCTACAGATGATGCTCGCCAGAAGAAATTCAAGCGTGGCTCAATCCAGGACTAAAGGTGCAAGTCATTGTCAATGCTATGCAGATTTCTAGTATCTTGTAGATAAAGCTATGCTTATTGAGGAGTCTCGCCGTGAGTTGGAGGAATCTTGCAAGAGAAAGATGATACAACATGGAGCCCATCAGAATCACCAGTAGAGAGCTAGAACCAATGCACAACAGCCTGTCCGTTTTACTCCTCTGACTGCATTCAGGACCCCAGCGCCGCCACCTCGCCCAGCTGCTTCAGGCAATCACAACTTCAACACCAATAGCAATCAGCCGTAGAGGACCCACAATCCAGTTGCAGGAGTCACATGTTTCAACTGCCATGAATTGGGGCACTATGCCAATAGTTGCTCAAGGAAGCAAGCTGTGACGCCATTCTGTTTCAACTTGGGAGCTACACCAACCAAGACCCCTGCCCTGGGAGTAGGACGTGGAGCGCACGAGACTCCCAATCCAACCACCAGGTCTCCACCACCTGTTGGAAGAGGCCGTGTGAACCACGTCACCACTGAGGATGCCCAGTCTGCACCAGACATCATACTAGGTAAGCTCCTAGTTAACTCAGCATCTGCTATGGTTTTGTTTGATTCTGGAGCTACGCATTCGTTTATTTCTCGGAGTTTTGCTACAAATCATCAATAAAAGACAAAGCCTCTTAAAACCATTTTATTGGTACAATCACTTGGTTATGATTTGAGTACGAACCAAGGCTGCCCCGAAGTTGAAATATTAATTGGAGGGGTAGAATTTTTAGCCAACCTCATTGCCCTAGACATCAAGTCCCTAGATGTGATACTAGGAATGGATTGGCTCTCCAAGAACCAAGCAGTTTTGGATTGTGGGAATAGAGTGATCACCTTAACCAGTCCAGGTGGTACTAAGTTAAAGTTTCAAGCTACTACAGACAAGTCGGAAGGGATAAAGGTTTGCATTGCCAAAGGAATATGTTTGGAAGATGTGCCAATCGCCAGAGAGTTTCCTGATGTGTTTCCAGATGAGTTGCCTGGGAGCCGCCAGATAGGGACATAGAATTCTTGATCTATCTTGTTCCTAGAACACCACCCATCTCTAAGAGACCTCACAGGATGTCTGCTAATGAGTTAGCTGAAGTAAAGATACAGATTAAAGAGATACAAGATCAAGGTTATGTGCGACCAAGTTCTTCGCCATGGGGAGCACCAGTTCTCCTTGTTGAAAAGAAGGATGGTACTCAGAGAATGTGTGTGCATTATTGTTCTCTCAATGAGGTCACCATCAAGAATAAGTACCCTTTGCCAAGGATCGATGATTTGTTTGACCAACTTCAAGGAGCAGGAGTGTTCTCAAAGATTGACTTGAGATTAGGTTATCATCAGCTGAAGATTCATCAAGAGGATATTCCCAAGACAACTTTTGTCTCGGTATGGACTATATGAGTACACCGTGATGTCCTTTGGTTTGACCAATGCACCTGCCTACTTCATGACCCTGATGAACAAAGAATTCATGGAATATCTAGACAAATTTACTGTTGTCTTTATGGATGACATTCTGGTCTACTCCAAAAGTGAGGAAGAACATGAGATCACTTGCGCCAAGTTTTGACAAAGCTAAGGAATAACCAGTTATACACAAAGTTCAGTAAATGTGAGTTTTAGATGAAAGAAGTTTCTTTCCTAGGACATGTCATATCGGCAGAAGGAGTCGCTGTTGACCCTAGTATGGTACAAGATGTGCTCAATTGGGAGTCACCCAAGACGGTACCTCAAGTCCGAAGTTTTCTTGGAGTGGTGGGATATTATCGTCGTTTCATAGAAGGATTTTCCAGAAAAGCTAGACCGCTCACTTAGCTTGTAAAGAGAGAAAAGAAATTCGTTTGGACACCAGAGTGTGAGCAGAGTTTCCAAGAGGTAAAGAAGTGTTTGACAATTGCCCCAGTGCTTATCCTGCTAGATATCAGAAAGAATTTTGAAGTATTTTGTGATGCATCCCGACAAGGACTCGATTGTGTGCTAATGCAAGATAAGAAAGTTGTAGCGTAAGCTTCGGGACAACTAAGGCCACATGAAGTTAATTATCCTACCCATGATTTGGAATTGTCAGCCGTAGTGCATGCTTTAAAGATTTGGTGTCATTACCTCATCGGTAATCGTTGTGAGGTTTACACTAATCACAAGAGTTTGAAGTACACTTTTACCCAAGCCGATCTCAATATGAGACAAAGAAGATGGTTAGAGTTGATCAAGGACTATGACAATGGAATTCATTACCATCCAGGTAAAGCTAATGTCGTAGATGATACTTTGAGTAGAAAGAGCTACTGCAATATTCTGATAATTAAGGAAAGTCAGCCAGCACTCTTTGACGAATTCTAGAAGCTTAATCTGGAAGTGGTACAAGAAGGTTACTTAGCCACTTTGGAAGTACGCCCTACATTGGAAGATTAGATTCGAGAAGCACAGGTTGATGATATTGATATCAAGGAGATTAAGAGCAACATGAAGAAAGGAAAAGCTCTAGGTTTCACCGAAGATGAACAAGGTATCGTTTGGTATGAGAAGCGTATCTGTGTGCCAGTTTAGAAAGAGCATAAGGAGTTGTTACTCAAAGAAGCGCATGAGACCTTATACTCCATTCATGCTAGAAGTACCATGATGTATCAAGACCTTAAAGAAAGGTATTGGTGGCCTAGTATGAAGCATGAGATCACAGAGTATGTTGCTCTTTGTGATGTTTGCCAGAAGGTTAAAGTAGAACATCAGATGCCAGCAGGATTGTTATAGCCATTAAAGATTCCAGAGTGGAAGTGGGAAGAAATTGGTATGGATTTTATTACCGAACTTCCTAAGACCCAAGGAGGTTATGACTTGATCTCGGTAATAGTGGATCGATTGGCTAAAGTAGCTCACTTCATTCCAGCAAAGACTACCTATGCAGGAGATAAGTTGGTAGAATTATATATGTCAAGGATTGTCAGTCTTCACGGAGTACCTAAGAAGATTGTGTCAAATAGAGGAACCCAATTTACCTCTCGTTTTTGGTAGAGTTTGCATGAAGCTATGGGCACCCATCTCAGATTCAGTACTGCCTAATTCCCTCAAACCGATGGATAGACTGAGCGTGTTAATCAGATCCTTGAGGATATGTTAAGAGCTTGTGCCTTAACTTATGGTGCCAAGTGGGACAAGTGTTTGCCTTATGTTGAGTTTTCTTACAACAACAGCTATCAAACTAGTCTGCAAAAGTCTCCATTTGAAGCTTTATATGGAAGGAAGTGTAGAACCCCTCTTAACTAGAAGGAGATTGGGGAAAGAAAATTTGTTTGGCCCTGCCATATTGCAAGAAGCCGAAGAGCAAGTTTAGCTAATTCGAGACATGTTAAAGATAGCTCAGACTAGACAAAAGAGCTATGCAGATAATCGTTGCCGAGAATTGAGTTTTGATCCTTATGATTATGTTTACCTTCTAGTCACCCCTCTCAAAAGAGTTAAGAGATTCCAAATAAAAGGAAAGCTTGATCCTAGATATGTTGGACCATTCAAAGTCTTAGAACAAAGAGGAGAGATTGCCTACAAGCTTAAGTTGCCCCAGTATTTTGCTGGAATCCATGATGTGTTCCCTGTGTCGCAATTGAAGAAGTGTTTGCGAGTGCCACATGGTGCATGGTAATCAACTGGGGTGGTAAAATGATTTAGACTGAGGCATGTGGCAAGAATTTATGGTGGGCCAACATGGCATTTGGGCGGTCGCTTGTTTTTTGATAATGGTAACGCTATTGATGAATTTTTTGTTAGTCTTACCTTGGTCAACCTAAGGACTCAATCTTGCAAGAATTTGACCTTAGTCAATCATGCAACCACATGTCTGAAATGGAACGGACCTAGCTGATTAATTTGCAATGTCTTAGATTGGTACTACTAGTGGTGGTGTGAGCCTCAACTTTATGGGTAAACTCATTGGCGCAAAAGGGGGGCCCTGAATGTGGTAACCAGTTACATCAGTGTTGAAACCTTAGCGAGTAGTATTGGGTTAAGACAGAGCTCTGTAAAGGCTTTGTCATGATTTCAATAAGAGATGATCATGTCGTGTGGGTAAAGCGCATAACCTCTGCAGAGTGTAAAATCTATTCGAATAGCCGTGCTCGCGGTATTGAGCAATGCTCGGGAATTACGGTCAAGGGTTAGATTTTATTAAAATGATTCGGGGATGGAGGTTGTATGCCTATGGAAGTTTGGGAATTGATTTAAGGTTGTGAGTTGGTTCATTTGGGAAATAATTGGGAAATGTATTATTGTTATTATTTGTTTTACTGTCTTTACAATCTATTTATGCTATTTCTTCATAAATGATGCCTTATTGCAAAATAACTATATTAGCTATTCCTTTGGAATAAGCCATACATATAGTATGATAGACTTGCATTCTGTGTACAACTTGTTGAGTGCTTTAAGTACTCACCCTTGCCAACAATCAAATCATCAGTTGAGGAGAAGTCTACACCTTTGAAGGAGATGGAGTTCTACAATGAGGCAATTTTCTAGGAGTTGAACCTTGTCAGATGCCTGTGGCATGTTGATGGATTCATCGACGTTCTTCGTTCCACTACTGTTTACTTACTTTGATTCAGAGCCATCGAGGCTTAATAAATGTAAGTTTGACATTAAGGTCGTTCAACTATATCTTAGTTAATAGATGAAGTCTTTATTTATGTTTTCGCTGTGTATGATTGTGATATTCATCTATGTTGAGACTGTGTGTACTAACGTGATCCTGGACTAGTGCGATATACACAGAGGATCCGAATTTGCATATTCGGGTCCCGACAGAGGTGGTATCAGAGCCATACTGACCATAGGTCTTGACCCTAGATAGTTTGGTCGTGTCTATATGACCTTCAAAATTATTTTCTAAAGGAAGGGTTTAACTTGGAAGGATAATATGTCTTGACTTATCTCATTCTTCTATTCCTTTCCTTGCCAAAAATTTCTCTCTTTTCCCTATGCTGAATTTCTTTTTCTTTCCCCTGCTGGATCGAGTTGAAATCTTACTTAAGTTGTCTTTAGTAGAAAACGATGTACCGCACCTTAGGAAGAAGCATTGAGTGCCTGCTGCTACCATGAAGATCATGAAGGAAGCAATCGTCAAGCTCAAGGAGGAGTGGACCGATAAAGTGTTCCAGAAGCGAGAAGACCCAGTGCTTCGAGTAGCTGGTTGAGACTCATGTGTGGGAGTCGCGTCTTTTTAAAATAGGAGTGTCGTCCATTTAGGCAGTAGTTTTGTGTGTTTAGGTTGATTTGGTTTTTCCTTGATTGCTGAGTGTGCAGTATGTGTTGCATAGCCCTTAGGCTTATATAATCAACCATACCAAGTTATTAATAATGCTTGCTTAAGTTGATTGGGTTAAACCTATCTCCCCTGCATTAGGATCCCTGCTTTTTACCTATGCTATTTCCCTCTCCTCTAACCTTGTGAAGCATTCAGCAGATGGTGCAGACCCGTGGTAACAATGGAGGTAACGGAAGTGGTACCCGATCCAATGATAGACCCAATAAAGGAACATTCCCTCAATCGTCGCCGTCATTGAACATGCAGAACTTGGGAGCTTTTCTTGCTGCTCAGACTCAGTTGATGCATTCAATGGTGCAGCAAATGCAGAATATGACTAATCAAGCCAATGCCAACAATGTGTCTCGAGCCGTTACCAATGGTCCTTGTTCCTACTCAAGGTTATCAGATTTCATAAGGACTCATCCGCCGACATTTTCTGGAAATATTTCACCTTTGATAGCTGATGATTGGATCAAGACCATTGAGAGGAAGTTATTCATCACTCGGTGTAAAGGTGATGAGAAGGTCCTGTATGCTTCTTATCTATTTGATGGAATTGCTGCTGAATGGTGGAAGAAATTTTGTGTTGTCCATGAAGCCCTGCATAATATCTCTTGGAATGAGTTTGAAACTGTTTTTCATCATCTCTTTGCTTCATCAGAGAACAGTGTGGTCATAGTGAATTCAGAGAAAAATGCTACTCTGACACCATATGCAAGATCTAAACGTTGTTCTTTGAAGTGTTGTCAACCAAATAAGTCAGAAAATCGTGAGTGCATTCATTGTGGAGAAATAGGACATACCGCTAATGAGCATGCGATCAATTGCTCCAGCTGTGAAGGAAGTTATTCTCTTGGAGAGTGTCCTATGAGCAACATCACATGTTACCTTTGTGAAGGTCAAGATCATTGCCCAGCTCAATGTCCCTTGGATTCGATAGTTACTGCTGTGACCCACATCATCAAAAGAATCTTCGAGCCACAATTAATCAAGAACTAACAAAAGGATGTGGAACACCAGTCCTATATACTAAGTCGTTTGAGGAGCTAAAGAAGCAGCACTTGAATCCTGTTAGTCTTCATCAGGAAAGCAGTAAGTGGCAATCACCAATAGCATGTGTTCTTGTGTGATAAAGAAGGTCATTGGTCTAGAGAATGCCCTCTGAAGCAACCAGCCCTAAATTACAAGGAGGACAATTTTGAGCATGTAGTTGCACCCATTAAGGCACAACGATGCAAACATTTATGCTATTACTATCAGGAGGAAGGCCATTTTGTTAAACAATGTTCATAGAGAGGACAAATATTTCCTACAGTCGTGGTCATTCTGGAAGTTACCTCAATCAAGTTCATAGCACCCAGAATGAGCGATGAAGTTGCAAGAGCAGTTTGCTCAGAGAATCGGTTGAAGAAGAGGCATTTGAACAAAGACACTACCCCGTACAATAATGCTCAAGGAGGGAGTTTGCTCCCTAAAATCTGATATACCTGTCACAAGCCCGGGCATCATGCTAACAGCTGCCCTCAGAAGAAAAAGATCACATCGGTTCATGTCAATCTTGATTCCATCCTAGTCAGAACCTCAGTGCCAACACCAATCGAGGAAGTTTAGATCAATAATTTTACCCTGTGCAATGTCATAACTCTATTTGTATAAGAAGGTTATTGGTTAAGAAATGCATGTAAACATTTTCTCGTTTAAAGAAATGAAGTAAAGATGCTTGATATGCTGGTATGTGAATTTTTAGAATAAAGGCATTATGATAAATGAAGTGTCAGGTGTTTCTTTGTGTCTTCACCCTGTGTTGATGGTTCACCTAAAAATGATGTGTGTGCAAGGATGGTCAGCTCAGTGGTATTCAGCTTGAAGCTTGTCAGCCCAGAAGATTTGCCGTTGTCAAGAAGTACTCAGTTAATGCCCGATCTAACCTAGGATGTTTGGAAGTCCGGTTACTTTTTGGATAGAGTAGAGTTCCAAGCGAATCATATTGTGTTGGGTAATCAGACATTAGAATGGATTGGTTATCCAAACAGAAAGCCGTGTTGGATTGTGATAGAGGAGTTGTGATAATTGAAAGCCTGAGAGGTGAAAGAGTGAAAGTTCAAGCAACCGCAGCTCGCAATGGTTAAATGATGGTTAACAGTGTTAAAGCTGTCAGTTTAGAAGAGGTACTAGTTGTTAGTGAATATCTGAAAGTTTGTCCCGAAGATTTACCTGGAATGTCACCATACCGAGATATTGAGTTTGTAAGTAAATTGGTGCCGGTACAGCCCCCATAGCCAAGAGACCATATCGGATACCCACAGATGAGTTGGTGGAAATGAGGAATAGATTGAGAAGTTGTTAGAAAAAGGTTTTGTAAGGCCCAGCTCATCGCCGTGGGGAGCACCGGTTTTGTTTATTTGGAAGAAGGATGGAAGCATGTGAATGTGCATTAATTATCGGGCTTTTAATGAAGTGACAATAAAGAACAAGTACCCGCTACCCAGGATCGATGATTTGTTTGCTCAGTTTAGAGGAGCTCGAATTTTCTCAAAAATAGATCTTCAATCAGGATATCATCAGTTGAAGATTCACTTAGAAGATGTGCCCAAGATAGCATTTTCAACAAGATATGGCCGTTATGAGTTCACAATCATATCATTTGGATTGACTAATGCCCTCCTTATTTTATGAATATGATGAATAATGTTTTCATGGAACATTTGGACAAGTTTGTCATCATGTTCATTGACGATATTCTTGTTTACTCCAAGTCGAGAAAAGAGCATGCAGAATATTTGAGATTGGTTCTGGAAAGGTTGCGTGAGCAACAGCTGTATGCTAAGTTTAGAAAGTGTAACTTTTAGAAAGAGAAGATTGAATTTCTTGGTCACGTAATGACTACCAAAGGAGTTGTTGTTGATCCTAGTAAAGTTGAAGCAGTGTTGCATTGGGAGCAACCAAAGACAGTAACCCAGATTCATAATTTCCTTGGAATGGCGGGTTATTACCGTCGGTTTATAGAAGGATTTTCAACAATTGCTAGAGCCTCTTATGCAATTGGCGAAGAAAGAAAAGAAGTTGCATGGACGCCAGAGTGAGAGAAGAATTTCCAAGAATTGAACAAAGATTAACGACAACACCGGTATTAGTATTGCCAGATATTCAGAACAGTTCTGATATTTATTGTGATGTTTCACGTCAAGGACTCGGATGTGTATTAATGCAGAATGGTAAGGTTGTTGCATATGCTTCAAGGTAGTTGAGACCACATGAGGAGAATTACCGGACGCATAATTTGGAATTAGCTGTCTTAGTGCATGCTTTGAAGTTATGGTGTCACTATCTCATTAGAAATCGATGTGAATTATACACATACCACAAGAGTTTAAAGTATATTTTCACTCAGTCAAACCTGAATATGAAGCAGAGAAGATGGTTACAGTTAACCAAGGATTATAATTTGGGAATCCGTTATCACCCTGGAAAAGCCAATGTGGTAGCTGATGCCTTAAGTCGGAAGAGCCGCAGTGTTAATATGTTGAATCAAGAGAGCCAGTCTGGTTTGTGCAAGGAATTTCATAAGCTTAAATTGGAAGTGGTACCTAAAGGATTTTTAGTTACCTTGGAGGTAACGTCAGCATTGGAAGATCAGATCAAAGAAGGTCAGAAGGTTGATGGAAAGGTCAATAGAATCAGGTCCAAAATGGATGAAGGCAAAGCTAAAGATTTTGTGCTGAATGATCAAGGTACTTTATGGATGAAAAGTCGCATTTGTGTACCAAATAATATGGAGCTAAAGCAGTTGATTCTTGATGAAGCTCATGGTTCAAAGTACTCCATTCATCCAGGAAGTGCGAAGATGTATTAAGATTTGAAAGAAAGATTTTGGTGGCCTAATATGAAACGTGAGGTTGATGAACATGTTTCCTTGTGAGATATATGCTAAAGAGTGAAGGCAATACATCAGAGGCCAACAGGATTGTTACAGCCATTAAAAGTACATGAATGGAAGTGGGAGGAATCGGTATGGATTTCATTTTCGGTTTACCTAGAACTCAGAGTGGATATGATTCAATTTGGTTCATAGTTGATCGTTTGACCAAAGTCGCGCATTTTATACCAGTGAAGACCATCTACTTAAGAGATTATTTGGCAGTGTTGTACATGTCACGGATTGTGTGCCTGCATGGAGTACCAAAGAAGATAGTGTCAGATAGAGGTACCTAATTTACCTCAAGGTTCTGGAATAAACTGCATGATGCAATGGGAACTCGTTCGAATTTCAGTACAGCTTATCACCCACAAACAGATGGTCAGACCGAGAGAGTCAATTAGATTTTGGAAGATATGTTAAGAGCTTGTTGTAAGATCGAGGATGCTGACTAGAGGGGGTGAATAGGCGGCTATAAAAATTTCTTCTATGATTAATTAAAATCTCGCCTGAGTGCTCTTATGTCAAAACCTAAATGATAATAGATGCGGAAGCGATAAACTAAGGTTTTGACAATTAAAGCCTAAGTCAACTAGGCTCACTAAGTGCACTAACTATTTATGTCTCAAACAATAAATTGCAACCTTAAATACAAACAATCAAACCATCAATTCTATGAATATAAATTACTTGAGTATAAATAAAGAATAGAATGCAAATCACAAGAGACACCAATATTTTACCATGGTGTTCGGAGACTTGCCGGTCTTCCCTAATCCACGTTGTGGCAAGCCCAAACCACTTTGGACCGGCTCCACGAATTGAGCACCCGCCTCAATTCCACTAGTGGTAGCTCTTTCCCCCTCCAGGTAAGTAAGCTCCAACCTTCACAACTCGTCGGGCCTTCTCACAATCTTCTTTGAGAAGGTCACCGAACCAACGACGCCTCCACGCCATCTAGGTGTCGGCAAACACCAAGAGCAACAAGCCAAGCTCTCTAGCACAAGGCTTTCCTCAAGTGCAACACATGCACAAGTCTTTCCTCAAGTGCAACACATGCACAAGAGGCTCCCAATCCACTTCTAATTGCAACACATGCAATTAGAGCTCACTCTTAGCTCAAAAACCAAATTGGAGAGTGCAACAGATGCACAATTCAATTATAAAGAGCTATGAACTCACCAAAACCTCAGCAACACCAAATGCCAGCCCCAAAGTTTCTTATATAGCCTCTACAAGAAAAACTAGCCATTGGGGGGCAAAATGGGCAAAAATACCCAGGAAACCCGGTCATACCGCCCTAGGGCTGGTATGACAGCTCCTCAGAGGCTAACGGCTAAAAAACTAGCCGTTACTCAGAAAATCCGGTCATACCAGACCCCAAAAATTACATACTCCTTCTCTGGAAAAAAATGCACCGAAATGACCCTAGTCATACCGGAGGCCGGTATGACCGGAGAGGGTTCGGTCATACCGCTGGCCGGTACCACTGGTACAGCTACAAAAAAACTTATAACTTTTTATTCCGAACTCCGATTTAGGTGATCTTGGACTCTATGCGAAGCTTATCACAAGGGCTAAAATCTTCACCCATTTTTAAGATTTAAAAAAATATAGATATTTTTAAATATCATAAAAACAAAACTCTAATGTAGTCATTCAAGTCTAAAATCTGATTTTTCAAAATCCCTCACTTAGACTTGATCAAGGGCATGACTACAACCTCTCAAGAGTCAATAAGATCAAATATTGATCCATGTGATGATTAAATCATGATCAAAACATATTTGCAAAATCTAATCACATGCTCCAATATCAAATGCATGAACACCAATATTTTGCAAAACACATTCGCAAATATAAATATTGTAAACAAGAGCAATAAAGATCATATCTTTGGGCCATGTGATAATCAACATATGATCAAACCAATTTGCAAACACATTTGCAAACTCTATTCACATGCTCCAAGATAAGATTCAATTAAACTATATTTTGCAAAAACTCATTATGCAAACACAAAGCATAAACCTATCTTAGCCTTTGTGACGATCAACACATGATCAAGTCACAAGCTAAGACTTCGATGCATGAGCTCTCTTGCTACACATGCAAATATCTAGCTCCACACAAACAACCACTTAAACCCACTTGCATAAGCTATCTCCCTTTTGCAACACATGCAAATCCATAGCTCTATGCAAAAATCAAATCAAGATTCAATAAGAAGCAAGCATGAGCTCCCTTATTTGCAACACATGCAAATACTTAGCTCATGCAAAAACCAAAAAAGAGAATGAGCTAGAGTGAACCGGATTGAGTTCATCAACACATGATGAAGCTCAAGCTATAAGACTCCACCCCTCTTAATAGTACGACAACCTACACTAGCAACCCGGTCTCCCATCCAAACACCGAGACCGGTAAAAGACAAGGAACACATCCTTAGCCCTAACTAGTTATACCTTTGCCTCTAGCACATCCACTTGGAGCTTTTATGATTTTCATCATCTTCTCTCCAAGCCAGATGCTTTCTTCTTATTCATCAACATATGATGAACCTTCTCTAGCTTCACTTCACTTCGGGATTCATCCTTGAAGCTTATCAAAACATGATAAATCCTTGTTCCTAATTCTTTATTTTCTTGGATTCAACCTACTTCATAACTCATGGAAGATTGTTAGTCCAACAAACACGGTTGTCTCAATCATCACTTGCACTCCATTAACATATAATGGATGCCCTCGAGATCGATTGAGCACAACCCAAATCAATTTAGAATGAATTAAAGGTGTCTTGAGTACTTTGATGCAACTAATGCTTCATTATACTCAAGAACTTCCTGCTTGTCATTAACTAATGAAGAAACACCATCAACACATGATGAAGTGTTATTTAATTGATTGAAAGACAACCAAACTCAATTTCAATTTCATTTAAATTGACATGAGTATATATTAACTACACAAGTTTCATATACTCATTTTGATGGAAAGTAATGATACAAATATATTTGAGTGATGGAAAGGAATCAATACTTTTGAGGCCATCAACTATAGAATAAACTCTATTAAATATGTGCATATAAATAATTGAACTTTGGAATCAATATGCACATAATCAATCTTGGATAGCATTTGAGTTTATCATATATTAACATGAGTATACTACAACTACACAAGTTAAATATACTTAAGGGATTGTTTCAAAGTAATGGTCCTTGATATAGAAAGATGAATTAGATCAATACTATTGAAACATCAAGGTAAAGTATGAACCCCCCTAAATATGTTCATTCATGTACATATAGAATTGAAAACATTATGCACATCTTAAGATTGAGACTACGGTGAAGTTCATCCTTTATCTTGAATCGAAGGAATGCATCTAGAAATAATAGAGTTCTATTGGATGCATACCTTTGGGATTTCTATTTTTCAATAAGATAAGACTAATCAAAGATATACTCAATAAAAGAGTTAGTCTCATATTTAGATTTATCAATATGATCATGAATATTATATCCAAGAAATGCAACAAGATATGATAATATGAACTCGAATGAATACCTTTGATATTTCTATCTTTTTCATCTAAAAGAGACCAAAGAGAGTTAAGCTCAACAAAAGAGTTAGTTTCATAAAAGGATTGTCATTAATTAACAATTGAGACTAATCAATATTATGATTATTAAAAGAGTTAGTCTCAATATTAGATTTGTCATTAACACCAAAACCAAACTAATGGCGCTTGAACTTTCACTTGTGCTCTAGCTTATGCCACTTCATGGGATAAATGTTTACCGTATGCTGAGTTTAGCTACAATAATAGCTATAAAGCAAGTTTGCAGATGTACCATTTGAAGCTTTGTATGGTCGATCTTGTCGTACCCCGCTGAATTGGAACGAGATAGGAGAGCGTTTGGTTTTTGGATCAAATATACTGAATGAAGCTGAAGAGCAAATTACTTTGATCAGAGATAGACTAAGGATTACTCAGTCAAGGCAGAAGAGTTATGTTGATAATTGTCGCCGTGAGTTAAGCTTTGAGCCTGATGATTTTGTGTATCTCCGAGTAACCCCTCTCAAGGGAGTAAAAAGGCTTCATGCTAAAGGAAAGCTTGCACCAAGATATATTGGTCTATTTAAAATCTTAAGCCGCAGAGGAGAGGTTGCATATTAGTTGGAATTGCTGCAGTCATTTGCAGGAGTGCTTGATGTGTTCCATGTGTCTCAATTAAAGAAGTGTCTTCGTGTGCCCACAGAGCAAACACCACTGGAAGTCAATTGAACTGCAAGAAGACTTGACTTGCAAGGAGCAGCCGATCAAGATTTTGGATGTAGCTGATCGTAGGATCATAAATAAGTTAGTGCATTTCTGCAGAGTGCAGTGGAGCAATCATTCAGAGAGCGGAGCTACATGGGAGCGTAAAATGATCTGAAGTTAGAATTTCCTGACCTATTCTTTAGTCAGCCTTAAATCTCGGGATCAAGATTCTGTTAGGGGGGAGTTTGTAACACCCCAAATTTTGCATTTCTTGAATTTAATTTGCATTCTATGCTTTTATGAATTTTTTGGATTTGATTTAAATTATTTTGTATTTATGAAAATAAGCCTCTCACTATCTTTTATTTGTGTAATGCAAAATTTTAAATAATATTTTATTAGAAATATTTTATTTGAGTTACAAATGCCTTAAAGCATTTTCTAGAATTTTTTTGGGATTTTTCTAATATTTTTCCTATTTTATTTGGCCATTTCCAATTTCGGGAATTAATTTTATTTGTAAATGATTTTAAAATCTATTTTAATAGTTTGGGTCGTGGCCCATTCCTTTCTGCACCGCCAGCCCATCCGTAGCTCGCACCAGCCCATTCCACCGTTAACCCTAGCCGCTCGAGATTCGCACCATTGGTTTGTGATCTTGTGGGTGAGCATGAGCCGCGTTGTCGCTACGATCTGTGCCATCGATCTACTGCACGTGGACGTGTGGGATGGAGCCACGTTGGCCTCGCTGTATCGCAATCAAATCTGTCATGCCACCGTATTCCTGAGGATCTCGGATTCTGTGATACGGTCGTGGCACGCCTCCCGAGCCACCTATTTAATGAGCCACCCTGTGCAACGTGAAGCCTAAGCCACGTCGCACCGTTTTCCCTAGAGAACGCAGCCCAAGTCACTGCCATTCTCCCGTAAGTGCTCGCTGAAGTTCATCGCAGTCTCTGCTGTTGCTTTTGCATGTTTTTTCTGTCGTCGCCAAGGCCCTTATCGGTTTCGCCGATTCAAGATCTTTCGAACCCTAGTGTTAACGTCGCGGAAGAGACCTCGTAGCACCGTGGCGGTCGTCTTCGTCTCTGGTGAAGAATGCCGCCATGCCATCATCGTCGACCGTTAGATCTGGTAAGGGATCGCTAGATGTTCACCTCGCGTTAAGCACTGGGCCAACCGCATCATCCCCTTGCCACCACCATCGGATTTGCGGTGAACGGTTGAGATCTTGCTGCGTGTCAAGCGTGGGGTTCACCGTGACCAGTCGGTTCGTCTGCCTCCGTGCAATCGCCACCGTTGGTTGCAATTTTTGTGTATCAGATTCGGTCACGCGTCGAATACCAGGGTAGCCACGTGGTCTTCATCGCCGCCACAGTCATCGTCATCTGTTGGATCATGATCGTGTAGCTGTAATCATTCCATGTGGTTCGCAGTCCATATCCGTTCGATCGGTCCCGTGAGGACCAGATCGCACCGGCGCCGTGACCTGTCGCATGCCGTCACATGTCAGGCGAGTCAATTGAGGTGCCATGCGCCGAGTCTACCGTGAGCCAACACGAACCGTGGACCAGGTTTGTACACCTGCGACACGTGTCAGGCCGAGGTGCTGCCGCGTGTCCTATGATGTCAGCATGATGTCATAAATATGTTTTCCATTAGAAAAATATTTCAACCAAAATCTATTTCTGTGCTGACGTCAGTATGACATCATAAATGCTATTTTCTAGTACAAAAATAATTATGGTAATTTGGTTTTTCTATTTTTCTGATTTTCATTTTATTTCAAACTTGAAAGTGTTCGTTCTCCCTCATACGAACTCCGATTGAGGTGATTCCAGTTTCTAAAAATTTGTAAAATCATCCTCTCTATTGTGGAGTTGATATTGCTCTTTGTTTTTGGTATTTATTACTTTATTGCTTGTTTTGCGTAGATGTTGAAGTGCCCGAGGTATTCGTGAGCAACGAGCTAATTGAAGACCAGGGTCCAGAGCTCTTTGAAAGAAAGTTGTGCTCTGATCATGTTGAGCCCATATTTTAAAAGTTATATTGTTTTAAACTATTGCATGCTAATTCAATTGATACTTGTTTCAATTAATTTGGGATTAGCTATTTGTCCAAATTGAGTTATATCTACCTTGTCATTTGTATGCCATGATTGATTTGTTACCCTAGTATGGTTCCTTATATGTTGGTATCTATTATTTGCCAATGTGGGTTAGCTAGAACGTGAATAGTTTGCTTAGCCATGCAACGAGTTATTGATATCATTTATCTGAGAAGATTTAATCTTGCTTAATGGAATATGTAACATGTTTTTGAAATGAGTGTCAGGTGTTGTCACGCAATGTTGTTGATGGCACGTGGTGCATGGTAATCAACTGGGGTGGTAAAATGATTTAGACCGAGGCATATGGCAAGAATTTATGGTGGGCCAACGTGGCATTTGGGCGGTCGCTTGTTTTTTATAATAGTAATACTATTGATGAATTTTTGTTAGTCTTGCCTTGGTCAACCTAAGGACTTAACCTTGCAAGCATTTGACCTGAGTCAATCATGCAACCACATGTCTGAAATAGGACGGACCTAGCTGATTAATTTGCAATATCTTAGCTTGGTACTACTAGTGGTGGTGTGAGCCCCGACTTTATGGGTAAACTCATTGGCGCAAGAGGGGGCCTGAATGTGGTAACCAGTCCCACCATTGTTGAAACCTTAGCGAGTAGTATTGGGTTAAGACAGAGCTCTGTAAAGGCTTTGTCATGATCTCTCTGCCGACACACCAAAGGAAGCGTGTTAATAGCTTGGCAACAAGAGATGATTATGTCATGTGGGTAAAGCGCATAACCTCTACAGAGTGTAAAATCAATTCGAATAGCCGTGCTCGCAGTATTGAGCAATGCTCAGGAATTAGGGTAAAGGTTTAGATTTTGTTAAAATGAATTGGGGATGGAGGCTCTCTGCGGAGTTTAAAATCTATTCGAATAGCCGTTCTCGCGGTATTGAACAATGCTCGGGAATTACAGTAAAGGGTTAGATTTTGTTAAAATGAATTGGGGATGGAGGCTGTATGCCTATGGAAGTTTGGGAATTGATTTAAGGTTGTGAGTTGGTTTATTTTGGAAATAATTGGGAAATTTGTTATTATTATTACTTCTTTTACTGTCTTTACAATCTATTTATGCTATTTCATCATAAATGCTTCCTTATTGCAAAATAACCATGTTAGCCGTTCCTTTGGAATAAGCCATGCATATAGTATGATAGACTTTGAAAGATTGAAATGGCGATCAGAGGGGGGGTGAATGATCCCAAATAAAATTTTCCCTTACTCAAAGTACTCTAAACAATCTCGCAATAAAAATCTGAAACACCCAAAGATTTTCCTTCAAACTGGTGTTTCTCAGATTCGCACACCCAACAAAACCCGAAGAATTAGACAACTATGTGTACCCCTAGCTTGCATTGACGAGAACCATGAATCATTTGAGGGATTATTTAATCACAATCCTGGTTGTCAAGTGTCCAAACAAAGAGGAATCAACTCAAAGACTACTTTTCTAAAAGAGATAAAGCTAAAACACCAAAGTCTCTTTCCAGAAAAGTAAAAGCAGATTTTTCAGGAATTGTCCTCAATTGGAGCAGGTGGTTGGTGAGTTTCTATTGTTCTAAAATTTTTGGGAATTTTTCTCCCTATGAGAAGTTGAGTCGTGAAACACTCCACCAAAA
Source organism: Otatea glauca (assembly GCA_036346275.1). NCBI lineage: Eukaryota > Viridiplantae > Streptophyta > Magnoliopsida > Poales > Poaceae > Otatea > Otatea glauca. The sequence continues at coordinate 16,965,704 of CM070733.1, read as the reverse complement.
ATCACCTCAAAAACCTTTGTATAATAAACATGAAATATCAAGCATTACAGACAGTCAGGAACTTTGACCAGAATGTTTGAGGCTCGGTTTTTACTTCATAGCGCACAAACGGTGCAACCAGTGGACTCATAAATATTTTTAGAGATGGATATATGAGTCATGAGCCTTCTCCAACAAGAATAACTTAAAAATGATTTTTCTAGGTTTTTATAAAAATCAAAGACTGACTCCTGCGTGAAGAACAAGTTCTGGACAGATTTGCAATTTGATAAAAACTTGATCTCTAGTCTATCTTAGGGTACAAGAAAGATGTAAAACCATGTGAACACCCTCAAGACATACTAGAAGAACAGCATTTAGAAGGAGGGGAGGCAAATCCAAATTGTGATAAAGTAAATTGCGAGAATGTAAATACGAGAAAGTAAATGCTGAATTTAAATTGCGTAATTTAAATGAGTAAAGGAAATGAAACATGAACATAAATGAAGAACATTTCATTTCTGGAAGGAGAGGTTACAAAGCCTCACATTTCATGTGGGTAAAGCTCAAAGGAGCATCAAAAACCTCAAAACCTTCAAAGGGGGAAGGCTACCCCTCCACCCCTATTTATACAACTCTTGGGCCACCTACCACCCTTGGATGAGCCTCTAAACCCTAGAGCATCCATTAAGGGCTAGGATTTACCCACTCAACCAGCCATGCAAGGGTTCACCCAAAACTCACAACACATAATTGGTTTTCTTGCACGGTTCTCTAAGCACACTAACTAGACCCGCTAACCTATCAACTAGACCAAGATCCAATGGTCCTCATTGATCCACGCAGCGTCTAGCTAGCATCTCATCCGTTCCTTGTCTTCACGGCTTGCCACGACTCCGTCTCCGATCATCTTCTGGCGATCCCCGACCATCTGGACCTCCGACGCTCCTCGCCTAGTCCCGATCATCCTTCGCCTCACCATGACCTAGCACCGTCGTCCTGCAACCATCAAAAACAAGAAAACTCCTCACATAGCAATGCCCACAAAGATGTGTCATAAATCTATTAAAGTCCACTCATTAAAATTCATTTTTACTCGATCTGACCGGTAGCACCGGGAAAACAGAGAAGACCTCAAATTGCTTCCAATTGAAAATCTATTTCAAATCAAACTCAAACAAGAGCAACCCAAGCTCAAATTTAGTCAAATACTCATCACAAATCTGGATAGACCTCCACATGGTCCTTCAGACTTGCATTCCGTGCACAACTTGTTGAGTGCTGTAAGTACTCAGCCTTGCCAACAATCAAATCATCAGTTGAGGTGAAGTCTACACCTTTGAAGGAGATGGAGTTCTACGATGAGGCGATTATCTAGGAGTTGAACCTTGTCAGATGCCTGTGACATGTTGATGGGATTTACCGACGTTCTTCGTTCTGCTGCTATTTACTTACTTTGATTCAGAGCCATCGAGGCTTAATAAATATAAGTTTGACCTTATGGTCGTTCAACTATATCTTATTTAATAGATGAAGTCTTCATTTATGTTTCCATTGTGTATGATTGTGATATTCATCTATTTTGAGATTGTGTGTACTAGTGTGATCCTGGACTAATACGATATACACAGAGGGTCCGGATTGGCATATTCGGGTCCCGACACTTATCATCTAGCAAAGGAGTATATTCATCATCTTACAATGCATCACCATCACATGCATCCTCCCCCTTTGAGATTGAATGAGACTCCATCTCCCATTCCTCACATTTTTTGGCAACTCTAGAAGGTGAGTTTGAGGCTTATTCTGGTCTTTCTTTCTTTGGGACTCTTAATAGAGTTCCACTAGATGTTTAGGAGTTCTATACCTATTTGCCCAATGACTCCTTTACTCCACATTTGAAGCAATTTTTATTGTCATTGGATGCCTTTATTGGAACTTTCTCCTTTCCTCCTAATTTACCTTTAATTTTGAAGATAAATTTCTTTCTCCAGAATTCTTTCCTTTTCCATTGCTATGGGTATCACCCCTCCTTCGAACACTATGTGCCTTAAATGCACTTTGTGTACCAGTTGGACATGCATTATGATTCTTCATGAGAAGTTTATTATGCTTCTCTGTTACCAAGAGATAAGCTCATAATGAGTCTTGTACCCTTTTTCTCTATACTATTGCGTACACATCGGATTTGTAGCATGGAAAGTGGAAAGAGTTTTCTCAATCATCTTTTGCTTTGTAATAGACCTACCACAGAGTCTAAATCGAGAAATTATCCTTTGTATAGCTGAGTTATAATCATCCATAGATTTAAAATCTTGATAGCGTAAACTCATCCAATCATGCTCTGTCTAGGGTAACATCGTCAACACTTTTTTATCATAACGTGTTCGGAGTGAAACCCAGAGTACCATAGGATCTTCCTAAGTTAAATATTCATTCTTAAGATCCTTAGATTGTGACAAAGGAAGAAGATGACCTTAGCCTTAACTTCATCGAATGGGAGATCATCTTTAACAGGAGCAATTGTTTTACTCGATCATTTTAGATGCTAAGTAAAACTTGATGTCCAAAGCCCAAGTTAGGTAGTTGCTTCTATCAATTGCCAACTCATCAAATTCTCTCTTGGAAATAGCAGACATGTTGCCTACACAACTGTAAAGCAACTTTTCATTAATTACCCACAATAATCAATTTGGCTTTGCAATGCTACAAGAATCAAAACATGTGTAACAACAGTAAAACATATTGCTTGGATAGTAAATATGCATATATGAATTTCCAATATTTTTTGGCATTGTTTGCTAATTTTCTGATCATAGAAAAATTTCTATGAACAAATCTAGCAAAAAAATTATTTATGGTAAACAAATAACGTCTAGAGTAAATTATCAAATCTAGAAAAAATTTGAGGTCCAAATGCAATATTCCAAATGTGGATACCCTTTAATCTAAAAAATAAAAAACTAGGGTGTAATTTGCAAAAATCTTGGCCAGAAGGACCAATATTCAATAGAATAAGGACCTAACTGTGATTCCTAGAAAAGTCAAGGGTTAATCTCCAAAATTGCCATTGTCCTTGACTCAATCCCACCAGACCCGGCTAGGGTTCCCAAGCCCTAGCCACCAGTAGCGGCGGGGGATGCGACCATCACGCGACATGTAGAGTTAGTGGCGCAGCTGCCAATGTTGGTGATCTCGATGACAACATATGAAGTCTTGGAGGCGATGATGTGATGAGGTTTACTTGAGACAGCGGTGTGACCGCAGAGGCAACGACGGTGATGGCTTGGTCCAATGAGTTCTCAGTGGTTACGGAGGCGACGTTGAGCAGCAGCATGCAACGTGACCATGGAGGCAATGCACATATGTGAAGGAACTGGTGCAACTTGTGGAGGCAAGGCAACGTCGATGCAGTGTTCATGATGGCCATTAAGGCCTTATAAATAAATGTTAAAATAGGAAAGGTCCCCTGCCTATTACATTTATGGACATTTTAAATTTTGTTTGTTATATTGGGCCATTTATTCTTTTTAACGGCCGTTAATGTTTGACAAGTCTGTTTTATCAGACCATTTATTTGGGTACAGTTGCCAGATTGCTATGTGACATGGAATATTATGACATACAAGAGATGAATGGTAGCTTTTCTTTTCATTGCCAATTGAGTTGTTCATTCATTCAATTATGGTTCTTTAATTACATTCATATCATGTCATCTTTTTTCTTCGTGTCATCACTGTGGACAATTATTGATAGCCTAGTAGTTCTATTATGCATGCATGAAATAAGAGGAATTAGATGCTTATTTTGTTATTGCAAAGACATGTATATATTTCTATGAATTTTAAATAAACACTAAAAGGTGGGGTGACTGGTGGAAAACGTTTGGCCTGATCATCCGATGAGAGTGATAGCTACGATTGATAGATGTGACGTTGATGACGAGGCTACTTGACTGAGACGACCAAGTCCGTCCAGTAATCGCTACACCACACCCTTTGTCATTATCAACCATAATCAACACAGCTGATCTTTCCTATAAGCAATCGAGAATCAAGCAAGAAAGATCAACTGTGTTGGGCACGGTTGATAACGACAAATGGTGTGGTGTAGCGATTGCTGGATGGACTTGGTTGTCTCGGTAAAGTAGCCTCGTCATCAAAGTCACATCAATCAATCGTAGTTATCACTCTCATCGGATGATCGGGCCAAACGTTTTCCATTAGGTGGTATGAGAGCAACAGTTGATCGGTGAGAGTATCAGTACCCTAGTTTAGTAGATTGATATTTTAAATTCCTGTAGTCCAAGAAAAAGCCAAAAAAATTACATCTACATAGTTTTTCCCCTATCCGAACCACTTTGAGTCGCTGTAATTTTTCAATTCGGTTTGCTTTGTTGAATTTTCAACCATCGTCATGTCGAGTTGCTAGTTCTTGTGTGCTAGTATCGGTTTAGGTTATGTTTGTTGCTGGTCGTCGACTCCCTTCGACCTACAGCCACTACTGCGGGGCTCTGCTAGGGTTTGTTCATTGTCGAGTGAGTCTCCACTTTGCCAAATCCGATTCTAATACCACATGATGGAAAACATTTGGCCCAATCATCAGATGAGAGTGATAACTATGATTGATCGATGTGATATTGACGACGAGGCTACTTGACTGAGAAGACCAAGTCCGTCTAGCAATCCCTACACCACACCCTTTATCGTTATCAACCGTGTCCAACATAGTTGATCTTTCCTGCAAGCAATCGAGAATCAAGCAAGAAAGAAATAAGTGCAATCTGAGTTGGAGGATGAAAGATGAAGTTTTATTAAATAATGGAGAGGTTTGAAGTTGTTGTAGTTAGTCTAGTCGACACAAGTAGACAACTGATGTTTTCTGAACAAAAAAATAATCTAAACAAGCCCAAGGATTAAAAGTGGTAGCCACAAGGGTTATAAGGAGGTGGTGACCAAGGGGGAGCTGTCCTAGGGTTGTACGCTAACAAGGGGCGAACACAACGTGGGCTTTGATCCGAACACCATTACAAGGCCCAAGTTGGCCCAGTAGGTGATGCAACACCTTTCTTAGATGATTGTAATGTTTATACAATGAATCTAAAGGTGGGGATAGATCCATTGGAAATGTCTTATTGTAAGCTTTCAATCAAGTACTCATACACCTCCAACGGACTCCGTATGTGAAAGTTATGATCGTTTTAAATCAGGACTATCATGTTGATTCCGAATTGGACTGGAATTGAAGCAGGATCGGCCTGGACTTGTTGTGGTAGTAGTGCTATTCCCCCTCACTATGGTTCCTAAGTAGAATAACATCACATAACTTAGGTAGCAATCCATCCTTAATAGAAAAATTATGAACTATAAGAAACGAGCTCATCCGATAGTTCAACTATCGTGCATGTGCCCTTGTCATTGGTCCTTACCTAGCATCTTGTGGAGGAGTGTTGTGTGTATCTAAGGAAGTGATGTCCTCATCAGTGAGCATTCGTTAACGTTTACCATTATTTAGAACATTGAGTCCGTGAGTTTAGAATGATGCGATATTGGATTGCAGAGGCGATGATGGTGATCAGTGGTTAGGGCAGCGGTGAGACAGCCGACAGTAGCTCTTGGGGGCGAGGCAACATTGTTGCTAGCTCGCGGTGGCGAGGTAGGGAACCAAGGGCGGCAGGTTAGCTTGGGGAGGTTAGGCGGTGGCGTCATGGGGTGGCGGTTGCAAAGACAATGTCTGAGGAAAAAATAGATAGATGTCGGGGACCCAAATATGCAAATTCAGACTCTATGTATACTACATTAGTCCAGGATCACGCTAGTGAACACGGTGGCAACATAGATAAGAAACCAACTCTATACACAATGAAATAAGAATAAACGACTAAAGTTGATAAATAAATAAATAAATAAAATAGTGAGATGACATTATGGTTGAGTTTACATTTAGTAGGCCATGCACGCCCTAAGAACAAAATAAGATAACTACAGCAGAATGAAAATAAACTCTAGCAGGAACCCATCGATATACCATAGGCAATCAACTAGGGTTCAAATCCTAATATTTGTCCTCTTCATGGTACTCCTTCATAGCTGGTGTGACTCATCTTCTCCAACCGATTAATGATTATTGTAAGGGTGAGCACATGGGGTACTCAACAAGTTGTGCACAGAATGCTAATCTAATAACTATGTGCAAAGCTTACTCAAAGAATAACTGATATCGTTAGTTTTGCACAAAGCAATTTTTAGCAATTGAATACGATAATAGATTGAAAACATAAGAAAAAAATAGCAGTAATAATAAGTTATCTAGAGTTGTCTCAAGTCAGCACATAGCCTACAGCATTTCCATTTTGGCACACAGACACCTTCCCAATTTTGTTTTATAAAAATCTAACCGTTCTGTGAAATTCTCGAGCATTGCCCACAGACATTATACACTTTACTAACAATATATGATCAATCTCTTAATGTCGGCCATGACACATTTCCTTTGATGTGCAACTAAAAAGATCAAAACAAAACCACTTGAAAACTCTGCCCGAGCACTAACCATTCTGATAAATCTGATCTCACCATCCCACACTCATACAAAGCAAAATAATGGATGTGACTCATCGTTGGACTAGGAATGATAAAGGTCCAAGATGTGACGCCGCTGCAGCACACACCCTCCACCCGAAGCACATAGCTTAGCCTAACCTCCTAAGGTGTCATATGTCAAGACTAGGTAACTTACTGAGTTATGTCTGTGTCATTCCAAGCATGTGGTCGTATGCAGTTTAATGGCTTACAATGTTAAGTCCTCAATTGACAAAGGCAAGATCTCCAATTTACTACACTTGTTCACACAGAACTATAATAACTGGTTCACATAGATTCACATCACCCCAATATCACACATACTCACTAGCACACAGCTTTTTGCCACTTTTCTTAGTCTAAATCATTTACCACCCACATTGATTATAGTGCAACGCATGCCATCAACATCATATCATCATGTGACAACACATGATACACCTTTTTCACAAAGATATTCTATAGTCACTTAGTCATATTTGAAATTACAACTTAAAAATGATATTAATAACCCATTACATGGCTAAGCACACTAATCACATTCTAAACCAACCCACATTTGTTCTATATTAATGACCAATTAATAATTAAACAACCTAGGGTAACAAAGATCATGACATAATAAATAACAAGGTATGCAACTATACCAAATTCAAATAGGTTGCATAACGAATCCCAAAATAATCAAACAGTTGATAATTTAAACTAGCATGCAATAATTTAAAATAAAATAACTTTTATAAAACTGGGTTCAACATGATCAAAACATAACTTGCCTTAGAATAGGTCTTGGTGTTGATCTTTAGTCAACTCTTCAACGTCTATGTGAAACGAGTGACAAAAAACAAACATACACAAAACAAAAATCCAAAACTCAAAATAATTATACTAGAATATTATGCTCAATTTAAAATAAATTTAGAAAATTTGAATGGGCTCTCAGAAGATTTGTCAGACAAGAAAATACTAGAAAAATAGAGAAAAGAGAAATATTCTAGGAATATTCCTTTTGATGAAACTAATATGTGGGACCGGGGAATGTTCGAGAATCTTTTATTTTCCATAATTTTAGAAAATACCCAAGAGGCTGATATGAGACCCACATATCATAAACTTGATCCATGGTAGACCAAGTCCACCAACCGGTCTAGGGGTTGACTTGCTGACGTGGCACACACATGGTAGACACGTGGCCCACACATGGCATGACGTGGCTAATGATGGGGCAATGACCCAGCTACTAACGCGGTGATATGTGGTGATGGTGTGGCTCTGATGTGGCGACAACATAGGCAACACGCAAGTAGAGATGCTCTGGGACTGATGGTCACTAGTGACGACTACTATGACAGCAAGGGTTTCTAGGCGCACGAAGGGCACCATCTGAGAGAAAACAACAAAGCGATCTCAGTGACACTACTGGTTTCACTGGTGGTGACTGACGACAAGCGGTGGTGTGACAAAAGAGGAGCAGCGACGGGCTATACAGCGGCAGTGATCTATGATGACACTCCAGCGACGAGGAGGTACATATCATGTAGAACACGCAACAGTAAACACGATGGCGTGGATGGAGAAGACGAAGACCATCGGTGGTGATGAAATTTGATGAGAAGCTTGGTGGTGATGCGACGAAGTTCTTCAAATCCCAAGGCGACGATGGCTCAGCTTGCTGTCTAGGGTTAGGGTTTTAGGTACGGGGCTCCTGGCGATGCAGATTTGGGGCTCGACCTCAGCTTTTATGCATAGAGGTGGCGTGTATAAGATGGAGTTCAGTGTGATTCTACGGCGGTGCCAGAGTTCAGTTCGGTTACGTGAGGACGAAGACTGACAGGTGGGCCCCACCTATCAATGGCATAGCACGACGTGGGTTGGCTAGTTGGTCTTCGTGGTGAGTTGGGCCGAGATGCGGCCTGGCCGGCTGTCGTGGTTGGGCCGATGCGCTAAGGGTGGTAGGATGGGCTGGGCCGCAGGTAAATGGGCCGATGGGAAAGGATTTGGCCTAATAGCTTTTCTAGCATTTTTATTAGTTTTTTATTTTAGAAAATACAGAAAAAGTAAAAAAACACAAATAAAATAACAAATACACTCAAAAAATTCTCAGAAAAATTTGGAGAATATTTCCAAGCACATGGAATTTAATCATATTAAATTCATTTTATTTAGAAAATTCCCATATTAAGCTCTTATTAGCAAATAAATTGTTGGAAAATTTTGGAGGGCTAAACTACAAAAAGATTTTTAAAAGGGCAAAAATTGGAATTTTACAGTAGAGGAGCCAAATAAATATTGCAAATAATTGATGAAGCAATATCAAAGACAACGTACTCGGTAGCCTTGGCGAAAATATTATCGTGGTAATAATGTGTTGTATACTTGGAGTCGTGTTACTAACAATTAAAAACAAGCACATGAATAGATATGGAAGAACACAAGATGTAGTGCTCATGCCACCTCTCAACTTTATTGATTAGATTTCTATGTGTACGAAATCAGTACCTTATCCACGTTTGAATAGAAGGAGGAGGAACAGGTAGTCGATTAATTATCCATATAAGATTAAACTATTTTTATCATAGCACATAAATCTAATAGGCTTGATTTAGGTAAAGTATTCTCCTCACTTAGTTATCACTGGTAGTGGTGTCTAAATGGGTGACCCGGCATGGCTTGGCCCGTTTATAAAGCGACACAGCCCTTTTAGGCAAGGCCCGTTTAGGCCCGACTAATAAACAGGTCGTGCCATGCCGGCCCACGTGCCGGGTCCTCGGCCCAAGCACAGCCCGGTGGCCTCATGATCTATGCCATACTAACACATGGCCTCGTAGGCCGACAGGCTGAAACGAGCCAAGGTTGGCCCGTTTGGCTCCAAAAAATTTCAAAACAACTTTAAAAAATCAGAAAAATTGGAAAATCATAGAAGTTTGAAAAAATACAGAAACAATTTGAAAAAAATCTATAATAATTAGAAAAACTCAAAGGAATGTACAAAAACATTTTTAAAATATATGTAAATTAGGACAAAGCTAAAGATATAAAATAAAATTCTAAAATGAGACAAATAATTGGAATTAAATAATAAGCTTTATTAATGTTTGACTGCCTCGTTAAAAACTTTGCCAAGTAAAAACTCAACATAAGAAAACCTTGGCAAAGAAAAAAGAGTACAACCTATAGCTCAGTGATACAGGATAAAAGTGAAGATTACAATTATTCTACTTGATTATCTAGATAAAGATTTTCAAACGTCTCCGCTAGCTCAACATTTTCTGTAGTGTGTTGAGCTCGTTGATCAGCTTGTTCCCAATCTTTCACACTGAGAAATATTTCCACCATCTCACTTGTTAGATTTGTTCATCTACGCGATTATTCTTCTAGATAGACTGAAAGCAGACTCTGAAGAAACTGTGGAGACATGAACTGTTAACACATCCCGTGCTAATATGGAAAGCACCGAATATGTTATCTTATGCTCGTGCCACCACTGCAAAATGTTGAAGTCCTCATCTTGCTGCTCTTAGTAGTTGACAGTGTCGTTGTTGAGATAGGTAACTAGCTCCCCACCACTTGTTGTGTCCACACTTAACGTTGTTGTTGTCGAACTCCTCGAGGAAGAGCTACCTGCACCCCATATCTTTCCCCACGCAGTTTTCTTCTTACCTGTTGTGGGTGCTGGTTCAGGTTGCTGCATGCAAACTCCAGCAAACTTCTAATCGTACTTAGCATAAACTTGAGATAAGTTAGCACAGACATTTGAAAAATAACTAGAATAATCAGTACCCACCGCATCACTTAGAAGTGAGAGAATATTTGCAAATCCTCAAACTTTAGCTCTAGAATCTAAAATAAATGCAAATGCATATAACATAGGAATTTCATACTTGGCCATAGAAAGAATGCCATTTGGGTGCCCAAAGCCTTGGTTACTAACCTCCAAGGACCCAAACAAATTTGGGTACCTAAAAGGACTTGATTCTATTTTGTAGGTGAACTACAAGACCGGTGGACGGCATTGGGTGTTGAATAGTGGATGCACTCAACACATGACCGGTGACCGAAAAATGTTCACCACATTTGAATCGGGAAGTGGTCATCATGACAAGATCACTTTTGGAGACAATAGCAAAGGAAAAATATTAGGTTTGAGTAAAATTGCTATCTCAAATGATCTTTCTATCTCAAATGTCTCATTAGTTGAAACGTTAAATTTCAATTTACTTTCCGTAGCTCAAATTTGTGATCTTGGTCTTACTTGCATGTTTTCTAAGGATGGAGTTGTGATCTCTAAAGAAAATGATAATTCTTTAGTGTTCAAAGGTTTTAGGTTTGGAAATTTGTATTTAGTTGATTTCACCTCAAATGACTCATGTCTTCAAACATGTTTAATAGCTAAAGCCTCTTTGGAATGGTTATGGCATAGAAGACTAGCTCATGTTGGGATGATCCAACTCAAAAAGCTTTTTGAAAATGATTTAGTTGTGGGCTTGAAAGATGTGAAGTTTGAGAAAAATAGACTTTGTAGTGCTTCTCAAGCCGGCAAGCAAGTAGCTAGTTCTCATCCTTCAAAGAGTATCATGTCCACATCTAGACTATTAGAGCTCTTACATATGGACTTGTTTGGTCCAACAACTTATAAGAGCATCGGAGGTAATTCTTATTGTTTAGTTATTGTTGATGATTATTCAAGGTATACTTGGGTGTTCTTTCTAGATGATAAATCCGAAACCTCCGGTATTCTCAAAAGCTTTGCAAAAAGGGCTCAAAATGAATTTGATTTCAAAATTAAGAAAATCCGTAGTGACAATGGTTTCGAGTTTAAAAACACAAGAATTGAAGATTATTGTGATGAACTTGGAATAAAGCACGAGCTTTCCGCTACCTACACTCCGGAGCAAAATGGAGTGGTAGAACAGAAAATTCGAAACACTAATTGAAATGGCAAGAACTATGCTTGATGAGTATGCTACTTCCGATAGTTTTTGGGCGGAGGCCATTAATACCGCTTGCCATGCAACAAATAGGCTTTATTTGCATCGTCTTTTGAAAAAGACCTCCTATGAGCTTCTTATTGGAAGAAGACCAAATATTTCTTATTTTCGAATTTTCGGTTGCAAATGCTATATTTTGAAAAAGGGCATTCGATTTTCAAAATTCCAAAGTCATTGTGATGAAGGTTTCTTGCTTGGCTATTCTTCAAATAGTAAAGCATATCGCGTGTTTAACAAAAATAAAGGTTTTGTGGAAGAAACTTGCGATGTTGAATTTGATGAAACTAATGTCTCTCAAGAAGAGCAAGAAAATTTAGATGATGTAGGTGATGAAGGACTAAGAGAGGCAATGAAGAACATGACGCTTGGATACATCAAACCAAAGGAGGATAAAGATGATAAACTTTCATCCACTCAAGTTGAACCCCCTACTTCCGCAACGACAAGTCAAGTTCAACCCATTGACGTGGATGAGAAGGAGAATGATCAACAAGCTCAACCTCTACCTCAAAGAATTCATCATGGACTCTCCGAGAATCATCCAATAGATCAAATATTGGGTGACGTTAGTAAGGGTGTTCAAACTCGATCTCGTATTGCTTCTTTTTGTGAACAATTACTCTTTTGTGTCTTCTTTTGAACCTACTCATGTAGATGAAGCTCTAGATAACCCGGATTGGATAAACTCAATGCATGAAGAACTCAACAACTTCACCCGAAATGATGTTTGGACTTTAGTGGAAAGACCCAAAGAATACAATGTGATAGGCACAAAATGGGTATCCCGGAACAAATAAGATGAAAATGGTATTGTGGTAAGAAATAAGGCTCGGTTAGTGGCTCAAGGATTTACTCAAATCGAAGGATTGGATTTTGGTGAAACCTTTGCACCCGTTGCTAGATTAGAAGCTATTAGAATCCTATTGGCCTTTGCATCTTGCTTTGATATCAAATTATTTCAAATGGATGTAAAGAGTGCATTCTTAAATAGACAAATATCTGAATTGGTATTTTTAGAACAACCTTCCGGTTTTGAAAACTTTAAATATCCAAATCATGTGTACAAACTCTCTAAGGCGTTATACGGTCTGAAACAAGCTCCTAGAGCATGGTATGAGCGGCTTAGAGACTTTCTAATTTCAAAAGGTTTCAAAATTAGGAAGGTTGATACAACACTCTTTACAAAAATAATTGATGGAGAATTCTTTGTATGTCAAATTTATGTTGATGATATCATATTTGGTTCTACTAACGAAGACTTTTGCAAAGAATTTGGTGATATGATGTCTAGGAAATTTGAAATGTCAATGATCGAAGAATTGAGCTTCTTCCTTGGACTTCAAATCAAGCAGCTCAAAAATGGGACGTTCGTGAGTCAAACCAAGTATGTGAAAGATTTGCTCAAGAGGTTTGGCATGAAGACTCAAAGTCTATCAAGACTACAATGGCTTCCAACAGACATATTGATCTAAATGAGGGAGGTAAACCGATAGATTTAAAGCTTTATCGTTCTATGATTGGTAGTTTACTTTATCTCACCGCATTTAGGCCCGTTATCATGTTTAGTGTTTGTATGTGTGCACGTTTTCAAGCTTCTCCTAAAAAATGTCATCTTGTGGTCGTTAAGAGAATTCTAAGATACTTAAAGCATTCCTCAAATATAGGGTTATGGTATCCTAAAGGTGCTAAATTTGACTTAGTTGGATATTCGGATTCGGATTATGCGGGATGCAAAGTGGATAGAAAGAGTACCTCTGGGAGTTGCCAATTTTTGGGTAGGTCCCTAGTTTCATGGTTCTCCAAGAGACAAAATTCCGTAGTTCTATCCACCGCGGAAGCCGAATACATATCCGCCGGTAGTTGTTGTGCTCAATTGCTATGGATGAGGCAAACATTAATGGATTATGGTATTAATTTCAAAAATGTGCCTCTTTTGTGTGATAATGAAAGTGCCGTTAAAATAGCCAACAACCTGGTCCAACATTCAAGAACCAAACATATAGATATCCGCCACCATTTTCTTAGAGATCATGTTAGCAAAGGTGATATTGTGATTAGTCACATTAGAACCGAAGATCAATTAGCAGATATCCTCACCAAACCCTTAGATGAAGCTAGATTTTGCAATTTAAGGAATGAATTAAATGTCATAGACTTCTCAAATATTGTTTGATCATGTGTGAAATAATTGTGTTCTTAATTGGACTTTATGTATTTATTCGAATCCTTGATGTGTGGCACATTAAGGGGGAGTGCTAATTCATATTCATGTATAATACATCCCTATGTGTGCCCATATGAATAAGTGCAAAGATATATTTTCAAAATTAAGCCATTTAGCCAAAAAGTCAAAATTTTGGTATAATATTAGTAAACCTGTGAAAAACTAGTTGCAAAATGTATACAAAAGCATTCAAAAGGTTTTCCAATAGTTTTGGCTTCATAAAATTCTATTTTACAAAGAAAATGAGTCTCAAGTCCAAAAGCCAGTTACTAGTATCTTGTTTGGATTTAAACTTATAATTTTCATAGAATTAAATGTAAAATGTTTTTGAAAGTAATTCCAAAATTAGAAACCTAGAGTTGGTCATTCTTAACAATTTTCGTGTTCAAAAGATTTTCAAAAGACCAACCAATCAAAAGTTATTTGACTTGGAACTCGCTGAAAAACTATACTTGATCCATAATGGTCATATTATTGCACGTAGTGAGTTTCACCTTTTGGATCGGATTTCTTGCCATATCTTTGATCCAAATGGATTTCTAGACTCATATACAAAAATTCAAATCTCTATAGCTTATCCCTTGCCTCATTTGAATTCTTGTATTATTGAAATTTGACTTTGCTTCTCTTTTGGTTCTTTAAAAGGATCCTTTTGGTCAAATGTCAAAAATCTTGTTCGAAAGATTCAAATTTGTGAAAAGCTGTGTAAAAGTATTCTATTATATATTTCAAATGTTTTATAAGCTTTCAAAATGAAAATTCTATATTGAAATCGAAGTTTGGCCAAAAAGATTTCATTTCAACCAAAATCAATTTCCTTTTTGCCTCAAGGCACAAATTATCATATCTTTTGAAAGAAAAATCTTTTTAAGAATTTTTTTTGTGAAACCTTTTAAATAATGCAAAGTTGAATTCCAAAAAGGTTTCAAATTATTTGGACTTCATTTGATGTGTTTTAGCAAAATTCGCATTTTGTTTGCCTGTCAAGGGCGGTGCAACCGCAAGGGGTGTGGTAGCACCGACGAGCGGTATGACCAGCCCTTGTGCGGTCATACCAACCAAGTCGAGCATGGGCAGTTTCGACACAAATCTCGATGTAACTGACCCTTTCTCTCTCCCTTATCTTTTGGCCTGCCCGCACCCTCTCTTCCTCTTATCCTTTTTCCATCTCATCTCCTCTCCCCTTTAAAGAACTCTCTCCTCCTCTAAAATCCCCAAGAAGAAAATCTCTAAATCAAAGTCTGTCAAATCAAATCTCTTGGCCTCATCTTGATCTTCCAATCCAAAGTATCATTTCTCTTCAATCTCTTCTAAAATTCCTTGCATTTTTCATGTCTTAGAGCTTTCTTTTGAAATTTTAGGGTTAGATGCATAATGTGGCAAAAACATGCAAAATGAATGAAAATCTTTGGGTAGAATGAGTAGGTTATTGACTTAGGATGTCTATGTATGTCATTGAATGGACCGATCTACTCAAATCTCGAGATTTTGCAAATTTGAGAAAAAGGGGGGCCGTACGGTCGGTCATACCGACACCCAAGCGGTAGCACCGCCCATGGCCGGTGCTACCGGCCCCTTGGGCGGTATGACCGGGATGACAGTGAAACTTCTCTCAAAATTGCTCATTTTGTCACAAATGCATTACAATCTGTCTCTAGGGCAATTAATCCTTGTTCTCATCACATCTATTCCTTGTTATCTCAGTCATCATGCCAAGGACTAAGAATTTGCCTCCTCCTCGCGGCGGCGGAACAATTCGAAAATCAACCCGTGGAAGGGGTGTTCCCTTAGCTCATGATAGTGACAGTGATGACTCCCAATCTCGAGTGGCCAAGGATCTAGAGATCCACAGGAAGATACAAGCAGAACTTGGTGGGAGCTCAAAATGGGGAAAAGGAAAGAAAGTTGTGTTAGAATCAAGCAAAAGTGATGACGAAATGGATGTGGATTTTGATGAAAGTGAAAATGAAGAGTCGAAGAAGGAGAGGACTTCGATGACTTTCAGCCTACCATGGATCTAAGAAAGATAAAAGGGGAGAAATATGCATCATTCCGTCAAGCTAACCAATATTTGCTCCATCGCACTGCTACCTTGGATAAATTCAGAACCATCTTCCAACAAAAGGTATATCATGAGATCTATCTCAATAAAGATTTTGCAAATCATAAATGGGTTAGTTGGGAACACATAAGAAATATTCCTCTATTTGTTGGAGTGCCTGAGCTTTTTCATGGAGCAAATCTTGCACATTTTGTTAGCATGAGATGTGACTATAATGAAGACATAATCCGTCAATTCTATGCAACTCTTCATGTTTCTGATTCTTTTGATGAGATCACTTGGATGACGGATACTGCAGTGTACACCACCTCAAAGGAAGAAATTGAGCATGCTTTGGGCTCCTTTCATAGTGGTCAGCACAGAATTCACAGTGATTTAGCTCTTCCTCTCTCAGAACAATACAGTTTTTATTACCCAGATGCTCGTGTCAAGAGGCCCCGAAAGATGACTAATCTCCTTCCCACAGCTAGCCTCATAAACAGGATTGTGCGAGTTACCATCCATCCGAAAAGTGGTAACTTCGATGAAATTAGAGGCTATGCATGAAACATTATGAGCAAGATAATGAAGAAAGAAAGATTTGATGTGGTGGATTTTATTCTTCATGAGATGCATTCTTCTACTTGTGATCGAGGTAAAAGGATATACTTCGCCCCTTATATCATGATGATCATAAAAAGGGTGGTGGGCATTCGTGGTGGTTGTGGAGGAGTTCACAAGCCTTACAAGCCTCGTGAGGCAGGTCCACAGGCCTCTAGTCAAAGAGGGCAGCCATCTCATTAGCCACAGCAGCAGAGTGTTGGGGAAGAAGAGACTCAAACTCATTCATCGCAGATGTATTCTGGACTAGCTCATGAGAACTTTGATATGTTACATTCTGCTATGATGAGTAGTTTTGCGAGTCTTCGCTCTGACATGATGGGTAATTTTGCTCGTATCGACGAATATCAATCTTAGACTCGTCAAGTTGTTGAGGAGGTTCGCGGACGCATGGACTCCATTGATTCTTCCATCACCGAGCTTTGCACGTCCTTTGACGAGTACCGCTCCCAGCAGGCTCCTATTGCCTTCCGTCGCTATGGGACTCGTCGTTCTCCTCATCCACCGCCTTCGTCTTGAAGTTATGCGAATGCTTCCTTTTGGTCCTTGATGACAAAAGGGGGAGAAGTGAAAGTGCAGATTAGGAGTTTCGGAGTATTTGCTTATTTATATGAACCTATATGGACCTTGTTTATCGATCTTGTTTATCTTTTGGATGTTTATGGTTGAACTACTATGGTTGCTTTTGGATGTCTATGGTTATCTTGGATACTAAATAATTGTGGTTTCATGTTTATTTTTCTTGTATTCCTTGCTTATATCTGGTTATCCTCGGATTCAATATTTAAAAGGAAACTCTGTCAAAAATCTCAAAAGTGCAAATAACAATGCTTCATCCATATGCACATATTTAGGGGGAATTTTCAATTAAATATCGGTGTTTTAACAATATTTTGTGCCTAAATCACTCTTTCATCCATAAAGGCAAAATATTGTTAAAACAAAACCTTGAGTATAAACTATCATTTTTTGTTGAATACTCAAAAACCAATTCTTTCAAGAGGTTTGTCATCAATTACCAAAAAGGGGGAGATTGAAAGCATCTAGGCCACTAATTTATTTTGGTTTTGGTAATTAATGACAATTGCGTTTAAAGGACTAACATTCCCATTTTGAGTATTTTGAGAATAGTTTGATCCGACATTCGACGAACATAGAAGTATGAAAAGGGTGAATAACAAGAAAGGCTAGCATCAATGACGAGACAACCAAGGTATAAAACCTAAGAAATTTTCATAGTCTTTTGCCGATCTCGGAGTTGGAGAAGAGATCGGAATGCTAGTTTAATCGCCGTACTATTAAGAGGGATCTTGTCGCATGTTCAATGTGGATGAAAGTGCTTAGAGGCTCATTACGAAATGCATAAAATTGTTGCAAAAGCATGTGTTTAAAGAAAGATCAAAAGGCATAAAAACTCCCGCTCAAGCTCTGTGGGGCCGGTATGATTGGCCCCCTCCGATCATACCGGCCATCGGTATGATCGGCCAATTGGGCGGTGTGTTTTTTACAAAACGGGGTGCAAACCGCATCTATGTGAGCGGTACGACTGGAGGCCCTCCGGTCATACCGGTGAGCGGTATGACCGGACCCTCTCCGGTCATACCGGTCAGAGACCAACGGTCACTGACGGTGCAATAAATGCACAGTTCCGACCTGAAGGACCATGTGGAGGTCCATCCATGTTTGTGATGAGTATTTGACTTTATTTGAGCAAGGTGTGCTCAAGTTTGAGTTTGATTTGGATTGATTTTCAAAATGAAGCAATTTGAGTTGTCTCTGCCAGGAGTGGAAGTACCGATCGTATGGATGCGGTAGTGATTAGTTGGATAGTTTATATTGCATATCATTGTGGGCATTGCTATGTGAAAGGTTTTTTCCTTGTCTTTGATGGTTGCAGGACGACGGTGCTAGGTCATGGTGAGGCGGAGGATGACCGGGACTAGGCGAGGAGCGTCGGAGGTCCAGACGGTTGGGAGATCGCCGGAAGATGATCGGAGACGGAGTCCGGGAAAATCAAGAAGACAAGGAAAGGAGATGATGCTAGCTAGATGCCGCGTGGATCAATGAGAGCCGTCGGATTGAGGTCTAGTTGATAGGTTAGCGGGTCTAGGTAGTATGCTTTGAAAACCGTGCAAGAAAACCAAGTATGTGTGTGGGTTTTGGGTTAGGCCTTGCATGGCTATGTGTGTGGGTTAATCCTAGCCCTTAGATGAGTGCTCTAGGGTTGAGGGACTCATCCAAGAGTGGTAGGTGGTCCAAGAGTAGTATAAATAGGGGTGGAGGGGTAGCCTCCTCCCCTTGAAGGTTTTGAGGTTTGTGAATACTCCTTTGAGCTTTGCCCACATGAAAGTGAGGCTTTGTAACCTCTCCTTCCAGAAATGAAAGTTTTATCCATCCATCTCTGAATTTATTTTGCGCATTTACATTATGTCTTTACTTTACGCAATTTAAATTCAGCATTTACTTTCCCGCAATTACATTCACGCAATTTACTTTCACGCAATTTGGATTCGCCTCCCCTCCTTCTAAATGCTGTTGATCTTGGATGTTTTGAGTGTGTTCATATGGTTTTACATCTCTTTTGCACTCTTGGATTGAGTAGAGAACATCTTTTCTTTCAAGTTCCAACTTTGTTCAGAACTTGTTCTTTACGCATAATTTAGTATTTGATTTTTATAAAAATATATAAAAATCCTTTTTAAGTAATTCTTGTTGGAGGAGGTGAGGGACTCTGATATCCACTTGCAGAAAAATTGTGGAGTCCACTTGTTGCACGGTTTGGGCGCCATGAGGTGAAAACCGAGCCCCAAACTTTCTGCTCGAAGTTCTTGATTGACTGTGTTCTTCGATTTTTCCTGTTTTTTTTGTATGGATTTTTGTGGAGAAATTTTGTGGAGTTCTTCACGACTCTGATGCTCATAGGGAGAAAAATTCTCAAAATTTTGTGAGCTGCAGAAACCCACCAACCTCCATTTCAAATTGAGGACAAGTTCTGGAAATTATGCTTTTGCTTTTCTGAAAGTGACTTTTGTGATTTGAATTGATGTTCTTTCTAAAAGCAAGAGTTGGATTGATTCCTCTTTATCTTGGACACTAGACAACCAGGATTGTGACTCAAAAATCCCCACATATTTTATGGTACTTATCCATGCAAGCTTGGGGTACACATAGTTGTCTAGTTTTTCGGGTTTTTCACGATTTCCTTTGAGCGATCTTGTCGAGGTTTTTGTTGGAGTATTTCGGGGGGAAATTTATTTGCGACCATTCACCCCCTTTGTTCGCCATCTCGGTCCTTCAATTGGTATCAGAGCCGGTTTTGCTCTTCCATAGATCTTGACCAGTCTCAAGAGCCATGGCGATGGACAAGTATTCCACCAAGCCTCCCATTTTTTCTGGAGTCGATTTTTCATTCTGGAAGTCACGCATGGAGTCATACATCACTGCCCAGGGCTTCTTGATATGGCAGAAGATGAAACTCCCATATGAGGTTCCTGCCGATGAAAATGTCACGGCCGACAATATGGCTGACGTTGAGGCGAATGCTAAGGCAAGGAACATCCTCATACAGGGTCTTAGCCGCAGTGAATATGACAGGATTTCTCACCTTCGTTCTGCTCATGAGATTTGGGTGACTCTCGATGCTTACCATGAGGGCACTACCCAAATCAAGACGGTTCGACAGGACCAATTCAAGCGTGGGTTCTACAAGTTTGAACAGCACGCTGGTGAGAGTCTTGATGAGTGCTTTGGTCATTTTACCAAGATCTTGAGCGATCTTCGAGCAGTTGGTTGCATATACCCTGACTCGGATAATGCTCGACATTTCTTAACCGCACTCGATTTGCGTGTTTGGGAGATGAAGGTGACCACCATCAAGGACACCACTGACTTGTCGACTCTGACTCTTGACGGGCTTTATTCCCGCCTCAAGACTCATGAGATCGATGTCGCTCACGGAAGACGAAATCTCAGTCGATGGCCTTGGTCACCGATCCCATTGGATCTTTTTCTTCTGATCCTTCTATTGGTTTCTCTCTTTCCGCCCTTTGTGAGCTAAATGATGACCAACTGGAAAAATTTCCAGAAAATGAGCTTGTTCTTCTCGCTCGCAAGTTTTCTCATGCATACAAGAGGGTGAGAGAGAGGAAGAGAGGTGGCATGATCACCTGCTTCGAGTGTGGTGGGCCCAACCACATCCGGGCGAACTGTCCCAAGCTGGAGAAGGGCAAGAATAACGTTAGCGGTTCGGGCAAGAACGACTACACTGACAAGAACCGCAACAAGAAGCCTCCAGTTCGTGATCCGACGCGTGAGAAGAAGTATCGCAACTTCTCCAAGAACAAGAAGCTCTTCCACCGCGTCCTCGCCGCGCTTGACGACATCAACCTCTCCGACACCGAGACATGGAGCGACGAGGGCGAGGATGAACCGCAAGAAAAGAAGGGCGGCGACTTCTCGGCATGTGTTTCATGGCCGACACCAACGACATCAACGACTCAGAGCTCTACAAATGACTCGGACGAGGTACCCTCCTATGACCAGCTCAATGAAGCTTTCTGCAAATTAGGAAAATTTCATGCTAGAGCTAGAGCTAGGTGTACGGAGCTTGAGAAGGAAGTAGGTACCTTGACTCGGGAGTTAGCTTCTCTTAGATCTTCTCCCTCCCAAGTCACTGATGATTGCTCTTTGTGTGATGCTATTCTTGTGGAGTTGGAGAACTTAAGGACTATGCATGATAGTGTGTTGACTGAATTAGAAAGTCTTAAGTTGAAGAATGCTAGCGATAATTCTGTTGATGCTATTCCACTATATGCTAGTTTTCTTCATGCTCACTCTACTCCTTCTTGTGCTAATTGCCCTAAATTGCTTGCCGAAATTGATGCCATGAGCGATCACCTTAGAAAGCTTTCTTCTAGAAACGATGAACTTGAAATGCATGCTTCTAAGGACCCAACGGCTCATGTGAGGGTCAGAGGCAACTAAAACTTGACAATGAATCCTTAAATGTCAAGTGTGCTAAACTTGCTAAGGACATACTAGATAAGTCACAAGAAAGTTGCTTGCGATGTTCTATGATTGAGGGGGACTTGGATAAAATCCATGTCGAGCTTAGGAAGAAATTAGAAGACCAAGCTCATAGAATTAGAAATGTGTCTTGCGTTTATTGTGAGGCCCTCAAGATTGAGGCAGCCGTGCTGAGAGAGAAAAATGCACGTGTTGAGAGAGCTTATCTTTCTGGTTCTTCTTCTTCTTCCCCCTGCTCTTCTTGTGCCTCTTTCTTTCGAGATTGCCAGTATCTTATGAGCACTCTCGAGAAGTTTGTTGGAGGCAAGAAGAAGCTCAATCTTATTCTAGACCAATCCAAGATTAGTAGATTCAATCAAGGTCTAGGATTTGATCCCTTGGAGCACGCCCGGGCGCATCCTCCCACCATTGTGTGCGGCTCCAAGAGTGGTGAAATTGTGGTAGCTCCCAGAGTAAGTACCACCGTGTTTAGGTCTGCTGGGGTTGTCCATAGGACTTCTGACCAGAAGGGTGTTACTCCTATTGCTTCTGCCTCTAGCAAGGCGAAGTACACATGCACCTTCTGTAAGAAGGATTGTCACTTGTAGATTTCTGCTTCAGGCGCGCCAAGATCAATCGGCGTGAGCGTGTTGCTGCCCTTAAGGGTATTCAAGGTCATCCCCAGACTTTGAGTGCTCCGAAGGCACACACTGCTTCTAGACAGGTTAGAGAGTCGTCTGTTTTTGGGCAGCGTCCAGGACTCAGTTTTCATGCTAGTTCTTTGAGTTTTAGTCCTGGAGCTGTTCGTAGTCAGTCTTTCCGCCGTCCTCTTGATATTCCTCATTTTTCTCATCGAGGTAGATATCAGCGGCGTGATGTGTTTTCTGGTAGGAGTTTTTGGTAGCTTCACTGGGGTGGTTCGGCTTTTGCACCACGGTATGCCAACCCAGTTTCAGCTCCTAGATCATCTACTAGAGTTGCTACTGATCTTGTTAGGGTTAAGCGTCGAGAGACACTCGAGTCCGATCTTCTTCTCGTGACTCGTACTGAGGTGTCGTATGGTTGATATTGGGTTCCTAAGTCTTCACTCTATCCCATCTCGAGTCATCTTTCTCTCTTGTGTCTTGATTAGGTTAAATCGGATGGGGAAGGAGATGTTTGGATTGTTGACTCGGTTGTTCTCGTCATATGACCGAGATTCTCGATGGTTCTCTTCCTAGTCCGAGCCCCGGTGATGAGTTGATCACTTTCGGGGATGCTTCTTCAGGTAGAGTCATCGCTAAAGGTACCATTTGCATTAATGACAATTTCATTCTTAAAAATGTTGCCTTAGTAAGTAAGCTGCAATACAATTTGCTTTCTGTTTCTCAGCTTATTGATGACTCTTTCGAGGTAAGCTTCAAGAGTAATGCCTGTAGAATCCTTGATTCATCAGGAGGGTTAGTTTGCGGGATTTCTATATTTGGGAGAGTCTTACGTGTTGATTTTTCTGTTTCTTCTAGAGACTCTCTTCGCTGTTTGATTGCTTCTGAGTCCCGTGATCTCTCCTTCTTGCATAGGAGACTTGGTCATATTGGATTTGATCATTTGACCCGAGTTAGCAGCCACGATCTCATTCGTGGTTTGCCCAAACTCAAAATGGTCAAAGACTTAGTTTGCTCTCCCTGTCGACATGGCAAGATGGTTGTTGCTTCTCATCCCCCAGTCACTGTTGTGATAACTGATGCACCAGGACAGCTTTTACATATGGACACTGTTGGACAGGCTAGAGTGCGGTCAGTGGGTGGGAAGTGGTATGTTCTTGTCATTGTTGATGACTTTTTGAGGTATTTTTGTGTGTTTTTCATGTCCTCGAAGGATGAGACTTTTACCCATTTTAGGGGTTTGGTTCATAGGTTATCTTTTGAGCTCCCTAGTGCCCTACGAGCTATACGCAGTGACAATGGCACGGAGTTCAAGAACTCCTATTTTGAGAGTTTTTGTGTGGAGTCTGGTTTGGAGCATCAATTCTCCTCTCCCTACGTCCCTCAACAAAATGGCATAGTGGAAAGGAAGAACAGGACCATGGTAGAAATGGCCAGGATGATGCTAGACGAGTACAGTACTCCTAGGAAGTTTTGGGCTGAGGCTATAGCTACTGCTTGCATGTTTCTAATCGTGTATTCTTGAGAGCACATTTGCACCGCACTTCTTACGAGTTGAGGTATGGGCGAAAGCCCAGTGTTTCTCATTTTCGTGTGTTTGGTTGCAAGTGTTTTATTTTGAAGTCTGGTAACCTGGATAAGTTTGAGTCTCGTTCTTCTGATGGTATCTTTCTGAGATATTCGACTTCTTCTCGTAGCTATAGGGTCTGGAGTTGCGATGCGCATAGGATCATAGAGACCTGTGAAATGACCTTTGATGAGGCTAGCCCAGGAGCTAGACCCGATATTTCAGGCTCTTCTTCTTCCTCCGAGACCATCTTTGTAGAGGATGAGGATGATGGAGATGATGGTGTTCCACCTGATCCAGTCCCCTCTACACCTGAGGTGCCTCCTGTTTCCATTTCTGCACCTAAGGAAGGCCAGCCCTTGCCTTCTGACTCTCATTTAGCTAGTGGCTCTGCTCCTGCCTCTTCTGTGCATGAGGTAGATGCCACTTCTGCTTTTGGACCTTCCCGTCATATTCAGCGTTCTCATCCACCTGATCAGATCATCGGCGATCTATTTGAGCGAGTCACTCGCTCAAAATCAGGTTTGTCCAGTTTCTGCCTTCACTCTGCCTTTGTTGCCTCGTTTTAGCCGAAGGATGTGACTCATGCATTATCTGACGAGTCTTGGATTAATGCTATGCATGAGGAACTTGAAAACTTCGAGAGGAACAAAGTCTGGCAGCTTGTAAAATGTCCATCTGGTCATAATGTCATTGGGACCAAGTGGGTGTTCAAAAACAAGCAGAGTGAGGAAGGGGTTGTCATTCGCAACAAGGCTATACTAGTTGCACAGGGTTTTTCTCAGGTTGAGGGTCTTGACTTTGAGGAGACCTTTGCCCCTGTAGCTAGACTAGAGGCTATTAGGATCCTGCTTGCATTCTCTGCATCCCGGGGCTTCAAGCTCTATCAAATGGATGTCAAGAGTGCATTCCTCAATGGCTATATTGAGGAAGAGGTTTATGTCAAACAACCTCCAGGATTTGAGAACCCCAAGTTTCCGAGTCATGTATACAAGCTTTCCAAAGCTCTGTATGGACTCAAGCAGGCCCCCAGAGCATGGTATGAGAGGCTCAAGTCTTATCTTCTCAGCCATGACTTCAAAATGGGCGTAGTAGACAAGACTCTGTTCATCAGACACCATGAGTCGGATTTTCTTCTCGTCCAGATTTATGTAGACGATATCATTTTTGGTGGCTCGTCTCATTCGCTTGTGTCTCAGTTTTCTGAGGTGATGAGCACAGAGTTTGAGATGAGTATGATGGGCGAGTTGAGCTACTTTCTTGGCTTCCAAATCAAGCAAACTCGGGAGGGTACTTTCTTGCATCAAGGCAAGTATACCCGTGACCTTCTGAGACGTTTTGATATGTATGATGGGAAGCCGGTGATGACTCCTATGGCCACCACTGCTGTCCTCGAGCCCGATGAGGATGGTGAGCCTGCTGATTAAAAGGAGTTTCGGAGCATGATCGGCTCCCTCTTGTACCTCGCTGCTTCGAGGCCGGACATACATTTATTTGTGTGTGCATGCGCTGATTTCAAGCTTCTCCTCGCGCCTCTCACCGCCAGGCGGTCAAGCGCATCTTCAGGTACCTTCGTGCTACCACTGATTATGGTATTTGGTACACTTCTTCTTGTTTATCTCTTAGAGCCTTTTCCGATGCCGACTTTGCTGGCTGTAGGATAGATAGGAAGAGCACTTTTGGCACTTGCCAATTCATTGGCACTTCTCTTGTTTCTTGGTTATCTAGGAAGCAGTCTGGGGTTGCACAGTCCACCACCAAGGCCGAGTATGTTGCTGCAGCCAGTTGCTGTAGCGAGGTGCTCTGGATGAGATCGACCTTACGGGACTATGGGTTAGAAATAGAGAGTGTGCCACTCTTCTATGATAACACTTGAGCTATTTGCATTGCGAAAAACCCAGTGCAACATTCCCGGACAAAGCACATTGATATTAGATATCACTTCCTTAGAGACCATGTAGAGAAGGGAGATATTGCGCTTCAGTTCGTAGAGAGTGACCTTCAGTTAGCCGATATCTTCACCAAGCCTTTGGATAGCTCCAGATTTGTTGCCTTGAGGAGTGAGCTTGGAGTCGTGAGCCCTTACGGCCTTTCGTGAGGGGGAGCTGGTTTGTATATTATGTATTATATGTTTTCTTCCACTTTTCTTTTCTTTGTGCTTCTTCCGGTGACTTTTGGCTTGTTTTCTTGAGTTGAGTTCACTCACTTAGACTTCTGCATGCCTTGCATGGACCTCTTATCTTGTGCTTTAGGTTGCTATCATGCGTGATTAGCTATTCTCTCTTCTCTAGGTTGAGTTCCCTCACGGTCTTATAAGTCTAGCGGTATTGGGCCTCCAGGTAGACAGTGCATGTGCACTCCTTAGTTGGGATCTAGAGTCGACTTCCTATGTCACCTCTCTAGGGAAGATAAGAGCGAGTCCGAGCCGTAGTGAGTCTCTTCTATCTTATCTATGCTCAATAGCCATCCAGTTTTGCGTTTCTCGACTTCTTCTCCTCATTCTGTTTTTTTAAGTTATTATTGAGTTCATTCGTGTTTTCTTTATGCCTAATCTTGATAATAACTCAACTTTAACCAGATTTGAGCTTAAAATTGATTCATTTGTTGAGGGGGAGTTTGGGAATCTGTTCGTGCATTACATATAGACTGTATTTCCTGTTTAATGAGCTTTGTCTATTATGCAATTGATTTCTTCTTCATGCTATACACCATGCTACATCATATGGAGGAAATCACTAGCTTAGATATGTCCAAGTTCATTTAACTTGCTAAGCTAAAAAAATGAAATAAGCCTTAAATGAAAAACTTGATGAAACTTGTTGCTTTTACTTGCTAGGTTTCTTCTCTAGAGGTTTGTGCCATAATTTGAGAAATTTTGGAGTTCTCTAGAGTCCCTATAGCAACTTGGGTGAAACTAGTTTGATCCATGCTAGAGTCCTTTAATTGCTCATAAATCATTATGCTAAAAATGAAAATTAAACAAAATTGACTCTTCTTGTGCACATACGACTCAACACCTTGCATTCACAAGACCGCTTCCCATTGCACTTGGGATGAACTTGGAATACATCGTGTTTGACCTAGACCATCCTCTTAAGAGTTCATCTTGAGATGGTCGCATACGGCTTGAGTCAATTGGTTATCAAAAGAAAATGCAAATAAATTAAAAACAAAGACATATGTGGGTAAAGAATGCAAATAATGTCAAACATTTGCACCCCGCTATGTCTTGTATGATGATGAATCAAAATTTGCATTAAGTAATAAATAAGCCCGAAGGACCTTGTATGCTCTTCTAGATTCCCCAAAGTGTTGAGTAGGTTGAACTCTAGGTTTTCCTTTTGATCCTTAGAGTGGCTATTCTTCTATTTTTGAAACTAAAGCTAAGTGTTGCACTTGTCAAATCTTGCTAAAAATGATATATTCAAAACTAAGCTCGTATTTGCACTTGGACATGTCTTAGTTTAGTCATCTTCTGAAATTGACAAGCTTGGTGTAATATCCTTCCATTTTGATCAATTGGATAATCTTCAAAGCTCTTTCGATTGCATTTCTAGCATACATAAAAAGAGGGAGAAAATTCCATTTTGATGCCTATATTGCCAAAAGGGGGAGAAAATGTAGAAAAGGCATCATTAAAAAAAAGAGAGAGATAAAAATGTGAAAGCTTGCTGGTTCTTATGATCTTTGTAAATCTTTGCTATTTTTTGTGGATCATAATCACATTTGGCACTTACGATTGGTTTTTAGAGCTTTTGTGGAAAACTTGCTCTTTTCATGGTCTTCCTCTAAATTCTTTATGCCAACTTGGTCATGATTTTATATCTTTCTCTCTAGACCAAGTTTGGCTTTGCAATCAAATTGCTTTCTTCTTCTCTCATTCAAACTCAAATTTATGCCTTTTGTGTTGTTTGTCAATATACTCATCAAGGGGGAGATTGAAGGACCATGTGGAGGTCCATCCATGTTTGTGATGAGTATTTGACTTTATTTGAGCAAGGTGTGCTCAAGTTTGAGTTTGATTTGGATTGATTTTCAAAATGAAGCAATTTGAGTTGTCTCTGTCAGGAGTGGCAGTACCGGCCGTATGGGCGCGGTAGTGATGAGTTGGATGGGTTTATTGCATATCATTATGGGCATTGCTATGTGATGTGTTTCCTTGTCTTTAATGGTTGCAAGGCGACGGTGCTAGGTCATGGTGAGGCGGAGGATGACCGGGAGTAGGCGAGGAGTGTCGAAGGTCCAGACGGTTGGGAGATTGTCGAAAGATGATCGGAGACAGAGTCCGGGCAAGTCAAGAAGACAAGGAAAGGAGATGATGCTAGCTAGATGCCGCGTGGATCAATGAGGGCCGTCGGATTGAGGTCTAGTTGATAGGTTAGCGGGTCTAGGTAGTATGCTTTGAAAACCGTGCAAGAAAACCCAGTATGTGTGTGGGTTTTGGGTTAGCCCTTGCATGGCTGTGTGTGTGGATTAATCCTAGCCCTTAGATGAGTGCTCTAGGGTTGAGGTACTCATCCAAGGGTGGTAGGTGGTCCAAGAGTAGTATAAATAGGGGTGGAGGGTAGCCTCCTCCCCTTGAAGGTTTTGAGGTTTGTGAATGCTCCTTTGAGCTTTGCCCACATGAAAGTGAGGCTTTGTAACCTCTCCTTCCAGAAATGGAAGTTTTATCCATCCATCTCTGAATTTATTTTGCGCATTTACATTATGTCTTTACTTTACGCAATTTAAATTCAGCATTTACTTTCCCGCAATTGCATTCTCGCAATTTACTTTCACGCAATTTGGATTCGCCTCCCCTCCTTCTAAATGTTGTTGATCTTGGATGTTTTCAGTGTGTTCATATGGTTTTACATCTCTTTGCACTCTTGGATTGAGTAGAGAACATCTTTTCTTTCAAGTTCCAACTTTGTTCAGAACTTGTTCTTTGCGCAGCATTTAGTATTTGATTTTTATAAATATATATATAAATCATTTTAAGTGATTCTTGTTGGAGGAGGTGCGGGACTCTAATATCCACTTGCCGAAAAATTTTGGAGTTCACTTGTTGCACGGTTTGGGCGCCATGAGGTGAAAACCGAGCCCCAAACTTTCTGCTCGAAGTTCTTGACTGACTGTGTTCTTCAATTTTTCCTGTTTTTTCTGTAAGGCTTTTTGAGGAGAAATTTGCTGGAGTTCTTCATGACTCTGATGCTCATAGGAAGAAAAATTCTCAAAATTTTGTGAGCTACAGAAACCCACCAACCTCTTGTTCAAATTGAGGACAAGTTCTGAAAATTCTGCTTTTGCTTTTCTGAAAGTGACTTTTGTGATTTGAATTGATGTTCTTTCTAAAAGCAAGAGTTGGATTGATTCTTCTTTATCTTGGACACTAGACAACCAGGATTGTGACTCAAAAATCGCCACATATTTTATGGTACTTATCCATGCAAGCTTAGGGTACACATAGTTGTCTAGTTTTTGGGTTTTTCACGATTTCCTTTGAGCGATCTTGTCGAGGTTTTTGATGGAGTATTTTGGGGGGAAATTTATTTGCGACCATTCACCCCCACTCTGTTCGCCATCTCGGTCCTTCACGCCCGTTACTCTCTGAGGGCCGGTCATACCGGACCAGGGGCGATATGATCGGCCTGTCAGGAGGTTTTTGGCCAACTTTTGGCCAACGGCCATATTTGGTTTATGGGGGTTATAAATGCCCCCCACCTGCATTGTAGAGTCTTCTTGACCCTCATTGATTACATTTTGAGCTCTAACAAGTCTCAAATACTCTTGTGTGCATTCAATTCATATTTTGAGAGAGTTAAGAGCAAAATTGAGGGGTGCATTTAGTGTTGAGCCTCTAGCACTCAATTCGACCTCAAGCAAGCGTCGTCACCTTTTACTCTTGGAGGTTGCCGCCTCCTAGATGGCTTGGAGGCTTGTGGGATCGGTGATCTTCTCAAAGAAGCTTTTGAGAAGACCCGATTGGTTGTGAAGGCAAGGAGCTCGCCTAACCGGAGTGGTGAAGAGCTACCACGAATGATCGAGGAAGGCTCAAGTGGTTGGAGCCGACTTGAAGTGATTCAAGTCACCTCAACGTGGAGTAGGGGAGACCGGTAAGTCTCCGGACCTTGGGATAAAATTCTTGTCTATTATTCTCTTGTGATTTACTTTTGTCATTTTTGTGCTAAGTTACATTTCGAGATAATTGAGTAGATTTCTTGTGCTTAGAATTACTTATAGCTCTAATTGAACTACTAAAGTAGTTTAGTGTTTCCTAAAGATTATAATTGTGAATTTGCAATTATTGCTTTTATAGCTTAATATTTTAATTAATTGCAAATTAGAAGTCAAAATTTAGAAACCTCCTATTCACCCCCCTCTAGTCGGTTTTGCTTGATCCTACAACAGATTCACGCAAAAAAATTTATCATTTTCATGGTTCCTGAAGTGGGTAGCAATTTCTAGAATATGATGCACAATTAAATGAAATGTTGAGTAATAAACTCCAGATAAAGTAATGGTGGAATCATTAAAAAGTTCCAAAAATGATAGCAAGTATTGAGCAATATACAAATGTTTCTCTATGAGTAGCGGTTGACCATCCTGGCTACGATAGTGCGTGTTAATAAAAACATAAAATAAACTCTTATAGCATATGAGAGACTTAAGCATCAAGTAGAGTTCCATCTAATAGGCATATCCAAACCAAACTTATGTGGACGTACCTTCATTGGAATACAATAAGTTTTACATGCTGCTACTCATTGATTAGGATTATTTTAAAAAGATATTGCAGTGTGAAGGTTCAAGGTACTGGTCTATCGTCTTCAAACCAGATTTAACTATAAGATTAATAATATGGCAAGCACAACGCTGATGTAATAAGAAATATTCAGCGTACGAATTAAAAAGCAGAGTAAGAATGGTCATTTCAGAAGTATTTGCTGAAGCATTATATAATGTTATTGCAAAAAAATTATCTGTGAGGTCAAAATCTTCCACAACTTTTACAATACAATCAGCAATATTCTCACATGTGTGTGCTACATTAATTAATTTGAATCCTATAATTCTCTTCTCTAGTTACCATTCATTGTTTACATAATGAGCAACTACACTAAGGTAATCCTGTTTAGCCCACCCACTCCATATGTCTGATGTCAAAGACATAGAAAAAGTATAGGTATTAAAGAGTAGCTTACTATAACAATTATTATAGTATTTAATCAGATCTCTAGTTGTTGTCTGTCTAGAAACTACTAAAAACCTAGGATTATGAGCGGTCCTAATATAGTTTTCAAATGATGGTGACTTATCAAAGTTTAAAGGTAGATCTTGAGAAGTGACTAAACGACAAAGAGATTCACGAGCTACCTCGGGATTGTAATCCCAGTGATGTACTGTACCGTCGGGGTTGTACTGCAACTGTGTTTGTCTCAAAGCCACCCCCACTTTTCTTTTACAGCTCTCATGTCGGGACCCGAATTTGCAAATCCGGACCCTCTGTGTATACCGCACTAGTCCAGGATCACGCTAGTGCACACAGGCTCAACATAGATGCTATCATAGTCACACACAGCGAAATATAGCATAAACTTCAATGATTAATAATAACTGTTGTCTTACATGAATAATGCCTCACAGGCTTAAATAAAAGTATCAATGAAAAGCAGCGAAATAGAATAAACGCGTGGCGCTCCCGATTCGCCACACAGCAACCGACGAGGCTCGGACCTAAGCATTCGCATCCAAATAATCCTCATCCATGACCGCGTAGATTCTTCCTCTTCCGAAGTTGTTGTTGATGGGGTGAGTACATAAAGCACTCAACAAGTTGTGCAAAATAATGCAAGTCTAATATTCTATATGTTTGGCTTAATCCAAAGGAATGGCTAGTAAGGGTATTTTTGCAATAAAGCGAAGATTTAACAAGAATACAATAAATAGATTGGAAAGCGATAAAATAAATACAATAATTAATAAATTCGGTATTTACAAATACACCAAGTTTCCAATCCTAAATTAATTTTCCACTTTCCATGGCACCACTCGCCAAAACCCGCAATAGGTGACGGTCTATTTGTGGCGAAAAGTGAACCGCCACAAAGATATTTATCGATGGCGGTTCAATTTCATAAATGGCGGAAAAATATCGGTGGCGGTTCTATCCTCGAACCGCCATCGATAATCGATTATCGATGGCGGTTCGAGGTAGAACCGCCATCGATAACAATACATATCGATGGCGGTTGGAGGCTAGAACCGCCATCGATATCTAGGTTATCGATGGCGGTGCTATCCTCCAACCGCCATCGATTTATTGATTATCATGGCGGTTCTATCCTCGAACCGCCATCGATAATGATTATCGATGGCGTTCGAGGATAGAACCGCCACGGATAATGTTATTAGTGGCGGTTCTAGTTAAAACCGCCATCGATAATATTGCCTATAAATAGGTGGTCGATGCAAAGACTGGTCTTCTTCCTCCCAAGAGCAAACCAAAACTTCTAAATTTGATTTCGTTTTCTCCAATTCTTGTGCTTGTACTTCCTCTAGTTGTTCCTTGGTGAGTTATTTTTCTCCTCTCTTGATTTGTGTTAATCTTGTTGCAATTTAATTTTTAAACCAAGTTTAATTAGGGTTTATATGTAGATGAGATGAAAAGTTTAGATTTTGTTTATTTTTATTTAGGTACCATTTTGTAGTTGATGAATTTATTTCTAGCTAGGTTCATTAGATGATGTTGTGTTCCTTTTATAGATGATGAATTATGATTAAGCATATATTTAATATTAATTGCATTTTAAGTTAATTTGATACATGATGAATTTATTATCTAGCTCCTTTAGATGATAAGTAATTAGATTGGTTTTTTAATTACTATTAATTGGGTTCTATTAGTGTACGGACATGTACATCTTGCATATATATGAATTTATTATCTAGCTCCTTTAGATGATAAGTTATTAGATTAGTTTTTTAATTACTATTAATTTGGTTCCATTAGTGTACTAACATATACATCTTGCATATAATAAATTTATTTAATTAAGATTATTGGGTATTAATATAAATGAAATTTTAGTTAATTTGGTAGGTGGGTGCTCATCATTTTTAGATGATGAATTTATTATCTAGCTTCTTTACAGGAAAAGTATTCAGATTAGTTTTTTAATTACTATTAATTTGGTTCCATTAGTGTGGACATATATTAAATTTATTTAATTAAGATTATTGGATATTGATATACATGAAATTTAAGCTAATTTGGTAGGTGGATGCTCATCATTTTAGATGATGAATTTATTATCTAGCTCATTTAGATGATAAGTAATTAGATTAGTTTTTAATCAATTTTTATATGTTAATTAATTTTAGATGGACCGGAGATGGATGTACAATGCGAACCGTTACAGCCGAGATTACATCGACGGGTATCTCGCTTTTCTAAGAGCACGAGGAGAACAAATTGCATAAGAAGACGAGTACATACATTGTCCATGCATTGATTGCAAGAATGAGAAAATGTTTTCGCACAAAGAGCACATCCACTTGCACTTGATTCAAGAGGTTTTGTACTTGGCTATACACGTTGGACAAGTCACGGTGAAGAGGAAAACATACATGAAGGTGATAACGTATTGGATGATGGAGAAGGCATTATGGCGGTGACATCGCTATGGATCCGATGAGGATAGGTTGGACATTGATGACGATAATAATCTTGCTCGATGTTGCGCGATGCGAAGGGAACTACACTAGTCGAGAGAGTTTAATCAATTCAAGGGTTTGTTGGGCGACTCGGACACACCTTTGTTCCCGGTTGCAAGGAGGAATACACAAAGTTGCACACCGTGCTTTCACTTCTAAAATTGAAGGCAAGCAATGGTTGGTCCGATAAAAGTTTCATGGCGCTATTACATCTCTTAGCGGACATGCTTCCAGATGGAAACGTATTGCCGATAACCACTTATTTAGCTAAGAAGGTTGTATGTCCATTGGGATTGAAGTAGAAAGAATACATGCATGTCCAAACGATTGTATACTCTATCGCAAAGAGTATACTGAGACATGCATGTATGTCCGTGTGCAAATCATCGCGATACAAGCGTAAAGACCATGACAACGAGGGCACCGTGGTGAAGAAAGGAGCTCCCGCTAAAGTGGTGTGGTATTTACGGTAATACCTCGGTTGAAGCGCTTATTTGGAAACAAAAGCATGCCCAATCGATGCGATGGCACTCGTAAGAGCGTAAAAGGATGGAAAGTCGAGACACCTGCCGATTACGCCAAAGGAGAACCATCGATAGGCTCTTTAGGATGGACTTGGGAATGAACCGAGGAATGTAAGGTTTGGGTTGAGTACGGATGGAATGAATCCTTTCGGTAACATGAGTAGTATTCATAGCACTTGGCTCGTGACTCTCTGTATCTACAACCTTCCTCCTTGGTTGTGTATGAAACGAAAGTACATTATGATGTCGCCGCTTATCCAAGGGCCGAGACAACTGGCAATGATATTGATGTATACCTACAACCATTGGTGGAAGATCTTGTGATACCGTGGAACGAAGGTGTACGGTATGGGATGAGTACAAGCGAGTACTTCACCCTACGCGCATTGTTGTTTTGCACCATCAATGATTTCCACCCTTGGTAACCTATCCGGTCGTCTTGTAAAAGGGCCAAAGCATGCCCCCATTGCATGGATGAAACCGCAAGTGTGTGGCTCAATAACTCAAGGAAAACTCGTGTACATGCATCACCGCAGTTCCTTCACAGAATCACCCCTACCGCAATATGAAGAAACAATTGACGGGACAAAAGAGGATGGTATAGCTCCAAGGCCTCCTCGTGGGGAAGAGGTATATGATATGGTTAAGGATATTAATGTTGTACTTGGAAAGGGAGAGAGTAATAATAAATCGAGGTCTCGTCTCGAGAAGATCACATGGAAGAAGAGATCGATATTTTGGAACTTGCCCTATTGGAAGGACTTAGAAGTTCGACATTTGCATAGACGCCATGCATGTAGAGAAAATGTATGTGATGAGCTTGATTGGTATTTTCTTTGAATATTCCTAGCAAAACTAAGGACTGATCAAGGCACGAAGGACCCGAAGATATGAAAATCGAGTGAGCTACATCCTCGAGACAACGGAAAGGCCGACTTTACCTTCCCCGACTTGCTACACTCTATCCAAGAAAGAGAGAATGACCTCTGCAAATGCTTGCATGGTGTGAAAGTTCCATCCGGCTACTCCATAAGCATCAAGAAACCGTGTCCATGAAAGATTTGAAGTTAATCGGCATGAAGTCTCATGATTGTCATGTGATGATGACACAAATGCTTCCTATTGCAATTAGAGGTATTTTGCCCGAAAAGGTCCGAGAAGCAATCATGAGGTTGTGTTTCTTCTTCAACACGATTTCACGTAAGGTCATCGATCCCATCGGACTTTCTCAACTACGTAATGATGTGGTGAAGACACTATGCCGCCTAGAGATGTATTTCCTCCATCATTTTTCGATATAATGGTTCATCTCATTGTTCACCTTGTGAATGAGATAAATGTATGTGGCCCCGTATTCTCGCATCGATGTACCCGTTCGAAAGGTACATGGGTATCTGAAGAAGTATGTACGCAATCGATCTCGGCGGAGGGTTGCATTGTGGAAGGTTATGCAACCGAGGAGGTTATCGAGTTTTGCGTGGATTACATGGAGGGTGGAACCGGTAGGAGTGCTCAGATCTCGCCATGAGGGTAGGCTAGCTGGAAAAGGGACGATTGGAAGGAAATCAACAAATTCTTACGATCATGGATTGTTCAAAAGCTCATTTCACAGCCTTGCAATCGGTTGAGGTGTCCTCGCATATGGACATGCACAAGGATAAGCTACGAGAGGAAAATCGTGGACGATCGAGGCTTGGGTAACAAAAGAGCATAACCGTTTGTTCAATCATTGGTTCAAAGAGCATGTGACTGGAAAGAAACGAGTGTTATGTTGAGGTGGTTGGCAA
Organism: Otatea glauca; assembly: GCA_036346275.1. Classification (NCBI taxonomy): domain Eukaryota; kingdom Viridiplantae; phylum Streptophyta; class Magnoliopsida; order Poales; family Poaceae; genus Otatea; species Otatea glauca. The sequence continues at coordinate 16,930,048 of CM070733.1, read as the reverse complement.
AGGGCCATCAGTACAATCTTGACATGGCAAGGATACGACATAAATGGATATACCTTTTACACGAGATCTCGTGATAGCAAAAGCACTTACCAAAATAGTGGTGTCGCATAGATGCCTATGACAACACAAAAAGAAGAAGACTAGCTTCTATGGGTTCATAGAAGAGATTTGGGAGCTCGACTATTGTATTTTTAAGATCCCGATGTTTCGTGTCGTTGGGTACAACTCCCAAAGGGTGTCAAGGTGGACAAATGCGGCTTCACTACTTTGGACATCGAACATGTCGGATCTGAGATTTAACCATTCGTACTTGCGAAGCAAGTAGCACAAGTCTTCTATGTAATCGACCAGCGATAAGAAGCGGCATGTAGTTCTTGAGGAAAAGAAGGATCGTCGGAGTTGAGAATGTCGTGGATGAGGATGAGTACAACCAGTTTGACGAGTTGCCTCCTTTCGTAGATGGCAACATCGGGCTCGAGGAAGAAACCACTCAAGAAACTACCTATCATCGCGACGATCATGAAGAAGGGCAAATTGTGAAAGAAAATAATTAGCTATATACGAGTAATGGCAATGTGATGTAAACAATATGCATTTGTATGGAGTAATGGAAATATGGTGTTATGCATTTGTGTGGAGTAATGGAAATGTGGGTCATTAATATATTACTATATTAGGATTATATAGGTAATTACTATATTCGATTACACAAGTTTTAATGGTTTCTCCTCCTAAGTATGAATTAAAACCAAATATATTGTACATAGTACATAAGGCATTTATGATATTAGAACATATTTAGAAATAATATTCTATTCTGGTATACATCCTAGAAGATATGAAAATAAGCATGAGAGATTATATAGGGTATATTACTATATTAGAAATATATATGGTCATTACTGTTTTTTGATTCACGGCGGACCACTTGAAGTAGTCCGCAAAAAGCTATGTTAGGATAACTTTATCGATGGCGGTTCTTAAACAACCGCCACGATATCATTATCGATGGCGGTTCGTATAAAGAACCGCCACGGATTATATATGTATCGATGGCGGTTCTTGTGAAGAACCGCCACAGATAGTGAATAATCGTGGCGGTTCGTATAAAGAACCGCCACGATATAATATATCGATGGCGGTTCTTGTGAAGAACCGCCACAGATAAAGTATCGATGGCGGTTCGTATAAAGAACCGCCACGAGATAATTATATCACCGGGCGGTTCTTTTGAAGAACCGCCATTAGATAGTATCGATGGCGGTTCTTGTTAAGAACCGCCACGATAAACCCCACATATAAAAGTCGATCTGATCATTCTTCTTCTCACCGTTGCCTAACCCCTAAACTCCTGCGCTTCACTTCGCTTCGAGCCCGACGCCGCCACGGTCTTCGCCCCGCGCCGTCTGACGCCAGCGCCACGCGCCCGACACCGTCCGGCGCCGTGCCGCTCCCGACGCCTCGACACCCGCGCCGCGCGCGCGCCTCCACCGACGCGCCCGACGCCGCCGACGCGCCCGAGCGCCGCGCCGAACGACGCCCACCCCACCGCACGACGCCGCGCATTCCTAGGTATGTTCTACCTTCATTCGGATGGCTCTGTTCTTTAGCTCGGTTGTTCGTTGTCCGATAAAATGTTGCTTTGCTTGTTATTGCATCAAGATATTATGGTAATATAAACCAAGCTGAAATAGGTTAACTTTTTCACCGCTAGTCTACTACTCATTCCATCATCTCAGTCTTGAGTTTGGTGGTCAAAGATTGCCCAACCGATAGCCTACTTGGTCCTATTGTTTAGTAGATAGGTAGTACTCGTGATTCTCTTCTTGTGGGTTTTGTGGGCGCCACCATCTAAAGTGCCAGTCTAAGTTCCTCTCAGTCGCAGGGTAAAGGCGGACACGAGTTCTTGAGCGAGGAAAGGATCAAGGGTGCGTAGTATGCTTCTTACCCGCTTTATCTGCTAGGTCTAGGATTGGTTTTGTTAACTAGAGATCTTTTCCTGAGCGTTTACACCTCTTCCATTTAGTGCTTGAAAGTTGCAGGGGCGTTTGACAATCCAAAATTCATTGTCAAATCTTGCCAAAATCCAAAATTCATTGCCAAATTTTTCCTTGCTTGCGGATCAAACCTTGATGCAATTCAAACCCACTGCTGTCAGGGCTATGAACGTCCAACTATGCTAGTTGTTGTGCTACATTGTCGGTGGCATCAGAATTCACTACCTCTTGAATACACGAGGTTGCATCCCCGATAAAGCTCGCAAATTCATGAGTTGTCCAGCCCATGACAATGCGTTGGCAACCACATTCTCCTTACCCTTCTTGTAGACAATTCGGTACTTCAGCCCATCAATTGAATGCCCAATTCTTGATTACTTTTATTTCTAGTTCTCGAGTTAAACTTCCGCACTTAACCCATCGGATCGCCAAATTCTAATGGTTCCATACTTTACCTCTTTCATTCGCACATCCAAGGTCGATATGGAGGAGCAATCCACCCCGAGCCCGAGCCCTAGCCCTACCAGTTCCTCAACCTCCACCCAACCACCGGTGTTGCGCCGATCTTGACATACCAGGGCAAGACCTCGTGGCCGAGGAAGAAATAAGAAGCCCAAGGCGGTATACCATCTCGGAGGTCTCGGAAGTGGGCCCCTAGTGCACCGCCAAAGTTCAGTAGCAAAGTACGTAACAACCTGCGGGTATATCGCAAGGAGAGAGTGCCAATCACCTTTTGGATTGGCACAAAGTGCCCGATACCATCAAAGCGGATCTATGGATGAAATGAAACAAACCTTGAATTCTGAAGAAGATGAACACCGCGTGCGTCGGGATGCGTTGATGACCATGGATGCGGCATGGAGGAACTTCAAGGCCAGTGAATACTACTTATGTAAAGAAAACCGATCGGCCATCGGGACTACCCAAACTTAGAACCATATTGGGATGATTTCGTGTCGATGAAGCAAAGTGAAGCGACAAAGAAGTCCAATGAGGACCACATAAACATCGGAAGAAGGAACATCCATCCACACGGACTTGGTGCGGGTGGGTACGCCGTAAAATCCCTCAATGGGAGAGGCAGAAGCGAGAATCACTACGGTCGACCGGTACAAGTCAATTGGCCGGACTACGGACGAGTCAAGCACTACGTGCTAGCGAGGGCAAGTGTCACGTCCGGTGGGGCTTATCCTTCGAAATAGCGACGACGGCAATGTCACAAAGGGTCCGGGAGTCAGACGTCGAGTCTTCCCAAGGAACATTCCAACCGATAGGGAGAGCGACGAACTAACACGTGCCTGGGAAACAAGGAGCATCCCGGACGAACAAGAGGTGTCGGGGTTAAGGTTCCGTGGAAGACAGATTCCCGAGCACCTTCACACTTACAAGAGTCGAAGAGAGCTAGAGAAGCGTTTGCAAAATAGAAATGATGAAGGAAAAGATGCTTGAGAATTACAAGGCACAATTGAACAACAAGTACAACGACAAGTACAACAAGCCATGAGCGATCACAAGCGAGAACATTATTACGACCACCCTCCGAATCGTCGCGGCGATTGCGCATCCGCCCCAATTGTAGAACAGACATGGGTCATTATCCCGTGGGCGACATACATGACCCCACACCGTGCGGCTCACTTTGCCCGTCATGAACATATTCATTCAGCCGTACATGCATAGCGTACCCATGCCAAGAAGGAGGTGTATTGCACAACTCTGCGATAAGCGCGGGATATGCAAAGGTTCGTGGACACGGTTAATCCCGGCCGCCAACCTCGGGCTAGAAATGCCCCGAACGACGAGGTTACAACTCTAGGAAGTGCCGTCCACATATTCATCGATGGCGCAAACGTGACATCACCTTGGACCATCATGAAGTGCTGTTCCTCCCGAGGTGAACACGCCAACCCTCCCGAGGTGAACTCGCGGCCTCTCTGCAGTGAACTCCGGCCTCTCCTCTGATGAACCCGGCCTCTCCTCTCCTACAAGAAACTCGCCTGATCGTCACCAACACATCAGCATGAAAGTTAGTGCGACAACTTCAGCTTGACCGACTTAAAACCCTCCTCTCAAGGCATGGCGAATAGACAAGCCATATCGAGTAGTCGGCGGCCGTAACGGAGTATGATGTTGTGTGAGAAAAGTAAGGGTAAAGCGGTCTCCAAAGGACAAGTCAAGAAAGATCAAATACGAATTGGGAAGCCGCTTGTCACCCCTTCAAGCTTCATAGTCTAACAAAGGCAACTAAGGCGATTACATGAATGGTATATGGAGATCGAACCAACATGTACTCCGAAGGTGATCACCGCCATTTTCGAGAGAGAACATTTCCACCATGAGGGACTGGCCGCTTCATGATAGAATTCAATGAGTTGCACAACATGTACTATCAAGATGCCCTCGACGTGTCTCTTATGAGATCTTTGTCACCGTAAGTGTCCAATATAAAAATCATTGTCTACATTCATGTAATACCGATAAATGTGATGTCTAAATCATTTGTTATGTAGATACGAGTTGATCGAACTAAAAGAACCAAAGGGCGATGGCGTTCCTCGATCCGGGAACGGTTTGCCACCGGAAATCAAAAGAGTACCAAAGGAGGTCGAGGACTACGATATAACGCTCTCATCAAACTCCAAGACAAGGAGTTCATACTTTTACCATACAATTTCAAGTAAGTGGCTCACTAGCTAGTTCAATTACTTGTTGATCTCGTTCTTTGCTCAAAGTTAGGACTAATGACTACGGCATCATACATGTGTATGTAGTTTCCACTGGATTCTCGTAGTAATTCATCCGGATAAAAGCAAGATGTTGATCTTGGACCAGCGGGACAAAGATCCAAAAGACTACAAAGATATGACAAGTCTAGTGAATAGGGCCTTCAAAGCATATTGTAAAAGTGCTCAAGACACCGTCCTTTCCATAAATCACCGACAATCCGTACTAAATTTCCGAGACGCACAAAAACAATTTGTCTATATCGCACTCGTAGTCAATAACTCCTTCAATGTCGTATAAGTTTATTCAATTTTTGCGATTACACAAGCGTACCGCCAGAACAAATTTATGTGGGTACTTCGTGTTGCCAATACATGCGCGAAATCTTAGGCTCTACAATAGTAAACAATGACGTAGAGGTTTGTCACGCTAACATCACACATTGATTTGCACATCTCATTCTCTATATAAGCTCTTAAGACAAACTTTTTCTATCTATAGCGTTTGAAGTTGCCTATGGGAGGATGGTTCCAAATGAAATCCAAGGCATTCGTGGACAGCTCGCCTACTTCATTATGAAGGAAGTACTCAACAAGAACGGCGAGTTTCATGACCCGATAATAACGATGAAGTCTTCCATACTCATCTACCACCTCCGAGGCCCCTACCAACAAAGTGAAGACTCGTGAGGCTTATAGTTCACAAAACTAGTTAATTTTTTTTATGCGGTGGTGTAAATTGATGTTTCATTGAATGTCAAGTTTAGTATTGGATGGCATGGCTTGCATATGTTCTAATTTTTGTCATTTCATTTAAGAAGTTGTGATTGATCTGCGCTTGTGTTGTTGCCCTTCTCCGTGTGTGTGTGTGTGTTGATGGGTGGTGTGTGTGCGTGCGTGCGCTCTAGACGAGGAGCTCTCCTCTATTGCTTTTCTCTGTGCCCTTTCATGATGGCTAGTAGAGCTTTTTATAGACGTGGGTGATGGATGAATACGGAAAGAGCTCATTTCAAAACTGCACCATTACAAAGAGGTTTATTTGATTGCTTGATTTAGTTGTCAAGTTTCCTTTTGCATCTTTACCTTCCATTCATAAGAGATTTGATTACATGGTCCTTATAGTTTTAGATGGTGTGTTTTACTCTAATGTATGATAGTAAATGCCATTAAAAATAGCTAAATGGAGATTATAGAAGGAAAAATAGTAAAAAGTAGGATCAAAATTGTAGAATGATATGTATTTAGGAATAAAAATTGAAAAATAGAATGTCACATATTCAAAAATAGAGGAGTATAAACTAGCTAATGCATGTACAACATATGGAGGATGCCACGGCATTCACATGGAATAAGACGACAATGGATCGACTAGATTTGTGATACAACAAAAGTGATCTATTTAGCTTTCCATACTATGATATATAATAACTTCATTTACATACTCGAGAAATATTGATGCAAAGATACTTGAACTTGAGAAGGAGCAGTCCAGTGGGAGGCATGCCCTACACCATCACCATGATCGAGCGCCTCATGCATGAGACACTTTAATTGTACATTGTAATTGTGTATATGCAAAATCTGTGATTGTAATTGTGATTGATGTATTATATGTAATTGTGATTGATGTATTATATTGTAGTTGTGTATATGCAAAAGCTGTGATTGTTGTACATTATAATTGTGTATATGCAAAATTGCAATTGTGATTGATGTATTATATTGTAGTTGTGTATATGCTAAATATGTGGTGATTATTGTATATTGTAATCTGTATATGCAAAATCTGTGATTGATGTATTATATGTTTCGTAGGGCATGGCTAGTAGCACTTTGAGGCTAGCCCAAAATGCGATTTTATTTTTTCGGTCGGGTACTATCTGTGGCGGTTGGTGGATAGAACCGCCACGTATAATATAGATCTGTGGCGGTTGGTGTATAGAACCGCCACGATAATATAGTTATCTGTGGCGGTTGGTGGCAAGAACCGCCACGTATAATATTGTTATCTGTGGCGGTTGTAGGAAAGAACCGTCACGAGATAGTGTAGTTATCTGTGGCGGTTGGTGGATAGAACCGCCACGTATAGTATTGTTATCTGTGGCGGTTAGTGTAGAACCGTCACGAGATAACACTTATCTGTGGCGGTTAGAAAACCGCCACCGATAATCCTCGATTATCGATGGCACTATATACGTGGCGGTTCAATAACCGCCATCGATGGCGATTATGAACCGCCAGCGATGGCGTTTTTAGTGTAGTGCACCTTGCCATCCCAACAAGTTTTTGTTTAACAAAAGTCTAACCCTTAACTGTAATTCCGAGCATTGCCCAATACCGTGAGCACGGCTATTCGAATAGATTGTACACTCTGCAGAGGTTATGCACTTTACCCACACGATACAACCAAACACCACCAAGGCGAGTGATCATAACAAAGCCTTTACAATGCTACACCTAGACCCATCTTCGCTCGCTAAGGTTTCAACACTCAAGGGTTAAACCACCACAGCAGGCCCCCTCTTGCGCCATGTGAGTTAAACCGTAACCGGGACTCACTATTCACCACGACAATCTCAAATCTAGGTTTCACAAATTATTCACTAAGTGTCCCATTCCGAACATGTGGTTGCAAGAGAGACTCGGGTCAAAGGCTTGCAAGGTTAAGTCCTTAAGGTGATTAAGGCAAGACTTCCACATACCCCGCCAAACTCGCCCACCTTGGCACACCGCCCCTTGCCACTTGCCTCAATCTAAAATCATTACCACCCGGTTGATTACCAAGCACCACATGCCATCAACATTTCAATCCCGATGTGTGACCTCCTCGCCACGACAACTTGATATCATTGTGTGACAACACATGACACACCAATTCATAAACATTGTTCCATATTCCATTAGTCAAGATTAAGTATCGACATTCGGACACATGTGATGACGTGGCATGGCTAAGCAATCTATGACGATCTAACTAGCCCATGTTGATTATCAACTATAATTCCACATCCTAGGGTGACAAATAGATCATGGCATATAATTGACAAGGTATGGTTTAATTCAAATAGGCATATTATCTAATTCCCAGATTAATTGAAATCATTTATACACATAAAATATCATGCATAAAGTTTAAAAGACAAAATAGTAATTTGGTGAAAATTAGGTGCAACATGATCAAAGCACAACTTGCCTTGGAGTAGGTGCTGGTCTTGATCTGAGCTTGGGTCTTGGGCGACGAATCTTCTTCCTGATCACCGAGCGGTTCAACGTCTCTAAACGATGCCAAAATAGCAAATAAACACCAAACCAGAGAGCAACCAAACTCCAAAAATAAAATAAAATTCACCAATAAATAGATCTTGATTTTACAAATTTTTAGAAATTTGAAACACTCAAATCCGAGTTAAAATGCAAAAGATATAGCCTTTTGAAGTTTGAATAAATCAAAATACGTAAAATAGAATTTCGATTTTTCTCAATTATTTTCTATTGGAAAAGATTTTATTGCGCAACGCCGACGTACCGACTCGGACCAATCGGCGCGACACGTCGCTGTCCATGGACTCGGTCCACGGAACCGCCTCTCGTCCACCGTGGGCGCGCCCACCCGGCGCCTCGCACCACGCGCCCGACACGCGGCAAGATCGATTGGTCGCGACGCCGCCCGCGCCGATGCTCGACACGCTGGCGCGCATCTGCGCGACGATCCGACGGCTAACGCTCATCGCACACGCGGCGCGATCTCACCGAACAACCCCGATCCAACGGTCACGCTTACCCGAGCTGTTTCTCTGCGACGAAGCGGCGTGGCTCGATCTGGATGGTCCGCCGGAGATCCGGCGGTGTCGCGGCTTCGGCACGGCGATGTCGCGCGGCGCTGAGTTCGAGGAGACGAGGACGACGACGACCAGACGGCGTTCGGCTCCTGCCGGCGACGAAGAGGTAGTCGCTCCGGTGCGGCTCGGCGTGGCGAACCAGCTGGAACCCACACGTCGAACGGCGGCAGACGGCGAACGGCGAAAACGAGCGGGCGCTAGAAAACTACGGCGAGCTCGGGGCTAAACGGCGGTGACTCAACGGCGAAGGCTAGCATCGGCGGATGCGCTGGGATGAGAACCTCGGTGTGCGGTGCGGCTTTATAGCCTCGGCATGCGCGCTAAAACGGCAACCCTAAATCACGCGGCGGCGGCGGCAGCGGCGGCGATTCGAAAACCGAATCGAGACGAAGGTCGATACCGTCCGATTTGCAACGAGCGGCCAGGATTAGATCCGAAGTGATACGATCCGATCCGCTCTTTCCAAAATCAACGGGCGAGATCTAAACTTACCAAAACAACGCGAAACGATCCCGACCGCTCGATCTCAATCCAACGGCCGAAGGCGCTAGGGTTTCGCGAAAGGAGACAGCCGTCCGATCTTCATCCAACGGCCACGCGCGCAGGGCGTGGCGGTGATCGGGCGCACGTCGATGGTCAAGACGCGCACGATCTCGGGCTTCGCCCGATCTTGTTCACTCGATTTTCAAAAGCTTTTTGATTTAAAATAATTCCCGAAATTAGATTAATCTACTTTAAGCAATTAAAATATCAGGAAAAATCCCAGAAAATTCTCATAAATACTTTGAGACATTCTGAGCACAAATAAAATATTTTTGGTAAAACTTTATATTAACTTTATCTATATATATTTAGTTTTCACAAAAGGTTCAATATACTTAATTAAATTCAATTCAATTAATTTCTGGAAAAAAATCCAATAAATTCAGAAAATCACCAAAAAGCATATGAGCGAAATTATAAGCCAAATTTTTGGGATGTTACAAACCTCCCCCCTTAACAGAATCTCGACCCCGAGATTCAAGGCTGACTAGGAAATAGGTTTGGAAATTCTGACTTCAGATCCTCTTCACGCTCCCAGGTTGCTTCATTCTCAGAATGGTTGCTCCACTGAACTCTGCAAAAGCGAACTGACTTGGTCCTGGTCTTGCGGTCCATAACATCCAGGATTCTGATTGGTTGCTCCTTGTAGGTCGATCTTTCGCAATTCAATCTCTCCCAAAGGCGTCGCTCACTGCACCAAGACACTTCTTGAGTGTGACACATGGAACACATCATGCACGCCGCTAGTGATGCGGCAATTCTAATCGATAAGCAACCTCCTCGACGGCTCAAAATTTTGAGCGGTCCAACATATCTTGGGGCAAGCTTCCCTTTAACGTGGAACCTTTTAACTCCTTTCGGAGGGTAACCCTAAGATATCTGAAATCATCGAGTTGAAGCTCAAATCACGGCGTCGATTATCGCATAACTTTTTGTCTTGATTGCGCGATTTTCAACTTTGTCTCTTATCATGGCAACTTGCTCTTGACTTCCTTGAGAATATTAGGGCCAAATATCATACGTTCCTGTCTCATTCCAATTCGTTGGGTACGACAGTACACGACCATATAAAGCTTCAATGGCGACATCGCAAACTAGCTCAGTAATCTGTTGTTATAATCGAACTCGCATATGGCAAACACTTATCCCATGATGTAGTATAGGCTAATGCACAAGCCCTTAGCATATCCTCCGTAATTTGATTTACCCTTTCTGCTTGACCATCGATCTGCGGATGATATCTTGTCTTTGAAGTTCAAGCGCGTTCCCATAGCTTCATGCAATTTATCCCAAAATCTCGAGGTGAACTGGGTACCTCTATCGACACTATTTTCTTTGGTACACCATGCAAACACACGACTCGGCTATGTATAGTTACGCTAACCGGTCTCTGAGTAAGTGGTCTTGGTGGAATGAAGTGAGCAACTTTGGTCAATCGATCCACGATAACCCATATAGAATCATACCCATTTTGAGTTCTTGGCAATCCAGTGGACGAAATCCATACCGATTTCTTCCCACTTCCATTCAGGACTTTTAGCGGTTGTAGCAAACCTGCTGGTCTCGATGTATTGCCTTAACTCTCGGCATACATCGCACAAGGCAACGTGCTCGCGACTTCGCGCTCATATTCGACCACCAAAACCTCTCCTTTAAGTCTGGTACATCTTAGCGCTTCTGGATGAATTGAATACTTGGAATCATGAGCCTCTTCCAAAATCAACTGCTTAAGTTCTAGTCTGTTTGGCACACAAATGCGACCCTTGAACCACATGGTACCTTGGTCGTCCACGGTAAAGTCCTTTGCTAATCCTTCATCCTTTTTAGCCTTGATTCGGTTGACTTTCTCATCATCTTTTTGTCCTTCCCGAATTTGATCTTGAGCATTGGCTTCACTTCCAAAGCAGCTAGGAATCCTTCTAAAACTACTTCCAATTTTAAATTTTGCAATTCTCTGCACAGTTCTGACTGTCCTTCCTGCACCATCATATTCGCCACGTAGCTCTTGCGACTTAAGGCATCAGCTACCACATTTGCTTTTCCCGGATGGTAATGAATTCCCATGTTATAATCCTTGATTAATTCCAACCATCTCCTTTGCCTCATATTGAGATCTGATTGAGTGAAAATATATTTCAAACTCTTATGGTCCGTATATATCTCACATCTATTTCCAATGAGATAATGGCGCCACAATTTCAAGGCATGCACCACGGCACCAATTCCAAGTCATGCGTAGGATAATTTCCTTCATGCGGTCTTAAGCGCCTTGGCGCATATCGACCACTTTACCCTCTTGCATCAATCGCATCAAGACCTGTCTTGACGCATCACAATATATATCAAGTATTACGAACATTAGGCAAAACCAACATCGGGTTGTTAAACGCTTCTTTAATTCCTCAAAACTCTTATCACAATCAAGCGTCCATGAAAATTTCTTTTCCTTTTCAATAAGCGAGTAAGAGGTCTAGCAATCGTCGAAAATCCTTCTATGAACCGCGATAATATCCTCGCCATTCCCGAAAACTTGGACTTGAGTGCGGACTTTGGTTGCTCCCAATGCAACATTGCCTCCACTTTGCTTGGGTCGACAACTCACTCCTTCTCGATCATGACATGACCGAGAAATTCCACCTTTTCCTTCCAAAAGTCGCATTCTTGAATTTAGCATACAAACTGTTGCTCACGCAGCTTTTCCAACACTAGCCTCGGATGATTTGTGTGCTCTGCTTGGTCTTGAATATACCAAAATATCATCTATGAACACAACAACAAACTTGTCCAAGTATTCCATGAAAATCTTATTCATCAAGTTCATGAAATAGGTGGCGCATTGGTCAATCAAAAGACATGACCGTGAACTCATAATGTCCGTATCTTGAAGAAAATGCGGTTTTGGAACATCTTCCGTCCGAATCTTTAGTTGATGATATCCGAGCGAAGGTCTATCTTGGAGAAAACTCGGCTCCTCTCAACCGGTCGAATGGATCATCAATCCTTGGCAGCGGATACTTATTCTTAATCGTCACTTCATTAAGTGCACGGTAATCAATACACATTCTAAGGCTTCCATCCTTTTTCCCGACAAACAAATCGGCGCTCCCCATGGCGGCGAACTTGGTCTTATAAAACCTTTCTCTAATAACTCGTCGATCTGTTTCTTCATCTCTACTAACTCATCGGTAGGCATCCGGTAAGGTCTTTTGCTATTGGTCTTTATGCGGTACTAACTCAATGACAAACTCGATGTCACGATGCAGCGGCATTCTGGCGGATCCTCCGAAATACATCTGGATATTCTTTGACCACCGCACGTCCTCAATCTTGACGGCTTTCATGCTATTAACCATTAATTGACCCTTGCGAACTGATGTCGCTCGAATTCCACCTTTTCTCTGTAGGGCTCTCAATGGATACAACCCTTCACCACAATCCAATACCGTCTTATGCTTGGTTAACCAATCCATACCAAGGATAACATCTAAAACTTGGGCATCTAGAATAATTAAGTTCGCTAGGAACTCTACCCGTTAATTATCGACTTTACCCCAAACATCCAATATTAGATCTTAACTCGAGATCACGGGCTTGAACTAGCATCACACACTTGAGATTTTCATGCTTAAACCATTTTTAGATGCAAAAGCTCGAGAGACAAATGAATGTGAAGCTCTGAATCAAATATACTCTTGTGCAGTCTTGAGTTTACCAAAACTTACCCGACTGACGTCCGATGCTTCACAGGGCTCCATCGGCGGTGATGTGGTTGACTCGCCTCGAATAGTAGCTTGAGGCGTCACTCCTGCTGTCCGGCTCCTCGATTCGCTCCGTCATCGGTGCCTTAGCGAGTGTCGTTCCAAGGTTGAAACGCATTGGCGTGATTCCTCCTTTACGGGGACATCTATTAGCATAATGCCCCACTCATTGCAATCGTAGCACCTTACGGCGGTATTGCTGCCTCCCCTTGAGCATTGTTACCTTGGGCGGCGTCGATAACCTTGTCACGATGGTCGCGGTGCGGTGTTCTGTCGGCTTGTTAACGACTTGTGGTTGGAACCTAGCAAACCGCTTGCGGGGTCATCCTCATTCGTAGGTGGTTAGGCGTCCACAGGTTAGTCATCAGCGTTTGCGATTTTCCCCAAGCTCCTTGCGCTTATCCTCCGTAATCAAAGCCTTGTTTACCAATTCTTGGAAATCGGAAAAGTGTGGATGTCGGCCCACTTGCGACCTCGAGTTTAGTCCTTTCATGAAGCGGGGTGTCTAGCCTTGTCCGTCGCTACATCTTGAGGAGCATAGCGTGCTAATCGTGTGAATTTGTTCAAGTAATCACCACCGGTTGGCCTCCTTGCTTAAGCACCTGAATTCTTCCTTTTTCAGTCCATCATTCCCTCAGTGCGTGAGTCGCGAAAGGCCGTTCGAACTCTTCCCACGTGATTTCCATGGGTGCCTCATGAGTAGCACGATGGTTCTCCCACCATTCTGCATTTGTTCCCTCTAGGCGATGGGATGCGTAAAGAACCCTCTCATGCCCTTCACATTGTGTGATGTACAACTTCCTCTCAATGGTTCTCGACCAATCATACGCTTCCAAGGGTTGGCGTTGCCGAGAATGTTGGCGGTCGGGTCCTCATGAAGTCGACAACTTGGAGTAAGGGCGAGGCCCGCCATTGTTGTTCTCGCTTTCGTGGGGTTGTTGATCGCACCATATTGGTCATCTGCTGCATCATAGTGCGCATCAAGCGAGTTTGCGCAATGAGAAAAGCTCCCAAGTTACGCATATCCATTGGCGGTGCTTGCTGCGGTGGTACTCCTTCATTGGGATTGTTGCTGGCGTAGACCACTTCCGAAGCCCCATTGTTCTTTGCGAGTGTTCACCATCCGCTTGATTGCTTCTTGGGTTAGGAAAGATAGATGTAGCATAGATAAGATGCAAGAATTTCTAAAGCGGGGAAACAGGTTAAACCCAACTTAAATAATCTTTATTATTATTACTTGGTATGGTTGCTTACAATGCCTAAGGGCTTTGCAACACATCTTTTACACTCAACAAACAATTAAGAACCAACTAAACATGCAACTTTAACGTCTACTAAAAGGGTAAAGGCTAACTTAAAAGCGCGACTCAACACTCGAGTCTCAACACAACTCTAAGATCGACTCTCACTCATCCAGCCACCACAGCCGAGGCCGATCCGGGGCATACACCGGTGGGTGGGTGGCATGGGTGCGAACCTATCTGGTGACCCTCTGCTGGCTCCTCGGGCTCCCACTCACGCTCTTCCGGTCTTCTTCTTCTTCTTCTTGGCGACCTCATCCGGCTCTGGGCGACTTGGTCCGCTATTTCCTCGGCTACACGCAAGGCCTCCTCCACCGCCGATGACTCTGGCCTGCTGCGTCGCGGGTCTTTTGAAGCTCCCTCTACCACTCTCAACGCTTCACACGCTGTCTCCGGTTCTTGCGCAGTGTCCCTCAAGTGATCCTCTGGGCGGTGGCGAACTCAAGCAAGGTGTCTGCGATGCACACTCTCCTTCCACGATCCGTCGACGCCGCCTTTCGCCTTTGTCGGGTGAAGTCGAAATCTGATGTTCTGGCTCGTAGGCGTAGTCGTGGCGGATCCGTCGTAGAGCAAGTCTAGCGACCTCTGAACTCCGGCCTCGTAAGTGAACCTCACGGGCGGTGATGTGGATCGGTGCGGTGGTCTCGTCGCACTCTCGGCGAAGATGATCGACTGCGTAAGAACCCCGATGCACACCGTTGGCGTTCGATTGCTTCCTCGGTAGAGCGGACGATCAAAGCCTCCAATCACTTGAAGAACTCTCCACGGCTCCATGGCATAGCCACCTGTCTTGACTCGAAGGGTGAAAGATCGGCATCTATTCAAAACAAAATTTTGAATAAGATCTCCACTCAAGCAACAGCGAAAAGAAGGTAATTTAGCAAGGATGAGAGTAGGAGGATGAGATAAGCCAAGAGTTTCATATTAGTCAATTTCTTGTTTTCTTTAGAAAATAATTTTGGACACTCCTAAGAGATACCAACTACCTAGGGCCAAGACCTATAGTCAATATGGCTCGATACCACCTCTGTCGGGACCCGAATTTGCAAATCCGGACCCTCTGTGTATACCGCACTAGTCCAGATCACGCTAGTGCACACAGCTCAACATAGATGCTATCATAGTCACACACAAATAAATATAGCATAAACTTCAATGATTAATAATAGCTGTTGTCTTACATGAATAATGCCTCACAGGGCTTAAATAAAAAGTATCAATGAAAAGCGGCGAAATAGAATAAGCGCGTGGCGCTCGATTCGCCACGAGCAACCGACGAGGCTCGGACCCTAAGCATTCGCATCCAAATAATCCTCATCCATGGTAGCGTAGATTCTTCCTCTTACGAAGTTGTTGTTGATGGGGTGAGTACATAAAGCACTCAACAAGTTGTGCAAAATAATGCAAGTCTAATATTCTATATGTTTGGCTTAATCCAAAGGAATGGCTAGTAAGGGTATTTTTGCAATAAAGCGACATTTAACAAGAATACAATAAATAGATTGGAAAGCGATAAAATAAATCAATAATTAATAAATTCATATTTACGAAATACACCAAGTTTCCAATCCTAAATTAATTTTCCACTTTCCATGGCACCTTGCCATCCCAACAAGTTTTGTTTAACAAAAGTCTAACCCTTAATCTGTAATTCCGAGCATTGCCCAATACCGTGAGCACGGCTATTCGAATAGATTGTACACTCTGCGGAGGTTATGCACTTTACCCACACGATACAACCAAACACCACCAAGGCGAGTGATCATAACAAAGCCTTTACAATGCTACACCTAGACCCGATCTTGCTCGCTAAGGTTTCAACATTTGAAGGGTTAAACCACCACAGAGAGGCCCCCTCTTGCGCCATGTGAGTTAAACGTAACCGGGACTCACTATTCACCACGACAAGATCAAATCTAGGTTTCACAAATTATTCACTAAGTGTCCCATTCCGGACATGTGGTTGCAAGAGAGACTCAGTCAAAGGCTTGCAAGGTTAAGTCCTTAAGGTGATTAAGGCAAGACTTCCACATACCCCGCCAAACTGGCCCACCTTGGCACACTGCCCCTTGCCACTTGCCTCAATCTAAAATCATTACCACCCGGTTGATTACCAAGCACCACATGCCATCAACATTTCAATCCCGATGTGTGACCTCCTCGCCACGACAACTTGATATCATTGTGTGACAACACATGACACACCAATTCATAAACATTGTTCCATATTCCATTAGTCAAGATTAAGTATCGACATTCGGACACATGTGATGACGTGGCATGGCTAAGCAATCTATGACGATCTAACTAGCCCATGTTGATTATCAACTATAATTCCACATCCTAGGGTGACAAATAGATCATGGCATATAATTGACAAGGTATGGTTTAATTCAAATAGGCATATTATCTAATTCCCAGATTAATTGAAATCATTTATACACATAAAATATCATGCATAAAGTTTAAAAGACAAAATAGTAATTTGGTGAAAATTAGGTGCAACATGATCAAAGCACAACTTGCCTTGGAGTAGGTGCTGGTCTTGATCTGAGCTTGGGTCTTGGGCGACGAATCTTCTTAGGATCACCGGCGGTTCAACGTCTCACGAAACGATGCCAAAATAGCAAATAAACACCAAACCAGAGAGCAACCAAACTCCAAAAATAAAATAAAATTCACCAATAAATAGATCTTGATTTTACAAATTTTTAGAAATTTGAAACACTCAAATCCGAGTTAAAATGCAAAAGATATAGCCTTTTGAAGTTTGAATAAATCTGAAAATACGAGAAAATAGAATTTCGATTTTTCTCAATTATTTTCTATTGGAAAAGATTTTATTGCGCATGCGACGTCAGCCACGACTCGGACCAATCGGTGACCGACACGTCGCTGGTCCATGGACTCGGTCCACGGAACCGCCTCGTCCACCGTGGGCGCGCCCACGGCGCCTCGCGCAGCGCGCCCGACACGCCCGCGCGCATCGATTAGGCTCGCGCGCCGCCCGTCTGCCGATGCTCGACACGCGGCGCGCGATCTGCGCGACGATCGGCGGCTAACGCTCTCGCGACACGCGCGCGATCTCACCCGAACAACCCCGATCCAGCGGTCACGCTTACGGCCGTTTCTTCGCGACGAAGCGGCGTGGCTCGATCTGGATGGTCCGCCGAGATCCGACGGTCGTGTCGGGCTTCAGCTGCACGGCGATGTCGCGGCGCGCTGAGTTCCGGAGACGAGGACGGCGACGACCAGACGGCGTTCGCTCTGCCGGCGACGAAGAGTAGTCGCTCGGTGCGGCTCGGCGTGGCGAACCAGCTGGAACCCACACGTCGAGCGGCGGCAGCGGCGGCGAACGGCGAAAACGAAGCGGCGGCGCTAGAAAACTACGGCGAGCTCGGGGCTAAACGGCGGTGACTCAGCGGCGAAGGCTAGCATCGGCGGATGCGCTCGGGATGAGGAACCTCGGTGTGCGGTGCGGCTTTTATAGCCTCGGCATGCGCGCTAAAGCGGCAACCCTAAATCACGCGGCGGCGGCGGCGCGGCGACGGATTCGAAACCGAATCGGAGACGAAGGCGGCATACCGTCCGATTTACAACGGCGGCGAGATTAGATCCGGTGATACGATCCGATCCGCTCTTTCCAAAATCAGCGGCGAGATCTAAACTTACCAAAACAACGCTAAACGATCCCGACCGCTCGATCTCAATCCAACGGTACCGGCGCTAGGGTTTCGCGAAGGAGACAACCGTCCGATCTTCATCCAACGGCCACGCGCGGCGGCAATGGCGATCGATCGGGCGCGCGATGGGCGCTGCACGCGATCTTGGGCTTCGCCCCGATCTTATTCACTCGATTTTCAAAAGCTTTTGATTTAAAATAATTCCGAAATTAGATTAATCTACTTTAAGCAATTAAAATATCGGAAAAATCCTAAAATTCTCATAAATACTTTGAGACATTACGAGCACAAATAAAATATTTTTGGTAAAACTTTATATTAACTTTATCTATATATATTTAGTTTTCACAAAAGGTTCAATATACTTAATTAAATTCAATTCAATTAATTTCTGGAAAAAAATCCAATAAATTCAGAAAATCACCAAAAAGCATATGAGCGAAATTATAAGCCAAATTTTTGGGATGTTACATCTCAGCATGTCTATTTAAGTGCCCCGTTCCACCTGAAGATTTCGTAGTTAATTTGTGCTTACAATATTTACATGTAGCATACCTACTCTGAAAGCCATCTGATGTCTCGGAAATCTGCTCGAAATCTTTCGAGACTCCCGATGTACTGTGTCTTGATCTTTTTGCCCCGGTGCTTGCTGACGCAGTAGCACTTGTAGAGTCTAAGGATGGTACAGGTACTATAGCTTCTTCAACTTGATAGTATGTAAGAAGCTCCTTGGGTGAAATCCCGAAATTAGAAGCTGGGAAGGACGCAAAATCCAAATACTCCATATAGAAAACTACAAGAAATAATTACGCTATTAGTACTTTAATCTTATTTAAAATAATAAGAATAATAAAAATTAAATCACAATTCTTACCTTGATTTCTTGATAGAAGCCGAAAGCCGGATTTTGGATTTTTCGATTTTTGGCAAAAACTATTTTGAATTTTTCCAAATTATCACCAAGAGCAAGAGAATTTTCATATGGAAATGCAGAGAAGAGATTGCAAGTTTGCTGGTGGGGAAATTAGGGGGGCTACTACTCTATTTATAGGAAAACATTTGGAGTTTTTCTGAATTTTTTAAAGCCTCCAATGGCTAAAAATGGCTATAAAATGGATATTTTCTTGAATAAACGGGCTAACCGGGTCATGCCGTGCTGGGTCATGTCGTGTGGGGCCGACCGTAAACAGGCCGTGCTAAGGTGCTTGCCCAAGCACGGGATGGGCTACTGGGTGGTAACATCCCAATTTTTGGCTCATTTGGATTTAATATAGTTTTTGTGGATTTTTTGAATTTTTGAGATTTTTCTAGAATTTATTTGGATTTATTTATTACTATTGAATATGGCCTATTATGAAAAGTATTTAAAAGTTTGGAAAATTTAAATGAAGTTTTGCCAAAAAAATTGAGTTTTAAATGTCTCAAAATATTTTCCAAAATTTTTGTGGAATTTTTCTGATAGTTTTATTATTTTATTTGAATTAGTTTATTTTTTGGAATTATTTAAAGGGGAAGGTTTTAAAATCCTTATCTACAGTATTGGGCCGAACCCATGCAGGCCTATCCCAGTCTCGTGCCGCCAGCCCGCGCCAGTCGCTTAGCCCGTTTCCGCAAACCATAGATTTGTGCTGTTCATTCTTGATCGGACAGTTGTGGGTGATCTTGAAACCCTAGCGAGCATGAGTCGTTGGATTGCGACACGTGTGCGCCCTTGATTTTGTCGCATTGCTTGCGATGGGAGCCGTCAGATGTTCAACACGTGTACTGTTTGGATGCCTTCGTCTCCACATGATCGTCGCTGTCACGAGCTCAAACTCTACTGCCGCATCGGTTCGGGTCTCCTAGGTTTGCATAGAAGCCGAGGTCCTATAAAGCTACGTTAATCTCGTCCTGAGAATCCCCGTGAGCCGCCGCCCTTTTTGCCCTAGCTAATGTCGCCAAAAACGATCTCAAGCCGTCGGTCAAGCTCACTATAGTTTACTGAAGCCGCCACCGTGGTTTTTGCTTTTTTTCGCCACCATCAAGCCATGTGCGCCATGTTCAAGCCTGGATCCGAGGATGTCGCATCAAGTCGCTCCAGATCCACCGTCTTTGGTCACCGGAGAGTCATCGCAGTGCTGCAAACATGGTCATCCTCCCTAGTGCCTGTAAGTTACGCCATCGCGTCATTACCGCCGTTCCTCACCACATCTCAGCCGTCGGATCTGACACAAACCATAGGATTTGCGCAGCATAGACGCCAGTCGGGGTTGCCACGTGTCAGCGTCGCTGTCACCATCTTGGGTTCAATCATGGCTGTCTGATCTAATGCGTGCGGTACAGATCATGCCAAGCATCACGCCCCCGTCTTGACCGTGTGTTGCAGATGGTGTCAGCAACGTGATGCCAGTGCTGTCGTCAGTCGCGTCGTGGACCGAGTCCATGGTGGACCGGCGTTGGGTGGTGGACTGCATCCATGCTTCGGCGGCGACGTGTTGCATTCCGATTGGTCCACGTCATTGCTGATGTCATGATGACCTCATAAAGTGATTTTCAGTATAGATTTAACTCGGAAAATCAATTATTTAATATTTTCTTATTTTTCCTATTTATCAAATTTTTCGAGAGCCTGTTCTCTCTCATACGAGATCCGATTGAGGTGATTCGAATTTCTAAAAAAATTAAAATTGAGATCTATTTAATGGTGAATTTTATTTGATTTTTAGAGTTTGTTTTCTCTCTATTTTGGTATTTATTTAGTATTTTCTCTGGTTACGCGTGACGTTGAAGTGCTCAGAGTGTCTAAGGGGGAATTAGGTCTAGAGCAGGAATAAGAACTTTTGCAAGGTAATTTGTGCTTTGATCATGTTGAACCTAATTTTACAAAATTGCTTTGTTGATTTAAATTATACATGTTATTTTATGTGTAGTATTGCTTTCAAAATAATTTAGGATTTAGCTATTCAACCTAATGGAATATACCTACCTTGTCATTTGTATGCCATGATTATTGTCACCCTAGGATGGTTCAATACTAGTTGGATGCTAATAGATGCCAATATGGGATGGTTAGACCATGCTTAGTATGCTTAGCCATGCCACGTATAACTCATGTCTTTTGAAATATCAAAGTTAATCTTGAATAATGGAATATTGTAACATCCCAAAATTTGACCTACAATTTCGCTCACGTGCATTTTTGTGATTTTCTGAATTTATTGGATTTTTCCAGAAATTATTTGAATTTATTTTAATTAAGTATATTGAACCTTTGGTGAAAACTAAATATATATAGATAAAGTTAATATAAAGTTTTACCAAAAATATTTTATTTGAGTTCAGAATGTTTCAAAGTATTTATGAGAATTTTCTTGGATTTTTCCGATATTTTAATTGCCTTAAATGAATTAATCTAATTTCGGAATTATTTTAAATCAAAAAAGCTTTTGAAAAATCTTGGAACGATCTTGGGCCAAGCCCAAGACTGTCGTCGTGTGACCCATCGCGGTCGACCCGTCGGCCCGCCATCGCCGCCGTAGCGTGTGACCGTTGGATGAAGATCGGGCGGTCAAGCTTCATCGCGTAACCCTAGTCTTTGCGAGCCGTTGGATCGAGATCAAGTGGTCGGGATAAACGCCGGCGTTGTTTTGGTAAGTTTTGATCGCATCCATTGATTTTGGAAGGTGCGGATTGGATTGGATCGGCCGAGATCTAATCGTGGCGCTTCGTTGCGAATCGGACGGCTCTCGATCGTCGTCTCGATTCGGTTTCGAATCCGCCGCCATTCCGCGTCGCCGCGCGTGATTTAGGTTTCCTTCCTGCGCGCATGCCGAGGCTATAAAAGGCGTGGCTGCACCCGAGGTTCCTCATCGCCTTGCGCTTCGGTCGCTCTAGTTTTCGCCGTCAGTCGCCGTCGCCGTCGCGATGAGCTCGCCAGTAGTTCTTTGCAGCCTTGCGCGAAGTTTTTGCGCCGTTCGCGCCGTCGAGCCTCCTCCCGCCGAATCGGTTCCAGATCCGGGGTCGTCGTTCCAAGACGCGTCGAGGCCGCCACTTCTTCTCGCCGGAGTCGCGCCGAAACGCCGTTCGGGTGGTCGTCTTCCTCCGCTCCGGTGCAAACCCGCCGCCGTGTCTCGGAGCTTCGCGCAGCCGTTGGATCTTCGCCGAACCGTCCGGATCAAGCCACGTCGCTTCTTCAGCAGTGTTCTGCTCGGGTATATTTCTAACCGTTAGATTCGAATAGACGTTCGGGATTGAGACGCGTGTGCGTAGTATGTCAGCCGTTGGATCGTCTCGCAGATGTGCGACGCGTGTCGGTGCGGGTACCGAAGCATCGTCGCGCGGGTGCACCATGGACGGCGTGTCGTGGACTTGGTCCATAGACCGAGCGACGTGGCGCAATTTGATTGGCCCACGTATCGCGATGACGTCATGCTGATATCAGCCGGTCCACAGCACAGTATCTCGAGTCCACGGTGGACCAACGTGTTTTTGTGGACTAAGTCCATGCGCCGAGGCCACGTGTCCGTCTCTGATTGGTCCACGTGTCGCTTGCGCATTAATCGGTAATTTCCAGTAGAAAAATAATTCGGGAAAATCGGTTTTTCTAATTTCTGTATTTTCAGTATTTATTCAAACTTCAAAAGGCTATATCTTTTGCATTTTAACTCGGATTTGATTGATTCAAATTTCTAAAAAAAAATTAAAATCAAGATCTATTTATTGGTGAATTTTATTTTATTTTTGGAGTTTGTTTGCTCTCTGGTTTGGTGTTTATTTGCTATTTTAGCATCGTTTCGCGTAGACGTTGAACTGCTCGGTGATCCGGAGGAAGATTCGTCGCTCCAAGACCCAAGCTCAGATCAAGACCAGCACCTACTCCAAGGCAAGTTGTGCTTTGATCATGTTGCACCCAATTTCACCAAATTGCTATTTTGTCTTTTAAATTATGCATGATATTTTATGTTTATAAATGATTTCAATTAATCTGGGAATTAGATGATATGCCTAATTGAATTAAATCACACCTTGTCAATTTTATGCCATGATATAATTGTCACCCTAGGATGTGGAATTATAGTTGGTTAGTAATAATAATCAACATGGGATGGTTAGACCGTATTAGTTGCTTAGTCATGCCACGCCATCACATGTACTTTAGTCTTTGATAAATAATCTTGACTAATGGAATATGGAACGATGTTATGAACTTGTGTGTCATGTGTGGTCACACGATGAGATTGAGTTGCGGTGGCGAGAGGATGTCACGCATAGCGAGGTTAAATTGTTGATGGCACGTGGTGCTTGGTAATCAAGCGGGTGGTAATGATTTAGATTGGGGCAAGTGGCAAGGCGTTATGCCAAGGTGGGCGAGATTGGCAGGGGTATGTGGAAGTCTTGCCTTAATCACTTTAAGGACTTAACCTTGCAAGCCTTTGACCTGAGTCTCTCTTGCAACCACATGTCTGGAATGGGACAGCCTAGCTGAATAATTTGTGAAACCTAGATTTCGGTACTGTCGTGGTGAATAGTGAGTCCCGGGTTACGGTTTAACTCACATGGCGCAAGAGGGGGGCCCTGTTGTGGTGGTTTAACCCTTCAGTGTTGAAACCTTAGCGAGCAGTACTGGGTCTAGGTGTAGCATTGTAAAGGCTTTGTTACGATCACTCGCCTTGGTGGTGTTTAGTTGTATCGTGTGGGTAAAGTGCATAACCTCTGCAGAGTGTACAATCTATTCGAATAGCCGTGCTCACGGTATTGGGCAATGCTCGGGAATTACAGTTAAGGGTTAGACTTTTGTTAAACAAAAACTTGTTGGGATGGCAGGGTGCCATGGGAAGTGGAAAATTGATTTAGGATTGGAAACTTGGTTTACTTAGTAAATGCTGAATCTATTAATTCTTTGTTATTGTTTTTGCTTTTCAATCTATTTCTTGTATTCTGTTAAATCTTTGCTTCTTGCAAAATAGCCATATTAGCCATTCCTTTGGATTAAGCCAAGCATATAGAATATTAGACTTACCTTGCTGTGCACAACTTGTTGAGTGCTTTATGTACTCACCTCAACAACAACAACTTCAGAAGAGGAAGAATCTACGCCCTTCGTGGAGGAGGATTATATGGATGCGAATGCTTAGGGTCCGAGCCTCATCAGTTGCCTGCGGTGAACTGGGGAGCTACTACGCTTATTTATTTTTTTCCGCTGCTGCTTATTTGCTATTTCTTTTATTAACCCTGTGTGGCAATAATCATGTAAGACAACAGTTACTATTAATTATTAAAGTTATGCTATATTCCGCTGTGTATGACTATGATAGCATCTATGTTGAGCCTGTGTGCACTAGCGTGATCCTGGACTAGTGCGGTATACACAGAGGGTCCGGAATTGCAAATTCGGGTCCCGACAAATATAGAACATGTTTATGGAATTAGTGTGTCATGTGTTATCACACAATGATGCCGAGTTGTAGTAACATGTGTTGTTCTGCAACGAAATTGAATTGTTGATGGCATGTGTTGCATGATAATCAACTGGGGTGGTAATAATTTAGATTGGGGCAAGTGGCATAGGGCAGTATGCCATGGTGGGTCTATGTGGCGGAATGGGTTGTGAAGTCTTGCCTCGGTCAATCGAAGGACTTAACCTTGCAAGCATTTGACTTGAGTCAAACATACAACCACATGTCTGGGATGGGATGAACCTAGCTAATTAATTTGTAATATCTTAGCTTTAATACTACTATTGGTAGTGTGAGTTCCGACCGAATGATGAAACACATGGCACAAGAGGGGGGCTCTAATTGTGGTAACCAGTCCTTTTAGTGTTGAAACCTTAACAGGTAGTACTGGGTTAAGCCAGAGCATTGTAAAGGTTTTGTCATGACTTCTCTGCCAGCACACCAAAGGAAGTGTGCTAATGGCCAATCAAAAGGAGATTATCATATCGTGTAGGTAAAGCGTATAACCTCTCTAGAGTGTAAAATCTATTCGGATAGCCATGCTCGTTGTATTGAGTAATGCTCGAGAATTACAGTCAAGGAATAGAATTTTGTAAAATGAAAACTTGTATGGGAAAGTTGGGTGCTGGTGGAACTTGGAAATATGTTAGGGCTAGGTGTCATGTTTACTTGAGAAATGCTGAAAGTTACTATTTATTGTTATTGATTTTACTATCATTTTAATCTAGTTACTGTATTATTTTATAAATGATGTTTTATTGCAAAATAGCCATGATACTCACCCTTGGCAACAACAGCATCACCAGTTGAGGAGGAATCTATACCAGTTTTGGAGGTGGAGTATCCAAAAAGACGAATGTTTTGGGTGCGAGCCTTGTTAGTTGCCTGTGATATACTGAGGGGTTTGTCTACGTTTTCATTCTGCTATAATTTAGTTTATTAATCATAGTTTAGCTCATGTGGCAGAGTCGTGTAAGGTTGACTATAAGGTCAGTCAACTGGTTAATATTTAATATATGAAGTCTTTTATTATTTTTCCGCTTTGCATGAATGTGATATCCATCTCTGTGGAGCCTATGTGCGCTAGCGTGATTCTAGACAAGTGCGATATACAGAGAGGCCTGTCACTATTAGTGATGGCCAACTGGGTTATGCCTAACAGGCCGGCCCGAGGCACGCCACTATTGTCACGGCCCAGCATGGTACGGCCCGTTTGACCCGTTTATTTAAAAAATAGTTGTTTTATAGCCGTTGGAGGCTTTAAAAAATTGATTTTTGAAAAATATAATTTTTTCCTATAAATAGGTGGTTGCCCCCTCATTTCCACACCGGCAAAGTTGCATTCTCTTATCTTTATTCTCTTGTGAAAATTCTCTTGCTCTTGGTGGTAATTTGGCAAAATTCAAAATAGTTTTGCCAAAAATCCAAAAATCTAAAATTCGGCTTCCAGCTTCTGTCAAGAAATCAAGGTAATAATTTTGATTTAATTTTTCATTTTGTTAGTATTTTAAATCATATTTTAGTACTAATAACGTAATTATTTCTTGCAGTTTTCTTTATAGAGCACGGGGATTTTCCGTCCTTCCCAGCTTCTGATTTTGGGATTTCACTCGAGGAGTTTTTTTAGCATCCTATGAAGCTCAAGAAGCTGCAGCACCTATACCATCTTTAGGCTCTACAAGTGCTACCACGTCGGTAAGCACCGGGGCAAAAAGATCAATACACAGTACATCAGGTGTCTGAGAAGATTTCGAGCAGATTTTCAAGACATCAGACGGCGTTTAGAGCAGGTATGCTATTTGTAAATATTTTAAGCACAAATTAACTATGAAATTACAGGTGGAACGGATCACTTGAAGAGATATGCTAAGAGTTGTAAAAGAAAAACATGGTGGCTTTGAGACAGACGCAGCTGCAGTACAACCCCGACGGTACGGTACGTAGCTGGGACTACAATCCTGAGTTAGCTCATGAATCTCTTTGTCGTTTAATCGCTTCTCAAGATCTTCCTTTAAACTTTGGTGAGTTACATGCATTTGAAAACTATATTAGGACAACACATAATCTACAACTAGAGATTTGATTAAATACTATAATAATTGTCGTAGTAAGCTAAAAGAGCAATTTAATACCTGTACTTTTTCTGTTTCTTTTACATAAGACATATGGAGTGGTAGGGCTAAAGGGGATTAACTTAGTATAGTTGCTCATTATGTAAATAATGATTGGCAACTAGAGAAGAGAATCATAGGATTCAAATTAATTGATGTAGCACACACTGGTGAAAATATTGTTGATTGTATTGTAAAGTTGTGAAAGATTTTGGCCTTACAGTGAAATTTTTTGTAATAACATTAGATATGCTTCAACAAACACTTCTCCCATGAACATTCTTACTCCACTTTTTAATTCGTATGCCGAATCTTTCTTATTACATCAACGTTGTGCTTACCATATTATTAATCTTATAGTTAAATCTGGTTTGAAGAGGTTATACCTGTATATTGAACCTTTTCAAACTGCAATATCTTTCTTAAATAATTCTAATCAACAAGTAGTAGCATATAAGACTTATTGTATTGCAATGGAGATACGTCCACGTAAGTTTGGTTTGGATATGCCTGTTAGATGGAACTCTATTTACTTGATGCTTAAGTCTCTCATACCCTATAAAAGCATATTTTTTGTTTTTATTAACTCACATTATCGTAGCAGGGATGGTCAACCGCTATTCACAGAGCAACATTGGTATGTTGCTGAATATTTGCTGTCGGTTTTGGAACTTTTTTATGATTCCACTGTTGCTTTATCTCGAGTTTATTATTCAACCTCTCCTTTAATTGTGCATCATAATCTAGAAATTGCTACCCACTTAAGTAAACACGAAAATGATAATATTTTGCATTCATCTTTTTATGCTATGAAAACTAAAATTTTGAAATATTGGCAAGAAATTCTTATGTTATATGCATTTGCATTTATTTTAGATCCTAGAGCTAAAGTTTGAGGATTTTCTAATGTTCTCTCACTTCTAAGTGATGCGGTGGGTACTGATTATTCTAGTTATTTTCAAATGTGTGTGCTAACTTATCTCAAGTTTATACTAAGTACGATCAGAATTTTGCTGAAGTTCGTATACAGCGGCCTCCACCAGCACCGACAACAGGTAAGAAGAAAACTGCGTGAGGAACGATATGGGGTGCAAGTGGCTCTTCCCCAAGGAGTTCGACTACAACAACGTCAAGTGCGGACAAAAGTGGTGGGGAGCTAGCTGCCTATCTCAATAGCAACACTGTCAACTACCAAGAACAGCAAGAGGAGGTGGCACGAGCACAATATAACATATTCGGTGCTTTCCATATTAGCATGGGATGTGTTAACAGTTTCTGTCTCCACGGTTTCTTCGGAGTTTGCTTTCAGTTTATCCGAAAGAATAATCGGGAAGAGAAAAACAAATCTGACAAGTAAGATGGTGAAAATACTTCTCATTGTGAAAGATTGGGAATAAGCTGATCAACGAGCTCAATATATTACAGAAAATGTTGAGCTGGCGGAGATGTTTGAAAATCTTTATCTAGATAATCAGGAAGAATATTTGTAATCTTCACTTTTTCCTGTATCACTGAGCTATAGGCTATACTCCTTATTATTATTTGTCTCATTTTAGAATTTATTTCATATTTTATCTTTTTCTTAATTTACATATATTTTTAAAAAGTTTTTCTACATTATTTGAGTTTTTCTAATTATTCTAAATTTTTTCGGATTTTTCCAAAAAAAATTATGTATTTTTTCATACTTTTTCGAACATTTTTTCTTTTTTTTGCGCTAACAGGCCTGCTCAGCCCGTTTAGATCCGTCGAACTTGTGCTAGCACGGCACGGTCGGTGAGACCAACGGACCGTACTTGGACCGCCACCCCGACACGTGGACCGGTACAACACGGCCCGTTTATTAGTCACGCCGTGCCTAAACGGGCTGTGCCTCCCGATAAACGGGCCGGACTGTGCCGGACCTCCCATTTAGCCCTCTCTGGTCACTATTGGCATGGCCCATCTGGCCATCTTCTCTATCCCATCTAGAGGTGCCCAGATGGGTGGCCCCGCACGGCCCGTTTCGGTCCGACTAATAAACGGGCAGTGTTGTGCCGACCCACGTGCCGAGGAGGCAGCCTAAGCACGGCCCGCAGTGCTAACGGACCGTGCCGTGTCGGCACGGGTCCGACGGACCGTAACGGGCCATGTCGGGCCATTAGCCCCGAAAGAATTCAAAAGAAATTAGAAAAATAGAAAAAGTACGAAAAAATAAAGGAAAATATGAAAAAAAATCAGAAAAAATCATAATCATACCGGGTCCAGGCCGGGCCGTGCCATGCCGGCCCAATCACGGCACAAACGAGTGGGTCGTGCCGACACAATCAGTTTACAATTAGACCATATCATATTTGAATCGGACCAATAATACCGTGCCTCGGGCCAACTCGGCCTGTTTGGACATCTCTTCCCATCTGACGGAGAGAGAGAGCAACTCAGCCGTGGAACTTTCCGGAACAGTCCGGTCAGACAACCATCCTTCCCTCGCAGTCGCAGAGTCGCAACCCTAAAAGTAGAAGAGAAATCAAAATCTCGCTCCCCTCGTGCCGGAGCGACTGCCGCCACCCAATCCGGTCGCCGCCGCCGCCTCCTCCGCGACTCGCTTCTCGCCTCCACTCCCGCCAGGTTCGCGTCGCGCCTTCTCTCTCTCTCTCACCCCCGGAAAATACCATTTTCTTCCCCTGCGGATGCCTTGGTTGATTCGTGCGTGCGGATCGGCCCACCGGGGCGTCTCTATGGGTGGCGGGGTGGAACCGCACTGGATTTGGTTGCTCGACGCGCTAGATTTGGATTTGGTTTCTTGACACTCTTTCCGTTCTTGTCAATGTAGGATGGCTAATGATGCTTCCAGCGGGGCCAACAGTTCGACAGTAAAATCTGGCGATGATCCAGAGTACACCATCGAGATCAATATCAAAACCCTGGATTCACAAGTCCACAAGCTTCGTGTTAAGAAAAATGTAATTATTCTATACTCTTCTTGACAATTTTGTTTGGCCCCTGCCTGTCTGTCAGTTGACTGATGAACTTCTTTAAGTGTTGATATGCTTTAAAATGTTCAACTCCCTGTCAATTATCCGTTCTTGTATTTAGAGGCAGGATAGTGAATATTCCTATACGCATTGTTTTTGGGAAGAGCTAATTGCCAAATTCTTGTAGGTGCCTGTTTTGGTCCTAAAAGAGAAGATTGGAGGTGCAACTGGGATTCCTGTGGACCAGCAGCGCTTGATTTTTAGAGGAAGAGTCTTGAAGGATGATCATCTTCTATCAGAATACCGTATCCTTTTTGTTTGTGCATTTTTTTTGTCAAGGTTATGAGTATACTTGAACCATCTGCATGCCTACCTCACTTGTTATCTTTGATGACTTGTACTATATACTTTTTTTCCTGCATGGTTTCTTGTTCCTTCTTTTACTTGCCTAGTTACACATCGTAGTTGTTAGCAATGAGAATTTTTTTTGACCCATAAGGGTGATTTTGTGTCTGGAAGAAGAGTAGAGTGTTTGCTTCGTTTGATGGAAATAAAGCTGCCTGCATTGGTGGTAATTTGAATAATAGCCTTATAATGAGATAAAGACATAAAGGTCAATGACATATTGAAGTAGTTAAGCTTGGATTGTTTACAAATATGGATGAGAACCTCAAACCATTTAAGTATTGAGTATATTGGTTAGCTTGAGTTCAGTTGATTTTATAGAAGATTACATGTAGTGATAGTAGGTTGTCTTTGATTATTGGTTTTCACCACTTCATGGTGGGGTTTTTCATTTTCTAAAGAATTTATTATTGTATTAGTTTTTCGTGAGATCTGTCAATTGTATAAACGTTTGTCTGATACTTGGATGAATGCTTTTAAATTGCTTTGCTGCCACATTCATCTGTGGATTGTGTTTATAGCTCGCGGTCACAGTTGTGTAATCTATATCCTTGACAACCTCAAGATTTGGAAGATGGATTTACATTGCATTTGGTTGCTCGACGCGCAGCTGAAGGCCAACATTCTTCTGGAACTTCTGAAGAAAACACCCATGCTAATGGTAAGTCAGATCTGTGGTTGATTTGACGACTACGCTATCAATCCTGAAGGCACCCAATGTCTGGATATGCCATGATGATTTATTATATCTACTTGATGTCTTGCTCTGCGTAGGTATTCTTAGGAGCTAAAACAATGTATTTGCGTATTTGTACTCTTCATTGTTATGTTTTCCTCTTTTTTTCACTGTATTTGTTAAAAAAACTGCAGTATATGGTATGCTCCAGGATGGATATTCTTTATACTTTGAAGGGCTGAAAATAATTCTAGCTAGTTATGGATGAAAATAGCTAGTTAAGTATTTCATGCTACTTCAGTTTTAAAAAGAAGTATTTAGGCTACTAAAAATGATGTAGGGCTCCTCTGGTTTATGTTTTGCATTATTATACTATGAGCATCATTATTTAGCTGGCTTTGCGTTAACACTGGTTAAACTCTAGTTCTTGACTAGTCTATAGGTGCACTGTTCATCAACTTGCTTAATATTCTTTTGTACGACTTTTCTGGTAGTGGAGTATTTTTCTGTACCTTTGTTCATTTTAGATGTAATTGGTTGCTACTGAATTCAACACATCTCATGATTTATAGGATATGCCTCTACAACAATATGCTGGCATGATAAACCTTTCACATTTTTGTTGTTGGTGTGCAGTTAATTTTGCTGGAAATGGAGGATTATTAGGAGATATTTCCAGGGTATGCTTCTACCATTGTTGTGTCTTGTATGCGTGTTTTTGAAAATTGACCAATCTGCTTAGATCTTAGCGATAGTTGCACATTGATTTTAATTTTTTTTATTTGAATTCCTTTTTATTTATTTTCTTCTAGGAAATATAGAGGCTATGCGTTCAGAGGGGATTTTAGATGACATGGCTAGGATATATGCTTTGTTCTAGCATTCGGTGTATTTGTCTAACTGGGCTCCAAATGCTCCACTTGTTCATTGGTATAATTTCCTGCCTTCTGTTATGTGTGCAGAGTGTTCAGGATATTCTTGGTTCCCTAGGTCTGGGGATGCCTGGTGGTGTCACAAACACTACATTTTCTGTAATAAAGCGTTTCTTCTTTAGGTCTATTTAGGGTAGCCGACACATCTCAATATTTAACTTTTGTCTTGCTGTTTGATCAGGTGCCTTTAAGCACTGCACCAGAAGGGGCAAACAATGCCAGTGGAAGAACTCAGCCAGGGAACCCAGCACATCCAGGGTTTTCAATTCTCAACCATCAGATCCATGTATCACAACTTCAACCAGCAGGGGCAATTCCTCGTAACATGGTTTATATGTTGCCCTTTCTTTTTCTTCCTCCTGTTTTGCCATCTGTGTTTCATTCTTTAAGTTTTTATCACTGATGACAGGTTATTCCTGATTCTCTGATGACTCTTTTGGAGTATATCAATCGTATGGACCAAGTGTTACAGAACAATGGTATCGTATTTGTTTTGGCAATTGATTAATTTGTTTCTTGTTATAAAAGATAATACATTCATTTTTGTGCTATAAATGAAGGTATTCCATCTGTGGATTCAAACGCCCAGCAACAACCAAGATCCGATGATGCTTTTCTAAACCAAAGACTTCCTACTCCTGAGGTTCTTGTTTCAGTCATCGAAAGAGCCCAACAACTTCTTGGTGGCAGTGCTACTTCTTCTCTTTCTGTATGTTAGTTGTTCCCTCCTGTATTTATTTTCTGTTCTTCTTAGCTTTCTTGTTGATGTATAATTTAGCCCCCCGGTTAATATTATATTTCATGATGGTTTTCTCCTCCTATTGTAATCTACTAATAAATGCTCTTTAAAGTTTAAATACAAACATGTTACCATTTTTGTCACTTTTTTGGTTTGTCTTCTTTTTCTTAGACAACACTATGTAAATCTAAACCAACAAAAAGGATTCATGAAGTTCCCTTGCCCACTCCCCATAGCATCATCCCCATTTTTTGCCCTGGCCACAATGCCCACTCCTGCTACCCCCTCCCTTGCATGCATGCTCTGCTGGTGTGGACATCCCTACCCTTGTCCCCACTGGCTATCATAACATACTTTGTATTCACTGTCTACTCTTTAATATTTGCATGATTCCTTGAATGTCATGCGAGGATTCAAACATTATTTATAAATGTCTGATCTTATTTGTTTGAGGGACTGATCATTGCTGACCTTTTTTTTGGGTGTTCTACACTTGGTTTGGTTGTTTGGCAACTGATCATACAGTGACGTGGCAGGATGCAACTTTGTGTCTGTTAAATTGTTATATGCTGTGAAATATTTGATCTAATTCGCAATTCACAGATGCAAACTTCTTTTTGGACATCGTTATGACCCCCATTTACCTGATATTCTGTTTTAGCACCTTGCACAACGTATTCAGAGAGATGGGGCCACTGGTGATGCATCCACACGTAGTCAGATACAGAATGAATCGACTCAGTTGGGTGTAGCAATGCAGCATTTGGGTGCTATGCTTTTGGAGCTTGGTCGGACAATGATGATGCTTCGGATGGGGCCATCTCCTGTATGCACGTTTTCTCTTACCATATTATTTAACTAATTTTTGCACATTCTAATCATGCTTATTCTGAAAGCTTGTGAATTTTGCAGGCTGATGCTTTTGTAAATGCTGGATCTGCTGTTTATATTAACTCCACAGGACCAAATCCCATCATGGTTCAGGTGACATATTGAGATACTTTCTCATTTTGGTTTCGATGTGTTTTGCTACCTAATCACAATGATACCTTCTCTCAATGTGCAGCCATCTTTTCAAAATACTTTTCCAACTTTTGGAGTTTCCAGCATACCAGTTATGGGTGGAGTTTCTGGTGCATTTGGTATTGTTAATCCTTCTCAAACATCTGGTGCCAATATCCATGTTAGTGGTAAGGTCACATTTCAAAATTTGTTTTTTATTTTATTTTTGTTATGTTGAGTTGAATAATGAAGCCGCCACAAACTTAACCTCTGAAAAAATGTTATTAAGTGGATGGTTGAACAATCTAAATGTCCATTTATATTGAGAAACTCAAGCTGCCTCCTTATGGCCTATTATAAATTATAATACCATTAAAACAGGCTTTACATTTTTGTCTTAATCAGTGGCGGACCCAGGAAAAATTGTAGGGTAGGGCAGCGTGAAACTAGCTTAACCAATAGCCGTCCTGTGCCTTTTAGCATCAAACTAGCTGGACCAAAACCATACTGTGTGGCGTTCTCCTAATCTCCTCTATCTAAACGAGAGATATTTGTCACATTGCTCACAACCAAACTAGCTTAACCAAAACCAATAAATGAGCATCATGATGAGCAATTGGAATTTGCATACCGCACTCTGGCCTACTAGTAGAGAAGAATCAACTACTAAGTGCTTATCACATTAAACACAAGAAGAAAGCTGTTGCTGCTGCCCATCCTGCGACCCATGGACTACCGCGGTGCCTCCTGCGGCCCAGCACCCATCCCTAGCTCCCCCTACTGCCTCTGTTAGCAGCTGATTCGCCCGGCCTCAAGTGCTGCCGCACGCCCATGACTCTGCCCAACTGCTTGCGAGATGCCCTTGCGCCCCGCCCCTGAGGCCCCGATTCAACGTCGCCTGCTGCTGCGAGCCCACACGCATTCTCCGCTTTGCGCCACCTTAGGCCTCCCGACTCTTGTGTTACACTCCAGAGTCCAGAGAGTGGGAGAGAGTTCAGACATGGTTACGACTTGTTTCCAGGCTAGTGGGCTGGGTTCTCTTTACTCATGCGGACTCCCGGCACAAAACGTTCCCCTTGGCCAGCGCCTCAACCCACTGCTTTCTTACTCCTAGACCTCTCTCACGCAGACGCTGATGCGGTCCTCTCCATCCTCGGTGTCCATGGTGGAGGGGTTCCCGCCGGTGGGTACCTCGGGTGGCCTCCTAGGCTGCTGTATTGTTGGGTCTGCCCCTAGTCTTAATTATCTTCTACATGAGGAATCCTGATTTGTCTAAAGATGCTAGGTATGAAACATCTCATAATGTTGTCATAATATGAGGAAATAGATCTGCTTTGTAAACCTCGTGATGACTGATATGATGACATTAACAACCATAGTTACCGGATTCGCTATAAACCCCCGCAAATCGCGGACTAGATTCGTTGAACCCGAACCGGTTTATGGTACAAGGTTCATGTTCGCAGTGGAAAGTGGAAGAAAAAGTGGCGAACTGCGAACCCGAATCTCGTATCGTGACTCGGACGAACCGCATTTCTGGTAACTATAATAACAACCATAATATTATACTTAAGAACAGAAAAGTTCATATTAATGTCAGTTATGGTAGCTTTTAGATATCATGGCCTCGATATACTATTTAGATCAATACTCTATTCATCTATTGTTGTTATAGTGTGCGTTTAGAGGCAGCATGGGGGCCACAATGAAATATGGAGCTTGTGTAACTGTTCACACAGCAGCATCTCTTGGGTGGCAAGTAAGAGATAAGATTAAAAGTCTCAGTTGTTAGGAGATTGATTTTTTGATACCTGTTACGTAGTTTATCTGCAAGATTGGTTTTTGTAATATTATATCTATAATTGTTATGGACAGCAGGGTGGGTCTTCTTACCTACGATCCATATCCAAGGATCATAACAGTTGTCTAACAGGATTTATTCACAACTGGAAACTTTTATTTTTGTGGCCTTTAATTATGAAGTTCTAATGAGTACTATTTGCATTTGCATCTCTCCTGAGCTTCCACTGACTGTTGTTTTTATCCTTTACTAAGGTGCTAATACTACAACAAGCGGTTCATCTGTTGGTACTACCACTGCTTCTGGGGGTGCTGTGAATGGGGGCCGCCAAAATGTAGAAAGGACTCAAGGTAGTAACTCATCAGCTAACTCAACACGTGGATTTCCAACAAGAACAGTTGTTGCAGCTATTCCAGTACGGTCCTCAGTTGAGGCTACAAACCATGTCCTAGGTGTTATCCCGCCTGTTCAAGTGAGAAGTCAATTAGTGGCGCCTAACCAGTCAACCCTTTCTCAAGGTTATCAGACTTCAGTGCGCAACGGATCTCAACCAGATTCAACATTTGTTGTTCCACAAGCTTCTTTAGGTGGTTTTGCTAGCATTCCTTCTATAGTGGCACAGGTAACTGCACAAGTAGCCAATGCATTGACTGCGAATCCACCAGGCCAGGTTTTATCATCTGTGCAAAACACTGCAGATCAGGCATCTCACCCAACTACAAACAATGGAGTTGGCATCTCGAGTTCTGTAGCATCAGCAACAACAGCACAGCAGGAAAATGAACTCTCGGGTTCTAACCATGAAGAAACTTCACTAAATTTGCAGTCTCATGTAACTAGAGCAGGTATATTTCTTTACTTTTTAAAGTATATTGAGTTTTCTTTTCTCTGGTGGAAAATGTATTGAATCATTCGACATTCCTAATTGCTCTAATAAGGTACTTCGCCTTCAAATACATTTGATCCCAATTTAACATCACAAGTCAGCAGTACCATAAGTGTTTCCAGTGTCGATAGTATTCAACAAGATGCACAGATGGAAGAGATCCATGTAGATAATGTTAGAACACATTGTGGGGAGTTAGCAGTAGCCAACTTAGCAGGACAGTTCACAGCCACCTGTACCAATGATGTTCCTTTGAGTACATCAGCAGAAGATTCTACACAGAAGAACAAGCCCTCAGATGAAGTTGCTGCACAGTCCATTAAACCTAGTGCAAGTGGGTCTGAACCGCTAGGTCTTGGTGGAGGTCTGCAGCCTAAGGTATTAACTAATGACTAATGAGTTCTAGTGTGTACTATTGTCTCTAGGAATTTCATTGTTCAGTCTGCATGTTGTTGTCAATCATATCTGTAAGTTGTGGGTTTAGAATTTGTTGTGGCTAGCTGCAATTTATTGATTTATTTTAACCACAATTGCAGAGACGTAGCAGAACAGCAAAGCCATCTGGGAGTAGCAGTAATTCTAGTGAACCCCTTAATTCCTCTTCTGTCAGCAAAAGCCAAGAAGCTGTTTCGATGGGCCAGCAGGTTTTGCAAGCCCTTGTTTCACAAAATACTGATGTAAGCAGAAGCAGTGTTATGGATTCTGCCCCTCAATCCTCTACGTGTCAGTTTGCTGGTGGAATGCCTCCGAGAAGACAGGGTGGTGAGGGACAAGTTGATATCGGCAGCATGATATCCAGTGTGCTCAACAACCCAGTTTTTGGCAATCTATTATCAAATGTAGCAGAACAAACAGGGGTGGGTTCGACAGCTGATTTGAGGAACATGATGGAAGAGTGTACACAGAGCCCTGCAATGATGGATACTATAAGTAATATGGTGCAAAATGTTGATGGGCCAGGAAGGGGTCAAGGTGGCATTGACTTATCTAGAATGATGCAGCAAATGATGCCAGTTGTATCACAAGTTCTTGGTGGAGCTGGGGATAGTCCTGGTTGTACAAATAGTGGAGGATCTAGATTGCAGCGTCAACACAATGACAGGAGAGTAGGTGATGCTTTAGATGGCAGACGTTCTCAGGTAAGCCATCCTATTGAATAAATTAAATTGCCTGCATTTTGTTGTGGACGTTGGGTCAGCTAGGCCAGTGCATAGCAGCAGAAATCCTTCGGATTGTACCATGGCCAGCCGGCCGTATAGACCTGAGGATAAGCAACGCAGCATGCATAAGCAGAGTCCAATTTATGGTTAGATTCAGTCTTTGTTAGTATTTCTTCATGTAGTAGTCCAGGTCATGTCTTTAATTGTTAGTCCGTTAGTTGTTCAAGTCCAAACTGTGTTAGCAGATAGAATCTTAGTTATGTTATTAGTCATTCTTCTAGATAAACAGAGGTTCGATATCTTATTTGGCTAGCAATGGAAGCCAGCTTCTTTTTTTCGCCAGCTGTTCAAGATCCATTCTTCCCTCAATCAGCGTCCTCTCACCTAGCACCGTAGTTCTGCTCAGTAATGTCACGTGAGGAAATCTGGTGATGATGACTATAAAGTTGGTAGGTCAGTACTATTGCTTTTTCAAATATGCCATATTTGGACACTAATAATACTCTTTAATATAAAGAGTTGAAAAGTGTCGATGTATAATAGAAAAATATAATTGTTCATTTTTTATTAATTTTGATACACTCATTAGATGTTAGCCATCCTGTATCATGATTCCCCTGAGGATCTCTTCAGTATGCAGTATCTCTCACTTTCTGTTTTTCATGGACAGATTGATCTTCACCAAGCTTGTCAACGCATTGAGCAGCATGATTCACCTGAGGATATCTTCAGTGCTGTCCTTGAAACTGCTGCTCATGCTTATGGTGAAGACCACAGCATTAAGGGCATGCTTGAAGAGCTTGTCAGTGATCCAGAGCTTACTGATGTATGTTTTCTTCAAGTTCCTTCACAATTTAGTATAAGCTCCAATCATAGTCATACCATATTGTGTAGATGGTACTGTGGGGTTAGATTATTGCTGAACGCTACAGTGTGAGATTATGTTATATACATATCTAAAGAAAGCGTGGTCAATTGAGCAAATGAGTATTTAGGTTTGTTGATACTGGTATACCATTCGATCTGAAAGAAAAACTGGTATACCATACATACAAACTGGAGTTATGTCTGTACAAGCTATACTGTTGATCAAATTGAAGGGGATTATGATTATTTGCCGAAAGTGTGGTTTTTTCCTTCTAAAACTGTAGTACCTTGTTTTCCCCCTTGATGTTAACCCTTACCTGCAAATTAATGTTATTTCTCAGGACTACTTAAAACTTTTGATCCAACAAGTTCGCCAGAGGGTACAGTCCGAATCTTAGTCCTGGAACCAGTCTTGAAGCATGATAGGGGAGGTGATCCAAGGGGTATACAGGAGATTTGGTTGGCAAGGTGGTGAAACCATGCAGTTCTATTCACTGCAGTATTTATTTTAACTTCAAAAAAGGACATGACCAGCGTTGTTTGGTCGTCGTCATGATTAGGCGACCTGTGGATGTAAACGTGCCATTGTACTTTGCCTTGTGATATTGTTAGATCATATGCTGTACTGTGCTGGATGTTTTACACATTTTTTTGCGTGGTACATAGCTAGCTTTAAAAGCGAAAATTTCTGGATTATCTGTGGTGTCTCGTTGGGAATTAATTTTTTTTTATCTATGGGATGACTTGCGTATGAATTATTTCGTAGGAGCGTGAGTGTAATATGGGTTTCTGTAGACATTAGCATGCATTTTCATGTTTTGACTTGGGGATTTACTAGTAGGCGGAATGAATGCATGCATGCCTATTCAAATAACGAGCATGAATATAAATGTAAATTGCTTGGTGCCAATGTACTCAAATCGCTTCAAAGTAAGCTATGCAGGCCCAGAATCGCTTCATCAATTTTCCATGCCATCTCAACTACGTCAATGGTATCGTTGGGCTTTGCCACAGCCATCGGCATTGCCGAGTCGTAGTTCGCTGTCGATCCTTTTTTGGCTGCTCAAAATAATTATGGCTGAAGTATGTTGTTGAATATATAGAGCTTTGGACGTGAGCATTGCGAACGATATCCGTTGGATATAACTGTTTATTGAATTAGAGGGGTTTCAGTGCTTAGGTTTGTCATGTAACCGTTGTAAAACCTATCGTTAGATATACCCGTTTATTGATATATTTTTTCGATTACAATAAACACGACTGGAGTGATGCAACTGAAAATAGTAGGGAGACTCCTACGATGTAATTATATTAAAGAAGAAATGTTATCTACAGTGTTTGGATGCTATTCGGCCTCTAAGCTGGGGTTGGTGGCCTCCATGCTTAGCACAATTCCTAGTCATGTTCAGTGCCATGAGTTGCCTTTAAGGTAGGACACATAAATGGGTAAGTTAAAAGCAAAATAATTTCTCTCTCGTCTCTATTTCCTAACCCTTCTCTCTAGCAGATGGGCGTAATAAGCTTATAGACTGTCTCCAAGTCCGACGGCAGCTTCTAGCTTGGAGCCTGCTTCCATTTCCCCTGCAATTTTTAGAAGCATCCTCTAAGGCTCTCTTTCCCTCTTAAAAAAAAAAAAGGCCAAGAAACTAGCACATAGTGGATGCTAAGCAGAGTCCACAGTTCATTCCACCATTCACATGAAAATTCCGTCGGCATAGCATGTTCTTCGTATTTAAGCATATGAGAGTAGCAGCCAAGCGAAGAAGACCTTTTAACTTCGTGACACACTTTTTCCCAAACCATTTGAAAGTTCTTGGAGGTTGCAAACCTTGAAACTGTAACTTGTAGAAGCTCTGCGATGAGTAATGTGCACTACATCATAAGTAGCTCCAGCAGTCCAATTGGTTTTCTTGTACTAAGCACCCTTGTAGATCATTCAGCAGTCAGTGATATTTTGTGAAGGCTTCAGTGCAGAGTTTTTGAATTGGTCGCTGGCTTAGAATGCTTATTTCACCATTACATTAGCATGTTTGGGTAAATAAAATTAGAAGTGGCCTAAGTGACAAAATTTGCAACTTTAGAGCATAACAAGTTAATTTGCAAAACTAGGGACATAAGTAATATTTCGCTAAAAGTTTAGGAATGCAATTTGATGAAAAAGGTCATGCTGTGGATTGAGTACAATCAGACTTTTGATTGAATAGTTACATCTGTAAGGTCCAGCGATTAGCCCTGCATCTCTTGCTTGTCAAATATCCTCCGCTGTTAGCAAAACAACCTAAACTCTGTTTTTTCTGAAGTGCATGGGACCTATGGACTACTAAATCAGAAATAAAATTATCCAGATAAATGTTATGTGTGAAATTATGGTATACAATATTCTTTCTAAGGATCTTTGAATTTCTAGCGGATCTTTGTCTGGAGCATTGGTTTTTGGTTGGATGGAACAGAGGCCTCGTATAATTACTGTTTGAATTGCATAGTAAGGGATGCAAACCAATGGTTACACAATATCTATGTATGCCTGGCCTGAAATTTGAGCTGTGCTAAAGCAGCCACTCTCTCCGGTCACAAATACATGTCGTTTTGGATGTAAACAGTCTCAAAATACAACTTTGACCGCTAATTTATATTGTAATAT
The DNA here is from genome assembly GCA_036346275.1 of Otatea glauca. NCBI lineage: Eukaryota > Viridiplantae > Streptophyta > Magnoliopsida > Poales > Poaceae > Otatea > Otatea glauca. The sequence goes on along the minus strand of CM070733.1, from coordinate 16,889,596 downwards.
ATTTATAAAACCAATGAAAGTATAATATATGAAAGTACTTTTTGAGATAAACCTATACACATGATTTTCTTGTGTTCAATATAAATATTTAAAAAGATATTGATAGTCAAAGTTTTAAAAGTTTAACTGCACGTATCTCAAAATAACATGTACTCCCTCCGTCCAAGTTTATAAGACTTATTTTTTTAATGATCTTATCCATAAATACAAGCCTTACATGTAGATTTAATGAAACCTTTCCTTCTATACACCTATTTATTCTCTCTCAACTATATGCATTTATTCATTACCACCCACATAAATTATATCTTTCATCTTCCAAAACAATTAACTGGGGCCATCTAAGTTATTTTCTCTCTACCTTTCTCAATTTCAACGCAACCTTGCAAAGTCAAAATATACCTTATATTTTTGGACGGATGAAGTGTTTGCGACTATTATTAAAGGGGCGAACAATCGCAAATAGAATTTTGTTTCAGTTGTACTTTTTAAAAATAATTTACCATCTTACACACTTTCCCTGTTGGTGTCACAAATGCTCACACGATCATCTGCAGGAGTTGGAGACCTTACATGTGAAGACACGCCGCAGGGACCACCCGCAGAAACCCATGAACAGCATTTGAGTCAAAAGTGCTGGTGGTGCCGAGATTAGAGATGGGCACTCGGACCGTGTTTTTGTGGGCGGTTTGAGTCACGGCGGTATGGCCCGGTGTAAAGTCCGATCTGGTACAAAATGGGTTGTGTCGGACCAGTATTTTACTGTTCCTTGGGCTATGCCAGCCCGACACGTTACTGTTCTTCGGACCGTGCTGGGCCCAAAAACCGGGCACGGTGGGCAACACAGCCCGGCACGAAGGCGGCACGCCGCGGCACGGTGGCTCTGTCACGTGCCTGTGGTAGGGGCACGACTGCCTGTGGAAGGCACGTCAGCCGCGGTAGGGAGGTGGGGCGTGGAGAGAGGAGCGGGAGGTTACCTGCCGACGTCGCCAACCGTCTCCCAAGGCTACCGCCTCTGCTCCCGCTCAGCGACGTGCCGCCTCGCTGCCTCGGCTCCCACGCTGTGCCGCCCAGTGGAGTCGTCGCCCCCCGAGGCCACTGCCTCGTCTCCCGTACTGTGATGTGTCGCCTCGCCTTGACCGCCCCGCCCGGCCGAACCGTTGCTTCATCTCATGTGGTCACCGTATCTCCCCCGCCATGCAGACCCCGCTGAGGCCGCCCTCTAGGATCCAGCACCGCGACATGACTCCTCGCCGTGGCTGCACCGCCCCGCCGAGGCCTTACCTCCTTGGCTCCCCCGCTGCGCCGCCCGACTGAGCTATCACCCGTCGTGGCCGCCGCCTCGCTGTGGCCTCACGCGGTCCCGCAGCCTCGCCGTGGTCTCGTGCATTCGCGATGCACCGTAGCCTCGCCGTGGCTCCCCCACCGAGCCGCTTTGATCGTGCGCCGCCTTGGTCTGCCACGACCTTGGTCGGGTGCCACCTTGGCCGCGCGGGGACAGCGCGGGATGGACGGAGGTCGAAAGGCGCCGAGCCGGAGTGGAGGCCGAGGAGCTCCTCATTGGGCGGTCCTGGTCGGAGGGGAGGCCATGAACCGAAGAGGCAAAAAGCAGCCATTAAAGCCAGATTTGAATTAGATCTCAAAAGCCAAATTTAATTTCGTCCCCGGTTGGAAAGCAAACGCAGGCACACAGCGTTGGAGCTTCTGTGCATGGCTGAAAAAAAAGGGAAAAAATCCATATTAGGAAGCTTCCCAAAAATAAATGAAAGAAAAGACTTTGACTAATAATATATTTTTAAATATTTAAATTGGATACGTGAAAATCATGTGTAGATTTGTGTCGAAAAGTCCTTTCATAATATTATAATTTTACTGGGTTTTATAAATATATTATAATAGAAATGAATGATAAAGCTGTGTTTTGGAGACTGTGTCGATATCCAAAACAATAACTATTTGTGACAGGAATACTTATTAGTGAATGATTAACTTCCTTCTAGTGCTAATATCTGCATTTCACTATTGCAGCTCACTCGCTCGTCTCTCCCTCTCTGTGCTTACTCGCTCATCTCTCTCTCTCTCTCTCTCTCCTCGGTTGACGGTTAGTTAGTACCATGCATACAAGCATCACGTCATCACCTGAGTATCATATGGTTGCAGACTTGCAGTGCTTGAAATGTTTGAATGAGACATCATTGCCCATTGGCTCATTTATTTCTCAAGTCACGACCTAGTAGGAGATGGGAAACGGCAAGGAGAAGAAGAAAAATCGAGGCCGATCCAAGATCGTCTAGCTTCCGGACAACCGAGCCGCTCTCAACTCGCCCACGTTGAAGCCAAGACCGTCTAGTTTCTGGATGGCCAAGCCACTCTCAGCTCGCTCATGTTGAAGCCAGGACCATGTAGCTTCCGAATGGCCATCAGTGATTATGTGCGGTTGAGCCACTCATGTTGAATTACAATCGAAAACACTAAGCACTATGAAGTACGTGGCTTACTGGGGAGACCACTGCCTTAGCCCCTATGTGTCTCCAGGTCCTTTCCTCTCGTTGCAATAGTGCAAATAGCTCGGGCTTGGGCCGGTATGGCATGAATCGCAAATGGGCCATGCCTGGGCTCGCTGAAGGCGAGACATGCCGGCACAGGACGGCACGGCAGGCATGACGGGCTATGGCGGCCTAGCACGGTTCAGGCACGAAGCATGATAGGCCCGACACCCACCTCTAGCCATGACCCATGATGTGTGGGTGCGAGGTCCCAGAGTTTTGTGCACCCTCTAGTCTGATCTAGATGTGTGGAATGAACTAGACCACTGACATCCATAACATACTAACGTATATAAAGCTGGGAGCTTTTCTGGCTTCTACGTGGTGCGGCATGGATTTCGGGCGGCGTGGCCTCTCCGTGCACGACCGCGTCGTGCGCGCGAGAGCCCATGCGTACGGCTGGCTCGCGTGTGAGCCGCGTCGCCCGCGTGGCTCATCGGTGCATACGCGTTAGGTATTTTTTCTGCGTCATTTGACCGCGAAGGCGCCGTAGCTCAGCTGGTAAAAGTACTCGCTTCGCACGCAGAGGTCGCGGGATCGAGTCCTACCTCACGGTTTTTTTTCTTTTTGCCGCAGTCACCCTCGCGCTGCTCGCTCCCTGCTGTTCGCCTTCACCTGGTTTCCCTCCCTCGGCCCCTTCTGTTTCACTCATGAAAGTGGCCACCGCGCCGCGCTCTCGCCCTCGCCTTCTCAGCCATCACCGCTGAGCTCCTAAGCCTTGTTCCCTAGCTCCTCCCGTTTCCCTCACGAAAGCCACCACACCGCACTCTCGCCCTCGAGCTCCTGGCCTTTCCCCTCCCACGGATTAACGGATCTTCCGCCCCCGCAATGTCTAGGCATGCCGCTGCTCCACCCTTGCTCCTGAACCGTTTGTTCTTGCAGTTCGATTGCCTCAGTCCTCCGGTTCCCTAACTCGATCTGCCTCTTGATCTTCATGCCGACAGAGGAGGAGGTCCTGCACCGGTAGGCGCTAGCCATGGCTGTTCACCGGCACCTCGACGCCGACGGCTCCATGTCACGTCGCATCGATGCCGACAGCTCCCTATCCCGCAGCATTGGCTGCGGCTCCACTAGCCCCGACCGCTGCGGCTACTTCACAGACTCTGTCGTGAATGCCAAGGCTGTAAGGCTCCAACCTCTCTCTTTCTGCTCCGCTCTTCATAGCTTGATCTATGTTCGAAAAAAAGCAGACTCAATGGTTTCAATTGATTTTATGATCTCTAAAATACATTACTCATTAATCTGCTCTTTCTCATAGTCAGTTGACAAAACTTGGTTAGTTATATTTGTCTTTCTACTAAAGTGTGTTGATGCTAATGTACGGTTATTGGTTCCTTTTATGCAGGAATGGACAAGTACCATAGCAACACTCGATTTCCACCCTTCAGAGCTACTCCATTTGCTCTTCGTGGTAAGAACTCTTCCATAGATTTGTTACGTTCTTTGTCCTTCTGGTGTAGTTTCGAGATATCAAACAGTTACACCTCAGACCATATGTTTGTGGTTATGTTTACTACATTGAGGTATAGTTCTTGTGCTTCCTAGAATTTATGTCAGGGCACATGTTTACTTCATTTTTGTTCTTGCTTTCCAGGCTGAATGCTATCATTGTGTTTTCAATGCTACCATCAGGCTCTATCAGTTAGGTCTTGATTGGATTTCTCCTGAGTATGGTCCAATAAACAATGCCAAAATACTGTACAACGCTTTAGGCCGTCATTTCTACTAGATGTCATGCTGCCGAATCATAACGTAAAGGAGATTGTTGAGAGCATTGAAACGAAGAGATTGCCTAAAATTCCCAAGGTGAGAACCATGATGTTTGCATCGGTTGTTGTCACATTTATAATTCTATTTTGCTTTCTTATTCTATTCCAAAACTTTAGGTGCAACAGAGCAGAAGCATCCTTCTACCACATATATTAAAAATAGTTAAGTTGGCTTTAAGAATTTCTGTGGACGCTGCTCATTTTGTTTTTTTGTCTTCCGAGTCTGAACCTGTTATTACCTTTCCCTCTAGGACCACTTGACTTTGTGAAAACCCAAGAGATGTTGACTTTAATTTCGTTTAAGCTAAGTTGGTTAAGAAATTTTCATGAGAATAACCCCTTTTTTACAGCTTCCCGCAATAAAATATACTAATATATTCACCAGTTGTTCTCTACATGGCTTTTTTCCCATACACAAATTCTTTGATGTATCCAGTTATCCATAGTTAGGCAAAATACGTTTATACTGACTATCACCTCTACTTATACTTCAGAATTGATACATATTGGGCATAAATAGGCGGCGCTGAAGCCATTGCATGATCTCATTGCCTCAAAAAGATACAGATCATGGCAAAAGCTTCTCAAAAGGGCCGTGATGAAGCATGTAGAGCTCTGTGTAGACGTGAGGAAAGGCAGATTTGTGAAAGATGGTCTTATTCAATACAGAATTGTCTACCAGCAAGTCAATGTGTCATCCTTGGAGGATGTGATAAAACACTTTATACAGCTGTCCAATGACAAAGCCGAGCAAGCTAGGAACCAGGCGTAGCCACTGGAAGATGCTCTGGATGTGGAAGTTCTGGAAGCACACGAGCGTCTGGAGGACTTGATGCTCAGCTATGTTAGTGGGGAGAAAAGGGAAGGATTGATCAGATAGAGAGGTTGTCACAGCATGGTTCAGGTTCCTATGGGAGACTTACAGGACAGTGCTCAAGATACTGAGAAGCAGTTCAAAACTTGAAGTGTTATATTCTGTAGCTATTCTGCCCACTTCTGCCTTATTCGTGTAGGCATTTCATTACTCACTTCTGATGTTCTTTTTTTCGTGGGAAGTTAATTTTACCTACATAATGGACCACATTTATGATTCGTGGAAACATTACAATAATGTCGTTCATCTGCTGTTTTTGTTTTTCTGACGAATTCTCCAGCTCAAAATTTTACTCTCCGCACCAACAGGTCGAATACCGCTCCCGTTTAGAACTATGCTGCCATACAACCAATTTTATCTGAATTCATCCTAGCGGTGCTCCAGTCCTGATTGCTTGTCATTACATTTCAGAAACTTTTTCTTTGGGAGTGTTTCCTGCAATAATTTCATGCATCTTTTCATAATGGCCACTAATGCTGCCATCGAGCCTGATGAGGATGGTGAGTCAGTTGATCAGAAGTAGTTTCGGAGTATGATCAGTCCTCCTGTACCTCACTGCCTTGAGGCTAGACATACATTTTGCTGTGTGTCTGTGTGCTCGTTTTCAGGCTTCTCGCGTCTCTCACTGCCAGGCGGTGAAGCGCATCTTCAGGTACCTTCGAGCTACCATTGATTATGGTATTTGGTACTCTTCTTCTTCTTGTCTATCTCTTCGAGCCTTTTCAGATGCAGACTTTGCTGGCTGTAGGATACATAGGAAGAGCACTTATAGCACTTGCCAATTCATTGGCACTTCTCTTGTTTCTGGTCATCTAGGAAGCAGTTCGGAGTTGCACAGTACACCACTAAGACCGAATATGTTGCTGCAGCCAATTGCTGTAGTCAGATTCTCTGGATGAGATCGACCTTGTGGGACTTTGGGTTAGAAATAGAGAGGGTACCACTTTTCTGTGACAACACTTCTGCTATTTGCATTGCGAAAAACCCAGTGCAGCACTCCAGGACCAATCACATTGATATTAGATATCACTTCCTTAGAGACCATTTGGAGAAGGGCGATATCGCACTTCAGTTTGCAGCGAGTGACCACCAGATAGCCGATATCTTTACCAAGCCTTTGGATAGCTTTAGGTTTGTGTCCTTGAGAGGAGAGCTTAGAGTTGTGTGCCCTTATGGCTTATTGTGAGGGGGAGCTGGTTTGTATATTATATTTTAGCCTTTCTTTTCCTTTGCATCTCCTGGGTGTTTCTGAGCCGAAGTGTTATCTACTATCTTTTCTATGCTCTATAGCCACCCAGTTTGCAGCTTCTCGACTTCTTCTCCTCATTCTGTGTTTCTGGTTTTCGTTGAGTTCAGTTGGACCTTTCTTGAGCTTAATTCTGCTAATAACTCAACTTGAATCAGATTTGTGCTTAAAATTGATTCACTTGTTGAGGAGAGTTTGAGAATCTGCTTCATGCATTGCATATATACTTCATTTTTGTTTTATGAGCTTTGTCTCTTACGCAAATAAACTATTATTCATGCTATGCACCTGCTATTTTTATAAAGAAAAATGCTAGCTTAGATATGTCTAAGTTCATTTTAATTCATCTTGCTAATCTTCTTAAAATTTGAAAAAAAGCTTTAAATGAAAACTTGATAAAACTTGTTGCTTTTACTTGCTATATTTCCTCTTTAGGTGCATATGCTATTATTTGTGAAATTTTGGATTTCTACTAGAGTACCTATAGCAACTTGGGTGAAGCTAGGTAGATCCATACTCGAGTCCTTCAATTGCACATAGATCTGTGTGCTAAAATGAAAACAAAAGTTGACTCTTTTTGTGCAAATTGATCTCAACATATTACATTCACAAGACTGCCTCCCATTGCACATGCGATGAACTTGAAATGTATTGTGTATGACCAAGACCATCCTCTTAAGAGCTCTTTTTGAGATGGTCGACTATGTCTTGAGTCAATCTCACTTAAAAATGCAAATATAAAAAAAACATAAGTGGGTAAAGAATGCAAATAATATCAAACATTTGCACCCTGCTATGTCTTTTAAAGTCTTAAAGCAAAATTTGCATTAACTGAAAAATGAGCTCGAAGGACCTTGTATGCACTTCTAGATTCCCCAAAGTGTTGAGTAGGTTGAACTATAGGTTTTCCATTTGATCCTTTTTATGGTTTGCCTCTAGTTAGAAACTATGCTTAGTGTTGCACTTGTTAACTCATGCAAAAATGACATCGTCTTGTTTGTGCTTGCTAGCAAAATCGACATTTGCACTTGGACATGTTTGTGTTAAGCATATTCTGATCTTGAGTAGCTTGGTGTCGTACTTTATATATGTGGTCACTTGGATAATTCTCAAAGCTCTTTTAGGATGCATTTCATGCATGCATTTTCAAAAGGGGGAAAAATAGAAGAAAATGCCATCTTGATCCTATATTGCCAAAAGGGGGAGAAATGTAGAAAAGGCAACTTTTCCAACAAAAAAATGTAGAAAAGGCATCATTTTCTTGGGTCTTATGATTTTGGTGAAAACTTGCTAATCTTAAGTATCATAAGCATTTGTAAGCTTCTATTGGATTTGTAGAGCTTCTCTGGAAACTTGTTCTTTCTTGGTTTTTTGCTCTAAAATCCTTTCTCGCCAATTTGGTCAAGTCCTTATCTTCTTTTTTTCCGAATCAAATTTGGCTTTTCATCCCAATCGATTCATTCTCTTCTCTTCTCAAACTCAAAATTTTAATGCCTTTTGGGTGTTTTGTAAAATACTCATCAAGGGGGAGATTGAAAGACCATGTGGAGGTCCAAGTGTGTGATGAGTAATTGACTGTATTTGAGCTTTTGGTGCTCAAGGTTGAGTTTAATTTGAGTCTATCCTGATCGAAGATCAGTGGTTGGACCTCGACTGGGACTAGGCGAGGTGTGTCGGAGGTCCAAACGGTCGAGGATCGCCGGAAGATGATCGGAAACGGAGTCACTGCGAACCTAGAAGACAAGGAATGGATGAGATGCTAGCTAGAGAGCTACTTGAATCAAGGAGGGCCATCGAATCGCGATCTAGGTGATAGAGTAGAGGGTCTAGTTAGCAGGCCTTAAAAACCCGGTGTGCTTGTTGGGTTTCGGGTTAGCCCATGTAAGGCTGTATGTGGGAGTCATCATAACCCTTGATGGTGGTCCTTAGGGCAGAAGGATCTCATCCAAGAGTTGAGGGTGACTCGAGAGTAGTATAAATAGAGGGGGAGGGGTGGCCTTCCTCCTCTTGAAGGTTTTAGAGGTTTTGGCTCCTTTGAGCTTTTTGCCTAATTTGTTGTGAGGCTTTGTAAACGTACCTTCCAGAAATGCAAAATACTTTCTATCATGCTTGAATTTACATTATGCATTAAATTCAGCAATTTACTTTCAAACATTTAAATTTCGCACTTCATTCTTGCAATCTACTTATACGCAATTTGGATTTACTTACCCTCCTTCTACTTGCTATTGCCTCTTATTTCGAAGGATTGTTGCGTTTTTGTTGCAAGAAATCGATCTTGTGTTCTTGAGTGATTCATTCTTATAGATCGTATTTGCGGAGATTTTGACTTGAGTTCTTGCTTGCTGTGACAAGTGGGAGGTTATCCAAGATCATCTTGATCATTAAAACCCCACGAGCAAGTCCAAGATCAAATCTTGTGTTTTGCTTGAACTTGGTGTGTTTTTCCTTCCAGGACAAAAAGATCAAAACTTTGACGTCAATCCTTACGATTGAAGGTTGGAATAAGTTCCTGAAAAGGAAAAGGAAGCACCTAGTATTCAGAAAATCAGGATGTAGCTAAAGAAGTTTGCTGACCTAAAAAGGAAAAGGAAGCACCTAGTGTTCAGGAGGCGGGAATTAAATTGAAATGTGCTAATATGCTTGCTAAAAAATCTGATTTACTTGAGCTTGATGAGTCTGATTTGGCTTGCTATGCTTTGATTTGCATAGAGGCTTATTTTTCCCTTGATAAATTGCCTAACTCTTCGCCTCCTGCTGTCATTAATCTTTTGCAGGAGTATGAGGATGTATTCCCGGATGAGCTTCCCCCAGGGTTGCCACCTATGAGAGGAATTGAGCATCAAATTGACTTGATTCCGGGGGTGACTTTACCAAACCGAGTGCATTACCGAACCAACCCCGAAGAGACTAAGGCAATTCAGCGCCAAGTCCAAGACTTATTGGACTGAGGGTATGTACGAGAGAGCCTTTGTCCTTGTGCCATTTCTATTATTTTGGTTCCTAAGAAAGATGGTAGTTGGCGAATGTGCATAGATTGTAGAGCCATTAATAATTTCACAATAAGGTATTGTCATCCTATTCGGTTAGATGACATGCTTGATGAGTTAAGTGGTTCTATCATTTTTTCTAAGGTAGACTTGCGAAATGGATACCACCAAATTAGAATGAAGTTGGGAGACGAATGAAAAACTGCTTTCAAAACTAAGTTTGGGTTATATGAGTGGTTAGTCATGCCTTTTGGGTTAACTAACGCACCTAGCAATTTCATGCGGCTAATGAATGAAGTTTTACGTGTTTTCATTGGAAAATTTGTGGTGGTTTATTTTGGTGATATTTTAATCTATAGCAAGTCACATAGAGAACACATGGAATATTTACGTGCTGTTTTTAATGCTTTGAGAGATGCACATTTGTTTGGTAATCTTGAGAAATGCTCCTTTTGTATGGATCGAGTCTCTTTTCTTGGATATGTTGTTACTCCACAGGGAATAGAAGTGGATGAAGCGAAAATTGAAGCAATCAAGAGCTAGCCGACACCTGAGATAGTCACACAGGTGAGAAGTTTTCATTGTCTTGCAGGATTCTATAGGTGTTTTCATTGTCTTGCAGGATTCTATAGGCGTTTTGTGAAGGATTTCAGCACCATTGAATGAGTTAACAAAGAAAGGCATTCTTTTCTACTGGGGACCAGCACAAGAACATGCTTTTAATGTGTTAAAGGAGAAGATCACCAATCCTCTACTTCAACTCCCCGATTTCGGTAAGACTTTTGAGTTAGAGTGTGATGCTAGTGGGATTGTGAAAGATCGAAAAAGGCGACTAGAGGGGGGTGAATAGGAGCCAAATAAAATTTTTGAATAAACTCTCCCCCTAAAATTCAAACCACCAAAAAACCAGAAAGAAACTGCACTGATCGGGTATTTCTGGTCGGATGAACAATACCCCCGACCTACAAAGGTCGGATGAACAGTACTCGAAATGAATAGTGTTCGGGTGAACAGTACCCCAAAGACGGCCTGATGGATGAGCGATACTCCCGACCAAGTGGTCGGATAAATGATACTCGACTGAAGTGGGCGGATGAACAGTACTCGTGTGAATAGTATTCGGGTGAACAGTACCCCGACCTGCGGAGGTCGGATGAACAGTACTCGGGTGAATAGTGTTCGGGTGAACAGTAAAATCAGCACGATCTCAAAAACAGAAATCGATGTAGCTTTTGATCGGCTGATCCAAAAACAGTGAAAATTGGTGTGCACCTCCCAAAGGATGTCAGGAACCTATTTCAATCAACAATCGAAGGAATTAATACCAAGGTTCCGTCCTTTTCGATTTAACAAATGCAACACCAAAAGCGAGTCACGAACACAGACTTCACCCTAACTTGCTCGCTAGGAGTTGATGGTCGAAATCCTTGGATGACTCTCCACAAATCATAGCAAGTAAGTACACGAAGAAACAACCATTCAAACAAATAGAAACACTATCTCAAAACTAGGCACGAAATTGTTTTCTTGCAAAATCAATAGAAGAGGTTGTAGATTGCCTAGATGATTGGGATATTATCTATAGAAGATTCATCCAACAATCTTTCATCCTTGGCAACAAGAACCGAAGCCAATCAAGACTAAAGAACGCAAGTCACACGCTTACGCACTTTAAGAACACACAGATTTACAACTTGCAACAAGAACGTAAGGATTGCCTAAAAGATTGAAAGCACCGAATCCAGAGAAGAGTTCATAAATCATGAATTTCAACAAAGACTCAATAGCATGTAGAAGGAGATGAGGCAAATCCAAATTACGTAAGGTAAATTGCAAGTAAGTAAATGCGAAATTTAGATAACAGAATTTAAGTGCGTAATGTAAATACGTAAGAGAAATGAAACAGGAATAGAAATGAAGAACATTTCATTTCTGGAAGGGAGGTTTACAAAGCCTCACAACAAAGTGGGCAAAGCTCAAATGAGCGACAAAACCTCGAACCTTCAAAACCTTCAAAGAGGGAGGCTGCCCTACCCTCTATTTATAGTGACACAGGATCAATTCCCACCTTTGGATGTCTGCTTCAATCCTAAGCCAACATCCAAGAGCCGATTTGATCCTTACATCATCACTCTCAACAACTCTCAACTACTCACGTAGACTTTCCTCACTGCTCACCCCAAGGAGACACCCTCTCCTGTCTATTCATAGCGGGCTTGGAACACCTACCACCCTTGGATGAGCCTCTAAACCCTAGAGCACTCCATCAAGGGCTGAGATTTTACCCACTCACAAAGCTATGCATGGGCTCACCCAAACCCAACAACACAACGGGTTTTGCACGCTAACTCACACTAACTTGACCCGCTACTCTATCTTCCGACCGTGATCCAACGGTCCTCCTAGATCAGAGCGGCTCCAAGTTAGCATCTCATCCATTCCTTTGTCTTCTCGGCTTGCGGCTACTCCTGGCCTCGGTCATCTTTGGCGACACCTTGATCATCGGACCTCGGCTCTCCCACTAGTCCTGATCCCCTTCGCCTCACCATGACCTAGCTCCAAAGTCCTGCAACCATCATAGACAAGGAAACCACATCACATAGCAATGTCCAACAACACATATCCATCTCAACAGAAAGATATACACTATGCTGACCAGCATAACCCCGACCACACGTGGTCTGACCACTGGTTTCCATCCCGACCACCCATGGTCTGACCACTGGTCTCCATCCCGACCAACCAAAGTCTGACCACTGGTCTCCATCCCGACCAACAATGGTCTGACCATTGGTCTCCATCCCGACCAACCATGGTCTGACCACTGGTCTCCATTCCGACCACTCGAGTCGACCACCGGTCTCCGACAATGAAAGACCGACCACTCGGGTCGGACGGTGGTCTCCGACCACCAAAGCCCGCACCTCTCGGGTCGGACGACCCGACCACTCGGGGTCGGACGGTGGTCTCCAACCACCAAAGCCCGACCACTCGGGTCGGACGACCGACATCTCGGGGTCGGACGACCGACCACTCGGGGTCGGACGACTGGTCTCCAACCAGCCAAAGCCCCGACCACTTAGGTCGGACGACCCGACCACTCGGGGTCGGACGACTGGTCTCCAACCAGTAACTCAAATTGCTCTAGCTCGAAAAACAATCCAAATCAAACTCAAACTTGAGCACACCTTGCTCAAATAAAGTCAAATACTCATCACAAACATGGATGGACCTCCACATGGTCCTTCAATCTCCCCCTTGATGAGTATATTGACAAACCACACAAAAGGCATAAATTTGAGTTTGAATGAGAGAAGAAGAAAGCAATTTGATTGCAAAGCCAAACTTGGTCCAGAGAGAAAGATATAAAATTATGACCAAGTTGGCAGAAAGAATTTAGAGCAAGACCATGAAAAGAGCAAGTTTTCAACAAAAGCTCTAAAACCAATCATAAGTGTCAAATGTGATTATGATTCATAAGAGATAGCAAAGATTTACAAAAATCATAAGAACCAATAAGCTTTCACAATTCTATCTCCTCCTTTTCTACATTTTAAATGATGCCTTTTTCTACATTTTCTCCCCCTTTTGGCAATATAGGCATCAAAATAGAATTTTCTCCCTATTTTATGTATGCATGAAATGCAACCTAAAGGAGCTTTGAAGATTATCCAAATGATCATAATGACAAGATATGACACCAAGCTTATTAATCTCAGATTATGACCAAACTAAGACATGTCCAAGTGCAAATAACAAATTTTGCTCATAAGCGAAGTTTTGAAAATGTATCATTTTTAGCAAGATTTGACAAGTGCAAAACTTAGCAAAGTTTCAAAACTAGAAGCAAAACCACTCAGGGATCAAATGGAAAACCTAGAGTTCAACCTACTCAACACTTTGGGGAAATTTGAAGTGCATATAAGGTCCTTGAGCCTATTTTTCAATTTATGCAAATTTTCTTTAAGACTTCGAAAAACATAGCGGGGTGCAAATGTTTGACATTATTTGCATTCTTTACCCACTTATGTGTTTGATATTTGCATTTTTTTGATTGACTCAAGCCATTTTCGATCATCTCAAGAGTAACTCTTAAGAGAATGATCTTGGTCATACACAATATATTCCAAGTTCATCCCAAATGCAATGGGAGGCGGTCTCGAGAATATAAAGTCTTGAGATCAATTTTGCACAAAAGAGTCAATTTTTTAATTTTCAATTTAGCACATATAAGCAATTCAAAGGACTCAAATATGGATCAAGCAAATTTCACCCAAGTTGCTATAGGGACTCTAGAGAATTCCAAAATTTCACAATTCATGGTAAAAGCTCTTAGAGAAGAAACTTAGTAAGTAAAAGCAACATGTTTCATCAAGTTTTCATTTAAAGCTTTTAAGTTTTGATTTCAATGAACATTAGCTTGATAAATGAACTTGGACATATCTAAGCTAGTGATTTTCTTGAAAGATATAGCATGATGTATTTCACGAAGATTGAGTCAAATGCATAATAGACAAAGCTCATAAAGCGAAAAATGCAGTCTAAATGCAATGCATGAACAGATTCCCAAACTCCCCTCAACAATTGAATCAATTTTAAGCTCAAAACTGGTTAAAATTGGGTTAATATCAAGATTAGGCAAAAGAAAACCGAATGAACTCAATAATAACCGAAAAAATGAATGAGGAGAAGAGATCGAGAAACGCAAAACTGGATGGCTATAGAGCATAGAAAAGATATAAGGAACTCACTACTGCTTAGACTCGCTCTTCCCAAATGATGACATAGGAAGTCGACTCTAGATCCCAACTAAGGAGTGCACAGACCACATCTACCAGGAGGTCCAAAACCTGCTAGACTTAAAAGACGTGAGGGAACTCAACCTAGAGAGAAGAGAGAACAGCTAATCACGCATGATAGCAACCTAAAGCACAAGATAAGAGGTCCATGCGAGGCATGCCAGAAGTCTAAGTGAGAGAACTCAACTTAAGAAAACAAGCCCAAAGTCACCTGAAGAAACACACGAAAAAGAAAAGTCGGAAGAAAATATATAGTACATAATATACAAACCAGCTCCCCTCAAGAAAAGCCGTAAGGGCTCACGACTCCAAGCTCACTCCTCAAGGCAACAAATCGGAGCTATCCAAAGGCTTGGTGAAGATATCACTAGCTGGAGGTCACTCTCTACAAAGCGAGCGCGATATCTCCCTTCTCCACATGGTCTCTAAGGAAGTGATATCTAATATCAATGTGCTTGGTCCGGAATGTTGCCTTGGGTTTTTAGCAATGCAAATAGCAGTGTTGTCACAAAAAGTGGCACACTCTCTATCTCTAACCCATAGTCCCATAGGGTCGATCTCATCCAGAGCACTGCTCAAACAATCGGCTGCAACAACATACTCGGCCTCGGCGGTGGGTGTGCAACTCGGATCGCTTCCTAGATGACCAAGAAACAAGAGAAGTGCCAATGAATTGGCAAGTGCGAAGTGCTCTTCCTATCTATCCTCTGACCCGACAAAGTCGGCATCGGAAAAGGCTCTAAGAGATAGACAAGAAGAAGAGTACCAAATACCATAATCGGTGGTAGCACGAAGGTACTGAAGATGCGCTTGACCTTTGGCGGTGAGAGGCGCGAGAGAAGCTTGAAATCGAGCGCACGGACACACAATGAAATGTATGTCGGCCTCGAGGCGATGAGGTACAAGAGGAGCCGATCATGCTTGAAACTCCTTTTGATCGGCGCTCACCATCCTCATCGGGCTCGAGGACAGCGGTGGTGGCCATAGGAGTCATCACCGGCTTCCCATCGACATGTCGAGCGCCTCGGAGGTCACGGGTATATTTGCCTTGATGCAAGAAAGTACCCTCCGAGTGCGCTTGATTTGGAAGCCAAGAAAGTAGCTCAACTCGCCCATCATACTCATCTCAAACTCTGTACTCATCACATCGAAAACGAGAGACAAGAGAATGAGGCGAGCCACCAAAAATGATATCGTCCACATAAATCTGACAAGAAGAAAATGAGACTCATGGTGTCGATGAGCAGAGTTTTGTCTACTATGCCCATTTTAAAGTCATGGTGAGAAGATAAGACTTGAGCCTCTCATACCATGCTCTGGGGCTGCTTGAGTCCATCTGAGCTTTGGAAAGCTTGTATACATGACTCGGAAACTTGGGGTTCTCGAATCACGGAGGTTGCTGACATAAACCTCTTCCTCAATATAGCCATTGAGGAATGCACTCTTGACATCCATTTGATAAAGCTTGAAGCCTTTGGATGCAGAAAATGCAAGCAGGATTCGGATAGCCTCTAGCCTAGCTACAGGAGCAAAGGTCTCCTCAAAGTCAAGACCCTCAACCTGAGAAAAGCCTGTGCAACTAGTCTAGCCTTGTTTCTAATTACAACCCCATCCTCACTCTGCTTGTTTTTGAACACCCACTTGATCCCAATGACATTATGACCAGATGGGGGCTCGACAAGCTGCCATACCTTGTTCCTCTCAAAGTTCTCAAGTTCCTCATGCATAGCATTAATCCACGACTCATCGGATAATGCATGAGAAACATCCTTCGGCTCAAAGGAGGCAACGAAGGCAGAGTGAAGGCGAGAAGAGGACAGACCCGTTCTTGGCGGGTGACACGTTCGAACAAATCTCCAATCATCGATCGGAAGGATGGCGTCTCGGGGGAGGTCCAGAAGTGGCCTCTACCTCTTGAGCAGAAGAGGTAGGAGCAGAGCCACTCATTTGAAGGAGAGTCGGAAAGCAAGGGCTGGTCTCCACGAGGTGCGAAAATGGAAGCAGGAGGCACCTCGGTGAAGAGGGACTGGATCCGGTGGAACACCATCATCTCCATCATCCTTATCTTCTTCAAAGATGGTCTCGGAGGGATAAGAAGAGCACGAAACATCGGTCTAGCTCTGGGCTAGCCTCATCAAAGGTCACATCACGGTCTCTATGATCCTATGCATCAACACTCCGGACCTATAGCTACGAGAAGAAGATGAGTAACCTAGAAAGATACCATCGGAAGAGCGAGACTCAAACTTATCTAGGTTACTGGACTTCAAGATAAAACACTTGCAACCAAAACGCGAAAATGAGACACACTGGGCTTTCGCCCATACCTCAACTCATAAGAAGTGCGATGCAAATGTGCTCTCAAAAACACGCGATTAGAAACATGGCAGCGGTAGCTATAGCCTCACCCAAAACTTCCTAGAGTCTTGTACTCATCTAGCATCGTCCTAGCCATCTCAACCGAGGTCCTGTTCTTCCTTTCCACTATGCCATTCTGTGAGGCGTAGGGAGAAGAGAACGATGCTCTAAACCGGACTCCACACAAAAACTCTCAAAGTAGGAATTCTTGAACTCCGTGCCATTATCACTGCGTAAAGCTCAGTAATGCACCTAGGAGCTCAATAGACAACCTCTTGACCAAACCCCAAAGTGAGAAAAGTCTCATCCTTCGAGGCCATGAAGAATACCCAAGAGAATCTAGAAAAATCATCAACGATGACAAGAACATACCACTTCCCTCCTGATTGTTGCTCTAGCCGGACCAACGGTGTCCATATGTAAAAGCTGTCACGGTGCATCACCATCACTACGGTCACGGGAGGATGAGAAGCGATAACCATCTTGCCATGTCGGCAAGGAGAGCAAACTAAGTCTTTGACCATCTTGAGTTTGGGCAAACCCGAATGAGATCGTGGTACGCTAACTCGGGTCAAATGATCAAAACCAATGTGACCAAGTCTCCTATGCGGAAGGAGATCACGGAACTCGAAGCAATCAAACATCGAAGAGAGTCTCGGAAGAAGCGGAAAAATCAGCAAGAGAGTCTCCCAAAAGCGTAGAAATCAGCATGAAAGACTCTCCCAAATCTAGAAATCCCAAGAACTAACCCTCCCGATGAATCAAGGATTCTGAGGCATTACTCTTGAAGCTTACCCAGGGCATTACTCTTGAAGCTTACCTCGTAACAACGATGGGAGCATGTGATTTATGATGAGTATAAGAATCAAAACCTAAACCTTTGTTATGAATGCTAACCCTTGATTGATCCAAAATCATGTTTAGGTTTTCTTTCCTTTAGTGAAACGTTCTAAAGATTTTTCAAGTAATCAACCTTTAGAAAGAGTTAAACAATTATTACAAGAAACGTCCACTTTTCCTTTTTGGTTGCAACAAGTTGAGCATGAAAGAACCTCATTCGTGAGCAAATCATTTGTCATTTGAGAAACTCTAGCATTAGCATCATGCAACTTCAATTCAAGAATTGAACATTTAGAACAAGAAGTTGATTCATCCAAATTAGAAGTAGAGGAACTAGCATCTTTAATTTGTTTGCAATTCAAAGCAACAAGTTTCTCATTCTTCTCAATTTCATCTCTAAGCTTATCAAGAGTTGAAGCATGAACATTTCTTAGTGAAGTAAGCTCGAATAAATTAAGTCACATGATTTGCAAGCATCATCATCTCAAAGAGTCATCAATAAGTGTCGAGAAGCAGAGATTGTATTGCGACTTACTTACTAAGGCAACATCTTTAAGAATGAAATTTTGGTTAATGCGGATGGTACCTTTAGCTATGACTCTACTCAAGAAGCATCCCGAAAGTGATCAACTCATCACCGGGGCTCGGACTAGGAAGAGAACCATCGAGAATCTCGGTCATATGACGAGAACAACCGAGTCGACAATCCAAACATCTCCCTTCCCATCCGATTTAACTGATCAAGACACAGAGAGAGAGATGACTCGATCTTGGGATAGAGTGAAGACTTGGGAACCTAATCTCAACCACACGACGCCTCAGTACCATCCACGAAGAAGACTGGACTCGAGTGTCTCTCTGACGTTTAACCCTACCAAGATCGTAGCAACTCTAGTAGATGATCTAGGAGCTGAAACTAGGTTGGCATGCCGTGGTGCAAAAGCCGAGCCACCCGGTGAGGCTTCCTAAATCTCCTACCGAAAAACTCCTCACGCCGTTGATATCTACCTCCATGGGAAAATGAGGAATATCAAAAGGACGGCGGAAAAGACCGACTCTGAACAGCTCCAAGACTAAAACTCAAGAACCAAAGATGAAAACCGAGTCCCGGACGCTGCCCAAAAGCAAGCGACTCTCTAACTGTCTAGAAGCGGTGTGTGCCTTAGAGCACTCAAAGTCCGGGGATGACCACGAATACCCTAAGAGCAACAACACGCTCACGCCGAATGATCTTGGCGTGCTCAAGCGTAAATCTACTAGGTGACCATCCTTCTTACGGAAGGTGCATGTGTACCGCCTTGCTAGAGGCGTAAGCAACAGGAGTAACACCCTTACAGTCAAGTCCTATGGACAACCCCAGCAGACCTAAACTTGGTGGTGCTCACTCGGGAGCTACCACAATCTCACCACTCTTGGAGCCGCGACAATGGTGGGAGGATGCGCCTGAGCGTGCTCCAAGGGATTAAATCCTAGACCTTGATTGAATCTACTAATCTTGGATTGGTCTAGAATAAGATTGAGCTTCTTCTTGCCTCCAACAAACTTCTCGAGAGTGCTCATAAGATACGGCAATCTCGAAAGAAAGAAGCACAAGAAGAACAGGAGAAGAAGAAGAAGAAGAACCGGAAAGATGAGCTCTCTCAAGACGTGCATTTTCTCCTCAAAGACAATGCCTCAATCTTGAGGGCCTCACAGAAATGCAAGACGATTTCTAATTTTATTGGCTTGGTCTTCTAATTTCTTCCTAAGTTCGACATGGATTTTATCCAAGTCCCCCTCAATCACAGAACATCGCAAGCAACTTTCTTGTGACTTATCTAGTAAGTCCTTAGCAAGTTTAGCACACTTGACATTTAAGGATTCATTGTCAAGTTTTAGTTGCCTCACAGACCCTCACATGAGCTGACTGTTCCTTAGAAGCATGCATTTCAAGTTCATCGTTTCTAGAAGAAAGCTTCCTAAGGTGATCGCTCATGGCATCAATTTCGGCAAGCAATTTAGGGCAATTAGCACAAGAAGGAGTAGAGTGAGCAGGAAGAAAACTAGCATCTACAGAATGAGTATCAACAGATTCATTGCTAGCATTCTTCAACCTAAGACCATCAAGTTCAGCAAGCACACTATCATGTATGGTCCTTAGGTTCTCCAACTCCACAAGAACAGCATCACAGAGAACACAGTCATCGGTGACTCGGGAGGAGAAGATCTAAGTGAAGCTAACTCCCGAGTCAAGGTACCTACTTCCTTTTCTAACTCAGAACACCTCGACCTAGCCTTAGCATGAAACTTGCCTAATTTACGAAGCGACATTTAATTCGTCGTAGGTGGGTACCTCGTCCGAGTCATTTGTGCAGACACGAGTCGCTTGCTTCAATGGCGCTGCCATGAAGCACATGCCGGAGAAGTCGTCGCGCTCTTCTTCACTTGCGGTTCATCCTCGCCTTCGCCGCTCCACGCCTCCGAGTCGGAGAGCTCGATATCATCTAGCGCGAGGACCCGATGAAAGAGCTTCTTGTTCTTAGCAAAGTTGTGGTACTTCTTCTTCGCGGCTCACGAGTGGGGCCTTCTTGTTGCGATTCTTGTCGGTGTAGTCGTTCTTGCCCGAACCGCCTTGTTCGTTTTGCCTTTCTCGGCTTGGGATAGTTTGCTCGAATGTGGTTGGGGCCACCACACTCAAACAGTGATCATCCCACCTCTCTTCCTCTCTCTCACTCTCTTGTATGCATATGAAAATTTGCGAGCAAGAAGAGCAAGCTCATTTTCGAAATTTTTCCAGCTTGGTCATCGCTAGCTCGCAAAGGCGGAGAGAGAGAAACCAACGAAGAATCGAAAGAGAGGATCCAATGGGATCGGTGACCAAAGCCATCGATCGAGACTTCGTCTTCCGCGAGACGACATCGATCTCATGAGTCTTGAGGCGGAATAAAGCCCGTCAAGAGTCAAGGTCGACAGGTCGGTGGTGTCCTTGATGGTGGTCACTTTCATTTCCCAAACACGAAGATCAAGTGCGGTCAAGAAATGTCGAGCATTATCCGAGTCAGGGTATATGCAACCGACTGCTCGGAGGTCGCTCAAAATCTTCGTAAACCGACCAAAGCACTTGTCAAGACTCTCACCAGCGTGCTGTTCAAACTTGTTGAACTCACGCTTGAATTGGTCCTGTCGAACCGTCTTGATTTGGGTAGTGCCCTCATGGTAAGCATCGAGGTCACCCAAATCTCATGAGCAGAACGAAGGTGAGAAATCCTATCATACTCACTGCGGCTAAGACCAGATGAGGATGTTCCTTGCTTTAGCGTTAGCCTCAACGTCGACCATATTTCCGCCGTGGCGTTTTCATCGCCAGGAACCTCATACGGAGTTTCACCTTCGCCATATCGAGAAGCCACGGCGTGATGTATGACTCCATCCGCGATTTCCAAAGCGGAAAATCAACTCCAGCAAAATGGGAGGCTTGGTGGAATACTTGTCCATCGCCATGGCTCTTGAGACCGGTCAAGATCTAGAAAGAGCAGAACCGCTCGATACCAATTGAAAGATCGAAAAAGCGACTAGAGGGGTGAATAGGAGCCAAATAAAATTTTCGAATAAACTCTCCCCTAAATTCAAACCACCAAAAACCGAAAGAAAGCGCACTAATCGGGTATTTACGGTCGGATGAATAATACCCCGACCTACAAAGGTCGGATGAGCGATACTCGAAATGAATAGTGTTTGGGTGAATAATACCCCGACCAAAGACCGGTCGGATGAATAATATGACCGAAGTGGTCGGATAAGCGACTCGACTGAAGTGGTCGGATGAGCGAGACTCGTGTGAATAGTGTTCGGGTGAATAGATGCTCCCGACATGCGGAGGTCGGATGAACAAGATGCGGGTGAATAGTGTTCGGTGAATAGTAAAATCAGCACGATCTCAAAAGCAATCGATGTAGCTTTTGATCGCTGATCCAAAAGCAGTGAAAATTGGTGTGCACCTCCCAAAGGATGTCAGGAACCTATTTCAATCAACAATCGAAGGAATTAATACCAAGGTTCCGTCCTTTTCATTTAACAAATGCAACACCAAAAGCGAGTCACGAACACAGATTTCACCCTAACTTGCTCACGGAGTTGATGGTCGAAATCCTTGGATGACTCTCCACAAATCATAGCAAGTAAGTACACGAAGAAACAACCCTTCAAACAAATAGAAACACTATCGAAAAACTAGGCACGTAAATTGGTTTCTTGCAAAGCTGAATAGAAGAGGTTGTAGATTGCCTAGATGATTGGGATATGATCTATAGAAGATTCATCCGAAGAATCTTTCATCCTTGGCAACAAGAACCGAAAGCCAATCAAGACTAAAGAAGTGCAAGTCACACGCTTTACGCACTTTAAGAACACACAGATTTACAACTTGCAACAAGAACGTAAGGATTGCCTAAAAGATTGAAAGCACCAATCCAGAGAAGAGTTCATAAATCATGAATTTCAACAAAGACTCAATAGCATGTAGAAGGAGATGAGGCAAATCCAAATTACGTAAGGTAAATTGCAAGTAAGTAAATGCAATTTAGATAATGTAATTTAAGTGCGTAATGTAAATACGTAAGAGAAATGAAACAGAATAGAAATGAAGAACATTTCATTTCGGAAGGGAGGTTTACAAAGCCTCACAACAAAGTGGGCAAAGCTCAAATGAGCAACAAAACCTCGTAACCTTCAAAACCTTCAAAGAGGGAGGCTGCCCTACCCTCTATTTATAGTGACACAGGATCAATTCCCACCTTTGGATGTCTTGCTTCAATCCTAAGCCAACATCCAAGAGCCGGATTTGATCCTTACATCATCACTCTCAACAACTCTCAACTACTCACGTAGACTTTCCTCACCGCTCACCCCCAAGGAGACACCCCTCTCCTGTCTATTCATAGCAGGCTTGGAACACCTACCACCCTTGGATGAGCCTCTAAACCCTAGAGCACTCCATCAAGGGTGAGATTTTACCCACTCACAAAGCTATGCATGGGCTCACCCAAACCCAACAACACAACGGGTTTTGCACACTTTTCAACTCACACTAACTTGACCCGCTTCTCTATCTTCCCGACCGTGATCCAACGGTCCTCCTAGATCGAGCAGCTCCAAGTTAGCATCTCATCCATTCCTTTGTCTTCTCGGCTTGCGGCTACTCCACGGCCTCACCATCTTTGGCGACACCTTGATCATCCGGACCTCGGCTCTCCCACCTAGTCCCGATCCCCTTCGCCTCACCATGACCTAGCTCCAAAGTCCGCAACCATCATAGACAAGGAAACCACATCACATAGCAATGTCCAACAACACATATCCATCTCAACAGAAAGATATACACTATGCTGACCAGCATAACCCCGACCACACGTGGTCTGACCACTGGTTTCCATCCCGACCACCCATGGTCTGACCACTGGTCTCCATCCCGACCAACAAAAGTCGACCATTGGTCTCCATCCCGACCAACAATGGTCTGACCATTGGTCTCCATCCCGACCAACCATGGTCTGACCACTGGTCTCCATTCCGACCACTCGAGGTCGGACCACTGGTCTCCGACCAGCGAAAGACTTGACCACTCGGGGTCGGACGGCTGGTCTCCGACCACCAAAGCCTGGACCTCTCGGTCGGACGACCGACCACTCGGGGTCGGACGACCGGTCTCCAACCACCAAAGCCCCGACCACTCAGGTCGGACGAGCCGACATCTCGGGGTCGGACGACCCGACCACTCGGGGTCGGACGACTGGTCTCCAACCAGCCAAAGCCCCGACCACTTAGGTCAGACGACCCGACCACTCGGGGTCGGACGACTGGTCTCCAACCAGTAACTCAAATTGCTCTAGCTCGAAAAACAATCCAAATCAAACTCAAACTTGAGCACACCTTGCTCAAATAAAGTCAAATACTCATCACAAACATGGATGGACCTCCACATGGTCCTTCAGATTGAAATAGGAGGAGTGTTACTACAAGAAGGTAAACCCGTTGCATATTTCAGTGAAAAATCGAATGGCCTTGCTTTGAATTATTCTACATATGACAAAGAATTGTATGCTTTAGTGCGTGTGTTAGAAACATGGCAACATTACCTTTAGCCCAAAGAATTTGTTATCCATTCCGATCATGAATCTTTAAAATATATTAGAAGCCAAGCAAAACTGAATAAACGACATGCTAAATGGGTTGAGTTCATTGAATCGTTTCCCTATATCATTGTAACATCCCAAAAATTTGCCTTAAATATGCGTATCGGCTAGCTTATCACGGAGCAACAAAGCTTTCGCCTTTTCAGTTAGTGTATGGCCAAGAAGCCATTTTACCTGTGGAGATTAACATTGATTTTATATGAATAGCCAGATAAAATGGTTTGTCGGCTCAAAATTATAATGATCTAATGATCGATAATTTGAACGAATTAGCAGAATTACGTTTGTCTACACTAGATCGGCTTAAGAAGAATAAAATAAGAGTTGTGAGGGCATATAATAAAAAGGTGGTGCCTAAGTCTTTTGATGAAGCCGATTTAGTTTGGAAGACCATACTACCTATTGGTTCTAAAGATAATCGATTTGGAAAATGGTCACCTACGTGGGAAGGGCTGTATAAAATTAATCGGCTAGTCGATGAAAATTAGTACATACTTGAGATGTTAGAAGGATCTATTTTGCCTAAAGTGATTAATGGGAAGTACTTGAAGAAATATTATCCTAGCGTCTGGATTGGAGCTTAGTCGACTAAAAAGAAAATTCGTTCTGAAAAGCCAAGTTAACTCGATGCTGTTAATTGGCTAGAAAGATAAATTACAAGACAGGATAAGCATAAAATCGGTTAAACAGTCGATTATAAAATTAAAGCACTACAGAGGTATCATTCCAAAAGCCAAGCATTTAACAATTTTTTCATCATCATAAAGAAGATTAAACTTGAAGGCCAGAATCGTGAAGCCTTGCGCCCAGAGCCGATAGATCGCTTGTAGCTTTGGGGATCACATTTTGCACTTCATCGATTAAGCGTTGGTCTTCTTTAGGACTTCTTGGTACTAGAACCACCTTCGCCATCTACTTCTTCACTCCGACCACGGCCATGGAAATACCCAGTTTTTGATCTTTAATAGCCGATGAAGTCTTCTCCACGATTTGTTGGCTTTCTAGGAGTTGCTTTTCGGTTTTGGCCAACTCTTCCAAGATAAACTTCTTAGTCATCTCCAACTTTAAGATAGACTCCTTGGAAGCCTTGAGCAGCTCAGTGTCGACATCGAATTTCTGCTTCTTTGCTTTGGCATCAACGACTAGCTCATCCAAAAGTTTTTGATTGGCTTCTTGAGCTTCGCGCTGTGCTATTCTTGTCTGAGCTGCTTCCACTTGTGATTTTTTATCGTCTAAATGGCAGACATTTAGAAGGGCTTCCATTGCCTCTGGGGGCAAATCAGCTTCAACTGCGGCCATGGCATCTTGAATCGGTTGATTATTGGCAAGAATCTCCGATTGCAACCTCCTCACCAGATCAAAGAGCTTGTCGAGCCGCTCTTGCATCCCCGGAGCTGAAGTCACTGCAGTCGACGCCTCTTTCGACACTTCAAGAATTTTTCTTCTCTCCGCGTCATAATCATATGTGGCCATTATCTCTGGGTCATCCAGATCGACCAAGGAGAAACCAATAAGTTTGTCAGGTCAGAGGATTCTTGGGCCACAGTGGTCGACTGGGGCGGTGGTGTTGGCTGAAAAGACGGCGAAGGTCCGACGGAAATTGCGGGCAGATTGGCTAAGATGCTAGCCACCTGCACTGACGCGGTATGCTGGGAAAAAAGGTAAAACGTGAGTTAAGCCGATCGTTTGACGAACTCATAATTTTTTGAGAAGTTCAACTTACCCTGGCAGTAGCCAATGTATGTGGTGAGCTCTCGCCACTTTGCTCCTGAGGTTTCGAACCCCTTTTTGCTGGAGCTTTGGTGTACATTGTTTTCTTCTTTCCTGAAGTAATAATCAGCTGAGAGTTAGTTACAAGAAGGGATATAAAGAAATGTCAGTCGATCATGGTATACTTACTAGGTTTTTTTTCTCCATGTCTGATAGTGACGGACTTTGGATACCTAGGGTACCTGAAGTGTACCCAGTGAGGCTAGTTGATTGGTGTGGCCTCTTGCCTTGATGGCCACTGCCCTATTGGCCAGGAGCGGGTTTTTTGCGAGCAGCCTTGGTCTGCAGGATAGGAGCAAAACATGATTAGTAAAGTGTATCTGGCAAAAATCAGCAAGTAAAGGAAATCATTCAAGTCGATACCTCGTCGATAATATCTACAAGGATTGTATTAGTATATCCTGCAGAATTAGTCTCGTCATTTGAATCGCTGTTAGTATCTACTATCGGCTCAGGAAGATTTGAAAAAATTCATTAACAATAACTGATGTTGTCTTCTTAGAGTAAAGCGCTTCTGCAAATGCTGATCACCAAGAAGAAAAGCGTTCTGCCCGACGTGTATTCAGTATAAAGTGTGGCAAGTTTTCAATCTGAAGATCGTCGGCTATCTCAAGGATAATGTTTGCTGCGACTACGTTGCGAACTCTGGCTCTTGGCTAAAGCCGATCGAGAAGTGGTAAGCTTGGAATGATCTGGACAAAGCCTAATTACCTAGCATAAACTGATGGGCAATAAAACTCATATGAAGGCTGAAAAGTCCGATTTCTTGTATGAAGGCCGACGTGTAATATGCTTGGCAAAATGAAAAGTAAATAAATCCAAAGTCTCTTGCGGCATTAGAGCACTATCGGCATCTAAGTGAAGAAAAGAAGGCCATGAAAAATCGGCTATACTTGTGTAACTGAAGAAGTCATTTTGTTTGAACTCATTGCTATCAAGCTGAAAGAAGAAAGTTAAATACTTTTTGGAGCCGATAGGTGTTACTTTTGTCTCATTCCCAGAACACATAATAAATCTCTCCCCATAAGATCGACCGGCTCTAAATTGTGGCACCATACCCTCTGGAGTGTTTTCATAAGGAAATGTTGTATCTTCAGATGGATTCAACTCAAATGATCGGCTAAATAAACAATACAACCAGATCTGAATAAACCAGAGCGGTCCTCCAACATTACCAACAGTAAACTTCGTGAAACCAGTAAAAAGCCGACATCTTATTATATGCATCATCTGGTATACTGCCCCTAACAGCAGTTTTCCAAGGGCTAGCCGATGACCTTCTACTAGCCGCTCTGCTACGATCTGGTACACTTGTGTTGGCCCCAGAGAGGCACCATAAAATAAAAACTGATCTAGCCAGAGATTGAGGAATGCAATATGTTCTTCATCTGATACTGGTCCATGCACCTTATTATTGTTGCTGATGTACTTAGCCCATCCCTCACCTTTAGACTTGATAAGCTTATATCTAGGCTTGGCATTGTAAGCCGATATTTGTTCTTCATCTGGTCTTAGGTAGCATAATTGGGCTACATCCAAGAGAGTTGGGTCGACGAGGCTGGTGCGGAACACAAACTCATTAAAGGTATCCGACCAGAAATAACAAGCCGTGGCCACTAAGGGCTTATTGGCCTCTAGATCGGCTAAAGAGAGGGGGAGACATTCGGCTATACCCATTTTTCCCATTCACCCCTCTTCTGGGCTGCTACACATATATACCAAGATCTCCATCCCTTAAGCGCTGTCGGCCAAGCTCTGAAGCTCTTACTCCAACCCTCTATATTATATTCAGCAGCCGATAGAGGAAGGCGAGGAATTTCTTTATTTATAACTGAATCGGCATTTAGATTTCCTACCAGGCCTAGATAAAATTGGTCATTGCTGTTTGGGATTGGAATGAATACCTGAGAAGGATCAATTCAGACGATCTTGACAGGAAGCCGATTGCAGGCGGTGAGCACTGAAGGACTTGATGACTATAGCCGATTGCAGATAATTCGAGAGCTTGAGAGCGTGAAGAATGACTGTGTGGGGGCCGCATATTTGTAGCACGGTGAAAAATTTGAAGCGGCGGAAATAGATCTCAAAAGATACAAACAGTTAAAACGCACTATGTGTGTCAGAAAATTACGACGCAATTAAAGCGGCAGTTAACCGATGGAACAAAAGCCGATGGTTACAATTTTTGAAACATAACAAGTCATCTCTAAAAATAGGGGTATATGTTTGCACCAAAATTTGGTAAGTATGGTTAAATTGACAATCCAGAAACAGCAAGATACGATTATGATGACAGATCAGGATATTTGAAAACAGTACAGATTGTTAAGGAAATCACTCTCAAAATAGAGGCCGATACAGATACAACTCGCAAATCGTGTCATACCGGGACTCTATCGGTCGGCGGATATAAAAGGGGAACAAGGGTGAGCCGCCAAAGAACAACACAATTAAATCCACAAATTTACATTGTTCTCTTTTTTCCTGTCGACTAGGAGTAGCTTTTGTAATTTAGAATCCTTTCTGTAATTCGATTTTGATCAATAAAGTTGCGCATCGCCGATTGTCATCAATTACGCCCAGGTTGATTTATTCTGATTTTGCTGCGCATCACCTTCTTCAGAATCGATCTAACTTTATCCTCCGATTAGCCTTAATCGGCTAGTTGGACTTACCCTTTTGCCTCGATTAATCGGCTTTGAGCTGATTGAGTCTAAGCCGATTGATCTTCACGATCGGCTTTAAATAAAGTTTATATTTTACCTTGTCGATTACAAATCAAATCGATTAGCACGCTCTGAACCAGGTGTTCGTCTGGTATTCTGTTGTCAGAAACTCTACTTCAAGTTTTTGACGTCAACACTAGCTTAACTAATATTTCCAGTACAGTTTAAGTGAGTTGACTGAAACATATTTATATGTGTAAACAGTGGCGGAGGGTTGTGGGGTCAATGACAACGCGAACATAATTTATTAGGGTTTATCTCTCTAATTCTCTACAAATATACATGTAAATTGAAAATCAACAAATACAAGAGGGTTTATAAAAGTTATCGCCAGTTGACCCCACAGCTTGTTGTGCATCTACTGCCTGTGGAAATGCGAGGGCAAGCAAGTGATGAGTAAATTTGGCGTTTAATTCGGTGGCTTGAAACCCACAGTTTTATTTTACAATTTCTGGATGTAGTAGCTATATGCATATAGAAACATCTTTTTAGCTTAAGAAAAAGTATATTGCAACAGTTGACAGAAGATTCAATCATGCAAACACTAATCCTGAGTAAGTTAATAAAAATGAAGGGGAAACACTATTGCACTAGTCTCGTATACAATGGTATACGCGGAACAAAAATGAGGGGTCTAATGGGACAAAGCTAATATAAGACGAGTTACCAGACAAACATGTGAAGTCCTATTTAGCACGTAAAAAGATGCGAGACAATGGTAAAACGGGAACTATATTCAAGACAATACATAATTAATTAATGGATAGTGCGCTAATAAACATGCACGAGTAGCTATCGTGGAACAAAATTAAGGAAATAATAGTAAAAATCGACAGTTTACGGAAGGACATCATTAAACAGCGACCTGTATGGTCATATTCCAATTGATTGCTCAAGTTATGCCACCTCAGCTCTAACCATTTGCAAATTGCAACCTACACAAAAGGCAATTGGTTGCTCGACTTGTGGGCTCCGGCCTTTTTTCCCAGGCAGCCAACTCGCTGACCAGCCCAAGCAGCCCAGCAGCCAACAAGTCGCAGCCTTCTTCGATGACTTAATTGGGTTTATCTTATCATAGCATTTTTTTTGTCAGCATATCTGCAGTTTTATTTAATAAAATGAACCTATCTCGGGCAATGTTTATCAACAATGCGCAGTGGATTCTCCATTTGTGGAGCGACGAGGACTGCGCCAAGATCCTGAAGAATTGCTACAGAGCGCTCCCAGCGAACGGGAAGGTCATCGTCGTGGAATACGTCCTCCCGGCGATCCCGGAGCCGACGCTGGCGGCGCAGGGAGCGTTTCGGCTCGACGTCGTGATGCTGAACCGCCTGGTCGGCGCCAAGGAGAGGACGGAGGGGGAGTTCGCGGAGCTCGCCGCGGAGGCTGGCTTCGCCGGCGGGTGCAAGGCCACCTACATCTTCACCAACGTCTGGGCTCTCGAGTTCACCAAGTAGCACACAATCAACACATGCCACTTTGCTGTTTCTGTATGTTGTTTGGCTTGCAGACGTACGTACGTACGCCGTTCCTAAATAAGGCATGCAGAGGTGCAGTGTGCATATGTAACGGATGTCTGCGAGCTGTGCTTTGGTGTCTTCATATGATTTGTGTGATTGTGTCTTCAGGTTTAGGAATTATTGGGTTCAGTATCCTTATTTTTTTGAAACGGTCCAATCTTCAAGTGAGAAATTGTAATAGTGCTGCGAGATTATCAGCAAAATTTAAGAATTTAAGAAAAGGTTTAACACTTTGGAGCAAAATTTTTTCTCGGCTTTCAATGCTGATATAGAATTATAGCACAGTCCTTTCTTAGAAAATCTAGAAGAAAGAAGTACCCTTTTCAGAACTGAATTTAATTTCAAGAAATATCATAGAGTCACTTTCTCAGACTTCTAAATTACAAAAAATCTACGGAAAAAAGAGACGTATTATTCGATGGGTGAAATTTGGAGATGCAAATACTAAATTCTTTCACTCAATTGTTACTGAAAGATACAGAAGAAATACCATTACTCAGTTATTATTGGAAGATGGAAGAATAGTGACAGAACATAGCAGTTTTTTTTTTATATCTTTCAAGGACAGGATGGGCATAACTTCTCAACCAACAATGTTTTTCGACCTACAAGAGTTAATCCCAAGATTCCCAGGTATGGATCATCTTTCAGATAATTTTACAATGCAGAAAATTGACGCAGTCATCAATTCAATCCACTTGATAAAGCCCCAGGCCAAGATAGTTTCAACGCCTTGTTCATGAAAATATGTTGGCACATTACTGCTCAAGATTTATATGATCTTTGTAAGGATTTTCAGGCTAGTGATCTGAATATTAGGAGCATAAAAGCTGGTGCCTAAGAAGGGAACTCGTGAGACTGACAATGACTATAGATCAATATATCTTTTAAATTCGATCTGAAATTGTTAACAAAGCTGCTAGCAAATAGATTACAGAGCATTATCCTTAAATTGGTTAATCAGAACCAGTATGGTTTCCTAAAGTCTAGGAGTATTTAAGATTGTCTTGCCTGGTCTTTTGTGTATATTCATCAACTAGAAAATCGAGCACGGCGTGACACGCCGCTACCGCCGTTCCCCACGTGAGCAAATCGAGAAAACAAGCAAAACAGTTGAAAGAATATAATATAAAATTTCGCTGGAACAGAAGGCCCGCGTCGGGAAAAACGGAAAACAAGAAGCGCCGGGAAAAACGGAAAATAGAAAAAAAAACATATTTTTTTTCGAGAAGGATCTAAACAAAATTTTGTTTTTTCGAAAAAGGGCTTAAACGTAATGCTAAAAAAACGAAAAAAAGGACCTAAATGAAATGTATTTTCTTTTTCGGAAAAAAGGATCTGAACGTATTTTTTTTCCCGAAAAAGGACCTAAACGTAATTTTGATTCTATGGAAAAGGACCCGAGCGCAAGCCCTAAAAACGCATAAAGGACCTAAGCGTAATATATATTCTTTTTCGGGAAAAAGGACCTAACCGTATTTTTTCCCGAAAAAGGACTCGAACGTAATTTTTTTCTAAAAAAGGACCTAAACGTAAATATTTTTCCGGCTCGTCTCGCGGCTCGAGTCGAGCCACGAGCCGAGCCAGCTCGAAGGGACACGTGGGCTAGCTCCCCATCCAGGAAGTCTTCTGGGATTAGGAAAGGTAGTATGCCAACTGAGTGGGAGACCAATTGTAATTCTCAAACTTGACTTTGAAAAGACTTCCGACATGATTGAACATTCTACAATTATTGTTATCATGAGACAAAAGGTTTTTTTTAGATAAATGGATTTCCAGGATCTCTAGTGTCGGTACCCGAATATGCAAATCCGGACCCTCTATGTATATCGCACTAGTCCAGGATCACAATAGTGCACACAGACTCAACATAGGTAAATATCGCAATCATACATAGCGAAAACATAATAAAAGACTCCATATATTAAATATAATTTGTTGAATGACATTATGATCAACTTACATAAATAAGCTACGCAGGGCTAAATTAAGAACATTAAACTAAGATATTGCAGCGGAAAGGAAAACGAAAATGTTCCTTCAGTATACCACAGACAACTGACAAGGCTCGCATCTACGGGCAACTAACAAGGCTCGCACTCTAAACATTGACATCCTCCTGATACCCCTCCTCCAGAACTGGTGTAGACTCCTCGACTGGTGATGTTGTTTGGCAAGAGTGAGTACTTAAAGCACTCAATAAATTGTGCACATATTGAAATTCTAACATAACTATATGCAAGGCTTATTCCAGTAGAATGGCTATCATAGTTATTTTAAAGCAGCTTTGTAAATGAATACAACAGTTAGATTGAAAAGACAGTAAAAAAATAACAGTAAATAATATTTTTCAGCATTTCTCAAGTAAACATGGCATCCAACCCTAAGTCAAGTTTCAAACCTTCCAATGGAAACCTGCTATTCCAACAAAGTTTTCATTTTGTAAAATCTAACTCTTGACTGTAATTCCCGAGCATTGCTCAATACCATGAGCACGGCTATCCGAATATATTTTACACTATGTAGAGATTATCGCTTTACCCACACGACATGAACATCTTTTTGTGCAAACATTATTAGCACACTTCCTTTTAGTTTGCCGCAGAGATATCATGACAAAGTCTTTACAATGATCTGACTTAACTTAGTAGTACCCTCTATGGTTTCAACACTGATGGGACTAGTCACCACATTTAGAACTCCCCTCTTGTGCCATGTGAGTTCATAAAAAGGTCGAACCTCACACCACCACTAGTAGTACTAAAGCTAAGATATTGCAAATTAATTAGCTAGATCTGTCCCATTCCAGACATGTGGTTACATGTTTGACTCAGATCAAAGGCTTGCAAGGTTATGTCCTTAGGTTGACTAGGGCAAGACTTTCACATACCCTCTGCCCTTCCGACCCATTTTGTCACATTACCCCTTGCCACTTGCCCCAATCAAAATGATTACCACCCCAGTTGATTACCAATCACCACGTGCTAGAAACAAGTCAACATCGTTGCGCAAGCTCCTTGTCACTACAACTCAACATCATTGTATGACAACACCTGAAACACCAAATCCATAAACATGTTCCATATTCTATTAGTCAAGTTAACTTTTGATACCTCAAAAGACATGTGATGTACGTGGCATAGCTAAGCATACTATCATGGTCTAACCAACCTATGTTGATTACTAATATTAACCAACTAATAATGAACCATCATAGGGTGAAAATTAACCATAGCATACAAATGCTAAGGTAGGGTATAGATCAATTAGACAGATTAACTAAATCCTAATCTATTTTGAAACAGTTGTACACATAAAATATCATGTATAAAGTAAAACAACAAAGCAATTTTGTAAACTGGGTTCAACATGATCAAAACACAACTTGCCTTGGAAAAGCTCTTGTTCTTGCTCTGGAACTTAGTCTTGAGTCAACGAATCCTCCTCGGACATTCCGAGCATTTCGACGTCTACGCGCAGCGAAATAGAATGCCAAATAAATACCAAACCAAAGATCAAATAAACTCAAAAAATTAAATACAATTCATATCTCAATTTTAGAAAGTTTTAGATATTTGAATCTCCTCAATCGGAGCTCGTCCAAGGAAGAACGAACTCTTAAAATATTTGAAAATAAAAAAATACTAAAAATTAGAAAATCATTATTTATCCGATTTATTGATTTTACTAGAAAATCAATTTATTGTGTTGGCATGATGTCAGCGTGATGTCAACCCAGGACCGAACCAACTAGGAGCCGCCATGCGTCACCGACGCATGGACCCGGTGCACAAAACTCCTCAGGTCTACCTTAGACCGGATCTATAGCGCAATACGCCACTGACGTGTGGGACCCGCATGTGGCTGATCAAGCATATGACGTAGATTACAACCGAGCATCCACGCCAGCTACACATCAACGCAGTGCTGGCCTAGCCGCAACGTGGCTCACACATGTCGGCACCGAAATAACGCGACGTCAGCGGCGGTGGCACACGACCCTATGGTCATCGGCAACAAGAGAGAAGGGCAGCAACAGAGAGATGTAGGTCTCACGGTTTTGGTGACGTGGTTACCTTCTACCCCGGAGCTCTGGAACATCGGCAATGCGTTCTTCTTCCACGAGGACGACAGCTCTTGCGATGCAACATCGATACGGTGGCGCTCCGGCGGATCCAAGGTGCGCACATGACAGATCAAGCGATTGCGAATCCGAAGAGTTCGGTCTCGAGTCTCGCGACGTCCTGACGGTGGAGAATCGACAAACCCTAACCAGCTACGATGCACGGCGTAGATCCAAAATCGCGAGCAAACGACCACGACTTCAAGCTTGCTAGCTTAGGCTTTTGCTCTTGAGGTTCTGGCGAACTCGATGTGCGCCTTAAATAGGCCTAGGCATCCACATCGTAGCCAGAACGGAGACCTTCTATTGGCGGTCATGGCGGACATGGAACAGAGTCCAACTCGGGGATGGAACTAAGACGAAAGCCACCAACCGTACACGTGTTGCGATGGACGATTAAGATTCGCACAAATGTGGGCTTATCCGGATCGGTTACAATGATCTAATGGCCAAGATTTGATAACGTTCTGAACCGGTTCGATGCATCTAGCTCGTCCGATTTTGAATCAACGGCTGGCGATACTAGGATTTCCCCTGCTTGAAAATGGCCGTCCGATCAAAGATCTACAGCTGATGTTCGTCCTTCTAGAAAATGGGCCGACACAGGTAATTGGGCTGGCTGTATAGTACCGGGCCGGCCCAACACTATTTTCTTGCTTTTAAATTACGTTTTGATTTAAAATAATTCTAGAAAATAAACAAAACCAAATAAAAGATAAAATTCTCAGAAAAATTCTAGAAACTATTTTGAGACTTTAGGAACCCAAATAAAATATTTTTGACAAATCTTTATTTAAACTTTCTCAATATTTTTAATAGTTTTCACAAAAGGCCATAATAAAGAATATTAAATAAATTCCAATAAAACCTAGAAAAATCCAATAAGTTCAGAAAATTCACAAAATGCATATGAAATCCAAATATAGACAAAATTGGGACATTACAAATCTCTCCGCTTAACAGAATCTCAACCCCGAGATTAATGGCTAACTAAGGAATAGGTTAGTAAGTTCTGACTTCAAATCTTCTTCGTGCTCCCAGGTAACTTCACTTTTGAGTGATTATTACATTGAACTATACAAAAGCAAATTGACTTGTTCCTGGTCTTACGCTCCATCATATCCAGAATCTTGATCGGATGAACTGGCTTGTTCCTGGTCTTACGCTACATTGCAGCTCAATTGCTTCTGACGGTGTTTGCTCTATCTGCACTCTGAGACACTTATTAAGTTGTGACACATGAAACACATCATGCACTCCTGCCAACGACTGCGACAACTCCAATTGATAAGCAACTTCTCCTCGACGGCTCAAGATTTTTAACAAATCAACATATTTTAGCGCAAACTTTCCTTTAGCGTGGAACCTTTTAACTCCTTTAAGAGGGGTAACTCTGAGATACACGAAATCATCTGGCTCAGAGCTCAACTCTCGACGATGATTATCAGCATAACTCTTCTGTCTTGACTGTGCCACTTTCAACATCTCTCTGATCATAGCAATTTGCTTTTCAACTTCCTTAAGAATATCATGCCCAAACACCAATCGCTATCCTGTCTCATTCCAATTCAACGGAGTACGACAGGCACGACCATACAAAGCTTCAAATGGTTACATTTGCAAACTTGCCTAGTAACTGTTGTTATAGCTGAATTCTGCATACGGCAAACTTTTATCCCATCAAGTAGTGTAAGCAAATGCACAAGACCTGAGGTTCATGGTCTTATATCTGGGGCTCAGGAAGTTTTTCATCTAAGAAAGCTTATGATCAGCTCATGGGTTATGAGGTTGTTTCACCACCATTTCTATGGTTGTGGAGATCATTTTGCGTTAATAAACACTAGTTCTTTTTTTGGCTGCTCCTCAGAGGAAGGTTGATCATTGGCTCTCTTCTAAAGAAAAAAGGACTTCATTTGGAAAGCTATAATTGTGTGCTTTTTGCTACCCAGAGTGAAGAATCACTCCACCACCTCTTCTTTTGCTGTCATTTTAGCCTGTGGTGTTGGCGCTTCCACCACATCAATTGGGATCTCTCTCTAGATGTGGTCAACATGATTCAAACGGCAAAAAAACGGCACACGGTGGTTTGTTTCAAAGAGATTATCATAATCACTTGTTGGAAGATTTGGAAGCATAGAAACATAATCATTTTCGACAATTGGATTCTTTCTTTAACATCTTAGAAAAGAGAGTTTACGAATGAGTTTTCTCAGGCTATCCATAGAGTTAAACCATCCCTAAAGGACGCATTTATTTCCTGGCTGAGTAGTTTCTTGTAGTTTTCCCTCCCCCTCCTTTTTGTACATTCTGCTCTTCTGTTGCTTGTACATATTTTCTTTTTCTAATATATATATATTTATATATATACATCACAGTAGGGGCCTCCCCTCCTGTTATTCCTAAAAAAAGCTAATGCACAAGCTCTTAGCATATCTTCTAAAATCTGATTAACTCTCTTATTCTGACCATCTGTCTGCAGATGATACGCTGTAGTAAAATTCAGACAAGTCCCCATGGCTTCGTGCAACTTATTCCAGAATCTTGAGGTAAATTGGGTAGCTCTATCTGACACTATCTTCTTAGGTACTCCATGCAAACACACAATCCTTGACATATACAACTCTGCCAAACGATCTCCTGAATACATAGTCTTGACTGGTATGAAATGAGAAACCTTGGTCAAATGATCAACGATGACCTATATAGAATCAAAACCCTTCTAGGTTCTAGGAAAACCAGTAATAAAATCCATACCGATTTCCTCCCACTTTCATTCAGGAACCTTCAGCGGCTGTAAAAAACCTATGAGTCTTTGATGCATTGCTTTTACTTTCTGACACAAATCATATAGAGCAACATGCTCAGCAACTTCACGCTTCATATTAGGCCACCAAAACCTTTTTTTATGATCTTGATATATCTTGGCACTTCATGGATTAATCGAATACTTCGAATCATGAGCTTCCTCAAGAATCAACTGCTTGAGCTCCTTCTTGTTCGATACACAGATTCAACTTTTAAACCACATAGTACCCGGATCATCCAAAGTAAAATCCTTGACTAAGTCTTCATCCTTCTTAGACTCGATATTGTTGATCTTTTTATCATCTTTTTTGACCTCCTCTGATCTGATCTTATAGAGTTGGTTTCACCTCCAAAGTAGCTAAAAATCCTTGTGGAACAATTTCCAGTTTGAACTTCTAAAATTTCTTGCATAATTTTGACTAATCATTCAACACTAGCATATTAGTACTGTGGCTCTTACGACTCAAGGTATCGGCTATCACATTAGCCTTAGTAGGATAATAGTGGATTCCAACATTATAATCTTTTATCAGCTCCAACCATCTCCTCTGTCTCATATTGAGATCCGACTGTGTAAAGATATACTTTAAACTCTTGTGGTCTGTATTTATCTTACAACTGTTCCTAATGTGATAATGACGCCACAACTTCAAAGCATGCACTACGATAGCTAATTCCAAATCATGCGTTGGGTAATTCTCTTCATGCGGCCTTAATTGCCTTAATGCATATGCAACAACCTAGCTATTATGCATCAATACACATCCAAGAAATTATCTGGAAGCATCACAGTATTTATCAAAACTGTTCTGAATATTTAGTAACACTAACACTGGTGCTGTCGTTAGACGTTTTTTTAATTCCTAAAAACTCTTTTTGCACCCTGGCGTCCATGCAAACTTCTTCTCCTTTTTCAACAACTGCGTAAGTGATCTAGCAATTGTCGAAAATCCTTCGGTAAATCGACGGTAATATCTCGCCATCCCTAGAAACTACGAATCTGGGTAACTGACTTCGGTTGCTCCCAATGCAGCACTACTTCAACTTTGCTTGGGTCAATAGCAACTCCTTTAGCAGTCATCACATGGCCAAGAAATTCAACTTTCTCCTTCTAATAGTCAAACTTGCTAAACTTAGCATACAACTGTTGTTCTCACAACATTTCCAGAACTAATCTCAAGTGTTCTACATGTTCTTCCCTCGACTTGGAGTAAACAAGAATGTCATCTATGAACACAATGACAAACTTGTCCAAATATTTCATGAAAGCCTTATTCATCATGTTCATGAAATACACAGGAGCATTGGTCAATCCAAAAGACATGACCGTAAACTCATAATGTCCTTATCACATAGAGAATGCCGTCTTAGGAACATCCTTCGCACGAATCTTCAACTGATGATAACCAGATCGAAGATCAATCTTTGAGAAAACTCCAGCTCCTCTTAACTCATAAAACAAATCATCGATCCTGGACAACGGATATTTGTTCTTTATCATCACCTCATTAAGGGCACGATAATTAATGCACATTCTTAAGCTTCCGTCCTTCTTTCTGACAAACAAAACATGCGCTCCCCATGGAGACAAACTAGGTCTAATGAAACCTCTCTAGCAACTCCTTGATATGCTTCTTCATCTAACCAAACTCATCAGTAGGCATCCGATACGGTCTTTTCGCTATTGGTGTTGTACCAGGCAATAACTCAATAACACACTCAATCCCCTGGTCTGGCGGCATACCAAAACTTGCTTTAATATCATTTTATTGGTTAATTATCCTTTTTATGTTTTTCTGGAATTTATTGGATTTTTCTAGAATTTATTTGAATTAATTTCAAATCATGTATCCTTTGGTGAAAATTAATTAAATTTAGACAAGTTTAATATAAAGTTTTGCTAAAACTATTTTATTTGAGCTCAAAATGTCGCAAAGTATTTTTGAGAATTTTCTTGGATTTTTCTTGGAAATTTATTTGCCTAAAACTAATTAAGTGAATTTATGTATTTATTTTAAATCAGAAACCCGTTTTAAATCAGGTGAACAGTACTGGGCCGGAGCCCAATACTATGCACGTGGAGCCCATCTTGGTACGGCCCAGTGCTTGCACCGGCGGCCCGTAGCTGAAAGGGTTGCAGACCGTTGGATCTAAATCGGGCGATCGGGATTTGAGAACGAGGTTTCTTATTCGGGTTCAACGCTGTGGATCGTCGGATTGAGATCGCGCGGTGGGGATCAAGACGTACCGGTCCGGGACTTCTTCAGATCGGGGCCATTGCGGAAGCGCGTGGAGCATCCGGAGTGTTTCGTGACCGTCCGATCATCATCACGTGGAGCTGCGTCGTCGTCTTCGCAACAGATTTGGGATCGCATGCGGGCCGTAGCTGCCACGGACTCTAGGTCCGAATCGGCATCGGAGAAGGTTAGCGCGGCTATAAGAGGAGCGCCTCAGGGTCGCCTTGAGTTCGTAAACCAAAGCCCCACGGTAGATTTCGTAGATTGAGCACCATTTCGTCAGAATCCATAGAAGTTTGCGAAACGCCGCCGCGAGAGGAAGTTGACGATTCACCGCCATCAAGCCATCATGAAGCCTGGATCTAGACGCATCTGCTTCGTCGTCATCCAGAGCATCTTGTGCGTGCCGTTGTTTCGTCGGAAGCTCGTCGGAGAGGGAGATCCGCGGGGAGGACGTCGCCGCCGAAGAATAGAACCTCGCCGCCGTCGTTCCAGTGCACCGGAGGAGAAACCGATCGCGTCATCAGATCCGCGCCGGCAAGACGCATCTGTAGGTACCCTCCGTCCTCGCCGTCGACGACCCTAGGGCCCTACGCCATCGTTGTCGACGTGGCTAGATGCTCTGTCGCCATGTGTCGGTCGCGTGGACTCGATCGCTGGTGTGGCGCATTGCGTGGCGTGTTGCGTGGACGTCGCCGTGGCACCGAGTCAGCCAAGGCGTGGGACCCCCACGTTAGTGGACCAGAACCGCATGGACCAGGTACACCGTGGACCGATGAAGCTCGTGGACGTAGTCCATGGACCGAGGGCCACGTGTCGCATCTTGATTGGCTGACATCAGGGCTGACGTCAGCGTGACACAGTTAATCGGTTTTCGATTTAAAAATAATTCGGTTAATTCTGATTTTCTAATTTCTGTAATTTCAGTATTTATTCAAACTTCAAAAGGCTATATCTTTTGCATTTTAACTCGGATTTGAGTGATTCAAATTTTCTAAATTTTTTTAAAATTGAGATATATTTAATGGTGAACTTTAATTTATTTTTGGAGTTTGTTTGCTCTCTGTTTTGGTATTTATTTTCTTTTCTCCTTCGGTACGCGTAGACGTTGAATTGTGCGACGCTTCGGAGGAAGATCCATCAACTCAAGAGCAAGTTCCAGAGCAAGATCAGAACCTATTCCAAGGAAAGTTGTGCTTTGATCATGTTGAACCCATGTTTATACAAATGCTATATTGTTTTACTCTATTGCATGGTATTTCAAGTATACAATTGTTTCAACTTAAATTGGGATCTTGTTAAGCTACCAATTTGATCTATACCCTACCTTGTCATTGTATGCCATGATCTATTGTCACCCTAGATTGGTTATTATAGTTGGTTAGTAATGATAATCAACATGGGATGGTTAGACCGTATTAGTTGCTTAGCCATGCCACGTCATCACATGTGTTTGAATCATTGATAATTAGTCTTGACTAATGGAATATGGAACAATGTTATGAACTTGTGTGTCATGTGGGATCACACGATGAGATTGAGTTGTTTGTGGCCAGTCATGTCACGCAACGATGTTGAATTGTTGATGGCACATGGTGCTTGGTAATCAACTTGGGTGATAATCACTTAGATTGGGGCAAGTGACAAGGGACGAGTATGCCAAGGTGGGCTCGATGAGCAGAGGGTATGTGGATGTCTTGCCTTGATCACTCTAAGGACTTAACCTTGCAAGCCTTTGACCTGAGTCAATCATGCAACCACATGTCTGGTATGGGCCAGCCTAGCTGATTAATTTGCAATATCTTAATTTTGGTACTATCTTGGTCGGTGTGAGTTCCCGAGTTATGGAGTAATTCACATGGCGCAAGAGGGGGGCCCTGGATGTGGTAACCAGTCCCACTAGTGTTGAAACCTTAGCGGGTGGTACCGGGTTACGTCAGCGCATTATAAAGGCTTTGTTATAATCATTCGCCTTTGTGGTGTATGGTTGTATCGCGTGGGTAAAGTGCATAACCTCTGCAGAGTGTAAAACTATTCGAATAGCCGTGCTCGCGGTATTGAGCAATGCTCGGGAATTACAGTTAAGGGTTGGCTTAATTAAATGGACAACTCAGTTGGGATGGCAAATGCCATGTGGAAGATGGAATTTGACTTAGGATTGGAAACTTGGTTTGCTTGAGAAATGCTAAATCTATGTACTACTGTTATTTGTTTTACAGTCTTTATGATCTATTTATTGTATTTGTATATAAATGTTGCTTATTGCAAAATAGCCATGAAAGCCTATCCGTTGGAATAAGCCTTGCATATAGTACATAGAATTGCATTCTGTGCACAACTTGTTGAGTGCTTTAAGTACTCACCCTTGCCAACAACAATAATCAACAGTTGAAGAATCTACACCTGTGTTGGAGGAGGAGCTCCAGGAGGACACGAGTCATTAGGGTCCGAGCTTTGTCAGTTGCCTGTGGTGAACTGATGAGCTATCTACGTTTTCTACTTTCTGCTGCTTAATTCTTAGCTTATATTTCAGGTCTTGCCCTGCGTGGCTTAATAATGTAAGTTGGTCATAAGATCATACACTTAGCTATATTAATAAATGGAGTATTATTCTATTATCGTTGAGTATGATGTGGTATGTACCAATGTTGAGCTGTGTGCACTAGCGTTGATCCTGGGACTAGTGCGATAAACACAGTGGGTTCGAATCAGTGGATTCGGGTCCTTACAGAGGTGGTATCAGAGCATATTGACTGTAGGTCTTGGCCCTAGATAGCATGGGACTGTTCAAAACTATTTTCTAAAGAAAAATCTAAAGTTGACTAATAGAACACTCTTGACTCTTCTTATTCTCTACTTCTAGCCCTTGCTGAATTTACCGTTTTATTGCTGGTTCGGATGGAGAACTTATTCAAAGTTCATGTGGAGTAGATGCCGATCGTCCCGACCTTTGAGGAGTCAGCAGGTGGCTACGCCATGGAGTTGTGGAGAGTTCTTCAGACGCTTGGAGGGTTCTATCGTCCACTTTACCATGGAGGCAGCTGGACCGTTAATGGTGTGCACCGAGGATTTATTTGCAAGCTGATCATCTACGCTCGGGAGAACGAGGAAGCTAGCAGGCCAATCAACATTTCTGCAAGGAGGTTCTCGTATGAGGTGGCGATTCAGGAGGTGGCTCGACTTGCTCTTCGCCATGCCTGCCGCGACTACGCCGACGAGCTTCACGACTCAGTGTTTCGATGTCACCCTGATGTGCAAGCATGCCGACGCCGACGAATTGTGGAGGACGAGTGTGCTACTGCTGTACATCTTGCTGAGTTCGCTATTGCCCAGTTGGAGCATATGAAGGAAACTACTCAAGAGCTGGAGACAGTGTACGAGGCACTCATAGTGACAGAGCGGGAGCTTGAGGAGACCCGTGCCGCAGCGATCGGAGTAATCACTGAGCTAGGAGAGGCCCTGGAGGAGGTTGAGGACCAGTTGGAGCGCGTGACGCGAGGAGCTCAGGAGCCAGCCGAGGAGTCCGAAGAGGATCCAGAGGAGCGAGAGGGGAGCGAGAGAGAGTGCGCACCTGTTGTTGCGGAGGAGCCAGCAGTAGGTCACCAGGATAGGTTTGCTCCTATGCCAGCTCACCCACCGGTGTATGCGTCGGACCAGTCTTAGCCAGGGTGGCTGGATGAGTGAGAGTCAGTCCTAGAGTTGTGCTGGGACTTGAGTGTTGAGTCGCGTCTTTAAGATAGTCTTTACTTTTTTTGTAGACGTTAAGGTTTCGTGTTTAGTTTGCTTCTTTGTATTGCTGAGT
This sequence comes from Otatea glauca, assembly GCA_036346275.1. Classification (NCBI taxonomy): domain Eukaryota; kingdom Viridiplantae; phylum Streptophyta; class Magnoliopsida; order Poales; family Poaceae; genus Otatea; species Otatea glauca. The sequence continues at coordinate 16,847,021 of CM070733.1, read as the reverse complement.
GTGAGGTATGTGTTGCAAAGCTTGTAGGCTTTTATAAGCGGCCATACCCAGAATAAATAAAGAATTATTTTAGTTAGGTTTACCTATTACCCCCGCCTTAGAAGTTCTTGCATCTTATCTATGCTACATCTATCTTTCCTAACCCAAGAGGCAATCAACAGATGGTGAATACTCGTGGAACCAACGGTGCTTCAGGAAGTGGACTGCGCCAGAATGACAACCCCAATGATGGAGGCCATCCTCAACCACCACCGCCAGTGGACAAGCAGAATCTGGGAGCGTTTCTCGTCGTGCAAACAGGAAAAAATTCGTGGGCCAAAAACCTACGAATTTAGGCCAAAACCCACGAATTTAATTTAAATTCGTGAGCAAACCGTCGAATTTAGTTCACGAATTTAACTCGACGAAATTAATCAATTAAATTCGTGGGTACCCACGAATTTAAGTTAAATTCGTGGGTTTCTGCCAAGCCCACGAATTTAATTGGGAATCTGAGTTAAATTTGTGGGTTTATTAAACCCATGAATTTAATCTGTTAAATTGTGGGTTTATAAACCCACAATTTAATCTGATAAATTCGTAAGTAGAATAAACCCACGAATTTATCTGAGCACGAGATAAATTAGTGGGTTTTGAATGGCTCACAAATTTATCACTCATTTTACAAGAAAAAATATATATCCATATATATCCAAATGTATAATATATATATATATATATATATATATATATATATATATATATATATATATATATATATATGCATCGCACTCAATACATATAACAACTAAAGAAGAAAAGAAAAGGCAAAATGAAAATTGAAACTAAAAATTGCTAAGCGAACAATAAATACGAAGGATCATCTATTTTGTTCAAATCTGATCAGAAACACTAACACAAAAGAACAAACTCCACAATGAAGTTCAAGCGAACGAAGAATTAACAAATGAGACACCAAACCTATTACCTCTACTGAAATACTGAAACCAACCTTTTAACTCTTCAAAATCGGCTTAAAACTAAGTCTCCGAAATGTACACAATTTCGGCATGACCTCTCTAGTAAATAGGACATCCACTCAGCAGACAAAAAAACATTTGCAGTTATAATATATATATCAATCTCTCAAACCAGAAGGAGACATTCTAGCAGATCCTTAGATAATCCAATTACACATCCAACGGCAATTTGTAAACTATGCAATGACGTACAACACATTACAACCACAATAGATACAATCCACATTCTATTACAATAAGTCCATCATAATAAGTCCATCACAATGTATCCATCACAACAAGTTATAAAGTACAACAGTAATACACCAATCGAGCTCACAATGGAATTCATGCCTCGGGGTTGTTGGAGTTGTGGGCGCTACCACCACCGTCGGTGTTGTTGAAGATGTCTTCTATGATGTCGTCGTTAGTACGTGCTGGAGGGCGTGACCTAGAAACCTGCAAGTTCAAGATTAACTTAGGTTGTGTTACAAGTAACATTATGCTGATTCACACGAATATCAATATGAGAATATCAATAGTACTATTCAACCAAGACACAATATGAGAATATCAATATGACAGGTCAAGCTAAACAAGAATAGATATTATATATAAGAACTACACCTACGAGCTAGTCAAGATATGCTGTAATAATCATATGAACATCAATCTCATATTCAATGAAACATCAAAGTAATACTCTCTAGTATTAACAGAAGTTAACCATCTAGTTCAAGGCCAAGATTACAACTAAAATTATTTAATTCAACTTCCAAAGACCCTAATTGCATCACTGAGTATTCAAAAGATAACAAACAGTGAAAATAGTTCAAAGAAGCAATTAAGAGTTTTGGTAGTCATTTTAAGAGTTCAATATACAAAGTACAAATATAAAGCATTCTACAAGGATAAACAATCATATTGTACATGGGCAAACAACACATTCTACAAGGATGCCATATAAAGCATTTAAAACATAAGTTTACAATTGAACAAGTTGTCTTAAGATAACTTTTCAATTCCAACAAGTTCCAAATCAAAAAAGTTATTGACAGAAAGAAAAAATCAAATAGCACGTAATGGGTTAATAATTTGGTAAACCATCACATATCTCTGAGCACAAACAATGAACTTTCATAAGCACACAAGTAAACCTTTTCAAGTATGAACATTGAGATGATTTGTGCAAGGTTTAAGAAAGAGTTGCCTAAATGTCCTAAAATCGACGAAGTTATGCATTTCAACTGAAATTATCACTATTGCAATAGATTACTCAGATTGATATATACTAAAAGAATGAACTAAATTTCCTACTGAAGCATATGTCCATTCATTTGCACATCGACTAAATTGCAACTAATGTTCCTAAATTTGAGCAAGAGAAAGGAAGGAGGGGCGGGTAGCTTACCAAGTCATCAAACTCCACAACAAAGTTCAAGCGAACGAAGAATTAACAAACGAGACACCAAACCTATTACCTCTACTAAAAGACCGAAACCAACCTTTTAACTCTTTAAAACCGGCTTAAAACTAAGTCATTGAAATGTACAAAATTTCGACATGACCTGTCTAGTAAATAGGACATCCACTCAGCAGACAAAAAAACATTTGCAGTTATAATATATATATCAATCTCTCATACCAGAAGGAGACATTCTAGCAGATCCTTAGATAATCAATCACACATCCAAAATGGCAATTTGTAAACTAAGTACGCAATGACCACCACCACCACCGGCGCTGTTGAAGATGTCTTCTATGATGTCGTCGCTAGTACGTGCTGGAGGGCGTGACCCAGAAACCTGTAAGTTCAAGAATTGACAAACTTAGCTCGTGTTGCAAACTTAGAATGTTTTCGACATCCATACCTGTGGTGTCGTCTGAGGTGGCTGCAGGGCCCACGGGTTGAAGTACATAGGCATTCCTTGGCTTGGCATAGGTGGTGGGTACATATAGAACGGGTTTGGAGGCTGGGAGCCCTGTAAGGCATAGACAGGTACATTATGTCACATATAAATCATTCATTCAAATTTTGAATAACGAATTGAACCGATCCGTCTTTACCTGTGGTGCCTCTCCTGCAGAAGGTGGCTGCATCTGTGGAGTGAACATGTAGAAAGGAGGAGGAGGCTGGGAGCTCTGTGGATCATAGTTTGTGATATAAAGTATACATAATAGAGTTTTATGAAAATAAAGAATGCATGAGAATATCATATAACCTGAGGTGCATCTCCTAGGGGTGGTGCCTGCATCCCAGTAGGGTTTATGAAGGACGCCGGGGGAGGCTGAGCACCCTATGATGCTTCTCCTTGTGGTGGTGGCTGCATGTGCGGAGAAAACATGTAGAAGGGAGATGGCTGGGAGCCCTATGACATAATAGTCTAGTTTGTGAATTCGTGATTTTACGAGCTAAGTGAATTAGAGAGTAATGAACTCAAGTATCTTTACCTGCGGAATAGGAGGGCGAAACACTGGCACGTTAGGTCCAAGAGATTGTGACAGTTGCTGCATATAGATTGTTTGTTAGATTTTAATCACAAATGTACAATTGAGCGTTTTGTTCAAAGTTGAGATTGTACCTGCAGATACATTTTCATGTATTCTGAGTCTTCTCGGCTTCTGCGAGCTTCCTCTCGTGCTTGATGAGACTCTTCTCACGCTTGACGAGCCTCCTCTCGCGCTTCACGAGCCTCCTCGTGCGCTTGTGCTTCCCGTGCAGACCTCGATGATCGAGCACTCCCCTGTGAGGAAACCGAGCCTCGTGGAGGACGATCGCAGTCCACAACTCCATCCCCCATGGCCCACCTACAAATGATATATACTGAAATGTGACCATGCAACATTTTTTTTCCTTAGTAGAGCGAAAACAAATAAAATTAGTTTTATTAACGAACCTCCCATGCTTTAGGCCCCCTCCAGCGTGGTACAACGCTTCCACATCGACCGGCACGGCCCTCCAATCAACCTCCGGCCCATGACGTTGTGTCATTTGTTACGCATATGACGCTTTGCAAACAACATTTTGGTGCTCTGGATGTAAATTTGCACAAAATATATTGTGTCATTTATACTTACCATCCTCTCACTAGCCCCATCGTCGCACAACACATCCGGTTTTGTGGATCCTCGCCTTGGTGCCCCGGATGTAAACTTCCACAAAAGTGGAGTACTCCACTTTCGACCTCCTACGATGCAAAGTTATAAACATAGTGACAAATTCACTAACAATTATAATACCGATACTTACCATGCGTTGCTCTAGGCCAATGTGTCCGTCTGCGCCAGTATTTGTGCTTCCCAATCTACTTCTTCGTTCCTCGATTTCTATTTGATTTTTCTTGAAAATCCTCGACCCCGATCTGCACATCCACCTCCAAGCCTCCATGTCCTTCATTATCCAATCGACCGAGCTCGAGATACTCTTGTTCTGTCAGTGTATCCTCCTCGCCTCTGGTCCTCTTCTCATGTTCACCTTCTTCACCCTCTTGTAAAATTGATGATGACTTGAATCTGCATTCTTTGAACGAATCTCAACGACCTTTTGTGCCGCCTGTTGAAGACGCCTTTGGCCTTCTTCAAAGCGTTATGTCGTCTTCGTTCTCAAGCGGAACCTCTCCTGCATATAATCACACACTGTCAAATTGTACTTACATTTAAAGCAATACTCAAATAGAGTAAATACATAACACAAACTCACCCAGAAGCCAGCCCACACTGCGCCCTGACATGTTTAGTTGTCTTCGCCTCCTTCCACGTTCTCCTTCAACGCCTAGTGCTTCCAGTTGTGGGTCGCGAATCTATCCTCGCCTGACTCAACCATGCCAGGGTAGTAGTACCGGCCAAGGTCTCCCAGCACGGCGTTAACCTTTGTAATGTGGCCCGTCCCAGTCCAACTCGGCTCTTTCTAGTGCCTACAACAAAATACAAGACAAAGATGCATCAAAACACTAAGTTGTCACTTAGCTAATGCTAAAAGAAAAGACATGAAAGATATAACTGTTACCTGCTCCCGTGTACCTCTATCAACCTCCTATCGGCCGGGTTGCATCTTGGACGAATTGAGACGGTTTTACGAAACCTGAAATGCTAATAATTAGTTCATAGACATTAAAATGTAAATATGGAGATTAAATGATAATCCAATACTACACATATACCTGATGGTACCCGAAGAAGACCCGCCCTCTTCAACCGGATCTAAGGTCGCCTCCAACTCTGCATCTGCCACGCCTCGGCCTCGACGTCGCATCTCAGATCTGCTGTCCCACCGCCACCACCCCAACGACCTCCTCGTCGTCCACCTCGCCATGCCCTCATGCTCACATCCCACCCCCTCCTCCGCAACCCCTACTCGCCTCGTCCTCCCGTGGTGCTCCCCGCTGTTCTCGTGCTCGCCATCGGCACCTCTGGAGCTGCTCCTGCCGCTGTCTAATCTGCGCCGCCCCAGCAAATATGGCGCTACAGGCCGTCGAGTCCTGACCATCAAAACCCTTGCTCCTCGACCTTCTGGAGGACGACCCGCTGAACTTGCCTTTAAGCTTGTCAACCTGATGCCTGAACATACTCATCTGTTCAAATTTGACAAGAGTTAGTATATAGGTTTACAAATAATTTTCAATAACTTGCAAAAATGAATGAGACAACTATAACATGTAAAAAATGAAGGAGACAACAATGACTATTAGAAATGAACGAGGCAACAATAATCTTACAAAATATACATATCAAAAGTCATCGGCGTTTAATCGCCATGCGACTCGTATTTCATTGAGACGTGCTTGAAGACATGCAATCCTTACTGACTTTTTAGGGCGTTTCCGTGACGGGCCTGGTTCATCTGTTATTACGTCTGTGGCATCGGTAGGTAATTGATCGAGTCCTGCCCCGTCGGAGACAAGGAAAGAATCCCCCATATCTTCTTCTTGATATACATCACCCACATCATCCTCTATGTTACTTGCCACATACGAAACATCCCCAAGAGGATATACTTCAGGGTTAACTTTAAATACAACCCACCAAGCCTTCAAGCTACGGTGAGGATAGCTCAGGTAGTACACCTGCTCAACCTGATGTGCAAGCACAATGTTATTGATGTGGCCCTCAAGCCGCGAACTGTGCTTCACCTCCACCATCCCAAAGTCATCGACACGTGTGCCGTTGTGTGGATCGAACCAATGGCAATCAAAAAACACAACCTTCAGTTCTTTGGTACCCCCAAAGGTATACTCAATTATGTTTTGTACAACACCGTAGTAGTCTAATATATCACCGCTGGAATCGGATGACGTTGTGACTACTCCGCTGTTTGAAGTAACCGCAAGTGGACGGCTAGCTTCTAATTTCACTATTCGAAAATGGAACCCGTTCAAATCACAGCGACTATAGCTCCTTGCCGTCACATCACCATGTGAGAGCCGTCGGAGATCCTCAGGGACGGAGGCATCACGCATACACTATATAGCAACATGCATCATTGTTAGTCTAATATTAAGTTACTACAACAATTCATTTTAGAAAAATGAATAAATAGTCAAATTACATGCTGATGGAACCATTGCACGAAGCTTGGGCCGCCTTTCAACCCATCACGACGTAGGTTATCCAATTGCTTAGTTGTGGGTTGTTGAGTTGACTTCCAATTTTCTTTGTCAAATACTCTGCGTCATTTATTCTCGGGTTAAAAAGGACACTACATCGAAATGTTGAAAACATATTTGTAAAGTCACTTACTCAAAATATTTTTCAACTTCTACCATGTTAGTGAACATGTAAAGCATGGCCAGGTTCCACTCCTCATACTCAACATGGTGTGCAGTGTACGACCCAACAGGTTGACCCTTGCATTGAAAAAGCTTAAGTTCGCTCAACGGTTCTTCTTCCGTGGCACGGTACCGATTCGTAGGGGCATTCACGTTGTGTTTGAGTGCGAAATACTCTGTTGAGAAGTTTGTGATCTCTTTACTTGCATAAGCCTCTGCGATACACCCCTCTACCCTTGCCTTGTTGCGCATTGTAGCTCTAAGCTTTTTCAACTCCCTTTCCTGATTATACATCCATCTGAACTGCGCAGGACCTCCAACCTTCGCTTCCCAAGGTAGATGCACCAGCAAATGTTGCATCACATTCATAAAACCAGGTGGGAAAGTTTTTTTCAACTTGCATACAAGCAATGGAATTCCCTTCTCTAACTTCTGCATCAACGTCTTCAAGATTTCCTTAGCGCATATCTGCCTATAGAAGTAACTGAGCTCGGCTAACATCCTCCACAACTCATTATCAAAATAGCCACGAAACATTACCGGAACAAGTCTTTCCATGATAATATGGTAATCATGACTCTTTAGCCCGTTTAGCTTACCGGTGCTGACATTCACGGCCCGTTTTATGTTAGATGCATAGCGATCAGGAAACTTTAGAGTTTTCAACCACCTCAAAATCTGTTTACGGTCTTCTGGCTTCACACAGTATGGAGCTCGTGGCCGGCTCTCATTTCCATTTAAACCAACTTTAACCTCGAGCCACGGCCTAACACAATGATCACCCATGTCTTTCCTAGCACTCACGTTATCCTTTGTTTTGTCGGTTACATCAAACATCATGCTTATGATGCTTTCTGCCACATTGCGCTCTTGGTGCATCAAATCTATGTTATGCGACAGAATCAAAGCTTTCGCATAAGGCAGCTCCCAAAGAAAAGAAATATGAGTCGGTTGTGCTCCTTTCCATAGCCATGAAACCCACTTAGTAGATTGTACAAGCCGACTATGCCATTCAGCTATCTCCTCTCCGTGAGTCGCCGGCGACCTTTTTAACTTTCATCCTTTTCAAATGCTTTGGCGTCGTTCCTAAAAGGGTGCCTCACCGGAAGCCATCGTCGATGGCAATCGAAGAATGTGATCTTTTTACCGTGCGTGAGCCTGAATGCATCAGAGTCAGCCATACAAATTGGACAACACAGGCGACCATGAACACACCAGCCGGCCCAAATGCCATATGCCAACAAATCATGGACCGACCACAGGTATGCGGCTCGTAAGGTAAATTCTCTACCACCAACGCTGTCGTATGCCTTTTCCCCTCGCCACAACTTCTTCAGCTCATCAATTAAGGGCCGCATGAACACATTGAGATCCTTCCCTGGATGCTTAGGACCTGGAATGACAAGAGCAAGGAATATGAACCCCTCTTTCAAGCAAATCTCAGGTGGAAGATTGTATGGCATGATGAAGACCGGCCAACATGAGTAGGGGCTAGCGCTTGTGCTGAAAGGTGTGAAACCGTCTGTGGACAAACCAAGACGGACACTCCTAGGGTCGCTTGCAAATGTAGGATCGAATCGGTCTAATGCCTGCCATGCCTCACCATCATATCTGGGTCTTGGTCCTCACGTCTACCTTTTTTGTGCCACCGCATATGTTTCGCTGTTTCTTTTGACATGTACAGCCGTTTAAGCCTATCCGTGATCGGCATGTACCGAAGCTGTTTAGTCGCGACTTTTGTAGTCACTGATACCCCTTCCTCATCTACCACCTCAACGAATCTACACTTACCGCAATGCATACAATGGGTATCCTTGTCATGATCCTTCCAGAACAGCATGCAATTATTCTCACACACATCAATCTTCTGGTAATTCATCCCGAGGCTGGCCATCAACTTTTTCGATTGGTACAAATCCTTTGGCATCTTGTGGTTAGGCGGAAGGACATCATTCATTAGTTCAAGCAAAGCATTGAAGCATTTGTTTGAAAAGTTGAACTTCGACTTCATCGACATAAGCCGTGTAACCGCCTGCAGGACGGTCACATTGGTCAAGTCATGCAGCTTCTCGTCCGAGGCGTCAAGTAGCCTATAGAATTCCTTAACCTCCTCCTACCGTGACCCTCCCGGAGTTAAATTCACCCCCGCCAAGATCATCCAGCATCTCTTCCATCCGGTCTTGATCCTCCCCATGGTCCAGCATCTCTTCCATCTCAATGGCCGGCCCTGCGGCCTCTCCATGACGGTGCCACACCAAATAGTTAGGCATGAACCCATTTTTGCAAATGTGATACTGCACTATATCCTTCTTGTAGTAGCATTGTTATTCTCGCAGAGGGTACACGGCAATACACATATTCACTCCTCCAATAATGCTTGCTTCAAGAAAGCATCCGTGATCGCCCCATTCCTTGAGTGCCCCCATCACTCCTCCATCCGTCATACATCACCCTTCGATCGTCACCCATTATCAAAGCTAAACAAATGAAACGATGTCAACGTACGACCGTGGCTTAGGTGACAAAGACAATCATATTAGGAAAGATGTGTTCTAAACCCACCCAAGAATGGAGGCTATTGCATGCGACCTATGACGTGCGCTACGAAACGAACGAAATTTCGACAGCATAACCCTGCTGTTCTCCAAACGCATGCCTGATGCTGGTGCGTCGAAGAACAACAGGGTTATGCGGCCGAAATCACGTTCGGATCGCTCGCACGTCATAGGCCCTATGCAACAACCAACATTCTCGGGCTGTCCAAAATACGTTGGACAATTCGAACCGCGCACCTCACAAGCAAATGTGAGATGTGCGTTCCGAACAGGTGACGCCTAGGCTCTCTCTTGTTTGACACAAACCCTAAACTCTAACGTTATATACAACGGCAGCGAGAAAATAATAAAATATATATCATATGCGTGAATATAAAATGAGATGAAATAACTTTAAACGAATATAAAAGAGATGAAATAAACCTTCTCCAACACCGGTGGGGCGTCGCGAGGTTCGGGAGGCGGGTGGCGCCAGCGACAGCGAGGCGCCGGCGATGGCGGCGCGTGGCGCAGCGCGGCGGGCGGGCGGGTAGGGCGCCGCGCCGAGGGCGGGCGGGCGGTGGCGCGAGCAGCGGCCGGCCGGCAGCGGCGCGGGCGGTCGGCGAGTGGCGCGCAGGGGCGGTGTCTCGAGCGACCGAGCGGGTGGTGGCGCGGGCGGGAGGGCGGCGAGGTGGCGGCGGCGCGGCGGCTGCGGAGTGGTCGGCCGGCGGGGCAGCAGCAGGCGGGCGGCGGCGGCGGCGTCTCGGGCGGTGGCGAAGCGGCATCCCATGGCAGCGGCGGGCGGGCGGGCGCGGGCCGACAGGCTCCAAAGTGGGCGGGCGGCGGACGCCAGTGGACGGCCGGGCGGGTGCGCGGCAAGCGGCCGAGCGGGGCGGCGGCGCGGCCGGGAGGGCGGCCGGGCGCGGCGGGCGCGGGCGAGTAGGCGGGCGCGGGCGCGGCAGTGCGGGTGGCGGCGAGCAGCGCGGGCGGCGGCCGAGCGAGCGGTGGCGGCGGCCGAGCGGGCGGCGGCGGCAGCGGCGGCGGGCGCGAGGGTGGATGGTGCGGGCAGCGGCGGCGAGCGAGGCGGAGCGAAGCGGCGGCGAAGGCGAGCGGTGGCGGCGGCGGCGCGTGCGGTCGAGAGGGCAGCGAGACGGGCGGTGCGTGGGCGATGGGCTTTTCCTACTCGGCTTAAATTGTGGGGTTTGGTGGCCCACAAATTTAAATCGTAAATTGTGGGTAAGTTACGGCCCACTAATTTAAATCGTAAATTCATGGGTAAGTTACGCGTCACAATTTAAATGAATAAATACGTGCGTATATTGTGGCTCACGAATTTAAATAAATAAATTCGTGGGTGTTATTGTGGCCCACGAATTTAATTAAAAACGTGGGTTTTATAGAAACTGACGAATTTAAATATATAAATTCGTGGGTTTTTTTGGCCCACGAATTTAAAAAAGCCCACGAATTTTTCCCTGTTTCTTGTAGTGTCAACTGATGCAGACCATGATGCAACAGATGCAAGAGATGACTAGCGTGGCTACAAATAACAACAATCATGTGAACCAGAACAACAATGGTGGACCGCGGTCGTACTCCAAGCTGTCAGATTTTATGAGGACTCGGTCGCCAACCTTTTCAGGAAATGTAAACCCCTTGGAAGCCGATGACTGGCTTAGGACCATTGAGAGGAAGCTTCATATCACTCAATGTGAGGGTAATGAGAAGGTACTCTACGCCTCTCATCAATTAGAAGGAACAGCCGCAGAATGGTGGGAAAACTATTGTGCCACGCATGAAGCCCCGCAGGAAGCCCCGCAGGAGATCACATGGGATGAGTTTACTATTGCTTTTCGCCAGTACCATGTTCCAGAGGGAATGATGGATCTCAAGAAGGAGGAATTCAGAGCTCTGAAGCAAGGAGGCCAGCCCGTGGCCGAATACCTAAACAAGTTTACTCAGCTAGCCCGCTATGCCCCCGAAGACGTAGCGACAGATAAAGCTAGGCAGTCCCGCTTCATGAAGGGACTAAATTTCGGATTGCAAGTGGGGCTGATCACCCATAATTTTTTGGACTTTCAAGAATTGATTAATAAGGCATTGATTCTGGAGGACAAGCGCAAAGAGCTGGGTGAAAACCATAAGCGCTTGATGACTAATCAGGGTGGACGTCCCAACCACCTGCGTTTGAGAATGTCACCACAACAGTTTGCCAGATTTCAACCGTCAACTGTAAATAAGGCATCAACTCCTGCACCTCGCCCTGCTAATCAGAACTTTCAGACACCAGCACAGGGCAGTAATGCACCAGGAGGGAGTCAGCAGTCAGCAGTCAAGAGATGCTATACATGTAATGAGCCAGGGCATTTCTCTAATAGATGTCCACAGAAGGGAGGCATCACGCCAGTGTGTTTTAACTTGGGATCAACACCAGCCAAGGCATCGGCTTCAGGAGGAAATCGTGCGCCAGGTCAATCGACAGCGCGTGGCAGGATCAACCACATCACCACAGATGGAGCTCAAGAGGCTACGAACGTCGTTTTGGGTAAGTTTCTGGTTAACTCAGTACCCACCACAGTTTTATTTGATTCTGGAGCTTCGCATTCGTTCGTTTCTCAAAGTTTTGCAACCAAGAATGGATTTAAAGTGGTGAATCTTAAGTGTGTGCTATTAGTCCAAGCCCGAGGATCTGAGCTTAGATCTAGCCTTGGGTGCTTGGGAGTTAAGTTGCTTATGGACGGGATAGAATTTCTAATGAATCTTACCTTGTTAGATGCACAATCCCTAGATGTTATCCTTGGAATGGATTGGCTGTCCAAACATAAGGCTGTTTTGGATTGTGGCCGAAGGATCGTATCACTGGAAGGCCCTAGTGGCAAGAAGGTAGAATTTCAAGCGACCGCAGTTCGTGATGGGCAGTTAGTGGTCAACAGCAGGCATGCCATCAGCATAGAGGATGTGCCAGTAGTCAGAGAATACCCGGATGTGTTTCCGAAAGATTTACCAGGGATGCCGTCGGACCGCGATATCGAGTTTGTTATTGAGTTAGCACCAGGGACAGCACCGATATCAAAGAGGCCTTATCGGATGCCTACTGACGAGTTAGTGGAAATGAAAAAGCAGATTGAGGAATTGCAAGAGAAAGGTTTCATTAGACCAAGTTCATCACTGTGGGGAGCACCGGTTTTGTTTGTTCGTAAGAAGGATGGAAGTCTTAGGATGTGCATCGATTATCGTGCACTTAATGAGGTAACGATCAAGAATAAGTATCCGTTGCCCAGGATCAACGATTTATTTGATCGATTAAGGGAGTGGAGTTTTCTCAAAATAGATCTTCGTTCAGGATACCATCAGTTGAAGATCCGAGCGGAGGATGTGCCTAAGACTGCGTTTTCTACGCGATATGGATATTATGAGTTCACAGTCATGTCATTTGGATTGACTAATGCCCCTGCATATTTCATGAACATGATGAATAAGGTTTTCATGGAATATTTGGATAAGTTTGTTGTAGTCTTTATAGACGATATCCTAGTTTTCTCGAAGACAGAGGAAGAGCATGCGGAACATTTGAGGATGGTTTTAGAGAGGCTGCGAGAACATCAGTTGTACGCTAAGTTCAGCAAGTGTGATTTTTGGAAAGAGAAGGTTGAATTTCTTGGTCATGTAATGACTACTAAAGGAGTTGCAGTCGACCCAAGCAAAGTGGACGCAGTGTTGCATTGGGAACAACCGAAGTCTGTTACTCAGATCCGTAGTTTTCTGGGAATGGCGGGATATTACCGTCGGTTCATAGAAGGATTCTCAACGATTGCTAAACCCCTTACGCAGTTGTTGAAGAAAGAAAAGAAGTTTGCATGGACGCCAGAGTGCGAGAAAAGTTTTATGGAGCTAAAGAAGCGTTTGACGATAGCCCCCGTATTAGTATTGCCGGATGTGCAGAATGGTTTTGATATTTATTGCGATGCCTCAAAGCAAGGTCTGGGGTGCGTGTTAATGCAAAATGGCAAAGTCGTTGCTTACGCGTCGAGGCAGTTGAGACCGCATGAGGAGAATTATCCAACGCATGATCTGGAGTTAGCTGCCGTAGTGCATGCTTTGAAGATATGGCATCATTATCTCATAGGAAATAGATGTGAGATATATACTAATCATAAGAGCCTAAAATACATTTTCACTCAAGCAGATCTTAATATGAGACAACGAAGGTGGCTGGAGTTAATTAAGGATTATAATGTGGGAATTCACTATCATCCCGGAAAAGCTAATGTGGTAGCAGATGCTCGAGTCGAAAGAGCCATAGTGCAAATACGCTGTCAATGGATGATCAACCAGAGCTATGTAAAGAATTTCAGAAGTTAAAGTTGGAAGTTGTTCCGCAAGGAATTATAGCTGCACTGGAAGTAAAACCAACACTTGAGGATCAGATCAGAGAAGGCCAGAAAGATGATGAGAAAATCACTAAGATCAAGTCCAAGAAAGAGGAAGGCCTAGCCGTGGATTTCACTCTAGATGAGCAAGGAACCATGTTCTTCAAAGGCCAAATCTATGTACCGGATCAAATGGAGCTGAAGCAACTGATTCTGGAGGAAGCTCACGATTCTAAGTACTCGATTCATCCGGGAAGTGCTAAAATGTATCAAGATTTGAGAGAGAGATTTTGGTGGCCTAATATGAAGCGTGAGGTGGCTGAGCATGTTGCTCTATGCGATGTATGTCAGAGAGTAAAAGCCATGCATCAAAAACCTGCGGGTCTGTTACAGCCGTTGAAAATTCCTGAATGGAAGTGGGAGGAAATCGGTATGGATTTTATCACCGATTCACCTAAGACTCAGAGAGGATATGATTCAATTTGGGTTATTGTGGATCGGTTGACCAAGGTCGCTCATTTTATTCCGGTGAAGACCACCTACTTAGGAGATCGTTTAGCAGAGTTGTATATGTCAAGGATTGTATGTTTGCATGGAGTGCCCAAAAAGATTGTGTCAGATAGAGGTACCCAATTTACCTCAAGATTTTGGAACAAGTTGCATGAAGCAATGGGAACTACTTTGAATTTCAAGATAAACATATCATCCGAGCATGCACGGTCGAACGAAAAGGGTAAATCAGATTTTGGAGGATATGTTGAGAGCTTGCGCTTTAGCTTATGCTACATCTTGGGATAAATGTTTGCCGTATGCAGAATTCAGTTACAATAATAGTTATCAAGCTAGCTTGCAGATGTCACCGTTTGAGGCGTTGTATGGACGTGCTTGTCGTACTCCACTGAATTGGAATGAAACGGGAGAGCGTTTGGTGTTTGGACCAGATATTCTTAAGGAGGCAGAAAATCAAGTTGCTATGATTAGGGAGAGGTTAAAGATAGCATAGTCAAGGCAAAAGAGCTACGTTGACAACCGACGCCGAGATTTGAGTTTCGAGCCAGCAGATTATGTGTATCTCAGGGTTACCCCTCTTAAGGGTGTTAAAAGGTTTCACGTTAAAGGGAAGCTTGCACCAAGATATGTTGGTCCGTTCAAAATTTTGAGCCATCGAGGAGAGGTAGCTTATCAGTTGGAATTGCCTCAGTCCTTGGCAGGAGTGCACGATGTGTTTCATGTGTCACAACTTAAGAAATGTCTCGGAGTGCCAGCAGAACAAACCCCGTTGGACGCTATAGAGCTGCAGGAAGATTTGACTTACAAGGAGCAGCCAATCAGAATTTTGGATGTTATGGAGCGCAGGACTAGAAACAAGTCTATTCGCTTTTGAAGAGTTCAATGGAGCAATCATTCTGAAGGTGAAGCAACTTGGGAACGTGAAGAAGATTTGAAGTCAGAATTCCCAAACCTATTCTCTAGTAGCCCTAAATCTCGGGGTCGAGATTCTGTTAAGGGGGGAGGTTTGTAACATCCCAAAACTTGCTTTAATATCATTTTATTGGTTAATTGTCCTTTTTATGTTTTTCTGGAATTTATTGGATTTTTCTAGAATTTATTTGAATTAATTTCAAATCATGTCTATTAACCTTTGGTGAAAATTAATTAAATTTAGACAAGTTTAATATAAAGTTTTGCTAAAACTATTTTATTTGAGCTCAAAATGTTGCAAAGTATTTTTGAGAATTTTCTTGGATTTTTCTTGGTAATTTATTTGCCTAAAACTAATTAAGTGAATTTATGTAATTATTTTAAATCAGAAACCCGTTTTAAATCAATTGAATAAGATCTTGGGCGGGCCCAACATCGCGCGTGGAGCCCATCTTGGTACGGCCCAGTGCTTGCACCGACGGCCCGTAGCTGAAAGGGTTGCAGACCGTTGGATCTAAATCGGGCGATCGGGATTTGAGAACGAGGTTTCTTATTCGGGTTCAACGCTGTGGATCGTTGGATTGAGATCGCGCGGTGGGGATCAAGACATATCGGTTCGGGACTTCTTCAGATCGGGGCCGTTGCGGAAGCGCGTGGACGGAGAGGATCGTGCAGCATCCGGAGTGTTTCGTGACCGTCCGATCATCATCGCGTGGAGCTGCGTCGTCGTCTTCGCAACAGATTCGGGATCGCGTGCGGGCCGTAGCCTCCATGGACTCTAGGTTCGAATCGGCATCGGAGAAGGTTAGCGCGGCTATAAGAGGAGCGCCTCGGGGTCGCCTTGAGTTCGCAAACCAAAGCCCCACGGTAGATTTCGTAGATTGAGCACCGTTTCATCAGAATCGATAGAAGTTTGCCCAGCACCGCCGCGAGACGAAGTTGACGATTCGCCATCATCAAGCCATCGCGAAGCCTGGATCTAGATGCATCTGCTTCATCGTCGTCCAGAGCATCTTGTGCGTGCCGTTGTTTCGCGGAAGCTCGTCGGAGAGGGAGATCCGCGGGGAGGATGTCGCCGCCGAAGAATGGAACCTCGCCACCGTCGTTCCAGTGCACCGGAGGAGAAACCGATCGCGTCATCAAATCCGCACCGGCAAGACGCATCTGTAGGTACCCTCCGTCCTCGCCGCCGACGACCCTAGGGCCCTGCGCCATCGCCGTCGACATGGCTAGATGCTCTGTCGCCATGTGTCGGCCGCGTGGACTCGATCGCTGGTGTGGCGCGTTGCGTGGTGTGTTGTGTGGACGTCGCCGTGGCACCGAGTCATCCAAGGCGTGAGACCCCCACGTCAGTGGACCAGAACCGCATGGACCGGGTACACCGTGGACCGATGAAACTCGTCGACGTAGTCCATGGACTGAGGGCCACGTGTCACATCTTGATTGGCTGACATCAGGGCTGACGTCAGCGTGACGCAGTTAATCGGTTTTTGATTTAAAAATAATTCGGTTAATTCTGATTTTCTAATTTCTGTAATTTCAGTATTTATTCAAACTTCCAAAGGCTATATCTTTTGCATTTTAACTCGGATTTGAGTGATTCAAATTTCTAAAAATTTGTAAAATTGAGATATATTTAATGGTGAATTTTAATTTATTTTTGGAGTTCGTTTGCTCTCTGTTTTGGTATTTATTTGCTTTTCTCCTTGGTACGCGTAGATGTTGAATTGTGCGACGCTTCGGAGGAAGATCCATCAACTCAAGAGCAAGTTCCAGAGCAAGATCAGAACCTATTCCAAGGTAAGTTGTGCTTTGATCATGTTTGACCCATGTTTATACAAAAGCTATATTGTTTTACTCTATTGCATGGTATTTCAAGTATACAATTGTTTCAACTTAAATTGGGATCTAGTTAAGCTACTAATTTGATCTATACCCTACCTTGTCATTGTATGCCATGATCTATTGTCACCCTAGATTGGTTCATTATAGTTGGTAAGTAATGATAATCAACATGGGATGGTTTGACCGTATTAGTTGTTTAGCCATGCCACGTCATCACATGTGTTTGAATCATTGATAATTAGTCTTGACTAATGGAATATGGAACAAAGTTATGAACTTGTGTGTCATGTGGGATCACACGATGATATTGAGTTGTTTGTGGCGAGTCATGTCACGCAACGATGTTGAATTGTTGATGGCACGTGGTGCTAGTAATCAACAGGTGATAATCACTTAGATTGGGGCAAGTGACAAGGGGCGAGTATGCCAAGGTGGGCCCGATGGGCAGAAGGTATGTGGATGTCTTTCCTTGATCACTCTAAGGACTTAACCTTGCAAGCCTTTGACTTGAGTCAATCATGCAACCATATGTCTGGTATGGGCCAGCCTAGCTGATTATTTTGCAATGTCTTAACCTTGGTGCTATCTTGGTCGGTGTGAGTTCCGGAGTTATGGAGTAATTCACATGGCGCAAGAGAGGGGCCCTGGATGTGGTAACCAATCCCACCAGTGTTGAAACCTTAGCGGGTGGTACCGGGTTACGTCAGCGCATTGTAAAGGCTTTGTTATAATCACTCGCCTTTGTGGTGTATGGTTGTATCACATGGGTAAAGTGCATAACCTCTGCAGAGTGTAAAACTATTCGGATAGCCGTGCTCACGGTATTGAGCAATGCTCGGAATTCTGATTAAGGGTTAGCTTAATTAAATGGACAACTTGGTTGGGATGGCGAGAATGCCATGTGGAAGATGGAATTTGACTTAGGATTGGAAACTTGGTTTACTTGAGAAATCTTGAATCTAAGTACTCTTTGTTATTTGTTTCTGATCTTTATGATCTATTTATTGTATTTGTATATAAATGGTGCTTATTGCAAAATAGCCATGAAAGCCTATCCTTTGGAATAAGCCTTGCATATAGTACATAGAATTACATTCTGTGCACAACTTGTTGAGTGCTTTAAGTACTCACCCTTGCCAACAACAATAATCAACAGTTGAAGAATCTACACCTGTGTTGGAGGAGGAGCTCCAGGAGGACACGAGTCATTAGGGTCCGAGCCTTGTCGATTGCACATGTAGTGAACTGATGAGCTATCTACGTTTTCTACTTTCCGCTGCTTAATTCTTAGCTTATATTTCAAGTCTTGCCCTGCGTGGCTTAATAATGTAAGTTGGTCATAAGATCATACACTTAGCTATATTAATAAATGGAGTATTATTCTATTATCGTTGAGTATGATGTGGTATGTACCAATGTTGAGCTGTGTGCACTAGCGTTGATCCTGGGACTAGTGCGGTAAACACAGTGGGTTCGAATCAGTGGATTCAGGTCCTTACAACTAACCATCTCGAATTATGGTCGCTTGAAATTCCACTTTCTCTCCAATAGGGCTCTCAACTGATACAACTCTTTGACCACAATCCAAAATAGCCTTATGTTTGGACAACCAATCTATTCTTGGGATAACATCTAAGGTTTGGGTATCCAATATGATAAGGTTCACTAGGAACTCTATTCCTTTAATGAGTAACTTAACTCACAAACACCCAAGGCTAGACCGACTTGGACTAACAGCACACACTTGAGATTCATAACATCCAACCCATTTTCAACCATAAAAACTCGAGAAACAAATGAATGCAAAGCTCTAGAATCAAATAAAACTGTCACAAGTACTGAGTTAACCAGAAACTTACCCAGTACAACGTTTGATGCATCCTGAGCTCTATCTACGGTGATGTGGTTGACTCGACCTCTCACTATTGCTTGAGGCATAGCTCCAACTTGACTGGTTCCACGGTTCACTCCCGGTGCAGGTGCCTTAGCAGGTGTAGTTCCTAGGTTGAAGCAAACGGGTGTGATACCTCCTTTCTATAGACACTTATTAGCAAAGTGTCCTGGCTCATCACAACTATAGCATCTTTTGACAGCAGACTGTTGTTGACTTCCTCCTAGCGCATTGTTTCCTTGGGCACGTGTCTAAAAATTCTGACCAGATGGATGTGGTGCAGGTGTTGTTGTCTTGTTCGTAGCCTGTGGCTGGAACCTGCAAAATGTTGCGGAGTCACTCTCAATTTAAACTGATTTGGACGTTCTCTTTGATTAGCCATCCTACGCTTGCGATCCTCACCAAACTCCTTGTGCTTGTCTTCCAAGATCAAACACTTATTGACTAATTCCTGAAAATCAGGGAAGTTATGGGTAATCAACCCAACTTGCAACCCAGAGTTTAGTCCCTTCATGAACCGAGACTGTCTAGCTTTATTAGTTGCAACGTCTTTAGGGGCATATCGTTCCAGCTATGTAAATTTGTTCAGATAATTGGCCACTGACTGGCCTCCTTGCTTAAGCGCCCTGAATTCTTCTTCTTCAAGTCCATCATTCCCTCAGGCACATGGTAATGTCGGAATGCAGCAGTGAACTCCTCCCATGTGATCTCTTGTGGGGCTTCATGAGCAGTACAATATTTCTCCCACCATTTAGCTGCAGTTCTTTCAAGTTAATGAGAAGCAGGGTTCACAAAACCGACGAAAACCTTGGTTTTCGAGCGTACCGCTGAGGTTCGAAATCAAAAACCGTTCGGTAAACCGGTCCAATCAAAAAAAAAATTTAAAAATGTAAAAATTTTGAAAAAATTTATGCGTTCGGTTTTTCGCCAAAAACTGCTCACAAAAACCGTTTTGCGATGAACATCTAGTTGGCAGCGGTTTTTCGCAAAAACCGAGCGGTTTTTCGCGAAAAACCGCGGTTTTTCTATTTTTTTTTGAATTTTTCAGAAAAATTTGATTTATTAACCCTTCGGTTTTTGACGGTTTTGGGCGGTTTTCCGAGCGGTTTTTGCGGTTTTCGTATCGCGAATTTCGACGCGAATTTCGAATTTCGGTTTTGTGAACCCTGAATGAGAAGCATAAAGAACCTTCTCATTTCCTTCACATTGGGTTATGTACAGCTTCCTCTCTATGGTTCTAAGCCAATCATTAGCCTTTAAAGGATTGACATTCTCAGAGAATATCGATGGACGAGTCCTCATAAAATTAGATAGCTTTGAATATGGATGAGATTCATTGTTGCCAAGTTGAGTAGCATTGTTGTTGATTGCAGATTGTGTTGTCATACTCTGCATTTGTTGCATCATGGTTTGCATTAGTTGAGTCTGTGCAGCAAGGAAAGCTCTCAAGTTCTGCATATCCACTGGCGGTGAAGGTTGAGGTAACGCTCCATCATTGGGATTGTCATTAGGTTTATTTCCACTACCAGAAGCTCCATTATTTCATCGAGTGTTAAAAATCATTATTTGCTATATTTTCAACGATCTACATGTAGATCGACGTTCTAGAGTCGCGACAATCGACTCTGACTTCGCGACTGAAATCAACAAGCAAGGCAAGCACCCCCTTTGATCATATTGATCCCAGTATTAAATATTCATTTGTTTATCAAATTGTTTCATGCATGCGCTTATATTCTGTAAATTCGCTATTTTGTAGTATCGGTAGATATACCCATTGTTTCATGGAACTTCCTTGATAAGTACTGACATGTGAACCTTGATAAACCTAGAATTAAGTTTAGACAATATATAATGTCACCTTGGGTATATGCAACTTAATAATCATGCTTAGCCATGCTTTAGAATCGGGATGAACAAATTGGATAAACTGATCATTAGAGATATTAAGACATGATGATGGTCGTTGGTATTTTTTGTTAAAAACTCAAAATAAAACTATGGTTTAGATGGGGCAATTATTGGCAATAGCCAGAGGTGCAAGGGACTTGCACGTAGTGTAGGGTGAAGATTATCGCCCGTGTCGGATTAACGACCGAACTACGTGTTGTTTTCAAGCCAAGAAACACGTACAACCACAAGTGCTGGTATGGGATAGCCTTAAACCAATTAAGTTACCTAGTTTAACTTTGCACATTGGAAGGCTGGAGTAGTACGGGCTTTTCTTTTAAGGTTTGCTTGGAGGGGCGCCCACACCGAGGTGTTGTGAATAACGCTTGCTGATACAACGGTGTACGCCATGCTATGGGGAGTTCCATCATATTTATTCTCTGAGTTCTTCTACCATAGTATGGGTTTATCATCATCGTGCTGGTGCAAAGTTAACCTAGGTAATGTAAAGGTTTTCGTCATGAACATTCTGGCCACACGCCAAAGGTGCGTGAAACATGTGGTAAAAAGAAAAGATCATGACTTGTGGGTAAAGCTATACACCTCTGCAGAGGGTTAATCTTTTCAAAAAGCCACGCCCGCGGTTATGGGCACTTGGTAAAGTCATCACATAGTTAGATATTTTATTATTTTCAAAAAGTTTTGGTTTCATCGGTTTGCCTCGTGTTGGCAAAGAATGGTATTGATAGGAATTGGATATCTCGATGCTCACGTCATGGAGGATTGTGAGTTATTACTTATGCTTTACTTACTTGTTACTTTCATATTAGTCAAACTTGCTTTTACAAATTCCGTTTTGCAAATTACAACTTGATTTACAAATCAAATTTTGCTTTATGCAAATTAACCGTAGAAGCCTTTCCTTTGAGGCTTGCATATATTATAGGTATTGCAAAAGTCTTACTGAGTACGAAAGTACTCACCCTTGCTTATTTATTATTTTTAGGTGAAGAATCAGATTAGCCTGACGAATCTTACTTTGACGCAGGATACAGGAATTATCTTAGCAAGTTTTTCTAGGGTTTATGCCTTGTCAGTTGCCTGAGGGTTGGATGGGCACACTATAAGACTTTTGCTTCTTCCGCTACAATATACTTTGAATTATAAGACTACTATATATCAATAACTTACGCTTTAATAATATTGTGTATGGTTATGATTCCAATTGTTGTAAATATGTGTACTAGCCACTGATCATTAGACTAGTACTATATGCACAATACATCATCCTTCTTAGTATTATGTACAAAAAAGGAGGGTCGTTACAATTTTCAAACTGTAATTACACTGGCCTATTGATATTGTGCATGACTTACATTCATCACCAGTGAATATTGATATATTATATTGAAAGAAAAGTTAATGTGAAACAATTGAAATGCTCATGCTATAATATGCAAGGGTTTGAAGGATCGAGATGGCAAACAGAGCGGCGGGGGGGGGGGGGGTGAATGGTCGCAAATAAATTTTTCCCCAAAATACTTCAACAAAAACCTCGACAAGATTGCTCAAAGGAAATCGTGAAAAACCCGAAAAACTAGACAACTATGTGTACCCCTAGCTTGCATGGATAAGTACCATAAAATATGTGGGGATTTTTGAGTCACAATCCTGGTTGTCTAGTGTCCAAGGTAAAGAGGAATCAATCCAACTCTTGCTTTTAGAAAGGACATCAATTCAAATCACAAAAGTCACTTTCAGAAAAGCAAAAGCAGAATTTCCAGAAATTGTCCTCAATTTGAACAGGAGGTTGGTGCGTTTCTGCAGCTCACAAAATTTTGAGAATTTTTGTCCCTATGAGAAGAAGAGTTGTGAAGAACTCCACTAAACTTATCCTCAAAAAGCCTTACAAAAAAACAGGAAAAATAGAAGAACACAGTCAGTCAAGAACTTCGAGCAGAAAGTTTGGGCTCGGTTTTCACCTCATGGCGCCCAAATGGTGCAACAAGTGAACTCCAAATTTTTTATGCAGGTGGATATAAGAGACGCGAACCTTATCCAACAAGAACAACTTAAAAAATATTTTTCTAGATTGTTATAAAACTCAAATACTAAATGCTGCGCAAAGAACAAGTTCTGAACAAAGTTGGAACTTGAAAGAAAAGATGTCCTCTACTCAATCCAAGAGTGCAAAAGAGATGTAAAACCATATGAACACACTCAAAACATCTAAGATCAACAGCATTTAGAAGGAGAGGACTCAAATCCAAATTGCGTGAAAGTAACTTGCGAGAATGTAATTGCGGGAAAGTAAATGCTGAATTTAAATTGCGTAAAGTAAAGACATAATGTAAATGCGCAAAATAAATTCAGAGTTGGATGGATAAAACTTTCATTTCTGGAAGGAGAGGTTACAAAGGCTCACTTTCATGTGGGCAAAGCTCAAAGGAGCATTCAAAAACCTTCTAAGGGAGGAGGCTACCCCTTCACCCCTATTTATACTACTCTTGGGCCACCTACCACCCTTGGATGAGTCCCTCAACCCTAGAGCACTCATCTAAGGGCTAGGATTAACCCACACACACAGCCATGCAAGGGCTAACCCAAAACCCTCACACATACCGGGTTTTCATGCACGGTTTTCAAAGCATACTACCTAGACCCGCTAACCTATCAACTAGACCTCAATCCGACGGCCCTCATTGATCCACGCGGCATCTAGCTAGCATCATCTCCTTTCCTTGTCTTCTTGATATGCCTGAAATCCGTCTCGGATCATCTTCCGGCGATCTCCCAACCGTCTGGACCTCCGACGCTCCTCGCCTAGTCCCGGTCATCCTCCGCCTCACCATGACCTAGCACTGTCGCCCTGCAACTATCAAAGACAAGGAAAAACCTTTCACATAGCAATGCCCACAAGATATTCAATGATTATCCCAAAATCATTAATCGATCATAATTGCTCTCAATGGTCCGGTGCTACTACCCCTAGGCCGGTAGCACTAAGAAGAGCACCCAACTCTCAAATTGCTTCAAATCCAATTCAATTCAAATCAAACCAAGCTCAAAACTCGTCAATTACTCATCACACACAAGGATAGACCTCCACATGGTCTTTCAATCTCCTCCTTGATGAGTATATTGACAAACACATGAAAAGGCATAAGTTTTGAGTTTGAATAAGAGAGAAGAAAGCAATTTGAATGCAAAGCCAAACTTTGTCCAGAATAAGGAAATAAGATCATGACCAAGTTGGCAGAAAAGGGATTTTAGAGCTAAACTTTAGAGAGAGCAAGTTTTCAACAAATGCTCTAAAAGATCCAATAAAACTCACAAGGAACACTCGAATATGCTTATGATCATAAAAATTTGCAATTGTCACAAAGATCATAAAAACCAAAGTGGATTAACAATTTTCCTTTGAAGATGCCTTTTCTACATTTTCTCCTCCTTTTGGCAATATAGGCATCAATTTTTTTTATTTTCTCCCGCTTTATATATGTATGCATGAAATGCATCCTAAGTGAGCTTTGAGAATTATCCAAGTGATCATAAATGCAAGATATGACACCAAGCTAGTCAATTTAGAAAATGACTGAACTAGGATGTCTCCAAGAACAAATTCATTTTGCTCACAAGCTTTGTTTACAAGATTTTATTTTAGCAAGATTTGAACAAGTGCAAAACTTAGCAAAAGTTTCAAAGCTAGAAGCAAACACCACTCATAGGATCAAATGGAAAACCTAGAGTTCAACCTGCTCAACACTTTGGGGAATCTTGAAGTGCATATAGAGTCCTTCGAGCTCATTTTTCAATTCATGCAAATTCTTCTTCTTTGATATTTTGAAAGACATAGCAGGGTGCAAATGTTTGACATTATTTGCATTCTTTACCCATTTATGTTTTTGTTATTTGCATTTCTTAATGATTGACTCAAGCCATGTTCGATCAACCCAAGAGTAACTCTTAAGAGAATGATCTTGATCATACACGATATATTCCAAGTTCATCCCAAGTGTTGAGTTCAATTTTGCACAAAAGAGAGTCA
Organism: Otatea glauca; assembly: GCA_036346275.1. NCBI lineage: Eukaryota > Viridiplantae > Streptophyta > Magnoliopsida > Poales > Poaceae > Otatea > Otatea glauca. The sequence continues at coordinate 16,822,258 of CM070733.1, read as the reverse complement.
AATTTTTCTTAATTTAGCACATATGAGCAATTTTGAAGGACTAAAATATGGATCAAGCAAGTTTCACCCAAGTTGCTATAGGGACTCTAGAGAACTCCATAAATTCACAATTCATGGTAAAAACCTCTAGAGAAGAAACTTAACAAGAAAAAGCAACATGTTTTTCATTTAAGATTTTCAATTTTCAGATTTTAACAAGCTTAGTATGATAGATGAACTTGGATAGATTTTAACAAGCTTAGTATGATAGATGAACTTGGATAGATTTTAACAAGTGATTTTCTTCAAAGATGTAGCAAGGTGCATTACATGAAGATTGAATCAATTGCATAATATACAAAGCTCATAAAACAAAAGAAAATGCAGCCTATATGCAATGCATGAACAGATTTTCAAACTCCCCTTCAACATGTGAGTCAATTTTAAGCACAAATTGAGTTATTAGTAGAGTTAGGCGTAGAAAAAACCAAATGAACTCAATTGAAGCCAAAAACTCAAAAAAGAGGAGAGAAAGATTGAAAACTGCAAACTGAATGGCTATAGAGTTTAGAAAAGATAGCAAAGAACACTAGGCTCAAACTCGCTCTCATCTTCCCCAATGACTGACAAAGGACAGCTAACTCTTGAACTCCAACACAGAGCAAACACAGACCACTGTCTACCGGGAGGCCCAACATCTGCTAGACCTATAAGTCCGTGAGTGAGCTCAACCAAGAAGAAGAAAAGAATAGCATCCTGAAGCATAAGATGAGAGGTCCATGCCAAGCATGCCGAAGTCTAGGTGAAGTGAACTCGAAACTCTAAAGAGAAAACCCATAGCACCCGAACAAAACAAAAGAAAGAAGAACCGGAAGAAAAATAATATAATACATAATATACAAGCCAGGCTCCCCTCACAGAATGCCGTAAGGGCACACGACCCCAAGCTCACTCCTCAGGGCAACAAACCTGGAGCTATCCAAAGGATTGGTGAAGATATCGGCTAACTGAAGGTCACTCTCTACAAACTGAAGCACGATATCCCCCTTCTCTACATGGTCTCTAAGGAAGTGATATCTAATATCAATGTGTTTGGTCAGAATCTTTTTGGGTTTTTAGCAATGCAAATAGCGAAGTGTTGTCACGAGAAAAGTGGCACACTCTGTATATCTAACCCAAGTCCCGCAAGGTCGATCTCATCCAGAGAACACAGCTACAAACAATGGTGCGACAACATACTCGGTCTCGGTGGTGGGTGTGCAACCCTGCATCGCTTCCTAGATGACCAAGAAACAAGAGAAGTACCAATGAATTGGCAAGTGCCAGAAGTGTTCTTCCTATCTATCCTCTGACCCGACAAAGTCAGCATCGGAAAAGGCTCTAAGAGATAGACAAGAGGAGGAAGAGTACCAAATACCATAATCAATGGTAGTGTGAAGGTACCGAAAAATGCGCTTCACCGCCTGACAGTGAGAGGCACGGGGAGAAGCCTGAAATTGGGCGCACATATACATGGCAAAATTTATGTCCGACCTCGACGCAGTGAGATACAAGAGGGAGCCAATCATGCTACGAAACTCCTTTTGATCAGCAGGCTCACCATCCTCATCAGGCTCGAGGACTGCAGTGGTGGCCATAGGAGTTAACACCGGCTTCCCGTCAGACATGTCGAAGCGCCTCAGGAGGTCCCAGGTGTACTTGCCTTGATGCAAGAAAGTGCCCTCTCGAGTCTGGTTGATCTGGAAGTAGCTCAACTCGCCCATCATACTCATCTCAAACTTTGTACTCATCACATCAGAAAACTGAGAGACAAGAGAATGAGAGGAGCCACCAAAAATGATATCGTCCACATAAATCTGGACAAGAAGAAAATGAGACTCATGGTGTCTGATGAACAGAGTTTTGTCTACTATGCCCATTTTAATGTCATGGCTGAGAAGATAAGATTTGAGCCTGTCATACCATGCTCTGGGGGCCTGCTTGAGTCCATATAGAGCTTTGGAAAGCTTGTATACATGACTCGAAAACTTGGGGTTCTCGAATCCTGGAGGTTGCTTGACATAAACCTCTTCCTCAATATAGCCATTGAGGAATGCACTCTTGACATCCATTTGATAAAGCTTGAAGCCTTTGGATGCAGAAAATGCAAGCAGGATTCGGATAGCCTCTAGCCTAGCTACAGGGGCAACGGTCTCCTCAAAGTCAAGAACCTCAACTTGAGAAAAGCCCTATGCAACTAGTCTAGCCTTGTTTCTAACTACAACCCCATCCTCACTCTGCTTGTTTTTGAACACCCACTTGGTCCCAATGACATTATGACCAGATGGGGGCTTGACAAGCTGCCATACCTTGTTCCTCTCAAAGTTCTCAAGTTCCTCATGCATAGCATTAATCCACGACTCATCGGATAATGCATGAGAAACATCCTTCGGCTCAAAGGAGGCAACGAAGGCAGAGTGGATGCAGCAACTGGACAAACCTGATTTTGAGCGAGTGACCCGATCAAACAGATCACCAATGATCTGATTAGGTGGATGAGCTTTCTGGATATGTCGGGGAGGACCAGAAGAAGAAGTGGCCTCTACCTCTTGAACAGAAGAGGTAGGAGCAGTCACTCACCAAAGGAGAGTCGAAGGCAAGGGTGGTCTCCACGAGGTGCGAAATGGAAGCAGAGGCACCTTAGGTATAGAGGGACTGGATCGGTGGAACACCATCATCTCCATCATCCTCATCTTCTACAAAGATGATCTCGGAGGGATAAGAAGAGCTCAAACATCGTGTCTAGCTCTGGGCTAGCCTCATCAAAGGTCACATCACGAGTCTCTATGATCCTATGCGCATCAACACTCCAGACCCTATAGCTACGAGAAGAAGTCGAGTAACCTAGAAAGATACCATCGAAGAGCGAGACTCAAACTTATCTAGGTTACGGACTTCAAGATAAAATACTTGCAACCGAAAACGCGAAAATGAGACACACTGGGCTTTCGCCTATACCTCAACTCATAAGTGCGATGCAAATGTGCTCTCAAAAACACGCGATTAGAAACATGGCAAGCAGTAGCCATAGCCTCATTAAAATTTCCTAGAATCTTGTACTCATCTAGCATCATCTGGCCATCTCAACGAGGTCCTGTTCTTCCTTTCCGCTCGCCATTCTGGCGAGGCGTAGGAGAAGAAAAGCGATGCTCTAAACCGGACTCCACATAAAAACTCTCAAAGTAGGAATTCTTGAACTCCGTGCCATTATCACTGCGTATAGCTCGTAATGCACACAGGAGCTCAATAGACAACCTCTTGACCAAATCCACTGAAGTGAGAAAAGTCTCATCCTTTGAGGCCATGAAGAATACCCAAGAGTATCTAGAAAAATCATCAACGATGACAAGAACATACCACTTCCCTCCCGCCGATGCACTCTAGCCGGACCAACAAAGTCCATTGTAAAAGCTGTCTGGTGCATCACCATCACTCTGATGGGGAGGATGAGAAGCGATAACCATCTTGCCATGTCGGCAAGGAGAGCAAACTAAGTCTTTGACCATCTTGAGTTTGGGCAAACCCCGAATGAGATCGTGGCTGCTAACTCGGGTCAAATGATCAAAACCAATGTGACCAAGTCTCCTATGCCAGAAGGAGAGATCACGGGACTCAGAAGCAATCAAACATCGAAGAGAGTCTCCAAAAGAAGCAAAAAAATCAGCACGAAAGACTCTCCCAAATCTAGAAGTCCCGCAAACTAACCCTCCTGATGAATCAAGAATTCTACAGGCATTACTCTTGAAGCTTACCTCGAAAGAGTCTTCGATAAGCTGAGAAACAGAGAGCAGATTGTATTGCATCTTACTTACTAAGGCAACATCTTTAAGAATGAAATTTTGGTTAATGCAGATGGTACCTTTAGCAATGACTCTACCTGAAGATGCATCCCCACAAGTGATCAACTCATCACCGGGGGCTCGGACTAGGGAAGAGAACCATCGAGAATCTCCGGTCATATGACGAGAACAACCGGAGTCGACAATCCAAACATATCCCTTCCCCATCCGATTTAACTGATCAAGACACAAGAGAGAAAGATGACTCGATCTTGGGATAGAGTGAAGACTTGGGAACCCAATCTTGAACCACACGACGCCTAGAGTACCGACCACGAAAGAAGGCGGACTCAGTGTCTCTCTGCCGTTTAACCTTAACATGATCGGTAGCAACTCTAGTAGATGATCTAGGAGCTGGGCTGGGTTAGCCCGCCGTGGTGCAAAAGCGGACCATCCCAGTGAGGCTTCCTAAATCTCCTACCGAAAACACCTCATGTCACGATATCTACCTCGATGGGAAAAATGAGGAATATCAAAGGGACGGTGGAAAGGCCGACTACGAACAGCTCCAAGACTAAAACTCGAAGAACCAAATGAAAACCGAGTCTGGGCCTTTGGTAAAAAGCAGGCGACTCTCTAACTTTGTCTAGAAGTAGTGTGTACCTTAGGAGCACTCAAAGTGCAGGGATGACCACGAATACCCTAAGAGCGACAACTTCGCTCACGCTAAGTGATCTTGGCGCTGAAGCGAAATCTACTAGGTGACCATCCTTCTTACGGAAGGTGCATGTGTACTTCACCTTGCTAGAGACGAAGCAGCAGGGTAACACCCTTCAGTCGTCAAGTCCTATGGACAACCCAGTGAGACCTAAACACGGTGGTGCTCACTCAGGAGCTACCACAATCTCACCACTCTTGGAGCCGCGACAATGGTGGGAGGATGCGCGGCGTGCTCAAGGATCAAATCCTAGACCTTGATTGAATCTACTAATCTTGGATTGATCTAGAATAAGATTGAGCTTCTTCTTGCATCCTACAAACTTCTCGAGAGTGCTCATAAGATACTGGCAATCTCGAAAGAAAGAGGCACAAGAAGAACAAGGGGAAGAAGAAGAAGAACTAGAAAGATGAGCTCTCTCAGCACGTGCATTTTTCTCCCTCAGCATGGCTGCCTCAATCTTGAGGGCCTCACAAGAAACGCAAGACACATTTCTAATTCTATAGGCTTGGTCTTTTAATTTCTTCTTAAGCTCGACATGGATTTTATCTAAGTCCCCCTCAATCATAGAACATCGCAAGCAACTTTCTTGTGACTTATCTAGTAAGTCCTTAGCATGTTGATCACACTTGACATTCAAAGCATCATTGTCAAGTTTTAGTTGTTTACAGCCCTCACATGAGCTGACTTTCAGTAAGCAATTTAGGGCATGCAATTCAAGTTCATCATTTCTAGAAGAAAGCTTCTTAAGGTGAGTGCTCATGGCATCAATTTCAGTAAGCAATTTAGGGCAATTAGCATAAGAGGGAGTAGAGTGAGCATGAAGAAAACTAGCATCTACAAAAGGAGTATCAACAGATTCATTGCTAGCATTCTTCAACCTAAGACTATCTAGTTCAGACAACACACTATCATGCATAGTCCTTAGGTTCTCTAACTCCACAAGCAAAGCATCACACAAAGTACAGTCATCAGTGACTCGAGAGGGAGAAGATCTAAGTGAAGCTAACTCTCGAGTCAAGGTACCTACTTCCTTCTCAAGCTCCGTACACCTAGCTCTAGCTCTAGCATGAAATTTTCCTAATTTGCAGAAAGCTTCATTGAGCTGGTCATAGGAGGGTACCTCGTCCGTGTCGCTGTACAGCTCGGAGTCGCTGATGCCGTTGACGTCGGCCATGAAGCACATGCCGGAGAAGTCGTCGCCACCTTTCTTCTCTTGCGGATCATCCTCTCCCTCGTCGCTCCATGTCTCTGTGTCAGAGATGTTGATGTCATCAAGCGCGGCGAGGACGCGGTGGAAGAGATTCTTGTTCTTGGAGAAGTTGCTGTACTTTTTCTTGTGCGCCAGTTCACGAACTGAAGGCTTCTTATTGCGGTTCTTGTCGGTGTAGTCATTCTTGCCCGAACCGCCAATGTCGTTCTTGCCCTTCTCCAGCTTGGGACAGTTCGCCTGAATGTGGTTGGGGCCACCACACTCGAAGCAGGTGATCATGCCACCTCTCTTCCTCTTTCTCACCCTCTTGTATGCATGAGAGAATTTGCGAGCAAGAAGAGCAAACTAATTTTCTAGAAATTTTTCCAGTTGGTCATCGCTTAGCTTGCAATGGGTGGAGAGGGAGAGACCGACAGAAGAATCAGAAGAAGATCCATTGGGATCGGTGAGCAAAGCCATCGACTGATATTTCGTCTTCCGAGAGACGACATCGATCTCATGAGTCTTGAGGCGGGAATAAAGCCCGTCAAGTGTTAGAGTCGATAAGTCGGTGGTGTCCTTGATGGTGGTCACCTTCATCTCCCAAACCCGAAGGTCGAGTGCGGTCAAGAAATGCCGAGCATTGTCCGAGTCAGGGTATATGCAACCAACTGCTTGGAGGTTGCTCAAGAACTTTGTAAACCGACCAAAACACTCGTCGCGACTCTCACCAGCGCGTTGATCAAACTTGTTGTACTCGCGCTTGAACTGGTCCTGCCTCACAGTCTTGATTTGAGTAGAGCCCTCATGGTAAGCATCGAGGGTTACCTAAATATCGTGAGGGGAGCGAAGGTGAGAAATCTTATCATACTCACCGCGGTTAAGACCCTGTATGAGAATGTTCCTTGCCTTAGCATTCGCCTCAACGTTAGCCATATTGATGGCCGTGACATTTTCATCAGCAGGAACCTCATACGGGAGTTTCACCTTCTACCATATCGTAGCCCAGGCGATGATGTATGACTCCATCCGGACTTCCAAAAGGAAAATCAACTCCATTAAAGATGGGAGGCTTGGTGGAATATTTGTCCGTCGCCATGGCTCTTGAGACCGGTCAAGATCTAGAAAGAGCGAACAAGCTCGAAACCAATTGAAGGATCGAGATGGCGAACAGAGGGGGGGGGGTTGAATGGTCGCAAATAAAATTTTCCCCAAAATACTCCAACAAAAACCTCGACAAGACCGCTCAAAGGAAATCGTGAAAAACCCGAAAAACTAGACAACTATGTGTACTCCTAGCTTGCATGGATAAGTACCATAAACTATGTGTCCTCAATTTGAACAGGAGGTTGGTGGGTTTCTGCAGCTCACAAAATTTTGAGAATTTTTGTCCCTATTAGCAGAAGAGTCGTGAAGAACTCCACTAAATTTCTCCTCAAAAAGCCTTAAAAAAAATAGGAAAAATCGAAGAACACAGTCAGTCAAGAACTTCGAGCAGAAAGTTTGGGGCTCGGTTTTCACCTCATGGCGCCCAAACGGTGCAACAAGAGAACTCCAAAATTTTTCTGCAGGTGGATATAAGAGTCCCGCACCTCCTCCAACAAGAATCACTTAAAAAGGATTTTTCTAGATTGTTATAAAAATCAAATACTAAATGCTGCGCAAAGAACAAGTTCTGAACAAAGTTGGAACTAGAAAGAAAAGATGTTCTCTACTCAATCCAAGAGTGCAAAAGAAATGTAAAACCATATGAACACACTAAAAACATCCAAGATCAACAGCATTTAGAAGGAGGGGAGGCAAATTCAAATTGCGTGAAAGTAAATTGCGAGAATGTAATTGCGGAAAAGTAAATGCTGAATTTAAATTGCGTAAAGTAAAGACATAATGTAAATGCGCAAAATAAATTCAGAGTTGGATGGATAAAACTTTCATTTCTGGAAGGACAGGTTACAAAGCCTCACTTTCATGTGGGCAAAGCTCAAAGGAGCATTCAAAAACCTTCTAAGGGAGGAGGCTACCCCTGCACCCCTATTTATACTACTCTTGGGCCACCTAACACCCTTGGATGAGTCCCTCAACCCTAGAGCACTCATCTAATGGATAGGATTAACCCACACACACATCCATGCAAGGGCTAACCCAAAACCCACACACATACCGGGTTTTCTTGCACGGTTTTCAAAGCATACTACCTAGACCCGCTAACCTATCAACTAGACCTCAATCCGACGGCCCTCATTGATCCACGCAGCATCTAGCTAGCATCATCTCCTTTTCTTGTCTTCTTGACATGCCCGGACTCCGTCTCCGATCATCTTCCGGCGATCTCCCAACCGTCTGGACCTCCGACGCTCCTCGCCTAGTCCCGGTCATCCTCCGCCTCACCATGACCTAGCATTGTCGCCCTACAACCATCAAAGACAAGGAAAAACCTTTCACATAGCAATGCCCACAAAGATATTCAATGATTATCCTAAAATCATTAATCGATCATAATTGCTCTCAATGGTCCGGTGCTCCTAACCCTAGGCCGGTAGCACTAAGAAGAGCACCCAACACTCAAATTGCTTCAAATCCAATTCAATTCAAATCAAACCAAGCTCAAAACTCGTCAATTACTCATCACACACAAGGATAGACCTCCACATGGTCTTTCAGGATTAGTCCTAAAAAAATCTTTTTTTAAGTCCTAAAAAAATAATATATAAGGATTCAGTATTGATGGACCAGTTTCATAAAACAAGCAATCTCCAAGAAATCCATAATTGCTGCCACAATAAACTTAAGCTTCTGATCTTGGATTTATGATGGGAGGAAATATTTAATTTGACAATTACTACAAATTAGCCTGAACCCATATAACTCTGTTTAAGTCACCTATTAGACTAATTCAAAATTGTCTGGTGCAATAACTGGTGCCTATTGGTAACCAACAATGTTTTTTTCTAGTTACCTCATTACAGACAAAAGGAAACCGTTCTTGATTGTTGCGATGTCACATGTGATTAGGGGTATCTGACAATGCTCAATTAGAAGTACTACAACTAGTTGTGAAAGCAAAGAACAAAACGAAGAGATTGTATTTTCCCCTACCTAGTGCTCTATGTCATATACACGTATAAGATAAACTGATTAAACACCCAATATATATCTGTGAAGTATAGCCAGTGGCTGAGTGGTCTAGTACAAACTAGACAAAAGATCATGCACAACCAGTTAACAATTGTTGTTATGTGTAATTTCCTTGCTTTACAAATCAAATGAAAAGGTAAACAAGATGATGGTTATAGTTATATGGTTGTGTTAGACAAGGTTAAAGTTTTTGGAGTCTTTCCATGCTATCCCCTGTCTTCCTTGTTAGTGTTATGCCCTTGAGGCAATCATTTAGACGATTGTAACATGACTATGTTTATGAATAATAATATGATTATTGGTCCAATGAATGTATATCATTGTATTGATCAACAAGTATGTGACTTGCTTATGAAGCTCTTTACTTATTAATGTAATTCGATAAATATCTCTGATCGTATATCATCGTATAGGACAACGATGAATAGATCAGTACATGTAGTGATCGATGATCATGCTTCATAGATCATAGGATAGGGAGATATCATCTATACATTGTGGACGCATGTTGAAGAACATGGGTTAGATAGACCCGCAATGGGACACTGCAAGAATGTTACATTCTTATGTATCATCAGTGTATCTCATACATAGTACATGTATGATACTTAGACCTGAGATTGTCATATTCCCTACATGTGTAATAGTTTTCCTTGTGGCTATCAAACAATACTTCCTAACCAGATAGTTATAAAGGTAGCTTTCATGTTTACTATAAAACGTGTAGAGGGAAGTGAGCAGTCAAGATGGAATTTGCCACTCCAATGAAACGGAGATATATGATAAGGCCACTCGTGTGATATGATTAAGGAAGTGCATGGCCATGCCGTGATTGAGGAGTCAGTCACATCTTATTAATATATCACGGATACGAGAGATGGATTGAATCATCAAAGGATGACATGCTTCTCGCCTTGAGTTCAATCTTCATATACTTGGCAAAGGGATTATTACATGAGTACTTTTGATAGGTTTTGTCCGATTTGATCATAGTATGTATGGGAGTTGGCATACTTTGCAACGTGCCGCTACCAACTATTGGATTGAAAAGGAGTTTTCCGAATCCATGTCCAAACGTACGTGAACCTGCAGGGTCACACACTTAATGGGCTGGGATGCATTAATTTGGATTGGATCCGTAATTAATGGACCTCGAGGGATTAGCACGCTGATGGGCCCTGGTTTAGGGTTTCATCTCTTGGCTATATAAGGAGGGGAGGAGGGTGGGCGCAGGGTGTGCTTTCCCACGGTTTAGAAGTGATTCACCCGAAACCCTAGCCTCCTCCTCTCGCTGCCCCTGCCGAGCGACCAGGTGTTTGCACACCGACGCATGATGTTCCATCCCTGGATGTGTGGACTATTGCGGTGACGCTGCTGCGACTGCGGCGTGGGAGGACGATCCACGACGAGGCGAGGATGATCCACTACATTGACGCGCGAAAGATTCCGCATCTGCGCATCTAGTGGTAATCTAATCTGTGATCCCCTTCTTGCGAGTATCTTTCTGGTTTTGCGATAGGTTTTTTTTGTGCTAGTGTAGCATACCGCGTTCCTCTTCAGCAACTTATGTACAAAGAAACAGCTAAACATTATCTTAAATGGGATTATAATATGACCCATTATAGCACATGCAAGCACCCACAAAACCATGAACCCAAACACGTGTTCTATAACTGAAGCTGGCTAATCATCTGTCAGGGCTTCTAGCAAGAACAAATGCACCAAAGATTTGATGATGGCCATCCTGCAGTATATTTCACATTAATTGGACAACTATGAATTGCCCGGTACAATATCTATAGTGACTTGCCATTTCTAGCACTATTGAAACAAACCACTCCATAATTATAAACTTTTGGTGATGGTGTTTGCTACTTCAGAGCATCCTAGGATATCTATAAATTTATTAGCTTTAAAGCAAACTAGCCAGGGTAACGCACTACGCTGCGTCGTGCGAAATTTTGACGAGTGACGCTGCGGCGTGCGAAATTCAAAAAATTCTATCGTGCGACGCTGCGTCGTGCGAAATCCTATTTTTTCTTAAAAAAATTTGTCGCGAGGACCCGTCGGCAAATTTGTGAATTGCTATAAACCTTCGGTGTTTCTTTAAAAAATTTTGTCTCTAGGACCCGTCGGCAAATTTGTGAACTGCTATAAACCTTCGGCGTTTCTTAAAAAAATTATCGCTAGGACCCGTCGGCAAATATGTGAACTGCTATAAACCTTCGGTGAATCTGTGTTTTTTTAGAAAACCACGGACGTACTTTTTTTATTTCGGTTTTCGTGTTTTTATTTTTTAAAATGGGTCGCTAGGACCTGCTGGTGAATCTGTGAATTGCTATAAACCATCGGGGAATCTGTGTTTTTGTTTGTAGAAAACCGCGGACGTATTTGTTTCGGGTCCATTTTGTTAAAAACCGCCGAGGAAAGCTGAATGTAAACTGTAGAGGGACCTAAACAAAATTTTGTTTTTTCCGGGGTTCGTTCTACTAAAAAACATCAGGAGGACCTGAACGTAAACCGCAGAGGGACATAAACGTAATTTTGAATTTTTTGGGTCTATTTTGTTAAAAAACCGACCAAAGGACCTAAATGTAATTTTGAATTTTGTGGAGGGTCTTTTCGTGAGGCAGGCGACGTGACGCTGGCCAGAGGCCAGGGATTCCTGCACGTATAATATAAGGTATTAACTAAAATTAAATAAAAAAATTTGAGGTGTATAGTAAATATAGAGCACTATATTTAACATGCAAACAAGACTAAAGCATTGACCACATAGCCTTGCAGCTAAAAAAATAAGAACTCACCTTGATGGTTTCTCCATGAAATCAAAACATGTTATATCATCAATTCCAAGAGCTTTCAGTTGCAGAACAACATTAGAGAGATTGCACCTTTGGTCTGAGGGATAGTAGAACCCACCAACTTACCAAACTCACTTTCTTGGTACATGAGAGCATCTAGGCCCCTTATTTTTTTTAGTTATGCTTATTATGCAAGTTTTGGTGTTGATGATCAAGAAGCATACTTAGTATAAAGATGACAATAGCTATATTTGAAGAACTAGGCTAAGGTGTTTATTTTCAGTTTTGGCTTGGGAGTTGATTCAAGCCATATAGCTAGAATAACCGTACTATTAAGAGGGATTATACACAAGTAATAATCTTGGTTCATATGCTAAAATCACTAAGATTACTTGGAGCATAGGACATTTCAAATCTCTCACTGAAAAATCCAGATATCCCTTTACTTAGCCAAAAAGAGTTCTTTTTCGGACTGACTTCATTTAGTCCGGCACTGAAAAATCAAGTTTCAAGTTCTAATCGAGCGCACTCCATGTACACCGGACCGACTTTTTCAGTCCAACGCTAAGAACCCTCTTTTGATTTATTTCAATCGAGCGTACACCGTTCACGACGAAACTAATCTGAATTCATCCTTATCTTCAAGTTCAGCGTATGTTGTCTTTTCACTCTGAACAAATTTCTAGTCCGGTGTTAAGAATTACTTTACTCAAAACTTAACCGAGAACATGCCGTTTGCTGCGGACCAAAATTCTGAGTGTATGCTGGACCAACTTTTTCGGTTCGGCGCAAACATGATTCTCTTTGGTAAAAACCAGCGGCTTTCTCTTTTACGTCGGACCAACTTTTTCAATCCGACGCAAACATTATTTTGCTGGTACCCAAATAGAACAAAGCATGTGTACACCGTACCAATTTTGTCGGTCCGTCACAAACTTCCTTTACCAGTACATGTATATGACGGATCGGTTTTTTCGGTCCGGCGCAAATGGGTCACACTGGGTACATGTGGAATATATGAAACTAGGTATCTTCATGACCGACCCAGCGTCACTTGAAGAGAAGAAAGGCCCAGAGAGGGGCCCCAAAGGTTGTACCCCGTGCCAAGCCAAATAGCCGTACGGTGGGGGGCACATCCTATAGACAGTTACGTATATTTGGATATAGAAGATACGATTGTAATCTGAGTCGTTTATAAGACAGATAAAGATGTAAAACTCTATCTTGTAACCGACTAGAATCTAGTAACCGATCGGAATCTCCTAACCGATCAAGACTCTGTAAGCCGCGCTACCCCCGGTACATAAGGGAGAAGGCGAGGCAAGAACAAGGCATCAAGCCATAGAGCATAGCACATCTCATATCGCCCAGAGCACATTGCGCTTTGAGCAATCTTAGATCCAAGAGATCTGTATAATCCCAGCACACAGGATTAGGGTATTACCTCCACCGGTGAGGGCCTGAACCTGTCTAACCCCTTGTCTTGTGTGACCTTCGAGTTTGAGATCTAGCGCCTGCCCCATAAATTTATTGTCGACTACAAAAGTCGACAGTTGGCGCGCCAGGTAGGGGGAACGCTATAATCTTTTCCTACAGACTCGATGGCAGCAATAAGCGGATCCATCACCACCTTCATCTCCGGCCAAGCCTTCCGCTTCGGAAGTTTAGATTTTGTCGCGGATACGCGCGGAGAGCTTGTATGCCTGGTCCAAAGCCAGATCCAATCTGGTGAAGATCAGACCAACCCATCTCAGGTATGCCGCTCTGACTCACTCAGAAAACCAGTCGGCATTGTGAAGAATTGCTGCGATTTTCTTGGCGTCTTCGCGATCGAGGAGTAGGGGACCGATCTCCATCAAGAAGACCAAGAGGCCGCAGAGGAAGATCGTCTTCGTAAGGGTAAGGAGGTGCAGGTGCTATCTCTTCGATCGCGCGGCCGCAATGTCCGCGAGGATATCTTGCAGTCCAGGTTTGGAGACCAATCCGTCTTCCGCACGCCGATGAAGAACGTCGTCGCCTCCAAGAAGCTTCTCGACACGTTGCACCCAATGATTGCATCGGATAGCCCGCGGCCCCGATCGTGGCCCAGATCAAGGCCATGGTGACGACGGAAGCAATCTAGCAGAATCAAGAAAAGCCGTTAGGTGAAGCGCACTCGCGCTCCCACGCGGCTACTCGTGTCGCCAGCAGTCGGACCGCAACCAGTCGGAATACTAGCAGTCGGCGCCATACGCCACCTCTCGGTGATGCACGCCAAATTATCAACCGCGACCTCCGCCAAGACATCACCGCTAGACGGCAGGAGCAGGACGAAGAAGAGCGACGCGGGCACCACGACGACTATGAGCGTTTCGGCACCAGCCGTGATCGACGAGGCCATCAGAGGTACGATGACCGTGACAACCATAGGGACTATCATCGCCAAGGTTAGGACAACGACAACCGTCGAGCCATGAGCTTGCCGCGCCGAACTCCGCCCCGGCACGTCGATGACCATTGCCGAGCCAGAGGTTCGCCACGCCGGACTCTCCCTCATCATGATGAGAGATCTATTGACGGGATCCGAGCGTTTACTCCTCGGCTGCGCCGAGTGGTATGGCCCGATGGATTCAACCCCAAGGGCATCATAAAGTTTGACGGGGAGCGAGATCCAGAAGCTTGGCTGCAGGTCTACGCCCTGGCGGTTAAGGCCGCCGGGGGCAAACAAAACGTGATGGCAAATTATCTACCGGTCAATCTCACCCCCTCAACTCAAACTTGGCTCACAGGGTTACCGGCGAACTCGGTGGACTCCTGGAGCGATCTCTGCGAACAATTCATCGCGAACTTTAAGGGGACCTATGAGAGGCCTGGCACCCCGTGGGACCTCTACCAGCTTCATCAGAAGAAGGACGAGACGCTGAGGGACTTCATCCGGCGTTTCATGCAGAAGAAGAACACCATCAGGGATGTGTCCGAAGCGGTGGTGGTAGCGGCCTTCCAGAAAGGGGTAAGTGATCCTGATCTAATCAAGAAAATATCCAGGAAACCCCCGACATCTGTGAAGGAGATGTTCGCGCTGGCCGATCGCTACGCCACGGCCTCAGACGCCCTGGCTGAGCGCCAAGAGGAACACCCACATCCGAAGAACAAAGGCGATAAGCCCGAGTCCTCCAAGCACAAGGACAAGAAGCGGAAGGGCGAAGAGCTAGTAGCGTTTGCCGAGCGCTGCCGGCCCTAAGCTGCGCGGAGAGAGGCGCCCGACTACAGCACCGTCATGGAAGCGATCTATCCCCTCCATCCTAAAGGAAAGCACACCGCCAGAGACTGCTTCACCTTGAAGCGCTTTGCGCGGGAAAGCAACAAGCAGCCAGCTCCAGCAAGGAACGAGGCTGCAAAGAAGAGAGTCTTTCCTGACGAGGATGACTATCAAGAGCCCGAGCACGAGCTGAACTATATTTACGGCGGCTCCACCGGATACGAGTCCAAGCGAAAGCAAAAGCTTACCGCTCGGGAGATCAATGCGGTGGAACCGGTCGTCCCACAATATCTAAGGTGGTCCGAGGTTCCAATCACCTTCGACCGATCAGATCACCCCAACCGGGTTCTACATTTGGGTAAGTTCCCTCTAGTGCTCGACCCCGTAATTCGCAATGTGAGGCTCAATAAGGTCTTAATCGATGGAGGGAGTGGACTCAACGTCTTATTCTCCAAAACTTTCAATGACATGAACATTCCTCGCTATGAGCTGAGGCCTAGCACTCAGCCTTTCCATGGTGTAATCCCTAGAGTGTCATCGCTTCCGCTTGGGCAGATTTCTTTGCCCGTCACCTTTGGCACCAAGGACAACTACCGGACCTAGTACATAAATTTCAAGGTAGCGGACATCGAGACGGCGTATCACGCTATCTTGGGAAGACCCGGATTGGCTCGGTTCATGGCCGTTCCGCACTACACCTACTTGACGATGAAGATGCCGGGACCAAGGAGCATCATCACGGTCCGCAGCGACGTCAAGCGGTCCCTGGAGTGCGACCGAGAGAACCATGAACTTGCCGAGTTGTAGGAAACAGCCGGCGAAAGAAAGGAAATCCAAGCGGAAGCGGTTCGTTCACGAGGAAGAAACGCGGCGTCCGTCAAGAAGAAGGCCACGTCAGGAATAAAGCCTGGCGAAGGAACCAAGAGAATCAACCTCGACTCGACCGACTCGTCCAAGACAACTCTGATCGGGACAGGGCTCGAAGGTAAATAGGAAAGCGCGCTCATCACCTTTCTTCAAGCTAACAAAGACATCTTTGCCTGGAAACCATCCGACATGCCGGGTGTTCCTAGGGAGGTGATCGAGCACTCCTTACACGTCGACGAAAAAGCAAAACCCATCAAGCAAAGGCTTCGGCGATTCGCTCCAGATCGTCGGAATGCCATCAAGCAGGAGATCACCAAGCTATTAGCCGTAGTTTTCATCAAAGAGGTGTATCACCCCGATTGGTTAGCAAATCTTGTACTAGTTCAAAAGAAGAATAAAACTTGGTGCATGTGCATTGATTATACTGATCTCAACAAGGCATGTCCGAAGGATCCCTTTGGGCTGCCCCGAATCGATCAGGTGGTTGACTCGACCGCCGGGTGCGAAATTTTGAGTTTTCTCGATGCCTACTCAGTTACCATCAGATTCGCCTAAAGGCGAAAGATCATATCAAGACTTCGTTTATCACGCCTTTCGGAGCCTTTTGCTATACCACAATGGCGTTCGGGTTGAAAAACGCTGGTGCAACGTACCAGCGCGCAATTCAACGTTGTTTTCATGCCCAGCTCGGACGCAACGTGGAAGCATACGTGGACGATGTTGTGGTAAAAACTTGGGAGAAGAAGGACCTTATCACCGATCTAACCGAGACATTCGAGAGTCTAAGGGCCTTCAGCATGAAGCTCAACCCCGAGAAGTGTGTTTTTGAAGTATCTTCGGGAAATTGCTCGGGTTTATCGTATCGTAGCGAGGCATTGAGGCCAACCCAGAGAAGATCAAGGCCATATCAAATATGGAACCACCTACTGGCCAAAAGGACGTCCAGAAGCTCACAGGATGCATGGTCGCACTCAGCAGGTTTATTTCTCGGTTGGGTATGAGATGTATGCCATTCTTTAAACTCCTTAAGAAGCAGGACAAGTTTCAGTGGACTCCAGAGGAACAATAGGCGTTTGAGGATCTGAAGACCTTCCTGACGACGCCCCCGGTCTTGGTTTCACCGATGCTAGAAGAACCTCTGCTACTTTACATCGCGGCAACGATTAATGTAGTCAGCGCAGCAGTCGTAGTAGAAAGGGAGGAGCCGGACCACGTGCAGAAGATCCAACACCCGATCTACTTCATCAGCGAAGTCCTGAGCGAATCCAAGGTGCGGTATCCGCAAATTCAAAAATTATTGTATGCCGTGCTCCTGACGTCACGCAAACTCAAGCACTACTTCCAAGAGCACAATATTTCGGTGGTCACTTCCTTCCCAATAGGAGATATACTTCACAATCAAGAGGCTACTGGGAGAATTGCAAAGTGGGCTGTTGAGCTCGGAGCTTTCGATATTCTATTTAAGCCTCGCACTGCTATCAAATCCCAAGCGCTTGCTGACTTCACGACCGAGTGGACAGATCTCCAAAACCCGGCGATTGCCAAAGAACTGGAGTATTGGATGATGTACTTTGATGGTTCCCTCATGCTCAGCGGCGCAGGGGCTGGAATCGTGCTCATATCACCAAGCAGAGAAAGGTTGAGGTACGTTCTCCAGATACTTTTTCCCGCTTCAAATAATGCCGCCGAGTACGAGGCACTCATCTATGGGCTCCGTATCGCCATATCACTCGGTATCCGATGTTTGGCGGTCCGCGGAGACTCAATGCTCGTGGTCAACCAAGTGCAAAAAGAATGGTCCTGCATTGAAGACAACATGGCAGCCTATTGCCAGGAGGTACGCAAGCTAGAAGGTAACTTTGACGGCTTGGAACTTATTCATGTGCTCCGCCGTGACAACGAAGCGGCCGACGAGCTAGCAAAAATGGGATCCTGCCGATCTACAGTGCCCATGGGAGTATTCGTCGAAGAAATTCACAAGCCCACGATTAGCACTCGGACGAAGACAAACGCCCCAGCTGAGAAGAGCGTAGAAGCAGAAGTCCTAGTCATTACCCCCGATTGGACAACTCCGTATCTGGACTATTTGACGAAGGACGAATTACCCGAAGATCGCGTGCAATCCGAACAAATAATGCGCCGAAGCAAGAGCTATGTGGTGATCAGGGCAGAACTCTATCGCAAGAGCTCCTCAGGTGTACTGCGATGGTGCATATCAGAACAAGAAGGGAGAGATCTTCTCAAGGAAATCCACTCGGGAGTTTGTGGGAACCATGCGGCGTCATCAACACTAGTCGGAAAAGCCTATCGTCAAGGATTTTTCTGGCCGACTGCGGTCACTGACGCAGAGGATATCGTGTGGACATGTGAAGGATGCTAGTTCTTTGCGCGTCAGATGAACAAACCGGCACAGGAACTGCATACCATCCCCATAAGCTGGCCGTTTGCGGTCTGGGGGCTCGATATGGTGGAACCTTTAAAAAAGGCTCAAGGAGGTTACACCCACCTTTTTGTGGCCGTTGATAAATTCACCAAATGGGTGGAGGCCAAACCAGTCGCGACAATGACAGCAGCAAAAGCCAAAGAGTACTTTAACGAAATCGTGGTTAGGTTCGGAGTCCCAAACCGAATCATCACAGACAACTGCACCCAATTTAGAAGCGGTGTATTTCAAGACTGGTGTGATGAACTCGGAATAAAAATCTGCTTTGCTTGATGAGCGCACCGAACAGCAGGCGGTCGAGCGAGCCAACGACATGGTGTTACAAGGCCTGAAGGCAAGAATTTTCGATCGGCTGAAGCCATACGCCACTTGATGGGTGAAAGAATTGCCTTCGGTACTCCGGGGGCCGCGAACCACCCCCAGTAGAGCAATCGGGCAGTCACCTTTCTTCCTGGTGTACGGCTCGGAGACGGTCCTCCCCACCGAGCTAGAATTCGGATCCCCGTAGGTCCGGAGCTATGAAGAATTCGCCTCGGAAGAAAGCCGGCTATAAGACCTCGACCGACCGGAAGAAGCCAGAGAAGTCGCAAAGATTCAATCAGCAAAATATCTCTAAGGCCTACGGCGCTATCACGGTCGCAATGTGAGGAGCCGCGCATTCTCTAAGGGAGATCTGGTCCTTAGAAAGAATAAAAAACGCGAGCATAAGCTCTCCCCAAGCTGGGAAGGCCCTTACGTCGTCGATGAAGTGGTACGCCCCGGGACTTACAAACTCAAGCGAGAAGACGACACGGCAATCAGGAACACTTGGAACATTGAACAGCTACGTCGTTTTTTCACTTGAACTTTGTAATTCAAATTGTTCCTTTATGAATGAAAAAGATCAACATTAAAGATATTTTTTACATAATCTTCTCGAGATTTAGACGTCCGAGTGCTTCGCTCCTATGATTTTTTAGACTCTGAGACATGTGTTGCAAACCATGCCTCAGAGCCTGGGGGCTGGACTAGTCGGACACGATATGTCAAAACCACTCGGGCAAATATGCATGTCTAAAAGATAATGCAAGAGTGAGGAAACGCCTTTATATACATTCAATTTATAGGTCTAAAGTTTCTACAATGGACGAAGAGGTGTCCTTGACTTCCTCCCAGAGCTCGGCGCCCGGTCCTCATCTACGTTGCAGGCATAGCCATCCTTAATGGCCTTAAGATCCACTCGGGGATAAAGCGACTTGGTGATCGCCAAAACCTGGCTGGCACCATTGGCCGCTGTTTCCTTCAAGAGACTCTTGAGCGCATCGGGGGCTTCTTCCAGCCGAGAGATGACCTGGTCCCTACTGAGTGGCCTCTCACCCCCAGGATGAAGAGAACTCAGCAGCGGCTCGGAGGCCTCCTGAAGCTTGGCGCAGGACGTCTCAAGGGCTTCAATCCTTTCATTGAAGACGGCATACTGCGCCCGCGTTTTAAACTTATAGTCTGCAAGATAGAAACATCATAGAAGGCAACGAAGACACAGAAGGGCCAAGTCGCCGGTCATACCTTCAAGCTCCTTCTTTGATTTCATTCTGGAAGCCACCGCGGCTTTAAGCTGTTCTTGAAGTTTCGCGACGGAGGAATCCCGAGCTGACATGGAGATAGGAAGATCAAGAAACCAGATGATTAAATTAAAAGCACGAGGGGGCTTAGGAAATAGCTACCTCGAAGGGAGCCAACGACGTCCAGCTTCTCCTGGCGCAGAGCCTTCTGCTCCTCTCGCAACACTTGGACCTCAGACCGAAGAGATCGCAGCTCGGCCGCATGCCCAGTCGTGATACGCTCCAATTCGGCCAGATATTCCTGGCGTGTTCGGATTTCAGGGAGCATCTTCTAGAAGTATTCAGCTTTATTTTCGGAGCGCTCCCCTATTTTCTGTAATCATCACAAGGAAAGGCAACTACATGATAAATGACGGAATTAGGAAGATGGCGAGTGTAGAGAAATGCTTACACGGGCCAGGCGCGCGCAAGCTGTGGCATGACTGTAAAAGTCATTTCTCTCCTTCTCCTCCTCCGGATCGTCCAGGAGCTTCAGGCCTTCCTCCTCATCCACCCACGCAGCTTGCATTATGACCTGGGGGCGAGCAGGGGTCGACGGAACTCGGAGGATCTCCTCGATCTCGGGGGACTGGCGAGGGGCCGACTCCAAAACAGCAGGGCCCGATCCCGAAGCGGGAGGAGTCGGAGAGGGCGCCAGGGGCTCGAGAGACACTTCGGTGGCCTTCGAGGGCTCACCCCCCACAGGGGCCTTAGACGGCGTCCCGACAGGGACATCAAGCGAAGGATCCCTATGAGAAGAATTGTTAGCAAGCTAGCAAAATGAGTCAAATAAGAGTCGATAGGGAAACAAACCTGTCGGACTTCCTCATTTTCATCGGGGGTTTCTTCCGAGCGGACGGACCGCTCCCAGAAGGACCACTCGGTGAGCCACCAATTGGCACCCAGGGTTCCCCAGAACGCCTGAGTCGGCTGAGCAGCAGGCTCACTGGAGAGGGGAGCCGAAGGCGCTGGGGCCCGGGTCCGACGGGTCCGAATCTTAGGACCACCAGTCGGGTGCCGGGGCTTCGCGGGGTCTTTGGTCACTATCTTTTTCCCCTTCTTGGCGGCGGGATCTTCCGCAGGAGAGCTCGCTCACCGCTTCGGGGAGTCACCTACACGAGTAGGCATCTCCGGAAGAGGCACGTCACTGAAGAAGGCAACACGATCCTAGAAAAGAAGCTTAAAAGTAAGAAGCCACTCAAAGACGAAAACAGGAATCCATCGACAAAGTATCTCACCTCTGGGGGGATTCGACGCAGAGAAGGCCTTAGGTAATCGGGTGGGCATCTCGACGCTCGGGATGAAGAAATTGCCAACTCAAGCACGAATCTGCCCTCTCGTTATTAAGTCTGGCAATTCCCGGGTCGGATCGTCTCGACCCTCAAACTGAAACCGCAAGTGGTCACGCTCCTTCAGGGGCTGAACCCGTCGGGCAACAAAGTGAATGGTTAGACCAACCTGTGAGGCCCCCTTCCTTCAATTTGCCAATGAGCACCAGGAGGTCCTGCACTTGATCCATGTTGCTGGTGTCGCCGACAGAGGACCAAGAGAGGGACACCTTCGGCCGGCGCCCGAGGAAGGAAGGAAGCGCAGGATCAGGATTGGCACAATAAAACCGCTCCTAGTGCCAGCCTTTATTCGAAGACTTGAAGAGAATAGCGAAATACGACTTCTTTAGCCCCTCCCGAAGTTGGAATCCGGCTCCCCCAATTACCTTGGGGTCGCTTTTTGAGGGATAAGGCTTCAGAAGGTAAAAATGGCAAAAAGATCAAAATGGGGGTGGATGCCCAAGAAGGCTTCGCAAAGGTGAACGAAGATAGAGACTAGCAAAATAGAGTTGGGATTCAAGTTCACTAGTTCGAT
Organism: Otatea glauca; assembly: GCA_036346275.1. Lineage (NCBI taxonomy): Eukaryota > Viridiplantae > Streptophyta > Magnoliopsida > Poales > Poaceae > Otatea > Otatea glauca. The sequence continues at coordinate 16,800,624 of CM070733.1, read as the reverse complement.
TCCATAAAAGAAGAGGAGGCCGCGGAGAAAAGCACAGGCCGAAAGACCCAGCCCGCGATGGAAGAAAGACTCAAAAACCACTACCTCTTCAGGACGAGGAGTGGGGACGGATTCACCGGTAGCCGGCCGAGCTAAGATCAAGGCCAAGTCTGGGAGAATCCCATCATCGACCATGGATCGCAGTTTCTCTTCCGTTGTTGTCGAGGTTGTCCAATCTTGGGGCAAAGGCTGCGAGGAGGAAGAAGAAGACATCTTCGAAGGAGAGATCAACGGCGGCGCAAAAGGGCGAAGCGCAGCAGTGGTTAACCCTAGCGGCGGAGAAGTCGGAGAGACAAGGAAGTAGAAGGAGCAAGAGCGCGGTGAGAGAATGAACCGTTGGGCAACGCATGGCCCACCCTTTAAAGGAGGGAAAAGATTAGGTTTTCGCCAAAACGGCGGGAAAAAGATCGCGGAACGCCTCTTCTTCCCTTATGCCTCTTAAATGATTTGCAGGCCTGGCGTTCTGACTTACAGAAACAGTCGCGGTTTGACCAAGTCATGTATGGGACACGTTGCTCCCCACGATGGGATGTTTAACCACTTACCGTGCAAAGCGGGATGTGGGCATTCTCTGAACGAGATAAAAAATATCTTCTCGTGATATACCGGAAGAGGAACGCGGTATGATACGCTAGCACAAAAAAAAACTACCGCGAAACCAGAAAGCTAATCGCAAGAAGGGGATCATAGATAAGATTACCACTAGGCGCGCAGTTGTGGAATCCTTCGCGCGTCGATGTAGTGGATCGTTCTTGCCGCAGTCGTTACGTCGATGTAATGGATCGTCCTCACCTCACCGTGGATCGTCCTCCCACGCCGTAGTCGCAGCAGCGTCACCGCAGTAGTCCACACGTCCAGAGATGGAACGCCGTGCGTCGGTGTGCAAGCACTGGCCGCTCGGCGAGGGCGCAGAGGAGTAGGCTAGGGTTTGGTGAATCACTCCTAAACCGTGGGAAAGCACACCTGCGCCCTCCTCCTCCCTCCTTATATAGCCACAAGATGAAACCTAAACTAGGGCCCATCAGCGTGCTAAGCCCACGAGGTTCATTAATTACGGATCCAATCCAAATTAATGTGTCCCAGCCCATTAAGTGTGTGACCCTGCAGGTTCACGTACGTTTGGACATAGATTCGGAAAACTCCTTTTCAATCCAATAGTTGGTAGCGGCTTCTTGCAAAGTATGCCAACTCCCAAACATACTATGATCAAATCGGACAGAACCTATCAAAAGTACTCATGCAATAATCCCTTTGCCAAGTATATGAAGATTGATCTCAAGGCAAGAAGCATGTCATCCTTTGATGATTCAATCCATCTCTCGTATCCGTGATATATTAATAAGTTGTGATTGACTCCTCAATCACGGCATGGCCATGCACTTCCTTAATCATATCACACGAGTGGCCTTGTCATATATCTCCGTTTCATTGGAGTGGCAAATTCCATCTTATTGCTCACTTCCTCTCGCACGTTTCATAGTAAACATGAAAGCTACCTTTATAACTATCCGGTTAGGAAGTAGTGTTTGATAGCCCCAAGGAAAACTATTACACATGTAGGGAATATGACAATCTCAAGTCTAAGGATCATACATCTACTAGGTATGAGATACATCGATGACACATAAGAATGAAACATTCTCGCGATGTCCCATTGCGGGTCTATCTAACCCATGTTCTTCAACATGCGTCCACAATGTATAGATGATATCTCCATATCCCATGATCTATGAAGCATGATCATCGATCACTACATGTGCTAATCTATTCATCGTTGTCCTATACGATGAAATCCGATCAGAGATATTTATCGAATTACATCATTAAGTAAAGAGCTTCATAAGCAAGTCACATACTTGTTGATCAATACAATGATATACATTCATTGGACCAATAATCATAATATTATTCATAAACATAGTCATGTTACAATCATCTAAATGATTGCCTCAAGGGCATAACACTAACAATACCCCACGCTGGGTCACTAGGTGGTTACCACATGTCAGAATCATATATCATGGGTCGAGCCCGAATGGGAACAAATCCAACGGTATGTCCCATGAGGGTCGAAAAGCTGTGCGTCGTAATAAATGAGTACGGATACCATTCAGATAAAACCTTGATATGCCCCAAGTTGGACCTAAGAGCCAAGAAAAATCTGGTATGCTCCAAGTTGAGCCTAAGCTGTATCTTACACCAGTCAAATATGGGTACCACTCGGCCAAGAGCCACGTAAACCCTGATACGCTCTAAGAGAGCCTAAGCTATATCTGACATCAGTCGGCGATAGGTATCACTCAGCCAAGAGCCACGTAAGCATGGTGCACTCCAAGACGAGCCTGAGCTATATCCTACAGCAGTTGGATACGGGCATCATTCGACCATTCGGCCATGAGCCATTAAACTCCTGATATGCCTCAAGTCAGGCATAAGCTATATCCTACAGCAATCGGACGTGGGTGTTGCTCGGCCAAGAGCCACGTATAAAGCTAATATATCCCGAGGTTTGGACCTAAGGATGTACCATTCGACGATCAGATATGAATGTCGCTCGACCGAAGAAACATACAAGCCTCGATGTACCCCAAGTTGGGTCAGAGCCGAGACAAATGACAAAGGATACTTAAAAAAAGGTAATTCTTTATTATATTGTATTTACAGGGGCCCTAAACCTCGCCCCGGCGCATGCGGCCGAGCGCCTCCACAAGGGCCTCCCTGGCCCGGTAAAGGGCAGGGAAGATCTCCAGGAGGGTGTCGAGGGCGACGCGGTCGAGGGCGACGGCTTTTTCTTCTGCCCACTCCGCCATAGCGAGTTCGAAAAGCGCCCACAACTCTTCAGTCGAAGGACCCTGGTTAGCCATGGAGTTCTCTCCGAGAAGAGGTGGAATTCAGAACAAGAGAATGGAGAACTAAACACGAGGAGATGCATTCCACAAGCGCTGGTACGCCTTTTATAGCCGGAACAGTAAGGATGAAGTAAATGCATCAGAAGCTGAAGAGGTTTGGAGTTAATATAGCTTCAGAAGCCAAAGAGGTTTTCGGAATTTAGGTTGACACAGAAAATCAGAGCAGCCTTGAAAACTGTTCGGTGTTTATCCACGAAGAGAAAGGATATTAAAGCTTCGCTTCAAGCGAGAAGAAGTATTCAATCCACAACTAAAATACGGGTCAGGTCCATGAAGCCGTTCGCGACAAACATGTCTGACAGAAGATTATACCTAGTTTAAGTAAAAAAATCAAGGATTATATTCGAGTCCTTCATAATCCACTTGCTACAAGAGGAAGCTAAACAAAAAAAAAGAGAAAAACCAGTCAGAAGTCTACGCGGGAAGCTTAGGACAACGATTCAAGTCGAGACCCGGAAAGAGACGAAGCAACCGGATCATGAATCACTCGGGGGCTACTGTGGAATATATGAAACCAGGTATCTTCATGATCGGCCCAGCGTCACTTGAAGAGAAGAAAGGCCCAGAGAGGGGGCCCAAAGGTTGTACCCCGTGCCAAGCCAAATAGTCGTACGGTGGGGGGCACATCCTATAGACAGTTACATATATTTAGATATAGAAGATACGATTGTAATCTGAGTCGTTTATAAGTCAGATAAAGACGTAAAACTCTATCTTGTAACCGACTAGAATCTAGTAACCGATCGGAATCTCCTAACCGATCAGGACACTGTATGCCACGCCACCCCCGGTATATAAGGGAGAAGGCGAGGCAAGAACAAGGCATCAAGCCATAGAGCATAGCACATCTCATATCTCCCAGAGCACATTGCGCTTTGAGCAATCTTAGATCCAAGAGATCCGTATAATCCCATCACACAGTATTAGGGTATTACCTCCACCGCTGAGGGCCTGAACCTGTCTAACCCCTTGTCTTGTGTGACCTTCGAGTTTGAGATCTAGCGCCTGCCTCGTAAATTTATTGTCGACTACAAAAGTCGACAGTACAATAATACTTCTCCAATCTTATGTACCCCGGACTAACATTTTCAGTCCGACGCGTGTATACATTTCGACATATGACTCATACACCTTAAAATACTTATAAAAGAGGCAGTAGTTGACCTGTCTCATCCATCCTGCCAACCCCCAATGGGCAAATGTCAGGTACAACGGTTATTTCTATTCAGGCTCTATATATACAGTGCTTGGTTTCACAAAAAGAAAAAGAGCTTTGCACATACACATCCTTGACATTCTGAACACCGTTGAATTATCCCAAATCAATTACAACTCTTTGATCTTTAGCATTTATGAGCTTTCATTCCATTAAAGAGTTTGACTTTCAACTCATAAACCACAAACATTCATTCTGAACATTTAGAGTTCTTGCTCCAAGCTGAGTCTAGTTTGCATCTAGCTACTAAACCAAGAGACAGGGCTTGTGGATAGTCTATTACTCTTGGAACTATCTGTTCCTAGACGGTTGGAGAAGTTGTTGGTGCGACCTATCCAAAAGGGATTGTGGAAGGCCACCATTGCTGTGAAAGGTTGAGACTCACCTCACCAGAGTGGTGGAAGAGTCTAGCTAGTGAAAGACCAAAAGCCATTGAGATTGGCTATTTGGTGGAGCAATACTTCTGAAGAAGTGCTCTAACGGGGACGTAGGAGATTGGTCTCTGAACCTCGGTGAAAAACCCTTGAGTCATTCTGATATTGCTTTATCTCTGTGTGTTTATCTTATTGTCTGTAATAATTCAAGTTCTTCTTCAATTCTGATCTTACTGAAACAAAGTTATGTTGAATTTCTATTCAAACTCTTTTCTGTTGCTATTTTTATTGAGAAAAGTTTTTTTCTTAAGATGTAAAAGTTTTTAAAGTTGCCTATTCACCCCCCTTTAGGCCAACTTGATCCTTTCAAGTGGTATTAGAGCAAGGTTACCCGTTTTAAAAGCTTAACAGCTTGGGTAAAATGGCCGAGGGAATAGGATCAGCTATAGTAAGTGTAGGAAGGGTTCCTATTTTTGATGGCACAAATTATGCTTATTGAAAAATTAGAATGTGGTGCTATCTTGAAACCGTAAGTTATGATATGTGGAGAGTCACAAAAAGACCTTTGCCTCCACGTGTCATACCTGAAGGGCAACACTCTTCCTCAGAACCTACACCTGGGGAAATAAGAAATTTGCAATATGATGGTGAGGCTAGAAATGCTATATTTTTTGTCTCAGCATTGAAGTTTTTGATAGAGTCATCATTCTTTCTACTGCTTGTGATATATGGACTACTCTTCAAGAGATTCATGAGGGTACCTCTGATGTTAAAGAGAAAAGATACTTTGTTGTTAGAGAAAAATTTGATCAGTTCAAAATGCTTCCTCAAGAAAATGCTAATGACATGTTTTCTAGACTAAATCCCATCATAAATGAGCTTAAAGGTCTAGGAAATAAAGTTGATGATGTTGAAGTATGCAGGAAGATGATCAGGGTTCTACCTCGAGCCATCACAGCCTGATCACTTACCTATCCAATAGTGGTGATCTGAAGAAGCTCACACCTACTGAACTATTGGGCAAAATCTCAGCTCATGAGCTTACCTTGGTTAATGAAATTGAGACCAAGAAGAAATCTATTGCTCTCAAGTCCAAGGAGAAAGTTCAAGATTCCTCTGATGAAGAAAAAGAAGAAGATTCAAGCTATGAAGAGGATGAAGATGTAACAAAACTGGCATTTCTCATGAGATCAGCAAATAAAATCATGAGAAGGGTAAATGCCAAAGGTAAGTCATCTAACTATTTCTCAAAAAGAAATCATTTCTCTAATATTATCTGTTTTGAGTGCAATGAGAAAGGACACATAGCTACTCGTTGCCCAAATAAAAGTAACAAGAAGGGCAAAAGCAAGAACAAGGATGACAATGATGAAGAGAAAGCTCAAAGAAGCTACAAGAAGAGTTACCGCAAGAAGAGCTACTCCAAGAAACATTGGAGAAAAGGGAAAAAGGAGGCACACATTGGTGAATGGATCACTGATGAAGAAAGCTCAAGTGAAGAATCCTCCTCTTCCTCAGATGAAGAAGAGCCAAGGTCCAAAGGACTAGCTGGGCTCGCTCTGGATGAATCCACACCACCTTCACCTTCATCTTCACTAGCACTATGTCTCATGGCCAAAAATGATGAAGACAAGGTGAGTGATTCTCCTTCTTTTGAAGAACTAGTAGAGATCATTAAAGAACTTAATGATGCCTTATGTGTTAAAACTGCTAAAGATAAAACTCTTAAGAAAAATGCTACTAGCTTGATGAATAAGAATGATCTGCTTATTGCTAAAGTTGAAACTCTTGAATCTGATATTAAGACTATGCAAGAAAAATATGATGTGCTAGAGATTAGTCAAAATGAGCTTATAGATAAACATGAAAAGCTTTCACATGCTCATTCTGTACTAAATTCTGATCATGCTCTTCTTACTGATTCTCATGATTCTTTGAAAACCACACACATACAACTTGTTAAAGATCATGATGAATTGCTTGATAAATACTATGAGCTAGAAATTGATAATGAGATGCAGATTAGCAAATCTAAAAGTGTATCATCTTGTAATGTTTCTATTAACTATGATTTGCTTTTTGATGAAATATTTATTCCTAACTCATCTAGCATTTGTAGTAAAAATTGCAAAAATGCTTTGTATGCTAAAGAACTCATGACAGAAAACAATGAGTTGAAATCCAAGGTAGCTAAATTTGACAAAGGTCTAGAAAAATGCTTCCTTGGTAGTCTCACTCTTGATAAAATTCTTGGGGAGCAAAAGATTGTTCTGGGTAAAAAGGGATTAGGTTATAAAGTCAAATCTGTGCCCAGAAAAGAATGAACAGCCAAAACCTAAGATAAATTTTATCAAGGGTAGAACTCAATGCTGTTACTGTAATAACAACAATCATACCTCTAAAAATTGCACTTTTGCTAGTGCTTCATATGGTAAGGTAAATAGAGGATGCATGATTGATGTCATTACATGTTGTTTAAGGATTTTAGGGGTAAAATGAATGTTAAATATGTTGGCCCCTCTAATCTGGACAAAAATCTTAAAGCTATTTAGGTGCCTAAGTCCTTACTTACTAATCCATTTGGCCCCAAAGTTGTTCAGACTAACACTAATGGATCCAAAAGTATTTGGGTATCTAAAATTAAGAAATGAACACTATTTTAGGTGAACTACAAGAGTGGTGGTCGGCACTGGGTTATTGACAATGGCTGCACACAGCACATGACCGGCACCTCAAGGATGTTCACCTTAGTTGAAAAAGAGAATGATCCAAGTCATAAAATCACCTTTGGAGATAACAGTAAAAGAAAGGTAAAGGGAATTGGTAAGATAGCTATCTCAAATGATCACTCTATTGAAAATGTATTACTAGTCGATTCTTTAAATTTTAATCTATTATGTGTTGCTAAACTTTGTGATTTAGGATTCCATTGTACCTTTTCTATTAATGGGGTAACAGTATTTGACAAAGATGAAAAGATTATTTTTAAAGGTTTCAAATTTCAAAATCTCTACCTCGTTGATTTTAATTCTAACTCCTCATGCATTTCAACTTGTCTGATTGCTAAAGTTTCACTTGGTTGGCTTTGGCACAGACGACTTGGGCATGTGGGTATGTCTAATCTCAAAAAGCTTTTCAAAAATGAGCTAGTAGTGGGGCTAAAGGATGTTAAATTTGAAAAGGATAAACTTTGTAGTGCTTGTCAAGCTGGTAAGCAAGTAGCTAACTCTCATCCTGCTAAAAATATCATGTCCACTACTAGGCCTCTAGAACTTTTGCATATGGATGTTTTTGGCCTCTTATGCAAGTATAGGTGGCAACTCATACTGCCTTGTAATTGTGGATGATTTCTCTAGATTCACTTGGGTATTCTTTTTGCCAAATAAAAGTGAAGTTGAAAAAATATTTGAAACTTTTACAAAAAGGGCTCAAAATGAATTTGACTGCCCTATTAAGAAGATTAGAAGTGACAATGGATCTGAATTTGTCAATACTAACATTGTTAAATACTGTGATGAGTTAGGTATAAAGCATGAACTTTCAGCCATATACACTCCTCAACAAAATGGTGTGGTTGAAAGAAAAAATGGAACTCTCATAGAAATGGTAAGGACAATGTTGGATGAGTATAACACTTCTGATGTTTCTGGGCTGAAGCCATCAACACTGCATGTCATGCGATCAACAAGATCTATCTTCACCGACTTCTCAAGAAGACCTCATATGAGCTTCTGGTAGGACGAAAACCTAATATCACATATTTTCGTGTGTTCGGATGCAAGGTATACATCTATAAAAAGAGAACACACTTGGGTAAATTTCAAAAGAGGTGTGATACAGGTATCATGCTAGGTTACTCTTCTAAATCCAAAGCTTATAGAATTTTCAATAATTCAACTGGTTTAGTAGAGGAAACATATGATGTTAAGTTTGATGAATCTAATGGCTCACAAGGTGAGCATGAGAATCTAGTTGATGTAGGAGAAGAAGCTCTAAGAGAATCTATGAAAAAAATGGAAATTGGTGAGATCAAGCCTGAAGAAGACTAAGATGATCTACCAACAATGTCCATAGCTCATCAAGATGGATCACAACTCGAAGAGGATGAAAAGAAGGATGGAGGACCAAGTTTCATGAAAAGCCATCAAACCATTACAAAGGATCACCCTGTAGATCAAATCATTGGTGAATTTAGTAAGGGTGTTCAAACTCGTTCTAAACAAGCTTCTTTTTGTGAACATTACTCTTTTGTTTCATGTGTTGAGCCCAGAACAGTAGATGAAGCTTTGAAGGATACTGACTGGATTATGGCAATGGAAGAAGAGCTCAACAACTTTGAAAGAAACAAAGTTTGGAACTTGGTAGAAAGACCTACAGATCATAATGTCATTGGAACAAAGTGGGTCTTCAGAAATAAACAAGATGAAAATGGTGTGGTCACACGCAATAAAGCAAGGCTGGTAGCTCAAGGATACACTCAAGTTGAAGGCTTAGACTATGGAGAAACTTATGCACCTGTAGCTCAACTTGAGGCTATACGGTTCCTTCTAGCCTTTGCATGTCATTTTAATATCACTTTGTTTCAAATGGATATTAAAAGTGCTTTTCTTAATGGAATCTTTGAAGAAACTGTATATGTTGAACAACCTCCTGGTTTTGAAGATATAAAATTTCCCAATCATGTGTATAAGTTATCCAAGGCACTATATGGTTTAAAACAAGCCCCCAGGGCATGTTATGAGTGCCTTAGAGACTCTCTACTAGAAAAGAATTTCAAAATTAGGAAGGTTGATCCAACACTGTTTCTAAAAGACTTCAATAGTACATTAATGATTTGCCAAATTTATGTTGATGATATTATCTTTGGAAGTACTAATCTTTCACTGTGCAAGGAATTCAGTAATCAAATGGCTAAAGAATTTGAAATGTCAATGATGGGAGAACTTACATTCGTTTTGGGATTTCAAATCAAGCAATTGAAGGAAGGGACTTTTATTTCACAAGAAAAATATACTAAAGACCTTCTCAAGCGATTTAATCTGGAAAAATGCAAGCCTCTTAAAACTCCTATGGTAACAAATACACATCTTGATCAAGATGTGGGAGGTAAGTCTATTGACCAAAAATCGTTTAGATCTATGATAGGCTCCTTACTCTATTTGACAGCATCTAGGCCAGACATCATGCTTAGTGTATGCATGTGTGCTAGATTTCAAGCTGCACCTAAAGAAGTGCATCTTAGTGTAGTAAAAAGGATTTTCAGATACTTAAAGTATACTCCATGTTTTGGCTTGTGGTACCCAAAATGTGCTTCTTTTGAACTTCTTGGCTATTCAGATTCTGATTATGCCGATTGTAAGATTGATCGAAAAAGCACCTCTGGGGGTTGTCACTTACTTGGAAGATCTTTAGTATCTTTGTGTTCAAAGAAACAAAATTCAGTAGCACTTTCAATTGCTGAAGTTGAATATGTTGCTACAGGCAGTTGTTGTGCTCAAATTCTTTTTATTAAACAAATATTTTTGGATTATGGTATTATGTTTGAAAATGTGCCTATGTTGTGTGATAATGAAAGTGCAGTGAAAATAGTCAACAACCTAGTCCAGCATTCTAGAACTAAGCATATTGAAATTAGGCATCACTTCATACATGATCATGTTTCTAAAGGTGACATTATGCTTAGTCACGTCAGGACTGAGGATCAATTGGCTGATATTTTCACTAAACCACTTGATGAGGCCAGATTTTCAAAATTGAGAAATGAACTAAACATTCTTGATTTTTCAAATATTGCCTAATTCCTTGGAATGACACACTAAGGGGGAGTCAAGTTTGCATGCCACGCATATCTTGCTACCTTTATGTGAACAAAGTAATTACCAGTGCTGAAGTAATAAAAATAGGACTATACTCTAAATGAAAAGCGTACTTGAAAACTAATAGTCATAAAATTGCTGTTGAAAGCCTTCTCTTTCTCTATTACTATATTATACTTTCCTAAAACACAGTGATTAGGTTAAGTAAGCTTCAGAAGAAAAATACTTATACAAAATTTTGAAAACTTAAAATTACTCAGCACATGAGTATTTTCTTTAAGCTTAAGTTTATCATACTCATGCTCTTATGAAAATTAGGGCTCAAATATTTTGTTTTTGACTCCAACGTCTCCTGAGTTTATTAGTTGATTGTTCTTGATCGTAAGATTATTCTAAGATCTCTTTACCAATTTATGTGTGCTATTCTTAAAAAGGGGATCTTTGAAAATCTTTAAATTTAGTTATATCTGTATTTTTCGATTCAGAAAAGCTGTCCATGTACCACGGACTAGTTTATTAACCGTAAATAGAGAGGTTTCCAACTACGGTGGAGCAAGTATTCCTTATACGGACTCGGTCTAGCATAGATGGAAGGTTATCGGTTGTAACCAAAAAACTGTCCGAGGCACATACGACAATAGCTTTTTATCTCAGTACTTATCTTTTTCAAACCGTGTTCCTCTCGATCTTCAAAAGGCACTTATCCTTGCAAATCTCATCAAAATCTCATCTTTTCTCAGGACTTCTCCTGCAAAACCTGTCTAAATCGGTAACCATATTTCTTGGATTCCCTGGTTTCCAACTGCCCTGCCATAAAGTGACCTCCTCAAAATAAGGCAGTTGTAGTCCATTTTCAACTACCGCAGTAATTTCCTGATTTTACTCTTGGGAACTTGCGCTATTTATACCCTCATATCCTTCAGAAATTTCTCAAGCTTTATTGCGTCTCATCTATTCTCTCGCAAATTATCTCTTGAGCACAACTCATCTCTTCACCGAAGCTCATTCTGATCGGGTGTTTGGCAACGGTGCTCCTGATTGCTCAAGATATTGCTCCTAGCATCTAGCTGTTCTTCAGTTGCTGTCATCAAGGTCAGTTCAATCTTTTTGCTTGAGAAGAAATTTTAGTCAAGATGAGGTCAAAGAATCTAGATAAAAGAGGTCTTCTTGAGAAAATTACTGATAAAGTTAAAGGGAAAAAGAAATCTAGAACTGATAGCTCGAGTCAGCCTCAGCAACCAGTACACATAGAAGATACTCATCAACCTGTTAGAGTGCTGAAGAAAGTTACTACCTCTAAACCTCCAAAAATAGGAAAATAGCCAGTGCATTATGATTCCTCATCTTCTTCAGAAGTCAATGATTATGAGCCTAGTGCAAATATCTCTTCTGAGGAAGAAATAGAACTTAGTGATGAAGTTGACATGATAATTGGGCATGATCTAGCCACTTTGGGGGGAAAGAAACTAAGAGCTGCTAGATTGGTGCCAGAAAGGGTTTGGTTTCCTCTTGATAAACCCCCTCTGAATGAGCAATTCATCACTACATTTAAGAAAAACATCTTTATGGGTTATAAAAACAGGAAAAATAGAAGTGGAAAAACTCTGTCAGCCCTGTGCAGACATCAGTATGTAGATTGGAACCAAATCAGCTCAATCCTTGTCTCAAATAGAATACTTGATTGTGTACGTCCAACACCTGGTCTTGCTGCTCTAATGTCATCTGTTGAGCCAGCTTGGAATGAAAATAGGATTTTGGAATTCTATGCATCTCTTCTAGTGAATAAGAATAGGCACTATATTTTGTTCACCATTGATGGAAAGAAAAGAAAAGTCAGGTCTCCTCAGTTTGAAGCTGCCATCAGTGCCTCAAACCCTTTGTTGAATAGAACCAGGATTCATGACAGAGATGGAGGCAGATTGGAGATATGCCAGATTTATAAGTGTCAGCACACATTTACAGAAATATACATGAGCCTGGTTTCAATGCAAATAGGGTAAATTGTTTATCTACTGAGGCCAAAGCTCTATTACTGATACTCAGGCACACTATTCGCCCAAAATCTGGATATAAAGTGGGAGTAACACCATGTCTTGCTTGGTTGCTGCATCTAATCCTGTCAAGGCAGCCCATTGATCTGATTGATTATATCTTTGGAGAGATGGAAGAAACGACCTACAGGAAAATGGGCAGTCCTCTCCCTTTTGCTATGCAGATTACTCAGATGTTGTTGGCTCAAGGGATCATCTCCCAGCATGAGATGAACAGGGATTTTAATTGTAGACCTAAACAATATAAGATGCCCAAGCAAGTTAGACCTCTCACTCCTCCACCACCAGTAGTAAATGATCCAAGTGCTCAAGAAGACACTGAGGTCAATGGCAGTTTAGATAGTAATAGTGGAGGTCATGGACAAACTCCAAGTTTTCCTGCTCCAAATCACAGCTATCATGATCAGGAACATTACTCTCCAACTCATCTCTTTCCTGCCTATTCACATCATGATATATCTACAGAAGTTTTGGGCTACAATTCTGAGCATCTAAGCCAGCAAAGATCTGGACAACTTGAAGGTACTAGAATTCTTGTCAGCTCAGAGTCTCATCCTGAAGATGAAGAAATTCACAAATTACAAGAACTGGCAACAGCAGCTAGGTTCATGGAGGCACAAAAATTTCCATCAGCAGCCCATGAACATGAAGCAGGTGGTTCTAGGCATCCTCAGGTCACTATGCCAGCTCTAGCTCAGCAATCCTCTGAGGATTCTCATCATTCTCACCACTCACAATTTGCTGAACCTGAGTGTACACATGATTATAGTCAGCAACCATCTTGGTGGGACTCTCAGCCAGAATGGTTCACCTCTTTTGAGCAACAATATAGCTTTGATCTCAGACATGCTCAAGAAGGTTTTGAAGAAGAAAGAAGATTGGTAGCCCAGAGACACAATGAGCAAATAGCAACCATTCAACAACAGCAAGAAATGCTGCAAAAGATCTATCAAGACCAAGCAAATTTCAGGGATGAAACTTACAAAAGGTTTGATATGATCAGAGGCAACCAATGGGATCCGAGGAAATGGATAGTAGAACTCAAAACTGAACAGCTGGTGGTTCAGGACAGATTATATGATATCAACAAAAAGCAGAATACCCAAGATGTCAAAATTGACAAGTTTGCTCAGACTGTGTACAAGAACTTTGAGAAAATAGGTAGCTGTTTGGATTGGCAAGGGGACAAACTAGAATACCTTAGGGGCTTCTCTGAAGATGCTAGAAACAACTTAGTCTCAAATCAAGAGCAAATAGCACAGCTTCTGCTTGACCAGTGTAATGACACTCAAGAACTGATCAGAGATATCCAGCATGACTTCAATGATCTAACCTTCAATCCTCAGCCCGGTGATCCTGATTATCCCAGTTGGTATGATCAAGCAATGGCTGCTCTACATTCCGAATCTGACCAAGGGCAAGCACCTTCCTCTCCTCTAAGAAGAAGTACAAGTTCCAGAATGACAAGCATGTTGAAGAGAACCTTCTCAAAACGCAAGAAGTAACCTTTTTGGCAATTGATGCCAAAGGGGGAGAAGAATAGTAACATAAGTATCTTAGTATCTTAGTAGTCTATAGTGAAATAGGACTCTTAGTAGTCTCTATATCTATCTTAATGATTTATGGATTTTTTGGACTACTTATTGATATCTGAATCTTTATGATCTATGGATTTTGCTTGAACTTGTTTATATTTGTTTGATCTTACTTTAATTATGAACTATGAATAAGTGAAATGTCTGAATCTTTAGACTTATTGATATTTGTTTGATTTTTCCTCAAATTAATCTGAACTTTCTAAAAAACTCTCTCTAAATGACTTTTGTATTGCTCTATGTTTTCAAACAAAATTCATCCTAGGCATTCATTCAGGGGGAGTATGAAGTACTCTGTATCATGTAAAAACATTATCTGTTCTATCAGACTAACTTTTGTCTACAGGAAAAGAAATAAGTAATTCTTCTTTAGCTCTCTAAGTATAAAATAAAAGATATTGTCATCAATCACCATAAAGGGGGGAGATTGAGAGCATCTAGGCCACCTATTTTTTTTAGTTATGCTTATTATGCAGATTTTGGTGTTGATGATCAAGAAGCATACTTAGTATAAAGATGACAATAGCTATATTTGAAGAACTAGGCTAAGGTGTTTATTTTCAGTTTTGGCTTGGGAGTTGATTCAAGCCATATAGCTAGAATAACCGTACTATTAAGAGGGATTATACACAAGTAATAATCTTGGTTCATATGCTAAAATCACTAGGATTACTTGGAGCATAGGACATTTCACATCTCTCACTCAAAAATCCAGATATCCCTTCACTTAGCCAAAAAGAGTTCTTTTTCGGACTGACTTCATTTAGTCCGGCTCTGAAAAATCAAGTTTCAAGTTCTAATCGAGCGCACTCCATGTACGCCGGACTGACTTTTTCAGTCCGACGCTCTTTTGATTTATTTCAATCGAGCGTACACCGTTCACGACGGACTGATCTGAATTCATCCTTATCTTCAAGTCCGGCGTATGTTGTCTTTTCACTCTGAACAAATTTCTTGTCTGGTGTTAAGAATTACTTTACTCAAATCTTAACCGAGAACATGTTGTTTGCTGTGGACCAAAATTCTGAGTGTACGCCGGACCAACTTTTTCGGTTCGGCGCAAACATGATTCTCTCTGGTAAAAACCAGCGGCTTTCGCTTTTACATCGGACCAACTTTTTTAATCCGGCGCAATCATTATTTTGCTGGTACCCAAATAGAGCAAAGCATGTGTACACCGTACGGTGGAATATAAGAATCCAGGTACCCTCGCGATCAGCCCCAAAGACGTTCGAGAGATAGGCCCAGAAGATATTCCCTGCGTCAGGCCCCACTGCCGTGCACAAGGGGGTACATTCTAAAGGAAGTTGAGCATATATTTAGATATGATAGATACGGTTGTAATCCGAGTCGTTAATAGAGTAGATAAAGATGTAAACTCTATCCTATTAACCGACTAGAATCTTGTAACCGATCGGAATCTCCAAACCGATCAGGACTCTGTAAGCTGCCCCACCCCCGCTATATAAGGGAGAGGGCGGGCAACAACATAGGGATCGGATGATCCAAGCCTAGAGCAACAAAGCCATAGAGCATAGCACACCTCATATCGCCCAGAGCATATTGTGCTTTGAGCAACCTCAGATCCAAGAGATCCGTATAATCCCAAAGACACGAGTTAGGGTATTACCTCCATCGAGAGGGCACGAACACATCTAATCCCTTGTCTTGTGTGACCATCGAGTTTGAGATCCAGCGCCTACCCCATAAATTTATTGCCGACTACAAAAGTCAGCGGTTAGCGCGCCGAGTAGGGAAGCGCTATAATCTTTTCCCACGACTCGATGGCGCGAATCGGCGATTCATCGCCACCTTCGTCTCGGCGGGCCTTCCGCGAAAACACGGACTTCGTCGCGGATCGCATGAAGAGCTTATGCTGCTGGTCCAAAACCAAATCCGATCTGATGAAGATCAGGTCAACCCATCTCAGGTATGCCGCTCTGACTCACCCAGAAAACCAGTTGGCATTGTAAGGAACTGCAGCGATTTTCACGACGTCTTCGCGACTGAGGAGCAGGAGACTGATCTCCATCAAGAAGACCAATAAGCTGCGGAGGAAGATCGTTGGCGTAGGGGTAGGATGTTCCAGCGCGGTCTCTTCGATCACGTGGCCGCAATGTCCGTGAAGATATCCTGCAGTTCAGGTTGGGAGATCAATCTGTCTTTCGCACGCTGATGCAAAACGTTGTCGCCTCCAAGACGCTCCTTGATACGCTAGACCCAATGATCGCAGCGGATAGCCCAGTAGCCCCGATTGTGGCCCAGATCAAGGCCATGGTGACGGCGGCAGCAATCTAACAGAACCAAGAAAAGCCGGTGGGAGAAGCACACTCGCACTCCCATGCGGCAACCCGAGTCGCCAACAGACGGACCGCAACCAGTCGGAATACTGGCAATCGACGGCAAACACCACCAGCTGGGGACGCCCGCCGGATTCTCAGCCGCAACCTCCGCTAGGACATCACAGCCAGGCGACAGGAGCGGGACGAGGAAGAAAGGCGCGGGCGCCACGACGACTATGAGCGTTTCGGCACCGGCCGCGATCGACGAAACAATCAAAGATATGATAACCGCGACGACCGCCGCCGCCGAGGTGGGAGCGACGACGAACGCCGAGTCTTGGACTCGCCGCGCCGTACCCCACCCCGACGTGTTGATGACCATCGCCGAGCTAGAGGCTCACCACGACGGACTCCCCCTCATCATGATGAGAGATCTATCGATGGGATCCGGGCGTTTACTCCTCGGCTGCGCCGAGTGATATGGCCCGAAGGATTCAATCCCAAGGGCATCGTAAAATTCGACGGAGAGCGAGACCCTGAAGCTTGGCTGCAGGTTTACGCCCTAGCAGTTAAAGCCGCTAGAGGGAACCAGACTGTCATGGCGAATTATCTGCCGGTCAATCTCACCCCCTCAACTCAAGCATGGCTCACGGGCCTCCCTACAAACTCGGTGGACTCCTGGAGTGATCTCTGCGATCAGTTTATTTCCAACTTCGGGGCACCTCGAAGGCACAGCACTCCATGGGACCTATACGAGCTACAAGAGAAGAAGGACGAGACGCAGAGAGATTTCATCCGGCGTTTCATGCAGAAGAAGAACACCGTCAGGGATGTATTCGAGGTGGTGGTGGTGGCGGCCTTCCAGAAAGGGGTAAGTGATCCTGATTTAATCAAAAGATGTCCAGAAGCCCCGACCTCCGTGAAGGAAATGTTCGCGTTGGTCGGCCGCTACACCACGACCTCGGATGCCCTGGCGAGCGTCAAGAAGATCGCCGCCGTAGAAGAACAAAGCGACAAGCCGAGTCCTCAAAACACAAGGATAGGAAGCGGAAGGCGAAGAGCTAGTTCGCGTGGCCGAGCACAACCGACCCGAGCTGTTCGGAGGAGGCACCCGACTACTGACACCGTCATGGAAGCAATATGTCCTTTCCACCTAAGGAAAGCACGCCGCCAAAGATCGCTTCACTTTGAGCGTTTTGGCGTGAAAGTCACCGACAACGGCTCCGACCAAGGCGAAGCTGCTCCGGCAAAGAGAAGGACCTCCCACGAAGAAGATTTCCGGGAACCCAAGCGGGGTGAATTACATCTACGGGGCTCAGCAGGATCTGAGTCCAAGCGGAAGAAAAAGCATGTCACTCGAAATCAATGCGATGGGAACCGCAACCCCGATGTTGAAGTGGTCCGAGGTCCCGATCACCTTTGATCGTAGGGATCACCCCAACCGGGTCCCACATCCGGGTAAGTTTCCTCTGGTACTTGACCCAGTTGTGCGCAGCGTGAAGCTCAAGAGGGTTCTGATCGATGGCGGAAGTGAACTCAACGTCCTATTTGCCAGGACTTTCGACGACATGAGCATTCCCCGCTCCGAGCTAAGGCCGAGCGCCCAGCCGTTCCATGGAGTGATCCCCGAGGCATCCTCGTTCCCACTCGGGCAGATTTCTTTACCTGTTACATTTGGCACCAAGGATAATTTTCGGACCGAATATATCAATTTCGAGGTAGCCAATTTCGAAACGGCATACTATGCAACTTGGGAAGGCCCGGCCTAGCCAGATTCATGGCTGTGCCGCACTACACTTACTCAATAATGAATATGCCAGGACCTCGAGGAGTTATCACGGTTCGTGGAGATATCAAGCAATCCTCGCAATGCGACCGAGAAAATCATGAACTCGCCGAGTTGCGGGAAGCGTGCGCCGAGGCGAAAAGTATCCAAACTGAGGCTGCCACGTTGCAAGATGAAGGAGATGTTCGGCAAAAAGCGAGCCACCTTAGGAATCAAGCGGTGAAGGAACCAAAGAATCATTCTTGACCCGTCGACACGTCTAAAGCGACTTTGATCGGGACGGGGCTCGAAGACAAATAGGAAGCGCGCGTCGTCACCTTCCTCCAAGCCAACAAGGACATCTTCGCACGGAAGCCATCCGATATGCGGTGTACCAAGGGAGGTGATCGAGCACTCTCTCATGTCGACGAGAAAGCGAAACCGATCAAACAAAGGCTTGGCGGTTCGCTCGGATCGCGGAACGCCATCAAGCAAGAGATCACCAAGCTTTTAGCTGCAGGTTTTAACAAAGAGGTGTATCACCCTGATTGGTTAGCGAATCCTGTATTGGTTCAAAAGAAGAATAAAACTTGGCGTATGTGCGTTGATTATACCGATCTTAACAAGGCATGTCCAAAGGATCTCTTTGGGCTACCCCGAATCGATCAGGTGGTCGACTCGACCGCTGGGTGCGAAATTTTGAGCTTTCTCGATGCCTATTCAGGCTACCATCAGATTCGCCTAAAGGCGGAAGATCATATCAAGACCTCGTTCATCACGTCTTTCGGAGCCTTCTGCTACACCACGATGGCATTCGGCCTAAAAAATGCTGGTGCGACTTATCAACGCGCGATACAGCGGTGTTTTCACGCCCAGCATGGGCGCAACGTGGAGGCATACGTGGACGACATCGTGGTGAAGACTCGGGAAAGGAAGGATCTTATCACCGACCTAACCGAGACATTCGAGAGTCTGAGGACCTTCAGCATGAAGATAAATCCCGAGAAGTGTGTTTTCGAAGCATCTTGGAAAACGCTTGGGTTTATTGTATCTCGGCGAGAATCAAGCCAACCGGAGAAAGTCAACGCCATATCAAACATGAAACCGCCGACTTGCCAAAAGGACGTCCAGAAACTTACGGGGTGTATGGCCACGCTCAGCAGGTTCATTTCCCGACTAGGTATGCGAGGAATGCCATTTTTCAAACTCCTCAAAAAGCAAGACAACATGGCGGCCTATTGCCAAGAGGTACGCAAGCTAGAAAGTAACTTTGATGGCCTGGAGCTCGTTCACGTGCTCCAGCGAGACAACGAAGCAGCCGATGAGCTGGCGAAGATGGGATCCTGCCGGTCCAGAGTACCCGTGGGAGTTTTCATGGAGATAATCCATAAGCCCACGGTTAGCACCCAGCCAAAAGCGGATGCTCCAGCAGGGAAAAGCAAAGAAGCGGAGGTCTTGGTCATTATCCGAGATTGGACAGCTCCGTACTTGGATTACCTGATGAAGGACAAGCTACCCGAGGATCGTGTACAAGCCGAAAGGATAATGCGCCGAAGCAAGAATTATGTGTTCATCAGAATAGAGCTCTATCGAAAATGCTCTTCTGGCATACTGCGACGGTGTATATCGGAACAAGAAGGGAGAAATCTGCTCAAAGAAATCCACTCGAGAATTTGTGGGAATCACGCAACATCATCAATCTTGGTCGGTAAGGCTTATCGCCAAGGGTTTTTCTAGCTGACCACTGTCACAGATGCGGAGGACGTCGTCCGGACATGCGAAGGATGTCAGTTCTTCGCACGGCAAATAAACAAGCCAGCACAGGAATTACAAACCATCCCGATCACGTGGCCATTTGCGGTATGGGGGCTTGACATGGTGGGACCTTTGAAGAAGGCTCAGGGAGGCTATACTCATCTCTTCGTAGCCGTCGACAAATTCACCAAGTGGATTGAGGCCAATCCAGTCGCCACCATCACGGCGGAAAAGGCCAAAGAATTCTTTCACGAGATCGTGGTTAGATTCGGCGTACCCAACCGAATCATCATGGATAACAACACTCAATTCAGAGGCAGGATATTTCAAGACTGGTGCGAGGAACTTGGCATAAAGATTTGCTTCGCATCAGTTGTGCACCCCCAAAGTAATGGGCAAGTCGAACGTGCCAACGGCATGGTATTACAAGGCCTGAAGGCAAGAATCTTCGATCGGCTAAAGCCGTATGCCACTCGGTGGGTGAAAGAATTGTCGTCGGTACTCTGGGGGCTGCGAACAACCCCCAGCAGAGCAACCGGGCAATCACCTTTCTTCTTGGTTTATGGCTCCGAGGCAGTCCTCCCTACCGAGTTAAAATTCGGGTCCCCGCGGGTCCGGAGTTATGAAGAGATTGCCTCGGAAGAAAGCCGGCTAGAAGACCTTGACCGACTGGAAGAGGCCAGGGACGTCGCAACGATTCAGTCGGCAAAGTATCTCCAAGACCTACAGCGCAATCACGGTCGAAGAGTGAGGAGCCGCACATTCTCCAAAGGAGATCTAGTCCTCAGAAAGAACCAGAAGTGCGAGCATAAGCTCTCCCCAAGCTGGGAAGGTCCTTACATCATCGACGAGGTGGCGCGCCCTGGGGCTTACAAACTCAAGCGAGAAGACGGCACGACAGTCGGCAACACTTGGAACATAGAGCAGCTACGCCGCTTTTTCGCATAAACTTTGTAAATTAAATTGTTCCTTTGGAAATGAAAGAATCGATATTCAAAGTTATTTATTAAGTAATTTCTTCGATACCTATGTGCCCGAGTTCTTCACTCCTACGATTTCAAAACTCTGAGACATGCATCACAGACCATGCCACAGAGTCTAGGGGCTGGACTACTCGAGCGCGATATGTTGAGATTACCCAAACAAAGAGGCCGACCCAAAAGAGTCGAGCAAAAAACAATTTTATGTGTTTGAAATTTACAGGTCTAAAGTCTCTACAATAGATGAAGAGGTGTCCTTGACCTCCTCCCAGAGCTTGGCGGCTTGATCCTCATCTACGTTGCGGCGAAGCCTTCCTTAACGGCCTCAAGATCCACTCGGGGATAAAGCGACTTGGTGATCTCCAAAGCCTGGCTGGCACCATTGGATGCCATTTCCTTCGAGAAATTCTTGAGCGCCCCGGGAGCTTCCCTCAGCCGAGAGATGACCTGGTCCTTGCTGAGTGGCCTCTCGCCCCCAGGATGAAGCGAACTCAGCAATGACTCGGAGGCATCCTGGAGCTCAGTGCAAAAGGCCTCGAGGGTTTCGAACTTTTCGTTGAAGACGGCATACTGCGCCTGCGTCTTGAACTTATAATCTGCGGAACAAGGCATTAGAAAAAGCGACAAACGAAGACAGGGTAATGCCGAGTTGTAGGAGTCACCTTCAAGCTCCTTCTCTGCCTTCGCTCTAGAGTCTTCTGCGGCTTTGAGTTGCCCTTGAAGCCTCGCAACGGCGGAATCTCGAGTTGACATGAAAAGATGGGGATCAAGAAGCCGTATGATCAGGTGGAAGCGTGAAGGAGTTCCTGGAATAGCTACCTCGAAGGGAGCCAATGACGTCCAGCTTGGTGAAGTTGGATAACCCCGTTGCTAGTCAGCCAACAACATTCAATCTTGTTTCGGATGTTGGAATCAATGACAGAGGAAAGTTCCTTGCTTATCCATGGAATAAATTTCATGGGCTGTGAAATGGGATAGGCAAAATGATAGGGAGGGGAAGGGGAAAAACCGAGAAGAGCCAAATAGATTTGAAGATTACAACAAAAACTAAATCGGTCAAAATATACAATAATGTTCGGAGAGAGGGAACCTACTGTAGTGTTGCCAAGGCCCATGGGTGCTGGGTGTAGGAGGAGGTCGACCACGCTGGTCTTTGGTGCAAGGGTGCAGCCACGGTGTCATGTTCTGATTAGGAGACATGGGGTGGATGGGGAACAAGGGAGATGGAGTGATGGAGAGGAAGGGGATCGATATCTAGCTCGCATTTGGTGGCGGTGATGAGGACGGTTGAAGAGGCACCGACAAGCATCTCCATCTCCAGCGTGAGCCACGCAAGCATAAACATCACATGAGATCTTGGTCGCCGGCTTGGTCGTCGGCTGAGACACGCCTCTGATGTTGGAGAGGGAGGATGGGGGAGGGAGGTGGTGCTAGTGGGGGAGGAGGATGATGAGAGGGACAAGGCGGTGCTAGCGGAGGATGAAGGGATGATGCCGGAGTGGGAGGGAGGGTGGCGCCGACAATGGATGTGGAAAGGAGATGGTGTCTAGTGGATATGGTGCGCACGGATGCGTGGGTACGAGAGAATGGTGAGGCAGTTTCTGTGGAGCGAGTAGGACACGTAGAGGAGGGAGAGAAGTACTTGGAGCGGTTGCATTATAGGAAAGTAATAAAAAGTATCAATAGCTTGTGGAGGCTGGCAATGAAGGTGTCGTTGATGTGTTCATGCACGGCTTCTGTGGAGATGATCACCAACTCCGAGTCCCATTCGTGGTAGAACTATTCACCATGATGTGGAGCCGAATGTCAACCCTTGGCCACCTTGCGTGGTGGGTCTAGATTCACAGCCCCTGCCACTGTGAGCTGCTAAATCCAGATCCACAGCAAGCGAGGACATGTGGGACCAGGGTGGTAGCGACAGAGGAAGCATAGGGATGGCCAGTGACATAGGGTGCAAGAGAAGGTGGAGGTGGGGTGGGTATAGCACGACTGCACCATGGAGACGAGGGCATAACTAGGAGGGGGCGGCAACAGAGGAGTGAGAAGAGGCGAGGGATTGGATGTAGAGGGAGGGTAATGGGAGGAAGAGTGCAGTAGGGGCTCGAGAAGTGAGTGAATTGAAGGTTGCCCTAGGGCTCCACTATGACGTGGTGGTATGGGGACACGAGAAGTGGCGGCCACAGGAGTGGAGGTAGCGTTGAGGAGGAGGTGTGGTTGAGAGGGAATTGTCCCATGGGTGGGAGGGGAGAGGAGGCAAGGTGAGAGGGAGCAGTGGCGGTGTAGAGGATGGGAGAGTGGGTGGAGTGGCGGTGGTCGGTATGGGAGGGAGGAGGAAGAAGGGTGGGATGAATCATCCTAGGAGAGGGGTAAACTCCTTCCGAAGATCGATAAGGTCATTGCAGCTAAACTTATTTTCGTGGTGTTAAAGCTAGCAAGACAATGCCGACCTCTTCTTCCCTCTCATCTTCTATCTCTTCCTCCGGCCTCACCACATCTATGCACATCAACAATGCTCTGCCAGCCCTAACCCTAGACACCTCTTCCCCGTGCTACGCCGCTGCCTCCTACTACCATTCCGCCAATGCTACAACTACCGCATGTCACCTGCCAATGCCACCGCCACACGTTAGAGTGAGCCGCTATCTTGCATCGCCACCGAATAGACACCGTGCCACCGAGCTTTGTTGTGTCGTTGCCGCGAGGCCGTCATCCAACGATCGTTGCAAGTGGCGCCAAGGTTGCATCAAGCCTCGCCAGAACACGCCATGCCGGCCAACATGCGAGCACACCACGATGCGCCAAGTGCAATCACCACCAACCCTAGTTGTTTCTTCGCGTCTCGCTAAACCACATGTCTGATATGAAATCTGCTTTGTGTCACCATGTGCAAGAGGTGGTGGGGATCTTGAAGGATATGGCGTGGGAGTTTGGGAAGTCACGAAGGGCGGGGAGGGCGTCTGGGGATTGCGGAGGACCATCGTCATCAAAGTTTCCGATAGGCCTTTGAGTACGTGGGTATAAACCCTAGATTGGCATCGGTTATATTGGCTCTATAGAGGAGCGATGTTATGGTCATTTTGTTGGTAGATGTGATGTTTGGAGAGAATCGAGATGGAGTTTGGAAGAGATCGATACTCGTTTAATAGTGATCTCTATTTTCGTGGCGAGTTATGGGGTACTTATTGTTAGTTTAATGTCATGTCCAGCTTATGGAAAATGTAAATTATTTTATAAATTTTAATTAGAGCACAAGAACGTAAAATTTGCTTAATCGGTTTGAAAGTTATGGCTTGTAGAAACATGTTGTCCAGTAATCGGTTGCTACTGAAAGAAGTTGTGGAAACTTGCTATTTTGGGCTAGATAGTAGCTGAATTAAATTATGTCCATAACTATAGAAAGCTATATAATCTTTCCTAGATTTCAAAGATGCTATGGTTGATATAATTGTAGTTGTATAAAAAATATTTACAAAATTGTGAAGTCTGCTGTCTAGTAAAAGAATATATTAGTCTTCATGTTTGGAAATGAGGGGTTAAATGAATTAATTGGAAATGTGGATAACTGGCAAATTGTAGAAAATCTTTTATAATTTTTGAAAGACATATGGTTTACTATGTTTGGACTCCTGAGTTAGGAGTATGGTCTTTCAACCGTCGGGACAGCAAAGGGTAAACTGTCAGGTGAGGGAGAAAGTTAAGTCCGAGGTTGTGTGAAGGAGCGATGTTGTTATGTTTGATGTATGTACTATTATAGCATGATTTTGAAATGGGTTTACCTATTGTAGGAGGTGTGACTACGGGTTTGACTTCAACCGCACGTTATTTCGTTCCTCGTGGGTAGAAAGGCAAATGCATGGTAGAATCATAACATGAATGGTTAAATCTTATTGCTTTTATTAAAAATTTGCTATCATGATGCTTTACATGGTACCTTTCATTTATTAGGAAAGATGATATGTTGTGATGATAAGAATAATAGAGATAATGAAATATGTTAACAATGCATGTCACTTGTATATGTGCATTCATGATGGAAAGTGTGCCCTATGTGGACCTGTATGACGTACTTGGTGTAGGGATGAAAGACCTACTTCGGTAGTTACCTCCACGGGATGGAGTGCATGAGAGGGTGCGACATCAACAGGTCTCCATTCAATGACACCGCTATATGCTACATGATAAGCACATAAGCATGTAAATATATTTGTATTGCATCGCTAATGATAAAAGATGATTAATGATATGAATATGATAAATGGTTATGTTATTGTTTTATTATGTACTTGCTAAGTCGTAGACTCACTCTTGCTTACTTTTAATGCTTTAGGTCATCATTGATGGTAACATGTATAGGATGTGAGTGGCTCCATTGTATCACTTGTCACATCATCTTTTACAAATACTTAATTTTATTGTTCACTTATGAATAATAAAGCACTTAGCAATTTAGTTAATAGACTTTCATAATCCTAGTAATGGACATGTGAACTTAGTTTTATATTAAATGAGAAGTTTAGTTGTTTATCTATTGGTTATTTATTTTTTATCATCGTCACTGCGAAAAGGTAAGCATTGCTCCTAGACACATGTGATCCGGGCATACTCAAGTGCAAAGACTTGAGCGTTCCCGAGAATGTGGACTTGGGCGTGCTTTTGCGTGAGGTTCCAATGTTTATTATTGTTTTGTGATATTGTTAATTGTTTTAGAATACTTGATGTAATTATAGTTGAAATCATATGAACAACGATGAAAAATGTAAATGGTGGTAATATCTCGAGCACATAAAGTGCTGAGGTGTTACAATCGTCCATAAACTAATTGAACATTAGGAAGTACCATGTGAAATATTTTGTTTTATCTACTAGAATAATAGGAAATAATATCTAATGATATCATTTAGTAAGTCTAAAATACACGTAAAATAGGGTCTTTTGAAGAACTCGTTGTAAACGTTGTAAAGAATATGATCGTGAATTAGATGTTCGGTTTAAAAGTTATGATCACATGAAATTTCGGATTGCAAAAACAAGTATATCTCAAATTCCGTGGCTAACTCGACAATCTGGGCCTGATGGGACAGGTGTGGGTAGCACATGTCAAGTTGCTGCTCGGACCGTAAACCATGCCTCGGGGTGGGCCAAGCCCGATGAAATCTTGCTAGCCTGTGGCCTAGGCCCATCTTTCTTTCGTCCCAGCTTCCTGAAAACCTACACAAGCGACTACTACTCTATCCATGTTGAAAACCCGAATTTTTGAGATATTTTAAAATTTGCTAGAAATATTGTCAGATTTTTATAACATTTTAAAAGATTGATAATGATCTAAAAAATTTATATTACTATCTATAATATCATAGGATCATATAAAAAAATTTCAAAATAATTGAACTTCATTTGTTATCTTTAAAAACTAAAAACTAAATGAATATAATTGGGACAGTAACATTGCCAGAATTTTATAAATTTTCTCTTGTGTGATCATGATCTAAAATTTTTATGAGAGATTAAGAATTGACTTAGTACCATTATATAAAATTTTAAAAAAATTAACTTTTTTTTTGGTCAATTAAATCTATGTGAGCATTGAACTTCATTTGTTATATTATATTTCAAAACTCAAAAGGAGAAAGACACAAATGGTGTTGTGCCTTGTAAGAATTTTATAATTCACTGGAGTATTATCATGATTCAAAAATTTTATGAGATATTAATAATTTCCTGATCACCCTTCTCCAAAATTTTCAAAAAATTTAAACCTTTTTTTTATTTCTAAAGCAAATCTATGTATTGATCATCATGCTTTTATCGGGACATAGCACTCGTCGAATGTTTAAACATTATTTAAGCATGATCATCATCTAAAAATTTTATATAAAAATTAATGTTATATCAGGAATATTAAAAAATCAAAATTTTATAACATGGTTTGTACCATTTTCATTTTGTTCAAGTTTGCTTGTAAGCCTTTTAAGCTGGATAGTAGCATTGTCCGAATTTTAAAACATCATGAAATTTAATCACCATCTGAAAATTTTATGTGAACATTAGTGATGCATCATAATCATGCAAAAAAATGAAAATTTTCTAATGTGTTTTGTACAATTTTTCATTCGGATCAAACTTCTTGGTCAGTGTTTTATTAGGACAGTAGCAATGTTTGAATTTTTAAAAATTCCTCAAATGTGATAATCATTTGAAATTTTTATGAGAACATCAATGATATTTCAGAAACCTCCTAAACAAATTTAAAAAAATTCATCTTTATTTGATCCACTTTTCAGCCGGTGCAAATATACTAAAATTTCGGGAATTTCGCCCGAAATTTCGGGATTTTTCGGCGAAATTTCGTTTTTCTCGGTAGAAAATGAACCGGATTTGAATTTTTGTTTTTGGATTTCAAACGAGATTTATCCGAAATACCCAAATTTCGGATTCTGATCCTGAACGATATGTTATCCGAAAACGAAATTTGAATCCTTGCTCATCATATCATATAAAACTCTATATTGTTGAGGAGGTACGGCGCGCGCCCCACTGTCTCCACGCCTCTTTTTAATTGTGGTTTCTATAGTAAAACCATAGATGGCCTCATATATTTGTTGTCTATCCCATTTCACATGCGCTGGTTAGCTCAGTTGGCTTAGAGCGTTCGCTTGCTAGCGGTGGGTATGGGCTTCCAATCCGTGGAGGGGCAAACACTGTAGCTTCACGAATACTATAGTCTCTACAGTGTTTTCCTATTTTTCTTTTTTCCCAAAGCAAGAGAGGATGATAAACTTGGCTTATTTGGTTGGCTATTAAATCATGCCATAAATTCTTGAAACTTTTTAAGAATGATCCTCAAAGTATGCCTAGCCTACCATAAAAAATTCGGATCATTATCGAACTTGTGTGATTTTTAGAAATTTTGGCGATGCTACAAATACATTTAGAACAACTTCGCTGATTCAATTGAGGTACTAAATTTGCAAATTCTTGAAATTTTTTGAGAAGGGTCATGATAGCATGCCTACACTACCGTAAAAAATTCAAATATTGATCGAACTTTTGCGATTTTTAAAAAATATGACAGTGCTACTACCGTGCTTAAAGCATGTTCGTTGATTTAATTGAGCTACTAAATTTGTAAATTCTTTAAAATTTGTTAGAAAGGTCCTGAGAGCATGCTTTAGCTACTCTAAAAATGATCATGATCAAGTTTTTGCAATTTTTATAAATTATGAATTTTTTTTTTTTTAGGTGTTCCTGAAATAAATTTAATTTCTATGTTAGAATCTCTACCTGTGTCGACGATTCCTTTCGTCCTGCAGCGGTGTGCGGGCCCGTTGTGAGATAGTATGATATATTAGGGCAAGTATAATAACAAAGCCAGCTGTTTACTCTATCTCTCATACATGTCATCTATAGTAAGCACTAAAGCTAGCTTGTATAATAGCTATATCTAAAGGTTGGTTCTAGATGTCATGCATTAACTATCTCTTCTCTCTTGTACATAACTAATCTACCTATGCTTCCGTGCAATGCTTACTACTAAATAAGAGACATCTTTCTTCTCTCTCTTCTTTTCTCACTCTTTCACATAGGACAAAGCTGACGTGAACATGCTAAGAGTAAGTTGAGGTGGCTTTATTATACATGCCCTTAGACGCACAAACCGCATCGGCGACTGAACCCCAACGTCTCGCTATGGCACCCACCGCGTCCACGCTTGCGGAGGCCGGTCGTGCCGCCGCCGCAACTCATGCCATCCGCGCGCCAGCGTCGCCGCCGCTGCTGCAGACGTCGCTGTCCATATCACCCCCGTCTCCCCCAGCGCGACCTAACTGGCAACGCCTCCTCGAGGCGCCAATTGTTTGGACACAACACCGCTTTCCGTTCTCCCCTCCTCCCACCCTTTCACAACGACAACTCCTGCAAAGGTAATCCCTATTTAGATAGCTAGGGTCTGGATCAGGGGAATTACATCCGAATTTCTTATGATTTGGTTCGAAATTGAACTAGTTCTGAAAAATTCCTAACAGCTTGATTGGATAAGCGAGGATTAGACCTAATCCTTGGTTCTGTGAAAAATTAGTTCTTTTCCCCCACTAATCCGAGTGGATTGGGTCTAATCCCCATCGATCCAAACAAGCCCTTAAAGAAATTCCCCCTCAAACAAACACCTTATGAACAATTTAATGTTGCCTTAATAATATTAAGCAGTTTACGATAATTCACGATGTTATAATTGGTCTGCTATGCTTATTATAATAGGTCTTCCTTGCGTGGCCTAATCCATGTACATAAGGTGAAATTCGTTTTTGAATGGATTAGGACAAATAATTCTTCAATATTGCACACCACAGAACAAATTGCAATCCCTACCCTTAACGAGTGACATTAAGTTAGTACTTCTAAGCATCATTTACCACAGAACAAATTGCAATCCCTACCCTTAACAAGTGACATTAAGTTAGTACTTCTAAGCATCATTTATAGGAGGAATTACTTCTAAGCACCATTTACATCCATGTATTGCTGCAACTAGAATAAGTGATGAATTGTTGGCTACATGTATGTATTAAAGTGTTGAGTTACAATTGTCAGTATCATTAAGTTAGTACTAAGTTACAGTCAAGTTTTAAGTGCTGAAACTGCTTGTTTTAAGTGCTGAAACTTCTTGCTTTTAATTGGTAACTCTTCTTGGCACTGTTACTGCCTTTTAAATTAGTGCGCATGGAAACCGAATTCCACTAGCTTCTCCCTTGGCTATAAAAGGAGCCTCCTCCGGTATATTAAAGGATTAGGGGTGAACTGAGAACAGAAAGAAAGTACACACATAAAAGAAAAAGATCAATAGAAAAGTAATCTGACCATTGAGGGAACTCTAAAGGTTAAGAAGAAAGAGAGGAGAGAAAAATTGATATTCAAGGCATTGCTAACATGTCTCAAGGTGGGTTTGTACTTTTGCACATATAAAGGATGATTTGTGCTTTTTCACATATAAAGGTTGCTTATTCGATTGAATCAAATTGTTCTATAAAAGTTACTTATTCGGTTGAATCAAATTGTTCTAAATGATCTTATAGCTTCCACATTTCTTCTTACATTTTGGTATAAGAGTCATGGTTATAGCACTTTCGATTCACAATTACAGTTGTTCTTTTGTAGTATGTTACATATATTACTCTATTTTGATCGAAGCGCATAAGTGAAATTGCGTGATTCATCATTGTAATGCTATTTAGAGCAATAAAATGTTATTTCTTTTCTAGTATTGTTATTTGGATAATATGCAAGAAATATGTTTACGTCTGTATGTAATGTTTAAAGACGGATTTTTTCTTTTGTTCATAAGATCATAGTTTATTCTTATGAGCATAATTAAAAGTGGCATGCCAATTAAATATGACCAAAGTGGCATTGCTTAAAAAGGATCATAGTTATTTAGTCGAGCATTTCGATTGTTCATATTCTATTTGATGCTATTAATTAGAAAATATAATGGACAATTGAGTTCGCGAATTATAATGCTAGGAGGTCACTCAAAGGTAGACCATTGCTTACAATTGGTGATATGAAAGAGGTTAATCAATATGCTTGGTCAATTTGTTAGTTTATCTAAAGATAACGTGCACATTAGCTTGAGTATAGTTGATTATCTATTAAAGGTGTTTGTTTTAGCATCATTATTGATTCCAGCCTGTATCTAAATTTCATCCAAAGATGTTTTAGATGCACACTCAAAGTTTGTTCTTACATGAATATATTTTGTTTATTTAAGTATTAATCTTTGAACATATTTAAATTTGAAGCATCCATTAACTTAATGAGTCAGTGTTTTGGGCTTGTCAAGTTTAATGGGCTGAACTATGTTGACTAGTCCGAACAGATCCAGTTTCAACTGGGTGTTATGGACTTAGATCTAGCATTAGTTCTTGATGAAAAGTCTACAGCCATTACGGATGAAAGTATTGATGAGGATCATTCCCTTTATGAAGCTTGGGAACGGTCTAACAGGCTAAGCTTGAACTTGATGCGCTTGACGATTGTTGAAAACATCAAGCCGTTATTGCTTAAAACTGATAATACAAAGGAATTCATGATGAAGCTAAAAGAATATTCCCAATCTGATATTACAGACAAGTCTGTGGTTGGGAGTCTTATGAGTAAACTAACAACCAAGAAATTTGATTGGTCTATTTCCGTGCATGATCATGTGATTAGCATCGCAAATATTGCTGTAAAGTTAACATCAATTGGAATGGACGTAAGTGAATCATTTCTGATCCAATTCATCATGAACTCCCTACCTCCTGAATTTGGCTCGTTCCAAGGGCATTATAACACCATAAAAGAAAAATAGAACCTTCAAGAATGCAAACCCCAATTGGTTCAGGAAGAAGGGAGACTAAAGAAAATGAGAGATCACTCTGTCCATCTCACGATGCACAATGGTGCAAGTAGCAGGAAGGAAAAGCAGGGAAGAAGGGTAAGGACAAGGCTCCACATCAAGTTAGTGAGGGCCAAATCCATAAGAAGCTGAGATACCACTTCTGCAAGAAAGTCGGTCATTTCAAGAAGGATTACCCTAAGAGAAAGAAATGGTTCAAACAGAAAGGTATACATTATGTTTCTGTATGCTTTGAATCAAATCTTGTTGAAGTTCCTAGCCATACCTGGTGGTTAGATTCTGGTGCTACTACTCATGTTTCACATGTTATACATGGATACCATTCAATCCAACCCATAAGTGGATCTGAAAAGTTTTTGTACATGGAGAACAGAATGAAGGCACGAATTGAAGAGATCAGGACTTATAGAATAATCCTTGATACCGGTCTACTCTTAGATCTAAAAGAGTGTCTTTATGTTCCCGAATGTACTAGAAATTTAGTATCTATGAGAAAGTTGGATATAATAAGTTTTAAATTTATGATCGGAGATGGTATATTTTCGTTATATAAGAATAAGTACTATTATGGTTTTGGTACTTTAATTGATGGTTTATACTGCTTCAGTCTTAATGCTGATTTTTCTGAATCCCTGTTTCGTGTTGAACATATTATTGGTAACAAACGTAGTGCACATAATGAACGTTCTGCTTTCTTGTGGCATAAAAGATTGGGTCACATATCCAAAGAAAGAGTTTTGAGGTTAGTGAAAAATGAAATTTTACCTCAGTTGAAATTTGTTGACAGAAATGTGTGTGTGGATTGCATCAAGGGCAAGCAAACCTCACACATATCAAAGCACCTAGCTACAAGAAGTAGTGAACTGTTACAATTAATACACACTGATATTTGTGGTCCATTTGATTTTCCTTCCTAGGGTAGTGAAAAATATTTTTCACCTTTATTGATGACTTCTCACATTATTATTACCTATACTTGCTGCATGAAAAGTCTCAAGCCGCGAGCATCCTAGAGATGTTTGTTAATAGGTGGAAAGGCAGCTCGATAAGAAAGTCAAGATGGTGTGTTCAGATAGAGGTAGTGAATATTTTGTAAAGTTTGATAAAAGTGGACAATTTCCAGGTCTATTTACAAAGTTTCTTAAAAGCCGAGGCATTTGTGCACATCATACAATGCCCGAAACATTTCAACAAAATGGGGTGGCTAAAAGGTGGAATCGTACTCTCATGGAAATGGTTAGGAGCATGTTAAGCTACATTGACGTCCCCTTATCGTTGTGGATGCATGCATTAAGAACTGTTGTGTATTTGCTTTATAGGGTTCCTAGTAAGTCAGTTCCTAAGAATCCTTATGAACTATGGACAGGAAGAAAACCTAGTTTGAGGCACCTGCATGTTTGGGACTGCCCAGCAGAAGTAAGAATATACAATCCACATGAAAAGAAGCTCAATGAAAAGACCATTAGTGATTGCTTTATCAGCTATCCTGAAAAATCAAAATGGTACAGATTATACTGTCCTAACAATAGTACTAGAGTAGTTGAGTCTGAAAATGATCGGTTCATTGATAATGGTGAAATTAATGAGAGTGGTGATCCACGAAATGTGGATATCAAAGAGATTTAGTCCAACCATTCTCCTAGCATTGTTGTATCACTGTTTCACAACACTGCAGAAACTATTGAACCAACAACCAATTGTAACACCCCAGCACAACATGTGCTCAGAATGTCACCAAAGCAATCACAACTACTAACAATAAGATCCATTTACACAACGATTTCAGCATGCATCCTAAAAATAAAATCTCACAACTAGAATGAACCATATCCACAAACATGGGCATAAACACTAAGGTAATCACATTACATCAATTCTATATATAAAATCCACAAGAATAGCACTTTAGCAACTAATTTCAGCAACGATGACATCACATAAATGGGTCAATAATTAAGCGCAACAAGTAAAATAGTTTAGTTATGACCAAGACAATATTTCATCAACATAATCCATTAGGAGAACCACAAGATAAACAAGGAACCATGATTGAACAACTAATTTATTCTTAAGGTGAGATTGCTCCAAAGCTAAATATTATGAATGAGCATGAAAATGTGACATGGTGAAGCTAAATCCCATTCCTTCATGACGTCCTCAAAGAACCTAAAACATTAAATAAACAAGCGTGAGTCCAAAACTCAGCAAAGTACATCGTATAACCATCACATCACATATAAACATGCCGGATTACATAACACACAACATGCTTTCACACATATGTAATAACTTACAACTTTAACATTTGAGATTGTCCACTCTTTCATGCAATGCAGAATGCCATATGCTCATTGACATCTCATAACTCATACCGGTATAGCTGAGTGCACACCTGTCGGTGTGCACCTTCTCATTCCCCTCCATCCCGTGGAGGAGCCTACCGATGTAGGTCTTTTATGCCCATCACACGTGAGACATTCAGGTCCACATAGGTCATCTCTTCCATCATGAATGCACATATGCAAATGACATGGATTATTGCAAGATGCATCTTTCCATCATTAACATAAACATATTTAGCATCTAAACAGTGATAATAAAGCTTATCAAATATTTAGGACAGCTAGGTATCAATTATCCATTCATATCATAGAGTCATCTAAATTCATCCTCATATATAATGTACTTGCCTTAACCACGAGGATCAGAGTGGCGCAAGGTTGAGGCCACTCCTAAAGTCACACCACCTGAAAATAAATTGTATACATCTCAACATAATGCAATCACAACAAAGGCAATAAATTTAGCGACATCGAACCTACGCCCTACACCAATTTTAATACTTTCTCGCTCGGTGAACAAAACCACCCCTTTGCTGTCCCGATAGTCTAAAGGTTATAAGTTCCTCCCTTAGAGCATCTCCAAAAGGACTCTCCAAAAGCTAGATTTAGAGAACTCTAAAAAAAATGACTCTCTATATCTCCTCCCTCTCCAACAACACTCTCCATATCACACTCTCTATTTTCTCTCTCCTATATTCTAATCATATTCCACTTAACAGTCATACACAACAACCTTTTTTTACCGGTTAATTCAATCGGCTATGTTTGAATACAGGAATATGAAAATTAAAATTTATTTTGACGACCACATTGTAACGGTTATATTTGAACGTGGGAATTTTAAATTTGAATTTTCCTGTAACGGTCATGTCGGAGTGAGTCATGTCCTAACGGTCATCGCAACGGCTATATTAAATGGCCACCTTAAAGGCTATATTCTAACGATAATCTAAACGGCTGCTTTATTATTGTCTATATATACATACCCATTTGCAGTTTGAAGTCTTGCACGTTTCTTGTTGTTCACTACCTACAATATCTCAATGAGTCGTCGAAACTTAGTCTCACAATGTCTCTCAGACGATGAGGAGTCTGAGAAGAATAATGAATACGTATTTCTTCTTACAACAGGATATCTAACACATATGGAAGATCAGGGTATCAATCTTCCACGCCATGGCGGTTCTACTCCCAGCCATCAAGTCGTTCATCGCAATGAAGCGGGAAGGACATGCTAGGCTGTTCGAGACTATTTTGTTTGATCCTCCTATATATGGCCCGACCTTCTTTGGTATGAGTTTGGAATTATTCATTCTTTATTTCTTCGCATATTGTATTGATCCTAATGTCTATGGCTCAACCTTCTTTTCGACATAGGTTTCGAATGAATCGTCCTTTATTTCTTCGCATATTACATGCTGTACAAGCGCATGATAATTATTTCATTCAGAAGAGGAATTGTGCTGGAATTCTTGGGTTATCTTCTTTGCAAAAGATAACCACAGCATTTCGGATGCTAGCTTACGGCGTAGCAGCCGATACTATTGATGATTATGTGCGAATTGGAGAAAGTACTGCTATAGAGAGCCTGAGAAGGTTTGTGAAAGCTATTATTGAAATCTTTGGAGATGAGTACTTGAGATCTCCAAATGAGAATGATACTGTCAGATTACTTACAATTGGGGAGGATAGAGGTTTTCCGGGAATGCTAGGGAACATAGATTGCATGCACTGGAAGTGGAAAAATTGCCCTGCAGCATGGCAAGGCATGTATACTGGTCATGTTCATGAGCCAACAATCATTCTGGAAGCCGTTGCATCACAAGATCTTTGGATATGGCATGCTTTTTTTGGTTTACCAGGGTCTCATAATGATATTAATGTTCTTCATCGGTCCCTCTCTTTGCTAAGTTAGTGAAGGGCAAACTTGATGAATTATCTTGTGAGCGGTCACAACTATACAATGGGATACTATCTTGCGGATGGCATATACCCTTCATGGGCAACATTTGTCAAGACAATACCAGCTCCCCAAGGAATAAGAAAAAACATTTTGCGGAAGCTCAAGAAGCGACTAGGAAGGATGTGGAGCGAGCATTTGGAGTTTTACAAGCTCGTTTTGCAATTGTTCGTGGACCACTCGTTTTGGTATCAAGAAACACTTGGAGATATCATGACAAAGATGTATCATCATGCATAACATGATAATTGAAGATGAGCGGGATGGAGGCCCAGTTGACTACAATTACGAAGCAATGGGAGAAAATGTTGCAGTCTCGCATGAACGAATACCTGAGCTTTCTGAGTTCATTCAAACTCATCAATCTATCGAAATAGAAAAGCTCACTCTCGACTTGGGAAGATCTAGTCGAGCACTTATGGCACCATTATGGAGGGATGTAGTCAAGCGCTAGTTTACTGTTTCTGTACTTCAACTATAATGTACTAGTTTATGCACTTCAACTATGATGTACTTCAATAAAGCTATTTCCTCTATGCGATTAATTGTCCAAGCATGCACTTCACTGACTTTCTTTGAATCTTTATCCATCTATATGCAAATAAATAGTAAACTAAGACACAACATAATAGTGTACCAGTTCTGGAAGTAAGTCAAACATTGTAGCTAAACTGCAAAGCAACAAATCTGAATTTCAAGAACTAAGTAATGCTGATTCACAGGTGAGCCACTTCAATAAAGAGATTTCTTCCACAATGGAATCTGAACTTTTAGAAATGTATGCTGCCAAGATCGAGTGGCAGGTATTCCGCGATGTGCTACGTGAATCTCACTATACTGCATTTGATATAATTAAGCGAATGCAAGGAAGGCTACACATGCTAGAAAAACAACTTCATGACTCTGATGATTCTAGGGAATATTTATTGCTCAAGTTGAACTCTGCATTGGACCAATCCAAAAGTTTGAAAGAAACTGAAGCAGGATACATTTCGATGTGCAATGATTTGAAAGAAAAGCTTGTGGAATCTGAAAGACTTGTTCAGGAACATAAAGCTTGTGAAAGCAAGTACAATGCTTGTGCTGAAGAAAGGAAGAGATTTGAGAACCTTTTAATGAAAGGAAGTCTGCAAACTGCAAAGGAACCAGAATCACAATGACGCCGAGCAACCTGAGAACCTGAGAAGCAGAATCACAATGAGAACCGACAGTGCCAGCAAATTCTGAATCCACCATGTACAGATCAAACCTAACAGGCTATTGTTCTGAACATATCGCACTATAAATTAAGATTGAAAATGGTAAGGCTCTGAAAGCCTGGAATCAAGCAATGTATGCTAAGGATCCAAGAGCCAGAATGAACTCACAGTCCTAGTGCAACAGTAGTTGATGGAACATTTAGCAGGAGCATCTTTAAGTAGTCATCGGCCAAGTCACTGTACACCTGCGCCATGTAGCATACATGGTCAAAATACTTCCACAAATTGGTACTTTATTCACCAATTTTGAATTATCGAAATGGTGAGAAGGTGTAACAGGCCACAAAAACAAAAACGCAGGTAATCATCTCCTGGAACTAACTCAAGCAGGCAAGTGACTCAAGCAGGTAAGTGATCTCCCGGATCTAACACAACCAGGTAAACAGGTAAGTGACTCAAGCAGGTAAGTGATCTCCCGGATCTAACTCAAGCAGGTAAGCAGGTCTAACTCAAGATGGGTGATTCTAAGCCTGCAACTAAGAGGACAAGAACAACCTGAGAACCTGAGAACCAGAATCACAATGACGCCGAGCAACTTTGATTACACGAGCGAGAATCACAATGAGAACCGATGTGCGGCAAATTACGAAACCACCATTAACAGATCAAACGTACCTGCTAGGTCGACTCAATTTAACAATCTTGCAAATGTTATGATCGAAATTAATCCTGCAAACACAAATATATGAACTTTGGAAAACAATCTTGCAAATGTTCTAATCGAAAAAATCAGTGCAAAACATAGGCACCAACCATACAAACAGGAAAAAAGAACCAAAGATTATGTTCTGTAGCAATCAAATTCTGCAGCACATGTGCTGCATACCTACTCCATTGAAAAGATTTGGTATCACTACTCAACTGTCAAAGATTAAGTGATTACTACCTTTGAACAGAAAAAATCAGTGCAAATAAGGTAGCAGCAGGTAGCATCATACTGACTAGTAAGGTGAACAAATTTGCAAGATTGTGCAAGCAACAACAGTGAACCTGGATGAACTAAAATGAAACCACATGTTGAAAAATTCTTTCATACATCAACACTACTAATCAATAACCAACAGATCAAGACTTTGAACCGTCAACACAAGATTCTCATACAGGTTAACAGAAAACATTAGGAGATTAAAAACATATCATGAACTGAAACCATCAGCAGCAGCAAGAATGGTATAACCTGGAGAATTTGAGGACCACAAATAATACCACTATTTGGAACTCTTTTGAATCTAGACTACCCACATTCCATACAAACAAATCTAGACTACCCATATGTAGGTTTTCTTAATTCTCAAGGTATCAACTCTGAGAGTGAAATATGAACCCATGCCCATCCAGAAAGAAGATGAATGAAGGTAGCTAGTAAACAGTTCACATATTCTGCTCTACGGCCAATTTTCGTAAGGCATAACTCATTCAAGAACATAGAAAAAATAGCACTGAACATATACTTTGTCTACACTAATTGATTCGAAGAAATGTGTGCAATATAGAAATGGCAAACCACAACTCTGAAAGATACTGATGATAGATCTCTCAAATGTGAAGGTGGAGGTGGAGTACAGAAATACAGAAATGTTTTACCTTTCTTGTTGCCCACAATCCAGATTCTTGTCAAGTGAAGGTGGACGTGGAGCTGCGTCGCCGCAACGGCCGGTGTGCGGGCGAGGAGACGAGGAAAGTGTCCGTGCGTGCGAGTGGATGCTGAAACAACGGAGCTTCCAGACATCAACGGAAGAAACACCAAGATCGAACACAACAATAAAAGAAATAGCAAGATCCAACTGGATCCGAGAAGCATGCGAGGGGAGAGGGCTAGTTTTACCGAATCAGGCCGAACTGCGCCAAGCTGCCGGGGGAGACAAACCGGCGTCGGACTGCTGGGGGAGACGAAGCTGCGTCGGGGGGACGAGGGGATGGCGGGGGGGACAGGAAGTGGCGGCGCCGGGCTGCCGGGGGAGACGAACCGGCGTCGGACTGCTGAGGAAGACGAACCGGCGTCGGGGGGACGAAGCGGCGCCAAGCGGCCAGGGGAGATGCAGCCTCGCCGGGCTACCAACTGAGACAGATCCACGCTGCACCGTCACCTTGCTTCCGCCTCCTCTCGCCTCTCGACCGAGATTTTTCACGCAGAACGCACGACGCACCAACAAAACCACTGCGCCGATAGAGAGCGGAGGGAAGCTCGCTAGATGTAGCGAGCCTCTCTCTGCTCGGAAATTTTGGTGAGGAAGATGGGGAGCCTTTTGGAGCTTATGTTTCTTGCGATTCTGTAAAATTTGGAGATAGGGAGTGAGAAAGGGTATCTCTTGGAGATGCTCTTATAACCCAAACCCCAGGGACCAAGAACTTTATAAAACTATAGAAAATTACTCACACATTTCCAGTCAACCAACTTTCTCAAATAAAACATTTAGCCTTCCATATCTAGCCCTGAAACCAGATCTGCTACCACACTGGACAGCAGATTTAAAAATAGCAAAACTAAATCTATACAACTCCAAATTTAGTAAACGAGGATATTTTTAGAATCTACAGGAAATTTCACAACTTTTTCTAGATATTGAGAAATTTTGATTCGGACTCTAATTAGCCCTAAAACGTAAAATACCACAGCAACTGCCAAAGGAAACATATTATAGACAGCACGCAATCAAACAGCCATAACTTTTAAAAAATTGAACCAAAATTCGTGTTCTTGGTCTCTAATGAAAGTTAAGATGACAATCTACAACTTTTAAAACAACTAACCCCATGAAAATGTGTCGGGACCCGAATCTGCAAATCCGGACCCTCTGTGTATTCTCGTGCGATCCGAGATCACGCTTAGCACACACACATCATCTGAGGTTGCACATTCTGAGACATTCACAAAGATATAAGAATAAATAGTGCAAACATGTATATAAATCGAGTTATGCGACCTTATGGTCTCCTTACGGATAAATCACCACACAGGGGCTTACATTATTCAAAGTAAAGAAATAGCGGCGGAACATAAGTAAAGGTCGTGGAAGCCTTCATCTTGCCACGGGCAACCGAGTTGGGCTTGCCCCTAGTTGTTCGTATCCTCGATGTACTCCTCCTCCCAAGCGGTGTAGTCTCCTCCACGATGTTGGGGTTGATAAGCAAGGTGGGGTGAGTACACAAGGCACTCAACAAGTAATGCACGAGAATGCGATGCTATTACTACAAGCAAAGCTTATTCCAAAGGGTTGGCTTAAATGGTTCTTTTGCATCAAACAGCAATTTTAAACCAATATCTTAATTAGATTAAAGCATTGGAACAATTATAAGTAATACTAATTTCTTCAAATGGTTTTCTTTCAAGATTCTCGGCACACTGTATAATGAGTTCATTTTAACACTTGGCACACAGCCACCTTCCCATATTTTGTTTATGAAAATCTACCCTTTCTTGTAATCCCGAGCAATGCTCAATACGTGAAACACGGCTATTGAATAGTTTGACACTCTGCGAGAGGTTGTACACTTTACCCACAAGATCTGACCGCTCACCACACGGTGATTATGCGCAACAAAGCTTTTCAGAACTTCTACCTTAACCAAAGAACCTCTCGGTATTACCTTCACTATCACTTCCCTCACAGAGCGAAGTATAGGACCGGCCAATCACCGTTGGATGGGCACCAAGCCGTAGCACAGTGCGCTCCCCATACAGATACACCCACGTGTACTGCCACCCCGAGGTATCGGAGGAAAGATATCGAACCCTAGTCAACTAGGTCCATCCCATATCGGACATGTGGTTGTGCGGGTGACTCGGATCAAAGGCTTGCAAGGTGAAGTCCTTAAGCGGCCAAGGCAAGACTTCCAACACTCAACGATGGCACACACCCCAATGTGGCACACAGACTCACATCACTCATCAACCCAAAGCCACACAGCCCACGAGTCACACTGACCTCTTGCCACTTGCCCGATCTAAAACATTTCCCACCCGATTGATTATTGTACAACACATGCGGCAATAACTCAACATCGATCTGGAACCACACAGGTCATTGACTCAATTTCATCATGTGGCATCATCACACCACTTTTCAAAATACATTCAATGTCTTTAATCAGTATTGTAGCATTTTTCCGAAAGATCACTCATGATTCGTTGCAAGGCTAAGCATCTACTCACGGTCTAGCATCCCGTGTTGGCACAATATTAACATCCAACTAATATAATCAAACTTAGGGTGACAATGATTTAGGGCATACAATTAATAATTCAAGGTGGCATAATAAAATGGGTTGATTAACTACATTATCCCGAATCAATTTAAATTCATTTTAAATAAATAAGCATCATAGTTTCAAAGCATAAACTACATTTTAAAAACCTGGGATCAAAATGATCAAAGCATCACTTGCCTTCAAAGAGTTGCTGGTCTTGTTCCGAAACTTGGTCTTGAGCGAAGAATTCTTCCTCAAAACTTTCCGGCAAATTTGCGTCTACGCGTACAAACAAAATATGCAATAAATAGCTAATACAGAAGACTAAATTACCTCAAAAATTCAAATAAAATTCACCATTAAATAGCTCATAGTTTTATGAATTTTTAGAAATTTGAATCACCCAAATCGAGTTAAAATGCCAAAGTTATAGTCATTTGAAGTTTGAATAAAATCAAAATACGAAATTAAGAAAATCCGATTTTTCTGAATTATTTTTATCTTTGAAATTCGCTTTTATGGCGTCAAGACGCGTCATGTTGACGCCAGCACGAAATGAAATTTGGTCGAAATATTTTTATATATAAAAATATTTATGACGTTATTGCCGACGTCACTCGACACGTGCACGCCCGAGGCTGCCACGTCGTTACAATCTATGGGTAGGTCCACGGTTCGGCTCGGTCCACCGTGGACTTGGTTCCTGAAACAGTGCGCACCACGCAAAATCGGACCGTTCGCTAAAATCGACGGTCGGATCCTATGCTCGCGGCTCGGCGGCGCCGATTTCCGCCGCGGCCACGCGTCACGCATCGAGCGGTCCCCTCGGATCCAGCGGCCAGCGCCGCGCGGACTCGGCGGCGCTTGATACGCAGGCGAACGCGGCGCAATCGCAGCGGCTCGTTTGAAATCAACGGCGAGATTGGTCACGCCGGTCAAAGGAAACACGCGACGCGCGATTGGTTGGAGGTGCGGCGCTATCACGCCCGCGTTCAAATTTGAGCAGCGCGGATCCTAGGGCAAAACCAGATCTGAACTCAACCGTTGAGATCCGATCAACGGCTCGAGTTCGGGAGCTGTTTACTATACATGGCGCGACGTGGCTCAATCCCTCTGCGTACACTAACGATCCAACGGTGAGATGTAACCAAGTTACGAGACTAGATCTAATCTCTACCGTTCAATCCGGATCTAACATGCATGATCTACTCTAGAAGAACACAAAGAAAAGTGACGTGGAAGAACCGAAGCGTGCGATGAAGATCGACGGACGACGAAGCTTCGGTGAAAGGTACGCGGCGCAGAAGAAAAGGCTGCGGAGTTGAGGAAGATGGCGCGACCACGGCTCTGAGGCTTCTCGGCGTGATGAAGTGGCTCGTTCGACGCGGCTTGGCGGAAGGATTACTCGGTGACCTTGGCGGCGGCGAGAGAAACCGGCGCAAGTAAGCGACGAAAAACGCGGCGGCACAAAGAGCGCAACTTCTGGCGAGCTTCGCTCGAGCGCTAGAGAGGTCTCGGCGTGCGTGCGAGAGTCAAAAGACGGCGTGAAGGTCTCGCACGCGCCATCAGCGGGACTTAAGGGCTGCCTCGGCGTGCGCGAAGCGCGGTAAATCACGGCCATCAAAGCCCACGTCTCCGGCGATCTCGCGGGAAGAGTGGCGTGGCGCAATCCTGCAGCGTCCGTCGCGGCGACGATCCAAGGCTCACGCATGCAGCGACGTGGCGCACTCCGCAGCGTTCGATCCGGATCGGACGACTTGGCTAAGGGCGGCGCTAGGGTTTCGGCGGGTTGGGCGGCGACACGCACGATAATGGGCTCGGCCCATTCTCGCTCATCATGATTTTAAATCATTTCACATTTAAAATAATTCTAGAAATTCATTTAAATCATTTGGAGCTTTTAAAATAGCGAAAAAATTCGAAAATTACTTTGAGATGTTTGGAATTCCATTAAAATATTTGCAATAAAACTTTGCAAAAACTTTTCCATTATTTAATTGTTTTCAAGAAAAGTCCTATTTGAATAAATCCAAATAAACTTAAATAAATTCCCAAAATTTAAAAAAATCAAAAATACTCCAAAATTTAAATTAGAGCAAAAATTAGGGTGTTACAAACCTCCCCATATGTAATCTCGTCCCAGAGATTGAGGTATCTGTAAATAGGTTAGGAAACTCCTTCTTCAGATCTTCTTCACGTTCCCACGTGGCTTCACTTTCCGAATGGTTGCTCCACTGAACTCTGCAGAAACGTGTTGACTTGTTCCTTGTCTCTCTGTCCATTACGTCCAGAATCTTCATCGGATGTTCTTTGTAAGTCAGATCTTCTTGCAGCTCAATTGCCTCCAAAGGTGTTTGCTCTTCCGGTACTCGAAGACACTTCTTCAGTTGTGATACATGAAATACATCATGCACTCCTGCCAAAGACTGTGGTAACTCCAACTGATAAGCAACTTCACCTCTGCGGCTCAAGATCTTGAATGGTCCGACATATCTGGGTGCGAGCTTTCCTTTTGCATGGAACCTTCTGACTCCTTTGAGTGGCGTGACTCTAAGATACACAAAATCTTGGGTTCAAAGCTCGAGTTCCTGACGGTTGTCGGCATAACTCTTTTGCCTTGATTGTGCAATCTTCAATCTTTCCCCGATCGTATGATCTGTTCTTCCTTTCTCAAGAATGTCGGTCCAAAGACATGTCGTTACTTTGTCTCATTCCAATTCAATGGTGTTCGACAGACCGACCATACAAAGCTTCAAATGGAGACATCGTAAACTCGCTTTGATAAGCTGTTGTTATAACTAAACTCAAAGATAAGGCAAACACTTGTCCCATGAGGTTGAATATGCTAAGGCACATGCCCTCAACATGTCCTCCAATATCTGATTGACTCTCTCAGTTTGCCCATCTGTCTGCGGATGGTATGCTGTACTGAAGTTCAAACGAGTTCCCATCGCTTCATGTAGCTTACCCCAAAATGCGGAGGTAAATTGGGTACCTCACGTCGATACTATCTTCTTGGTACTCCATGCAAACAAACAATCCTTGCCATATAAAGTTCTGCTAACCGGTCTCCGGAATAAGTGGTCTTCACGGGTATGAAATGTGCCACTTTGGTTAAGCGATCCACTATGACCCATATGGAATCATATCCACTTTGCGTTCTGGGCAATCCGGTTATGAAATCCATACCAATTTCTTCCCATTTCCATTCAGGTATCTTTAGGGGTTGTAATAGCCCTGCTGGTCTTTGGTGCATAGCTTTGACTCTTTGGCATATGTCACATAATGCAACGTATTCGGCGACTTCTCGTTTCATGCTTGGCCACCAAAATCTTTCCTTTAAATCTTGATACATTTTCGCACTTCCTGGATGAATTGA